>JAQPZY010001121.1:0-1318407 GCA_029931535.1 Margaritifera margaritifera
TTGTTTGTATGTTTGATAAAAAAAAAATTATGTTTTGGAAAAAGGGATGTTTTCCTTCACGTCCGCGCTTCCAGCATATAAAGCGGCGTCTTCCACAGTTGCGCCATTCACACTTCAACTGAAGAATGAATAGCATTGAATTATTGCAGGAAGCCTGGGATGTGATGGTGGGTGTGGAGTCCTTGATGGAAAGGATGGAGTGTTGGTGGAGATATCCTTCCACCAAGCCATACGTCACCAGCCAACTAGCGGCTCTCACTTCAGCGAGGAGGCTGGTGAAGGATGTCTTGGTGGAGGAAACCCAAAAGACTTCTTCGGCTCCTTGTCGTGTGGGCTTTATCAAGTCGGCCCTCGACTTACTGGATGGGGTGGAATACTTCCTACACCAAGTGAAGGAAGATTGTTGGATCTATCCACCCGCCAGTAGCGTCAGGCGTGAAGACATAAATCTTCACACGACAAAATTATTATTAAGAAAGTTTTGGAGCAAGAAGTAGCCCACATTAAGATCTTGTGGGCTCTCGAAAGAAGTCAGAAGGAACAGGCCAAGAAAGAAAAGGAATTTCAACGCCTGAATTTAAACTGGATGAAAATCCAGGATAAGTTCAGACGTATGGAACATCCCGACTGGCTGCCCAATCCACCCCCACTCCAGAAGAAGAAAAAATCTCACACCACCTTCCTAGGCTTCTTTACTCAATGTTGGATGAAAAAGTAATCCTCCTCCAATGGCCCTTTTCAGGGCCACCCATTTTTCAAGAAAAGATTAATTTTCCAATGATTGCCATGTTCCTTTTTTTTCCCCCGTTTGACGCTGTAGAGTCCCCAATGTTAAATTTCCATTGACCCCCAACTGCCCCCCGCACTTGACGCTGTAGAGGCCCCAATGTTAAATTTCCATTGACCCCCAAGTGCCACATTTAATCCCATGTTAAATTCCCATTGACCCCCAGTACCCACATATAACTACTGTCGGCGCTCTACGTCCAGGATAACGTGCCGTTAAATCATATACGTACATACGCTTACATCCAACCCCTTTATATCAGAGATGTTAAAATCTAACATTTCCTTCAACATTTAAAGCACTATAGGTAAAAATATGTCAATGCACGTTTTGAAGTTTAAATTCAAACCCTTAATACTACTACTG
The DNA here is from genome assembly GCA_029931535.1 of Margaritifera margaritifera. NCBI lineage: Eukaryota > Metazoa > Mollusca > Bivalvia > Unionida > Margaritiferidae > Margaritifera > Margaritifera margaritifera. The sequence continues at coordinate 1,154 of JAQPZY010001121.1, forward strand.
TCAATCATCATCATCTAATATATTTTATTATTATTATTAGTATTATTATTAGAAGAAGAAGAAGAAGAAGAAGAAGGAGACAAAGAAGAAGTGGAAGAAGAAAGAAAGAAAGAAAGAAAAAGGCTGCTGATAGAATACCAGCTTTCGATCGTGCCACATTTTTGAAGAAGTTAAAGTTGCTTTCCTTCAGACTGATCAAGTCCCCACCTTCTTGCTGACAGACTTGTCTGGCTTCCGACCAGATTTTACACTCGTTGTGGAACTTGTACCAAAACTTGTCTTGCTCATAATACTTGCATCCGTTGCGAGACGTGAGATTGCCTGCAAAGGGCATTTATCAGTGATTAAAGACAAATGACTGTTTTCCATTCTATGTTTCTACTTGACCATAAAGTTTGCACGATTGTAATAAAGAAGGATCAACCTAACAAAAAGTGAGAAAAAAACCATTATGTCATTATTTTTATTCTTGGGGCAAACCTGCTATCTGTTGTGGACGGTAATGATCGCTATGTTTCCAAAGCTTTAGTTCCATCGAAAGGGATGACTGATGTTATTTCTTTACATCACTTTGACCATAGCTTGAGAACTCGCATATTTCTTTTCATGCTTGGAATTGAGAGTTAGTCTGAAGTAAACAGCAATACAAACTAATTAATTATTCAGTTTCTAGCAAATCTTATAATAATTAGATAATAGTAGTATGTGGTGAGTGGTGAGCGTCATGAGGTGACACTTTGGCGTCAATGGGACTTAACATTGTGACGCCAAAGGGTCCCCAAAAAAGTCTTGACGCTATAAACCCTCGGACTTTTTGATCTGACGCTGTAGAGTCCCCAATAGTATTTAACATTTGGGGACCCTATGGCGTCAAGGGTAGGCAAGAATGGAAAATTAATCTTTTTCTTGTGAAATGGGTGGCCCTGAAAAGGGCCATTGGAGGAGAAATTATTATTTCCTCCAACATTTAGTTAGGAAGTCTGGGAGGTGGAACTTCTTTTTCTTCTTCTTCTTCTTCTCCTCCTTCTTCTTCTGGTGGGGTATCCAGTCAGGATGTCCCAATTGCCTGAACTTGTCTTGAATTTTCATCCAGTTCAAGTTCAGGCGATTGAATTCCTTTTTTTTTTTTTCCTTAGCCCACATAATCTTGATTTTTGCGACTTCCTGCTCCATAATTTTTTTAACAATGGTTTCAACTCGGAGCAGGGCCGCTTCTTGTCGAGTGAGGATTGGACACTTTAAATTGTCATCTAACTTTTTTAAACAATCCAGGACTTCTTTAAGAAGTCCTACTCGACAAGGTGAAGAGGAGTTCTTAATCTTCTTTACTTCCTCCTCCTTCTTCACTTCTTGAATTAAACCCATAATCAAGTTTATCTGGGCTAAGTATTCAATTTCAAAGTGTAGGTTCACTGGATACCACCACATCATTCTTTCTCTGTAATATTTTACTTCCACCATCCAGTCCCAGGCTTCCTGTAGATTTTCTGGTATATTCTTTTCTTCTGTTGAAGTGTGAATGGCGAAATTGCGGAAGGCACCGCTTTATATGGTAGAAGTGCGGACGTGAAGGAAAACATTCCCCCTTTTTTTCTCCAAAAAACATACATACAAATCAAACACACACCACACTATCCTTTTTTTATTTTTTAAAAATTTTTTTTAAACCAAACACACACCACAAACATACAATTTTTTTTTTTTTTTATCAAACATACTTTATACAAACACACACCAACATTCACACACCCTCTATATGGCGATGATAAAAGTTAATCTTTTCTTGAGTAATGGGTGGCCCTGAAAAGGGCCGTTGGGTTTTTTTGTTGGAGTTCACCTAGAGGAGGTGCGGACACCTCCCGGGCTTAGCCCGACAAGCGGGACAGCTCCCCCTCCATGTTTTTAAACTCATACAGCGCTTGTTGTTGTTGTTTAAAACAAATGGAGGATGGTCCGCTTCCGGATCCCAATTCTCCTTCTCCTCCTCCATTATCAGGTGAGGCCTGATGATCACTTTCTTTTCCTTTTCCTCCTCCTCCTTCTTTTCCAAGTCTTTGAGGAGGTGCCAGGCCACCTCTAGATGAACTCTAATTTGACGCATTGTTTCAGTTTTATTCATTTTGATGAATAAGTGGGGAAGCTCAAGTGTGAAGGTGTTGTTTTAATATACTAGAAGCGCGGACGTGAAGGAAAACATACCTTACACCTATAACAAAACCAAAAAAACATCACCCCACTACCCCGCGTCTGACGTCATTCCTAGGACGTCATTCTAGGCTTCGCGGATTTTGCACTCCATCACCCCTTACCCCCCAAGGCGCGGACCTAAAAGAAACTACTTTTGATAAAATCAAAACACACAGCACAAACATACAATTTTTTTTTTATAAACCAAACACACCACAAACATACAATTTTTTTTTTTTTTTTAATAAACCAAACACACCACAAACATACATTTTTTTTTTTTTTTTATAAACCAAACACACACCACAAACATACAAGGGAAAAGGGTTTTTGTTTGGTGGGCTAACACAAACATACTTTATACAAACATACAAACAAAGAAACATATATATGTGGCAATCTGAGAGTAGTTATCTTTTCTAGAGATTGGGGTGGCCCTGAAAAGGGCCGTTGGGGTGTTTTAAGAAGTTATGTTGTTTTAACTTCTTGTGGCTGAAGTAGCGGTAGCAGCAGCTCCAGCAGGGCGGCCACGTTTAGCCATAGGTCTCACTGCTTTAAGGTAAGGTGCTCTCTTTCTGGTAAAAGAGAAAGCAAATTCATCGCAGTCTATCTTGCAGCTTAATTCTCCGTCGGGTAGTTTGATGGACTGCAAAAGTTGTTGTTGTTGTTGTTGCTGTTGTCTTTGCTGCTGTTGCTGCTGCTGTAGGCTTTGTCTCTCCTCCCATTCTGTTCTTTCTCGAAGTATTTCTTCCCTCAGGACTTCTTCCACCAGATCATGAGCCATTTGAATGAACGTCATCGTCTTTCTCTCAGGGTTGGTCTCCATCAAATGATTCTTCACCCTCTGAATGTTTACCATAGCTTCATTCAGTTTAGTAATCTTTGTTGCTGCCATCTTCTTGAACTGTTGAGATCTTGACGAGTCAACGAGAATGACTACACTTGCCAACGCACCGCTTTATATGCTCGAAGCGCGGACGCGATGGAAAACATGGGGTTCAGATCGACAGTGAGATAATAGATAGAGGGGTGACTTCAGATCGATAGAAAGAGAGACAGAACGTAATCATTTTTTTCAAAATTTAATAAAAAACCACACAACACCATATTTTTTTTCCAACAATGAACATTTTTTTAATGAACAACAAGAAGAAGCTTCTCTAACATAAAAAATTTGAAGAAAAAAAAAACAATTAACAAGATATTAAACAGGAACGTATTTACAGGGTTGACAACGTTGGGAAGGTAAACTAAACTTCCACTTTTCTACATCTACATCATTCTGATGCACACTACGTTTCTGAGCTAAAGACAAGAGATGACCATAACGTTCACAAAACCATCGTTCTACTTTAGCATCGTTTCGAACATAGTCTCTATCAAACCAAGTCACTAAATGTTCTAAGGAATATCCGAGACTGCGTTGATGAAGAAAATGTACACAATATTGTCCACACACCATGGAATCCGATCCTTGTAGTCTCACATTATTGAATCGAGTCGAGACGGCATTTCTTCTCATAAAGTTAATGATGTCGTCTTCCAAAGGAGGTGATCCATAAGAATCAAAATATTCCACACCACCATTGTGATCGTTGGGAAAGTACACGGCTACCCAATGGGTTCCTGGTCGATGACTGTCGTCGGTATTGATGACATAGGCATGAACGCCTTTAGGTTTACGATGAGGTAGTTCATCTTTAGCAAACACCACAGGATTCCAAGAAGAAGTGTAGGAACTGCAAGTCAACAGGTAATGAAGTTCCCTGGTATCCAATTTTTTCTTCTTCTAAACAGGAAATAATAGGTCACCAATTCACACCTGACTTTAAACTTGAATTGATCTGTCAAATAATTCCACGAATATTCACGGCGGATAGTTTCTGTACTCTGTTGAATGAGCCCTTCGATGCGTTTGATCTCCAGAGGATCAAGTGGAGGAAAAGAAGAATTCACCAAGTCTTTATACCATTGTTTCAACACTTTTTCTTCCGAGATCTGAGACCAAGCCTCTTCCAAATATTCGTCCAATTTTTCTTCGCCTGTCATCATCAAACATTGGTCGTGTTGTTTCTGACTGGGATGATCGATTTGACATCCATGACAATGTTCTCGGGTCAGGCTGTTAATTCTTTCAGTCAATTCCTTAGCATAACAGGAGACTAAATGTTTTTCTTGTTCATGCCATCGAGAAATAAAGCCAGTAAACTGGGGAACAGGATTGTTTTCTTCTTTTTTAGGTTCTGAATGAATCACATCGTCATCGTCATCATCATCATCATCCGTGGTAGTTTGTGACTGTTGAACTTCACAAAATCCCTCATCTATTTCCATAGGTTCTTCTTCTACGTGTTGCATCTTTTTTCTTTTCTTCTAATAGTCTAGAATCACTTCTCTCAAGCTGTTAATCTCTAGAGTGTTATCAAATTCTGCATACAAGACGATGTTCACCGTGTGAGGTAGAGGATCTGCAAACTGAAGTTCCACACGAAGTGGGCCTGATTTTATAGGGTTGAAATGTCCTTCGTCGCTACCTTGGTCCGGAGTGAAATCAAATCCCCACAAGGCATACCCTCCTGCATAATCCTGGTACGAAATGCCGTGGCTGGTGTTGGTGCCTAACTGTCCTGTGGCTTCAAACAGGCTCAAGTAAGATCGCAAGTAATTTTTCTGCTTAAAGTTAGGTTCAAAAGGTCTGGTACACAACGTTTTGCCATCTCGACTGACTTCTATCTTGGAGACGTTGTAGAGTTTAAACTCGAACGGATTTTCGTTGTGGACTCCGTTGAGGGCTAAATTACTGACGATGCCAATCAGCAAACGTTTTGGGAGCTGTCCTTAGAAGACGTGATCTTCGACTTTGGATAGGAGTCCAGCGGCAATGGTAAAGGTTTTCACTTCCACTCGTCGCACAGGATGCTTGGCAGTGGTTCTGCTCAACGTTTGACTGATGTCGTTGGCTACTTTTGGTAAGACTTCCACACGTCGCACGTAAAGTTTGGCTTCTTGGATGATGGTTTTCCACTCGTTGTTTTCGGCCATCAAATGGAAAGCGGAACTACTGCGATTCAATCTCAGGCGTACATCTACTCCGTTCAACAAATACTTGTCTTGCAACCACATATCCAAATGCAAACGATCCATCAGTTCTAAACTGCGTCTGATTTTTTTTCGACGGTCGTTAAATCCCACATTGTGTAGGACTGCTGGAATTATATCTTTAGTACCATTATTGCCATCCTCAGTAGACTTCGCCGCTACTGTCAGGTCTGTGATGTTGAACTTTTCCGAGGTGTCAGGTTTCCAGACCACCGAAGCATCCAGATGAGTGTTCTTGGCTTCTTTTCCGTACGTCAAGACATTTTCCAAATAAGCACGGTAAGGGTAAGTATCCAAACTGCTGCTGACCAGTTTGTTATTCAAGTACAAATCTACTCCGCTGAACAAAGAATGCATGAAATTATTTACGGGTGCCACTCTGGCAGCTTCCCCAGGAAGGGTGTTGTCCGCCGTTTTCTTCACTTGAAGTTTCAGGTACAAGTAGCTGTTATTCAGATCGATGTAATCTTCGGTTTGTCCTTTGATTTCAAATTCGATAGGAGCTGATTCCGTCAAAGACGATACAGGATGAAATTCCACCCATTGGGATTCTTGCATCGTCATCATGGTGGGAGGCATGGAAAACAGATCCAGTTCTGACTTGGTACATTCGCAAGAATCTCGGTGCATCATTTTTTCAAAGGCTTAGTAATCAAACACGTCTAATTCTCTGACGGTTCTTCTTCTTTTCTTATTCTTTTTTGAACTGCCGTGTGTTCTTTTATGAACTTTGAAGGGATTTCTATGTCGTCGTCTCTTTCTACCTTGTCCTTGCTGTGAAGTGGAGGAAGAAGTAATGCCAGGGCCAGAAGCGTGAAGTGAATTTATAGGATTCTCTCGGAGACCTAAAAGATCTTTGCCAGTGTTCATCAACACATTTTTGCCTGCTCTCATAAAGGCTTCTTTAGGATTTTGTTTGTCAATGAGGACATTTTGCAAAAATTCTTTTCCTTGTGTCAAAGCGGCATCTTTTAAGGCATGAAATCCTCGAGACACCATCGGTTTCAAAATATGGGCTACCGTCCGAAAAGCCGATCTTAACATATCTCCTAAACCATGCCCTCGTTGTCGAGCCACTCCTCGGTACACTGGATACATTTTTTGGATGTTACAATGCGTTAGAGAACCTTTTGTAGTTTCACCGTGACTTTTCCTTTGTCAATGAATGGCACATCTTGTCCCAAATCTCCTTTTATACTAATGTTGACACTGTCAAAATACGATTTACTGACTGGAAGATAATGAGGATGTACAAATTCACGGTGAACGTGAAACGTGTTTCCACCTTCTTCGTACGCACCAGCAGCAGTATCCACTTTGAAAGGAATGACTCTCAGTAAGGGAGCAGCTGTGTGGCCCACCACGTTGTACTCTACCACATCGGAGTACACAAACATTAAATTTAGTCCAACGTTCAATTCGATTGGGGTGCGAAAACCATCTCCGAATTCGACGTTGCTTGCGACTTTTTTATTAGTATACTTTTTATTTTTACCCAAAATAGAATACAACCCAGGAGAAAATTCAATGGTCATGAATATTCTGTCCTGCTCGGGTAAATTTTTGTCTTTTTTGTCGTCAACGAGTTCCCCATTCTCTTTGAAAAATTGCAAGATGAAACGGCGTGCCACATCATGGTAAGCGATTCGAACCCATTTTTGGTTTTTTTCCAAGGCTTTGCCAAATTGAGCTACGAAGATGGCGTCAATGGTGTCCACCAAATGTTTAGCACTAAAATAATACCCCTTAGGAATTCTCATGGTATGGCTCGCAAAGGGAGGAGTGGTCTTCGTGAATACCTTACTGGAATGCTCAAGGCCAGGTTGAATTTTCTCCAACTCATCATGCACTCCCTTGCTCAAGATTTCCACGATGAAAGTGTTTTGACCTTCGTCGATGTTCATGATTTGCGTAGGATGAATGATTTCTACGAAAGTCACTTCCCAATGAGCATCGTGATCCAATTGGATGGACTGAGGTAATTTGGCCGTGAAACAACATAAGCTGTTGTTGGGAAACACATTCATGGAACTGTCACTAGGTAAAGTTAAATAAAATTGGTCATTCATAGTAGGTCCAAAGTGGTTTTGGCGTCCGAGGAGTCACTCGAGTTCAAAGGATGTTCAAAGGGTTCCAAAAGAGGACTACTGTGGTGACTGGAAGAAGGTGGACTGGCGTTGGTCGTACTCCCGTGGTGTTGGTTGCTGCTGTTGTTGTGGTGACTGTTGTCCGTCGTCGTCGTAAATTTCAAAGAGGGACTGGGTAAAAGATAACCGATGCAACTGCTGAGTAAAATGGTCAACAATTGTTTGTCTCCTTGTTGCAAACTCAAATTGGCAATAGCTGCTCCGATGACACAATACACTACAAAGATTTGGCAGAAAAAGGCGATTTTATTTTTACCCACACGTTCTCCGCACCACACCCAGAGCGGTTGTTTTTGTAATTCTTGAAGAGAAGAACTCTGCGAAGGAGTCGTTGAAGTCGTGGTTGCTGTGTTGAATGGCATGTTGAGTTACTTCTTCTTTTTATAGTCGACGACTTGAGAAGCAGCAATCCAAGAATCAAAACTAGGAGGATATCCTTTCCAACGTACTTTGACTTCTTCTACACCACGTTTGCCTACTTTGCGTGTTCTTTGTTCGAGAATGCTTTCGATGTCGAACAAGGCGTCTTCTTTTTTGGTCACTCGTTGTAACTCAGGCAAGTAAAATGTTCCTTTGAGCAATTCACCGTGCATGTCTTCCAATTTATAGACGGGAGGATGGGGTCCACGCACGGGGGTAGTGACACGAAACAATTCGATGGTCCAGTTGGGTAAATAACCTTTGTCAAAAGTGCGTTTGGTTTTCCGATGCGAACCCAATCTCCCGTCTTTAACTCTAAGGGTTTCTTCTGAGGTGTCCATTTAGGGGTACCAAACAATTTATCAAACACGGTCACTTCGTTTTCAGGGCTGACCTCTTCGGGGGCACATCCTATGCTACAATGGTACGATTGATTGTACGCTTTGACCAAACGGGGTAACACGTCGATGTACTTGAGAGTATGTTGATGTGTAAAATATTTCCACATGCGTTCTTTCAAAGTTCTTTGAAAACGTTCCACGATACTGGCTTTGGTTTCAGGATTTTCGGTGGTAAAAAAATGAATCTGTCTTTGTTTCAATTCTTTTTGAAAAGCTTGGTTTAGAAATTCGGTGCCTTTGTCAGTTTGCCATCGTAAAGGGTGACGACCACTTTGTTTCAAGACCAATTTTAAGGCACGTGCCAATTCAGTACTGCTTTTAGATGTCAAAGGCACGACCCAAGCAAATTTGGAAAACACGTCGGTGACACAAAACAAATATTTGTAACCACGATTGTAGGCTGCCAAATGAGAGACGTCGGCTAAATCGGCTTGCCATTGATGATCGATGCCTTCCACTTGGGTTGAACTTCTAGAAAATTTACGTCGAATGGGTTTGTGTAACGTGTACGTCGATTGTTCTTGTAACCATCGTCGTACTTCGGGCAAACGTACACTTTTCAATTTACTTTTGGCAGCTCGATATAATTTTTGAATTCCTCCGTAACCAGCAGCATGGCCAGGATTGTAATAAAGGCTAGCTAAAAGTTTCTCCATGGTTTGATTCCTCAAGAATAAGTCAACCAAGTACCAATGCTCTTTACTTTGTGGGGTATCTTTTTGGATTGTTTACGTGTCCTACGAGCCACTGGTGTAAAGGAGGATGTTGTTTGAACAGGGGTCATCGGTTCTGTTTTGACTTCTGTCTTCACTTCTTCCTTTTTCACTTTTGATGGTAATGGGGTAGACATTATCTTTTTTATCCAACCCGGTGTGGCTAACCTTTTTTTTTTTTAAGAGGTGGAGTTTGTAACTCTTCTTCTTCTTATTCTTCTTTTACGGTCACCCCCGTGGCGGTGTCTGTTTTAGTGGTGGTGACTTTAGGTTCGCTTTTCATCAGGGTTTTGAAATCTCTCAGAGTTGGTGGAGCTGTTTCGTCGACAGCTTTTTGGTGAAAGAGTGTCAGACGTTGTAAAAGTTGACCGTACCGTTGCGATTTTTCTGTTTCTGACAAATCGCTTCGTTCCATCAGCGCTTGTAATTCTTGTTGCAACTGTGACATCTCGTTGAGATTAGGATTGGGTGGTAAATGAGGTATCCGTTGTTCGTTCCAACGATGGAATTCCATCCATCGTTTGTAAGGCACTAAAGTCAGTTTTCGTCCTTCCATTTCATCCAAAGGTACAAAAATGTGTGGTCTTTTCCGAGAAGGGTGGTCCTTTTCATCTTCTTTTTTTTTATTATCGCATGACACCTCCTAAAAGTGGTCCAGCAATCGTTCCTAACAAAGGACCCGCTAATTTTAACAACGGTCCTAACTGCATAGGTAGAAATCCTCCTCGTTGCATCAACATTTTTTTCTTTTGCTGGAGAGGTATTTTCTTTTTCACCATTTGACGAAGAACGTTCCGATGTTTGCCTAATTTTTGTTTCTGTATCTTGGACAAAGGTACCGTTCCTTTCAAAACGTTCAAACAACATTCACACACGGTATCGATGATTTCTTTAGGGGCTGTTTGAATGAGTTGTTTTCGCATGGGAGGATTGGATTTGGTTAGGACAGACAAGACGTCCCAATGTTTCGCCAGACGAGGTGGAAGTCGTCCTTTTTTACTTTTCTTCTTTTTTTGGTGGTGGTGGTGGTGGTGTGCACGTTTGTGAGTCATCTTTTTTAGTGGGTAGAAACAAGTCTGAAGTCTCTGGCAGGGTACCCTTCTATTTTATACTGCAACACGTCTCCACTGATTGTCTGCACGACGTACCAACTTCACGACAGGCCTCACTCGACGTTGAGGTGTTTTCAAGGGACTAAATCGTCTCAATTCTTCTTTGGATAAATCCACTAAACTTTGTAAGATGCCGGTTCTTTCTTCGACTTTGGTTTTAGGGGACGGTACTTTGTTGGCGGCTGCTGCCATGGCTAAATCAGCCGAAGTCGAGGGTCCCGACGTGGTGACTTTCGAAATAGGTTTCCATTTTTGCATCAAATTAGGAAACACTTGTCTTAAGTCCGGTTTGGCAGGCATCATCGTGAAGGGTGGTGAAGAAGAAGATGAAGATGAAGATGATGTGGACGCCAGAGGAGACCTCGTCACTGTGGGGGTGATGGTAATGGTGGTGGTGTTTTGCGGGTGTACGTTTGCGTCCTGGCCGCAGTACCTCTCTTGCGGCGGGTGGCAGTGTTAGTGGGTGTTGTTTTCTCCTTCTTCTGGGCAGAACTTTTCTTGGGGGATTTCTTCTTTTTAGGACTTTTCTTTTTTTGTGTGGCTTTCTTCTTTTTGGGACTTTTCTTCTTTTTGGCTGTTTTGGGTTTTTTGGCTTGGGTATTAGGATCCCATTTCAAAAGGGAACGAATCATGACCCCTCCTAAAGAACCGTTTCCACCAGGAGTTAAAATGATTTGTTTTTTAGTCCGTGAATCGATTCTAGGATCAGCTAGTTGTGACAATGCTCCTTTATGTTTTTGAAAAAAACGTTGAGTTTGATGAGGAATTTGAATGATGCCTTGCTGTAATTGACGTGCCGTCAAAGTAAACCATCGTAACACTTCTTTAAGACAAGCTTCTAACAAATGGGCACGGACTTGTGCATTTTTTTCGCGACTGATGCCATACAAGGCACGAATCAATTTGGCAGGAGGATGAGCTTGAAAGGAAGTCATCTCGAAAGAGTGTGAGACAGAAATGACGTAGTGACTGTTTTTATAGTTTTTTTTTCTTCTTCATGAGTGGCTGAAGGGGACGTGTAAATGACAGGGCCTCCTTCTTGACCCCAATGGTGAAACAATTGGGCACGAAATCTCAAATAGTCAGGAGTGGTGGGTTTTAAGTCGATGAGTAAATACTCGTGAGGGGTCTGAGTGGCATCGTCGTACGCATAATTCAACCAAGGCATACCTAACTGTTTGGCTAACACTTGCACTTGAGATTTGTCTCTGGGGCTTTTAAACAAGACCACGTAATGAGCGTTAAGACTAATGGTCCGATGAGCTTTACTTTGTTGAAATAAATTTTGAGTAATGTATACAATACTAGCATTACGATGGTGTCCTTTTCGTGTAAACCAAAGTTTAATTTCTTCTTCATCTTCTCCTAACATGTCGTCGAAGATGACCAGATGTGTTTGACTCACGTCAGACACGATTCCATCGTCTTCGTGAGGGATGCCTTCTACAAATGGAATGGCTTCTCCTTGACTTTCTTGGAGTAGTGTGTAAGACTTTTGCCACTCTTTGTAACACCACACGATGCGTTGAGGTGAACGATCGAACAAATGAGATTTGTGTTCGATCAAACGTTTGACAAATTCGGTTTTACCTGAATCACTAGGTCCAGCAATCAACATGTTAAAAGGATGGCGCAGATACAAAGCGTCCCAACTGGAACGATCTAACTTTTCGTCAATCACTTTGACTACAGAAGCAGAAGAGGTAGACGAGGCAGAAGAAGATGTAACCATGACTGAGGTAAGAAGATTTTTGAGAAGAAGACAAAAGACCCAAGACATTTTATACGATTTCATACACGTTTATTTTTTTGGTAAAAAAAAAAAAAAAAAACAACCAACACAACAAAACATATTTACAAGTCATGAAAGCGAACGAGTGATAAAATAGCAAAGTAAAATGATCATGTACAAGACTAAGGCTACCACTAAAAACATTTAAAGTGTTGTATAAACAAGTCAATGTACAACATTCTGGTGTCCTAGGAATGAAAGGTCTAGGCACTGGGGGTGACATTCTTCTGGTCGTCTTTGTTTTGGTAGAAGAACGAAATGTCTCTGACGTCGGTAAGGAAGGGTTGTGTTCCTCAGGGGGTGGTTGAATTTGGACAACGGTGTGGTCATCTTATTTGCTGTGTCAGGTTCTTCTTCTTCTTCTTCTTCTTCTTCTTCTTCTTCTTCTTTCAGGGGTTCCCATTTGGGTTCCCATTTCACTTTTCGACTCTTAGTACTGACATGCCAAATCTTTGGCAAACTGGGCCACTTCTTGTAGCCAAGCATGGAAACCAAGGTCTCTCCAGTCACGTACATCTTTCCAATTGAAAAGTTGTTGGTGTAACTCACTAGCAAAACACACTTCTTGAAATGTTTTATAGACAGATAAAGTGTGACGAATGTCTTCTTCACACGGAGGTACCTCACTTGTTTTCATCACCACTCTCAACACTTTGAGTACAATTTTTCTTTCATGTACTGATAAAATCAAGTCTTTATAATCTTCTACTAAGGGTGATGCATGAATGGTCATATTGTTTTTTTTTGAACTCTTCAAAATATTCCAAAGCAACCACGGTTCCTCCAAAATAATCCAAGGCAAACACTTGTCCTCAAAAATACTCCACAACGAATGTCCTGGAAAACGAATTCCAAGAAAGGCAGTCACTAAGACATACACCACATAGCGTCCGAAATTCAATGGAAAGAATTCTTGTATCAAGTTTTTATAATCCTCTAAGGTCTGAACACGATCGTTGACTTCCTTCCACGGAATCCGTTTCACGAGTGAGGAGTACAGATCAGTCATGGTGAGACTTTATAGGGTGAGATGGTTAAGGTGGGTATCTTGGGTGGCGGGTTTTTATATCCTTTTGTGATAGTCTCCTTCAGGGTAGTGCCAGCGATACAATCTCCCCAAAACCAGTCTTCTCATACTTTGGAAGTAAGCATAGCGTACAGCTCGAGAAATGACTTTGAGTTTACGTTTCACTTGTAACTTGACAAACTCTCGGTAAATGCGTACTCGCACCTCCAAAGGCAAACCACGAATGTGTTCTGGTAAAGTTTCCGACTTGACAAGAAGTAACTCTCTTTTGTGTTCTTCACGATAGCGGTGATAGTTATTGTCCAGAATCAGATTTCTGATACGGTGAAAGTCACGGTAGCGTGCAAATCGAGGAATGAATTGGAGTTTACGTTTCCCTTGAATCTGAACCAACTCTTGGTAAATCCGAACTCGCAACTTCGAAGGCAAGTCACGAATGCGGTCTTCTAAAGTGGTCTTCTTGGTGACAAAATACTCACACGCCAACCAAACGGAATCGGTGGGTAAAGGATATCCAAGATTATCAGTGATTATCCTATCTAACTTCAAACGACGTAAAGGCGATTCGTCTTGAGGTGACAGTTCTTGTAACAGTTTTTGGTATTCTTGTCTGTTAGTCACATTTTTTTCATTCACTTCATTCCATCGAATTGTTCCACTGCCACATTGTAAGTGGTACCCTCCAAACTCTTAAAGTTGTTGGGTAGTTTTTCATGAATGTCTGACCATTTGAATATCTTAGCCCAAATCAAATGTCTTATCACATTCAGATACCAATGGTTACAACATGTCTGTCGTAAAGGATGTAACTGTTCTTTACGTTTCACTTGGATCTTGACCAATTCTCTGTAAATTCGTTCTCTCAGCTCCAAAGGTAAACCACGAATGCGATCTTCTAAACTAGGTTTGATAGTGACAAAATACTGATAAATGCGTTCTCGCAACTCCAAAGGTAAACCATCAATGTATTCTTGTAAAGTATCCTCCTCTGACATTTTTTTTTACTTCTTCTGCTTGGCATCTGGCTCATCGAACCCGTACTCTTCTGAGGCTACTAAAGGTAAGAACTGACAGTGCGGAGACCATCTGGCATGTTCAATGTAGGCTGAGTCGGTAGGCTCCCATTGGTGAAGTCTCACACCGCAACTGAAACATTGAACTTTATCTCCTTCTCCCAAGTAGATAAATCCAGATCTGGCTAAAGCTTTGTCAGTAGTGGATTGTAGTAGATATTTAGGCCACTTGTCTTTGAACGTCTCGAGTCGATTATCATACTTGGAATAACCAGGCAAAGCCACAGGTATTGTCAATTCTTTACCCCTGTAGGCAGTATGACAATTATATGTACGATTAGTAAAGCATAAAGGTCGTCCTGCATCGTTAGAGGGACGGTGAGGCACACGCACAGCATCGACGATGTCCAAGCGTACGGCATCCGTCTGATCGTGTGAATCACTGATGCCAAAGCGTAGGGAATCCGTCTCGTCGCATGGCACTGCATCACACTCCAAGTCGTGATGGTACTTGGAGTTCACACCACTAGATTTCTCCCTTGGTGGTGGGTGGGTGGTAGTTTGAGCATTCTTATTGTACTTTGGTGGAAGGATGACAAAATTACTCATCTTTTTTTCTTCTTCTCTTCTTACTCGGTCAACGTTGAAAGTCAGAATGAAGGGTTAGGCTTGGAAGGGGTTCCTTTTTTATACCTGTCGACTGTACCATCTGCAAAGTACTGTAATGTCATCCGTGGAAACGCCAAAGAAAGGTAAGCACAGTTTGGAGACCATCTGACATGTTCCAGGAGAGCTGAATCCTTACAGTTCATACAAATGGTTATGCCACAACTGATACACTGCACTTTGGTTCCCTGTCCAAAGTAGACAAATCCTGCTCTGGCTAAAGAGTTGAAAGTAGGTAATCCATTTTTCCTAAGTTTTTTCCCTTTTTTGAATGTGTTCCATCAATGGGCACAATGACAATAGTCAGGCAAGTGTTTAGGCCATTTTTTGAATGTGTTCAAGCGACTGGTACACTCACAATAGTCAGGCAAGGCCACGGGAAATAATTTGTGTTCATCACACAGTGTTGTTGAAGTCATCTTGGTGTTGTCTTTTTTTTTCTGTTCAAGGGGGGTGTCCTTTTGTATACTTCAAATCAACGTGTCCGTAAGGTAAAGTGGTGTGGTCTGGAAGTCTCACTCGCTTCTGGTATACGATTTGGTACACTTTTTGTACAGGTCGAGTAACGATTTGGTGATTAGGTAACCGTACGATCTTGTGAGGTTCTAACGTGTGCACTCGAAAGTCTTCCACTTGTCCAGACAGTAAAGCATTTTTTAAAACCTCAAAGTTGACTACTTGGCTGGTTCGATAGTTCAGAATCAATCCTTTCACTTTGCAATGGGTGTGAAGTTGGTCTTGTGGGTCTCGGTATCGGTAGCCGTAATTTTTGGGGCCACCGCTGGCAAAACTCAGGATGGTGTCTTGAGGGTGCTCGTCCGTCCAGGCTCCTAAGCGATCTCCTTGAATGGTAGGGTGTGGGCAACCGGTGCGATGGATGTAGATACAACTGTCGGTATCAAAGTACAGGACACGATCTCCCAAGACTTCTAACGCTTCGTCGTACAATTTCAAGCGAGAATGAGCGGTCACATAAGCGGCAATGACTACGTTACTAAACTTGTCAGGTTTGACAAACTTGGGTTCTTCTTCGAAATTGACTATGATCAAATCATCGCGGACGATTTCGACGTGTTTGACTAGTATACTTTTATCGTCCACCAGTTGAAAGTAACGATAAGGATCGGTGACGTATTCCGTTTTGGTTAAGATCGTACGTTGGGCCATTTTTCCCCACAAGCAATTGAGCATGACTTTGGCAAACGATCTTTTTCCTTCATTTTTTTCCACCTCTTCCAAAGTGATGCCTTCGATGTCACGGTACTCTTCTTTGAATCGTTCTTGGTCTTCGGAAGTCTGACACCACGAAGGATAACCACTAGCTTCTTGTTTCAGTTTTAAAAACTGATTGACGTACCCCGAGAAAATGCCTGCATGATTCGTGGCGTCGTCCTTTTGGTATTGTGCGGTGGTTGGAAAGTGCCAGATTTCGTATACTTTCAACAAACGGTATCCACGATCCAGAGCTCGAAACAATTCAGCGCTAACCCACGTTCCTGTCAAAGACCGTTCTTCCTCCGTGTGGTGACAGGGATGATCTTGGTTGCACGTTTCGGCACACGTCCGACATAAAGGAAACATTAGTTTTCCTTGGCAATGGTGAGGTAAGATGGGATGGTACAAGTGGGTCGGAGGTAAGACTTTACATTTGATTAATCCTTCGTATTGACGAATGTGTTCCAAGTCAATGTGTTCTGTCAAGATTTCTGGGTGACCGGTGGGAAAACGAGCATATTTACACACCCAAGGATACAAAGAACACACGTCGATGTACTTGATTTCTTCTCCTTTGGATTCGTCAACGTCGTACAGTAAGCGAGTAGCATTGGTTAGTCCTCCAAATAAACTGTGGCGCGGATCCAAAGGTTCGATGTCGGCCGCGTCGTAACTTTGGGTGATGTTCTTAAATTCAGGATCGGTTTTCAAACGTCGATCGTACTCGTGCTCCCACATTTCAATCACTTGGTATCCTTGACTTTCTAACTTGAGTCGTCGTTGGCAAGTCTGTTCGTATAACTGTTCCATTGTAGAATCTGAATAAGGACTTTTCATCTCTCGATCAGGATAACAGGTAGGGCAACCTCCAATCTTCTTTTCTCCTCCTCCGTTTCTAGCATGTTGTATCCATTTGTCTTCTTTTTGACACAAGTAATGAAGCCAACGTAAAGCTTTGACCGAATATTGACGACTAGCAAAGAGAGACGTGTTGGAGTCGATGATGGCTAGTTGATTCTAGGGCATGAAATTTTGCCTGCAGACTAAGGAACAGGCTTTGGTTAAGGTGGCCGCATCTTTCAAAGGATCGACGTCTCCGTGATCGAGAAATAACTCTCGAAACTTTCCACAACAACGTCTTAAAATATCCACATCGGATCGACAATATTTCAACATATCTTCTTGAAAGTCAAATAGATCGGAGTGGTGAGCGCGGTACCAAGCGTGAAAGGCTTCTCGCTGTTTGGGGCGCATTCCGTCGGGGTTGTAATCATGAAGGTCAGGTAAATGAGGTAGGACAGCATGTTGATCAGTTTCCGTGTTGAAGAAGTGAGGAAAATAGCCTTTGGCCATTTCTGTCATGCCAAACGTTTTTGGCATGCGACTCCAAGGCATGGTCAAATAACTCATAGAATCTTTGAACTGTACTTGTCCTACTTTCATGTAGATGAGTTTTTTTTCCGTTCATGGTGACTTCAGGACGTTCGGTACTATGTTTCAAATAATAATTTAACAAAAACTGCCCATCGTATCCCGAAAAATTGTGAGCTATGACGGTCGCATACCGATGGCAGTCTCCGTAACGATGAATGTCTTCTTCGCTCCAACTGTCGTGGGTGGTAGGGTCTAAAATCCATTCAGCAAACTCGGACAAAGTGTTAACCCCACGAAAGATTTTTTCACGTCCTCCTGGAATCCTACTACAATGAGGACAGTGAAAGTGAATCGTTTCTTGAATGCACTGATCACAAGCCCGATGCTCCACACAGAAATTAGGAATGTGAATGTGAATACCCGTTTCTTGCATGCATTCAGAATCAAAGAAGATGAAATCCACTTGGTTCTTCTTCTTTATTTCTTTCTTCTCTGTCTTG
Organism: Margaritifera margaritifera; assembly: GCA_029931535.1. Taxonomy (NCBI): domain Eukaryota; kingdom Metazoa; phylum Mollusca; class Bivalvia; order Unionida; family Margaritiferidae; genus Margaritifera; species Margaritifera margaritifera. The sequence goes on from JAQPZY010001121.1 coordinate 18,820, forward strand.
TCAAACTTTTGAATAAAACATTGATGATCAAAATCGACGATCTGCTTGCAAATAGAACATCTTTTCTTTCCAGCACAAACGTGCCTCTTAGGGTCATTGGTTCGAATTAGCTGTCCACACGTGGAACACGATTTCAATAAGTCGCAAGCACATTTTTGTTGGTGACCTTGTGTCTTGCGATGCTGTTCGTAGCAAGAAGGACTAACAAAACTACGTCGACACGTCTCACAATGGATGTGCTTTTGTTGTTCAGGAAGGCATGGTTGGTCCGCTAAACAACCCCGACATCTTGCTCCGCAATGAGTGTGTCGCTCTCGATTGTTAAACCCTTGGTCACATTTCCCGCAGTAGTATCCGTATCCTAGAAATCCAGTGATACTGGTGATGGTATCGAAATGTTCTTGGTGGTGATAGTGGTGAATGTATTTTCCTTCGGGAAAATTGGGGCCTCCGAACACCATATCTCCGCGCACTTCTTGAGGGTGAACTTTCAAAGTGTAGTGAGGAGCCAAAACATCTTGAAGTTCTCTTTAGGGATACCCGCTTGTTGCAACAGGAGTTCTGCTTCGTTTCGTTGTTTGGCTCTGTCCGATTGTTGAATGCTCTTCCAGGCTCTTTTCCATTCTTTACTCTCGTTCTTGTTGGCATACGTTGGCATACGTTCGCCCCACCACAATAGCCCGAGCCAAGCACATCTGGTCTTGGGTATTGTCGATTTGGACGACACTGCGTTTGGTAGTGCGAAGATCGTCCACCAATAACGGTTTCCTACTTCGTCTACTTCCTCGAGGAGGAGCAACGTGAGTCATGTAAAGTGTCGCCTTTCCATCCGTGATGGTAAACTTGTCGTTCGATTGTTGAACATGTTCTATTTTGGACATGACTTTGTCTGGCGTTCATTCTGCCGGGGTGCTGAACTCGATCCAAACAGGACTCTTCAAATTGTCATGATGAATGGCCACTCTCAAGCGATCGTCTTCTTTAGCTCCACATTGGCGTTTCAAGTTCTGTAACACAGATTCCCACAAATCACTAATGAACCCCGCCGCTTTCTCGGGAGGTACTTCGGACTTGAAGTCTTTAAAGTGAACCGTGTGAGTGTAGGCTCTAGTTTTAAATTTTCGAGAAGTTATTTTTGGAGTCTCTCGAATCCGATAGTAATTTTCAGGAGGAGCCAAGGTAGTAGGTAGTCTTTTTTGGTCAGGGGTTCTGGTGTTGGTAGTGGTGGTGGGTTTTGTTTTGGGTGGGTTAGAAGTTTGGGTTTCAGGTTCACTCATCTCCTCTTCGAAGTCACTAGCATGGACTTGAGCTAGTAGTTCAGCTAGCTGTGTTTCAGGCGGTACAGACAATCTTTGGCGTCGTGGCCTCTTCGTTTCTTCTTCTTCCTGTTCTTCTGGTTTCTCATGGTTTGGGCGTGATCTTTTCATCTTGAAGTTTACTTTGAAACTGATTCAGTTTCACCTCAGGTATCTATATATAGAGAGAGGAGAGTATATATAAAGAGACCTTCTTACCTTCAGAATCAGTCTTTGGTGATTGAACTTTCAAACTGTAAAGATGGAAGAGTCAAGAAGAAGAAAAAATTGATGCCCTAAGAATATGCATCCTTCTGCGTATTATTGGGATTATATAGCCCGAGGACTACCACTGAGAGATAAAAGTCAAGATACTTGTTATATCTGCCAAGAGAAAGGACATTGGGCTCCAGAATGTCCACAACGTCAACAAACTCAAAAGAGAGATGAAAGTCAAGATACTTGCTATATCTGCCAAGAGAAAGGACATTGGGCTCCAGAATGTCCACAACGTCGAAACCAAAAAAAAGAAAAAAGAGACAAAACAAAAGATACTTGTTATCATTGTAAAGGAAAAAGACATTGGTCTTCGGAATGCCCTCAGAAAGAAGAACAAGAAAAAGAACAAGAAGAACAAGAAGAAGAAAATCTACCAGAGGAGAGGGAGGAAACCGATTCAAACCTAGAAGAAGAAGAAGAACATATCATCAAGAAAAGTAAGAAGAGAGTGAGATGCATGGAAGACAGTGAGAATGAAGAAAATGTACCAATGGAACCCATGATTCCTGTGAAGATCTTGAACCCTATGAAGAAGAAATTCAAGAAGAACAAGAGAGACAGACAGTGAAAACAAATGAACGTTTGTTTTTTTTTTTTTTTTTTTTTTTTGGTGTTATATGTTCATGGTGAATTATTTTGTAAAAGAATGAGAATACACCAGAATGGAAAAAAAGTAAGTGTTTTTTTTTTGTATTATTTTTAGAGTATGGATGCACGCACGCACGCACGCACTCACTCTTACACAAAGAATGGGTAAAAAAAAATTTTAAAAGTTTTACTTGATTTTTTTTTTTTTTTGGCAATTTGATTTCTTTTCTAGAAATCTGGGTGGCCCTGAAAAGGACCGTTGGGGTGTTTGTTTTGTTTTGGTTCAAACAAACTTATGGAGTTGACATAATCAACTTCAATTGTCGTACTCCTTTACCACTACCCAATCCAATTCCTGCTGCTACTGCTGGTGTTTTGGTAATGGTGGTAGTCACTGGTGGTGGTGGTGGTGGTGGTGGTGGCATCTCACTAGAACTGGTAGGTTTGGAATGTTTAGCCCGTGATGGTCTTTTTCGTTTAGGCGGCTGAGTTAAAGAATATTCGTATAATTTCCTCAGATACTTTAACTCTGATAACATCTCTTCTAAAAGACTCACCGTTTTTTCTTCCTGACTGACTTCCTTTGGTGTTTCCTTCTCCTCCTCTTCTAACTGTTGTCTGATTTCTTCCTCACTTTTTCTTCTTCTCTCTTCTTCTTCTTGCTGCTGAAGAAACATTTCTTCATCCTCTCGCTGTTTCTTTAAAAAAATTTCCATCTCTTCCTGTTGTTTCTTTTTAAATTCATCCATCACTGGTAGCAAAGAGGGAAGTGGTGTAGCAGCAACAGCAACACCAGCAGCAGTCTCAGACTCAAATTCTTGATTCAGAAAATCTAAATTAAAATCTTCCGGTAGGAAGTGAAAGATAGGATTCTCGCTCCAATTCATAGGCTTAGTACTCTCCATGATGCCTCTCCAAGTCAAATCCCTACGAACGCTACGATGTCTTTATACCCCAAATGACGTCACACCCCTACTCTCTTCCCATTGGAAGAAAAACCGACCCGCTTGTAACGCGCGTTAGGATTGGTAGTTCATTTCCATGCATTTCAATCCGATCGTAAGGTATATATACCACCGCTTGTCTCATAAAGCTTCACCGGTTTTCTCCTCTCTCCAAGACTACTCCTAAAGAAAAAAATGTGGACAAGTGTGGAAGCTTCCAACATCGTCTCAGGGATGCTGCTTAATCCAGCATTCCCTATGTATGTAAGAGCATCATGGGCTGTGACTAGACTTGATGAAAGCACCTACTGGCAAAGAAGAATCTACATAGAAAGGCAAGGATGCTTAAAAAGAGTGCTAATGTATGGGGAAGAAGTCAGAAGAAGTAGAAGAAGAAGAAGAAGACCGTCTAGGAGATGTGAATGCTAAAGCAGTAAAACAAAAAAACCCAATGGCCCTTTTCAGGGCCACCCATTTCACAAGAAAAAGATTAATTTTCCATTCTTGCCTACCCTTGACGCCATAGGGTCCCCAAATGTTAAATACTATTGGGGACTCTACAGCGTCAGATCAAAAAATCCGAGGGTTTATAGCGTCAAGACTTTTTTGGGGACCCTTTGGCGTCACAATGTTCGAAATTTAAACAAAAAGAGTTCCCTGGAATATCACCACGGGTAATCATTATTATTGAAAAAAGAAACGTATATAACTTAGGGGACATTTTAAAAAATCTACAATTGTCTTTATTTCCATTTCTGAATGACTGAAGTTGATTTGGGTTTGAGAGTACATAGCTAGACGTTACAGATGATGTGCATGGTAACTCTGCATGGATATTTTCACTTTCTGAACTTCAGAGGAAAATTATAAAATTTGGAGCCGATAATTGTTTTTTCTTTTTTAAATTTAAAAATGTAATAAGTGCACTTTCATAAATAAGTAATACATACACTGCGAAAATTCGTTTTTGTTTTTCCAGAACAGGCAAAATTAGTATACTTTGTGTTATTTTTCAAGTAGATTTCCCGAGCACACATAAACAATTATTTGAATCAACTAATAGTGATAAAAAATGTCAATCGAAGTTGATCGACACATATATTGTAACAGTTGTCCAGCAAATGAAATTTGTCACTTGCCATCTCTTTCTTCCGCGGCTCGCCAAAACCCTGAAGGCGAACCACTGATCTGTGGAAATGATTTCCTGACGTGTTTGCAAAATTGTTTAAACTAGTAGTTCAAACAATCGGTACCATTTAGAATATTGTATTTCTTGTCCGGAAAGCAAACAACGCTATTAATATGCCTGAGGCTATAAAATCATAAAAATAATATTAAGAATAACGCTTAGAAATAAAATAAAAGATTGTCGTAATTAAGAACGTAATTCAAAGTCTTTTACTTCAATTTATCGATGAGACCTTTTCCATAACATTTATTTGTACCTTACTTAAAAATGTTACGCTAAGCAGAAGTAACGACTGAGGCACATTCTGGTTTTCGAAAACAAATGATATTGCATTACAAATCCGTATACAATTTTAAAATCTGAAATGTCAAATTCTGTCTTACACGAATTATTAAAGTTGTAGCTAATACAAATGTGTAAACGTCTTACCGAAGCCCGATGAATCTTTAGATGTATTGGCTGTACATCTATCCAACTTGTCATTAATCTTTCTTTCCAAGGCTTCAATCTTTGAGGCCAATGCTTTGATTTGCTCATCTAAACTCCCCACACTTTTGTTCTGGCTGGTGAGCACGGTGTTCATCGCATCTTCAATGTATCCCTTGATGTTTGGTTGACAGGAAGCCAGGAAGCATCTCCAAAGAACTAGTACACATTGCGACATGCAGATCCGTCACCTTGACATTTCATCGTATTTTCCTTGCAATCATTTTCAATGTTGGCACTAGCATAAGCGACCGAGATTAACAGCGCGTGAAACAGCATTAGTAAAATGCATGTATATCTAGACATCATGTTCAGCTTTTTAATTACTTTCCAGAAGTAGTGAAAAATGTCAAATGGTGGATTAACTCAATAAGAGTCACTTTAAGTATCACGTAAAGTTATACTGAGCTAATACTAAGAATCATGAAGTTTCTCTAAGATACGCTAACATGTCTCATGCAAATCCACAACGATGAAGCCGTTTTAAAAACAGAAGACTCACAGACTGATTGAAAAATGTCGTTCGTGGATAATATAAAGGTTTTGCTTACACATTTCTTTTTGATGAGAGGAGATTAAACCCTGCACCGTTAACCTTGTGATTGACAAGGCAGTTGACAAATCAACGTGGAGAACGCTTAGGTCTCGTGAAGTTGAAAATAAAACATAAATACGACTGGGTGACATTTTTTTGTTATTTTGTACATGGAACAATGTTGAGTCGTTAATCATGTGCGTCAAAACAAATTACGGATCCCGTGAATAAGATTGTTTGTTGTCTAGAGATATTCGAGAAGAGCATCCTCTTTATTGCTTTTCTTTATGCTAGGATTTGTGTTTAATCAGTGCCGTCTGTTGATGACGTTACGTAGGCAGCCAAGCAAAGGTTTATTTATAGATACAATGATAAAAAAGAAAATATACTATTTTGTGCCCCAAAGCTAGAAATATATATTGGGGAAACAGATATTCACAGTTTTTAATGCACGCATTTAGATCTACCACCCCTTGTCTTCCCCGTGAAGCTGTCATAAGCCCGTAATACACACCTACTTAGATGTGGTATTCTAAAAATGTAATGGAAAGGAAAAAGTTTGCTGTACCATGGCCATTGGTTTCCTAAGAGCCAAATGTATGCTTCTTCCAATCAGTTATAACGAACAAGACGTTGAGAATTTAAACCAACTGACAAAGGTAACGCCTACTTGTTGTGAAAATGTCTGCAAGGATTTTCACTCATGCAACAGAATTATAAACATCCACTGATATAAGTGAACAAAGAAAAATTACACAAGCATATATATATATATATCTATCTATCTATCTGTCTATATATATATATATATATATATATATATATATATATATATATATATATATATATAGAGAGAGAGAGAGAGAGAGAGAGAGAGAGAGAGTAAAAATATTTTTCTTTTGCATTATTTTATAATTGATGGTCGGCATATAAGCACAGATATAATGGAATTTCGTGCTCTATGAGCGATGTTTGTAAAGCATGTTTTACTGAAAATAATGATAGTGTGACTGTATGTTAAATTAGGAGCTAAAATAATACCAGTTAAATTAATCGAATTTAATTGTCTTTATTAAAGAACGGCGAGGCTGTTGAGGAGACAACTCAATCTACAATGACAAGATGCCAGATCAGGATGTTGACCAAGCTGCTCAGGCTGCCTAAGTGTTCAAAGGGTCTATTCTAGGCGTACGCCAGATCCCTTTCGAATGATTGACGTATTCAATTTCCTAGCCCTATGTTGTGGGTGGAACCGTTTCCGTGGGTATTCCAATCACGGCATTATATTTCATCAGTCGAAATACAGGTGAGCATGTGGTAACTGTTTCAGTTCCACCACAGGGTAAAGTAAATCTTAGATGTTCACTGCAAAGAGGAAGTGTAATTCAAACTCGTAGCGGCATCTGGAAGAGTTCAAACTATGATCAGGGTATTTATTCTAGTGTAGTGTCAAAGGCAGTTGCTTTTGCTCTGCTTAACTCATGTGCAACTTCGACACCATTTCATATGCAAATTATAATATCTTGTGCCGTGAATGACATAAGTGCACACAATATGACGAACAGTGTAGGATCTGCATATCCTTGGAACCTTCTATATTCTTGACAAACACCAATCATGAACTTTGGCTCATGACATAGGTTTTTGAAATAGCACCGTGACTTCTTCAAACAAGTCATGAATACTGGCTCATATCCCTCTCCTTGCGTCGACTACAATAAAAGCCAATGCAACTGGAAAAAGTGCTAGATTGTATAAAAGAGCACCCAACATTTAGATGCCAGCCAGGAGAGGTAAATGTCAAAATATTTCGTCGACCTCAATTTATGACCAGAGGAAAGTTCGATTTGGGGCACAGCCCAATCATAACCGATATTATGGCAAATTTACTTAAAATTACGAAGACCAAGCGGCAGCATACGAATTATTAAATGATGTACGATATGGCTTAACATTTCACTACATAGACCCCAGGATTCCTTATGAATCAACTAATTTAAAATCTATTGAACAAAACAATCAGATAGCCATGGAAACACAATCATTAAAGACGTTTCTTGGAATAGGCTAGCAGGACATTCTTGATCCCTTCCCGTAGAAACTTTTCGTGTTTTGCCATTAGCCTTTGTTCCTAAGAAATAAAAATGTGAATATAGATTAATACATCATCTTTCTTTTCCTGATGGATAGTCTGGTTGACTTTATAGATCCAAGGCTGTTCTCGGTACAATATATTAAGTTCGATGTTGCTATTGAAATATTATTGTGATACATTTTTTTCAAATGGGCCTCTCAGTATCTTCTGTAATATTTGAAACAATCTCTACGTATATTGAGTCGAAGGTAAATAGAAAATTAAATCAGAATTATCTACACATTACAGCGCTGATTTTTCTTTGTTGAAATGGTCAATGGTAAGCAATGTCTAGTTGGATTAGAAACATTTATTTCCGTGACAATTTAGAGGAGAAAACCGAAGAACCAGGAACTGTTCATTGCTTCTTAGGGTATGAAATTTACTCGGTTGATATGGTAGTAAACATCCACCAATCCAATTTTTCCGAAATTGTTGACAAAGTTAAAACTATTATGCATTCAAAGAAAATCACACTGTTTGCATTGCAGTCACTAATATTTTCTTTAAATTTCGCATGTAGGGAAATTCGTTCTGGTAGACCATTTATGCGACAATTGATTTAATGCTACAAAAGGAACTACTCAGTCACATCATCAGATTAGAAATAAGAAAGATATGAAATCCGACTTGTCAATGTGGCTGCATTTTTTGAAACAATTCAATGGAGTCATCACGTTTCTTGATCAGTTGTGGTTTTGTAATGCTGACTTTTAACTGTTTCCAGACAGCTCACCGGCCGTAGGTAACAGTTTTTGGGATATATTTGAAGAGAAGCTGGGCTTGCAATTGCAACATTTGTGGCATGTAGCTGCTCTGACGAGAAACATAACGTTTTATACATTTTCCTCTATTATCGTTTTTTTTATTTATGGTGTTCTGAATTACAGAATAAGAAGATTTTGTTTTCAATGAGACAATAAAGCAGTTGTTTAAATTATTAATTCCCTCTCTTCCAGATGGAATAATTTTACGGTTCTTCCAAGATGTTTCATTTTAGTTTGTATTAGAAAGAATATTTGTTACAACTGAGCATGTCTCTGGATCGAGATATATCTTTACAGATAGTTTAGCTCGTTTCCAGTTGCGAAAATGTGACCAGGTGGAGCCCAGCGCTGACAAGGAACCAACGCCTGTACCAACTTCAGTTTGAAAGATATTCAAAGAACTACAAATAGATTAATAATTTGCCTGCCTTGGCAGTAACACTCAATCACTATATGCAACAGGTCAGGTCAAAAATCCTTTTCAAAATTCAGACGGGACATTGGACTGGAATGCATATGGCCGGCACATATCAGTCATTTCATATTTGTTCAATCTAAGTTGATCTCACAGCACATTGATTACCTCTCACTCTCACACTCATCCCTCGTCGTGCTTCAGGTGGCACATAAAGCTTCGACGAGAGAAAGCCACTGCTGGTGGTCTAAAACCCTACGTGTGATGGTGTACCATGTCAGGCCACGTTCCTTCATCTCTTTCTCTATAGTCCACCTCCATGCCTCTTTGGGCCGACTCCTCTTTCGTCTCCCGCGTGGGGTCAAGCGGAGGGCTGTCCTGTGCGGTGCATCCAGTGACATTCGGCACACATGCCCCAGCCATCGCCATCTTCTCTTATTTACAATTTGGACAAGAGATATTGATTCTGTCCTTTGAGGAAGATCTTCATTATTGATCCTGTTTGGCCAGAAGATGCCCAGAATCTTCCACTGACACTTGTTTAGAAGATTTCAAGCTTTTTGTGCTTTTCTTGATGTTATCTTCCAGCAGTCGGAGCCGTACAGTAGCACTCCGATGACATTGCTTCGGTAAATCCTCAGTTTAGTCTTGAGTCCAAGTTGTTTTGACTTCCATATGTATTTCAGCATACCGACTACCTATATTAACAGCAAATGCATATGAACTTAAAATTCAAAATTGCTCAGACCCCACCGATACTTTTTGAGTTAAAACTTGATAAAAGGCTTTCACAGATTAAAATCACGTCCGGATTCATGCTTGCTTATATATTGAATAAACTTCCATATACATTGCAAGCAATATGTTCTACACCATATTAGTCTGTGCTTGTTCGTTCTGCCAAACGTTTACTTTTCTTTGGCTTCATACGTGTCAGCGAGTTGGTATTTAATGACAAACTTTATGAAAGAACACTGCAGCTTCTCATGTGTACACACGATTTTCTTGAAGCTGAGATATTATAAGACTGGCCAGTATGGTAGAGGCACCATAATTGAAATTGAAGTTTTCCTCGGATCTATTTTGTTCTGTCCACTTAAGGCATTTAAATCATATATAGATAAAGGGGCAATAATAGATCTGTTCTGTTTTGCAATGAAAATCTTCTTCGCCTCACAAGATTCCAGTTTTTGTCCGTCATGTCCCATTCGATTCAGTTTTTAAACTGGATTGAATCTTATAAATCAGACTCATTTAGCATAAGTGGTTGTACGCTTACAGCTGCAAATGGCATTGATGCTGAGACAATAATGTATATAGGCCGCTAGAAATCTAATGCTTACCTGCGATACATTCGTATAACTATTTCAAAGCGTTTGAAATAATTCATTACAGTTCACTGGCACAAATTTAAGTTCATTGTATATATATATATGGGTCTTGTTCTTATCTATTCTACTAGGCGTATAAAAGAGCGGTAAAGACAGAGCGCAGAGAGGATGGGAATAACGATTCGTTGGACTGGTAGACCAGGGCGGCAGTGGGACGGTGTGAAAGATAATGTGTCTTCTGAACTGGGTACAAAGGAACCTCCCATCCTTTTCATTATACATGCAGGAGTAACCGTTTGCATTATAAAATACCAGCGATTTGAATAACTCTAACACTAAAGACATTCATTAATTAGCTGCAATGCTAACACCTGGCACCATTATTTTTCTGACATTTTTCCGGGCCTCGTTTGATATGTATTAAAACAATTGAAAAATAAAGGAAAGTGGATAAATCGCATTAGGAGAGTTGGAGCATGGAATGTGTGTGGGACTCTTATCCATCACCCTGAAATGTCATTCAGACATATTTTTGTGTAGGTTGGATGGTGTACCCATGTAAGATATAAGTAAAAACATACATAATTTTGAAAGCGTTTCAGAGCGCATTACATATATTTCTTTAATCTCCGTCAAGGAAATTTAGTGTACTTAATATTATGGTGGAGTTTTGGTGAAATCTTAGGTGTTTTTCGTATTTACTTAGGCATAATTATATTAAAAATAGCAATTGAATTGATATAATTTAATTTAATTTATTAAAGAATTGCAATACTGTTGTGGAGTAAGGGAGACAACTCAATCGACAATGGCATGATGCCTGATGGAATTCAAAATATCATATTTTGTTTTTCTAGCATAATGCGCATACGTTGTGACATTTCCGCCCTCTTTGATTCTGGAATTGAGCAAAACAGCATCACAAAATTTGCAGATTTTTTTCCCCCAAACATATTTCAGTGCCACTCACATGTAGCTTGACAGTATATTAAAGGCTTTCGGCTCGGAATTTTTTGTCTGATATCTAGCTTTGGGTTTTGTAAGACTACAGACGAATGGAAAGTCGTTATGCTCAGCTAACTGCATTCTACTCGTGATTTATCATATGGACCATATTATTATACATATTCCTTGTGATACTGAACGCAGTATTACTCTTAAGTGTATGAATATGTACATTCAAATCAATTCCTATCTACGTTATGGGTTTATTGAACCATTTCCTTAATTTGTTAGCCAACGTCGCAGCTGATCAAATACTGTTTTAATCATATTATGTTTTAGTTGTATAGTACAATTCTGATGCATATGAGCCTGTTTTTGGCAGAGATGATAACAATGTTTTTGTCATGTCGTTTCAGTACAGTTTTATACTAGCTACAATAAAATATATAGTTATGAAATAAGCTTGGCAAAGTTTACACGTTAAAATCTGCCATGGTAATCACGGATGTATTCATGCTAAGCTTCCTATGGTTTTACCCTGCGGGTCAATATGGTAATCATGAATGCCATGGTTTTATCCTAGGAGCTAATGTAGTAATAGTGGATGGACCCAAGCTACACTTGCCATTATTTTTCCCTGTGAGCTAATGTGTCAATAGTTGATGGACTCTAGCTAAGTTTGCTATGCTTTTTCCCTGTGAGCTAATGTGGAAATTCTAATGAATTCTGAACTTTCCATGATTTTACCCCGCGAGCTAATATAGAAATAGCGGATGGATGCTAGCTTGCCATGGTTTTACCCTGAGAGCTAATATGAAAAAAGAGGATGAATGTTGAGCTTGCCATAGTTTTACCCTGGAAGCTAATATGATAATAATGGATGGACTCATGATCAGCTTGCCGTAGTTTTACCGTGGGAGCTAATGTGGTTATAGTGGATATGGTTATACTAATGCTTGCCATGGTTATATACCCTGGGAGCTAAGGTTGTAATAATGGAGCGGGTTATGCTTAATGCCATGGACATTAACTGTCTGGTGTTGTGGTTGTTCACGGATTATTGGTACTCGTCTGGGAATACTTTATAGGGCTTTGCTTTGGATTTTACGGAAGAAATCATTTATACTAAAGTATAATTCTTTTTCCAGCAACTGGTGAGAGATTTCTTGCCAAAATTAAATGTTTCTGCGTTTAAATCACAATCAGTTATTGACTGTTTGTTTACGCAAACAGTTTCTTTTGATAGTGGTATATCAAAATATATTTTTCGATAGCGATTTGTTTGAAATGCATTAAAAAATCCACGAGAATGCTGTCAGAGATGAATGTCATTTACACATTGTTTTCTGGTAGGATCTGTTTTCCTGTAAAAAGACTTTTGCTATATGATTATTTATAATGGCTCTCATAGTAGTAACTGGCGTTTTAACTTCATGTTAGGAATATCTCCACATGTGCAAATTATGTTTATTTCAGAGGCATTTGGCGGACGGGCAAGTGATAAATTCATAGTTGAAAAAAGTGGATTTTTAAATTACCTTCTTCCTGGAGTGTTGTTAATCTAGATATGCAGCTAACATTGTTTTGTGGGAAGGACTAGTGAAGATTCAGCATTTTTTTGATCGGCAATAAGTAAGTGGTAACCTATTACTTATTGAATTGGGAATAAGGAATAAGTAGCCAACTAGATGTAAAATAAAATTGGAATTGGGAATAAGTAACTGGTCAGTGCTGTGCGATTTGATATTAGTTGATCTCTGAATAAATGTTTCTGCACAATCAATAATACATGTAGTCCGGGGTAGTTTTCTCTGAAAGATTCCGGGCAACAGTCTCTAATTATTTCTATTGGAAGTCATATTATCAGTGATTTCAACTTATCTGCTAAGATTGGAATTCAAGAATTTAAAATCGTGCATGCCCATCTGACGGCATAGAATGAAATTTAAATGGTACGAAACACGCACTTTCTTCATGCACTTGTCTGTGAATTTCACACATAGATTTCTTCCATAAATTGAGTTTGCGACGATATTTGAACATCCATTGACGGAACATGAACTACCCCCACCTTTCTTATAATTTCCATCGCTATCCATGTCAATTTTTAAGAGAAAACGAGCAAAGACAAAACACAAACAAAAACACTCATGTTGTTTTGATCGCGGTACGTGCAGTATCTAATGTTAATTTCACTATTGTCATGGCTGATACATAATGTGATTGGTTAATGGCAGCGCTTATGAAACTGGGGTCAAATACAGATAACGGTGTCTATACCTGGATTGGAAAGTGGAGTACTTTAAGAGTTTTCCTAACACTGCTCAGAGTGGGTTACCTCCCTTGCGTAGGTAATGCCACAATCACAACGCTGTGAATTTGGTGGTAAACTGCCAACCGGAGAAAACCGTACGGTTTAATAACAGAATGACATTAAGAGAAGACCTCCAGACCGCATTTTCTGTGATCTTTTCTCTACAATGGAGCTAGCGCACAATGGGAATGTCTTGCCAAATACATTGGAAGATTAAATCAGGAATTCTTTACCTGTAATGATAAAGCACGTGGTGGTATGTTCATTTGCATTTTTACTAAATCTTTCCAGTCTTTCGGTTGCCTTGAGACATCCAATATAATATTGTCATACTGTACCAACGAAGATTTCCGTTTAAGTATAAAATCTAATGGGAGATAAAATTACGGCCATATCCTTGTCGAGAGTCCAACTTCTAATATACATATATACAGTGTATTTTGAAGCTGCATTCCTTGTGCAACCCCAAATTAAAATAAATTTACAACTTTTTATGCTCAATCAACTATGCATTTTTCCTTGACAAAACTTTTAACATGAACAATTTTAGCACATCCATAAAACCTTCAATCACAAAGAATTGCCACAAAACTAACCCAAATCAGTTTGTTTGGGAAGAGTTTGTACGCCATCTTGATGAAGTAAAAACCAGTGCAACTTTAACAGAATGCTGATATACAGATTTTGAAGATCGAGTTTTCACAGATATTCAGTAGTATCTGGAATTGAGCTACTGAAATAAATGGTACAGTTTGGAATAACAACCGTTGTAAAATGTTACAAACGCAACTGAATAAAGCTGGTGGAGAAAATGGAAAAGCAAAATACAATTTACCTGAGATGCAAAGATTGCGTGAAAGAAACGAGATTCAGCTGGAATCACAATGGAGGAAATGAAAAGATTAGAGTGAAAAATCAACAGAAAATGACACGTGAATGTGGAAAAACAGCAAATAGAGGATCGATGTATTTGCGCAAGAAAAGTCTGTCTCATATATAGATGGCATTGTTCAACAATTTTTGATAGAAAAATAGACTTACAATTTTATAGACTAACAAGTACAGAACCTTACACTTGTCCTTCAACTCAGTTTAACTCGTCAGTGAACCAGAATATTTCACAAATATTTAACGAGATAAAAATGCACCACACTGTAAAACATTTTTTCACATACAAGTAACTGAACAGTTGTGAAAACAACACTTTAAAATTTAATAGTAATGAATCAGTAAACACATACAGATCACAGTATGACATGAAATTTTGCCAGACTCAATTAAGCTTGACAGTGTGGATGGCAACAGCTGGTTGTGGGATTTCCCACGGACATTTGATTAACAAACATGTACCAGGAGCTCTCCCAGAGTTAGCGAAATCAGTATACAAATGTCAAGTTTATTTCAAAATGCTAAAGCTGCTGTCTGGCTGCAAAACAACTTTTACTTTTAACAGTTTAATTTGATCTGCAGCAATTTTAAAATTCCACTACAACATGACTGGAGATACATGAAGGAAAAAAGAAACACTTGATTTATTATGGGCCTGAAGAACATAATACTGCACGCTGAGGCTTTGGGGAGCTTACATCAGTTGTTGCGTTGGCTGCTTGCAAACGTTGTGGGACAGGTATTGCTGAGTATTGTACAACAGTTTGGACATACTTCTTTCTGCAAGATAATAACGGCGTTACAGATGAGGGAATAGCTAGATTGAATCAAAGTTCATATCATATACAATCTGCATCTTGGATGCACAGGTACAAAGCAGAACTTATGTTACACAAACTGTTTCTGTTTCTATATGACACCATTAGAAGGCTAATTGAGCTACTAATTTTAGTACAGCATGGTAACGACACAGATGAAAACATAATGGCAAACTTCCTACAGTACATCACATATTCAAGAGAGAAATTTGACTATGCTTTTGGTGGTGGCGGTATATTTTTGTTACTGAGTGATGTGGTGATGAAAGTGGGTAGTATCGTCGGATAAAACAACAATTTACAGAAATCAAGTGACTCGTTTAAACTTGGGTTAAAACCCACCATCAATACCAAGGTAACAAAGAACGGTATTCCAAAGGTTGATAAAAAATCTGTGACAGTACAATAAGAAATTATAGAGGTTAAGAAAGAAGACAAAGCTGGCAAATTTATATAAAGAAGAAGGACTTCGATGACAATAATTCTACTGTCAGGTCTGCTAATTCTATTAGATCTCGGACGTTCAAGGGACACATGACATTCGCGAAGTGTGGAGAAAGTCCAATTTACAAACTCCAAAAAACAACAATGACCATGCAATAAACAAACATTGGCGCAGGAGCTGCTATGGTTTACTTTTTGAAATAGTTTACGAACCTCTAACTCTTCTACTTGCTTTGTGTACACCTTTGCCCAAAAATGCTAGCAAAAAAAACCCCAAAAAACCCCCACTAATATCAAAACAAGTAACATAATGTGTTCAGCAAGGAAAGGCACAATTTCTCCAGCATTCTTGAATAACCAGTCTGTCACACTACCAATAATTACAGGTAATGATGCTGTTGCTCTTTTGGCTACATCATGCAATGAGTCGGCACAATTTTTCAAGCCTTTTCTGATCATGTTAAAAATTATTTGCCTTAAGTAGGAGTAGGAGTAGGCGGAGGAGTAGAACAACAGCACTTTTTACCAAATTTGCTATAAATGGAGCAATTATTGATATTGTGATTGCATTTGCTGTAACAAGTGCTTCCATTGTTACACCCTTTTCTTAAAACAGTTGTTTCAGTCCTTTTGTCTCACTTTTGAATTGATTTTCTCAATGTTTTCTCTGAAACTGCTCTCAATCGGCGCTATATGTCCAACTATTTGGGCTCATTTACTTTGAACACTTTCCAAATGCTCCTGTAATACAATGTGTTTTTCTTTGCTGGTGTCCTTTGTAGCTCTTGAATCTGCTTTTCATACCTTTCAACCTGAAATTTGAAGAACTCTGTTTTTAATAGTACAACCTCTACAACATTTAAATAGCCTCTTGATTTTATTTCGTCTTGTCTAGTGAAAATATTTTCTATGCAGGTGGAAGTTCTCCACTTTGAATTTTTTCGTGGCAATAGTCAATTACATTATCTGTTTCTCTTACCTGTTCATCGAAAGATTCACCTGTGTTTATTGTTTGCATCTCTATTTCCTCTGATACTTGTATTGGTTGTCTGATGGTAGCCGATGATCCAACAGGATATTTAAGTTGTGCCACTGACGTTGAACTTTTCCAAGGAGTTCATGTTTCTTCTGTGTCTCTGAGTTTATTTAATTTATCAAAAAATTAATATGTTATGGAGAAAATAGGGACAGGTGGACTTTCTGTCACCGTAGATGAGGTGTCCCGAGGAAACAACAGGCTGTTTTCCTTCCTGGACATTCTTATTGTTTTTCTAACTTTGTAAAATTTCCCAATCATTGCCATATATTGTAATTTAAATTGTGACACGATTGACTAGCATATTTCTTCTGATCGACAACTTCGACAGTTTACAAAAGGAATTTAAAGAAGGCTATATGACATGGAATGTAATTTGATACTTCACTGGATTTTTATCATTTAAACTAGTTTTTCCTCTATCATCGTTTAGTGCTAGTTTTGATAACATTCAATTAGTTTCATTTGAACAAAACAACAGAAAGCAACGAGGAAATAAATGCCGAAAAAATGATTGACAAGTAAAATGAATACCGGTTGCATTATTGTTAATGCAATTGTTCTTTTAACCACACTAGTTAGAATAGTTGCACTACAGTAGTAGCTGCTTAGTATGCAATGAAGTTGTATAAGGAAGAAAGATTAGATAGTACTCCTTAATGATGAAGTTAGCTATCATTTATTTAAGTCGCCTTATCACGATTTTCATGTTTACCAGTTTGTTGCTTAACTGAGATTCTTTTGTATATACTTTCTTTTTCCTCTCTGGTTTAGCTATGTTTTAACGCCTTCGTTTTCTTTTTTGATGTTTTTTGTTCCACGTGTCACATTCCAAAATCTCGTCATCTTTCAAAAACTCAAAGTTTTCGTGCTCCTTCATCCTGCTATCAATTTATTGTTCGTCCACCATTTATGTGAACGGAATAATTTATTTTCTGCTGGTTCCCAACTGTTAAACAATTCATCATATCCCTTCTATTTCACAAGTGCATGCTTGACTGTTTCATTCTTGTTGACTTCAAAATCTTGTCAACTCTGTATATACCTTTTCTTGTTTGTCGTATAGAGATAGCTCTTGCTCTCTATATGTCCTCTCCCTTCAAGTATTCCATCTTGTAAACTACCGGATCACCTAAAGTTACTTTCCTGATTTTAAATCTTTCCTCAGTAAAGTAAGAAAGGTAGCCCTTTTTAAATATTGTTTTGTATTTCGAAATTGTAAGTGTTTCAATAATTTTAAATTGAAGAGTTCCAAATGTATCCATTGTCAAACAACCGAATCGATTGATCGATACTTTTGACTTATTTTCTTCCTTGTTCGCTTCATCTCGAGTCATGTCTATTGATGTGTGAAAAGTGTTTTGTTTCCCCGAATTACCTTTGGTAAAACGTCAACTCATTTTCTGGTTTCATTTTGTGTGAAATTTTTAGTAATAAGGTTTCAGTAGAAAGATAATAGGTGGCCTCGCACACCCATATATATATATATATATATATATATATATATATATATATATATATATATATATATATATATATATATATATATATATATATATATATATATATATATGTATATATATATATATATATATATATATATATATATATATATATATATATATATATATACACACACACACACTCCGACAGCGGTACCTTGATTTAGTCCGCAGTTTGAATGACGATGAACTAATGAATTTTAATAAAAACACTTACAAGTCGATGATCATAAGTGGCATGATGCAAATGCTCCAGAACGACAACCGTAAATGTACATTATACTGCGCATTACAGCTCAAAGTTTTTAAACAATGAAACTCAAGACGAGAAAGCAAGACGAAATAGGATGAACAGAAACAAAGGCCAGTATCAGCCTCAAGCTGCAGTTGCAAATCCAACAAGTACAACTAATACACAAGTGAGTACCCATCTAACTAAACCAACACCGTATCAAAACTCAGCTGAAGGAAGCGTCTGTGAGAACACAAATGATAACAATTTGACTGAACTGAAAAAGAAAGTATCATGAAACATCACCCTCAGATTAAACAAAAGAAACAAGGGAATGGTAAACAAAGTAAAACGTCCGAAAATTCTACCAAAAAGAGCAACAATATAGCCAGCAAGGTAAACTGCAAGTATGTTGACAAGGAAAATACAAATTCAGCAATGATACAATGCAACGCTTGCATGGTATGGTTCCACGACGATTACGTACGGATCAAAAGAGAAGACCTAATTACATCCTGGCGATGCTCTGGCTGTATAGATTTATCATCCTCTGTAAAGTCAATACAAGAAAACACTGTAACCTTCCTGTCGCACAAATGGTATTCTAATGTCCATCACTGCCCTAAAAAAAATCCTGAAAGACAACACGCACAGTATCACTGATCAGCTCTCTGCATAGAGCAAGCGTATTTCACTAAAGTCAAAATATCTCTGTGGACCTTGATAACATTCATTCTTATATTACACAAATCAAAACAAATTTCGAGGAAAAAAAATGTAAACAAACTTTTGAAACAAAACACATTCAATAGCAGACAAACTTAAAAAGATTGACACCAATTACTATAGCATACTCTCATTGCCGTAAATACTGCCCACCACTACTACGTCAGCTCCTAACAACGACGTCGTGTGTGGCAACGGATTTTTGATCAGCACCAGCAAGACGAACATCATAAGTTACTACGCGCAAAGCACAAAATTCTTGTTATTGGTTGTTCCATTCTTAAACTTATCAAGCTTCCTGGCTTACAAACTGATGTATATGTACACAATCTCCCTGGAGCCACTATACTCTCGTTAAAACAAGAACTTGAACAAGAGTCCCTCGAGGGAACTGACGCTCTACTAGGCGAAAAAAAATCCATGAATTAAAGATAAGACAATTTCTTCCTTTTAACTGTAGACTGTTTAAACCATCTACTGTTCTTCAGCGATAACAAGATTTTCAAAATAGCTTCTGTGATACACATATTGGATGTCAGATTGGCACCATTTTTATTAGGACAAAGTAGATACCATTAGAAGTGTTTTGGTAAAGACCCCATGTCATAATGATCATCCATTCAGGGGAAGTATTAACAACAACAATTTTAAGACAGTTATCGTGTCAGCTATATTGGATGTAAAACTGGCACCATTTTCATTTAGGATTTGGTGAAAACCAAATGTTATAATGAGCATCTATTCAGGGGGAGTAGTGATAAGAAGATTTTTAAGACAGTCATGATAGCCATATTGGATGTATGACCGGCATAATTTTCATTTAGGACCAACTAGGTATCATAAGAAGTCTATTGGTGAAAACCCCATGTTGATATAGCCATCCGTTTAGACAGGAGTAGAGATAATATTTTCAGGATATGACTTTCTATTCAGAAGGAGTAGCAATAACAAGATTTTCAAGATGGCTGCTGTGCGGCCATATTGGATGTCAGATCGGCACCATTGTAAATTAAGCCCAAATGGATACTATAAGAAGTCTTCTGGTGAAAACCCACACGTCATTATAACTTTCTGTTCATGTAGAATTGTTCAGGAGGAGAAGCGATAACATGATTTTCAAGATGGTGGCCATATTGGACGTCAGATCTGTATTATCTTCATTTAGAACCAACTAGACTTCATAAGAAGTCTTTTAGTGAAAACCCCATATATATATATATATATATATATATATATATATATATATATATATATATATATATATATATATCCCAGCTGCTGACAGTTTGCTTCGCCATTGCATTACCCAACATGACGAACATCGAAGCAAAGAGCCAGAGCTCATAAAAGGGGATTTCCGGGGCACTGAAATAACTAGAACAATGCAAGGGGCGATAGCTGGACTAGTGTGACACAAGTTCAATGCGATAAATTCTGTTTATATGGAGGGAATGGCCCAGCCCAACAAAGAATTGCAATGGCTATACATCCAAATCAATTTGACGAATAGAAGAACATTCAGAAAAAAGTATGGCGTTTTATTATATGTCACCTCCTTTGTTCTGGAATCATTCTGACTATTTTGACCAGTTTGGTGTTCAAAATAATGTACCTGGCCATACACAGAAGAAAGAACGTAATGGGTTACAAAATTTTGCAATTTAAGAATCTGACTGATAAAAATAATTCGCAAGACTCGACAGGCATGCCGAAGGGTGCCTATTTCAAAACGGATGCAAAGTATATATTCAATTTATTTCCACAATATAGACCTCAGCAGATAATGTTTTCTTCCAACAGAGGTAAAAGTTCGTTTAATTCACTATCTTGCAAAGAAATTGGTTTTTCTCAACGCAGTTTCGGTCCTTTAGGTTGTTCCCATGTTCCGATCTTAATTCTCCACAATGTTCGTTTGCGTCGGAATTGTCGGGTTGACCTCTAATCCAGAAAATGGAGCTGACCTTTTCACCATTCAGCCAGTACCACATTCCCTCTGAGGAAGTGTCCGTTGTGCCAACCCAAACGTGAGGAGCGCACTTACCTGAAATGAAGGCGAATTTACTTATGAATTAAAAAGTAATAGAAGCAGAATACATTTTTGATCAGTCACAAACTGTTAATGAAGTTGTATTTTCTCCATAAATAGGGACGTCAGGACCAGTATCATTCGTCACAACTGGCATTGCAGATACACATAAATGAGCCCACTTGGAGGTTAATTTTTGCAATTAAAAGAAGAAAAAAAAATTGTTGGCAAGGGTTTTTAATGGACAATGACCAAAGTGCTCAGCATGTTATCTGTAGGCGTCTAAAAGTGCTATAAACGGCTTACTTTTCGCAACTTCGCTTTGACTGTTCGAATCTCAATCCGAATAGCGTGCATTCGTTTTCGAGGAATATTGTTGTACATATGCATACATATAAAAGTAAAAGAATTAGTCCTATCAGTGTGGAGATTAAAACAGTATTTTTTCATTTCATTAAATTATTTCACATATTCGTAGTTCTGCACTTGGGTAGCACAACATAAATCCTTAAGTATTTGCCTTTGTGTGAGAAATGTGAAGGAAAATAAGTAGGAAAAACCAAGTTAAGTGTGCACAGATAGAAATGGCTCAGAAAGAAGCAACAAACAGAACGCATGTTTTAGTAGGTTTCTGTTGAAGAACTGTATGTTCTATACCACAAAAAATCACCTAACACCAAGACATAGAAACACAAATATTTTTTAAAAAATTTTATAAGTCGCATTAAAAACGAAATTGCTCAGATCATAGCACTCACAGGAACGTAGTTAGTAAAATCTACATTTAAATTCCTTTCTTGGAAAAAAAACAAAAAGACGTATCAGATGACTGACTGATCCGTCACCTTTGGAGAACTTTTAGAACAACAGCGGAATTAAATAAGAAACTAGAGTACTTCTTGCAGTCGTGCAAATTACTTGAAAAAATCGAAGTTGTTTTCCTTCAGACTGATCAAGTCCCCGCCGTCTTGTTGACAGGTCCGTCTTGCATGAGCCATGATTTACACACTGTGTAGAACTTAAAGCAAAATTTGTCTGGCTTGTAATACGTGTATCCTTTGGGACAAGTAACATTGCCTGTAAGAGAAACACATCAGTCGGTAAAGACAAGTGGTACAATTCATTTTTAGGTTTACAATCGACTATAAACTTTACAAGTTTACAAATTGATTTCCTGACTGGATTGTGGTGGCGCATAGGTCATTGTTATACAAGTCTTATGTTTAATAAAAGTAATGACTGCCGCACGCATTTGACCTTGATATATTATACCTTCATGGACTTTAGCCAAAGTATCGTCGCTTTTAGTTATCGTATTAGACATTTACAATTACCTTCTATACTCGCTTATAAGTCTGATCCAACTTCAAACTGTATGGATCTAGAGCTGATGTCGCATAATGCGGCGGCAGATCCAGATCTATTCAGTTTATTAGGATTCATCAGTAGAACGAATAGCAGAGACCAGATCTGAGACAGAGACAGACCCTGATCTGCTGGTGCATTATGCGAGAACAGATCAGGATACATGTTGTCTGCAGTTGGACCGACGTATACGCGAGTATACACGGTATGGCACATAGAAACAGCTTTAAGCTAGTATTTAACAAAATAATAAAATACATGCTTACCGATGCTTAATAATGTGAGATATTCTAATCTCTCCAATATGTCATCAATTTTCATTTCGAAGGTTTCAATTTTCTTATACATAGATTTATATTGCTCATCAGTACCATCTTCACTTTTGTTCTTCCCCGTGCACACGTTTTTCATGGCATTTTCCATGTCTTGCTTGATAATGCGTTGACAAGACGAATCCCCGAAAAACAGATTCACATTGGGATAGGCGGATCCTTCATCTTCAACTCTAACCGAATTTTCTTTGCAATCGTTATTAGTGTCGAAGCTGGCATATGCAAACCGCGTCAACAACTGGTGGCACAGAATCAGTAAAATATATATAATTATAATCCTCATTTTAAACGATGTTTCCTAAAGCAGTATGAAGTGGTTAATAAAGCGTATTCCTACTATGCCTTAGCTTAAGTACAGATAAATTTAAATTTAGGCACCCAGATGAATCATCAAGTTTTTAGAATGCACACTCACATGCCTATGAACATTTTGCAATATGACCGCTATTGTTCTTTAAAGTACGGGTACACATTTTATACATTATATATGAACGAAAATTTCGACGAGTTTCGTTGCCGCGTAAAGTGCCTGCAGTGAGAAACCCGATTACCTCAGGTTCCGGGGCTATGGATTTGACCATAACCAGGGTACTGATACAGTCAATTCGCGTATTGTAATATCACAATACAGATGAGTTTTGCCAGGAAGCTGTCCACGTTACGGAAGCAATCTTCAGCTGTTGAGGTATATGAAACATAAAACTGTGTTCTTTCTTGCTATCCTTTCTAATTGATAGAATTGTTTTATACATTGAATGTTTCAGAATTTATTCTAAATTTTCAGAAAGTCAGACCTATGTCACATAACATCATGCTATCAGATAGACTATATTCTGTTTGAAGTTAGCCATTTTGTAACTGAACAGAGAAGTTGAATTCAATTATATGTCGCATGCATTAAATTATGAGTAATCTTAGAGTTAATTTAATCCAGTGGGATTATTTTTGTCGGACACCGATTCATGTAAGAACGCGGTTATTATATAATAATAATTTCGCACAGTAGTTTGGTTGAAAGAATGTAATGTGTAACGAAATCAATTTATGTGCGTGCATGCGTAATGTATATCATTGTATTCGTACTTAACCGTGTTTCATGTACTTCACGACTCGTTCATTGTTTTTTTTAGCTGTTGACGGAGAGTTGAGGACAGTTGGTTTCGTGCAACGCGGAATCTGCTGTTGATGGTGACGTTGGCTTGGAAGACGGTATTGGTTTACTTGCAGTTAGGGGCCAAAGGTTCGGGACAACGTGTCTGTGGGGAAAAGGTTTCTCGAGGGATCCTTAGGCAGACTGGGAGGAGCGGGCCACGTGCGGTTGCTCCATGAGCATTCGACGAGAGCTGTGGAACCGGAAACGTCACCTGATCGTAGACTGGACATCACGAGATACACATGTTCTATATTTGGATCGATATAATTCATTTATCATATTTGTGTATAAATTCTATACATAGAACATCCCTTTATGATTGATCCATATATCAGATTTGTTTATTAGTTCAATATATTGATCATACCTGGTGATAGGCCCATATAAATCGTACTTGTTTAACAGTTCCGCACATCGATTCTACTTGGATTATTCGTTGAAGTTCTAGGCTCTGATTAGTTCCATATAAAAACAATATCTTTTTCTTATGTCCGTTTTTTTAAACTCTGTACGCATCATTCTATTAAATCCATTGTTGGTTTGATGCTCACGAGTAAGTTGTCAGATTCATTCACTTACATTATAGATAAACGTATCATTCACGAAATTGCGTTCAAGGTCTTTGCTGCTAAATCCAATCCCAACCCGGCTTTATCCTGTTACAACAAGGGGTGATGAAAATATCTTGTTGATGGCTCGTATCAAGTATGTCAGTATTGTTTTTATATGAAACGAGTTAATTCTGAACCGTTTAAACAAGGAAAAAAGAAGTGAAAAGAGATTAGAACTTTACATTTGTCTTTATTATTGCACAATCATCTTCGTAAGCCGAAGGTTTTCAGGAGAACCTTTGGCTATTACAAATGTGCAAAACAAACCGCTGAAGTAATAATTTGTCGCCAGACTAAATTAGCTCATATAACAGGTGTCCAGCGAAGTAAATAGATTTGTTAAAATAGATTTTTGGAGGGATTGAAACTATTGACAATCTTAAATCTTTGTAGCAATTGAGATCCATGGGTGATGTCTGTCGCATGTAAAGTATTTATTTGATCATAGGACAAACCTCACTCTCATTCATTTTTTAAAAGGAAATCGTCGGGCATATTTGGGTGACATTAGAAACATTTTTATGTGACATATATAAGTAATATTGTAAAAATAAACTGTTCATATAATTTACTGTAAAAATGATATCGCATATACGTTCCAAAACAAGAAAACGGTGTCGGCTGCCTTTCCGATGATTAATATCAGGCCAAATTATATAATAAAAATGACTGGTCGCAAATGATAGCTTCAAAAAAAAACTCTCAAAATTATTGATAGAGACAACAACATTTATATTTGAAGAAATACTGAAGAGATTTGGTGAGCTTAAATATATTGATGTTAATAATGTCTCTTAAGTTTTCCACAAGTGTAATGATTCTGGTTGTTTAGCATAAAGCTGGCATCAGAAAAATAGATCCTGTGAAGTAGCTGATCCAGAGTAACCAAATTGATGTACATGCGATAGATAGATACATAGATAGCATAGATAGGTAGATAGGTATACACATATTAACAACTATGTTAAGAGATCTCTAAATTAAGGAAGAGAACTTGAGCAATTGTTTTATAAACCTTCATGATAGTAAAGACCATGATTTATTTGCTAAGATTCTTTTACAATTAAGAAGTAATAAACAATCCAGACGCTATGAATTTAACTAAATGTTAAAAATATTTATCCCATATAAACGGTGAGACTTGTGTGCGATTCTTCTCTGAAGAAATGACTACTTTCAAGTAGGGGTGAATCTTGTGTTTCTTTTGGTTTAATTCCCAAGCACTTAAATTAACTGAGGCTTGTTTATTTTCGTTAGCTGTATAATCGGAGTCAAAAGAACTTCATTTCCTCCTAAGTGCTATAATTAAGAAGCATTAAGAAGCAGCCCTGATGGAGAGAGAGACAGACAGACAGACAGAGAGAGACAGATAGAGAGAGAGCTTTAAAGTCACTTTTCAGCACATGATAGGCTATACATGGCAGCCATAACATCAAGTGGAGAAACAACCTAGGAAAACCCGAGGAAGAACCACTGACCCACGGGAAGCTACTGGCAAGCTTTCTCACATACCCATATTCGCCGAGCACGAGACTCAAACCCACGCGGACAGAAGTAAGGTGTCCGTGATCAGTAAAGGCGAACGCCTTAGACACATGAACCATTTGATGAGCAAACAACTTCACAACTCATTTGAACGAGTTTATAACGAGTTTATAACTCATTCAAGTGGCTTGTAATCTTCTGTGATGTCTTAAATGAACTTTCGTAGATGTTTTCATATGTGCCAAGTGGAGCTCCAAAGATTTCATCAGATTAAAATTACAAGTTCAAACGAGTTGCGAAATCCAACGAAGTCTATTTAGGACATATGAAGAATGAGTTGTAATTTTCTTCAAACAAGTTTAGACACTCATTCAAACGAGATTTTAAGTCGTTCAAGGGACATCAGAGCTAGTTTGTA
The DNA here is from genome assembly GCA_029931535.1 of Margaritifera margaritifera. Taxonomy (NCBI): domain Eukaryota; kingdom Metazoa; phylum Mollusca; class Bivalvia; order Unionida; family Margaritiferidae; genus Margaritifera; species Margaritifera margaritifera. The sequence goes on from JAQPZY010001121.1 coordinate 45,078, forward strand.
CGAGTTCAAACTCTTTCAAATGACTTGTAATTGTTTTCAGATATCCTAAATAGACTTCCATAGGAATCAAATTTTGGATGTCCTAAGTCCATAAAAGTCCACATAGGACATCCGATAAAAAGTCTTTTGAACGAGCTTACAACTCATTTTGAAGTCGTTGGAACTAGTTAGGAACTTGTTTGAACAACATAAAGTCTCCTTTGAAAGAATTTAAAAGTTTTTTTTTGAAGGCGTTAAGAATTTTGTATATCGTTTGAACGAGTTTCAATGAATGATTTTGCTAATATTTTGTACTAATTAAAATCCCTTTTGAACGAAATTATTTCTTTGTTTGATCGAGTTAGTAACTCGCTTGAATAAGAATCTTTAGTCGCATTAACGAGTTAGAAAACTCGTTCAAACGAGTTACACACGAGATATAAAATCGTTCGAACGAGTAACAAATTTGTTCAAAAGTAATCGAATTTCGTTAAAACGAGATTCAAGGTCGTTTAAATAAGTTCTGAACTAAATTTAACTCGTGTCTTATTTTATGATATTTCTACCACTATACGCCTAAACCAGTGAGTGTCACAACTTTTGAAATGTAGAACAGGCCTGAAATAATATGACATTATTTACGATAAGTTCATCTTGCCAAGCAAGATGGTTCGGCAAGATAAATTTACTCTAGATAACGTTTTCTTCAGTATCTTTCTAGAGAATTGCCGCTTCTCCATCTGGCTGTATATTGTACGGCTAAGAAACACAAAGATTTAGGAAAGTTATTATTTTACGAGTGGACCCTAATACCTTAGTGAAACGGAGGAAACAGACATGACTTTTATTCATTGCAGGTCAAAATTATTATTATTATTATTATTATTATTATTATATCTGATTGGAGATGTCGGAATTGAAAAAGATGTAAAAGCATGGTTTACTCTCGGGAGCGGACATTATACAATTCTTCCAGTAAAAAGTTTAGAATTTGACTCGACACTGAATTGTTAAAATTGAATGGTTCACCAAAGCGAAGGCTTTCGCATTTTCTTCCAGAAACATTTTGCAAAATAAAAGTAGCAGAAGTTAAAAATTTGAAGAAAATATCAATTTTTTTGTAGATAGTTTATCTCGAAGTTGAGAGTAAATTCTCAATCTAGTAATGAAAGCTTTTTGAATTCTACACCAATAATAATCTGGATTTTTTGTCAAAAAGATAAAATTGACATTATATGGTTTGACTGCATGAAGGTAACAGTTAGCATTCACTCAGGTGTAACTTTTAAAACTCGGCAATAGCTCATTTTCCGAGTTACTATGTCTTCTATTTTCTTTTTATCAACAAGGCCATGTACTAGGAAGGTGTAAACCCTTCTGTCTTTTACACACTGTTTAATATTTTCATGATTTTACCCAGTTTACTATTGAGCTTGCGTCCGGTAATTGTGTGGCAGTTAAGTCCTCTGCAACGGAAACGTTTAGTTTCCAAAATCATCTTCTATTGCAAGCTCCTTCAATTGGAATATTGAACTAACTGGAAACAAGCATAATCCCTTACAGAACAACAAGAAGATATATCGTGGTGGAAAAATAACATTTTTCCCATTAAAGAATCAATCTGAATTCCTTGTCGATTTCTGTTTTGGGGAAACAAGGTATCATTTTTTATTCTTTTCTTTTTTTCCCAATACAGGTACATCAGTGATTGTTCGTTTAATTGAAAGTTATTGCACAGGTAGCATGTGCAGTAATCAATTTAACTAGACAGCAAGATAGATGGAAAAACTATTTGTTAATATTTGTTAGTGAACTCTCAACAGTGTTTAGTTGAGGGAGATTTTGAAATAATTTTAACCGAAATACAAAATAAAAAGTCAATTTACTGTAAGTAATTTGAAAGTAAAGGTTTGACATAGGGCATAAATCAACTCCGGTAGTCAATGATAATATACAGAGGAGTATGCGAATGGTCAGTGATGACCGGTATGTACAGCTGGCGTGACCAGTCAGATTTCTCCAGACAAACTTTATGCTCTTGCTTGTAAGTTTACGAGTCATCTTTACAACAGGTCAATAAGCAAAGCGTAAGAATAAAGTGGTCTTGCATTTGCTTCTAGAGCCACACAATTGCATTGAATAGTTTTGAAGAGTACCGTATTTTTCAGAGAGTCTAATCGCAGCGTATTTTGAACTGACTTTCTATTTTTAAGATCACCTAATCTCGGCGTATTTTTTTTAACTATATGTCTATGTTTAAGATCTAAGTAGTTGAGTCTATTTAGTGTGTAATTTTATGCCGATAACAAATGGCAGCCTCCATACTCAAAAAGGTCAAAACCAAATACATAAGACCAGACGCCTTTGAATATTGATTTGGCTTTAACAGAGATAAAATCGTATATATATATATATATATATATATATATATATATATATATATATATATATATATATATATATATATATATATAACTATATGTGTAACTATCTATCAAAGCTACTGCTGCATGAAGATGGAAAATATGGAAAATAAAACTGTGTACACTTTGAAAGAGATGGATACTTTGCTAATTCATAATTTTGATTGTCCAATACTATTGTATTAGCATTTAAATCAGCTTTCCTCAGATGTCCTCACTGATATTACAGAAGGGGATTTCTCACATTCCCTAGTGTGTATGATAGTGTTTCCCAGCGTAGAATAACTATAGGGAATATCTTTCATCGCGTTTCCTCTTTCATCACATGACCTTATACTGCTATAAGAGTGGACATAAACTGGCAAAAATCCTGATTTTAATAATAACTTCAGCATTCTTTTACAATAATCAATACAAACGTTAATTGCAATACATGTATTTCCTAAAACGTGCAGCGGTTTAAGTTGGCATCCGGCTAACATGACATATTGCGCCGATCAACCTAGTTAAAGATTCTGTACTACAGTTTCGAGGTCATAAAGCCAATGCTGTAATTGCTATATTTTTTAAATTGATTTTCTGTTCATTATTTATGAAAGGAAAATTGAGTTAGATCAAAGTTGGATGGAGGACTACATCATTATTTTTGGTCTATCTCATTTTAGCGATAAGAGTGGACTTCATTCTTGACTTGTTCATATTTGTATCATTGCGCAAGCTATCTTTAGTGAATCGGATGTTGTGTATTGCATTACCTCTAAGGTGAAGAGATGTTTAATGGGTGTCTTGCTGTTTAAAGTTGCGTCTGTATTCATAATGCGCCAGTTTGACTTCGAGCCTCAGTTTCCATTCAGAAATATGAAGGAGAACAATTCTTCAGAATGCACCTGTGCTGGAAAGCCTCACGTCTGATGTAAAATGCTTACCGTTGGGTGAAATGTTTCTATCCTACAACGCTACATATCAAGGATTCTATTAATCTCACTTCTGTCCAGTCCGTCCATTTGTATGTTTTTGTAAGAGTTCCTTTTCTTGTCTCTCCAGCAGTAATCAGATAACGAGATAAAAGGATCACTTTTGGGGAACCGGCAATGGTGCCATCTACATTAGAATTTTGTTCTGAAGTCATGTGTTCATACTTTTGATCGTCATATAATAAACATCGTAGGTAAGAAATAGAGTCCTGTAAACCTCTTGCTGTTATCCTCTCGTCATGTATATAAATGGGAGCATATCGTATTATCCATGTCCATTTGTCCCATCAAGCCACTTCAAATTTATGTTTAATAACTTTGAAGGACTTCATGGATTGAATCCCAGTTTGGTATGAGTCTTTACCCTGAAGAGACCTAGGTCATGCTTGGTTTTCCTACACATTTAGCTAAGTTGTAGTCCTGATTGATTTAAACCTTTGCATCATATTTGCGGGGTAGGGGAGGCTGGATATGTGTCGTATGGACACATTTCTAGCTTTCTTTTTAAATAGCTTTAAGCGAGGTTGCTGAAAAAGACAATATTCATAGATGAATACTAGAATTTGAATAAAATGATATGTCAGAGATAGATTATCTTGGCTCGCTTTCGCAAAGTCATACTTATCTCAAATTCCCATCACTTATTATTTGGAAATAAAGTTAGAATATTTATATTTAACAGTGATACTTACCATGAGATTCATCTTTATTTAGTAAAATAGCATACATTCTATTAATTATTCTTCACTACAATGTTATGGAAGGTTAAATCTTTCGTCAAGTAAGTACTCAACTTGAGAAATTGTGTGAAAAGTAGGGTCAACTTCAATTTCAGTACTTTCTCGGCAACGTTTACATGGCAGCTAATATTAAATCTTTGCCCTTCCTGCCACCGAGTGTAATAAGAAAAACAATAGGACCAAGTGACCCCGAGATCGGTCACTTTACTGAAATTTGCTTCGAGCCAAAAGCAAGAGCAGTCAGCAAAGAATCTGGGTCAGTATGATTTCTTCTAAAATTTCTTACCATTATATTGATTGCATATGCTATGAAAACAATTGTTTCAAGATTTCTCTATTTGGGGTACCTTCGTCCACATTTGATAGCACATTAGCAGCATCTTTCCAATATAAAAAAGCCTTATACCAGGATGATTTGCGTTAAATTTGTTAAAATTCTGCTGAGTGATTTGAGATAAAGTTGTTTAAAGGTTTTATCTAAATTTAATAAATATGGCCATTGTTAATGCCGGATTGGCATCCTTAGTAAAAGTTTGAAAAGCCTTTTGGCTAGAATGCTTTGGGCAAATTTGGTCAAATTTTGTTGAAGTGTTTTTGAGAAGGAATTGCAAGAAGACTTTACCATGTTTAGTAACAGCAGCCATATCTGTGGACGGATCGGCATAATCTTTGCAAAATTAAAAGGCCTGAATGCTTTCTGTCAAATTTGGTTACATTCTGTTCAGATTTTTTTGAGATGCTGTTTTCAGGTAGTTCTATTTTTTGGAATGGTGGCCATATCCGAAGATAAATTAGCTTAATTTGTACAGATTTGAAAGACATTTAGGCCAGAATGTTACTGTCCAATTCGATCGTATTCTGTTCAGAGGTTTTTGAGAAGAACACATTTGAAAGTTTTCTAATTTTTAGTAACGGTGGCCATATTTGAAAAGAGATCGGCCTCATTTACAGGGTTGAAAAGTATGCCAGAATGCTCTCTGGCAAGTTTTGTTGAAACTGGTCCATGAGTCTATGAGTAGTTGAAAAAAAACAAAAAAAAAACAGTTTCTGCCAGACGTGCGACGCACAAAGCACAACGGATGCAGGAAGCTCTTTGGCCTTACGATCAGGTGCGCCAACAAGTGATCCAAGTTCAGAAATCGGTAACCTGCCTGAAATCTACGTAAAAGCCAAATGCATGAACAACTGGCCAAGATATATGGATTAGCATGCTGCTTTCTGACAGTCAAAGGCCTTTTAAATTAATTTTTAGTAATGGCGATGATATTGGACGGCTGATCAGCATCATTTGGCAAATTTGCAAGGTCTTAAGCCAGAATGCTTTTTCTTAAATGTTATTAGCTTCGAACAGGCTGTTGAATCCTAAAGTTTCTTTTTCTATTTTCAGTAGCAATGGCTATATTGATCAACAGTTTATGTATACAATTGAAATGCCTTCATGCCACGATGCTTTCTGTAAAATGTTGTCAAATTCTGTTTAGCGATTTATAAGAAGTAATTTAAAGAACCTTCTAGGTAGGTTATTATGTATATATGACGCAAACATCTGCGTGTCGTGAGATAAATATCAATTCTTGACTTAAGTCACTAAATCATAAAATGCAGGTTATAGGGACCTTCTTTGGTTGTAACTGTGTAATATTAACATACATGCATCCTAAGTAGTATGATAGCTGGTGGTAAACCAGGGACCTACTTTCGGCTATTGAAGATTTACACAAATTCATTCTCAGAATCTAGGAGTACTTTCTGGCGAGTGATTCATTCTGTATGTCAGCAGATAGTAATTGTTACTAATCAACCATCTTATTACTAATGCTACCTATTTCTGTTACTTCGGCTATTTTGTAAATTTAATCGGACAAATAAATGGAAACAGTAAAACGGTACAATTATAAACTAAATGGTATGATACAGAAAAATTCGTTACACATTCGTGTATATAGATACCGCACCGGAGTGCACAAAACAGCTAATAGGCCAAGGGATACAAAAATAAACTTCGCTGTATGATAGAGCCTGAATTCATAAAACTGTATATTTATTACGTGAATTGATATTATTTTGGAGAGAAAGAGACCAACGTGGAGAGAGAGAGAGAGAGAGATGGTAACGGGATAAAAGGCATGCATAAAATAGGGAAATTTGTATCCTATCTCGATTCATCATTAACAATTATATGAAAAATGCAGCAACAACAACAAAAATCACTAGTAGGGTACACATAAATCTTAGTTTGAGCGTACTTAATTTCGTTTTGAAAAGGTCAATAAAAGCTTACACCTCAAACGGTCATATAAGTACGTTCAGATGGATAGAGAACAATGACTAGCAAACGGATGTAGCAAAAGCTCAGTCTTTCTTGGTGGAGAAAAGAATTATAACAATAAAGGGTATACTTATGAAGAGTCAATAATTAAATGGGTGTATTAATTACTTCATGACATGATAACACGTACCAGGAAGATAACATTCGGATATTAGACAAGTAATGTTTTGTTTTGATAGATGAAGCCTGGAAAAACGATGCATAGAATGAGTTACAAAGCAAGCAAGCACACACTCTGATTGAATAGGTGGAGGAGAAACCATATATATCATTTTATGAATGTACGTATGTTTGAGAAATGAATAATAACAGATTAATTAAAACAAATAGGAAGAATAAAAATAATATTCTTTCAGAATGAGAAGTACAACAAAGACGGCAAATGTGATTATTCAGGGTCTGCAAATAATCTGGATGCATGTAACCTTATGTTTCACATCCGCCACAACATACTGTCTCCAATACGTTTCACAGTGGAAACAAAAACTAGGATATTCATATATTCATACTTACTCACGGTTACACTGATGTCTAATATGCAGAATATGGCCGAGTTATAATAATAATACAACAGGTGAGTTTCTGGTGGGGGTTAGAGGGGGCTAAGTTTAATTCATAATTTGTTACTTGTGTATTATCGGTAAATAGTTAATACGTGACAGACACTAACATATAACACCAACTTTATTCAATATTAACTAGCCAATACAATTAGTGTCCTGATATACCGTAACAATGAAAGATAGGAAAATATGAACATATTTATTTACTATGTATTTTAATACGACTTTTTGCTTTTTTTATAGGTTTGTTCAATTGCCGCTACGTAAAAAGAAAAAAAGAGATGACAGGCAGGAAAATAAAGTTCTGCAGATAAAGAGCGCATTATTTCTGATTCCAAACGTTACGGCAATTATTGTTTTACTTGAGTACTCAGATTATGTTCACCACACAATTCAAATATAAATCACTATCTTTGGACGTCGCCTTAAACTCTCAACATATAAAACTTGAGCAGTTTCTAAGGTAAGTACAAATACTGGTGACTTCTGATTGAAAGTATTATTTTGCAACTGCATTTTTTCTTATCTAACAGTTATATTCACAAAGTACATGATCGTTGATTAAAGAACCAATGCATCTCTCCAGACACTTTTGTCTGTCGCTTGATGGCATGACTATACAAAAGGATTTAAAGACATGTTACCTGTTTCAAAAAGCTGTGCTCTAAGAAAAACCTCTAAGACTTGAATGAAAACTACGTCCATAGAACACATGCGCTATCTTGAGGAGTAATATGGGAATTTATTGTAGAGCCACTCCGTAAAAAAGTCATGGGGTGGGGTGATGAGTTTATAAAATATTGATATAGTTCATTTCAACAATGATTGTTGGTCGAGAATTGTATTATATATATATATATATATATATATATATATATATATATATATATATATATATATATATATATATATATAAATATATATATATATGCAATGATTTTCACTTATGTTAGACAATTATAAATATTCACTAGCATAAGATAATTAAGATGGCAGATAAAACAAAAAGTTTTTATACAAACGCACATAGAAGAATACAACTAGTTTCTGACATTATTTTATATTTGTCGGTTGTCATTTAAAGGCACCCACAATGCAAATGCACTCGATGAGCGATGTTTACAAAGGAAGTTTTACACGAAAATAATCACATTCTAGTGTGACTGTCTCTAACATTAGAAGCAAACATGATTATACATAAAAAAATATACTTCAATAACGATCTGTCTGAAATGTATTAAAAGCCAACGATAACACTTTTGGAGATGAATGTCATTCACATTGTTTGTTGGTAGGTCTTGATCAGGCTGATTGAGATGCCGATATTCCTGTAAGAAGATCTTTGTTATATTATTATTTTACTAGGGCTCTCAAAGTAGTAATAAGCATTTGAACCCGCAAGAGCCCCAATAAACTGCTAAACAATATACATATTGATCAGAAGAGCCCCAATAAACCGCTAAACAATATACATATTGATCAGAAGAGCCCCAATAAACCGCTAAACAATATACATATTGATCAGAAGAGCCCCAATAAACCGCTAAACAATATACATATTGATCAGAAGAGCCCCAATAAACCGCTAAACAATATACATATTGGTCAGAAGAGCCCTAATAAACTGCCAAACAATATGCATATTGATCAGAAGAGCCCCAATAAACCGCTAAACAATATACATATTGATCAGAAGAGCCCCAATAAACCGCTAAACAATATCCATCATGATCAGAAGATCCCCATTAAACTGCCAAGCAAATAACATATTTTTCACAAACGATGCCAGTTTGTGTGCATTAAATAATCCGTAAATCATAGCCTCTAGTAGGTTTTATATGAGGAATTTCGTTCAAACTTTCATGTTACTAAACTAAACCTTTCCCTACTAAGATATGAAAGCTTTAACGTAGAACAGTGGTCCCCAACGCGGTGCCCGCGTGCGCCATGGCGACTGGCAAGGTTTTTTGTGTGCCCGAGAAGGAGGTTGTAATGAATATTAATAATGTTAAAAAAATGGGTCAAGTTAATTGGTTGGTGCCCGCCTCTCTCTCATAAACTCACAAATGTGCCCGTAGGCACAAAAAGGTTGGGGACCCCTCACGTAGAAGATTCGCCATGTATAGATTGAAAAAGTAAAAATAAATGCCAGTGTATGGCAAGTTCACACTTTTCTTGTATCCACTGCAAGTGGATGTCAGATTGCAGGTAAGGCCGCTGAAAAATGGTCAAGAGAATCGATCGGGTCGTTTTTGTTTCCTGTTTCCCAGAGCTCGTCTGACAAAAGAGGTCCCAATGCATCGTACATATTGCCATTATTTTTGCTGGCCAAGAGTCTTCTGGATAATTCCTGGATAGTAAAGATGCACAAAACTATCAAACATTTGAGAGACGAGAGGACAAAATTCATACTGTCCGGTGATGGGAAATAATGATCCTATTCTACCAGAATTTATTGATTAAACAGGTCTTTCAGTTTGAATTTGTTAGGAGATGATGCTGAAGAGTGCAGACAAAGAGATTGTCTAATATAGGGACGGGCCATTGTCATATTCGCAGTGTCATGTCTTAGAACACAACACAATCTTATCTGTATGGTGAAAAAACATGTTTGGAAATCTCTCGTTGACATTACAAACATTTTTACCTAACAAACTTTATCAAAATTGTGAGAAATAAACTGTTCATGAAAGACGATATCACAGGCACAAAGAAGAAAACAACTATGCAAAATATCAGAATCAGCTGGATGTGCTATTCGGTAAGATGAAAACAGTAAAAAATAATGGTCAAAAGTGATAGTTTCAGATGAAACTCAAGTAGGTATTAGTAGAAAATATTAAAGTTACTTTTGGGGGAGGAAAGAAGACATTTTGATAGATTAAGTGCTCAGATGGGTACAATGATAATCAACGTTTTCACAAAAGGGTGATTTGTAGGGTTTGTAACATACAATAAAGTTAGGCAACTCATTTCTGTGCAGTGACGGATCCAGATTTTGTCCCAGTTATTGTTGTCACGAGATACAACTGTCCTTAGAGATGACTTGACTTAGAAAGAAAGATTTATAAGATTATTGAATCTTCATTGGAATAAGATAAATAACTTATTTACTATAATCATTTTTTTACAATAAACCAGTGTTTCAAATTAAGACGTAATGTGGTAATTGGAGTGTTTTATTTATCTCGTTAAGACTTGGATCAGATGTGTTCTCTAATAACATTTAGATATCTTAAGCAGTTTAAAAAAAGGCTTTGTATAATTTTTGTAAACTTTTTTATCTTTCTCATTTTGTCTTCAGTTGAAAAGATGTATCACATTTCAGGCTGTTTTAGGTCAAGTGACGATATCAGGTTGTTTTTAATTTGATGAGTAGTATCAATCGTTTTATAAAGCTCAGAGAGAGAGAGACAGACAGAGAGACAGAGAGAGAGACAGAGAGAGACAGACAGACAGACAGAGAGAGAATGGGTGCACCCACAAAGGGTTTATTCTGCCCTGTGAATTTGTGCCAGAAAGTTTAATTTCGTCTTATGTTCTTATTAGCTGGGATTTCTTGAACAATGATTAGCAACCGGATCTGGCTTTAACAGTCCAGCTCCTCTTAATGTGGAGAAGATAATCTTTGCAATATGGGATATAATGATTGTTGAAATACTTTATACTCTTTCAAAGGAAATGATGTCATGTGAATATTTATCCAACAATGACACAATACGATAAAACACGGCAATGAGTAAACATTGGATAGGAATGCAGCAAAAGCTTTTGGCGTTGGTACGGAGCTAGTAAAAAAGGATCCATGTAGGAAACTGCAAATTACTAACACGAGCATTAATAGAAGCTGGATAAAGGGGGACATTTATCACTGTATTTGTCTGTGTCTGTGTGTGTGTGTGTGTGTGTGAGAGAGAGAGAGAGAGAGAGAGAGAGAGAGAATGGGTGCACCCACAAAGAGTGTATACTGCATCGTGAATTTGTGCCAGAAAGTTTCATTTCGTCGTATGTTCTTATTAGCTGGGATTTCTAGAACAATGATTAGCAACCGGACGTGGCTTTAACAATTCAGCCCCTCTTAATGTGGAGAAGATAATATTGATAATATGGGATATAATGATTGTTGAAGGACTTTATACTCTTTTAAAGGAAATGATGTCATGTGAATATTTATCCAACAATGACACGATAAAACACAACAAGGAGTAAACATTCGATAGGAATGTAGCAGAAGCTTTCGGTGTTGGTACGGAGCTAGTAAAAAACGATCCATGTAAGAAACTGCAAATTACTAACACGAGCATTAATAGAAGCTGGATAAAGGGAGACATTTATCACTGTATTTGTATGTGTGTGTGTGTGTGCGTGTGTGTGTGTGTGAGTGAGTGCGTGCGAGAGAGAGAGAGAGAGAGAGAGAGAGAGAGAGAGAGAGAGAGAGAGAGATGTAGTGCTATCTAATGACCAATCTACTTTGTATACCAAGACAACTAAACAAGATGAAGTCATTATCATTTCTTAGGTCATAAAACAAATCTCGGTTTAGGGTTTATATGTCACAATGTGAAACAGCTTTAACCTTGCAGTTTTTCGTAACCTATCTGGAGTAAGAAATCGTAAAATCTATTTTTAAAAAAAAAGAAAGAACAACGTAACGTTACAAGATGGCGCAAATGGATCTCAGCTTCAAAACTGTATTGTTTACAATAATTGTTTGATAAAAAAGTAAATAAAACTCTTAAAAAATTTCACTCTAGGATTATAAATCGCATTAAAAGGTCCTTTCCATACATTTGTTTTTACAAAAAGGAATTTACAAATTGACGAGGCTATGCCTAAAAGTAAATATCCTGGTAAAGAGGTGATTCGTACGACATATATTTTATAAAGTCTTTAAATACACTCATTTTCATTAGTATCCTGCTTGGAATATGTTCTTATATCTCTAATGAGCTCAAACCTGTTGGCTAGATGCATCAAAACCGTGAAGAATTCTTACACAATGACTTGATTTCATCGTAAATTTACGTAGGTATTCAAACTGTTACGGTTTGTTTTCCCATGAAACATATTTATGAGACAAGTATCATAAAACGCAAAAAGAATAGTGTTGTTTGCAAAGAATTTCTTGGGTATGGTCACTGCTTCAAGAGACATGGGAGTTACTTGCTGGTCTATGCTCCATTTAGACAGAAGTGCAAATACTTTATAAAATCACTAGAGGTTATTATATTTATCCCGTATGTCGTACTCATTATTATGAAATAATCTAGACTCTTTTGACAGGCGAAAAGAAAAGATACTTAGTGTAGTACATAATTCCTCACATTAATATATAATATAGTCTTAATGTCCAGGACTGGTATGAAAGTCAGATTTTGTTTTCTCAAGACATTTGATTGTTTAAAATTAACTCATATTCTGATTTCTGCTGATAAAATCTCCACATTTCAGACTAAAGCATACGCCCTTAAGTAAAAGCTTGCAGTGAAATTCAGGTCTTTTTGTTTCAACATATTTTATTGCCAAGACGATCACAAATATGTATACAAGGCAAAAGAACTGGAAACAAGTTTTTCAACTTAGGAGTTCCTCTTCATTATAAACCTAATTAACTAATTAATGAACATACAGGAAAGAGTTGTGGAAAAAGTCAAGATAGGTAACATACAAAATTATTATGAAATGAGAGCTTAATAGCACAGAAGCTAGTCTATTACCAGATAATTGGGAGCAGAAATTGTGCGCTCGATAACTTCTTTTTTGAAGTTTAGTGTAGATGAACAGTTTCTCGTGGATTGTGGCTTATAAATTCCAAAGTGTTATTATATACCAGGGGTCCCCAACCTTTTTGTGCCTACGGGCACATTTCTGAGTTTATGAGAGAGTGGCGGGCACCAACCAATTAACTTGGCCGATTTTTTAAATATTATTGTTATTCATTATAACCTCTTTTTCGGGCACACAAAAAACCTCGCCGGGCGCCATGGCGCCCGCGTGCACCGCGTTGGGGACCACTGGTATATACGATTTTTGGAACAGAGAGGTTCTACATTGATAGTGAATGATATTATTTGATTTCTCAGATTATTAGACACCGTGCCTCGTGAATAAAGTGGGAGTGAATCATTTACATATTCTAAAGGCTGATTGTTTATAATTTCAAAACAAAAACATATCCAGATATCTTTTTTATGTTTCGTTTTTCTGAGAGATTAGGCCATCAAGTTTCGAAATAAAGTGCTTCTCTATTTGAAAATGTTGGAAGTCCAGAGCAGGGCCGTCGCAAGTTTGCGCTGGACGAAATGGCGCTTTTTTCAGGGCCATACAGTTTTCGCCTGAAATGGGCTTTCGTGTGTCGGATTGAAAACCCAGGGTAAAAACTGACCCGTTTTTGTGCCACAGTATATTATATCATATTTTACTCAGTTACCTATGTTCGGGTTATCCATACTGGTAAATATGCGCGAGTCACATGAAATCATATTAATGAGTGGTAAAATTTTTCCTAAACATGTAGATTTGAATTTAGGTAATAAGTGTACATATCTTTTTACAACAATTTACCAACCTTGAGGCATACATTGCCTTTTTATTGTTTTTGTTATCTTAATTATTTTGTGCGAGCATTTATGGCAAAAATGCTCAAGTTGAAACACATCACATGTATTACCAATCAGCTAAGGAAATTTAGAAAGTAGTTTATCTAATAGGGATCTTATGAGGAAAATAAAATATCCCTGATTTATAGCCCTAAAAAGGGCTGTTTTTATTCGGCAGATCATACTTCTTGCTCCGGAGATCTTCGGCTACGCATTGTTCTGCACTTCGTCGCTCTGCCTACTTTATCCCCGGGAACCGATGAAGGCAGTGCAATGCCGTGAGCTGTTCTGCCACCTATGTCAGGCTGGCAATGGAGTACTGTACATATACTTCCCTACTTCCCACACCAATATAATAGTCCTCTTCTTGCATGTCCTCAAGCTCCAGCTGGCAACTAGCGCTTTACCTAGGGCTTTTAGGGCCCCTAGGGCAGGCAGTTATATAACAGCGGTAGCTGGTAGCCTATTAGGCACCTCCCCTACTGTGACTGTTGCTCTCTTTATCGCTAGTCCGCTCTGTTCACTCGGTTAGCTGAGACTCGACACACGATTGGAAATGTCTTGAAAAATGCTTGAACGGATGAGGATACAGAATAAAAAAATCTTATTCTTTTTAGAGAAATGTCGCAGAATCGAACTTAAATATAAGAATCTAAAGTACTCAAGAGACACTTTCCGATTACTGTTGTTTTTTGTTTTGTTTTGTTTCTAAAATCAAAGGCTGATTTGTTTAACATCTGAGCGAACAATCGTACAGCAGATATTTTTTTTTCGTAGGTCTAAACTTTTGTTGGGTAACACTGCTTACATTACTTTTGTTCAACGAGACTGCTTTTCGTGGTGATTTTAATTTCGTGGATATTCGTTACGATCGAAACAAAAACAAACAAAAAACAAAAAAACACTTCAATCCTTCACAAATATTTCCGATGTTACAATATCTATTCAATTTTGCCTTAATGGTATTCTTGCAAGATTCTAGCATTTTTATCCTAGTTAGAGCATTTCAAATACTGAAAGATATATTAAGTACAAGAAAGTATTATACATATCGAGCTTTCTGGACCATTCATATTTTTGTGAATCACCATTCAGCCTCTGATGTTACACTCTCTCGATATCCGACTGCTTACGGAAAATATGCATACAGAGCTGGCCCGTTAGTCCCTCGCGATGATGTTGCTTTTTGAGTGGTATACATTTGGGGTATTCTGGACAATTCTTTTTTGTTCGTATCACCGTCTCGTGTAGGGATACGAGAACATTAAAAATCAAAATTGAAGAAAAATACTAGACCAGTCACACTCAAGTTTATTATTTCACAATTGCATAAAATGACCAGACCAGTCAGACTCCATGATATTATTTCTAAAATAAAAAGGAACACTAAACCAGACATATTTAAGTACAGGTAATATAATGCCATCTGCCAGGATCTTTTATGTAATAAATGTTGCGTAGCTTAGATGTGTTAGCAAGCAAGGTAGCGTAAAGCATAGATCAAAAGATTATGGTTTAAAACTCGGCAGAAGTAACACATCTTCTTCTAGATAAAAGAACTTGATAGTGACGTATTTTCGGATTCACTGAAGCGTTGACACTTGTTCATGATTTCTGCTCATAAAACGATGACTTATGTACACTATTCTCCTTGACGTTTATGTACGCAATAAACTATGACGTATATTTGTGCACAATAAACAATGACGTAAAAAGCGGGAAGTTATTCACATTCAGTGAAGCTAAGTACATTGAAATGTTTTAGTGATATGAATCAAAATGAGCATGATAGGCGAATACCAAAAAACGTGAGAAGAAAATAATCTCCTTTAATAGGCATTCCAGTTAGTAAAGAATTAAGCTGGATGAACAAACAAAATTGAAACAGAATGATAACAAAAAGATTTAAAGATTCATTTTAAAGAATTATTACTTCGACAATTTGGTTCTGTAAAAGGAAAACTAGACTTACTAATCAGACATTGTGAAGAGAACCATTCAAGAAGGTAAACAGACTGAGTATATACCATATATATAAATGTCTTAAAATAGTGAACAGAGGTGAAATGAATAATGTGATAGACCTAAGTCCCCATGACGTTAGGCGAAAACTCTGTAGGCGTTGGCATGATAGTATTTAATGGGGGTAAACTACGTAGCTTTGAATTTGTCGAATCACTAAGAGATAATACAAAGTTGGGGGTGGTCAAAGCTGAAATAAAGAGTCGAACGTCTTATTTTGTACGTATAATACCACTAAAGAAATGTAAAGAGAACTGTTGGTACAAAATAAAATCGGGTTTCTGCCAAATAAACCTGTAAGATATAGAACTCGACCTTTAATTTGATAATCCACGTAGAAACTTTCGTAATTTTCCTTGTTCAAAATTATCGCCATTTGGAATTTTTCTTCTGCTTCATACATAAGATCCTATTAGCTTTATTTCCAGTAGAGAGAAAAAATGAAAACAGTACTGATGACAGTCTAACTTCGTAGAGGCAAAGCATGCGGTCACCTAAAATAGTTCTTAGCAAGTTTTTGAGTTCACCTAAAATAGTTTTTAGCAAGCTTTATTAAACTACAGGTGTCCATTGTGATGAAAGACATTTAATAAAAGGGATATCAAAGAGTAAAAAAATATATTGTCTAGAATTAGGTAATGGAAAACATTCATTTGCATCCAGCAGCACAGTCGGGCTATAGATGTGAACGGACATTAACGTTGGCCTCCGCCTCCTCTGGTTTGTAAGGTGACGTCATTATTGAACTTTTATTTAACATTTTCCATATCACTATGGACAGGAAATCAGCGAAAGTACAAGATGGGGCTTTGACAGGGATTGAATATTTAAAACCGCATATAAATAGGAATCAGCTGCTCAGAGGAAGCTCATACATAGATTTAACTGAATGGATTAAAACAAAAAGATTGTGTCAATGTGAAAAAATTAAGACGGTAGATGTTTCCTTTATGTTGTAGAATTTGTGCTAAACACGCCAAGTTAACACGCAGATAGATTACCAAAATTAAATTTAAATACAATGGTTTGGTAGATGTTCGGTAAAAATAGAACACATTAGAGAATTTGAAAATGAATGTGACATATCTCTAAATGTTTACAAAATAGTTGAACCACCTTACATCAAGCTGGTTTGAAAAACTCATATAGAAATCAAAGACATGTTGACATGTTAATGATATTTCATGTGGTGGTCTTAATGACTACAAAGATAGAAGTCATCACTATACAGGAATAAAAGACTCTTCTAGATCAATATCATCACAGATAAACAGATATCTGGACAGAAACAAATCAGTAAAAAATGCTAGAAGTTTTAAATACTCAGAATACAAAAGACTATGCTACAACGTAGACAGCTCGATAGATATAATGGTATAATGCAGGCTATGTTGTAAAATAAACATATAATAAATATAAAAACCATTGGCACCAGTAATAAGTTCCATAAATTTATTTATTATTTTGAAAGCATCGCCGTACCACAGGCACATGCACACAATGAAAATCTGGATAATCATGCCAGAATCAATGTGTACCAGAAGTAAAATCAAAGCAGCCAAACATATTCCATCATGATTTTTTATTTACGCAAAGTCAATCCACAAGAGATTCAAACCAATACTTTACAGAGGATCAGATTGTTTTCAATTATTTTACGATGACTTGGGTAAGATTGCAAAACTAGTGTATGAAGACTTAAGAAGCACAAATGCAAAGCTGTGATATTCACAGAGTCAGATAAAATATATTTTAACTCAACGAATATATGCCATATCTGTGAGAAAGAAAGAAATGGAGACAATATAAGAGACCACGACAGGCAAGTATGTAAGTCCAGCACATAGCGAGTGCAGTTTGAATTTTAAATATCAAAAATACATACCATTATTTATTCATTACTTGCCGGTTATGACAAGTTATGAATAAATAATGGTATGTATTTTTTATATTTAAAATTCAAACTGCACTCACTATCGGTTCATCGTGGCGCTTGTAAAATATAATGCAGATACAGAAGGAATAACAGTGAAAAGAACAATCAGGATTTTAGAAACATTTCGATTCATCGGACAATCTATACAACAGTTAGCCAAAAATGTCAGTGCTGAAAGATCAACAAAGACAATGAAACAATTTACTAATATGCAGTCTAAATATTTGAGGACATAAATTCACTAATATGAATATATCGATAGCTTTTAACAGTTTAACTAACAGACATACCATCCAGAGGCAAGCTTTACTCATCGCTGAACGATTCAAAGATACAAAATGAATATTTCAAGTACTTACAAAATATCATGGAACATTTTAACCTTCAAACATTTGGTGATCTATATGACTATTATGCATAAAATGATACATTAATGCCACCTGACATTTGAAGAATTTTGGAATGCCTGTATGAAAAATTACAAATTGGACAATGCTCATTGTTACAATGCTTCTGAATTAGCACATAACGCATCACTGAATATATTAATGTGTTGAATTGGAAATGTTAGCAGATTATGATATGTTTCTGATGATTAAGAGTAGAATAAGAGGTGAACCTAGCATGATACCACATATATATCTTAAAGCAAACACGAAAACCTCTCAGACGAAGACGGTAAGATAAATATCATGGGAGTACGAAAGGTCAAGGTCAAGTTCATTCACTTAACTTTAGACAGGAAACTGCGGGACAAATTAGATTGGATTGAAGAAATTGTGTTGAAAATATCAGACGACTATGATACTGATTGCATATTCGAAACGGATTTGGAGATTCCATTACACGTGCCTAACCATATAAAGGACTACCAATTAGCTCCAGAAAAAAAAATCCAGAGCAAACGAATGTATCACCCTTGCGGAATAAGCTGATAAATGATTGCAAGGATACAAACTAACTGTAACAAAATTGCTATGCACATTGGAAATAAAGAGAAATACGTCACTCTCTAAAGAAATGAACACTTTCCATACAGTTATGTTTGAAATTCAAACAAATATACAGAGTAGTCTTGTGTTTTTGCCAATAAGCAAGGTTTAAACCCTACAGAAAACTGACTCAAATGTAAGACATAATGCAACGAATGATTTCGAGAAAGATATTTTCACATTGACCAATTGTGATATATAATGTAAACAAGTGGAGAACAACAGTTCAAACATGTACAGATAAAAATAAATTATTGACGATGACCTAATGTTAGTCAGTTTGAAAAACAAAATAAAAAATTAAACAAATCATATTTGCGGAGGTCTTACAGTGTTAGAGTCATCAAAATGGTTGATGTACGAATTCGACTACAACAATTTGTCAACCAAATACACTGATATGATAAAAGTGTTAATGACATAATAACTGATACTGATTCATTCTATTTGAAAACTTCTACAACTACATTAAGGATAACAACAAACATTTTGACACTATATAAATATCAAAAGGGCAACATATTTACAACAAATGAATAAAAATTGTGTACTTTTTAAGGATGAGTTAAATGGTGCTTAAGTTAGAGAGTTTTGTGGGTTAACGTCAAACCGTATTCATTCATAACAGACAAAGCTGAAAAAAGTATGTAAGGGAATCAAATAATGGTTTAATCAGAAAGAGTTTAAAATTCAAAATGTACACGGATTGTTCAATCAGTCACAAGGAACATCACCACGAAAGGAATTTACTTATTTCATACAATCATGAAATATACAGCATGAAAATGAATAAAGTTGCTTTGTTTATGTATGATGACAAGCGTTTTGATTTGTCTTTTTCATTTCTTCTTGTATTTTTTTTTTTTTTTTTTTTTTTTTTTTGACAACATCAAACAATAGTTTACGGATAGGTAAGTACTTTATAGTCAAATGGATATTCAAGTATCATTAAAACTTGTTACGTTTGATATGTTATGTCATCTCTGTTTGCACATCCTCTGTTATATGATAATTTTCAATGATGATAGTTTCCATTGCCTTTTTGTCCTTATTGTAAAACACAAGGTAAAATATGTATTTTCTCTGGAATCCTATAAAACATGATTGTACTGATGCACAATAACTCATACAGATATTTCAAAATGTTTACTACTAAAAGCTGGTTTGGTTAGGTTAGTTGCTTTACTTTTTTACATCATCTAAAAATATGTGTCCCACAGTCACCAATTAGAACTAAAGTATTTGTAACTTGATTTACATCAACCGGTAACATTAAACACGTATGCAATGTATTTTCAGGATCAATCATAATCACCTTTCTATGTTTTGGTAACCACTTTCTGTTGTAAGTCTTGTTAAACAGAAAAGCTGGACAGATGATAGTAATGTAATTGAAAAAATGCTTTGTATTCATTCTCTAGCAGATTTAGCAGAGTATCAATTCTAGGAGAATCAAAGATGAGGTTCTTTACATACGCATAGACTGATAAGTTGATGATTCTCTCGATCACATTGTTGTCATAAGAGAAAGCAGTTTCATTTCTGCATTTGTCATTTACCGATTGTACAATTAATTTTAAGTAATTGTATCGTGCTGGAGACATATTTTTCATTGCATGGTCTAGGTAACTATCTTCTAGCAATTCACATGCTTTATTAAGTGTCACTTTCAATCTGAAATCCGGTGAAATAGCTCAATGATACAATGGAAGAGGCTCTGTTAGTATTTGAAAGTCAAGTTGTATTCCAAACTGTGTACCATACACTGCAAACAGCATAGCTTCAGTACTGGTACTTTGTGCGCTACTTGCCCCTGGTTGTAATTTTTTTCAATTTATCATGAATCGTTCAGTCCTATTTGTTCTCATCAAATCAGGTTGTACTTTGTACACGATAGTCAGCTAGACATCAGCTACACATCAGTCAGCTAATGAATCGTTCAGTCCTATTTGTTCTCATCAAATTAGGTTGTACTTTGTACACGATAGTCAGCTACACATCCAGAACAACCAAATCAAAAGTATACTATTTATTAAATAATCTCGGTTAAGTTAAATGGATGAGTTTGACGACCTTAACATTAATCCATGAGATGGTCATCTCTTTGGGCAGTGCCGTGTGTGCCGAAAGAAATTGTAAAAGTAGAAGAAGAACGAAAGTTATGCTTATCATGTGGTTTAAGAACTACAAAGCCAAAGAAAGCTTCACAAGTCACTAAAAAATTAATTCAAATGGAAAAAGTAATGAAAGGATTTCAGACTAAGCTATGTCCGAACCTAATAATAAGGTAGATTGAGAAAAGTGTGCAAAAATTAATAACTTTTGATGATATCTCCAAAACGGCTGAAGGAAGAATATAAAATCAAGGATTATAAATTAATCTTCCAAACTAATAGCAGATTAAAGGGTAAGGAGGTAAAAAATGTAAGCAGAGTTATGGAAATATTTAAATCATTAATTACATTTATGCATATCAAACATGGGGACCAATCCATAAATGATCCCTACATCCTGAGCAAGATTTACACCCTATGTGATATTGAAACATCTATCAAGCTAAACTTTAATCAGTTTGTGTAAGAAGAATTTCACCAATACAATGGCAATACTAGTGAATTAGTTGTCACAATAGATAAAGATGCAGACAATGTAAAAGGTTTAAACTATGTATTATATATTTAAATAAGACATTTAAAAATGACCTACTTAACAGAACCTCAAGCATGATCCTATATGGTGTGATAAGTTCAGGAAAAACAATTTGCTCTTGCTGGAGACTGAATAGATAACAATTTCCTGTCCCATATTCATTAGATAACAATTTCCTGTCCCATATTCATTAACAATAGGACCTGAAATAGAAGTGTTTTTTTAGAGATGACAAAGTAGTCATCATCATAGACCCATGCAACACATATATATATATATATATAAGACGCTAATACACTCTTTCTCATAGATGACTGCTCTAATCTCGAAAGACGCAAAGGAGAAAGCTACAAGTTTAACCATGTTTGCTTTTAGTGGCATACATTGTGTGATAAGTGTTTGGGTTCTCATACAGAAGTATAATTCAATAGTCAAGGATATTCAGGACAACACGATTCCTCGCTGTCTTCTACAAAAAGGATAAGAAGGCAATGGAAAGTATATTCCATGAAAATAATGTGGTACCATCAGAAATGAAAGAAATAATTGCAACGTTAAACAGAACAAGAGGAACAAAACTTATTGACGAGACTACAATATTCATTCGATTACCAAGTTTTAAAATTAGGTTATTTGAAGCATGAAGTACTTCATGAATTAAAACTGAAGTTACTGATTGATTTTCAAATTCTTTTGTTTTGTTTTTTGTTTGTTTTCCTGTTGAATCTAAATAATAGATGGCAATATAGAGCGTTTGGATAAATTATCCTTTGCATCAACCAATCTCAAATTACGCCACTTAAAAATATATGCGTTGTTCGTCTCTGTTTGAGACATCAAAAGCACTACGAGGAATGAAGTGATCAATGTGTAGTTTCTTGATGCCTTTGTGTTTAGTAAAACTCTAATTATTTGATAAGAATATTTATTTATGGTATACCCATGATTTCTTTAACGTTATAGACTCTGTAAATATCTCGCAAATATATTTCATCATTCCTGACTTTCTAAACATAGAATTCTATATTTTGGGTCTGTTCCATGTATTTTTATGTAGTAGGAACGTTTGTAATATTCCGACAATAAAATTTACCAAAAGGTAAGGTGGGTATATTATCCGCTAAATAACGTTTATCATCAAAGCAGATAATGCAACCTTGTTCATTTTCATATCCATGCTTGTATGAACGAATTAAATTTATATTTTGATCATTAACATTGTGTTTGAATAAGCATTGTCTGTACATATCGAATTGTACGTTCTTATCTATCACTGATATTTGTATTCACTTAAAAACGTTCTTTTCTTCTTTGTCTGTCGCAAATGAGTAATGTATAGATCTTAACCCACAACATTCATGCCAATATATATGCTGTTTTATGTCCTCGTAGACATTATCAGTTTGAAAAGTTAAGCATACCGAATCCGTAACTGAATAATTTAGTGTGACATGGTCCCAATATTTACATTTCAACTTAGTATACAGTAGCAGAATTCGTAGAATTCATACATTAATAATTTAATCAACTCAAGAACTGTTAACCGACCATGTTTGCTTAGATAATCTGACCTTCTTATTACTCATACTGACCGGTACCAAATACTCATCTATGATTGTCCTTCGTGCAAATGAGATGTCTTGCTGGCATTTAGAGAACAGTTCTCTTGCTTTAAAGTTTTCATCTGTTTCCAAGGTACAGCATTATTCATCAATTTGAATAAAAACAAGTTCTTTTCAAACTTATTTCCAGCCTATGTCCTTAATTGAGTATTCGGTTCAATATAGGGTCGTAACCATGATGCTTGGTCAGAACTTCCAATATGCCGCCAAAAGTATTGTCATCATTCCACGACGTAAAATTGAACAAGCTTTTTCAAACTCATTTTCAGCATATGTCCTCAATTGAGTATTTAGTTCAATATAGGGTCTTAACCATGGTGCCTGGTCAGAACTTCCAGTATGTTGCCAAAAGCAGTGTCATCATTCCATGACATCAAATTGTCTTGTATGACTTTAATCTGTTTTCTAATCGCCTATTTTAAGTTTTTAACAGGCATATATTGTGTCACTGATTGACCATAAATGTTGTTACAATCTAGATACATTTTGAATGACTATGGCTGGTCATAATGTGCACCATCTTTTAATTTGCCCTAATTGTCAACATAGTACGGATGATATCAGATATTCCATCTCGTATACGACTTTCTATCATAAGAAACATATAATTAATCAGTTAACAATTCTAACTCTACTGTGCTGACTTGTATTGGTGCATCATGTGCCAAACCCTGTGCACTATAATTGTGTGCAGGATCCAATGTCTGATTCTGCATATATACAATTCTAAACTCTTCAGATATATAACACAATAACAATATTTAACACTTTTTCACACCGTAGTCATGCAGGTCTACTAGAGTTTGTACATTGAAATGCTTCATTACATCTTTAACATATTGATAGTCTTCTTGTGAAATATCATATTTTTGAGTGATGAGTTGAATGTACTTAAAGGAGGTTGAGTCATTTTATCAAATATCTCTACTTTGTCAAAATACTGGCACGAATAGATAGCCTTCCTCATATACTTTGGTTCCATCTTAAAGTGTTCCGTACTTCTTTAAATTTGTCATCATTTCCTGTTTTTGCCAACTGTTCCTGTGATTGTTCCGTAAATTTATAGCTATCCGTAGATCAAATTGTCCTTCAGATTTTAATTTCTTTTCCATCTTATCAAATGTATTAAATATGAAAGCTTTTGAAAATGAGATAGAGTTTTCATCGCTGGTCGGAATGATCGCTACTTCTTGATTATGGTAATGTTTCAATAAGGTTTGGATAAATAGGTGAGCATCCTAACCTGATAGGTTTTGGATAAGAAGCGGAATATATTTCGGATATATGTAATATAGGTTGCAGTCTTGGTGATCTAGACCTCTACATATACCTGTCAGGTGTTTGTGTTATCGAAGTGCTGTTTATCAAGTTTGCTAAATATCATCTTAGCAGTATTCCTACTTTCTCTGTAATCTTCTAGAGATATTCATATAACTTTTCAATGCAGCTATTATATTGGTATACTAAAGGAGCATGTTATGTGTGCACGGCGTTGATGTAAAGACAGAATCCTGAGTGGTAGGTGTTTGGATTTCTCAAGTGTCCATGAAGTTTGCAGTGATGCACTGGTTTCACGGTAGTTTCGAAATCACAGTGCTGAACACAGGTAATCTTTAGAAGAGTCTGATATTGTATGAACTTTATGTTTGAACCTTTTTTACGGCAATATATCAACTGTTGTCCGTTCAAGTCTATTACAGATTAATTGATGTTCATACAATTTAGTTGTGGTGTAAAAATAGTGCAGATACTTCTTGCGTTTGAACTGGTTTATCTGACGTGATACCAATCTCGACAAGTTCTTTATCCCGCAATAATGATGCCCATCTCCTTCTGAAACGATTAACTTATCTCCATGCCTATTTCTTTCTCTTCCCTTAACATTATGCGGAATGATCTCATTGTCTACATTATCTCCGTTATCTGCTACGATATATAGATTTAATGTCAAATTCAACTTCAAAATCATCTATATTCTCGACTCTAATGGGACACTTATTTACCAATGTTTATATACATCAAGGCAATATATTGAAGTCCTTTGTTCATTTTTAGAAGGACTATTAAGTGTGTTTTTGATGGCATAGAAGAAATATCGGTTACCCTCATTTCGTACAATAATCGTCTTCACCAATTCAGGCATATCACTGCACGATCTACCCTTAAGAGGTTTATATCTATTAACGTGCAAAGTGACGAATTTTATGCTTACGAACCACCAGACTATCCTCACTTATTGTCTGTGAAACTTTAGTACTTAGCGTTTCAAACATTCCTTAGTTTCCTTTTTAGTCGGAAGAAGGATTAGTGATCTTTGCAGAAGTCTTCTTTCACTCTTTGGTTTTAATGAATCCGTGATTGCTATTTACAAACAATTTAGATACAACATATTCAGCTGGTTCCAACTGTTTAAGAACTGTTATAACCTTTCCATTGTTCGAGTACATATCTCTTATCATTCACTGGTTTGGTTTTTAAAAATCTATTCAATCTTATAAAGGTCATCTTGCTTATCATATAAAGATAATCCTCCTTCGAGAACATTTCCCTCTATGTACTCGCCAATTAAATCTTCTAATTTGTACACTAGAAGATTGCTTAAAATGACCTGACTGATCTTTAAAATTTCTTCTGTGAGATTAGACAAACAGCCTTTGACAAAGATGGGCGTATCATTGCAAATAATTGTAGCTATTTAAATGAGTTTTATTTCAGCGACAGCCAAGGTCTTGAAAAATAATTTCAGCTATTTATGACTTTTGTCCAAAAGTTTCTATGTGTATTTTACACTCTGATATGTGATTATTTTTTTTACAGATTTGAATGGTATTAAGATACAATTTAATGCTTGGAAAATAAGTGCAAGCAAACGTATATGTCTGTCTATCTTTTAAATTAAGGGATCTGAAGACTATTTTGTCGTTTTTTAGAAAGCCAGAAACGTTGGGGGTTATATTGCGTGTGCAGAAAATAGCATTTAAAGGTTCTTCTTCTATACCAACTGGTAAAGAGCTTTTATTAAAATCTCTTCAATATGACACTCGAAGCTTTATATTCTACACACAAATATATGCAAACTAAACGGCATCATTTGTTATGAGTCTGGAAGACATAGCCGCAATTTTTAAAAACGAATCTCAAGAAAGCAGTGATCAAATTGTCTATAGACGTTGTTTTATTTTCGAAATGCCAGCTAATTAAACCCTAAATGCTATGTTTATTCTAAACATTTCTGCTGTTTCGAATTTTCGGAGTTTGAAAAAGTGGTGCAATTTTCTGAAAGTTAAAGTTTCCAATAAACCCGCTATAGGGTTATTTATTTCGTTTGAAGATGGAAATATTACCTTTCATTCCTTTATTCCATTTGAACTGTAAAAGTTTGCAAAAGCACATCGACCAAGCAGTAGATGTTAATGTTTCTGAGTATATTTGTAATTTTGACAGGTACATTAACAGGAGCATTAAATTATGTTGCTGGACAAGGATAATGAGCAGTATTTTATAATTATTTGAATATAGTATCCATTTAGATGCAGTAGATTTAGTAATATTCAAAATAAAACTTGTTTCAAACATTCTTTTTTGGAGATTTCCCATGGCTAGGTCCCTACTCCCGAAAGTATCAAGGAAGTATTGATCGCTTAACAGTTAATGTCACTTAACATGTGGGAAATAAAATATAATGAGTATCATCCATATACGGATTTATCCATTTTTTACACCGTTACATGCCATATTTTCATTTGAAGCGAATGCCATATCATAGATACTGTCAAAGCCAGGTATATGCATCATACAACCCCCAACTTGGTTTTATCTGGTTACATTTACATCAGACGGGTACATTTAAAAATCGCTATCCGGCCCGCTCCCTATAAAAAGCTGCACATGCCCGAGTGAAAGGTATCCAGATTGACACGTTTATCATTATGCTTAAATGAAACATTCTTTCTCAGTAGGTCATATATATCCTTATGCTGATACTCACATTTGGGTGGTAGAACCCAATTATTACAGTGAGAGCAGATATGTATATGCCCTTCATAATAATCCTTAGCATATTCTTCATTATCAGTTGATGATGGTGAATTACCCTTGTTTGAATATTGTAGTTCATCCAGACTACCATACCTGTTAGGGAAAAATAAAAACGCTTTTAAAGCTGGTAATGTTGATGCAAATACCATTCGTATTGTTAGGATACTTGAAAATATAAATATAGCCTTGCCTCCTATAATACTGTATATACTTTTTAAAGGTTCAAAATATCAAATGGGTCTAAAATGCCTCTAGAAAAAGGCAATTTTTTGGTCAAAACGAAAGATTTTCATAATTTTAATACATGTTATTCTCAAGTTAGAATGCGGCATATGTAGTATCACTAATATTATTCACAAGTAACCAAGCTGTTGTCACCGGCTGTTGGTCCGTTAGGTGTAGAGTGCCCACTATGTGACCCAGTGCACCTAATGATTTGATCCATGAATAGTGTATACCTATCTATAACAAAGCAAATTCATAGAAAAGAAATAAAGACAAAGTAAAAACAATAACCCATACAACTTACAATCCCAATGACAGACATTTCGGACTTTCTTGTACGGGAACCAGAACGTATTAACAACTGCAATGTTAAAATTTCATGACAGGAGCCAATACCGGAAATGTTACAGAAGCATGCGCAAACGACTTTTGCAATTCTGTAACAATGTTCGGCCTAGGAGCTTAACAATGTATACAGTGCAGTATTAAAGTATACATTGCTAACGCCTGAAGGCCTTAACAATTTAACTTTTTTTAAAAACCTTTTAGGCTTTAACATTGATTAGATCGGGTGGGCAAAAACGTTAACGTAAATATGGTGGGGATGTTTGCAAATGAGTCTGAAAACGATACTTTACTTGTCTACCTGATATACGTATACATATTCAAGACTACTTACGTTCAATTGACCAATCGGAAATTCAGCGAAGGCTCAGCCGGCTAATTAGCAGAACTATTTCTGTAAGATGAGCTGTCATCTCATTGAAGAAAATTCGTTGTAATTGACTGAGGACTTATAAACATGTGGTGAAGATTTTATCAAATTTGGAGTAGAAATATTGAAGTTAAAGATTGTTGGATTTGCGATGTTATATAATAAAATTCCATAGGTGACCCACTTAGCTTATGTTTATTCTCTTTACCGACCTATCACCACGTGGAGTAAAACTAAACATTCATACCTAACATGGTGATTAGATTGGTCAGGCGGCCATTGAAATGTGTGACATGCGATTGTCGATTAAAGGCTGTCCAGCCATAATGCGGCATATGTAGTATCACTAATACTATTCACGCGTAACTAAGATGTTTTCACCGGCTGTTGGTCCGTTAGGTTTAGAGTGCCGAGTATGTGACCCAGTGCCCTAACGACTTGATCCATGAATAGTGTATACCTATCTATAACAAAAACATCCATACCTAAGATGGTGATTAGATTGGTCAGGCGGCCATTGAAATGTCTGGCATGCCATTGTTGATTAAAGGCTGTCACGCTCGTTGAAGATGTAAACGTTTGGACTATGTCGTATTGTAGAGACGTTAAGACTTGTGTCTCAGCTCATTAACAACCAATATGGTAATTGCCCTTTTCCTCCCAACTATTATTTCGTTTAAGTTATACACAGAGTCTCCCAGAAGTTTCATTTTCTGACAAATGTAAGAAACTGATATGTAAATATGGATATGAAGACAAAACTTGTTAAAAATCAAACTGATGACATCGTTCCATTAATTTGAAACCCCCTCTCAAATTTCATGCTATATGTGACCTGATGTGCTTTCTCAAAAGAGTAAAATAAGAATAATAACTTCCTGAAATTCGATGGCGTCTAAATATTTGAATTCCATATAGACTATATACAAAGATAAATACAACCAAGAACCAAAAGAAAGTTCTATCCAAGAAGAAAATGTAAACCACATAGGTTGTGTATGGTCGATTTTAATAGAACATTATTGCAACACTTATAGGAAAAACATTGCTTGCTATCGTTGCACAGTTAAGTGGCAAAATAGTCCGTACTGCTCTTGGGGATTCTGTACAACTGATGCGCGTGCACTGTTAAAGGTAATCTGTCAGATTTTCAATGACACCGTATAATTTGCAATGTTATCGTAAATCCTCGAGTAAAGACTTAACGTCCAATAAATACCAGGACGCCAACTCAGCTCACATTTTGCATCTATCTAAAACAAAACTTTTCAATTTGCCGCCCCGCCATACACACACACACACACTACAAAAATTACTGAAAAGAGCATGGAAATCTAATCAAGTCATTTACATGCGCATACGAAATTTCATTTGCCCACGTCTGGCCATTTTGGTACAATTCTGTTAACGAGGGTTCGCCCCAAAATCTAAGCCTAAACACAACGAAAAAGTAATAAAATTGTAGAAATAATTTAAGAAATTCTAAAATCTAATCAGATCATTATTATGTACATAAAAGTAAGACTACCAAATTCCATACCTCTAGGTGGAGTCGTTGTTGCATAATTGTGCTAACGAGCTCGGGAAGGGTGTGCAGATTGAAGGAGAAAACAGTACCCCATCACTACATTGCAGATGGTAAATGTATTTTGATAAGAGTGCAGAATTAACATTGCAAAACTTGAAGAGCTGCTAATGATTCAATCAACTTAAATTTTGCGTGACATTAAGTCGCAAATTCGCAAGCATATGGGATAACACCTTAATACAGAATGAATAATCTCGTGCTATAAAAGTGAGTGACGCCGATTGATGTTGAAATATGAGAAAATATTAGGTATGGTAAGCATTACATTTCAGTATCTGGGATTATTTACCGCAATATGTATTAATTCATACCGGGCTGTTAATTAATACATACCGTATTATATAATAATACATGCAATGGTATTAAATTATAGATGTCACTGTATGAAATAATATACATCGCTGTACTAATAATATACATTGTGGTATGAATAACAAATACTGTGGTTTTAATAATACATATCATAGTATTAAATGAAAAAGTAAATCATGACAATATTAAGTATTTATGCCTCGAATTTTAATATAAGCCACGGTATTATATAATATAAAGCATGGTACCAATAAATAAATACCGCACTATAAACTAAGTTACACCATGGTAATAATTAGGTGGTACCACAACATAGTATGAATCAGGCATGGAGTTTAACCATTAGGAAACATTTCACTCTATGGCATATATTATTTCATTGGTATATATTATTTAATACCGAGGAATACAGTAGTTAATATAGCGGTATATATTATTTAATACCGAGTTATACAATAGTCAATACATCGGTAAATGTTATTTAATACCGAGGTATACAGTAGTTAATACATCGGTATATATTATTTAATACCGAGGAATACAGTAGTGAATATATCGGTATATATTATTTAATACCGAGGTATACAGTAGCTAAAACAACGGTATATAGTATTTAATAACGAGGTATACAGTAGTTAATACATCGGTATATATTATTTAATACCGAGGTATACAGTAGTTAATACATGGGTATATATTATTTAATACCGAGGTATACAATAGCTAAAACAACGGTATATATTATTTAATACCGAGGTATACAGTAGTTAATACAGCGGTATATATTATTTAATACCGAGGTATACAGTAGTTAATACATCGGTATATATTATTTAATACCGAGGTATACACGTGCTTGCTTAATTAAGAAATTACACCAGCCAGGTCCTGGGTTGCTGTTGTGTAAGATGCCATGTTGTTCACGAGGTCTTTACTTGTTTGTATAATTAAGAAATTGCACCAGGCAGGTCCTGGGTTGCTTTTGTGTAAGACGCCATATTGTGCATGAGGTCTTCACTTGCTTGCTTAGTTAAGAAATTACACCAGGCAGGTCCTAAGTTGCCATTGTGTAAGACGTCATATTGTGCATGAGGTCTTAACTTGCTCGCTTAATTAAGAAGTTACACCAGGCAGGTCTTGTGTTGCTGTTGTGTAAGATCCCATATTGTGCATGAGGTCTTTACTTGCTTGCTTAGTTAAGAAATTACACCAGGCAGGTCATGGGTTGTTGTTGTGTAAGATGCCATGTTGTGCATGAGGTCTTACTTGTTTACATAATTAAGAAATTACACCAGGTCGGTCTTGAGTTGCCATTGTGTAAGATGCCATATTGTACATGAGGTCTTCACTTGCTTGCTTAATTAAGAAATTACACCAGTCAGGTCCTGGGTTGCTGTTGTGTAAGATGACATGTTGTTCACGAGGTCTTTACTTGTTTGCATAATTAAGAAATTGCACCAGGCAGGTCTTGTGTTGCCATTGTGTAAGATGTCATATTGTACATTAGGTCTTCACTTGCTTGCTTAGTTAAGAAATTACACCAGGCAGGTCCTGAGTTGCCATTGTGTAAGATGCCATATTGTGTATGAGGTCTTCACTTGCTTGCTTAATTAAGAAATTACACCAGTCAGGTCCTGGGTTGCTGTTGTGTAAGATGACATGTTGTTCACGAGGTCTTTACTTGTTTGCATAATTAAGAAATTGCACCAGGCAGGTCCTGAGTTGCCATTGTGTAAGATGCCATATTGTGCATGAGGTCTTCACTTGCTTGCTTAGTTAGGAAATTACACCAGGAAGGTCCTAAGTTGCTATAGTGTAAGATGTCATATTGTGCATGAGGTCTTTACTTGTTTGCATAATTAAGAAATTACACCAGGCAGGTCTTGTGTTGCCATTGTGTAAGACGTCATATTGTGCATGAGGTCTTCACTTGCTCGCTTAATTAAGAAGTTACACCAGGCAGGTCTTGTGTTGCTGTTGTGTAAGATGCCATATTATACATGAGGTCTTCACTTGCTTGCTTAATTAAAAATTACACCAGGATGGTCCTAAATTGATATTGTGTAAGACGCCATATTGTACATGAGGTCTTCACTTGCTTGCTTAATTAAGAAATTACACCAGCCAGGTCCTGGGTTGCTGTTGTGTAAGATGACATGTTGTTCACGAGGTCTTTACTTGTTTGCATAATTAAGAAATTGCACCAGGTAGGTCTTGTGTTGCCATTATGTAAGATGCCATATTGTACATTAGGTCTTCACTTGCTTGCTTAGTTAAGATATTACACCAGGCAGGTCCTGAGTTCCCATTGTGTAAGACGCCATATTGTGTATGAGGTCTTCACTTGCTTGCTTAGTTAGGAAATTACACCAGTCAGGTCCTAAGTTGCTATAGTGTAAGATGTCATATTGTGCATGAGGTCTTCACTTGCTTGCTTAATTAAGAAATTACACCAGGCAGATCATGGGTTGTTGTTGTGTAAGATGACATGTTGTGCATGAGGTCTTACTTGTTTACATAATTAAGAAATTACACCAGGCCGGTCTTGAGTTGCCATTGTGTAAGATGCCATATTGTACATTAGGTCTTCACTTGCTTGCTTAATTAAAAATTACACCAGGCAGGTCCTGGGTTGCTATTGTGCAAGACGCCATATTGTGCATGAGGTCGTCACTTGCTTGTTTAGTTAAGAAATTACACCAGGCAGGTCCTAAGTTGCCATTTTGTAAGACGCCATATTGTGCATGAGGTCTTTACTTGTTTGCATAATTAAGAAATTACACCAGGCAGGTCTTGTGTTGCCATTGTGTAAGACGTCATATTGTGCATGAGGTCTTCACTTGCTTTCTTAATTAAGAAGTTACACTAGGCAGGTCTTGTGTTGCTGTTGTGTAAGATGCCATATTATACATGAGGTCTTCACTTGCTTGCTTAATTAAAAATTACGCCAGGATGGTCCTAAATTGATATTGTGTAAGATGCCATATTGTACATGAGGTCTTCACTTGCTTGCTTAATTAAGAAATTACACCAGCCAGGTCCTGGGTTGCTGTTGTGTAAGATGACATGTTGTTCACGCGGTCTTTACTTGTTTGCATAATTAGGAAATTACACCAGGAAGGTCCTAAGTTGCTATAGTGTAAGATGTCATATTGTGCATGAGGTCTTTACTTGTTTGCATAATTAAGAAATTACACCAGGCATGTCTTGTGTTGCCATTGTGTAAGACGTCATATGGTGCATGAGGTCTTCACTTGCTCGCTTAATTAAGAAGTTACACCAAGCAGGTCTTGTGTTGCTGTTGTGTAAGATGCCATATTATACATGAGGTCTTCACTTGCTTGCTTAATTAAAAATTACACCAGGATGGTCCTAAATTGATATTGTGTAAGACACCATATTGTACATGAGGTCTTCACTTGCTTGCTTAATTAAGAAATTACACCAGTCAGGTCCTGGGTTTCTGTTGTGTAAGATGCCATGTTGTTCACGAGGTCTTTACTTGTTTGCATAATAAAGAAATTGCACCAGGCCGGTCTTGAGTTGCCATTGTGTAAGATGCCATATTGTACATTAGGTCTTCACTTGCTTGCTTAGTTAAGAAATTACACCAGGCAGGTCCTGAGTTGCCATTGTGTAAGATGCCATATTGTGCATGAGGTCTTCACTTGCTTGCTTAGTTAGGAAATTACACCAGGCAGGTCCTAAGTTGCTATAGTGTAAGATGTCATATTGTGCATGAGGTCTTTACTTGTTAGCATAATTAAGAAATTACACTAGGCAGGTCTTGTGTTGCCATTGTGTAAGATGTCATATTGTGCATGAGGTCTTCACTTGCTCGCTTAATTAGGAAGTTACACCAGGCAGGTCTTGTGTTGCTGTTGTGTAAGATGCCATATTATACATGAGGTCTTCACTTGCTTGCTTAATTAAAAATTACACCAGGATGGTCCTAAATTGATATTGTGTAAGACGCCATATTGTACATGAGGTCTTCACTTGCTTGCTTAGTTAAGAAATTACACCAGGCAGGTCCTGAGTTGCCATTGTGTAAGGCGCCATATTGTGTATGAGGTCTTCACTTGCTTGCTTAGTTAGGAAATTACACCAGTCAGGTCCTAAATTGCTATAGTGTAAGATGTCATATTGTGCATGAGGTCTTCACTTGCTTGCTTAATTAAGAAATTACACCAAGCAGATCATGGGTTGTTGTTGTGTAAGATGCCATGTTGTGCATGAGGTCTTACTTGTTTACATAATTAAGAAATTACACCAGGCCGGTCTTGAGTTGCCATTGTGTAAGATGCCATATTGTACATTAGGTCTTCACTTGCTTGCTTAATTAAAAATTACACCAGGCAGGTCTTGGGTTGCTATTGTGCAAGACGCCATATTGTGCATGAGGTCTTTACTTGCTTGCTTAGTTAAGAAATTACACCAGGCAGGTCCTAAGTTGCCATTGTGTAAGACGCCATATTGTGCATGAGGTCTTTACTTGTTTGCATAATTAAGAAATTACACCAGGCAGGTCTTGTGTTGCCATTGTGTAAGGCGCCATATTGTGTATGAGGTCTTCACTTGCTTGCTTAGTAAGGAAATTACACCAGTCAGGTCATAAGTTGCTATAGTGTAAGATGCCATGTTGTGCATGAGGTCTTACTTGTTTACATAATTAAGAAATTACACCAGGCCGGTCTTGAGTTGCCATTGTGTAAGATGCCATATTGTACATTAGGTCTTCACTTGCTTGCTTAATTAAAAATTACACCAGGCAGGTCCTGGGTTGCTATTGTGCAAGACGCCATATTGTGCATGAGGTCTTTACTTGCTTGCTTAGTTAAAAAATTACACCAGGCAGGTCCTAAGTTGCCATTGTGTAAGACGCCATATTGTGCATGAGGTCTTTACTTGTTTGCATAATTAAGAAATTACACCAGGCATGTCTTGTGTTGCCATTGTGTAAGACGTCATATTGTGCATGAGGTCTTCACTTGTTTTCTTAATTAAGAAGTTACACTAGGCAGGTTTTGTGTTGCTGTTGTGTAAGATGCCATATTATACATGAGGTCTTCACTTGCTTGCTTAATTAAAAATTACACCAGGATGGTCCTAAGTTGATATTGTGTAAGACGCCATATTGTACATGAGGTCTTCACTTGCTTGCTTAGTTAAATAATTACACCAGGCAGGTCCTGAGTTGCCATTGTGTAAGACGCCATATTGTGCATGAGGTCTTCACTTGCTTGCTTAGTTAGGAAATTACACCAAGAAGGTCCTAAGTTGCTATAGTGTAAGATGTCATATTGTGCATGAGGTCTTTACTTGTTTGCATAATTAAGAAATTACACCAGGCAGGTCTTGTGTTGCCATTGTGTAAGACGTCATATGGTGGATGAGGTCTTCACTTGCTCGCTTAATTAAGAAGTTACACCAGGCAGGTCTTGTGTTGCCATTGTGTAAGATGCCATATTATACATGAGGTCTTCACTTGCTTGCTTAATTAAAAATTACACCAGGATGGTCCTAAATTGATATTGTGTAAGACACCATATTGTACATGAGGTCTTCACTTGCTTGCTTAATTAAGAAATTACACCAGGTCAGGTCCTGGGTTTCTGTTGTGTAAGATGCCATGTTGTTCACGAGGTCTTTACTTGTTTGCATAATTAAGAAATTGCACCAGGCAGGTCTTGTGTTGCCATTGTGTAAGATGCCATATTGTACATTAGGTCTTCACTTGCTTGCTTAGTTAAGAAATTACACCAGGCAGGTCCTGAGTTGCCATTGTGTAAGATGCCATATTGTGTATGAGGTCTTCACTTGCTTGCTTAGTTAGGAAATTACACCAGGCAGGTCCTAAGTTGCTATAGTGTAAGATGTCATATTGTGCATGAGGTCTTTACTTGTTAGCATAATTAAGTAATTACACTAGGCAGGTCTTGTGTTGCCATTTTGTAAGATGTCATATTGTGCATGAGGTCTTCACTTGCTCGCTTAATTAAGAAGTTACACCAGGCAGGTCTTGTGTTGCTGTTGTGTAAGATGCCATATTATACATGAGGTCTTCACTTGCTTGCTTAATTAAAAATTACACCAGGATGGTCCTAAATTGATATTGTGTAAGACGCCATATTGTACATGAGGTCTTCACTTGCTTGCTTAGTTAAGAAATTACACCAGGCAGGTCCTGAGTTGCCATTGTGTAAGGCGCCATATTGTGTATGAGGTCTTCACTTGCTTGCTTAGTTAGGAAATTACACCAGTCAGGTCCTAAATTGCTATAGTGTAAGATGTCATATTGTGCATGAGGTCTTCACTTGCTTGCTTAATTAAGAAATTACACCAAGCAGATCATGGGTTGTTGTTGTGTAAGATGCCATGTTGTGCATGAGGTCTTACTTGTTTACATAATTAAGAAATTACACCAGGCCGGTCTTGAGTTGCCATTGTGTAAGATGCCATATTGTACATTAGGTCTTCACTTGCTTGCTTAATTAAAAATTACACCAGGCAGGTCTTGGGTTGCTATTGTGCAAGACGCCATATTGTGCATGAGGTCTTTACTTGCTTGCTTAGTTAAGAAATTACACCAGGCAGGTCCTAAGTTGCCATTGTGTAAGACGCCATATTGTGCATGAGGTCTTTACTTGTTTGCATAATTAAGAAATTACACCAGGCAGGTCTTGTGTTGCCATTGTGTAAGGCGCCATATTGTGTATGAGGTCTTCACTTGCTTGCTTAGTAAGGAAATTACACCAGTCAGGTCATAAGTTGCTATAGTGTAAGATGCCATGTTGTGCATGAGGTCTTACTTGTTTACATAATTAAGAAATTACACCAGGCCGGTCTTGAGTTGCCATTGTGTAAGATGCCATATTGTACATTAGGTCTTCACTTGCTTGCTTAATTAAAAATTACACCAGGCAGGTCCTGGGTTGCTATTGTGCAAGACGCCATATTGTGCATGAGGTCTTTACTTGCTTGCTTAGTTAAAAAATTACACCAGGCAGGTCCTAAGTTGCCATTGTGTAAGACGCCATATTGTGCATGAGGTCTTTACTTGTTTGCATAATTAAGAAATTACACCAGGCATGTCTTGTGTTGCCATTGTGTAAGACGTCATATTGTGCATGAGGTCTTCACTTGTTTTCTTAATTAAGAAGTTACACTAGGCAGGTTTTGTGTTGCTGTTGTGTAAGATGCCATATTATACATGAGGTCTTCACTTGCTTGCTTAATTAAAATTACACCAGGATGGTCCTAAATTGATATTGTGTAAGACGCCATATTGTACATGAGGTCTTCACTTGCTTGCTTAGTTAAATAATTACACCAGGCAGGTCCTGAGTTGCCATTGTGTAAGACGCCATATTGTGCATGAGGTCTTCACTTGCTTGCTTAGTTAGGAAATTACACCAAGAAGGTCCTAAGTTGCTATAGTGTAAGATGTCATATTGTGCATGAGGTCTTTACTTGTTTGCATAATTAAGAAATTACACCAGGCAGGTCTTGTGTTGCCATTGTGTAAGACGTCATATGGTGGATGAGGTCTTCACTTGCTCGCTTAATTAAGAAGTTACACCAGGCAGGTCTTGTGTTGCCATTGTGTAAGATGCCATATTATACATGAGGTCTTCACTTGCTTGCTTAATTAAAAATTACACCAGGATGGTCCTAAATTGATATTGTGTAAGACACCATATTGTACATGAGGTCTTCACTTGCTTGCTTAATTAAGAAATTACACCAGTCAGGTCCTGGGTTGCTGTTGTGTAAGATGTCATGTTGTTCACGAGGTCTTTACTTGTTTGCATAATTAAGAAATTGCACCAGGCAGGTCTTGTGTTGCCATTGTGTAAGATGTCATATTGTACATTAGGTCTTCACTTGCTTGCTTAGTTAAGAAATTACACCAGGCAGGTCCTGAGTTGTCATTGTGTAAGATGCCATATTGTGTATGAGGTCTTCACTTGCTTGCTTAGTTAGGAAATTACACCAGGCAGGTCCTAATTTGCTATAGTGTAAGATGTCATATTGTGCATGAGGTCTTTACTTGTTAGCATAATTAAGAAATTACACCAGGCAGGTCTTGTGTTGCCATTGTGTAAGGCGCCATATTGTGTATGAGGTCTTCACTTGCTTGCTTAGTAAGGAAATTACACCAGTCAGGTCATAAGTTGCTATAGTGTAAGATGCCATGTTGTGCATGAGGTCTTACTTGTTTACATAATTAAGAAATTACACCAGGCCGGTCTTGAGTTGCCATTGTGTAAGATGCCATATTGTACATTAGGTCTTCACTTGCTTGCTTAATTAAAAATTACACCAGGCAGGTCCTGGGTTGCTATTGTGCAAGACGCCATATTGTGCATGAGGTCTTTACTTGCTTGCTTAGTTAAAAAATTACACCAGGCAGGTCCTAAGTTGCCATTGTGTAAGACGCCATATTGTGCATGAGGTCTTTACTTGTTTGCATAATTAAGAAATTACACCAGGCATGTCTTGTGTTGCCATTGTGTAAGACGTCATATTGTGCATGAGGTCTTCACTTGTTTTCTTAATTAAGAAGTTACACTAGGCAGGTTTTGTGTTGCTGTTGTGTAAGATGCCATATTATACATGAGGTCTTCACTTGCTTGCTTAATTAAAAATTACACCAGGATGGTCCTAAATTGATATTGTGTAAGACGCCATATTGTACATGAGGTCTTCACTTGCTTGCTTAGTTAAGAAATTACACCAGGCAGGTCCTGAGTTGCCATTGTGTAAGACGCCATATTGTGCATGAGGTCTTCACTTGCTTGCTTAGTTAGGAAATTACACCAGGAAGGTCCTAAGTTGCTATAGTGTAAGATGTCATATTGTGCATGAGGTCTTTACTTGTTTGCATAATTAAGAAATTACACCAGGCATGTCTTGTGTTGCCATTGTGTAAGACGTCATATGGTGCATGAGGTCTTCACTTGCTCGCTTAATTAAGAAGTTACACCAAGCAGGTCTTGTGTTGCTGTTGTGTAAGATGCCATATTATACATGAGGTCTTCACTTGCTTGCTTAATTAAAAATTACACCAGGATGGTCCTAAATTGATATTGTGTAAGACACCATATTGTACATGAGGTCTTCACTTGCTTGCTTAATTAAGAAATTACACCAGTCAGGTCCTGGGTTTCTGTTGTGTAAGATGCCATGTTGTTCACGAGGTCTTTACTTGTTTGCATAATAAAGAAATTGCACCAGGCCGGTCTTGAGTTGCCATTGTGTAAGATGCCATATTGTACATTAGGTCTTCACTTGCTTGCTTAGTTAAGAAATTACACCAGGCAGGTCCTGAGTTGCCATTGTGTAAGATGCCATATTGTGCATGAGGTCTTCACTTGCTTGCTTAGTTAGGAAATTACACCAGGCAGGTCCTAAGTTGCTATAGTGTAAGATGTCATATTGTGCATGAGGTCTTTACTTGTTAGCATAATTAAGAAATTACACTAGGCAGGTCTTGTGTTGCCATTGTGTAAGATGTCATATTGTGCATGAGGTCTTCACTTGCTCGCTTAATTAGGAAGTTACACCAGGCAGGTCTTGTGTTGCTGTTGTGTAAGATGCCATATTATACATGAGGTCTTCACTTGCTTGCTTAATTAAAAATTACACCAGGATGGTCCTAAATTGATATTGTGTAAGACGCCATATTGTACATGAGGTCTTCACTTGCTTGCTTAGTTAAGAAATTACACCAGGCAGGTCCTGAGTTGCCATTGTGTAAGGCGCCATATTGTGTATGAGGTCTTCACTTGCTTGCTTAGTTAGGAAATTACACCAGTCAGGTCCTAAATTGCTATAGTGTAAGATGTCATATTGTGCATGAGGTCTTCACTTGCTTGCTTAATTAAGAAATTACACCAAGCAGATCATGGGTTGTTGTTGTGTAAGATGCCATGTTGTGCATGAGGTCTTACTTGTTTACATAATTAAGAAATTACACCAGGCCGGTCTTGAGTTGCCATTGTGTAAGATGCCA
This sequence comes from Margaritifera margaritifera, assembly GCA_029931535.1. Taxonomy (NCBI): domain Eukaryota; kingdom Metazoa; phylum Mollusca; class Bivalvia; order Unionida; family Margaritiferidae; genus Margaritifera; species Margaritifera margaritifera. The sequence goes on from JAQPZY010001121.1 coordinate 84,802, forward strand.
TATTGTACATTAGGTCTTCACTTGCTTGCTTAATTAAAAATTACACCAGGCAGGTCTTGGGTTGCTATTGTGCAAGACGCCATATTGTGCATGAGGTCTTTACTTGCTTGCTTAGTTAAGAAATTACACCAGGCAGGTCCTAAGTTGCCATTGTGTAAGACGCCATATTGTGCATGAGGTCTTTACTTGTTTGCATAATTAAGAAATTACACCAGGCAGGTCTTGTGTTGCCATTGTGTAAGGCGCCATATTGTGTATGAGGTCTTCACTTGCTTGCTTAGTAAGGAAATTACACCAGTCAGGTCATAAGTTGCTATAGTGTAAGATGCCATGTTGTGCATGAGGTCTTACTTGTTTACATAATTAAGAAATTACACCAGGCCGGTCTTGAGTTGCCATTGTGTAAGATGCCATATTGTACATTAGGTCTTCACTTGCTTGCTTAATTAAAAATTACACCAGGCAGGTCCTGGGTTGCTATTGTGCAAGACGCCATATTGTGCATGAGGTCTTTACTTGCTTGCTTAGTTAAAAAATTACACCAGGCAGGTCCTAAGTTGCCATTGTGTAAGACGCCATATTGTGCATGAGGTCTTTACTTGTTTGCATAATTAAGAAATTACACCAGGCATGTCTTGTGTTGCCATTGTGTAAGACGTCATATTGTGCATGAGGTCTTCACTTGTTTTCTTAATTAAGAAGTTACACTAGGCAGGTTTTGTGTTGCTGTTGTGTAAGATGCCATATTATACATGAGGTCTTCACTTGCTTGCTTAATTAAAAATTACACCAGGATGGTCCTAAGTTGATATTGTGTAAGACGCCATATTGTACATGAGGTCTTCACTTGCTTGCTTAGTTAAATAATTACACCAGGCAGGTCCTGAGTTGCCATTGTGTAAGACGCCATATTGTGCATGAGGTCTTCACTTGCTTGCTTAGTTAGGAAATTACACCAAGAAGGTCCTAAGTTGCTATAGTGTAAGATGTCATATTGTGCATGAGGTCTTTACTTGTTTGCATAATTAAGAAATTACACCAGGCAGGTCTTGTGTTGCCATTGTGTAAGACGTCATATGGTGGATGAGGTCTTCACTTGCTCGCTTAATTAAGAAGTTACACCAGGCAGGTCTTGTGTTGCCATTGTGTAAGATGCCATATTATACATGAGGTCTTCACTTGCTTGCTTAATTAAAAATTACACCAGGATGGTCCTAAATTGATATTGTGTAAGACACCATATTGTACATGAGGTCTTCACTTGCTTGCTTAATTAAGAAATTACACCAGTCAGGTCCTGGGTTTCTGTTGTGTAAGATGCCATGTTGTTCACGAGGTCTTTACTTGTTTGCATAATTAAGAAATTGCACCAGGCAGGTCTTGTGTTGCCATTGTGTAAGATGCCATATTGTACATTAGGTCTTCACTTGCTTGCTTAGTTAAGAAATTACACCAGGCAGGTCCTGAGTTGCCATTGTGTAAGATGCCATATTGTGTATGAGGTCTTCACTTGCTTGCTTAGTTAGGAAATTACACCAGGCAGGTCCTAAGTTGCTATAGTGTAAGATGTCATATTGTGCATGAGGTCTTTACTTGTTAGCATAATTAAGTAATTACACTAGGCAGGTCTTGTGTTGCCATTTTGTAAGATGTCATATTGTGCATGAGGTCTTCACTTGCTCGCTTAATTAAGAAGTTACACCAGGCAGGTCTTGTGTTGCTGTTGTGTAAGATGCCATATTATACATGAGGTCTTCACTTGCTTGCTTAATTAAAAATTACACCAGGATGGTCCTAAATTGATATTGTGTAAGACGCCATATTGTACATGAGGTCTTCACTTGCTTGCTTAGTTAAGAAATTACACCAGGCAGGTCCTGAGTTGCCATTGTGTAAGGCGCCATATTGTGTATGAGGTCTTCACTTGCTTGCTTAGTTAGGAAATTACACCAGTCAGGTCCTAAATTGCTATAGTGTAAGATGTCATATTGTGCATGAGGTCTTCACTTGCTTGCTTAATTAAGAAATTACACCAAGCAGATCATGGGTTGTTGTTGTGTAAGATGCCATGTTGTGCATGAGGTCTTACTTGTTTACATAATTAAGAAATTACACCAGGCCGGTCTTGAGTTGCCATTGTGTAAGATGCCATATTGTACATTAGGTCTTCACTTGCTTGCTTAATTAAAAATTACACCAGGCAGGTCTTGGGTTGCTATTGTGCAAGACGCCATATTGTGCATGAGGTCTTTACTTGCTTGCTTAGTTAAGAAATTACACCAGGCAGGTCCTAAGTTGCCATTGTGTAAGACGCCATATTGTGCATGAGGTCTTTACTTGTTTGCATAATTAAGAAATTACACCAGGCAGGTCTTGTGTTGCCATTGTGTAAGGCGCCATATTGTGTATGAGGTCTTCACTTGCTTGCTTAGTAAGGAAATTACACCAGTCAGGTCATAAGTTGCTATAGTGTAAGATGCCATGTTGTGCATGAGGTCTTACTTGTTTACATAATTAAGAAATTACACCAGGCCGGTCTTGAGTTGCCATTGTGTAAGATGCCATATTGTACATTAGGTCTTCACTTGCTTGCTTAATTAAAAATTACACCAGGCAGGTCCTGGGTTGCTATTGTGCAAGACGCCATATTGTGCATGAGGTCTTTACTTGCTTGCTTAGTTAAAAAATTACACCAGGCAGGTCCTAAGTTGCCATTGTGTAAGACGCCATATTGTGCATGAGGTCTTTACTTGTTTGCATAATTAAGAAATTACACCAGGCATGTCTTGTGTTGCCATTGTGTAAGACGTCATATTGTGCATGAGGTCTTCACTTGTTTTCTTAATTAAGAAGTTACACTAGGCAGGTTTTGTGTTGCTGTTGTGTAAGATGCCATATTATACATGAGGTCTTCACTTGCTTGCTTAATTAAAATTACACCAGGATGGTCCTAAATTGATATTGTGTAAGACGCCATATTGTACATGAGGTCTTCACTTGCTTGCTTAGTTAAATAATTACACCAGGCAGGTCCTGAGTTGCCATTGTGTAAGACGCCATATTGTGCATGAGGTCTTCACTTGCTTGCTTAGTTAGGAAATTACACCAAGAAGGTCCTAAGTTGCTATAGTGTAAGATGTCATATTGTGCATGAGGTCTTTACTTGTTTGCATAATTAAGAAATTACACCAGGCAGGTCTTGTGTTGCCATTGTGTAAGACGTCATATGGTGGATGAGGTCTTCACTTGCTCGCTTAATTAAGAAGTTACACCAGGCAGGTCTTGTGTTGCCATTGTGTAAGATGCCATATTATACATGAGGTCTTCACTTGCTTGCTTAATTAAAAATTACACCAGGATGGTCCTAAATTGATATTGTGTAAGACACCATATTGTACATGAGGTCTTCACTTGCTTGCTTAATTAAGAAATTACACCAGTCAGGTCCTGGGTTGCTGTTGTGTAAGATGTCATGTTGTTCACGAGGTCTTTACTTGTTTGCATAATTAAGAAATTGCACCAGGCAGGTCTTGTGTTGCCATTGTGTAAGATGTCATATTGTACATTAGGTCTTCACTTGCTTGCTTAGTTAAGAAATTACACCAGGCAGGTCCTGAGTTGTCATTGTGTAAGATGCCATATTGTGTATGAGGTCTTCACTTGCTTGCTTAGTTAGGAAATTACACCAGGCAGGTCCTAATTTGCTATAGTGTAAGATGTCATATTGTGCATGAGGTCTTTACTTGTTAGCATAATTAAGAAATTACACCAGGCAGGTCTTGTGTTGCCATTGTGTAAGGCGCCATATTGTGTATGAGGTCTTCACTTGCTTGCTTAGTAAGGAAATTACACCAGTCAGGTCATAAGTTGCTATAGTGTAAGATGCCATGTTGTGCATGAGGTCTTACTTGTTTACATAATTAAGAAATTACACCAGGCCGGTCTTGAGTTGCCATTGTGTAAGATGCCATATTGTACATTAGGTCTTCACTTGCTTGCTTAATTAAAAATTACACCAGGCAGGTCCTGGGTTGCTATTGTGCAAGACGCCATATTGTGCATGAGGTCTTTACTTGCTTGCTTAGTTAAAAAATTACACCAGGCAGGTCCTAAGTTGCCATTGTGTAAGACGCCATATTGTGCATGAGGTCTTCACTTGTTTGCATAATTAAGAAATTACACCAGGCATGTCTTGTGTTGCCATTGTGTAAGACGTCATATGGTGCATGAGGTCTTCACTTGCTTTCTTAACTAAGAAGTTACACAAGGCAGGTTTTGTGTTGCTGTTGTGTAAGATGCCATATTATACATGAGGTCTTCACTTGCTTGCTTAATTAAAAATTACACCAGGATGGTCCTAAATTGATATTGTGTAAGACGCCATATTGTACATGAGGTCTTCACTTGCTTGCTTATTTAAGAAATTACACCAGCCAGGTCCTGGGTTGCTGTTGTGTAAGATGACATGTTGTTCACGCGGTCTTTACTTGTTTGCATAATTAAGAAATTGCACCAGGCAGGTCTTGTGTTGCCATTGTGTAAGATCTCATATTGTACATTAGGTCTTCACTTGCTTGCTTAGTTAAGAAATTACACCAGGCAGGTCTTGTGTTGCCATTGTGTAAGACGTCATATGGTGCATGAGGTCTTCACTTGCTCGCTTAATTAAGAAGTTACACCAGGCAGGTCTTGTGTTGCTGTTGTGTAAGATGCCATATTATACATGAGGTCTTCACTTGCTTGCTTAATTAAAAATTACACCAGGATGGTCCTAAATTGATATTGTGTAAGACGCCATATTGTACATGAGGTCTTCACTTGCTTGCTTAATTAAGAAATTACACCAGTCAGGTCCTGGGTTGCTGTTGTGTAAGATGCCATGTTGTTCACGAGGTCTTTACTTGTTTGCATAATTAAGAAATTGCACCAGGCAGGTCTTGTGTTGCCATTGTGTAAGATGTCATATTGTACATTAGGTCTTCACTTGCTTGCTTAGTTAAGAAATTACACCAGGCAGGTCCTGAGTTGCTATAGTGTAAGATGTTATATTGTGCATGAGGTCTTTACTTGTTAGCATAATTAAGAAATTACACCAGGCAGGTCTTGTGTTGCCATTGTGTAAGACGTCATATTGTGCATGAGGTCTTCACTTGCTTGCTTAATTAAGAAATTACACCAGGCAGGTCCTGGGTTGCTATTGTGTAAGACGCCATATTGTGCATGAGGTCTTCACTTGCTTGCATAATTACGAAATTTCACCCGACTTTCTTCCTTAATTAAGAAATGACACTAGACAAGTCTTGGGTGGCTGTTGTTTAAAACTCGACAAAGTCTTTACTTGCTTGCCTTATGAGAGAAGTTGACTCGACATGTCTAGAGTTGTTTTTGTGTAAGGCCAACCCACCGCCCTTTCACTAGTACGAGATCCTTATTCACTTATAGAGTACGATATTAGTGTCTTAAGTTCCAAGATGCAGTAGTGTAGGACATCCACGTTTGATGTGGACAAGTGTTTTGTGGCATGTGTGAATAAGACGTTATTGTCAGCAAGTCCTAGGTTGCATGTGTGTAAGAGAAGTCTCCAATTGCCATAGTGTATATGAGGTCCTAAATTGCCTGTCTGAGTAAGGAGTACTCACTTGCTTATGAAAAGATTGCAATGCAAAGAAAAGAAATTTCATGGTCTTGAACCGATATAAATGGTATTTATTCCTCTATTAATGTTCCCTTTACTAAATGTTTGCAGTATGATCAGTATTTAGTCAGGTCCCCATTTGAGTGGTATTTTTCATTGGTCCCCACTTGACACCTTTTACAAGTGTGTGTGTGTGTGTGTGCGTGTGTGTGTGTGCAAGAAATTAAACAGTAATAAAGAATTTTTTTTTCTTATGATGCTCTGATAAGGAAATAACACATCTGCATAAAATTTATTTAAGTAGTATCTGAGGTTAGCTGTAGTCAACAATAAATAAACCCTATCTCCGGTTAGAATAAGTTAAACATAGGCACTCATTATGTACAGTTTATTTATATATATATATATATATATATATATATATATATATATATATATATATATATATATATATACATTTTCATCTGTTATTTTAAACACATTTAATGCCTCGATCGTATTCATTTTTTATGGGTATATTGTTTATTTTATCTGTATGTATATGATCAAGTATATGCGTGATTGTCAATCATCTCGCACGTTAAATGGCAAATACTGATTTGTATTAAATCAGAATTGCGCAGAAGCAATCAAGTCATCCATTCAAGTAAACCTAGAGCATATTCCAAACACACCTATATGTCTTCAGTAGTACACATATGCAACTGAACAGTGTAGATCAATTAACTTTTCACTGCCTATATTAGGTTGCACGTGTAATATTAAATGCTCTAAACCACATTCTGACTCGGTTCATTAGCGGTCAAGGAACACAATATTTTCTAAGTAGTATGTACTAATGACGTATAGTCAATGAACCAAACAGAAAAAGGAAATCACTCTATTTCTCTTATTGTAGACTGGATTTATCTTTATAACAGCATTATCGCGGCGCTTGAAATGGGGTAAATGTGCAGAGTAATTATTTCATGCGACGTTTATAAACCAAGCAAAATTATTCACAAACATATGGAGCACAGACTTAATGCCATAAAACCAATAGACGATTGATTGATTGATCAGTTAATTGATTTAGAGAGTGAGTGAGTGGTTAGTAAGTTAGTGACAGGAAACTTAATTCGCTATCTTGATTTACAGTCGACAATATCTCTGTTGTAACTAAGACGAAAGAAATTTATACAAACAAATAATAACACAAGCTGATGTAATAAACATAAGCACGCAAAAATTTAATTGCCTAAATTGTCACGTCTTTGACTGTATCAATAAATCGATATTTTTTTGTTCTGTTAAATTAAAATAATGTTGTTTCTCTCGTGCACTCTAATGGTGTTTCTATCCATACTGATTAACTGACAAAGAAACCAGCTCAGTCCGAGGTATATATACATGTAGGCCTATCTTAAAAACATTTTGTCATCCATATTGGTTTTTGTATATGCGCTGGCCATTCAAAATGTTGATCTGAATAATTGCACATACAGAAAATATTTACTTGTCAGTCATCCTTTAATACAGCTATACAATTCATCACCCATGAGCAGACTTTATCATCATATTACAAAACACATACTGCTTTCAAATCATGGGTGTAGCCGGAAATCTTTAAAGGTAAAGGCGAAATCTTTAAAGGGAAATGCGACCAAATCTTTAAAGGGAAATGCGACCAAATCTTTAAAGGGAAATGCGACCAAATCTTTAAAGGGAAATGCGAAATGTTTAAAGGGAAATGCGACCAAATGAAAATAAGCATGTTATAGCCCTATCAAGATATAAAACAACAATAATTAGACTGGATAGCAATGCCGTTATAAATAGTAAACGTGTCATATTAAAAATTATGTTAATTAATTCACTAATAATGTTTAAGAGTGACTTTAAGGGAAAAGCCTAAATTCTTTTATTTTACATGTATTTCTACGGGAAAGTTAAACTTTTCAGGATAGTAAATACCAATCTAATCTGACTACGTGCTTATTGATTGACATAACTTCAAAAAAGTTGGGTTTCAAGGGGAAAAAAATGAAGGAGGAGTTGAATACTGTCCATTTTATTGTTTAGATTAAATCAAATAACATCATATTCGTGCATTCTTGTTTCAAAATCTTAATCATTGCTTTGTTCACAAAAGGGCTTCACAAAAGCACGTAACATAATTGGTCAAAGTAATGACACACATGGTCTTGAGACACGTTGCTCAGGACAGACTGGTTTCTGTCTAGCTGTTGCTAAAAGATCGAAATTAAAATAATACATGCTCACTAAGATCAACAATATGAAAAGACATTAATTCCTTCGTCAAAGAGATACTTTTCTGCTCTCTTTTTCACATATTCGAGGTATGGGTTGATATGGGAGTGGGCGTCATTCATATATCTGCTTATATTTGCACTTATTTTCGTTTGCGAAGATGATGTTGATGTTGATGCTTTTTATCAACTCCCAAAAAAAATTAAAAAAATAGGGCCCCTCATTTCCTGTCATTAGGTATACACACGTACGCACTCCGCGTCCATTTGTCACATAACATTCTGTATCTCATTTTAAGCCTTGTAACCGCGATTACAGGCATTAACAGAAGGTCTCACTACTGGATAGTTTCGTATTTTGAAACGCCCTCATTTTTAAGGTAGAGGGCATGACATGAGCTTAATAAGCATGAGCCTTGTGTTTAGAAATTCACACAGAATGATGCCGATCGATGACAGAATAACGTTCTTTAAAATGATATCCAGCTGCGTGTGCAGCACGACAGACACCCGCAGATATATGGAGTAGGAGAAAAATTCTGCTTCTGAGCAAAGAGCATATTGTAAAATCCGGGCGCTCTTAGGGTACTCTCTGACTAATATTGTATCAAGGTTTCCAGTGTAAGAACAACATACCAAAATGTGAATACAAAATGGCATTCAATAACTCATCAATCAGACTGAAAAAATAATTGTTGGGGTTTAACGCCATTATTATCACTCGATAGGCCTGCCAGTATATTTGGTGGAGGAAGATCCCGAAAAGACCCCGGGAAGAACCACCGACCAACGGGAAGCTACTGGCAAATTTTCTCACATACCCACACTGGTCGAGCCAAGACTCGAACACACGCGGACAGAGGTGAGATTTGAGTAGATCTGTAAAGGCCAGCGCCTTAGACGACTTGGCGACCGGGGACGCTCAAACTGAGAAAGTGTGTAGAGGTGCATAGCAAGTATTTTATTTATACAGCGCATTAATATTCAGAACTTTTTATATAAAAAGTTCGTTATATATATATATATATATATATATATATATATATATATATATATATATATATATATATATATATATATATATATATATATGGCGATTCACCAGAAAAACGACCAAAATGAGTGCCCAGACTTGAAAGTATGTAAAACTGTAATCATCTGTTTACAACTGATGTCTTGAAAGTAAGTCTAGATTAGGAGACATTATTAACGGTTGAGATAAGTGTAAATTAAGAGTGTCACCAATAACGTCGCGCTAAAAACGGTATCTCTACTAGTCTTTACTGAAACTCAGCTGCGTTTTCCTCGCGGGGTACATGGTCGCATTTTTAAATCATATTTAAACTACTATTTTACGTTTACTAAACCAAATGACCAGCTTGAAGTGTTTAATAAGATACTATTAATGGTATTTTATTGTGAACTTTGCTTCCAAAAATTTGACCAAACTTGACCTTTAGGCAAAGAAAATATATTTGTGCCGCTAGTATGTCGTTGATTCAACGCATCGTTGTATACTACCCTACAGGGGACGTAACTCAAGAGTCTTTTGATTACAAAGAAAGACTTGCTAGCTTCCCTTCTCCAGTGAATGACAAATTGACAGATCTAACTGATAAACCAGTCTTGTCATTAAACCTGTCAAATTGGTCAGTCTGATCCTCGATCAAGTAAGGTAAACCAAAAAGAGTAAGACCTATTACTGATTGGTTAGGTACGCAATACAGTATCACAAAACGTAGACAAAGGCTCTAAAAATAAAGATTAGGCACATATAACACGAGGCAAATAAAGTGGTAGCATAAGAATTTTTAAAAAGAGCATTCTGACACGTGAAAGTGACACATATTTGCACTAATTAGTGAACTGATATATTAAAAAGGACATATATAAGATAAGCTGATTGACAGAAAAACAGAAATGTCGGTTGTCACGATGGCCGGAGAGCAAATGGGTATGGTAGATTTACCGACATATATTTTATCTATAAGCTGTGCCTTTCCAGGAAAAATTAAATGATATAAAAGAATTTAAACTGACCTATGATTTTTTTGTGGATTTTGTATTTTCGTCTTGAGGTCCAGTTGGTCCAAATGAAAATTGTGCTCCTAGGACTGAGCAGCCATCTTTTAAAACCTTGCTATCGCTACTCCTCCGAAGCCAATTGTAGGATTGTCATGAAACCTAACACACACAGTCGCCCCGGGGTCTAGTTAGCTATAAGGTTCCATTCTGCAGTGTTCATGGTTGGATACAAACATTATGTTCTGTCATGCTCAAATACTCAGCACCCTGAAATCCAGACCCTACCTGTCTGAGTGTATCAAAAGCTATACATTCAAGGAACACACATATATGAAATAATCATGAAAAAAGGATATTAGAACAGCTGAAAGGAACATATCAGTGAACCTATTTAAAAATGCAGTTGCTTGATAAAACATCAATTTATCCCGTTTTCAACCTTAATGTAAATCAAAAATAAGAATGTTTCTTACAATGCAGACTATCACTGCTCAAAGCTATGTTGTCAATGCCATCTACGGGGAAAAAACGGTGAAAAATTATCAACGTGTTTTCGCGCAAACCACCTGTTAATCCAAGGTAGCCATTTTTGCCCGGTTTCAGCTAGTTCATATTGTAAAGGCACATTTTTTTTATTCGAAACGCACTAAACCAATAATCAGGTGAGTGACATTTTATCAAACAGTTTCTCACATTTGCAGGTCATTTAAACATCAACATTGTTTTATTAGCTACAAATAAGACGGTCTTCTTAAGTAAAGCTATGCAATTAACGACACTGTGGAGTGAAACGTTAAATGAAAATGATACCCCTTAGATATCAAATACGTACACCAGGTGGCCATCTTTAAAATGATAGTAATTTTTAGATTTAATTACCAATTTGTAATATATTGAGGAATTTTAATTTATGTGCAGTTTGACCTCCATTTCATTCATATATGAATTGTCTAACATTTCTCCGTCTGTTCAAGGGGCTACATTTTAAACACTATCTAGAGAGGTTTCTGATTACTTGAATTAGTTTAAACCAGTAATGTAAAGTTGATTTTATTACCATCATACTTACATGATATGATGTGAAAACTGTGATATCTGAAAACAGTATGCCTTCTTGTTTTAATGACAAAACATGGAAAGCTTCCTCTGAATAACATTTCTCACGAGGCATGACTATTGCATCTTACTATAATGGGTGTTATTTTTCATCGAGAAGTTTTTATCACTTGCAATTCAGTTTATCAAGCCCAAGATGCCACCAAAGCAAGCAGCATATAACAAGGCCGCCAAGAATAAGGAAGAAAAGTAAAATGGAAACGGATTTAGAGGAACATTTGGTAATTCATAGAAGAGAAAAGGTATTTATGAATTCCATTTCACAGTCCTTATTAGGACTCAGAGATAACTAGAACTATTCAGAACATTACAATATTAAATTGTATAAAATAAAATTACAACATGAACACAAAGTACTCTATTTTGAATAATGGCTGACATCATTAATTTGAAACAGATATACTGCAGAAAAAATGCCAACTCTTTAACAAGTTTAAGTACCCACGAGGACATACTTAAGTTAGCGAGGAGGAAGAACCAAACAACGAGAACTAAATGGAAGTAACTACAGACACAGAGAGAGAGAGAGAGAGAGAGAGAGAGAGAGAGAGAGAGAGAGAGAGAGAGAGACACATTACAACTGGGACAAGAAGATATAAGAGAAAGAGGAAACAAAGGAAACCCTGGCAGCGGGAAGGGAAACGGTGAAAAGAAAAGAAAGAAACTATGCATAACAAAGAGAAGGTGAAAAAGGGGACTCAGGGAGACAAAAATACACTGTTAGAAGAAAAGTAATAAAAGAGAAAACGGAAAATACTAACAAAGAAAGCAGACGAGAAGATTCAGACCCAAAAGGCGTAAATGTTACCCAGTAGAGAACTGAAAGCTGAGAGAAAATATAAAAGAAGGCGGCTCATCCCCCCCCCCTCCAACAATGACAAAGACAACAAGAACGACGACACACAACATACAAATCTGGAAGAAGTAGTGAAAATGCTCGTAGAAATGAAACAAGGAAAAGAAAATATTAAACAAGCAGGCATAGAATAAAAAAACGACAGAAGAAAAATCATATATATATATATATATATATATATATATATATATATATATATATATATATATATATATATATATATATACACACACACACACACATATATACATATTGTAAGGGTGCAAATTTCTGTTGATGTATTCGGTAGAACACAGCAGAGAATATAGAACACATTAGTTTTGGCAGAGAACAATTAATTAGATTTATGAGGGAATATACAGTATTAAATCGCTAGACTGCGATGGTTTTAATGTCCGTGTTAGAGGGGCGAAATTGATTCTTTGGTTATTTAGAGGTCTAGAGATAAAAAATGTCAAAGTTGACAGTTTGCAGGACTAGATATGAAGCAAGTAGAAGTTGCATTATCTTTTGGGAATTCTCCAGAGTCGGTTATTTAAAAATCTAGAGGGTTACGCTGACCGCATTTTGGCGCGTATTTATAAAAGGCGGTAGATATATTTAATCCTGATTGGCTACGGTAAATAAGGGGCGTGTTTCCCACACGAAATTTCATGGTTTTTAATATGCCCCATCGCAAAATTTAGTCGGTCAAAATTCCTGCAAGTGGAAGATATTTTTGACTCCGAGATTGAATTTAGAAGAAATTCTCTCGTGTAAACTATTGTTCAAGGGACCGGATGTCTTGAAGTTGACGGACAATTCTGGCGGTAGAAGTGAGCAAGGCTTGAAAGCACAAGAAAGGGGAAATTGCTCCATCCATCCACGTACCTACGTATCCATCCATCCACCTACCTACCTATCCACGTATCCACCTACCTTCCTACCCACACAAAGTTTGAGGGCCGAAGGAGGCGAGATAAGAGAGCGTGAGAAGGAAAAGAAGAAAAACAAGAGGAGAACATCAATCTTGACTGGACAGCAGCAACGTTGAAGTTATGCAGTTGTACAGTTGTAGGTTATGCAGTTGTACAGGGCAATGACTTCGATTGTTCACTCGATTCTATGATGAACTAATTCAATCGTTTGAAACAGATCGGCTATTTGCATAAGTATGTTTGTTGAAATTCAGTAAATGATTAATTTTTTTTTTTTTAAATGTGTATCTTCCTTATGTAATGTATTATCTCAGTTTGTTTTATGTAATTGATTAAATTGTTATATTTCATGCACGGGGGCTCGTGTTATTCTGTTCCATATATCTGCTCAGATTTCTATTTATTCCATCAAAGAATTCCATAATTTATTTTATTATTTACTCGATCCAGGCAATAACACCGAGGTCGATCATCCTCTAGATAACGATAACCAACCAAATAAAGGTGGCACTCTCCAGTTTCGTACTTTGCATAGGTTAGATTTTTAAAGAAAAAGAATTAGCCAGGTTTTCCTCACTGGCTGTCCTGGCTATTTAAAAAGGACCTTGTATATCTTAGGTATTGTTAAAAGAACTTTGAATTCCCTTTATTTTTGGTGTATGATTGATGGGTGAAATTTGGGTTATAGAGTATACAGCTTGGTCTTACATAAGATGTGCACCTCTCAAAAAACTGCTAGCTCCGCTTGGTCATTTTCACTTCCTAGACTTCAAAGGTAAATAAAAAAAAGAGCCGATAACTTTTTTTACTTTTTAGATATTTTGTAATTCATTCATAGTACTTTCAGAGGCTGGTATTATCTGCTCTGGGAAAATTCGTTTCCCTATTTTAATAACTGCTGAAAATAGTGCACTTTTGACTAATTCAGGCTGATTTTTCGAGTACTTTGGAGCGGCCATTTTGTCTGCTGTGTGCTTAGATCATGTCCAGTTTCCACAAGTCCATTGTGCATGTTGCAAATGCAAAATACTTCATCTTACACCTGTCACTCTGTCAGAAGCATGTATTATCTGTCGAGCGCCCCCAAAGCGGACACCTTGTAACGAGGGTAGTACGCCACACATATACCCGATTCGTACCCCTGCATGGTCGTATGAGGCGACTAATGGAAACAACCTTTTGCCCTGGGTTACGTTCCATGACGATGTTCCAGCGGAGAAGGTCTTGGACATTGTAAAAGAGTACGGTTTATATAAAAAATTGGATTTTGTATTGTAAATATTTTACTCCTTCCTGCCTTTTATCTTTTTGTTTTGTTTCCCTTATTTGGGATACCTAAACTTTGCACTATATAGCCATGATTGTGTTGATGTGCCGTTAAACCCTATTTATGCAGACTTTTATTCTACATACATGTATGGTGATTTCTGTACACCTCGAAGAATTATTGCATGTGAAATCATTATTCATGAAAACCATGGAGAGAATTGTTGAGATACTTGACATACACATTTGTTCTTAGGTCACACTGATCTTACATGAAAATGGTGCCATTCTGGCATTCAATATCGGCGCCATCTTGAAATGTTGCTAGTGCAATACATATACATATACATATACTTACAAGCATTTATAAAATAATCTTGTATTGGTTGGTGTAGTATAAATGTATGTATTACAAGATATTGTCTACCCAACAATCTTGTCCATACATGAGGGTTGAACAATTGTATCGCAACATTCTGATCTATCTTGTGTGTGTGTGTTAGGGGGGGGGGGGGACAGATCTGGGGATTTTCTTTCCGACCAGGGTATCAAGGGTATATTTTTTTCTTCTCTTTTCTCTCAAGACAATTTTGTTTTCTTCAAATAAAATGACGGAACAATATGGTATTTTATGTACAAATCAGAGCAAGAGTATTATTTTCAAGGTTTTAGTGGGCTGGAACATATGTTTGTCAAATATATCCCAGGCTCCCCCTCCTCCGAAAATTATATGGTCGTTCCCTTTGATTCTCAGTCTTTTGTGCCACGATCATAACAAAACCTACAAAGTTCATTTCAATTAATGGTACGTAAGTCCCATCAGGAGACTACATCAACTATCAGTGCTACATGTACCGTGGTTTGACAACCTGCTATCTTTGACATGCATAGCTTTTGAAAAAAAAAAAAGTAAAATTATGTAATCTCTTAACTTCAGACTTCGACTTCCTTAACAAAATACATACATGTATCAAATAGGATCTATACCTATTTAACGGACCTCAAGTAATATAAAAATGTCATATCTAAGCTTTCTTTACAATGTTTTCACAATATTATACTCAAATGTACTATATTATGAGGAGTCCCAGAACAATTTATATGTACATCTCCAACAACTCAGATCATTAGAACTTTAAGTTTGTTAATTGCACAACCTTTGCCTTCTTTGTAAGAATTGCAACGGGAAACTAATGTCATTTTAACG
Source organism: Margaritifera margaritifera (assembly GCA_029931535.1). NCBI lineage: Eukaryota > Metazoa > Mollusca > Bivalvia > Unionida > Margaritiferidae > Margaritifera > Margaritifera margaritifera. The sequence goes on from JAQPZY010001121.1 coordinate 100,073, forward strand.
AGAAGTCACGATGTAATTAATCTGACAAATATAGCAGGCTGTTGACATATAAGATAGAGTTAGGGCTTATAAACAAGACAGGTATATAAGTGATGAAAATAGCCAGTATTGTACACTATGAGACTGAAGACGATGAACAACAGATCACATCCAGTGTATATTGGCAGCTGTGACAGAATGTGTTATTGTAATCCCAGATGGCAACGACATATTCGAGCTCAAAGCCCTGAATAGAGAGGCAAACGTTTGAGGACCAGTACAACAAGGTAGTCTAAGTATCTTGTGACACTGTTTGCCTCGACCAGTCTAATTAAAGTAAGAGATTGTGACTACTTACCATGTTACCGGGTCGATTCATGAAAATGATTGTGACTGCTTACCATATTACATACTCAAGTCATGGAAATGAATATGACTACTTATCATATTACAGGCTCAATTAATGAAAATGATTGACTACTTACCATGTTACATACTCAAGTTATGAAAATGAATATGACTACTTATCATATTTACAGGCTCAATTAATGAAAATGATTGTGATTACTTACCATGTTACATACTCAAGTCATGAAAATTATTGGGACTACTTGCCATTTATGAAAATAGATGTAATCAGTGTATCATTGAGGTGAATTTAATGTATTGATACAGTGTATAAAGTAGTCCATAAAAATTCAAACAAAGTATAATTTTTGAAATTCTGTCAATATAGGCTCTTTCCGGCTGTTTCACGAAAATGTAAAAATGCATTGACATAATGTATAAAGTAGGCCAGAAAAATAACAATAATGTATAATTTTTTTCAATCATCACAATACTATTGTATTTGTTCAATGAGGACATTGTGCTTGGGTTGATTTTAAAAAAAGAGTGATTTAAAGGTAGACCTGAGACCCCCATGTCACTTACCTCTAAATTTATTCAGTATGATGATTTATGTAATATCTGAAAATTTCGACTCAATGCGATTAACGGTTAGCGAGATATTTAAGTTTAAATGTACACATCAAAATATTCCCCCTAGGACATGCACAATTTCTGCAGTTTCCGTGACTCGAGTACGTGTGACGTCACAAGAGGAACCCCGCATTGAGAATCATCATTGTTCAACCGTGTCGAGTCTGATGTTTTTATAGACTGTTTTCTGATTGCGTGACGGGAAAGTTGGTCATTGGTGGATATAGCAGCTGGGGTATGTCTTCGCCGTCTTAACGTCACGAAAAATAGAATACCATCAACTTGCACAGCTAAACGTCAAATGAAAATGCAAGAGAGAGAGAGAGAGAGAGAGAGAGAGAGAGAGAGAGAGAGAGAGAGAGAGAGAGAGAGAGAGAGAGAGAATGTTAAGACTGTGCTCACGACTGCTGAAGACATGTAAACCTGTACTCATATTTTCAAAATACATGTATCCACCCAAAAAAAATTATATAAACATACCGTATATTGGGTGAGAAAGTTTCATATGCAGCCGCTATTTAAAAAAGAAATGCGTGATCAAATTCTCTTTGTAAAACTCCGTTCTCGTCATAAGCATGCCTTTGGTTATTGGTGAAGATGTTCTTAGCTTCACGTAAATTAATACATTAAAAAAAAAATGTTAAAAAAACCCCCCAAAAAACAAAACAACGTAAACCGTAGGTTTAAGTCACAACAAGGAGAGAGAAATAGTAGGTTGTGACTGGTCGCTGAAACATGGAAACATGCGCTGAAGGAAACCGAGTTACATCCAAAAGTGAATTTCATTATTTTCAATTAACCATGATTGAGTAAAGATGTAAAATTAAACAGCGAGAATAAAAAAAGACAAGGAGGGAACAAACAGCGAAAGAGAAGAATTAAAGTAAGGGGATAGACGAGTAAGTGTGCGCAGTCTCAAAGTCTCAACATCACAAAATAGAATATCAGAAGCTATCGGTTTTATAGTCAGGTAAAAGTCAACTGAAAATACAATTTACCGAATTCTCACATTCCATGGAGAGAGAGAGAGAGAGAGAGAGAGAGAGAGAGAGAGAGAGAGAGAGAGAGAGAGAGAGAGAGAGAGAGAGCTATGCAGAAGAATTGCCGAAGACAGACGACTACAACAACATATGTATACAAGGCAGTGTTTGACTAGCGGTCCAGTGTCCCCTCCCTAGAATAGTTATTTTCCCACATTATTATTCATGTTAGCAGTTAATTTAACTCGGTATTTATGGACACTTATTAATCAATTACCAAACTTCCGCTGGGTTAATTGCTGGGCTATGACTGGTGCTACTTGGGCTACGACTGGGGCTAGCTGTTAAATACGACGATCCAAGTCAACTGGTCTCGTGTCATATATTTTGATACCTTTTCCAAACGGGATCTCAAATGATCAATTATTAATTGTCCGATTATCAAACTTCCTCTCTTAATTGCTACGCTCCATGTTAGATGACTTCGTATAATATGAATGACACCTAAACATACATGTATTGAATATAAAAAATTCTTTTGAAATTATTATTATAATTATTTTTGTCCAATCGACATAAAAACGCTTCATTCTTAATTTTGAATCCAGCTATTACTATTGCACAAATGGTTTGCACGTCTTTTTTTGTGAAGAAAATGATTCAGAAACACATACAGTCTCCTTTTTGTGGCGATTCTTGCAAAATCTTCACACGAAAGTCAGTGCTAAATTTAAACATAATCGAAACTTTTTAATGAAAATCGGTGTCAGAGATAGTCAACAGTGCTTTATGGAAATATAAACATCATTTAAACAATGTTGCAACAGTAAAACAAGTTTTATTGGTACTAGTATTGACTGTCACACCGATAAACCATGTTGCTAGCAAAATTGGGTTTCTTTTGTGACGTCACAAGCTGGTATATGCGTATCGGGCTGTTTACAAAAGTCGCTCGGCTGTTTCCGTGAAGGTCGCATTTTTGGTTTCAATTAATCAGCTATATTTACTAATCCAGTTAACGAATTAAGATTATCGATTGTAGTGGGTAGCATTCAGGTCTACCTTTAAATGATATAGTGGATATACTTTGTTTAAATTTGTATGGACCACTTTATACATCGTATCAATACAGTAGTACACTTTCATGACACGCTGTACAAGGACTGTGTTGAGCGGATTTCTGTGTTGTGGTCGATTTAAACAAAAAAGTTTAATTGATTGTTTTGTGTCTGATTTTGCTATCCAATTTATTTTATTTTGTTTGATCTCGGACAGTCGTGCATGTCTCATAGTTATGCCAGTCTTGCAAATCTCCTTTTGTGCATAGGTTGTGTATATGGATGTATAGAAGCTGTTTGCATCTCGCTCTATCAATCATAATGTCCTGTTCATATCAATGACGTCAAATTGTTTAGTTACAAAATACTCTGAAAGTATAATGCATCTACCTGAAGAGAATCCATGATGATGATGCGAAAGCGCTAGAAGAAATAAAGTATGGATATATTAATAATTTCCTGTTAAATGAAAGAAAAAAAAATTCTTTATATGGACCGAGACATGGACTTGTTCACTTGTTTCATAGATATTAAAAAGACACCGTCATAACCAAGGACATATGCTTTGATATGAGGCGGATTCTCAATAAATTCGAACGAAACAAATGAGAATGCGAACCAACAACAGAAATATTATGTACTGACACAAAAGTTGGAACACGGCGTGGATAAAATAGCAATGTTTTCCTCAGGGGTAAATAAAGAACACATACACATACAGTGACATGCGTAGAACAATAAATATTTAAATTTTGGCACAGAGAAGCAAAACTATCAAGAATACTGAAGATGTCTAAATTGAAGAAAAAGACCAAAATAACAGAAGAAATAACTACATGTCTAAAAAGGGGCCTATGAATAGGGCGAACAAATCTGGTTGCAAGCTAGCAGCACTGTAATGCCAACCGCTTGGAATGGCCTAAGTATCTACGTAATTGTGACGAGATCGGATTTCGTAGGGCGCCATCTGTAGCAGGGCATTAAATTTCGCTTATAGCTTTACATCCTTGATATTATTACACTACGAGAAACAAAGATATGAATGCATTTACATTACAAGAGAAGGTGGTGGAAAGAAATAATAATAATAATAATAATAATAACTTTATGTCACAAGAGTATAGTGAGGCTGAACAAAATGACAGGAAACAAACAGACGCACGGTGGGTTAAACATAGCACTTTTGGACTAAAAGGTTTCTTTTAAGCCAAATTCGCCGTGTTCGCATCTGCAGTAATATACAATATTTCTCATCATTGCCACTGTTATTGTCAGTCCATCTGTGATTTGACTCAATGAGCAGCTTTTCGAGGCACTGGACAGAGTGTCCAGTTGCGTTGAAATGGTTGGCGAATTTTGCATTGATCTTGTTTCTTATATATGTTTTTTATGATTAATCATTCCTTTTTTAAAGTCAACTGTTTGACCAGTGTATTGGATGGTACAAATATGTCCCATCATGATTACATTTTTATGCTTAATTAAGTGAATTCACGAAATTTTAAATATAAAATAAAATAACTAATGTATTTTATTAAATTGTTTTGTAACGTAGAATGGTAACGTATGTGTCGTAGTGTATAACACGTAAATTTTTTAAAGTTCAAACAACCGAAATGTACACTTTTGTGTAGAATTAAAAAGACCTGAACGTATATACAGTCTAACATATAGAAAACAACATTTTTAGCCGATGAAATAGAGGGGACTGTTCACGTGTTCTGTTTAGGTAACGTATGTATTTCACTAACGTGAAGCAAATGCATTGTTAACTATTTCCATTTCGGCATAAGATATTTTAAACAGTCGTTCAGATTTTCCACATGGAACAAGAGATTCGACTTTACAAAAGATATTTTGTTCGTCAATCCATACAAGATTGACTGTACAGATGGATGGGTAGTACTTGGTGGGTCACTGACAGTGACTGACAAAGTGCTCTCGTCTGGTGATGTGGCAAACTGACTCCAAGAGAAGTTCTGAATGGTCCAGCTCTCGCAGTTAGAACCCGTAATGCAAACTGAACAGTCGCAGGAGGTTTCACGGATCATCAATTTTTCAGGGTCATCAGTGATGCCGACTGCTTGAAGTTTCATTGTGATTCGCAATGGTTTTGTCTTAATTGAATGTAGTACACATTGTTTCTGTTTGACTGCTTCACTGGAGACGTGGATGAAGCGTACCCCAGTCATACTTGGTTTTGTTCCCCATGCATGAAAATCCCAAGCATCCTGGATTACAGCATTTCCCTGTCGTATGGCTTCATCTGACATTCTTTTTACTATCCCTGCCAATCAATCACATAGCCCTTTCCCATGCCCCGCTTCGAAGTAATTCCACATGGGACCAATGGAGTACAGATTTATGTGATTAGCAATAAAATAGATTATAAATCTGTTTCTGTACTGGCTTGACGGTGAATCTGTCCAATAATGGATAAGCTGAAGATTAGGTTTCATCTCCTTCAGCTCCGGAATGAGCTTGTAAAGCAATGCAGCAACTGTGCTAGAAGAATGTGACATTACATCACTAATAACGTAAGTATCGATAATACGTTAAAAAATTATCATGTGAAGTATTGAGTATAGACGAAATTAATTCATTTTTGTAATAAATATTTACACTCATGGTTTTTTGTTTCTATTTTGCATTTCCACTTAATTTTTGTTATAGTTTGTTTATAAAATTACCTTCGCACTAAATTTTTTCTATTTTTGTTTTTTGTTTTTATGCTAGACATTTAACCATTTGTTACCAAATATACTCATGGCATTCATATTAACTTTTAAAAATTGTTTAAAAATTTATCCAATATTAATTGTGATTTTAAGAATAATTGTATAGTAGTACTCATATTTTACGCTGATAATCATTTTGGTTCTGAATTCAGTCTTAGTACATACGTTACTATGTATCAGTACTTTATACACACTGATTACACCGCTTATAAACATAGAGGTCACTATATTTTTTGTAGTATGATATCAACTGTTTCTTTTCCCCTGATTCCTGTCAAAGAAAAACGTAAATGTCAAACACATTTTTTAATTTTAATCGCTTACGTATAGGTGGTCTTTAGTACATAGAGTGTAACACAATTTTACTGGTTTGACCTCTTTGTCGATGATGGTTTTTTTTTACTGATAATTCAAAGATGGCCGCCTATCACCACGTGTCCGTAGTTTAGTATATCTTTGTCGCGTATGTATCGGTAACGTATGTATTATTAAGCATTATTTACGCTAAAATTTGTCAAAATATTACTTCATAGATTTATCAAGATTTTATTTTCAGACATATATGAAACATGATTACATTTTCGAGGGGTTTATTCAATCCTTTGATTTTAATTTCATATTATTTGGACCAAGTAACGTAAGTATAACATATTTTATAATCAATGAACATTAAAACATATGGCACGTAAAAAAATGGTATGCATCAACAATAACCATTTATTTGGTTGGTTTTGTGATAATAAAACGTACAAGTGAATTTTGAGTGCCTTTTATACTCCCCAAAACCCTCGTTTTACACAAAAAAACACCGTGCATACAAATTAGTTACGTATGTATCATGACCTTAGCGACCTGCATTCTGAATGTTCTGCGTATAATTATTCAAAATTTGGTTTTAGATATCTCAAGGGTATAGACGATTGATTCAGAGACTTTTTAATTCAATCTTCAGTTTTATTTTTCATCTTTATCTGACAGAATTAGCTCGTAATTACACTGGCGACATTAACGTAGGTATTGATATACACCATTTAGGTTGCGATATTTTCAGTTTCAAGCTTTATTTATTGTTTACATTGATTTTTGGAATGATAGACGTATATTGATATAGCAAAAAGATATGCATCAAGGAAAGAAACGTATATAATGAGTTAACATGTCAGCGACATTGATTTGTGCTTCATTAGTGAATTTGGGTGTTCAGTCAATGGCCTTACACTTTTCTATAGATGGCTCTATAGTTTTGTTCACGGTCAGACGAAAGACGATAACTTCTGTAAATTTAAGGCAGGATCTTTATAAGGACAGATTCGTTATACGATCAAATGGCTGGAAACGAACTTGGTCGTAGCAAGAAGAGTTTGTAATTTTTTAAAAAGTGCTCTCACTTTTGTTTACGATGGTACGTTGATTTGTGTTGGTCTGCACAGTAATATGATATTGTCGATTGTATGTGAAAAAAACAGGTGCGCGCTTTTAATGTAGTTACAAGTACAAATTTTATTATATTGGGTTCTCCTATCGAATGTGCATGACTAAAAGCCCAATTTGATGACTTTAAAGTGTTCATAACTTCTACAATTAGAAAGAAAATTGTGGTAAATATTTTTTTCGGGGAAAGTCTATTATTTTTCAATATCTTTTCACCATTCTTGGGGCCCTTGAATCTTCTGCACCGAACAATGTGTTACATTACAAACAAACACAATTAATATTTTAAAACACATAGATAGACTTTTTCCTTTTTTCGAAATAGGTCTGAACCTACAGCCGTGTAGTTACTGATACATGTAAGATACACTAATTTTCCATTCGTTTAATTTCTCATACATGTAAGATACACTAATTTTCCATTCGTTTCCGTCATTATTATCAATATCTTTCCCGCCTTCCTGAAGAAAACTGTTTTTATTCTTTTTAGTCACAAACCTTATTTCACCGACGAAATGCATTCTAAAGTGCACCTATCTTATATAGTTCACTGATTGGAACACGCCAGATGTGTGCAATTTGATAGATTATTCTGGTGCGTTTTCTGTATGGCTTATAGTAGCATCTTATCACTGGATAAAGTGCGTGCCACGTTTTAAATGTTACAAATAGCATTGTTTTAGTGTCTCATTGTTGTGTATATACGGTGGTCTTTTGTGCCTTCAAGCTTACAATAATCTTTCAGTGAATACTACTGATCCTCGTCAATAAAGTCACTTTAAATACATACATCAACATTAATGATTTACACAACGGGCTTGCTCTGCGCGTAATCTGGTTCTAAATGGTTCTGTCAATATGGTGCAATTTTCCACCTGTATCATTATGTCATATGGTTCAACATGTGTGCTATTAACTTGTCAACGTCAACAGCTGTTAATCATCGTAGGTAGTAATCAAAGCAATAACTTTTATTCAAGACTGCTGTTTTTCATTGAATTGTTCTCTTTTCCAGACTACGACTATGTACATCGTAGCATTATTGGTGAAATATGAGGTAACCTTCACACAAACAATTTTTGCTAACACACAAATGTGATATTTTGAATCAATAATCTGGAAAGATGTCTTTCTCTGCTGACGTTATATGATCCTGTTTAATGAGGATAAAAAATGGGATAAGCCTCCAACAGATATATGAAGCATTTATACAAGCGCAGGAGCCATCTTCCTTTATATTCATGGGTAGAAAAATCCATTGCCCGTGAGAGAAGAACAACTAAAAATTAATGCCGGGGCATCCCAAAAATATTTTAACAAATTATAATGTTCAAAATTTATGATGAAATTATTATTTTTTGTTATATATGTTTTCCAGCCACATATATTTGATAGTTAAATTGGTCCTCGGGGTACCTACAGCGTTATACCCTAATTATGTCCTTATAACCTGTCCCAAATTGTTAGATCATCTGGTTATCGGTAGGAGGCTATCCACTTGTGTCGGATGCTCATTATCTGATTAGGTTACGTAATCACGGTCAATACAAACATCCCCTCGCGAAAAGAACGTACGTTCGTTCGTTCGTTTGATTAACGACGTGTGCGGCCATTCGGCCATTTACGTCGATAGAACGTACGTAACAGATTGCATCCAATTATAGATGAATAAAAAAAAAGTCTTTAAACCTAACTGAGGCATTCCTTGTAGTTTTAGTCATATAACAATGACATGTGTGTGTGTGTGGAATATATGTTGTATTACGCGCCCGTGAAACAGATTTGCCACAAATAATATAATATTTTGGCACGTGTTTTTTTTTTGTTTGTTTTTTTTCATCGCCGAATGCAAAAATCAAACTCTTTATCACAAAAAGACAAACAAACAAACAACGACGGAAAACGAGGAGAGGGTGAGAGAGAAACAACTAGATGAAAATCGCTAGAAGCAAACAACACAGCAAGTGACTATGTAATTAGAACAATTTTTCTAGATAATGTAATATTCGTCATTTATTGACTTACATTTAAAATATATAACACTACGGATTGGAAGCTGGAGGTTTTTGCTTAAAAGCCTTCCAGCCTACAAGAAAGTGTAAGTGATAAAGTTTAGGGTTATTCGTATACAAAGAGGGAAAAGAGATTTGATTCGAGTCATTTTCACGATCCCAGGCAAATACCATGTAATGACTGAGAATGCATATGGGCCTATCAAGCTGAGCATGTGCAATTATCTTTCAGTCATATAATGTAGCGCTGGCACCACAAGGAATTACAATGTCCATGGTCTCGACAGCTGGGTAGGTATTACATGTCCTGTGAACAGATTCTTTCAGTTGATGATAGTCTTTCAGTTTTGTTTTTGTGTTTTGTCACAAATCTAAATCGATGTCAGATGTCTAGGAGATATATATATATATATATATATATATATATATATATATATATATATATATATATATATATATATATATATATATATATATATATATATATATATATATATACATATACTAACTGATCAACTAACTATAATGTATCAAGCAAGATATGGATGCAATGGTATGGTGTTTGCTAAAAAATGAAACCCGACAAAAAGAATGTACGAAGGAAGAATCTTTGCTCCTTACTGTTAGACAAATACATGCATATTGCCGAAGTACAAATGATAGGTTTACTTGTAAACTAACAACTTGCTAATGATACACAAAAAAAAAAAAAAAAAAAAAAAAAAAAAAAAATTATACAATTTCACGACGGGGTTGTAAGCAGGTTTTAAATTTCTTTGAAAAATTGTCTGATTTTATCAGTAGATATTCTACATAAACTATGCGATTAAAGTATAAACTGACGATGTCGACACGATAACGTTGGTGAATTTATTAAATAAAATAAAAGTATGGTAAGCTTTAAGAGCCAAACTTTATCTTCTTACATAGTTGTATGAAAACTATGGGCCAGAGCCTTTCAATTAATGTAATACACATATATATATGTACATTACAACTGACTTCTGGTATAATATTATTATATTATAACAGACAATCGTCCCGGATCTACTCTTCTGTTTTTGTTTATGAGACAAATAGAGCTTGAACTATCCAACAACTCTGACATCCTAGTAAGTAAATTACATATCCCTGTACACATACCTGATCTATGTGTATATGCCGCTTAAACGTGTGGCTAATGGGAAAAGGACACGTAGATCATCGTAATAGTCTGAACCACCCAAGTGACACGTTTATGTATGCATGCTTCCTTGTTTTATTGTTTTAACGGAACTTGTAACACATTATTGGCTGGATCATGCCGAGGAGGAAATCGGAGTTACGTGCCCTTTCCCATGGCCACTCCGATTCAGCCGACCTGGGTTGGCCTGGGGGGATGAGGAGTTTCGAACCCGCTGTAACAAGATAACCGGGTTGGATTTCGGATTTATAACAGAACACTGTTGATGGTGATACAAATGCTATATTTATTGATGAATCACTTGAATGGGAAGAAGGGTTATGATTAATACGTGGGTGTATAGGGTCCAAATATTGGACAAATTAACAAAATCCGCACGAACCTAATAATGTAACCCAAATATGAATACAAATAAATAAATACACAGTGCAATGATAAAGGCTACTTAACCTCACCGTCTTGTCAGGAAAGTCTGAAACACACATAAGATCATACAAGAATAATGAAACAACAATTTTAGTGTTCCGTTAAATCCGAGATCCCACTTCTGACACCATTGTAACAAGATAACCGGGTTGGATTTCGGATTTATAACAGAACACTGTTGATGGTGATACAAATGCTATATTTTATTGATGAATCACTTGAATGGGAAGAAGGGTTATGATTAATACGTGGGTGTATAGGGTCCAAATATTGGACAAATTAACAAAATCCGCACGAACCTAATAATGTAACCCAAATATGAATACAAATAAATAAATACACAGTGCAATGATAAAGGCTAATGATTCACCGTAATCTCAGACGACGAAAAGAATGATGTGTTTTACTCAGATAGCGAAAATGATGTATTTTAGTCATATAGCAAAAATGTATACCCTCAAATAATGAAACATGAAGCACTTTATTCAAATAATAAAATGTGGTGCAAACAAATGGGATAGATATCATGCAACATATCTTTACACTCCCAAACCACTGGGTATCACAAAAACCCAAAATTAGCCCACGGCTAAAAGATTACATATATGGAGTGACTCAAAAACACTCCGTCACTAGCATACTTGGCTGCCAGTCGCACTGGTCAATCAAGGGATCCACGCCCACCAATGGGTCAGCAACGCCCGATCATCTGGTATTCAAGCAACACACTGTTTATTCAGCTCTACGGCTGCTATGGTTAGCTTTACAGCTGCTATAGTCAACTTCTATTGTCCCCTCCATAGCTGGGCCCTCGTCGACTCTGATCAGCTGAAAAAAAATCTAACACCCTGTAGTATGATTGACACGGGCATATACGATAACACGTAATGACGTTATATACGGTAAGTTATACAAATTACATTATCGGCACAACATTACAAAGCAATAAACAAGTTCAGAAGTAAACCTACACGTGTCCGATAAGAATCTTATGGTACTAAACGTTTCCTAAAAATGCCACTTTAGAGCTAATATAAAGCTCTTATTAAGAACAAACAAGAATAGAAAATATTTGCATTGTACTACGCAAGTCGAAGCTACATAGAAAATATACACCATAAATTAATAAATAATCTACGTATCTCTACAGCTGAAGACGTGCAAATCCTTAAGTAGACTGCTCACTGACAAGACGTTTCGTAAAGTAAAGATTTAGTCTTACGGTGAGGCATTTATACACAGACGATGCAGCTCTACATCGTCCGAACGCTTGATGTATTCGGTTTTTCCCATCGAAAGCACTTCGCACGTGCGGCATGGGGTGAACCGAACTCACTGTTTCGAAATATTGTAAAATATACATAACTCACTCTCGGGTATCGTTGTTACACTGAAAAACGAAACCCGAGTACATGTATTTAATAAAATGGATTTATACAATTCCGTGACACCCGCGACCCTTGAATTACGAGTCTGACGCTCTAGCAACTGAGCTAATGTGACTTCAGTATGTATGTATGTATGTATGTATGTATGTATGTATGTATGTATGTATGTATGTATGTATGTATGTATGTATGTATGTATGTATGTATGTATGTAAGTATGCATGCATGCATGCATGCATGCATGCATGCATGCATGTATGTATGTATGTATGTATGTATGTTGATTTCTGTAATTAACAGAGGCTAGAACAATTGGTTGGTTAGTGTATGATATATATGTGTTCGGCATTAACAATATCTTATTCCTCGGTGCAAATCTAGGAAAATACTGAACATGCACGAGGTTTATTGACAGACTGAAAAGCGCACTTACCTAATGGTCAAGTTATATAAATGCATTAACTGATCTTAACCTATTCTTTATGTGATGGGAACACATGTATGGGGAAATTGCTATTGCAAACATTAATTATTGTCCACTTTTTATCGTTTAGTAAACAAATTTAACATGCAATATATATTTTTAAACAATACTTTCAGTTCCATATAAATCTTTCATTTGAAACTAGTATGTTGTATGACAAACTCTTCAGTGTCATCCAAAACAAATGTTTGCAAAATTTAAAAATGTGCTAACTTACGAGCATGTGAAAAGCATATTCTATGCTCGCGATGTTCCGATTACCTAAAGTTGGTAGAATTTCATACTGGGACCCCCTGCAAGCTAACAATGTGTTATAAAGCAACGGTGGTGCATGCATATTGTAAAACTTCGATAATTCAAACTTCAATCACTTGAATATCAGGTATCAGTCGAAATTAAGCTTGCAACGTTTACCATAATTCCTAAACGTGTACACAGCGTACATTATCCAAAACGATGCCGTTTAATCGAACCAATTTTAAGACGTCATAAGCTTACAGATGACAACTATTTATATGCAAGTCACTGACAATCTGAAAATGAGCCATCCGTACCTCACTCAGCTTGTGATTGTTTCATTTACTGTACATCTTTCATCTCTTATTATGACTGGATTCAATTTGTTAGATGTGTCTTTGTTAAATATACATGACAATTTAGGTAAAACATTGTCATGATATTGTTTCGTACTGCTAGATAAAATAATGCATGATAAATCATGCAGCTGGACGTACCTATGCACATGCACACATGATGCTTTTGTGGGCTCTACAATGACTAAGAAAAATGTGCAATGGCTTACAAAGATGAAACAGTGCGGCTTATCAAAGGTTCTGTTAACGAACATTGTTTATTTTTTGTTTTGTTTGTTCGTTTTTTATGTCAACGAAAATGCTTTTCATAGGTAAATAATACAGTTTTAGGAAATTGGAATGGATAGTACCTGTGTCAGTTTACACGGTTACTGATTTTGTAAACGTGTACAAGCAGTAAACTAAACTAAGCCGTATACGTGTAAACACTGCAGCCTTAGTCGAAACACAATGATAGTGCACGACAATCAAGATATAAATACATCGAAGATAAAAATAAAAAAATAATGGGGCAAAAATTCACACATCTTTAATAAAATTGCCAATAAACAATGTTTTAGCTATTTCAGCCCATTAGAGTATTGCAAAATATTATTAATTTCGCTAAATTCTGAGCAAATATATTCCATGTTCACACTAAATTTGTATCTTTGCTGTCCAGATTTTGTTCAGAATAACCTGTCACATCAGCGTGTTCTGTAGTGCGTGAAAGACCTAATGCCCATTACAATTTAACAATTGTTCATTTAACGCTTACTTCTGCAAAATATTTTTATTTTTGAAACACCTGATATTATTTATTTATTGATAATATATGATGTCTCTGGTACGAGTATTCCGATTATCTTAGAGTGACATACGCATTCCTAATATTAGGACCACTGAATGGCAGAAGCATTGTGAAAGCATGTGACTATTTTTAGGACCATACGTGGTAAAAAAAAAGTTATCTAAGAGGTAGCGGGTGAGTTACAATAAGAATGAATCTTACAATAATAACACGTGGAGTTCCTAGTCACATGACCATAGATGGGATTAAAAATAGAACAATAACTGAAGGATAATTCGGGCATTAAGTCACATGATATCTTGCACCCAATCACATTCCAACACGCGAAGGACATCCGGGATTCCAGTCATGCGTACTAAGAGCCGGCCTGTTTGCCACGTTAATAGTAGCGACATATATATCTGTTAGAACTTTTCCAGTCTGCATTGGAAAACCTCTGACGAAGATGCTCGTACCATTGCTTATCGTAGCATATCTTTCCTGTACTCTTGCCGGCGAATACACACAGGACAAAGGGGTGCTTGTACTTACAAAGGACAATTTTGAAGATGCCATCAACGAGTTCAAATACATTTTGGTCGAATTCTGTGAGTATGACGTATGGTGCGAAAGGGATTGGGGTGGGGGTTGCTTGGTTTGTTACTTTAGCATGAGGTAATGTTAAAACTTACAAGACATGTATCAATTAATCGCACTATTCAGTGCGTCTGAAATGTAAGAATATATATTATATTGCTTTATATTTGTAAGATGGTTCAGATATCCATGTCCAGAATTTCATTATGTCTACTATGGTACAAATCTGTGCGGTAGAACTGACACGTGTTGATTTGTACACGTGTACGAATATAATAACATAAATAGAGAATATTGTCGTCGCATAAGGTGAATTTGGGATGAACAATGCAAGGAAAGAAACAAATGTTCTATGTTGACTCCCTGACAGGAGTTGCTTTCGTGTCCACAAAAGTTAGAACTGCACATATTGTTGGATGGAACCTGCAACCACATGATGTTTAATTATTCTTGACTTTGTGCACAATTTTTTTAATGTAAACACTACAAAGTTAACTCTGAATATAATGAAAATTATATATCTACAGCTTATAAAAATTTGCACAGAATTTAGAATAATTAACATTTGTGTGGTAACTGGTAGAGATCATCTACTGGTTGCATGTGCATTATACATGAGAGTCCAGCATGCCTGAGATGTATGTAACGACTTTAATATTGTATGTAGGACCTGAAAATTCATTAAAACTTAATCGTTGATCCAAAATGAACTAAAATGTCAAGCAGGCTCTGTCTCGGTCATAGTATAAAAGCTATATTGAAACATGTAAATGTACACAGGTAAATAGAGAAGACAAAAAAAAGAAGAAAAAACACTATGATCTGATATGAAAATAAATCCAACATATATCAAGTATTTCATCAGAAATGTCATTTAAGTATATTGCCATCCTTTTTGTCTTGGAACAGAATTGCAGTGCTTGAAGAATATTTTTTTTGACAGAGATCCATGCATGGCAAGTGACTTTAAAAAATCCCACTTGCCCCAAAGGATCATATTATTTTGATATGACATTGAAATTGCTATACATGTACTTTAAATAACAATGAAGCACACAAATGCTTTAAATTGACTTGTTCTTAGTTTTCATTTGCCTCTCAAAGTAGAAACAAATTGTGACCTTGTATTAAAATTTTGATTTGATTTGATATAGCAGAATAGTTTATTCTTCAGTGTTTTCAGACAACAGTTATATCTTCACTAAAATTTTGATTCCATTTCACTTACAGCAATATTTTCCTCCTGGTCCTGATGTTAACCCATGTCTAATCGTTGTCCTCCTTACTGATTGCTTCAGTAGAGTTGGTGTTCATGATCATTTGAAGTGTGTCCTGATTTAAACAGTTTCTCTTTATACTTTTGATATTGTACACGAGACTGAACTCGTCATTCGCATTTTGTTGTGGAGTGGCTCATAACTAATAAGATTTCCAACAACAATTTAACACTTTCTGAATGTTCAGGTGTAAAATTCATAAGAAACTTGGCATACACCTTTGTTCGTTAAATCTCCGACTGTATGTCTTCAGAGAAGAGTATTTTGGGGACTTGGAAAAATCTCTGCATGTTGCTTGAGCAGAAATGAAGTTGGAGAGCCATGTTTATTTTTATTACCATCAGTAAAACCAATAGGTTTTATAATTAGTTCATGTCATGGTACAGTGCATGCATAACAATTACAAAAAACAAAAAACACTCTATATCAATTGAATAAGTGACTACCAACTCATGAACCAACATATTAAAATGCAATGTAATTATCTCTCTTCCTTCAAGATAAAAAACATTGGCATCAAAACTTTTATAAGTTGCTAATCCCCTAGCCAAGATTAATTGTCAAGCAATTACATATGTACCAGTTGATATATTTGCCAGTGATGAATTATCTAGTTAGCATGAGCAAGGTATTATTCATGAAGGACAAGTGAGTGCTAATTATTGTTAGCCAGTGAAATAGTAGTGTTCCCTGTTTTCACCAAGTGTTCTAATGATATCTAGTTTGTTCTAAGTGAAAATGATGCTGATCTTGCTACAAATTTGGCAGCCACAGTGTCTAATTTGACAATCTTGTCTCTCAAGATTGTCAGAGATGGTTTCAACACTGCAGTTAAAAATGAAGAAATGGTCTTATTTTTAATTTCTGGACATTTTTTTTGGACTGTAGAGCATCAGTCCCATCAAGGGACTTGCGTTTTTGACAAACCTGACGGCCGACTTATTGGAATGTAGGAGGTGCCTGATCTTTATATAGAGGAGCATCAGGTTATCCAATATTTTAAGCACTGAAAATTGGGAAAATAAACATCATTTTTGCTATGGGAATTGACCCAGGAAAATCCTTGCAGTTGCATGTTGTTGGTAGACTTTTTTGAACCAACATGCAGAGAGGATTTTGATATATTTTTTGAAGTTCTGTAAAGTCTTTACATATATGGAATGAATAAAACGATCTTTCTTTGGAAAAATTGACACTTTGCATCTGTATAAAAATAAGTAATTACATTGTGCATTGATTAGAAAGTAAGCGTATACATGTAACAGATTTTAAATTAAGCCCACTTGGTACTTATTATTACACACATCTATAATGTTTCTGATTTTTCACAGGTAATATTATCATGTATTCTTTCTTTCTTGACATTTAACCTGGAACACGAAACATGTTTCAGATGCTCCATGGTGTGGACACTGCAAAGCTCTGGTACCAGAATATGAGAAGGCTGCCCAGACCCTAAATGAGGAGGGGTCAGAGGTCAAATTGGCCAAGGTAGATGCTACAGTTGAAACTCCTTTAGCTGAGAAGTACCAGGTCAGAGGCTATCCAACTATTAAGTTCTTCAGGGATGGCAAACCCTCAGAATACGAAGGTATCTATTGATAAATTGATTGATAGATTGACTGTTTTTGTAAAAGTTGCACATAGTACAGTCTTGCATATTTTATATGAAGACTTGGAATTAGGTCAGTAATTGCATATCCCCCCACTTTCAAGTTATGCCACTGGTGGTATGGCATGCATAATTTGAGGAAAATTGCACTTTGTGCTCACTAGAGATGTTCCCAATTCTTCAATACATAATGTGCACTACAGTATTTTCTGCAGTGATATACTGCATTGATATCTGTACTATTGCTGGAAAATCCCAATACATATTACATTGTGATTTTGACAATATTTGATCATAGTAGCACTTAAAGGGGTTATATCATGATATACATGAATTAAAGTTGAGAATAAAAAAAATTCCAGAAATTTGTCTCTTTAATAAAAGTATTTAAGGTTTGGCCTGGTTCTTTTTGTGTATTATTATCCATCTGCTAGACATTAGTTATAAGACTCTGCAACAGAAACCACCAGTCTCGGTGACAAAACATATATGGTTATGTAAAATGGTAAATGAATTATATGTTGAACGTGTATATTTTTTATTGCAAATTCAGGTATGAAAGATAGTTTGTAGATTTAATGTCTTATACGAAAAAATGTTCTATCCCATAATGTTTAGGCTTTGCCAAGACCAAAATGGCAGACAAAATCTTCAACCCAAACATCTCAGCTACATTTAAGGGTCCTGTGTGGAAATATTTTGGGTGTCAGGGGTCAAATAATTACAGAAGTATTCTTCAGTCAACAACAAAACCATATCCAGAATTTGCAAAATGGTTGATATGTAGAGGTAACACTAGTAACGTTACTGCCAACATGTAACACCAACACAATGACATAGACATTACATACAAAGACAAACAGACAAGGTACTGTAGACATTATATGTATTGTATCATCTATTAAATGTATGTTACATATTGTGGTATGTATCATATCATTGCCCTAGTATTGCAAATGTATTTCATCAGAACAAAGTCGGTGCTGCACAGCTCAAGTACTCGCTCAAAATCAAAATTACCTTGGTCATTGGTCTTGTATTTGTTAAGTTGTTGGAAAAGAAACTTTACATATTAAACAGACGTATGTATCTAAATGTATTGCTACATTTAAATCTCTTGTAGATCAATTAGTTCATTTATATCAAAATTTGAATTTGAGCAGGGCGTGAATTTAAAGCTTGCATTCTCGCAAGATGCGAGTTAGTTGTGGAAAATGCAAGCCATATTGAGTTTGGACTCAAGTTTTGTGAATACAGGATTGAGTTTTTTTGCATTATTTTATGATGAAGTTTTTCTAGCAATGCTCTAGGCGGTGCTTCTGTAGGCAGTACTTCAAATCTTTTGGTACAGACATTTTTGTTCGTGACTTTTTTCAGAGAAAATTGCAAGATGAAGTTGCCATTGTTGTAGGCTTCAACTTGACATTAGTTTTTTGCAACGCCATAGCTCAGAAACAACTGGTAGAATTTTTATGATCTTGCCACACTTAATATTTGGGGAGTGGGCATTTCATCAGAGTGAATCCCATGCCACTAGGAGATGGATTGGAGGGGGAGGTCACCCACTAATTTCTATATATTTTGATTGAATTCAGTGCACATTTGTAAACAATTAACTTGTGATGTTTAATACAACATTGTCCCTAAGTCGTGCCTGTGTCACTCATTACCCCCCTAGTTTGCAGCCTCTGGACCAGAGCTTGGAAACCATTTAGATCGCCCCCGCCGCAATCATAACCAGAGACACTTTCTTGTCATAAAAAAGCGAAGTCATTTATGCAACCAGCTTTGTGCCCTGCCATGTCTCCTGGGGTCTGATCCCTGGGTCATAACTTAAAAACTGTTTGTAGTCTCACCATTAAAGAATTCACTTGCAATTTCAAGGGAAAATAATGTATGCAGTAGTGTGGTTATGACAGAACATTGCCTTTACAAACATTGGTAAAATTTTGTAAAATTGGGGGTGGGGGTGATCTTTGCTTTTGGTCACAGAAAAGTTTGGGATTTTTTTCCAAGTAGCCTGTGGGAAACATGTACCCTTGGCATGACAAGGAGATTCATTTATACTAAGCAACAGAAAGTAGCGTCTGTTTTTGCTTGCTGGAATCTTGCTAATTTCCAAAACTTTGCTTTGAAAAATTGACCAAGAATGTGTGAAAATTGCACATTATAGTTTTAAGCCCTATCTTTATTTTTCATTAAATTCCATGTATATTCAGAACCGCCCCCCCCTTTTTTTTCAAATCAAGATTTCTGGCTGGCTGGCTCTACATCCATCAGTTGATTACCAAATTTTTTCCTTAATTACCTTATTTCCTACTTAACTTGAAATCCAGGTAGTCCTGTTGTGAGCAAATGTGGGATGGGAATCATTATTGGCTTTCATGCCTGGGGTCCCTGGGTGATGGGGTCAGTGGTCAGATGTAAAAAGTTTCACTTGCCATGACATTTTCAAATATTTTCGGACCATATTTCATATATGCAGCCATAGCAGCAAGACACATCATATATATGTAATGTTGTTGCAGTTTTTTAAGTCTAGTCATTAGAGGGCTGATCTTGTGGCAGCTGTCACAAAGAAGCGCCCTCGGAAAAAAGAGGTTAATGCGGGGTATATTGTGATGTGATCATATTGTGTTGGAAAAATGACTACTGAAGGCAGATGATTGTCTAGTAGTGATAACCTGTAAGGCTTGACAGTGTTTAATGACTTTAATGCATGAACTTGAATTCATCGAAACATAAAAATGGTTTGTTTACATTAAAAGTGGGGAGTTTTTACATTAAAAATATGTTGAGATATAGCCATGGAATTGTGAAAGCTGTTGATGACACATTTTAATATATTTCCAACATTTTTCCAGCTGGGCGTACTGCTGCTGATATGGTGAACTGGCTAAAGAAAAAGACGGGTCCACCAACAGTGACTTTGGAAACCATTGAGGCTGCCAAAGCCATGATTGAAAAAGATGAAGTAGTTGTTATTGGTTTCTTCAAGGTATGATGTAGACTAATTCTGTCAAATTATGTTTGCCAGTGAAGCATCTGATAGTTTACCCTTCCATTACCCCACGGGTTTGTCACTTAATTGGCTTATATTTGCCAGATGGCTAATAAACTTTATGAAATCAATGCTGGCTACTTGTTTTTCCCGGGACCTATGTTGCAATCACCAACAAAATAGATTATTCATGGCCCTGAGGGCACGTACAAGCCATCTCCAGTCACATTTCAGTTTGAGGTGTGTAAGAAGAGTTGTACCATATACACTTGTGTATAAACCGGGTCCATATGCAAACAACATAGACCCTGATCTGCCGTTGCATTATGCGCCAGCAGATCAGGGTCTATGTTGTTTGTTCTACTGATTAATCATTACAAACTGCAATGACCCAGATCTGCTGGCACATTATGCAACGGCAGATCTGGGTCTATGCAGTTTGCAGTTGGTATCGGATTATATGCGAGTATATATGGTAGTTCATTGTCAAGGACATGCATAACACCATCTAGACAAGTAGGATAACATAGTGGCATTTTAAAATGGCGGAACAAAAATACCCCCCCCCCCCAAAAAAAAATAAAAAATCTGTTTCTTTATAGTCAGGAAAAGTTGTGGATTATAACAGAGGTGCTACAAGATATGAACAGATTATTTCCATGTATAGATGTTCTGTGTGTGCTTCTTGCAAATTTTACACTGAATATAAAGTATGTTTTTTCTGTTTCTAGGATCAAGATTCCAAATCAGCTAAGGCATTCACAGAGGCTGCAGCAGGCATTGATGATGTTCCATTTGGTGTCACCTATAACAAAGATCTTTACAAGGAATTTGAGGTGGACACAGAGAATGGAGTTGTTCTTTTCAAGAAGGTGAATTTTGGATAAGTAATTTTTGAGATGGTGTTGTAATATTATTTGTATGCATTTAATCCATGATTAGAATAATGTATGCATCTGATGTTGGAATAACTGATGGATACATGTACTGCTGAATTGAAAGAATACATTCAAGGTTTGTGGTAGTCGGCTGAATTGCAATGTAAAGTGTTTGACAGCTGTTAGTGTAACATTTTCGAGGTTAAAGTCACCCCTACGGCTAGAAGATTTAATTTATTTTAAGGTTGAAGTAATGTTAGAAGAGACTGAATTATTGCAATTACACAAGTTGTGATTTATTTAATGATATGTTAGTTTGGAAAGAGGAGTAATTCAGAAAACATTGGTATTTATTATAATAAATGCTGGTAGATCATCGGTGTACACTAAAGATAAATGAGAGCAAACTTTCGAAACGGAAAATTCCATGGTACAGCTCATTTCAGGTTAACCAGATATTTAAACATGTTAATGTTTTCATGAGTTACTTGAGCACATGATAAAACGTTTATTGCAATAATGTAAGTGTTCAAGGAAAATATGACAGTACAGTGCAGACCACAAAATTAAGGTGGCAAAATTGTTGCAGCAAATAAGATTATCTCATTTTTGTCTCACTCTTAGTGCATTATATACTATTATTTTATTATATCCCTTCAGTTTGGAGGGTGGGACACACTGTTCCCTGCCCCTGGGATCCTCTGTGCAACACTGCTGTTTATAAGTTTATTCCAACTGCAAACTGCATATACCCAGATCTGCTGTCTTTCATTTACCCCCTTTGAACTTGTTCCCTTCTGGAAACCACTGTATACAAACTCCCCCACTGACCTACCATATATATACCTGCTTACAAGTCGAGACCAGCTGCAAACCGCACAGACCCAGATCAGTGCAGTTTGTTAGGAGTAATCAGTGGAACAAACAACATAGACCCTAATGTGCCAGTGCATTATACGACTGCAGATCAGGGTCTATGTTGTTTGTAGTTGGACTCGAGTATATATGGTACATGTATGTAGTTTGTGAACATCGAGAAGTAAATGCATGTTTATGATGAAACTGATTGACTGTTTTGATTTTAAGGTTATAAAATGAGAGATATTAACTGCAAGGTTATTAATTCAGTATTTGTTGAATGATCGTATATTTTTGCCATACTGTAGTTTATGCCCTTTCTACATGCTTGAGGAAGTCACATAGACCATTTGACTTTTTATTGTTTTTCACTTTGAATAATTGTGAGGTGAAATGTCATTTTGCATAAAATTATGCTCACAAAATCAACATCCATGTGGTTTTCCATTTGTAATTTCTTTTGTTGGAAATATTCATTTAAATCGTCAAGAATTCGAATACTATCATTTTAGTCACTTTCTTGACATAAAAAAAACGCATGCAGTGCCTCTTTAAGATCAACGTTATTATATATGAATGACATCTACTATATGATTTGTCTTTGTTTTTAAAATATTTTTCCACTTGTCATCATAGTCTCAAGTTTATTTAATGAATACATGGACTACAAAATAAGACCAAGGAGAATTATCTGGAATTTATTCTGTAAATTTAATTGAAAAAAAATCACTTTTATAATTGGACAAATATGATTTGCTGCTTTTTTCTTTCAGTTTGATGAAGGACGTAACACTTATGAAGGAGACATCACCAGTGAGGGAGTGACCAAATTTGTTTCCGCCAATAAACTACCTTTGATTGTAGAATTCACTCAAGAGGTAGGAGCATAAATAACTTTTGTTGGGAGCATATTTACTAATATATATCAACAAGCTTGTTTGCTTGTTCAGGGTTCACACGGTCTTTAAAGGTCATTGAATGTCGTTGATTTTTCACCTAGGTCATTAAAAGTCCTTGAATTTGAGAGATTTTGCTTTAAGAAATGTGATGGAACATTTTCCTTTTGTGTTATTATTTAACGTGCGAGGATTGAAAGTACGGTTTGATTTTTTCCGTCATCTGCTATGCACGGGAAATAATCAAACATTGTGTATAGTGTCCCTTTTTACAAGGTATAAATAATGCATGCACACTCGTTCACTTCACCGCATGTTTTCGCTAAGCAAGGATGGTTCATTAGCAACAGTATTTTTAATGAGCGATCATCGCAAAATGCCTGGAAAGTGCACATTCAGCAATATATAGTACCCTTACGTAATGGACCCTGTTGAGTCTATGACATCGTAGCTAAGCAGTGATGTGCTGAAGGCTGAAATATTATGGATGTCAGCAGCCTTTTCCAGGCAGTTGACAGACTGGCAGATGAAACAGAAGAGCAAGGGACAATCACACTAAGTCTCAGTCCAATGGACTCCGAAGAAAAGGAAACAAAAAAAAAAGAGCATGTGAAAGTACTAGAGTTGCAGCTGAAGGAGAAATTACAGAAATTAAAAAGCAGTGTTTAATATTTGGGTGCAGTTACAATGACTTTATTATCATTTGCATTTTATATTTAATTGCATTTATTTATATTTTTTGTTTATTTTTGTTTCTTGTACTTAAATTAGTAACTGGTAGTAGAACACTTGATACTGGTCATTAAAAAGTCATTGAAAAGTCAATGAATTTCAGTTCTCCTGATCTGTATGAACCCTGTTTTGAATTCAAGCTAGGGATAACTGTGCAGAAATTTGTCTGTTTTTTAGTAGTGTCGTATTTGACATTTTTGTTGCCACAGAGTCTGGCTTATGTCTCTGGAGAAATGTTACCTCACACTTAAAATCAGTCTTATGTTTTACCCCTCCACTTTCATACAAATTTTCTTTCACTGAATCTTCCTTATTCCTTGTGAAAATAACTTAGTAAACTCATTTTATCCATATAGGAAATATCACGTTGCTTGATGACTACTTCTAAAGTGATAACATACATTTTGTGCTCTAAATATGAACAGAGACAGCTCCTTAATTAGCTTAATTCGATGTGGAAGCTAATCCTCTGTATAATCAGTTAAAAATCAAAGAGTCATCACTGCCATTTAATCACTTCAAAAAGGGAACTGACACTAAAAATCTGTAAAGTGCCTTTCAATAATTGAATTGGATTGACTCGCTGGATTAAAATCAAAGGGTGAGTCGTTCTTGAGGATCTGGTTTGAGTAAACATTGTACAACAAATCTGTTTAAAACACTGCTATGTAATCATACCGGCTTTGTTTTGTTTCACATGTTTTAATTGACTAATAATTTAGTCGCTTAGTACAATATGCAGTCAAGCAGTAATAGAACGTGTGCACATGCAACAGTTTACAATGTCCACCAGTAAGTGTGATAGAGGATGTAAATAAATACATGGAGAGAGGTAGAATCGAGCATTCAGTACGCATGGAGGGCATGAATGGCCAGATATAGGTAGATAAAGTGATTATGGCATGAAAATAAAACACTTGCCTGACTTTTTTGAAAATAGGAATATAGCACTTGTCCCGGACTAGCGACTTGTAAAATTTTACTTGCCCAACTTCGAAAATGAATAGTCTGGGACGTTGGGCTATGGGATTTGCACAACACTGCATATATCTGGTAGAAACTGATTATCCCAGCCTTTTTATTTGCAGAGTGCCCAGAAAATCTTTGGTGGTGAGGTAAAGAACCATATCCTTCTTTTCCTGAACAAGGAAAAGGAACCTAAAGAAATGATTGAAGACTTCAGAACTGCATCCAAAGGGTTCAAGGGAAAAGTAAGTCACATTAAAATAAGATATAAAATGTTTCAGTCTGTTCTAAAAATTTGATAATACTGTCAGACCTGTCTACAGTGGCCACCCAAGGGAAAAGGCCAAAGTGGCCTTTGTAGACAGGTGACCTCTGAAAGCAGGTTCAGCTCTCAAACTTGGTTCATGACAAATACATGTACTATGCACTGAATAGCATTAGCATTATTGTTATTATTAGTAGTATCAAGATACGTATATTCAGTCTAGCTATTTAGCAAAAAGAAAAATAACGAAATAATAAAATACAAAGTTCCACTTTAATCCGCTAATTCATCACTTATAAGTAGAAACGGCATCTAAATAAAATTACTAATTGACAGCTTACCTGTATTGTTAAACACAGGACTGACCTTTTGTTAGGCCAGCTGGTATAATTAGGCATTAAAACAGGTGTTCACACATCAAACAATTGATGGATTAAGCGGTTGCTCAAAGTCACTGAGATCAAAAGACAGTCCGCTTTGGTGAGAGACCTTTGATGATTAGGGAATGAAAAGAAGCCTCCTGCAGCTATTGTTAGTAGCATATAAACTGTAAGGGATATCACAAGTTCTGTGTACATGTATCTTTACTCATTTGGTTTGACTACACATAATCTCTTACACTCTCGATTAACGTTTTCAAAATCGGCCATAATATCTCGCTTATGCTTTATAATCCCTTAGATCTGAGTTTGCCCAACTCCCATTTCTGCTGCAACTACACGACTACTTTGTCCACTATCGAGCAAACGAGTTGCTTTGATTCTCTCATGTAAGGACAAAAACCGCCTTGCTTTCAAAGCTGACATGTTGACACCTTTGAGTTTGACTGACAGTATGACTGGACTACAGTAAATACAATTGAGATATGAAAAGCTTGGAGCAATCACTGCTAATACGCTCCGGTGATGGCTTAAGGCAGAGTGAAACCAGTGTTAGGTTAGGAAACACCTGGCCGCTGACCACTGAAAGCAGTTGACCGTTAAATACAGGTTATTTATGTAAGAAATTTACGGGGGTGGGATTAGAATGACCATTCTGACCAGGTGACCACTAAACACTGGTGACTGTTAGGACAGGTTTGACTGTATTTCTGAAACTGTGCAGTAACCTATAACATCATTACTGTAAGAAAATGACCCTTTTGGAAAAATACAGGTACCCTTTTTTTCTGAAGTTTTAACCTAAATCAGTAACAAATTATTGTTATGAAAACTTGAGTTTACCAAGACTCATATTCTGATATTGACTTAGTAATTAAAATATGTATGCAATAACACAGAAAAACATACTTTACAAGATACGAAAGTTGTAGAGTATAGATCATTTTTATAATACTCCCACTATAGAGGAATCCTGGTGTCAATCACAGTCTTGTGAATGCATCTAGTATCGCAGATTTGATGATGGTTTGCCATGAAACTTTGTAGTCATTACCTGAAGATGTGTATATTGACAAATCATTTTGCTCCCACAATTTTTTCTACGAGTTGTTGCCCTTTTTGACTGCTTTATCTAGTGTTTGACAAAATCTTGTGAATGCAACCAGATTTACTTCATGTTTAGAATATAATATCATGTACTTCCTGTCTCTCAGTGCCATTCCTGTCCCTGGGTGGGGCTTTGGAGTAAAGAATTGTAAAGGGGACACATTTTGGTTAAAGATCTAGTTTTAAATTCTGCCCGTGAGTCGAGTCTTTGGGTGGGGCCATGAGGTTGCTATGTAGGACATCTTTTGGTGAAAGTTTTGATTCCATCTCCTGTTTGAATTAACTTTTTATCTAATTCACTACTAATTTGGAATATTATAGGATTCCAAATTTTGTTTCTCCCTATAAACCTCCTCCTGGGCTCAAGGATGTAGAATATGCCTTGCTCTCCTCCATGTAGTAAGAGTTGACTAATGGAAGCAACATAACTCTCCTGGGATGAGTCCCATGGTGATATTCCTGCTGTGGTCATGGACTTTTTAAAAGGCTGTGGTTAATATCAGGAATTCGACTGTATTTTAATGATTTACCCTTTTTTGATGTTCTTTGTTTTGTTTGCCTTTTTTGGCATACCTAAACTTATTTGGCACATATGGTCAGTACTGTGCTGATTTGTCAATAAACCCTGTACATACATGCATACTCCCTATACTTTGATGTTCCTTTTTATATTGAATAACTCGTCGCTCGATTCATGTCATGGTTGTGATCTTGTATGATCCCGTACTTCCCTTTCTCCGTATTCCATAGTTGCTTTGTAGGTATGTCCCTGGGTGGGGCCATCGGTAAAAAATTAAATGCAAATTTTAACTATGACATCACATTCTTACCTGTCACCATGTGCCACTCCTGCTCTTGGATGGAGCCATTAGGTAAAAAAGTAAGTATCATACTTATTTGGGGTTATAGTTTTTTTGCATCCATTTACACCCAATTTGGAATATATAACATTTAGTTCCCATCCAGTTTCATTTCTGCCTTTGGATGATCTCTCCTGCTCAGAACAGGTGTATTGGGTTATGCTCTTTGATTTAGTGACCATCTCGTGAGATGTCGCATGTTTCTTAAAACATATTTCTTTTTGTTAAAAGTTATTGCCCTTTTTGACTTGTAGCTGGATCTTTTGAATACAACTATTTTCACAGATTTTAGTGGATTGCCATGAAACTCTGGAAATGTTGTGGCCATCAGTTGAAAATCCACATATCCACCAATCATTGCTCCTGCAATTTTTGTTTGATTTATTGACCTTTTTTATTTGTAGAATCTTGTGAACACATTCCACTTATTTTTGAAAATATTTTTTTTTCTTCAGGTTTTGTTCATCTACATCAACATTGCAGATGAGGATAATGCTAGAATTTTGGAATTCTTTGGACTGAAAGCAGAGGAGTGCCCAGCCGCTCGACTAATTCAGCTGGATGAGGACATGACAAAATACAAGCCCCAATCCAAAGACCTCTCAGCTGAAGGATTCAGAAAATTCGTCCAGGACTTCCTGGATGGTAATCTTAAGGTGTGTTGATATCACATTCTTCCCCCCCCCCCCCCCCCCCGACTATTGTGATTGTTGTAAATTGGGATTTAATCTGGAATTGATGAAGTGTAAAGCAAGTATTACAAAAATGCTATTTAGGCATTTTGTTTCAAACTGTGGTAGTTTGGGATAATGGGGTGCACATGTTGGGCTCAGATATCATTACTTAAATGTATGTGGAAAACAGCAATCATGGTCTTTTGGTCAAGATCAGAGGTCATCTTTACCATTTTTTTTGGTCTTTACCTAATACAGAAAATGTTAGATTAACCCAATGATCTAACAGAAAAGTTTTAAATTTTGAATGACTTTCGTTAAATCAGTGCTATTCATGGATAGAATCTGAAAAGGGCAGAATGTCAACTTTCAAAAGGACATGGCACATGTAAAATGTAAAGAGCACAAAAATTTGCATGAATATCGGGGATCATGTTGGAATAAAAGTATAGGAAGAAGTGAGAGATCAGATTTCGTGAGATCAAAATAAGTTTCTCAGCAACTGGTGTCTTATTGGCTCAGCAAGTTACATGAGTAAATTTTTTAATACATATATTTATTGTAATTTCAGCCACATCTGATGACAGAAGAAGTACCAGAGGATTGGGATACTAACCCTGTGAAAGTTCTTGTTGGCAAAAACTTTGATGAGGTTGCCCGCAATAAAGATAAAGATGTACTTGTAGAATTTTGTAAGTAATGTTTATAATCATACGTTTCTGTTTATAATTCATATCATGATAGGCTCATTTTTGCAACATTTCTCAGTGCTCTTGAAAAATGTACTTTCACAGGTGAAGGACAATTGGCTATTGAAGAATCTCTTGCCCCATGGAAAAAATCTACTTACAATAAAGAGATTTTATGTACTATCTCGAAACAATCAACAGACCCCTTTGATAAATAGCTCCTTGAGATTTAGGGTTTTGTTGGGGGTGGGAATGCAAGATTTAGACGAGCCCCAGGCGTACTGCTATTGTTTTTTGTAGTAGTTTATGTTCAGTGTCCATTATGATGAATTCATTTTTGAAACTAATCTAATTGATGCCCAGTGTTTTACTTCTGTCAGTTTCTTACATATAATTTGGTAAGAATTACATTTTACCGGTCTTCATAAAGTGTAGGACAAAAACTCAATATTACTGTAATATGTGGTATGTTAATTGACCTAATCAATGCCTCAGTTTCAATCTGGGCAATTGATACACACCTAAGCCAGCGCAGGTTGACAGCCTTGGTGTGTACTTGGGAAAGGCATTTAACTCACATTTCCTTGGCATTATATAGCCAATTTTGTGTTAAAAGTACTGTTAAATCAACAAAAACAAACATCATTCTAGGCAGAAGTAAATTGGCAGTAAAGGGAAATTTGACCATTAGTCATGTAATCTGTGAACATTTAAAACCAGTATGAAGTATCCCACACTTAACTGTTGTATTTTTCTGTGAAAATAAGAAAACAAAATCATAATTGACATTAGATCATGCAGGTGCCATTTTTGGCTATAATGAGGTTTACATTAGTAATTATTGTTCTTTGAGATGGTAGTTTGAACAAATCCTCATATTTTTTGGAAACCCTTTTTATAGCCAAAGTGACTAGATGTGTGATATCATGTCTAGTTAAACATGAACTTGAATTTTTTTGAATATTTGATGAAAGACTTGCATAAAATTGATTTCAGTTGTAATTATGAGGGGGGTGACTACAAAGTTAGTGGTCATGAATGGAAAGTAGGTATCCACAAGATACAGACTGCTATTGTGTTGAAGCAAAATCTTGAACATCGCTATATTTATTTACATGTATAGACAGCTGGAAGCCAGTTGGCATTCTCATTAGCCTGTGACAAAAAACAATTGCTTTTTCTTTCCTTAACCAGTTTCCAATAGTTAGTGATCACCACATTAGTTAATGGACCTTTTTTTTTTACCCCAATGAATATGATTGTTATTTCCTTTTGTCTGGGGAGCTGTGGTGGTGCAGTTATTAGTATGCTGCACTTGTCACAAGATGGGTGTGGATTCGAGTCCTACCATTGGATCAGCCCTGGTTGGCTACCATGGCATGTCATTGGGCACTTAATAACCTACTTGTTTTACTGTGCTGTAAAACAACAAACCAAACCTGTCCAGATGAAACTGGGTTAGCCGTCATGGTCTGTCTATGAAGCAGACACTTTACTCCAATTGCCTATGCATGATGTAACCTTTCATGTGTTGACGTGTTGTTTAACACTAATCAGTCAGTCCTTTTGTCTGTTTCAGATGCTCCATGGTGTGGTCACTGTAAACAGTTGGCTCCCATCTGGGATCAGCTGGGGGAAAAATTCAAGGATCATGCAGATATTGTCATTGCCAAGATGGATTCTACAGCTAATGAAATAGATGATGTTAAAGTTTCTAGCTTTCCAACAATTAAATTCTTCCCTAAGAATAGTGATCAGGTGAGATTTCTTGAGATTTAAGAAAATCTTTCAGTTACAGTTTGCCCCTGTTTTACTCCTTGTTTTGATCTTTGCAGTTTTCTGTATCATCACCTAGTCTGCTATGGGGGATGCATGGTTTTGAAATTTGCCATGTGGGGTGGGGGTGGGGGGCAAAATAACTTGAGAAATCTTTTGCAGAAATCAAATGAAAGTTGTAAGGTTTTTATGGCTTATTGGGGTGTGGTAGATTTTTGAGCTTGTTTGTCAACTGCTGGAGTATTGCCATCAGCTAAATTAGATAGTAATCAGGATAGGCAAGATGATAGAGTGCCTTTACCCCCAAAAATGTAAATCACCACTGCTGTGTAAATAATGTGAAATCTAGATAACAAGTGGATCTGCATTTTAGTTTGCTTGTACGACGTTGAGTGGATCAATTGTACTACCTGCAGCAGGGGCATTTGCACATATAAAAGCATTTTCTAAAGTACAGCCAAACTGCTTCAACCATTCATTCTTCCTAGGTCGTAAGCAACAGTTGTAGTGGGTTCATAGCACCAACCCCCATACTGATGAGGCTAACTTCGTACATACATATACATTCTTGGTCAAGTTTTTTTGCATTTAGCTTTTGTTTTTACATGCTGTTATACCTGGAATCATGATACTTGGCGAGGGGATGTATCTTGACAAGTACTACACCCCTGTCACAAAAGTAGGTCACTGTTATGCTCGCTTCACTGACTTGGCAATAACTCTCTGCAAATAAACTGCTGTTCTTTGAAATGGTAAATGGGGACCCTGCCCCCTTAAAATGTAACCCCATATCTCTTTGCATAATATTTTGCCATGTTTTACTTGATATTTGCTGCTGTTATTTCTCCATCACAAGTCTGTAAATTTCTGTGCCCAATGAAAGGGAATGACTTATTTTTCAACATTTTCCTCTCTCTCTCTTGCTCATTTTCCATCAATAATTCCTTAAATTATTGCTTAAATTCTTTTTTAAACGTCTAGAAGGATTCATGATGATTTGATTGTTGGTGATATGCTCACTCAGACAGCTGTCTATAAATACTTCCTGATTTGATATAGTATAATTGGTAGATCCATATGTTCTGCATGTCCCTTAATTTAGAACTTTGTAAAAAAAACAAAAAAAAAAAAACAATGGCTGTATTTTTTTCTTTTTTGGGATTGCAGTTTGTGACCATATACTACACAAATTAAGTTAGTTTTACTTGAAATGACCTTGCAGCCAATACACTTCTATGCAAGTGGCTAGTTGACTTGTTCTAGAATGACGTCAAACATAACAACAAACCGAATCTTAGACACTTTAACTCTTCATTCATATTAAAGGTACATTTTTGGCAATTCAGTTGGAATAAATTTTACTGAAGAAACTGATTTCTGATCTGCAGAAAACATTCTACAAAAATCTTAAAAGATTTACATTGTGAGGATTTTCTCAATAATTTACTTTCGAGTTTATTTCTCAAGCTCTATTCATGCTAGAATCATCTAACTAAATTATTGTTTGTATCTCTATTAATAACACACTCTTGCAACAAAAGAAGGTCACTGTGACCTGCAAATTTAATTTTACTGGCATAGGTTACGTTTTTCCATTTAAGCTCTTGACCACTGTGACCCATATTTCATGCTACACTGACTTTGGAAAAGCAGTTTACTGCTACGAGTTCACCATAGCTTCCACAGAATAGTTCACAAAAATATGGACTGTGGTTCAGAGTATCAATTTTACCGGCAGTCTTTTTCTGCAGAAATACTGCATGCCAGAGTTCTATTAGTTTATTAGGTTTTTCAACCCAATCTTTCATAGGCATGAGAATGCTATACTGCGCTCAGTTAAAGCATCTGTATGATTACAAGTGAGGCCATTGGATGTGAATCGTGCCAGTTTCATGTTGAAATGGACTGTTAACAAATAAAATAATGCAATAGGATTTATGACAACGCTGATAACAGAAAAGATGGTCCTAATAGAGATAAAAGTATGCATGAAAAAGTGTGACCTGGCATCAGTTGAGCCAGTTCATGCAAGCTACTGTTGGTATAGCTGGGTGTGTATCAGCTATTATTGATGCTAGAAATAGTCACATTCATACTTTGACTTTCTTCTAAACTGTTGATGTTAGACCAGCTGTCAGTGTTGGTATTGCAAACTACAGACATTTGGCTAAAATTGTCAGCGGTCTTTATTATATGTGTGTGGTACTAATAGAAATTTATACATTCATCTAGTTTAATGATTCTTGCATGAACAGTTAAAACAAAATTTAACCAAAGCAGACCTGTTTACACTGACATATCTGTAACTAGTTTCCCAGAATTCTATCCACAATTTTAGCCACATGTCTGTAGTTTGCAATACCAAAACTGACAGCTGGTCTAACATCAACAGTTTAGAAGATAGTTACAGATGTGTCAGTGTAAACAGGTCTGTTTTGGTTAAATTTTGTTTTAACTGTTCATGCAAGAATCATTAAACTAGATGAATGTATAAATTTCTATTAGTACCACACACATATAATAAAGACCGCTGACATTTCACAGTTGACTGGCTTGTGTCAGGTTTTTGTATTTAGTTCATGACCACATAGGTTTCTGCGTGATCTGTATATGCTATCCTATCTAGAATCATGAAACTTGGTGAGGGCATTTATCTTGATGAGCACTGTGCTGTCATTGTGGCCCATATTTTATGCTTCACTGACTTGGCTACAATTTTGTATTTGATTTTTATTTCTCAGTCATTAATCTTGCTAAAATCATGAAATTGATGATGATATGCATCTGTTGCTACCATACCTGTACAACAAAAAAAAAAGAGCACATCGTGACCTGGGTTTTATCTTTTTACTATATTTGGTTCAATTTTTGCATTTAGTTCATGACCACACTAGTTTTTGGCAGTCTGTATGCATACTATCTATCATACATAGAATCATGAAACTTGTTGAGTGGATGCATCTTGATAAATACTACACTCATTTCAAAAAGAGGTCTCCGTGACCTAGATTTCATGCTTTGTTGACTTTGTTGAAATATTTGTTTAAACTCCTTTTTTTGGATGCTGTTTGTTTGAATCTTGAAACTTGATAACTGGATGCATCTCTGTTAATACTACACCCATATAACCAAAAAGGTCACTGTGACCAAGATTTTATGCTTTACTAACGGCATAGGTTAAGTATTTGTGTTTAGCACATGACAACGTAGATTTTTGCATGCTATATACATCCTAGCCTGTGCAGAAAGCTCTTTCTGACCAGTGCAGTTGGAAGTAGGAATAAATGTTTATTCAGTGGTAAACTTTCCATATGAATGACTCTGCATTGTGGCTAAGCTAGGGAAATACTGATACATTAACGATGCTTCTAATACTGGCTGTCAATCCAGGGTTAAAGTCCAGGGTTACTTAAAGCCTGTAACTTGATACCCAGTAAAAGTTGTCAGTAGGGCTGGAGAATGATCTAAGCTTCTGAAGTAGATTAAAAAAATTAATCTTCTTTATTGTTTTGTCTGGTATGCCCTGTCACAGTATGTATGTATATGGTTTAACAGCACATCAACACAATAATGGCTATATAGTGCCAATTAAAAGTTAAGTTTGTAAAATGTAAAGTCAACAAATTGCCAGAAAAGAAACTTATAAAAGGGGCCAACATTTTGTTGTCAGGATTGTTTTAGTCTGAATTAATTTCTGCATGATAATTAATGTTTTCACTGGCTGCTGGAGATTACTAAAATCTTCCCGGAGGAGAGCTATGTTATTGTTGATTACATTCTGGTTTTAAAACTAGTGGAGGTCATGTGCGCTTATTTTTTAAATGCACTTAATTGTAGTGAAATGTATCATGATACAATGCTTGTAAACTTGTGATGTTTATGCTTACTAATGAGCGGTATTTATGCATACCAATGAAATTCAACAGAATATTTCATAAAGATTGTTAATGAAAGAAAGGAAAAATTACCAGATGACAAAATGGAACAAAGTAAATAGATCGGAGCTCATACTAATCATTTCATT
The DNA here is from genome assembly GCA_029931535.1 of Margaritifera margaritifera. Lineage (NCBI taxonomy): Eukaryota > Metazoa > Mollusca > Bivalvia > Unionida > Margaritiferidae > Margaritifera > Margaritifera margaritifera. The sequence continues at coordinate 134,687 of JAQPZY010001121.1, forward strand.
TGGATAAGAGCCATCATCTTGGGATCAAATTTTATATCTTGTATTTTGTTTTACACATACATATGTATATATGCTATTATTTTGAGTTTAAAAAATACCTAAACGCCTGCATGTGCCTTATTTTGCATACTTATGATAAGGATGAGGAAATTACTTATTATGGTGGATTTTAATGCCATACATTTTCATGCTTGACCAATCAGAAAACATGTTACATTCACCAATATTTAATAATGCCTCCAACTGTTTACAGCATAGATCCAGATTTTACAGTTTCATAATTTGCTGTCCGATTACGGTATACAGTATTCACTTGAAATCATGAATGAATATCATGGATCCTAATGAACTGCTGAACAGTGCAATATCACATTGAGTGTTTGCATTAGGGGGCATGCTTTTAAACAAGTACATACAGTACCGGATGGTAGCCAAGCTGAGTAACCAGTACAAACGTTCAGAGGTTATGTCAACAAATACATCTAAAGTTTACTTAAACAGAATGAAACTAGCCTTAATTATTGTCACTTTTATATTGTGCTTTTATTTTGTTAAACAGGTAGTTGATTACAATGGTGAGAGAACATTAGAAGGCCTCACTAAATTCTTGGAAAGTGGAGGAAAAGAGGGTGCTGGACCAGCCGTAAGAATCCTTTTTAATTATCATTATTATTGTTAAAATATTATCCTTTTTAATTATCATTATTATTGTTAAAATATTCTAACTATCCAATGTGAGAATTGTTTTCAAAGCTTCTATTTGCATGTATTGTGATGGGCTTTTTTCTTAATAGAATACATTTAAATATTTAAAAAATAAATTGAGACAGGCTTTTAACTGGCACAATTTGTTTTAAACTTGGAGCTAAGGGAGACAACTTAAAATAAGGGATGGCAGCTAAAGATTTTGTGGAAAATTGTGCATATCACTTTCTTCAAGCATCTAGAGTATTTGGACTACCTCGACATACATTTGGCAAATTCTATTGAGTTAGACTAGAAAATATGTTCATGGAACATGATTGCCCATCCACAGTGATCTAAATCCAACTGGAAGGGCAGACCAAGGTGGCACTATATACCCCATGAGCAACTCCATGAACATTTGTGGAGAGGCATTTAAATCTGGATAACTTATTGGCATGTTATCGAGTCGTTTTCTTCGTATAGGCTTTATTAAAGGTGTTGCTGTACAATTTTGACAAGTATATTTTTCTTCTTGTTTTGAAGTATCACAGGCATACAAGAGAATCTAATAAATATTGTCTTTTTGTTGGAATGAGATTCGATATGTCGTATAATTGTGCTTTGTTCCTATATGAATGGTTTAAGTACTGAAAATCTTTTGGCATGCAACTACCCTCTTTTTACAGGAGGATGTCATATTTTCAATCTACTCTTCATATTACAAGTTTAAGGATATAATTTGTCTCGGTTTAAAAAATTACATCGTTTAGAATTTGTCTTGTATGTGAATTAAATATTGTATGCAGACTCGTCAGTTATTATATCACCTAACCATGTAGTGCGTTTAAACATGTATATTAATATAGGAAATTTTTCTTTTTTGGTCCATGTATGTATTAGGGTTTAACGGCACGTCAGCACAATAATAGTTATATGGTGTAGATTAAAGGTAAAGTTCTAAAAATTTAAATATAAAATTTTTTACAAATACTTTTGAAAGATTAACCAACTTTTTGGTCTGTCCTGTTGGTCTGTCCAGCATTAAATGAAAGGAAGACAATGCTGCAGCTTAAATTAGTCTTAGCATTGTTGTCTTTATTGTGAATGTGAAGATTTTTTTTTTACGATGTTGAAATTAATTTCAATACTTATATTCACAGGTGAGACAGTGCTCCTATAACCTTCTTATAATCTTTTATTGTGAAATTTTATAGTTCCACATGAACTTTGAGTAAATTCTACCTTTATGATTTTTTCCCAGGATGATGACGAGGAAGAAGAGGAAGAGGAGGAGGAGGAGGCAGGGGAAGGAGAAACTCATGACGAGTTATAAACACATTCTTAACTTACTTCAACCAATATGACTAGTCTTTACAGTTTTCTCCTCATTCATAAACCAAAGTATTGGAAGGATGGGTGCTTTTGTGGAATGCTGTCATTGAGAAATAATCTGAGTACCAACATATCAGCAGGAAGAGATGATACTCAGTATAAACATGGAATAGGAAATAGCTACTTCTTGTTTTATTGATAAAAAAAGGATTTTGATTCTTGTCTAAAAGTTTTGTATTTAAAGAAAATAGTGCATGAAAAATAAATGCATGTTTGAAGATCCACTCAACACTATTCTTACAGAATGTTGTCATAGAATTAAAAAGAAATATGTATATACCAAATTAGAATTGAGTGGAAAGATGATCATTTCATAATTTTGCATGTTTTTCAGGAAGACGGTGTTATATTATTTATTGCAAAATGGAAATATAAGATGCAATGTGATCTCCTATGAAAAAAACAAAACATTAATAGTGTACAAATTTATAATGGGTTCAGCAACCGATGTCATAATTGGGATAGCACGCATATTAATTTATTTTCTCCTTTGAAGTTTTTGCAGGTTTTTTCTTTTTTAACTGTTTGCAAGAATTAGTTGAAACTATGTCAAAAGTACCTAGCAAGTACCAAAGATTCTGGGGGTATTTTAAACGTTATAGGAACCCTTTTTTTTTTTACAAACATTGGCTGACAGTTTGAGTATTAGCACAGTTACAAATTGTCAACAAATGTTTGTAAAAATAAGGATGTCTATAATAAAACTGTAAATACTTTCCCTGGTATGTGCTGGATACTTTGGGCATAGTCTTGACATCAATTACTTCAAAATTATCCAAACTTGCATCAAAGTGGGTAAAGATTTATGTTATGACATCGGTTGCTGGCTCTGTATTAGCCATCATCCGATGGAACTGAATGGGTTCCATCCTGAAGGATTGAATGGGTATATTGATAAAGGAGAGAGAATATTGTGGATATTTATTTTTTCCGATTTGCCTAAAAAATCAGTTCTGTATTTCTGCCTTAAACTATATTGATGTTTTTTTTCTACTGCATATTTGTGTCTAAAAATTGCATGAATATTCATTTGGGTTAGCCTGTCCATTTAGAGATCTAGTTTTTCTCTTATTTTAATGTGAACATAATCTTTTATCATGTTCTCTTGCATTTTTTATACTTATAGTAATGTATATCGGGATGTATCGTAAATTATATTTAAAAAAATTTAATTGAAAATTATACAATTTACCAGAGTGGTAAACACTTTATTTATTCCTTTGATAATAACATTCTAGGCAGCCATTTTTGTTTATAATCATGTGCTCATTTTATGACCATGTAAATTGAATTGCGAATAAAATCAGTTTTGATAAATAAAAGTGTCAGACAAATCAACAAGATAAACATAACTGCTACAAGAGTAAACCTTGAAACTTTGCAAATTTTGTTAGCATATCATGTCTTCCTGGCAGTTAGCTTTTCGTAATGAACAGCTATTGTCATTGAATTCAGTTTTGTATAATGTAGACTTTTCAGGTGAGGATCTTGTTCTTCATGCATTTTTGGAATCAAAATCACAATTAGCTCTTACAGACCAAGATTTTCAATACTTAATCATGATGATGGTTTTTGATACAATTTTACTCTAGTACTATTAAAGTAGTAGTATTACTAAGGTCATTTTCCTATTTGAGAGGAGAAAACTTGTTTGTTATCAGTGAAATACACCATGCTAATGCATTTTATGAAAAATCATAATGAAATTTGTGAGTTAAACTTGAAGCATTCAAAATAACATGATGATGTGCTTGTGAATATAGATGCAACTTTTACTAGCGGTGCTGGGTAAAGTGCTTTTTTTTAAAAATGCATTTTTAAAAAAAATGAGCATCATTCCTGATTATGACAAATACATGTGAAATTATTCTCTATTTTTAGAAACATTTTATCATATCACACTAGCAGCGATTGATTTTGAATTATGCATGGAGGGCTAATAATTTAAGAAGCATTTGTAGAATGTAAAGGGAATAATGTCATTAAAAAATAGTAGTATGGGATATGTTAACAAAATTGTGTTTAATAAAAGAGGTATTTCCATTTGAACCTGCCATAATTGCCAACTACAATTTACGTATGAAGTCACTGTCATTTTAAGGATTTAATATAATTTGCAGTCACAGTAAAACAATAATCACATGCCCGAATGTACATGAAACTGTGTTAGAGTATGGATTATGTATGTGGCTTAAGTGGTGAATGAATGCATGCTAGAAAAAAATGGTAAGAATTGCATGGATGAAAATATTTCTCTTTATCCTCTGATGTCTGCAGAGGTTTAGTTGTAGCATTTGTCATCTATTCTTTGATGTAGAGTATTTAGTTTATGTATTCAGTATTTAACTAATATGCTGACTGACTTGTTGCAGTCATTAGTAATTTTTTTCTTTGATCAAGTAACTGTCTATGTAACTTGTTGGTAGAATATTCTTCACAAACTTAGATGTTGAGCTATTGAAGTTAGTTTTTCCAGTAGTAATATATGATCATCAAAGAAATTTGTCCTTATTTTTGTTTGTTTAAAATAAATACAATTTAAGTCTGTGCATATCCATATTAGAATATTTAACCAAATCACTCAAAAATATCGTTCTAGTTGTTACCTGTAAGTGAAAAAGTATTGAGAGGACATTTATATTCATATATTTATCACTCGTACATCTGCCCCCATCTGAATTTGGTGAGAATCTTGTAATGAATGTGAGGCCAGTTTTGGTTAAATACATGTTATAGATGTATAACTAGAGGCAAATCCAAGCATATGATTTACTAAAAATAAATTCACATTTAGTTCTGGTACACATTCCATTGGTAAACTTTTGGGTATGGTAGCGTTCCAAGGAGTAAGCAATTTTGCAGAATAGTAATGTTAAGCTGAACCTCATTGGAAGACTACCACATTTTAATAAACTATAATGTTATCTTTGTAGACCTATCGTGTTGTTTTATCAGCGTACATAAATCTCAGAATTTGTAAATACCTTTCCATTTCCTTAAAGGAGAATTCTCACAAGGTGTATCTTTTACACATGCTAATACTCGCTTCCTTGGCCCTATGAGTGGCGTGAGCATCAAGGTTTTATCACATGATGCACTGTAAACAAATTGAATCTTATGTGCATATTAGTGTACATACTTGTAGTGTGAATGATCGTTTAACAGCTGCCATTTCAGAACTGAATATGTTCTTCAAAGTACTAAAATGATCACAGTCCAAAGTTTATTCCAAATTTTGTTTTCTATCAGCTGCCAAATATTATATTTGTATTTATATCTTGTGTATACAAGTGTTCTCCCATTTAGAAAAAATGGTAATTTAAGTTAATGTATATTGGTTTCTAGCATATTGGTACAATATTCAATCAAAGCTTATTCCAATCAGTTTGTGTTGGGAGTTGGCTTATTAAGTACATATTCTGTAATTTATGTCAGAGTGCCATTAAATATAAAAAAATCATGCATTAGCTGCATCATATACATCATGAAATGATGTAAAAGTAATGGTCTCCAGTCAAGCAAAAGCAAGAACAAGAAAAATGTTCAGTACGCTATGTAAATGAGAATAAAAATGATGCACAAAGAGGAAGCCTTTTTGTTTAGCTCTACTAGTCATAGACCAGAAGAACTTGTGGGATGGCCTGTTGTCCGTTGTGTGTCCATCTGTTAGCACATACTTGTTATTGCTGCTCTCAATAAACTACTGGGAGGATTGCAATGAGACTTTACATACACAATCATTCCAAGGTCTAGTTGGTTCTAAATGGAAATGGTGCTACTTGGACACCCAATATGGCTGCCACAGTGGCCATCCAGAAAATCTTGTAGTATCACTACTACTTATGAATGGATGGTCATATCAACATAAGGTTTTTACTATAAGACTTGTTATGATGCCTAGTTGGTCCTAAAAATTGTGCCAACCTGATGTCAAATATGGCCACGACAGCAGCCATCTTGAAACTCGTGTTATCGCTACTCTTGAATGGAAAGTCGTGTCAACATGGGGTTTTCACCAGAAGACATAATGTCTCGTTGGTCGTAAATGAAAATGGTGCCACTCTGATTTTCAAGATGGGGGCTATCTTGATAAACTTGTTATTGCTGCTACTTCTGAATAGAGGAGCATGTCAACATGGGGTTTTCACTTAAAGACTTCTTATGGTGTCTAGTTGGACCTAAAATGGCAGTGTTGCCAATGTGACATCCAATATGGCCACCTGAGCAGCCATCTTGAAAATCTAGTTATTTCTACCCCTCATGGATAGAAAGTAATATTAGCATGAGGTTTTCATCAGAAGACTTCTTATGATTTCTAGTAGGTCCTAAATGAAAATGGTGCCAATCTGACACCCAATATGGCCACCGATGCAACCATCTTGAAAATATTGCTATTCCTCTTAAATGGAAAGTCATATTGACATGGGGTTTTCACCAGAAGACTATGATATCTAGTTGGTCCCAAAAGAAAATGGTGCCAATCTGATTTCAAATATGGCCACCATAGCAGCCATCTTTAAAATCTTTTTATCACTACTACATTCTAAGTGGAAGGTCATATCTACATGGCGTTTTCACCAAAAGACTTCTTATGGTGTCTAGCTGGTCCTGAATGAACATTATGCTGATTTGACATGCAATGCGGCCACCTTGGTAGCCATCATAAAAATCTTGTCGCTACTCCTCCAGAGTGGATGATCATATCAACATAGGGTTTTCAGCAAAAGATTTCTTGTGATATCTAATGTAAATGGTTCCAATCTTAAACAAAATATGACTGCCAAAACAGCCATCCTGAAAATCTTGTCGCTATTCCTCCAGAATGGATGGTCATAATGGCATGGAGTTTTCACCAAAGTCTTCTAATGATGCCCAGTTTGTCATCAATTAAAATGGTTCCGATCTTGCATCCAATTTGGCTGCCACAGTGGCTAATTTGTGAAAATCATGTTGCTCAAGAACATCGGAGATGGTTTCAATACTAGACATTTAACAGTAGAAATAGTCTTGGCTTGCATTCCTGGAAATTCTCTTTGGACAGTAGAGTGTCCGTCCCTTCAAGCGACTCTCGTTTTTTAATGCAAAACATGGGGAGAATATAGGTATCACTTTGTCAGTGATGATGTTGTTAATATGGTTGTTGGCATCATTGATGTCCAAGTTGTTTTTGCATTTAGTCCTATTCTTGGAGAGGTAATGCAAGTTAAGTTATAAAGCTTCATGGATGCATTTATCTTTAGAAGTATTACTTGTTGCCACTAGAGGCAGGTTACAATCCACTTTTCCATTAACCGTGTGCATTAGCCCTCTTTCCTCAATTAGTGGCATGTGCAATCATCTCAGTTGATGTGTTTATGGTCAAAGTCACAATGTCTAAAAGAGTGAAACAAATTCCACGCAATAATGACTTGTGTACCGTATACCTTGAACAAACTTTGTGATTGGCTTGCATTTGAGATGCAACACCAGTTGTCTTTGAGGTCAAAGGTTAATGTTGCATTCTGCACAATATCTTTTGTTATCACCTACTTTTACCGACCTTTGTGGATGGCTTGCATTTGAAACAAGGAAGATGCCTATTGAGTTTGGGGTGAAAAGGTCTGAGGTGAAGGCCACATGGACTAAAAGAAGGAAAAACTGTTTCCACAAAACTATTTCTGTACCAAATGCCTAGACTAATGGATGGCTTGATTTTGAAACAAGAAAGACAAACATTGATTTTGGGGTTTAAAGGTTGAAGGACAAGATCAGAGGGAAAATGATTTCCACAAAAAATAACTAAATTCCAATTCTTATGCCTGCAAGAGAATTGTGAACAGTACATTATATGCCTGCTCTGTGTTTAATAGTCCCCTATGTAGGCATTAGTATAGTATGGTTGACTGGAGATTATTGACTAATGGGTCTCAGTGACCTCGACCTTTGAGCAAGGTATACAGTCTTGAACTAATGTTAATGTGCATAAACCATTATTTACTTGTTAGACTTACCATGACCTCTGACATTTAGTCCCCAAAATCTCTATGTTTTTTTAGTACCCTACATACAAGCCGTCCACAAAGTTTGGTCAAATTGCTTCTGCAAGGTAGTAACCTTCACCATTGACCTTTCTAACTCCAGAATCAATAGGCTTCTTTCTTACCCAATGTGTAAGTCATCCACAAACTTTGGTGAAGGTACATGGTAAATAAATGAAAATTTTCAGAAGAAACCATTCTTTTTTCTTCAGTTATTGACTTTGATGTTTGACCTTTTGACCCCAAAATCTTAGGTTTCTTCCTCTCCCCAAGCACGAGCCATCCACAAAGTTTGGTCCAGGTTTCTGATGAAAAACTAATGTTATTGTGCAGAATTTTATTCTTTCAAAGCGATCTTGATCTTTGACCCCCAAATCGATAGACTTCCTTATCCCAAGTGTAAGCCATCTACAGAACTAATATTGTTTGTTCAGGAACCTTTTTCTGTCAAGCCCACACTAATGGGAAGCGAGACAGCTGACGACCATGTTTTTGATTAAAGTTTATAATTTGCAGATTTCCTAAACCCTTTGATAGATTCTCATCATACTGGCAATGAATCCTTATGTAGCTAAGACAATTCATTCTTATCACATTCTCACTCACCCCATTTACCTTAGGGTCAAGGTCCCAGTTGTAGAAAATTTGTGTTAAAAGTTTTTCATTTGCATATATTTTTTTTAAACACATGATAGATTCTCATCCTACTTGGCATTAATCATTATAAAGCAAAGACAATTAGTTTTATGACATGCTTGCTTGCCCCTACAACCTTGCAGTCAAGATCACAGTCATAGAAAATGTAAATATCAAGAATTGTACAAACCTGTTAGAAGTAAATTTCCTCCAAATAAATGCTAGCACGAAGTACTAAAAGATTGAAGATAAAGAGCATAAATGTTAATATTCTGTAAAATGGATATAAAAATATAAAATGATTTGGTTTTGTTTGGGTTGTTGGTTATAGCGACACTTTTAACACATTACTGGACAAAGGCAAACAATGTAAGATCCTTAAAAGATGGAATCCGATTTTTTCATTTATATTTCCAAAACATTCCCAGGTTTTTCCACCACCAAATATACTGGCCGCCATGTATAGCTATCATGTGCTGAAAAATGGCATAAAACCCACAAATCCAAAAATCTTAAACTCTGGATTTTCTTCATAATCGGAATGAAACATTATGAAGCTAAGATAATTCATTTGGTGATGTATGCACTTGCCCCATTGACCTTGGGATCAAGGTTAGTCATAGAAAATTTGTGTTCAGAATTTGGGTAACGTTTCTTAATTTGTTCATGTTTCCGAAACCCTTGCTGGATTTTCTTCATACTTGGGACGACTCATTATGAGACTACGACAACTCAGTTGCTGACATGCATTGCTTGCCCATTTTACCGTGGGGTCAAGGTCAGTTATAGAAAATTGGCATTAAGATTTTGGTAAAAATGTAAATATACAGAATTGGAAAAAAAGAACAACTGGGAGAAGAATCCCCTCCAAGGAAATGTAAACAAAAAGTACAACAAGGTTAAAGATAAAAAATAAAGATGTTAAAATATTTAATGTATATAAAATATAAAATAAAGGCCCAAATGATAAAATCCTGAATAAATAGGGTCATATATATATATATATATATATATAAAAGTCAAAGATTTTCTCTGGCGGTACATCATCAGAGTCAGAAAAAAATTTGCATTAGGGTTTTTTCATTTGTTTATATTTCCCAAACTCCTTGATTGACTTTGTTCATACATACATTAGACCATTTGATCCCAAAATGAAAAGCCTTCTTCCTTACAAACAGTGCATATCATGTTATGAACACTGTCCATCCGTCTGTTCCGTATTTTTGTTCTGCACAATAACTCTAGTTCTCTACCATCTACTGTTACCAAACTTCGTAAATAGCTTTCATTTGGGGTAAGAAAGAAGCCTATCGATTTGGGGTCAATGGTCAGATCACTGAAGAAAATAGGTTTCTGCACAATGATATTAGTTCTACAGACGTGGACCAATCTTTGTTAAAGACTTGCACTCGGAGGAAGGAAGAAGCCTATCAATTTCAGACCCAAAAGATCAAAGGTCAAGGTCACTGACTGAAGGAAGAATACAGTTACATTAGGTGGCACTCTACAGTTTTGTATTTTGCATAGGGTTAGAGTTTTTAAAAAAATGAACTTCCCAGGTTTTCCTCACTGGTTATCCTGACTATTTAAAAAAGACCTTAAGTATCTTAGGTATTAGTAAAAGAACTTTTAATTCCCTTTATTTTGGTGTATGATTGATGTATGAAATTTGGGTTATAGAGTATGCAGCTTGGTCTTACTTCAGATATGCACCTATCAAAAATCTGCTAGCTCCACGTGGTCATTTTAACTTTCTGGACTTCAAAGGTAAATTGTAGAAAAGAGCCGTTAACTCTTTTTTATACTTTTTTATATTTTTGAATTTTATATTTTTTTTATACTTTTTTATATTTTCATTCATTTTTCTTTCTGAAGCTAGTATGGCTTACTCTGGCCAAATATGTTTTCCCTACTTTAATAGCTGCTAAAAATAGTGTACTTTGGACTAATTCAGGCTGATTTTTTTAGCACATGGGAGTTGCCATTTTTGTCAGCTATGTGCTTACAATTTTCACAAGTGCAGTATGTACAGAAATTTTAGCCACAGTACATGGAAATAACATAGAGGTATGCCAACATTCTCCTCATTGTGCATGTTGCAAATTCAAACAACTTCACCTAACATGTCACTCTCTCAGAAGTACATAATATCTGTTGAGCACCCCCTTAATTCCAGTTGTGGATGGCTTGCACTTCAGGTAAGGAGGAAGCCTGTTGATTTGGGGTAAAAAAGACAAAGAGCAATGTCACTTTGACTGAAAGTTTGTGGATGGCTTGCACTTAGAGCAAGGTAGAAGCCTATTGATTTTGTGGGTTAAGAGGTCAAATTCACTGAGACTGAAGAAAAAACAAATTCGGCACAAAAATTTCAGTTCTCGAACCATGTACCTTAAAAAAAATGTGTGGAGGGCTAGATTTTGGGGGTCACGGTCACTGTCACTGACAGAAGAAAAATGATTTTTGCATAATCTCCTTAATTCTAGACCATGTACCTTGACCAAAGTTTGTGTGTGTGTGTGTGTGGGGGGGGGGGGGGGCTTGCACTGAATATATTGAAAAGACCTGTTCATTTTGGGGTTGACTCAAAGAATTGTTTTTTTTTTCTTTTACAGTAATTAATTTTGTTTTGGTTAAGTGCCATCACTAACTTTTGTAGATGGCTTGCACGTAAGATAATTTAAAAAACGCCTAGAGAATTTGGTGTCTAAAGTTCAAAGGTCACGGTCATGGTAAGTCTAATAAGAAAATAGTTTCTCTACAGTAAGTTTGGTTCATAACTGTATACCTTGACCACAGGTATAAGTCATTGAGAGCCATTGGTCAATGATCTCCAGAGCTGATCATGCCATACTAGTGAGGACTATTAAGCATGGAGTGGGCGTATAGTATACCATCCACAGTACTCTTGATCAGCTATTGCAGCAAATCTTAGACTGAAGGTGCATTTTAAAATTGAGGTGTATCATGCACCAAAACTGCCACTGTGACCTACTTTCCAGGATAAACTGAAATGCATAAAAGTCTTGTTTTGAGATTAAACTTTCAGTATGTCTCCACCTGTCGCCACCAAACTTGCACTGTAGCTGCATATTTGGATGAAGATGTCAAGCAGCAAAAGCTGTGTTTCTGTAACCAACTTTGTAAGGTCTATTGATCATTGCATAAAAAACCCCCAAGAAAAACAGTATTTGTGCCACCGAAGTGCACATGTATTATAAGCTCCTGCTTATTGACAACTCTAGTTTTAACAGTGGCATCAAACCATAGCATCTGTTAACACTTGGCTACTTTTTTCATATTGAGTTGCATTGGCATCAAATTATCCCAGAATGATCCAGTTTTACAAAGTTTCCTTTGTAGTGTAAGGTCTGTTGCCTAATTCCTCTGTTGAGTTTTATGGGCACCAAACTTGACCAGCATTCTCCTCTCATTAACCTAGCATCATGTATGGGTAGTATTAGAAGGGTCTTTTATAGACTCGAGTGAAATTAAACATTTCTACCACAAGACAATTGTAGTAGTATATAGCACATTTGTTAACTGCATTTTGATAAAATAGTGGTAGACACGTTTATAATTATCTGTTAGGAAAAAAAATGGCTTGTAATGTTTGCAGACAAGAGAAAAACGAAACGGAAAAGTTAAGTACAAAGTATAAAGAATGTAGGGATTGTGCCAAAAAGCAAATCCTCAAAACTTGTATTGGTGCTGCAGCTTGGTTTGTTGTTAGAAGCAATATAGTAATCATACATGTTTTTGTTTTGTTTCTGGTATCAACGTTTGCCAAATCCCGAGCATGTCATTGAAGCCTAGGACCAAAGGGGAGAGGACTTCAACACACTAGCAGGATTTGGTGAACGTTGATACCAGAAAAAAACATGTATGATCACAATTATTACATGAAAAGGAAAAACAACAACAAGAACTAAACCCAGACATTTTTAGATGCAAAGTAAAGTTTCCCTAATGAAGGTGCCGATCTGGTATATTGGCTTTACTTGAATTTTTTTCCAGGCATTGCGCACTCCCCGGCACATTGGCTTTACCTAATCCTTATTTTTCTGGAAGGTGCACGGTCCCGATCAGCTGATGGAAAACGGTCAATGTATGTGAGTTTCACACAAGAGAGTCAACTTCAAAGATCTATTGATGAAGACTGTTTTGACAAGAATCACACTAATTTACCTGATGAGTGGAGGAGTGGTTAAACACCTGTTCATTTGCACTGTAAGCATTTATTGTACCTCGTCAAGTGCAGGATGTTGGTAGGTACCCAATTAACACAATGAACAGATCAATTAACCATTAAAGGGAACGCCGACTCACGACCACTTCATAACTATTATGATAGCGAGTAGCGGTATTTTTCACTGCTCCAACAGATTAGTGATGATTGGGTTTTAGGGGTTTGTCGACAAAATCACTAACCTTGGGATAGCGGATTAACATTAATTTCGAGCCCTGCAAGTATGAAAATTAAATAAAAGTTTTTGTGCAGTAATTCTCCAAACAAATGTTTAAAACAAATAAAACTAAAATAGATGTTTACTTTAATCAATAAAGATGAAATATTTCACATCACCATCACCAACAACTGCAAAATTTGGGTAAAAGATGAAATATTCCACATCACCATCACCAACAACTGCAACAATGGGTACATTGCATAAGCTCTCATCATTACTCTCATTTCGACCAGTAAAAGAAAAAGACATGAACACATTAAGTTAAAGAAACATGGAACTATTTTATTTTCTTATGAAGTTCCCTCACTTTGCACTAAATAATTGCACTATGCCCATAAAGAAATAAAAACTAAGGGGCTAAAGAACTTGTGTGATATTACGAATCTACACTTTAAACAGGAAATTCAAAAATAACCAGTTTGTAATCATTTTTGGTCTTAATGGACATGTCTTCTCTACAAACATAAATTTCACATATATCATATGTAAGTACCAGTAATGTACACATATCCACTGTGGTAATGATAAATAATTCAACTTAAAACTTTAACCTGTAGCCATAAAACTTATTATCCATGAATAATAACAATCTAAATTTAGTCTTTTCAAAGGAATATTGATAGGGAATATCTTCACAACTCTATGTGATCTTCCGATCACGAAGATTTGACCACTACTGGATTTGATAATCTGAATATTGTAGGTAACATGCTACTGATGTTGACAAACAATTCTTCAGATATACCCTGAAAAAAAAGAGAAAAAAAGGATATGCCTGATGACATGTAAACCACTTTTACTTTAATTACCTATAAAATATTTACAGCATTAACTTGCAATACTAGTTCAAAACACTCCATATGCAGTTCCTTCATCAAAATTTCTGGATATATTTTTTAAATATTTATTTTAAATTTCTCCATTTTATAATGCATGTTGAGCAAGGATCAAATCATTATATCTTCATATAAAACTATATTCGCCCTTTTAAAACACATATGCTTCAACTGCAGGACAAAAGATCTAAGTCCAGAAATTAAAAAAAAAGGTAAAACTTGCAAAAATACTTAAATAGCACAAATCTCATCAGGTCATCTAAATATGCATATAAACAAACATATAAAATTTCCCTAACTATGGTCAAGCAGTTTGGTGCATAATCATGCTAAAACAAGTTTGAATAAAAAGTCACAATTCAAATACAGCAAATGACTGAACAAATACCATATATACTTGCTTACAAGTCAGATCCAGTTGCAAACTGCATAGACCAGATCTGCTGTCGCATAATGCGCTGGCAGATCTGGGTATATGCAGTTTGTAATGACTAATCAGTAGAACAAACAACATAGACCCTGATCTGCTGGCACACTGTGACGGCAGATCGGGGACATATTGTTTGCAGTTGGACCTAACTTCTATGTGGTACAAAATGCAAAGATGGCAAAAATGCCAAGAAAATCTAAATGGATCATCTACAAGTCTACCAAATTTAATTTGCCCAATTCAAATGGTTTCCGCTTAATTGTGCCAACATGGTTTTCTACAAACAAGCAGCTAATTAAAACTTTAACACTGAAGATGATCCAAAATTTTGAAACTGAGGTTAATCTAAGGTGTGCTGGATGGACAGATGGATGTATAGATGGACGGGAATGCACAATATGCCAAAATGATTGCTATATCAAGCTTATGTCATGGCATTTTTGATAATCAGGTTAAATAAGTGTCCCTCAAAGAGACTGATGCTCTACTGGCCAAAATGAATTTCCAGGAATCCAAGATAAAACTGTATCTTCTTTTTAATTGCAGTGTTGAAACCATCTCTGATATTCTTAAGTAATACATTTTTTTTCAAGATGGTGGCCTCAGTAGATGTCAGATCAGCATCATTTTCATTTAGGACAAACTAGACACAATAAGAAGTCTTCTGGTGAAAACCCAGTGTTGATATGACTTTCCATGTAGGAGGAGTGGCAACAATAAGATTTTAGAGATGGCTGCCATGGCAGCTATATTGGATGTTAGATCAGCACCATTTTCATTTAGGATCAAGTAGACATCATAAGAAGTGTTCTGGCAAAAAACTCATAATAATATAACTTTCCATTCAGGAGAAGTAGCAATTAGGGCTGTCACATTTACACATGTAAACAACATCATTTCATTCTCATCACGTAAACATTAACAAAATCAATAATCCAGCTTGGAATTCTGGTCACATCAAAATGGCTGATAGAAACAAAAACAATCTTAAGTCTGGAAATATTTCACAGAGGTATAAATAGTGGCATAAAGAAGGTAAAATACAACCTATGTGCAACAGAATCAGCTAACTCTGGTCGTAGTACCAGCACAATGTCAAATCATCTAAAGCACAACATAATCCCATAATTCTACATAACACATTACCACCGAAACTGATTCAAAAAGGATTCTCACTCAAAAGCCAATTATAGCTTTCAAAACTCCTGTAATTTATTCAATGTTGAAAGTAAAATGGCAGAAGTGCTACTCTAGAGTTTAAATGTACTAATTAAATTTTTCTCTTGACATGTATGCAACATGGCACAAGATCTAGGTTAAACCGTGTTACATCAGGCAGTCACTCGGTAGCAGCAACTGGCCATCTAAAAACACATTAGTAATAAATATTAATAAAAAAACACACAAAACTCTGATGAATCTTGGTTTGGTTTTGTGGGGTTTAATGCCATTTTTCAGCACATGATAGGCTGTACATGGTGGCCAGTATATTTGATGGAGGAAGAACCCAGGAAGACCCCGGGAAGAACAACCAACCCACAAGAAGCTACTGGCAAGCTTTCTCACATACTCACATTGGTCGAGCCAAGACTTGAACTCGCATGGACAGAGGTGAGATGTGTGAGTGATCTGTAAAGGAGAAAGCCTTAGACCACTCTTGGGGTCCCCTTAGATGATGTAGCATCAATTGTAGTTAAGACCAGCAAAGCTGATATTTACCTACATAAAGCTTATCGTACTTTATAGAGCATCAACATGAATATTCAAAATAAAAATGAGGGGTTAAGCTCAGTGCAGATCATTCTGAAAACATTCTCCCTCCACTTTGCTGAGTCATTGTGATGGATCAGTATGTCACTGATGACTCAAATTTAAGGAAAAAATGTAACAAACTTATAAATCTGCATTGGTTTTTTAGTTAAACAAGATATTTGTATCCTTTAGCAACAAATATAATTATTCTTCAAAAAGAAGATTTATTTGACTCAGCATCAAGGCTGATTATCACTGACTTTCTTGTTAGAAAAAGTCACCGACATTATGGTCTATTATTATACCTCATAAAAGTAACAGTGTCAATGATTGGCGCATAGACTGTCAAATGTCGGGGAACAAAATATTATGTCTCCCTCATGCAATCATGCTCATGCAATTGTGTCATCCTTACACAATTGTGTATCCCTGTCTTGTACAACTTGGCATAATAAAAATTGATTGCCCTTGTTTGGGGGAGACAAAGGTTTGTTCACCCGTGGAAAGTCATGTTCCACTTGGGCTTCATTTCATAAAAGATATGTAAATGTTGAACATATTTGTAAGGTGGCACTCTCCAGTTAAGTACTTTGCATAGGGTTAGATTTTTAAAGAAAAATAATTACCCAGGTTTGTTTTCCTCACTGGTTGTTCTGGCTATTTAAAAAAAGACCTTGTATATCTTAGGTATTGTTAAAAGAACTTTGAATTCCCTTTCTGTTGGTGTATGATTGATGTGAGCAATTTGGGTTATAGAGTATACAGCTTGGTCTTACTTAAGATGTACACCTATCAAAAAAATTGCTAGCTCCACTTGGTCATTTTCACTTCCTAGACTTCAAAGGTAAATAATAAAAAAAAGAGCAGATAACTTTTTTTACTTTTGATATATTTTGTAATTCATTCATTGTACTTTCAGAGGCTGGTATTGCCTTCTCTGGCAAAATTCGTTTCCTATTTTAATAACTGCTAAAAATAGTGTACTTTTGACTAATTCAGGCTATTTTTCGAGTACTTTGGAGCGGCCATTTCTGTCTGCTGTGTGCTTAGATCATGTCCAATTTCCACAAGTACAATGTGTAAAGAAATTTCAGCCACAGTACATGAAAGTAGCATAGAGGTATGCCAGCATTCTCTCCTTTGTGCATGTTGCAAATGCAATCAACTTCATCTTACACCTGTCACTCTCTCAAAAGCATGTATTATCTGTAGAGCACCCCCTAAACATGACAGCTTTAGCAGTGATAATTTAGTTTAATGATTAAAGCATAAACAGTAAAAACATCAAATTGAACCAAAGTCAGTAGTGTGAAATATGGGTCACAGAAACCTATTTTTGAGATGATTGTGTTGTTCTCATCAAAATGCATCTTCTCACCATGTTTCATGATTCCAGATATAACAGTATTATACTGTAGATAAGAAACTAATTTGGTCATGAGCTAAATGCAAAAACTTAACATAAGCCAGTAAAATGTGAAATGTTGATTACAATGACCTCCCTTTGTTGTAAGGGTGTGGTACTAACAGAGATGCATACAATCATCTAGATTTATAATTCTGGCATGAACAGTGCTTGAGACTGAACCCAAGTCAGTGAAGCATGAAATATGGATCACAGTGACCTACTTTTGTAACAAGGGTGTAGTACTCATCAAAATGCATCATCTCACCAAGTTTCATGAATTTTGGTATAACAGTATGTATACTAGGTGCTAAAATCCTATTTGGTTATGAACTCAATGCAAAAACTTAACTTAAGCCAGTAAAATGTGAAATGCAAGGTCACAGTGAACTTTTTTTGTGGCAAAGGCATAGTACTAACAGAGATGCATACAATCATCTAGTTTGATATATCTATATTTATACAGTGTCCAAAAACCTTATCAAGAATGCACACTTCATAAACTAAAAATTAGGATTATAAGGCTTTACATTAATACATTTCTTTAACTGTGACATCAATCTGTGTTTTGAAAATAAAGAATATCCTGTTTTAGTATCAGTTGACTTACATATGGAACTAGGAACTGTAATGTCCTGGACTCTTGGCTACCATAAGATGCCATTTCCATCATGAAGCCCTTAACACACTTGAATATCAGCTCTGCTCTTTTCAAGCACCAGGAAATTGTCATCTCCTACAATAAAAGATATGTTCTGAGCTATGAAAATGCTTTAGGTACTCATATAAAGTAAGCTTCTCATAAAACGAGAGCTGATACAGTGATAAATCATATATAACGAGCCAGTTTTTATTCACCAGAAATCTGTTTATGAAGTGTTACATCCTTCATATAATGATCTGTATTTAACGAGTTAAATTTTAATGTTCTTTGGACTACGTGATATATGGATATAGCCAATAGTTTGTTACTCTTAAGCATTGGGTATTAGCCACTTAATTAACTAGGTTATCAAAACTACCCTGGTGAGAAAATATCAATGCAACCCTATGTTATATTAAGTATTAACCATATGAACAGGGTCTTCTCTAGAATGTGTGAAAATCGGTATGATATTTTCAAGCATAACCTTTATTTCTTCACTAAATCCCTCCAATGTTCATAAACTTCCCCCTTTTTCTTCAAATGGAGGGGGAAGTTTTCCCCTAAAGCTTCAGTTCTAGAATAGATCCTGCATGACATCATAGATCTGACGTTGTTTTGACCCATTTCAAATTTTTGATAATGTGTCAAATATTGTTTATGATATGATACTAGGTATCACAATAGGCATCCAATTAAATTTCTGGCTAAACTACTGTATATACTCGCATATAATCCAGGTCCAAATGCAAACAACATAGACCCTGATCTGCCGGCGCGATATGCCATGGCAGATCAGGGTCTATGTTATTTGTTCTACTGATTAGTCTTTACAAACTGCCTAGACCCAGATCTGCTGGTGCATTATGCGATGGCAGATGTGGGTCTATGCAGTTTGCAGTTGGTATTGGCTTATATGTGAGTATATACGGTAATGTAATTTTCAAAACATTTATAGGAAAATTTGCATGTTTCATCTTGTGATAAATAGACTCTTACATTTGTGCTAATTTCAAATTAAATTTATGAAGTTTATAAATGAGCTGAATGATTTCTATCTTTTGCAAGCCTTGGTGGGCAAAGGATTGAAATCATATGAGTTTCATAAATTTCATTTAAATCATATGAGTTTCATAAATTTCATCTGAAATGAGCGGAAACTCAGGGGCTCTTTAATGCTCTCCTTCCATGCATATTGTTATGTATGATGTTTATATACTTGACTTTTGTTTATGATTGTAAGTTGTATGGTTATTTGAAAATCCATTCTTAACTTTTCTCAATGCTTGTAAGGCCAGTATTTTCATAGGCATTTCACAATTAGACTTTTGTAACATATGTCAGGTAGACCAGTATTTTTCCATTACAATTACTCATTCTGATCTGACATGTCATGTGTATTTATATACTGATTTTGGTAAACAAATTCATTCCTGTTCTTGAATTCCAGTTCTAAAGATCAGTCTGTAAGGAATCTATTTTAGTTGTGTCGTTGAAATCAGATATAATTTGAGAGGAATTATTTGTTTACAATATTCATTGGAAATACTAAAGTGCTCATTGACTTATGGATTAATACATGAGTTTAGGATTTATGTAGCTCATTTAAATACATTCTGGATTACATCTCTGTGGTACATCAGGACATTAAAGGCTATTGGAATTCATTTCGAACATTCTATTATTTTGGAGTTGTGATTGGATATTTAGGATTATTTAGAATTTAACTCACAAATTTAGTGTCTTTTGAATATATACTGTAATTGTCTGGAATAAATTGCTTGTTGATTTTACTTAATTTTATTGCTTTCACTTTCTTTCTGTTACATATTTTTAGGACCAAGAGTTTATATACATATTCATATTCATTTGGTAATACAGTACTCCCTCATCATGGGAACACAGAGTATACCACCTTATAGTGAGAATGACTTATAATGAAGTACATTATACAGCATTCCCTCATTATAAAGCTGTCCATGGGAGCCATAGAGTGTATCACCTTAAAGTGAGACTGCTTTATAATGAAGTACATTATACAGGTAATTTTACTACTACACAATGAAATGAGATCCATGACCAAACCCACCTCATAACAGTAATGGTGTTATAATGAAGGGCCTTAGAGCGAGGAAGTGTTGCACTAATAATAAAATTATGAAGGATCTAATGAGGGTCTGAAATGTAATTTTTGTTTGGTGTTTGTGAAAATGGGAAGAATCCAAAGACATCAAAATGATTTCATTCAGTGCAGAGTTAATACATATAGGCATTTTTCATCATGGTGTTAAAGTAAAATGAAGAACCTATGTTTTTCATCTGCAGCTGCAGCATTCCCGACCACAGACTGGTATGGACATTTACTTAAATGTCAAACAAGTGACCTCAATCAAATATTGGGAGTGGAAAAGCCAAAGTCTGTGCATTGGATTGAAAATAACCACTGTTTACATTCAAGCAATGACCCACTTTTATAAGTGGCAGCTTGTGAAAATACAGAATTTACTTGAAAGATCAATAATTTTTTTATACATTGAACATCTTATTGGTGATCTTGACACAATTTCAACCGAGTCAGTAATCCCAAAACGTAAATACCTGCTTTATCATTTCATACCCTCACTAGATGCATCAATCACAATCAATGGAATTATGGAAGAGTGGTCCAATTGGGATGTTGTCTGAATCACTCCTTTGCAAAATAAATGCGAATGGATGAACATGGTTGTAATTGGGGAGTGGTCTCAAAAACTGAACAGATACAAATTAAGAATAAGTTGACTGGACTGCTTATTGATTATGTAAAGTATATTCTAAAAAAAAAAATACTTGTCCAGAAAAGCATGTAATTAATCTCAACTTGGCTGAGAACTTTTAAAACTATGCAGACAATCATACTCATACATTACTATGTTGCCTATTCTATTTCTACCTCAGTCATTTCATGAGTCAGTAGAAGTGGTATGCTGACTGTGGTGATGTCATAGCGAAAACAGAGTTTGATTATGTTACGGATGCTGAGAATGACAGGATGGCGGGAGGTGATGTCACCCTTGACTGTATCATCCACCATCAGATGAAACACTACATGGATCTCTGATAGATTGGAATGACGAGTGATATAGAAATCACCTGTATGTAACCTCATTGTTTTGTCCTGAAAAGAAAAATAAGTATAAAAGTAGCCTTTTGGAGGGGGCTAATTAAAAATAAGTATAAAAGTAGCCCTTTGGAGGGGGCTAATTAAAAATAAGTATAAAAGTAGCCCTTTGGAGGGGGCTAATTAAAAATAAGTATAAAAGTAGTCTTTTGGATAATTACAATCTGGTGTTTAGCTGTGATTGCTCAATTTGTAGAGAGACAGCATTGAACTCTTAATCCAAGGATGATGGTTTCTATACCCACTCAGGTCAGCTGCCTAGGTGTGTCCATAGGATGGCACTTTTCTCCCATTTCTTCCACATGATAATAGTCAATAATGTGTTAAAAGTGCTTGTAAAACCAACCAGCCAACCAACCAACCAACCAACCTACTTGAAGAAATGACTTCTACAACAGTACTCTAAAATTAAAACCTCAGTAACTTTAAAGCCTAAATCTGATACAGATATGGTAATGTTGGCAATGGGAAATAAATATGATGTGAAATGATTATATTAAATAATATCAATGTTGCTTACCACCATTTTTTTTTTAAAAAGTAAAATATTCTGTTTTACATTTATCCCCAACAACAACTGACTGTAATTAGAATCTAGACATTTTGGATGAACACTAGCATTTCAACAGCCAAGTTTTTTCTGGTCCAGTCATTTGAACTGTCGCCCTGAGAATCTCATACAGGCATGATCTATAATTCTTACATAAAAATGCAGGTGCATCATTGTCGGAAGAGGTGTATGAATCTGGCAGTATCCATGTATCAATATCAGATTTCATGTGGCATTGATCCCCGGATGTTTTGTTACACTTATCCTTTTTCCAGGTCACATACTCAACAAATACAATGTCTGCCACATCTCATGCACTATGGGAAGTATGCAATCATTTTATGCTCTCCCATCTCAAAGGAAGCAAGAAATATTACGAGGAGAGGTGCACTTTTTTCCCCAATGCATTTTACTCAAATAAAGTGAAAGGAATATCGAGACAAGCAGAGTAATATATATGTATGTATGTATTTATTTGCTTATGGGTGCCTGTGTGTGTGAGAGAGAGAGAGAGAGAGAGAGAGAGAGAGAGAGAGAGAGAGAGAGAGAGAGAGAGAGAGAGAGAGAGATAGAGAGAGAGAGAGAGAGAGATTTTTGTAAGCATGTGGAAGTGGATTTGTTGTACACAGTGGTGTGTTTGTGTACATATGTAAGTAGTTGAAGGTCATCAGGGATATTAGTTTCTATGCTAATTATGTAACCACTCATTAAGCAAAGGCTTTATTATTATTATTATTATTATTAGGGGGAAAAAGTCGGGTAAAATTCCCAGATACTTTATCTTCTATTGTATGTAACATACTAACATTCTATAGATTTTTTCAGAACGATCCTTATGTATCCTTTCTACAAGTCAGGTAAACATTTATTATGTAAAACTTCATACATTACACTGTCTGATATAAAAGCATGTAAACTTCATACATTACACAATCTGATATAAAACTATGTAAACTTCATACATTACTCAATCTGATATAAAAGCATGTAAACTTTATTACACAATCTGATATAAAAGCATGTAAACTTTATTACACAATCTGATATAAAAGCATGTAAACTTTATCACACAATCTGATATAAAAGCATGTAAACTTTATTACACAATCTGATATAAAAGCATGTAAACTTCATACATTACACAGTCTGATATAAAAGCATGTAAACTTCATACATTACACAATCTGATATAAAAGCATGTAAAAGATGTACCCAAGATGAAAGCAATTTTATCTTATAAGACACTTTTCACAACCAAGCAAATGCTAAAGTATCAAAAGATTTAATTAAATTGATATTTTACTGTGTTAATATCTCCTTATCTGAAAAAGTTCTATAATGTCTGAAATGAAGGATATATCATGTGGTACTGAAAGTTCATGTTTTGGTGTGATTACATTATTACAAAATAGTTTTATTTATAAGGGTGTACATGTTGTGGTAAGTGGACTTCTAAGTCTATTAATTAAGACAAATAAGTAGAAGTGGCTTGAGCTGGGATATAAACAACATAAATTTTACCTGTCCTTCTTCAGAACTGCTACTGCCACTTTTTACACTGATCTTGTCAGCAATATCATCCTTGACCTTTTTGGCCCTGACCTCAGTTGCCTTGGCAACCTCCTGCTCAATGAGGAGGAACTGCTGCTCAAGGTTTGGGAAATGGAAATCTGCTGACTGCTCACACACCTTGGCAAAACCTGAATATTTATAAGATTCTAGTTCATATGTAGTAGAACTAAGTTTATCTGAACTTAATGGGAGATATTACAACTTTTTGATAAACAGGGGTTCTGAAAAATAAATTTGAGATACACCAAGTCTGCTTATTTAGTGACATACATGCATTGGGATAAGTTAATAATTATAGATTATAGCGTCTGTACTGCAGGTGAGACTGAAGAATCAGTGGGACAAGCTTACCAGCCCCATGTACTTCGGGAAAAACCACAATATAAAACAGTAGAAACACCCACTATTTTTTTTTTATAAACCTCTGATTATAAAATTATACAAATTAACTGTATTTAAACTGCTTTTCAGAACATTAAAGAAAAAGTAGTTTTGAAAAGAGATCTTGTTCTCATTTTGTTTTAGGACTGAATTGCACATTAACACATAATATGACATGATGTGATTTGATGCACTGTTGCATCATGACCCTCATGTGATGTCATGTTACACTGCAACAAACTTTTAGCTGCACCCAATAAGTACTTAACAACATTCATTAAGTGGAGAATTTACCGGATCATCACAAGTTATGCATTTGCACAGGACATCTTGAGTTGGGTATATACAAAAATTTGCAGATGAGATTAGGAAAAACAAGGTTCTAATGTAATACAGTGGTCACTCAGTTCAAGGCAACTCAGTATCACAAGGTCATTTTACAAGATGGTCATGGATCCAATTACACTATGTACCATATATACTCGCTTATAAACCTATACCAACTGCAAACTGCATAGACCCAGATCTGCCGTCGCATAATGTGCAAGCAAATCTGGGTCTATGCAGTTTGTAAGGACTAATCAGTAGAACAAACAACATAGACCCTGATCTGCTGATGCATTATGCACCGGCAGATCAGGTTCTATGTTGTTTGCATTTGGATACAGATTATACGCAAGTATATATGGTAATAGTAATACTGTGTATTTTGTGTACCACTATAAGGTGTCTCAGTATAACATGTTACACTTTTATAAGGCAGGTGTGGTCTTGAATCCCATTACATTATGTAATAGCAATACTGTGTATAATGTATCCCACTATAAGGTGTCTCAGTATAACATGGTACACTTTTATAAGGCAGGTGTGGTCTTGAATCCCATTACATTATGTAATAATAATAATATGTATTATGTACCCTAGTATAAAGGGACCTCACTTATCACACAATATACTTTTATGGCTCCCTTGAACAGCATTACATCGAGGGATCAAAGTATTGTCTACAAAGATTCATCAACAATCACATTAAATAGTTAAACCAAATTATTATGAACTTTGATTATGTAAATATTTGTTTTTTTGAGCTTATGTTGATTTCTCAGCTAAGGTAATCATTTTACTTCACTTGTAAAAGATTCTGATACAAGCAATTTTTGATTACTGTGAACTGAATTTTTTGTCTTGGCAATGCAAGAAGGGCAAAACTGTTACTGAACATTTTTATCTTCATTTCTTAACTGGTGGTGAGTCATCAGGCCTTGAGTCCATGTCAAACTGAGCATTGAAAGCAGATTGAGTGTTGTAACCAGGCCTTGAGTTCATGTCAGATTGAGTGTTGTAACCAGGCCTTGAGTTCATGTCAGATAGTGTTGTAACCAGGCCTTGGGTTCATGTCAGATTATGTGTTGTAACCAGGTCTTGAGTCTGTGTCAGACTGAGTGCTGCAACCAGGCCTTGAGTTCAAGTCAGATTGAGTGTTGAAACCAGGCCTGGAGTCCATGTCAAATTGAGTGTTATAAGACCTGAGTCCATGTCAGACTGAGAGTTGTAACCATGGACAAACCTGTCTTAAACTGCTATCTCTGGAACACAAGTAGTCTCCTAATACAGTTGTTTTTTTAACAGAGATTTATTTCTGTAATAAATATGCTTTAAGACATTTTTTAAAAGTGGTTATTTATGCCAGGTGACTCCTTCAGAGATGTCGTCATGAAGGCAGGTTTAGCTGTACTTTAATAAATAAAGTAAGTATTTTTACCTCTCTTAATCCCAGTGTAGGAGTTGAGTCGCTTGTCCACCAGCAGAATCATACCACACAGGTTGTTGGAATAAAGAGACATGGCTGTCTGAAGTCTCTGGGGTTCTGCAACAGGGACACCCCTATAAAGTATTAACAAAAATTGAGCCTAATACAACTCTCTTTTATAAGCAAACATTTAAATCTGCAAACACTTTTATATTGATTGGTTAATCACTAAAAAAAGATCTTCTTTCTGTCATACTCACCTTTTTTTAGCTACTTAAGACATACACACAAGAAAAAACTTTAACATTGAGCTTAATATAGGGTGTGGATGCATGTATGTACAGAGATGAAGATGGACATGAAAGTGATGGCTATGTCAAGCTACCGCCAAGGCAAACTTAACAAAATTAAATATAATTTTGTGTCAACAATATGTTATACATGACATTTTACTATAAACACTGGAAGAGACTGCATGTCAAATGGAAATCTGTCATAGAAACTCTTTAGAGTGAAATGCAAAGTTGGTCTAATTTGTGAGGTGGTCTCTGATAACAGCGACAAAATGGCAAACATGTACTGTTTTGGAGCAGCATAAAGTGGCCTCTTCTTGAGGTTTAGGATGATCAAGTTGAAGAAATTAATCAACTGAAATGAATAAATTCATCTTACCCTACTGTATGAATCTTGTGTTTACAAAGGTCAAGTACATTAGTGCAAAGCAGACGGATATTGTGGGTGGTTTTCATTTGAGCACCTGCAAGAAGACAAAATATGCAGATCATAAAAGAACATTAGTGCAAATGGTACACAATACATCTGCTGTTTGTTTCCTGTGGGTCATTCTAACATTGACCAGAACTATCTGATCTTGTAATCATTAGGCTTCTTTCCATCATCAGAAGCAACCTACCTGTCAAGTTTGAAGGTATGTTCAGTAGAACTCAAGTTACTATTAAAACACCAAACTCCTTTTGTCAGATCATAGTATCCTAGACCTTGACATGCAAGATAAATAGGTCTTTTTTGCTTTGTAAAAGGCAACATATCAATAGAGTTTGCTGAAGGTCTGTTTTGAAGAATTCAAATTATTATTAAGTAGACTTCTTTGTATCCTACAGGGCAACATATAGTGGACCCCTAAATAAGTAGACTTCTTTGTATCCTACAGGGCAACATATAGTGGAGCCCTAAATAAGTAGACTTCTCTATATCCTACAGGGCAACATATAGTGGACACCTAAATAAGTAGACTTCTTTGTATCCTACAGGGCAACATATAGTGGACCCCTAAATAAGTAGACTTCCTTGGATCCTATAGGGCAACATATCTGCAAAGTTTGTAAGGGTATATGAAGCAGAACTCAAGTTATCAAAAGAAACCATTTTGCTTTAATCAGTCACAGTGACCTTGATCTTTTACCTTTAGATTCCCTACATCAATTGTCTTCATGGTGTTGTATACGGTAACCCACATAACAAGTTTGGTGAAGGTATGTAAAGCAGAAATTAAGTTATTGTCTGAAAACCAAACTGGTAATGGTGGGACAGACATAATTAAAACATGAGATGCTCTGCCTTACAGCAGGTGTATCACAAGAGGCAAATGAAAAAGCAAAAAATCAATGACACTAAAATATGAATAATGGTGAGAAAATGTTGATTTCCGATTTCATGACAAATCCTTTGGGAATGTACCTAGATGGATGGTGAAGCTTTCCTCCATGCGAGGAACTTGTTCCTTTCTTTCCTCTTCATCTGCATCTGGTAAATTGGTAGTCAAGGTATGTACCCTCTGCCTACAATTACATCAGTGATAAATGTGACACAAGTACATAAATCATATAACAATTAGTATTCGATACAGTCAAACTGAATTTTAATTAAGTTTGGAACTACATTTTCAGATATAATACACCTATTGTCGGTATAGATGCCCAGTCATGCAAACAGTAAATTTAGAAACTACACTCACTTCAGAAGCAAACTGTATCTGAAAAAAACATTGTTTCTGGTTAGCTTGCATGTTTCCTTGACAGCTTTTCTCTAGCTAGTGTGACACTTTAAACAGCCAGAATCAGTCACTCCTTGAAGACTCTCTGGTTAAGGCTGTAACATTTACATGTGTAAACAGCTTAGTTTAGTTTACTCCCTGTAAACGTTTACAAAATTTGTAACCGTGTAATCAACATGCACATGGCTATCAGTGATGCAGGAACTACCTGTTCCAATTCAATATAAAAAATTTTAAAAAAAATTAACTGTTTAGTAAGATTTTCCTGTTAATTCTTTTCTTATGTTATTGATGATTTTCACATCGAATGTGGCATCACTAGGAAAAAGCAGAAGGTGATGAGAATTGGTTGTACCACACATTAGACAATATTACACATCAGTTTGATTTACTGATCTTGATGACAAAAAATTCTTTAAACTACATTATTTACCTCTGAAAAGAATGTAACATTTTATTTTCAAGAAATACCATTTTAAGTTTGTCAGCCACAGCAGTTTCTTACAGTAATTGCAGATCCTACAAAAGCAACCTATATACATGTCCAGGCAGTATACATCCAACTGCATTATCAATTTTTTCATCAGGTACCTATATCATATATGTAACAGTATAGAACATATAACACAATGACCCTAAGGATGTTTTACCTAAATTGTCTGATATATTCAACAAACCATGTCTTAAAAACTGAAACCTGTTATAATATGAGATAAAATACGTACAGCAAATGAAACAATCGCAAGATGAGTGAGGTACAGCATGCACATTGTCAACGGTTTACATATAAATACCTTTCAGCTCCAAGCCTAATGTGCATATTGGGGCAAAGATTGAGTTTAAATCTGTTCCAATTACCGTCTATACTCACGTATAAGCTTATACCAACTGCAAACTGCATAGACCCAGATCTGCTGTTGCATAATGAGCTGGCAGATCTGGGTCTATGCAGTTTGTAAGGACTAATCAGTAGAACAAACAACATAGACCCTGATCTGCTGGCACATTATGTGACGGCAGGTCAGGGTCTATGTTGTTTGCATTTGGACCTAGCTTATACGCGAGTATACACAATAAATGGCATCGGTTTAGTTATTGTATACCATGTACACATTTAGAAAGTTTGGTAAATGTTGCAGTCTTATCACAGGTTATTTTTGGATGAGGCATATGTTTCCATTAGTAAATGAATCAGGCATAACAAACTCCAAACTATACCCAAGGTCTAAATTGTATGTATGCACACAACTTCATTTATTTTCTTTATATGTTCGTATGAGTATACAGAAAATACTGCATTCAACTGGAAGTAATGAGAGAGAGAGAGAGAGAGAGAGAGAGAGAGAGAGAGAGAGAGAGAGAGAGAGAGAGAGAGAGAGAGAGGAAGAGAGGGGAGTATTCTTGAAAGCCATCGATTTTGTCTTTTTTTATTTTTATTACTCATTTATTAACTAATTTATTTATTTATTATCAACTTTTAATTTTAGCTCAAACTACATACATGTAGTAGGGCTGAGCAATGCGGGTTTGATCTTTTCTTGTGTATTAATTCCCAAGCTAGAGTAAGTGGAATTAATTTACATCTGTCTGTAATGATTATAGTAGTGCTTTGAAATAATGGCTGCCATAAGACAGAAGATATTGTTGGGAATATGGCACATGTACATATCAGTTATGCCAAGACAATCTGCTCAGGTACAGGTGGAAACTGCATCTGCTCAGGTACAGATAGAAACTGCAACAGCAACCAAGCTCAATATTAAGTTTTCTGTCTACATGAGCCATATGATCGACTTGATCCAGAAATAAGTACATAGTTTGAACCTGGTGGGAAATCACTGGAAAAA
This sequence comes from Margaritifera margaritifera, assembly GCA_029931535.1. NCBI lineage: Eukaryota > Metazoa > Mollusca > Bivalvia > Unionida > Margaritiferidae > Margaritifera > Margaritifera margaritifera. The sequence goes on from JAQPZY010001121.1 coordinate 164,225, forward strand.
AGTTTAATTTTCAAGGCTCATCTTTAATTGGAGTGTTTTCATAATTTTGCATTGAATTTACATGTCAACTACCGTATTTGCCGGCCTATAAGTCGATGCGGAGTATAAGTCGATTTCGCTAATTTCGTCAATTTTCAATCCTTCATCCATATATAAGTCGATGTGGAGTATAAGACGAAGCCAGATCAACACCTTGGCTTCGTCACTTTCGCTAGTAACTTCCGTTTTCATGAATATTAATGGTATTACTATGCTGTTCCATATTAATTGGGAAAATGATTAAGATGGTCTGTACATGTGTTATTTATACGTATTATTTATTGGTACATTGTACGCAATGATATGAACCCCTGTTGTCAAAAAATAAGTGCAACTTGTATTCTTACAGCAACAGTAACCTCATTATCAAATTATATGTACAATAAAAAATAAAAGAACTCCATTAAGACCTGTTTTTTTTAGTGAATGCGTGTATGTATGTGTTTGTGTGTGTGTGTGTGAGAGAGAGAGAGATGAAACAACGCTATGTCAGTTTGTAAGATCGTATGCATTCAGAGCAGTTTTTACTTGTAGCTTTTGGAGAGAGAGAGAGAGAGAGAGAGAGAGAGAGAGAGAGAGAGAGAGAGAGAGAGAGAGAGAGAGAGAGGTTACATGATGATTGTAATATGTATTGTTGAGTTAACTGATGATTGTGATCTTACTCATGTACAGGAGCATTACTGTATTCCATTATCAATTAATATCTCTGAATAAACAGTTCATTCTTGTTTTTATATCCATTATCAGAAAGAACCAAATGGCTTTGCAGTGTTATTTACATTCTAATTAATATGCCTACAGCTTTGGCCAGGTCATTCCAGATGACACCTCCAGTAGATTTGATCAAATTAGTGAGGCTACCAATAGGGAAATGAGGCTTCCCATAGGGTATTGTAATCGATCCTGTAAAGCATGTTAATGTATGCAATACTGTGTAATGACCTGTAATGCCAGGTGCTTGCTCATGTAAGTTTCTCAACCAGTGACATCTTTTGATCTCGCCGACAGAAGCGTCGGAATTTTGAATTCATGAGCAAAGATCAAACCAAAATGCCGCCTAACTACAGGAAGTGTACATGCACTTACTGATAAAGGGTAATTTTATTTTGTGGGAATATAGAGTTCATTGTATTTGCAAAGAAAACAACACAGCATGCTAAATGGTCATCTTGGATTTAAACTAAATGGAGTCTATATGGATATAAATATTGTGAATATTTAAATATAAATTATATATCTTTTAAACTGAAAGAGTATGGGATGTATTGTTTTCATTTCCATTGACTATTTTATTACTGTTTTCTCTCTTTGACAAAAGCTTCAGATAAAAGGGATCAGTAAGGTACATTAAGCAAAACAGCACGAAGAAGGGCTGAAATCTCTCTCTCTCTCTCTCATATCGGGGCATATTTTATTTCGATCACAAGATGCTATAAGAAAAATGTGCAATGGAATATCCATGACCATGTCATGGTTATCCGTTTTCTAACTTGTCTATTCTAATACACACATATGTAAGCAAATTTAAACAACATATATTACTAGTGCATGCTGCTTTAGCGCAATTACGTCTGATGCACGTGAATTTAATACTGACAATCACGTAAATATTTCGGAATCCTTCTCAATGTCGGGCCCTATATTTTTTCGCACACGATCTCTTCCCCAAAATGATAATGATTTTTTTACACTATACTTTTCGTGCTTTTAATTTTTTTTTTTTTTTCACGTAAGATAAATTACATTAACATATGGTAAAGCAATTTCAACTACATAATCCATATATAAGTCGATTCGGAGTATAAGACGAAGCCCAGACTTCCAGGTCAAAAAGTATCGACTTATAGGCCGGCAAATACGGTAAGTGGATGAGTGCTACAAGTAGATGAGGTGGAGTATGCAGTTTTGGTTTAGAAGCTGTGTCTTTTTGTCACAGGTGATACACTAATTCTTTTATTTCTTTTCCCTTAAAATGTAAATTAACAAAGCTTGTGTTTAAAATACTGAGCAATCATGGTGAATAATTACAAAAGAAAAACATCAATAACATTAGAATTGCACTTACATTTTTGCACATGTATAAGACTGAAAAGTACACAACCTTTTTATGAAAGAAGACAAGAGTTTTCTGCTTCAAGACTGTTTTTTGTTTCTTAAATATCTTTCCTGCATTGATAGGTATGCTCCTGGTGAGTGACTCCTGAGTGTGCCAAAAGGTGTTGGTAGTGGTGTAGATTTACTTTACACAAAAAGGAAAAAATATAATACCCCCCTCCGTACCACACTTTATTGCATTATTTTCTAAATTATGAATATATATGCTGCCATAAATTGCCATTAGGTCTACTAAGCATAAAATTAAACAACAGGAATGGTGAGCAATTTACTCACATAAATATAGCCTCGCCTCTCCGGCATCCCACCCCAAACCCATGATAGAGATGAGTCCATAGTCAAAAAAGGGCATAACTCTTCTGAAAATAGTGTGGGTAGAATGATTGGTAAAATAGTGATTGGTAGAAAATAGTGTGGGTAGAATGAATGGTCAACATGCATATCTTCTGATAAGCATAATATCTACTAAGTTTCATAGCAATCCACTAAAAACTGCCATAGTAGTTGAATTCACAAAATTCTGTCATATACTGGATCCAACTATAAGTCAAAAAGGGTAATAAGTCTTACAAAAATCACAGAAGCACCAAGATTTGTTTATATATGAATCTTAAGATGATGACCATAATATGTACAAAGACAAACTACAAGAATTGTCAAACAAACAAGGTTGTGTCATACACTGCATTAGGATACTAGACAAAATGGGCAATAGCTCCAACAACAAAAGTCCCTCAAAGGGACTGATGCTCTACTGTATCAAAAGAATTTCCAGGAATTCAAGATAAGAACATTTCTTCGTTTTAACTGTTGAGTGCTGAAACCATCTTTGATATTCTTGAGCAGTAAGATTTTGAAATTAGCCACTGTGACAGCCATATTGGGATGTAAGATCAGCACCATTTTCCTTTAGGACAAAATAGATACCATAAGAAAACTCTTGGTGAAAACTCCATGCCAATATGACCATCCATTCAGGAGAATGAGTGACAAGATTTTCAATATGTTCATTTTGGCAGCCATATTGGATGTCTGAGGGGCAGCATTTTCATTTAGGACCAACTAGATATCATAAGAAGTCTTTTGGTAAAAACCCTATGTCTATATGACCATACATTATTCTGGAGTAACAATAACAAGGCTTACAAGATGGCCATAATGGTGGCCATATTGGACGTCAGATCTGCATCATTTTCATTCAGGACAAACTAGACACCATAAAAAGTCTTCTGGTGAAATCCCCATGTCAGTACGACTTTCCATTCAGGAGGAGTAGCAACAAGAAGATTTTCAAGATGGCTGCCATGGTGGCCATATTTGAGGTCAGATCGGCACCATTTTCATTCAGGACCAATATCATAATTAGTCTTCTGGTGAAAGCCTCATGTCAATATGACTGTCCATTTAGAAGGAGTAGCAATAACAAGATTTTCAAGACAGACAACAGGCTATCCCATAAGCTCTTCTGGTCTATGACCAGCAGAGTTAAAAACTGGTGTAAAGTGATTTGTTGATATATGCATCTTCAGGTGATGACCATATATTTATGGTTTCATGGTAATCCACCAAAAACTGCAGACTTGTTGCACTAAAAAATTGTACCATACACTGCATTAAGCTACAAGACAAAAAGTGACAAACTCCAACAAAAGTTGCAGAAGTAAAGTGATTTGCTTATGCGCATTTTCAGGTGATGACCATATATTTACAAGTTTCATGGCAATCCATCAAAAACTGAGGGATTAGTTGCACTAATAACATTATGTCATACTGATAAGACAAAAAGAGCAATAACTCTAAGAAAAATTGCAGGAGCTAGTGATTTGTCCATATGAGCAGCTCAAGTGTTGACCATAATATTTACCAAGTTTCATGGCAAGCCATCAAAAACTGTGGGACAAGTTGTGCTAACGAGATAGTGTCATACACTGTTAAAAGACAAAAAGAGCAATAGCTCTAACAAAAATTGCAAAAGCAACCTGATTTGACAATATGCACATCTTCAGTTGATGACCATAATAATTACCAAGTTTCATAGTAATCCACCAAAAACTGCTGCACTAGTTGTACAAACGACATTGTGACATACACTGTATTAAGCTACAAATTCCATCAAAAGGCCCAAGCAGGCCTAACTTATCAGTTGACCATTTCACAAAGCAGGCTTATGTAGTAGTGTAAGAACACAATCTATGTAAACTTGACATCATCCTGATTTGACCCATTTTACGATAACCTGATAAAAATACTTTCTAAAGATAAAGGCATAATTAATATGCACAGTCTCTTGCTCATAATTGAAGTCATCCAAGATCTTATAAACCCATTTACCAAGTTTTATTGAAACTGGATGAGAAATATAGTCTCTGGATTAAGAGAGGTAACAAGTTCAGCCAATTATTATGTGCAGATCTCTTTTATTATATAACCAGTCTATGAAAATGACAATATAAACTTAAGGCGGAGCAAAATCCAATTGGAATTAGGTCTCCAGAGTTGTAACAAGCTAAGTCAATCAGACACAAGATTACCTCCTTAATATGCATAGATTTCTTGCTGATAATTAAACTCATCCAACATCTTGATAATATAAGACTATTTAACAAGTTTTATCAAAATCTGATTAGAAATATAGTTGCTAGATTGTTAACAAGCTCAGCCAATCAGATACAAGGTCACATCATTAATATCATGAATTTCACTTACAGTGGGACCCCGCTATAACCCGGTAGTTGGGAGCCATAGAATCCGACCGGGCTATGAGCCGAACCGTGTTATAAGCAACCATGTACAATACCAACACATTTTTGGATTTAATTGGGGGGGGGGGATTACATAAAGACGGGTGCGAAAATGCATGGCACAATTACCATTTTTGATCAATATATATTAAATGAGAAAACCATTTGCTGATATAATATATTACTTTATTCAGAAAACCATGCATTGGTACATACACGTGTCTAATTTATATATATACATGTATAATCTATTGCATGAAAAGAATATCAACACCGTGTACTCACCAGCGAATCTTGTAACATACATTGAATCCATAATACAAATATTTCCATCGAAAATATCCACACACGGATGTAGAATATTCAATAATTTTGTCACAGATCATTATGTGACTAATACAATGAAGAGAAAGTAACAAAAATTACGTAACGGGTGTATGTAATGAATGATGAAAAAGTACATGTATGTCCGACGATTAATAAACGGTGTCGCATACATTTTACACCACTACATTTCTCATCTGTTAGTAGTTATTATTTTTTAAAAAACTCTGTGATTTTTAGCTGCTTTCTGCTAATATCACGTCTGCTCTTGGCAAAGTCAAGAATAATAGTCATTAAACAATGGGGGTATATTTGTAGTAAATTTACGACATTATTTACTGGCCAACAGATTGCATAAAACAACACCGCCAAGCCTTACGCACATGCTGGCGGCTTTGTTTCTTTGATGCTGTATAAATCGTTGCCCTATGATTTGAACAAGTATAGCTCGGTAGTTCACTTTGATGATAAACAATGTACTTAAATTAATTGATTTATACATTCTGGTGAGAATCTTTTATCAACCGCCACATTGGCTGCTGCTTAGTTGTGTATGAAATTAAGAGAACATATATCGGAGATTATTTGAGCAACGACTGTATTCGGAATGCATTCAAGACAAACAAAGTAGAAACGATGGCTTCATTACTCAGGAATCAGTAATTATAATATTGACACTTATGAGCTGTAATTTTTCAACAATAAACAAAGATCAAAGTTCTCAGTAGGCCCAGCAATTGGTTCGTATTTCCGACGTTTATTTTGGCACAAAAATAGAAATTTGATAATACATTTTCTACACGTTCTTTTTCGCACTGTTTAGACGAATATGAGAATGATAATTAAACTCTTGACGTATTTAGTTTTTTTCATACTTAAAATTTTTTTTTTTTTTTTTTTCTTTTTTTTTTGGTCTTTGAGAAAAATAACTGTAATAAATTACCCGAAATTTCGGGAGCCATGCCACGACCGGGCTATATCCGAATTCGGGTTATAGCGGGGCGGGTTATAGCGGGGTCCCACTGTATAATCATCCTCAACCAAGAGCTTAATGACATAGGCCTATTTACCAAGTTTGATCGAAATCCTATAAAAAATATAGTCTCTAGAGTGGTACAAAAAATCTCCATGTCAGATGCAAAATCACATAAATATGCACTGGTCTTGCACATAATAAAAATCATCCAACATCTTGATGATATTAACCTATTCACCGAGTTTGTTGAAAATCTGGTCAGAAATAGTCTCTCAAGTGGTAAGAAGATCAGCCAATCATATGCAAGATCATCTCAATATGTGTTGATCTTGCTCATAAGAAAACACTTCATGTATCTTGATGATCTAAGCCTATTTACCAAGATTGATATAAATATGATCTGATACTGAGTCACTGTTGACAAGTTTAACTAATCAGATGCAAAATCACCTCATTAATGTGCATGGATCTTGCTCATAATTTTACTCATCAAAGATCTTAAAGATTTAAGCCTATTTACCAACTTTTATCAAAATTGGATCAAAAGTACAGTCTTAAGAGTGGAAACAAGCTCAGGGAAATGACATGCAAGATCAACTCATTAATATGCATGGCTCCCATGCATTATCAATCTCAGGCAAGATCTTGATCATATAAGCCTATATTTGAAGTTCGATCAAAATCAGATCAGAAATATGGCTTGAGTGATAACAAGCTATGGTAAACAGATGCAAGATCACCTCATTAATATGAATGGATTCCACTCACTATCAAATTTGTCCAAGTTATATCCATATATTCCAAGGTCGATCAAAATCAGATCAGAAATACGGCCTCTAGAGTGGTAACAAAGTCAGCCGATCAGATGCAAGATTACCTTATTCATATTGTAATTCTCACTCTTTATCGAACCCATCCAAGATCTTGATGATACAAACCCTTTTTTCAAGTTTTGAAAAAAACTGGATCAGATATATGGCTCTCAGAGTGGTAACAAACTCGGCCAATCAGAAGCAAGATCACCTCATAAGTATGCATAGATCTCAGTTGTTATCAGTTTGGTTTGGTCTGGTTTGGTCTGGTTTTGTGGGTTTAATGCCCTTTTTCAGCACATGATATGCTATACATGGTGGCCAGTATATCTGGTGGAGGAAGAACCCGGGAAAACCCAAAGGAAGCTACTGGCAAGCTTTCTCACATACCCATGTTGGCCAAGCCGAGACTCGAACCCATGCGGACAGAGGTGAGATGTCAGTGATTTGTAAAGGTGAGAGTCTCAGACCACTCGGCCACCCGAGGTTCCTCACTTATTATCGAACTCATCAAAGATCTTAATGATATAAGCATATATTCCAAGGTTGACTAGAGTGTAACAAGCTCAGACAATCAGATGCAAGATCACTTCATTAGTATGTATAGGTCTTGTTCATTATCAAACTCATCTAAGATCTTAATGATATAAGCATATATTCCAAGTTTGATACAAATCAGATCAGATATATGGCCTCCAGAGTGGTAACAAGGTCAGCCAATCAGATGCAAGAACACCTCATTAATATGCATGCATCTTGCTCATTATTGCACTCATCTGGGATTTTGATGATGTAAATCCATATTCCAAGTGTGACTGAAATAGGATTAGATAATATGGACTCCAGAGTAGTAACAAGCAATTGTTGATGGATGAACAATGCATGATGCATAATGGATTAGGGGTGAAATTTTACGCCTGTGACAAGTATCGATACAATTCATTATACACAGCCTACGATATGATACATTATCGATTCTCAGTTTAAAGAATAAGAAGGCAAATGACTAATAATTATTCATGACTGCTGAAGATTAAAGTAACTTATATAGGGTAGATATTGTTTTGTATCGATTCTTCACCTCTTGTGTTGATACGTGTATCGATATGGCAAAAGTATCAATGCATCGATATATCGGTTAAAATTTTTCACCCCTATAATGGATGATACACAATGGACACATGGTCATACCTTATTAGGTGAGCTAACAAGTTGAGGAGCCAAGTGATTTGTCGAAATGCTCATCTTCAGGCAATGACCATAATATTGACCAATTTTCATAGCAATCCATCAAAAACTGCAGGACTAGTTGCACCAATGAGATTGTGTCATACACTGTTACAGGACAAAAAAGGCAATAACTCTAACAAAAAACTGCGGCAGAAGAGTGATTTGTTGAGATATGCATCTTTAGATGGTGACCATACTATTTACCACGTTTCATGGCAATACAAAAAAAAACTGCAGGACTATTTGTGCTAATGAATGCCTGAAGGACACAAAGATTACTTTATACTCTCCCTCTGTAGAGGAGTGTAAAAGATAGTTGTCCAATCGTCCAATCAGCATTCTCCACAGGGCCATTTACAATCAATACTGTTTGTACTTGCGTATAAGCCGAGTCCAAATGTAAACAACATAATGCGCTGGCAGATCCATATATATGTTGTTTGTTTTACTGATTTGTCCTTACAAACTGCATAGATCCAGATCTGCTGGCGCATTATGCGACAGCAGATCTGGGTCTATGCAGTCTGCAGTTGGTATCGGATTATACGCTAATATATACAGTATTCCCAATACACATGCTATCATTTCAGCCCGCAATGCTTTTGAACCTGCTGATATCCTATGCACCAGTGCCAATGTGCTTTTATGTTTCCAGCTATCCTTTAAAAATTATTCTGTTAAATAAACATTCTGTTATCTAATTCCAAGCCCAACTGGAATGACACCTTTTTGTTTATTGCTTCTTGGGTATGTAATTAAGATAATCCGGGATAATTACCCATTTGCTTCGCCATTATCTTTTGTACCTGGCTTGTTATGACAGCCATAAATTACATTGTGTTACATTGCTATATATGGAATTGCTGCTGAAAATTTGCCCATGATCCTTAAAAAACAAGCAAAAAATAAAATTTGTGTAGCCCAATCAGATACGCATTATGACTCAGTGGACATATTCAGGTCCAATAATAATAAAATTAAATCATTTTATCCAATATTTCATTCTATAAACATATGAAAAAAGGTCTTCTACCATGGAAACTGTTGCAGATTTTCAACTGTAAGCTATTTTTGATGTTGACGTTTTATGTTATACAACGACTGTAGAAAAAAGTTTTAATATTATTATACAGTTTTAATAGTATTTCATTAGTATTTTAAACATCTGACGTGAATATATACAAAAATAGAAGATTAAAGTGACTATTTTGAACATTATAATTCTGATTGTTCTACATACACTTCTCCCTATTTTCGCTAATTTACACCTATTCAGGTTGGAAAAGAAAGTAATTTCACCCAAATATTAGAGTCCAGCATAGACCCTGAATTATTAACATAAGTTACTTGGACTCTTTATATCTCCTGCTACACTCATTATGGTAATTTCTCTCCTGAAGTCAGCATGGCAAAAGGCGTTTATTTGTTTTATTTAAAATCCTGATTGGGTGTGGCCAAATTTCAACCCCAAAACAGGCCCAGAAAAATCCTTGGTACTTTCCCTTAAAGACTTTGACTTTAATGTGACAGTAAAGAGACATGGGGTAGTGAAGGAAAAAAAATCCATTATTTAAATTGAAAGACTGTTATGAACTTTGGAATGAAAACATGATATAAATCAGGGAAATAATGAATACTATATAAATATGTGTACTTTCTTTTATATGTCATTGATTTTTTCAATTTTATGATGGTAATGTACATTTCTGAAAACATTTTGTGATGCAATCACATGCTTACACTGGTGCTATAAAAAATTCTTGGGGAGATGTATTGACACTATGAATCGTGGTTTACACCTGCACTTGATCAAGGTATAGATTTTTTTTAAAAAATGGATTACCTTTTTGAGCTATTCAACCACAGATATACAAAACATTCAGAAAGAGAGTTGCATTGGTGTGAATATCTTACACAAATTTCTTCAATTTGACCCTGGCAAAGGATGGAGGAAGCGTACCACAGATGGTTAACTGCACCACCTAGATCAGTGCAAATAAAAAAGAGAAGACACCTAATCCGTTCTTTGCTTCCAGACAATGTCAGTTTTTGAAAAACTCCAGAATCACAACAATTTCTGAAATAAGAAGATTTGTAAAGTCCTAAAATCATTCCTTCATTTTCTCTTAGAATTCTATACTGAATATAAATTTTTAAAGGAAATATAATTAGAAGTAATGAAAAGACAATTATGTCTCATGAACTAATTAGAATTTGCATGTAACACAGTTGTGCCATGACTTCCAATTTTTTGTCTTTGATGCTCCTGACACTACCGTATATACTCGCACATTATGCGAAAGCAGATATGGGTCTATGCAGTTTGCAGTTGGTATCGGCTTATACGCAAGTGTATACAATACTCAAAACATCAGCCAAGTTGACAAAAAGATTGTTAACAAATTAAGTTATATTTCATAAACCTATAGCTTACAGATGATAATTAATGTTTTTACAAAGCAATAATTAATTTGTATCAACTGTCATATAAATTGGCAGTTAGCACAGGTAGTATATTACTACTATATGTTTGACTGGCTTTTTGTTTATCCATCCCTCCCCCTCAAATACTCGTACAAATATGCAGAGTTTTATATCAATATCGTTATAATGCAGTCAACATTTTATGGACCCCAACTAGTGCATTATAGTGGGGTTCCCCTGTACCTTGGAAATAATAAAGTATACTATTTCTCCTATTATCGAGGGTTCCCTAATCTTAAGTTATTGACAATTTCTTTTCTCAATAAATCATAACACCATCTGTTAGTCATTTATAGCAGTAGTTTTGTTATTAAGAAGTGTTCGATTTTAATTATTAACAAAGTCTTTCAACAATGTTTCCTTTTCAGAAAAATAAAAACAAAATAATGAATCAACATCAAAGCTCAACTTTCCCTTTACCCCACCCCCAATCTTAATATTATTCTCCTACATCTCATACCAGAAGCTGAATCACATCCTGCTTGGCTGAATAACACCTTTGAGTTGATAAGTTTAAAATGATGCAAACCTAGTTACATGACTGACTTTGTTTACATATTGTTGACTGCCAAAAAATATGGTAGACAATAAGGGTCATTGTAGGAGAAATAGTATACTTTATTTATTTTTTCTGTGTTGTTTGCATTTGGACTCGGCTTATACGTGAGTATATACAGTAGTGTCAGGAGCATCAAAGACAAAAAATTGGGAGCTATACTCACGTGTATTTGGATGTGTGTGAGGTCTGAGTATCATCATGAACTTTGAGCATGCAATCTCAACAGTAGCATCAGATAAAAGCTATACTCACAAGTAACTCTGTGTATAAGAGGTTTGGTTATCCTTGTAAATTTTTGAGCACTCACTCCCCATACCAGAGCCAGAAAAGAAGAGTTCTGTGAAGGGCACATGATACACCTCTCCGTGTGTAATAGTCCTCTATGCAGATAAGCAATATTTTGTGCATAAACCATTTTTCTTTTTTCGGATACAGTGACCTTGATCCTTGACCTTTTGACCCCAAAATCAATAGGCTTCTTCCTTAATGCAAGTACAAGCCACCCACAAAGTTCGGACCAGGTCTGTGATGTAGAGCTAATGTTATTGTGCAGAAACCATTTTTCTTCTTTCAGTCACAGTAACCTGAACCTTGGACCTCAAAATAAATAGGCTTCTTCCTTACTCCATGTGCAAGGCTTCTTCCTTACTCCATGTGCAAGCCATCCACAAAGTTTGCTCCAGGTACATGATTTAGAAGCAATGTTATTGTCAGGAAACCTTTTTTTATTTTTTCAGTCACAGTGACCTTAACCTTTGGACCCCAAAATTGATAGGGTTCTTACATACCCCAAGTGCAAGCTATCCAGAGTGTTTGGTAACTATAGATGTGTGGAAACCATTTCTCAATTTTCAGTCAAAGTGACACTATGTTTTGACTTTTTGGCCTTGAAAACTATATGTTTTTTCTGTGCCCCAAGTGCAAGCCATCCACAAAGTATGGTAACTGCAAATGGTGAAGAACTTTAGATATTGTGCAGAAATCATTTTTCTTCTTCAGTTAAAATGACCTTGATATTTCATCTTTTAACCATGAAATTGATAGGATTCTACCTTACCCCAAGTGCAAATCAACCACAAAGTTAAGTAACTTTAGTTAGTGGAGAACTCGAGTTATTGTGCAGAAAACATGTTTCTTCTTTTAGCCACAGTGACCTTGACCTTTTAACCTTTTTTTGGCGTCAAAATCGATAGGGTTCTTCCTTGCTCCAAGTGCAAGCCATCTACAAAGTTTGGTGAGTGTAGATGGTGGAGAACTCGAGTTATTTTGTGCAGAAACCATTTATCTTCTTTCAGTCACAGTGATCTTGGACCTTTTGGCCTTGAAATAGATGGTATTCTTCCTTATCCCAACTGCAAACTATCCACAACATTTGGCAACTGTATATGGTGGAGAACTCGAGTTATTGTGAGGAAACGATTTTTCTTCTTTCAGTCATAGTAAGCACATACTAGAGCCAGATACAAGCTATACTCACATGTATTTGGGAGTGTGAGAAGTTTGAGTATCCTCATGAACTTTGAGCACCCAATCTCTGTACTCCCTCTTTTGAATCTCCTGCTGGTTACCCAGCTCACTGGCCCACTTGCTCTCAATCATCTGCAAAAGGTGTCAAATCATCTTTAGAGGACATCTCTATAAGGCAAAACCCAGCATACACTTGCATAGACTCTCTGGAATTATCTCATATTGTAAATAATGTAATCAATCATGTCACACCAAAAACCCTATCTTTAGCATACACTTGCATAGACTCTCTGGAATTATCTCATATTGTAAATAATGTAATCAATCATGTCACACCAAAAACCCTATCTTTAGCATACACTTGCATAGACTCTCTGGAATTATCTCATATTGTAAATAATGTAATCAATCATGTCACACCAAAAACCCTATCTTTAGCATACACTTGCATAGACTCTCTGGAATTATCTCATATTGTAAATAATGTAATCAATCATGTCACACCAAAAAACCCTATCTTTAGCATACACTTGCATAGACTCTCTGGAATTATCTCATATTGTAAATAATGTAATCAATCATGTCACACCAAAAACCCTATCTTTAGCATACACTTGCATAGACTCTCTGGAATTATCTCATATTGTAAATAATGTAATCAATCATGTCACACCAAAAACCCTATCTTTAGCATACACTTGCATGGACTCTCTGGAATTATCTCATATTGTAAATAATGTAATCAATGATGTCACACCAAAAACCCTATCTTTAGCATACACTTGCATAGACTCTCTGGAATTATCTCATATTGTAAATAATGTAATCAATCATGTCACACCAAAAACCCTATCTTTAGCATACACTTGCGTAGACTCTCTGGAATTATCTCATATTGTAAATAATGTAATCAATCATGTCACACCAAACTGACAATTAAATTGATATTGAATATTCATTCCCAAAATAGGAGTATTACTTGTGGTAACAATAATGTTATGCAACATGTGTTTTTATTAATTTCATAAATGGTTCTTCCTAAATGCTCACATACCTGTCTAATGTCTTGAAATCCTAGGATGCCTTCATTTTTCTTCAAGATCTAGAATTTTGTTTCTAGTAAAAACAGCTTCACCAGTAGAGTGTATTGTGCTAAGGTCCAGCTGTTTAGAGGACATTTTGTGGTTCTGCCCCCCCCCCCCACTACAATGATTACAATGAAAACAAGTAAACAAAATTTTGAGGGACACAGGCACATTAAGATAGGGAAAATGTCCCTTGAGCTAACTCTCGACAGTGCTCAAGTGTGTTGACTGATAGGACTAATCTCAGTTTACAATGTCTGCAGTTAAAATTGTCATGTGAAACAGTATCTACAAAAGCCTTTTCTAATTTGGACATATTTATTTTTCACTCTGGCCTCAATCCTTACCTGTGTATTATCAAAGTGTTGTTGAGCCATCCTGTTAATCTCCTCATCAGAGTATTTTATGCCTACTTTCTGAACAGCACTCTCCATTTCTTCTCGTTGTCTGGAATTGAAATATATTTATACTGAACAGATCAGACTAAATAATATGTGCCTGTATGGCCTATTTTTTATTATTAAATTTTGAATAAGTTTTGAGTTTTTTAAAAACAAATAGCAAATGTTCAGGTACTGTGAATTAATGATTATTCTTGGAGAACCAATTTTCATGGATTTTGTACCTGCTATAAATAAATAATTTAAAGACCCAATGCATAAGGATCAAACTATGAAGAAAAAGTACTCACTGATCCATTAACAAATTAAGGGTCCAATGACAATATTATTTTTTTGTCTTGATAAAAGCCTATACAATTTTTTACCATAGTCCTGGACATAATTTTAGTCACCAACCTAGTCTTTCATCCTCACACTGATGGCAAAATGCTCCTCACAGCTCATACTTTTTCAGAATATATCACTGCTGTAAGGCTGTTTTGATCCCATGGGTCATCTAAAACCTTGTCCATCATCTCCATGCATTAGTACCGGGTCACACTGACTGGATCCTACCTTACTTTCTTATCACTGATTAAAATACAATCAAAAACAAATAAAAAAGAACCAGACAATGTGTGGCAGCTCAGTGTACTTCATTTTGATATCAGTGGCATATTGTAGTGTCTGCTGTGTGCTACCTTGCAATATCATCATCCGTGTTCTCTGTCACCGCAAAGAAAGAGTTCCTGACTTTTCCCACTACATATTAGGCAAAATCTTAACCATTTCAGAGAAATGATCACAGTAAATTCAATCTAAATTGAGTGTAATCCAGTTATCAAAGTGTATGGTTCTCTCCAAGTGGCATTGACCACCAAATTTACAGTGTTGTGGCAGTGGCATTATCCTACCAAAGGAGTACAGTGTATACTCGCATATAAGCCGATACCAACTGCAAATGGCATAGACCCAGATCTGCAATCACATAATGTGCTGGCAGATCTGGGTCTATGCAGTTTGTAAGGACTAATCAGTAGAACAAACAAACAACAAAGACCCTGATCTGCCGGCGCATTATGCGACAGCAGATCAGGGTCTATATTGCTTGCATCTGGAACCGGTTTATACGCGAGTATATATGGTATGTGATAACATGTCGAAGATAAACATAATTTGAAGTAGCACATGTTGTCAATCATCCATTTGGCCAACTCTCCCCTTTTCTAGACTAATAAGAACTTTGGTTGTACCAAGATCATAACTCATGCTCATTTTTCTATCATCTTTAATTAGAGTAATTGGGAATCAAGTTTACTGATCACAAGAATGTTACAACTCCAATATTGTAGGCTTGACAATATGTCACCAGTCAAATCTCCAATGATGGTTATGTAGAGGATTGGATTTCATGCAATGCTACAGTACCTAAAATTTCAGAGACAGGGAACTGGCGGGATTTGGCTATTTGATGGAAAAAATTGGCACGAAGTTGTCATCACTGTAAACAACAAATGTAACCATATTGCAGATAATGTGTGGTTTTTATTTGTATGGAAAACTGTAGCAGTAAATAGTTGTATCAAATTTGTCCTCCATACCTCTTTTCTAGATGTTCTAGATCCTGATCTCGCTGATGTATAAGGTCACCAATAGTCATAGCATATGTGTGTTCCAGGTTGAGAAGAGTCTCTAGGGCAGGGGAGTGAATCAGGGTGTGATACACCTCAGAAAACACCTGGTCTGCACTGACCTCCTCTGGCTGGGCAAAACTTTTCACCTCCTGTGTTTAAAAAAATTAATAAATTTCAGAGATTGTAAGATTTCTTATTTCTCTCTGTATTGTAATATTGTACTATGTGACTAATCTAGCTTTAAACTAGAGAAATAAGCCATAAAAAATATCTGCACTTTTTTATTTTTGCCCCCACCCCTGCCCCCTTTTCTCATCGGAAATTCAGGATTCAAAATCTTCTATGCCATCTACTCATCCTACTGAAAAATGATCACTTTTCCTCAATTGGTGTAGATGGAATTCAGGTTATGAGGAAGAGTCCATATTAACTATCAAAATGTGATCCTTAACCTCAAACCCCTCCTCCCTTTGGAGGCTGCATCCAGGATCCAAAACCTTTGTTGGCATCTACTCATCTGCTTAAAACCAAATAAAACCACCCTCCCTCAATCAGGGATGCAAGGAAAACAGTGATGGACAGATGGCAGGGATGCAAGGAAAACAGTGATGGACAGATGGCAGGGATGCAAGGAAAACAGTGATGGACAGATGGCAGGGATGCAAGGAAAACAGTGATGGACAAATGGCAGGATGCAAAGAAAACTGTGATGAACAGATGGCAGAGATGCAAGGAAAACAGTGCTGGACAGATGGCAGGGGGAGCCATAGTAGTTCAGTTGGTAGATCAGTAATAAAAGGGTCACAGGTTCAATACCTGCCCAGGCTAGCCCATGTCAGCTGCCTCTGTGTGTCCTTGGGAAAGGTACTTAGCTCCCATTTCCTCTGCATGT
Organism: Margaritifera margaritifera; assembly: GCA_029931535.1. Lineage (NCBI taxonomy): Eukaryota > Metazoa > Mollusca > Bivalvia > Unionida > Margaritiferidae > Margaritifera > Margaritifera margaritifera. The sequence continues at coordinate 180,963 of JAQPZY010001121.1, forward strand.
TATAGACAATAATGTGTTTTAAGTACCATTAAAACCAACAAAAACAAAACAGAGAGATAGATGGATGTACATACACACAGGTTGGCAGACAGATGGACAGACAGACATGACCTATTACAATATATCTCTGCAGATTTAACAAGACAGCATAGCTCACCTGTTCACCAAGGCGAACCAGTAACATTTCAACCAAATCATTCCAATTTTTATGGAAATCCTGGCTTGCTAGGCAATAACTTATATAACTTTTAAAAAAAAAAGATTTAGTATCATTAAACACTGTTGACAGCAAAGCTTGCCTTTTAGGGCACAATTAACAAGGTATTTTGTATTTAAATTTCAGCAAATAGAAGAATCGTGTAATATAAACAAAGCGCACTCTAATTGACTTATTGCCAGAGCTGAGATAACCATGCCTACTCATTAGCATAGCACAACATATCTGAGTATTTTAGCATTTTATATCTGTACAAGCAAGCTAAAAAATAATATCAAAGATATGGTTGATATAGCCTCTATTTATACAGCTATTGCTTTAATATGACATATTAAGTGGGATTTTATTTGCTAAATTCAAAATCAAATCCAGATAACTTTCAGAGTGATCTAATTTTCATGGGAACAGTTCAGGTTGCATTTAAAAACAAGAGTTCCTCAAAGGGACTGATGTTCTAGTGGCTGAAAAGAATCTCCAGGAATCCAAGATAAAACAGTTTCTTCTTTTAAACTGCTAAGTGTTGAAACCATCTTGGATATTCTTCAGCAATAAGAAGATTTTCAATATGGTTGCCATGGCAGTCATACTGGATGCAAGATCACCACCATTTTCATTTAGGACAAACTAGACATAATAAGAAGTCATTTGGTAAAAAGCCCATGTCAATATGACTATCCATTCAGAAGGAGTAGTGAGAACAATATTTTCAGCATGGCCATTGCGGTGGCCATAATAGATATAAGAGTGGCATCAATTTCATTAAGGACAAACTAGACATCAAAAGAATCTCTGGGTTAAATGCAGATGTTGATCTGACTTTCTGTTTAGGAGGAGTAGCTATAACAATATTTTCAAGATGGTGGCCATATCGGATGTCAGATTAGCATCATTTTTTGTCAGCGCCAACTAGACATAATAAGAAGTGGTTTTGGAAGAAAAAAAACATGTCGATATGATTTTCTGTTCAGGATGAGCAGCATTCAGATTTCCAAGATGGCTGCCATGACCAGTAGCGATAACAAGAGTTTCAAGATGGCTGCTGTGGCAGCAATATTGGATATTCAAACAGTACCATTTTCATATTGGTCCAACTAGACCTTAGGATGAATGAATTTGTAGAATTTCATGGCAATTCTGCAAGTAGTTTAGGAGAAGCAGTGATAACAAACTTGTACTAATGGATGGATGGACAACAGGCAATCCCATAAGCTCTGCTGGTCTATATATGAATAAACTTAAATTGTTCTTAAGTATTTTACATTAGTGGGAAAGGAGATGTGATACTGACAGCAAAAATTGTGCTAACATATGTCCTATTCTAAAAGAAACTTTTAAAATTATAACCATATTTCTTGACAGTCTAATGAAAATTTTATATCTACATTTAAATACAACATACTTCATCTATTTCACTTTTATTGTATACAACTTTCTCTTACGAATGTGTGTTCAATATTCATGTTGATATCTGTATTTTTATAATACCTGCTAAAACACATGGGAATTGTTGTTTGAACCTAAAGGCAAAATTCTAAGTGTCACACTCCAAGCTGACAAACAGTATGAGCTAAGTGAATGAAAATTCTCACTTACGTATATACTCACCTATAAGTCGGATCCAACATCATAGACCCAGATCTGCAGATGTGGTTCTATGCAGTATGTTAAGAGTTATCAGTAGAACAAACAATGCAGACCATGATTTGCTGGCACAAAATGCGCTGGCAGATCAGGGTCTATGTTGTTTGCAGTTGGACCTGACTTATAAGCAAGCATAGATAGTAATCAATTTACAAGATCAATCCATTATTCACAAATGAATTAGTGACAAACTGGATATTTTCTTACTCTAGTTGTTTTATATAAAGAGAGAGTAATGGAACTTTATGATGATCATGCAAAGTACAAACAAAGTACAATGCTTTCATTACATAATGCTAATAACTACAATGATAAATTAACAAAATAGTAAGTGTAGACATTATATGTACTTCTCAACGTTTGAAGCATTTCATCATTGGCTGCTTTAATCTTTCATATATATCGTATATACTTGTGTATAATCGGGGTCCAAAAATGCAAACAACATAGACCCTGATCTGCCATCGCATAATGCAACGGCTGATCAGGGTCTATGTTGTTTATTCAACTGATTAGTCCTTACAAACTGCATATATCCAGATATGCTGGCGCATTATGTGACCACAGATCTGGGTCTATGCAATTTTCAGTTGGTATTAGCTTATAAGCAAGTATATACGGTATGTAAAAGCAATGACAAATAAACTTTCACCTGAACAAGATGGTGTACAGGTTAGCACTATGGACTTAGAATCAAAGTTGTGAGTTGGAGTCCCACTATGCTAACTAATGGGTTGCTAGAGTAGAAATAGATCTGGTTATTCATTTAGCATAACAATTTATGTAAAAATCAGTCTTTATTACAGCAAAAACTTTTACTGAGACTTAGAGATGGTTTCATATTACTGATGCATCGATAAATTGCAACATTTTCTCAGGTGATAGTGTATCACAATACACACTCAAATTATTAATACAGGACTATGGTAGAAAGAAACATGAATTAAATAATATAAACTATCCAAAATGAACTGGGTTTTTTTATCCCTTTGAATGAAGTAAACATCAAAGCCACTTAAATCATGCAAAAAAACTGAACATCACCTGATATCAAAGTAACTGCTACACATGCACTCTCTATAATTCCACTTTCATATGTGTGACAACCCAGAAAGGTCAATCAGAAGATTTGACAAAATCTGATCAGGAGATTTCATCTCAAATTAAGAGGATTTTGATCGACCCAATTTGTAGTAAATAAAAAGATACAAACTGGCAGTAATGAAATTTTAATATCTTTATATTTTAAAGTCAATTACAGTGAAAATCTTTAAAAAGGAAATTTTTTCATGAATTTTACAGAACATTATGTCTAAATAACAAATCTCTTTCTCCAGTAAAATGTTACTCCCAATGAGTTCCTGTAATTTACCCTTAAAATTAATGAAGAGTTAGAGTGTCCAAAATTACCAACTGCATTACCTCCCTTGACTAAGGTTAAGTTTGTTGTTATGTGTGACATCATTATAGCATGAGCCGACCAGCCACTAATGTAAAAGTGTATTTATTGCATGGTCATTTGAAATACAAATTATGGATTTTGTGCAGTGCATGGTCACAGCTTGTGTACAAAAACAGAAAATGGGCAACTGTTTTACTTTGCTTTCTTTCTAAATGACAAAAGATGCAGAAAATGGATCTACTGATTACACTGTTTCAAAGCATGAAAATACACAACTTTCCAAGTAGGTCCTACTACTCATTCTAATTTTTTTCCCCAAGCATATTACAAGTGATCAAATCATCACAAATCCTTGTAAATGCTGAATAAATGGATTTAGACATATCATTTAGCCAATCATTGGGGGAAAATGAGAGAGAGAGAAAAGAAGATGAATATGAAAAACAAGTCATCCCCTTTTATAACTGTTAATGCATATCTTAATTTAATTTTTGCTTTATTGATTTATAATGAAGAAATAAAAGCAGCAAACATCAAGTAGAACATGGTAAAATATGTTAGGATATAAGGGGTTACATTTAAAGCGGGCAGGGTACCCCATTTACCATTTCAAAGAATTGCAGATTATTTTCTACGAGTTATTGTTGATAATTTGACTAAAAATAGGAATCTGATGTATTTATTTTCTATAAGGTAAAAGTTTGAAAAAAACATAAAGATTGTGCTTCCACATTTGAATACACAGTAATTTTGCAATTCTTTGTAACAATTGCCATCGTTTCTTTTATTTTTTCTTGATCTATTGATGACCATATTGATTATAAATGTAGCATCAGTCATTTCAGTTTCTTAAATTTACAGATGACAACTGTTCATTTCATAGTTTACTGCAAACTCCCTACACAACACTCTCTATGTTAGTGAGTTATTTATTCTAGTGATAGTCACTTCTCCATACATATCGGTGCCAGGTAATTTCTGCTTTTGTGAGGGTCATACTTTTAAATGCAATTATTCGTGGACAATGCAGTAGAATTTTATAATAACAATGAATATGAGGTTATCAGGCATGGAATATTTTTAAAAAAGTCTAAACAGAAACCTCCATATCTAACCTTTAAATAGGATTAGGTTGCATGCAATCAAACAAATACATAATTTTAGAGGATAACAAAATCCTCACCACTGTCTATGCACAGTAAAGCACACAACATCATTACTTTCTCTCTGGCACATAGAGAAGTAGCGTGGTCTTTGGCCAAATATATATACTGGGTATACCATGGATATCAACTTCCCACATATTCCAGCAAGGTTGACTGTGTACAATCTTACTAAGGAAGAAGAAATGAACAGCTGAGTAGCAATTACCGTTTATACTCGCGTATAAGCTAATACCAATTGCAAACTGCATAGACCCAGGTCTGCCGTCGCATAATGCGCTAGCAGATCTGGGTCTATGCAGTTTGTAAGGACTAATTATTAGAACAAACAACATAGACCCTGATCTGCCGGCACATTATGCGATGGCAGATCAGAGTCTATATTGTTTGCATTTGGACTTGGTTTATACGCAAGTATATACGGTAGCCTATTAAAGCCAAAGAGGATATATATGTGTATGACATATGGAGATGTGTATGACTCACCCTCCATACACATATGGAGATGTGTATGACTCACCCTCCAGTAATGGGTTAATTTAGGGTAACATAGTTAGCAACAAATTTAAATTGAGAATTTCAAGCTTTGAGTGGTACCGATTTATAGATACATGTATAAATGATAAGATCTGGAAATATAAATACAACTCTTCAACAGATATTGCTATGGCAGCAATTTCGATATGTGGGTGTGATGGACATTATGTGGACAGAAAAATTAACATTTTTATAAAATACCCCCAATAGATCCTTAGTCTTTGATTAAACCTATCTTAGCAATTTTGAAGTTTAAAGACATTAAAAAAGTGGCTTTTACTACTTATGTGCTTTGTTTGTGTTTTTGTGATGGATGTTACAACAGACAGAAATAGTGTGATGGGCATTTTGGTTGGACATGATAAGTGCACCTCACTTATGCAAAATTTTGTTAATTCTTTATACTTACTGATGCCATGTCAACAGTTCTGGTTCATGTATTTGTGGCTATGAAAAACACATAAAATATTCGAGAAAAATGACACTTGTGAAAACATGATGCCCGTTACATACCCACATGATGCCCATTACATACCTGGACGGAACAACCTCTTCCCCATCATGTCGCCATATTGTCTTTTTGATTTCTTTTGGTGTTATATGGACGTTACTTGTGGACATGAACTGTATGTATGTATTGAAAACAACCACAATAATCGTATTGAAATGTTGCTGCTATATTAGATTACATTGTTTTATTGCCTTTTATAAGCATTAAATTGTAATTAATTCCGTAGTTTTCATTTTTAAAGTTACAGTGTTTAGCATAACTGTAATTGCAAAGAAATGCTCAGTGTGGACACGAAAACGTAACGACAGTAACGGTGACATCAAATCAAAAATTAAATGGGGAAAAATATAAATAATAAGTCAAAATCATTGTTAGGTCTCTGATCATTGTTATTTTATCTAAAAAAATGTGAGTAAACATTTATTAAAGGTTTGAAGAGAAACAGACACCTGAAAATGAGTACCCTTGATTCATGTGTTACCTGAAGTTCTCCTAGAATTATACACTTGTGACATTTCAAAATTAATGATTCCTCAAAATCTTAATAATGTACAATAAAGTTATGTTTTTTATCAAAACTTTTCCTTTTGATTTTCATATTGCATCCTTTATGTGATATATCTTTAAAAATATGAAACAAAATACTATCAAGATCATAGATTACCCCATTACTTGCGAGTGAGTCATGTATGCACACGTTTTAAAAAATCTGAGTCGATCAGAAGATACTAGTTATTCATCCTCCAGAGCTTTGAAAGTATTTTTCCAATAATACCGTATGTATGTTTTATTTCTTTCTGGTAAATACTTTTTTCAACCTTAGTATTGTTTGTGTTAGATCACTTATCCCACAGATTTATTATTAATCTAACTCCCCTAAAATAATAAAATTATTCTAACTCCCCTAAAATAATAAAATTATTTTTATGTCATTTTAGTTTATCTGAACATATAAATGAAAGACAGAAAGAATAATTTCATTTTGGTTCATTTCATTAATTCAACCTATCCTACAATAGATTTCTGTAATGATACAAATGATGGCAGTTTTGCATGCGAACTATCCAAAATGATGGTATCCATAAATCATTGATGTATCTTTATTTTTTATGCATGCAGTACAAGAGTGATACATATCACATCAAAGACAATTATTGTGTATCATGATACTTCATGGCTGGTTTGTGTATCATGATACTTCATGGCTGGTGATACCAAGCTCTACAGAAATTAAAATCATTTCTCCATATATACTGAAAATTCATGAAAAAAAGGACAAATGTAGAAGTTATGACAAGATTTGAATTTATATATGTGTTATAGAGATGTAGCAGCTGCTCTGACAAGACAGGTGACAAGCTTTCAACCTGACTGTAATTATGTAACATTCATGATAGCAATGGTCTCTGAGTTGCAATCTATTAATGTAATCCGTCAATTACTCTTGTAATCTTGATCAAGGCACTTCACCCTATGACAAAATAGGTACAGGCAGATGCCTGGGAAATTAACCTATGATGGATTGGCATCCTATCCATAGGAACTCATGTCCTCTCAATTACTTAATGCCAAGGAAGCTGGGAAAAATTCCAGCCTTTTGAGCCACCAGTAGGCTCTGGAAGACTTTAATAGTGACCATTAGTTTGTGAAACTAGATTTCACATTGATGCACATGTGGTTCCTCTGAATATTTCCTTGTACTCACCCGAGTGAAGGCTTTGGTCCAATGGTCCACCATTTTGTCCACATCTGTCTCCCCTTTCTTCACTCTCATAATGGCCTCCCATGCATTTTCATCATTAAATATGTTGGTCTCCCTTGTCACAAACTGTTCTAAACTTTTGGTCAAATCTGTATAAAAAAAATTACAGTAAAACCTTTGCTACATGACCACTCAGGCGATCACACATAAGCAGTCTTTATTTGGGGGGGGGGGTCACGGCACTGTTAACACATTACTGGCTATATAATACTGAGGAAATGGAAGCTAAGTGCCTTTCCCAAGGGCACATGGAGGTCTTTTTAAACAGGTGGTCTTTATATGCAGATAAGAGTCCTGCAAATGGATTTGAAAAAAATGATGAAGCATTAATGGATACAAGTAGATAGATAGATAGATTCATAGATAGATAGATAGATAGATAGATAGATAGATAGATAGATAGATAGATAGATAGATAGATAGATAGATAGATAGATAGATAGATAGATAGATAGATGGACAGGTAGGTAGATATACATCTTGCTAGGAAGGTAGATAGATAGATAGATAGATAGATAGATAGATAGATAGATAGATAGATAGATAGATAGATAGATAGATAGATAGATAGATAGATAGATAGATAGATAGATAGATAGATAGATAGATAGATAGATAGATAGATAGATAGATAGATAGATAGATAGATAGATAGATAGATAGATAGATAGATAGATAGATAGATAGATAGATAGATAGATAGATAGATAGATAGATAGATAGATAGATAGATAGATAGATAGATAGATAGATAGATAGATAGATAGATAGATAGATAGATAGATAGATAGATAGATAGATAGATAGATAGATAGATAGATAGATAGATAGATAGATAGATAGATAGATAGATAGATAGATAGATAGATAGATAGATAGATAGATAGATAGATAGATAGATAGATAGATAGATAGATAGATAGATAGATAGATAGATAGATAGATAGATAGATAGATAGATAGATAGATAGATAGATAGATAGATAGATAGATAGATAGATAGATAGATAGATAGATAGATAGATAGATAGATAGATAGATAGATAGATAGATAGATAGATAGATAGATAGATAGATAGATAGATAGATAGATAGAGATAGATAGATAGATAGATAGATAGATAGATAGATAGATAGATAGATAGATAGATAGATAGATAGATAGATAGATAGATAGATAGATAGATAGATAGATAGATAGATAGATAGATAGATAGATAGATAGATAGATAGATAGATAGATAGATAGATAGATAGATAGATAGATAGATAGATAGATAGATAGATAGATAGATAGATAGATAGATAGATAGATAGATAGATAGATAGATAGATAGATAGATAGATAGATAGATAGATAGATAGATAGATAGATAGATAGATAGATAGATAGATAGATAGATAGATAGATAGATAGATAGATAGATAGATAGATAGATAGATAGATAGATAGATAGATAGATAGATAGATAGATAGATAGATAGATAGATAGATAGATAGATAGATAGATAGATAGATAGATAGATAGATAGATAGATAGATAGATAGATAGATAGATAGATAGATAGATAGATAGATAGATAGATAGATAGATAGATAGATAGATAGATAGATAGATAGATAGATAGATAGATAGATAGATAGATAGATAGATAGATAGATAGATAGATAGATAGATAGATAGATAGATAGATAGATAGATAGATAGATAGATAGATAGATAGATAGATAGATAGATAGATAGATAGATAGATAGATAGATAGATAGATAGATAGATAGATAGATAGATAGATAGATAGATAGATAGATAGATAGATAGATAGATAGATAGATAGATAGATAGATAGATAGATAGATAGATAGATAGATAGATAGATAGATAGATAGATAGATAGATAGATAGATAGATAGATAGATAGATAGATAGATAGATAGATAGATAGATAGATAGATAGATAGATAGATAGATAGATAGATAGATAGATAGATAGATAGATAGATAGATAGATAGATAGATAGATAGATAGATAGATAGATAGATAGATAGATAGATAGATAGATAGATAGATAGATAGATAGATAGATAGATAGATAGATAGATAGATAGATAGATAGATAGATAGATAGATAGATAGATAGATAGATAGATAGATAGATAGATAGATAGATAGATAGATAGATAGATAGATAGATAGATAGATAGATAGATAGATAGATAGATAGATAGATAGATAGATAGATAGATAGATAGATAGATAGATAGATAGATAGATAGATAGATAGATAGATAGATAGATAGATAGATAGATAGATAGATAGGTAGGTAGGTAGGTAGGTAGGTAGGTAGGTAGGTAGGTAGATAGATAGATAGATAGATAGATAGATAGATAGATAGATAGATAGATAGATAGATAGATAGATAGATAGATAGATAGATAGATAGATAGATAGATAGATAGATAGATAGATAGATAGATAGATAGATAGATATATGGACAGGCAGAAATAAAGACAGATAGAAGGCTGTGCTATTAAAGTGCAGGTAAAAATTTCAGATAAGAGATACAGTCAATATTAAATTCACTCTGTATAATCACAGGCTGCACAATACATAATGATCCACAAGACTGAAAAATAATGGTCACAGGTCATGTAGATCAACAAGCTGTTTTCCACCAATTTTTATTATTTTCTGACATTACTGGTTGTGGTGGAGAAAAACCATATAGGGCTAATTCAATAATGGACTGTCTGCACACCAGTTTGCTTGAAGTTTCAACAGTTTCTGGACTAACATGTGGTTGATTTGTAGACCGATTGCTAATAAACATTGTGTGCTTGGAAAAGTTCAATGCAATAGATTGATAGAACAGGAATTCCACTTGCAGTCTGGGCAGAAAGGTCAGTAAACATGATGGAATTCATTTGTTGCAAGCTACCAAATTCCAAAATTTCTATGGTATCACCTCATTGAATTTGCCACTACATGGCTGTATGCTGCCATGGCTAGTAATGTCAGAAAATATGAAAAAGTGTTGGAGAACAACTTGTTGGTATACCAGTCCCATATAGCAGGTGGTCACCATATGCAGGCCAATTACAGAGGAAAGTTTAATGGGACTGAAAAATGATGGTCTCTATGGGCAGGTGGTTGCTAGACCACATTGACTGTATACTCTTCGTAATCTTCTTTGGAATACATAATATTAGGATTAATTGTTAGAACTCATTCCTCACAGTTATATGAAATTTGATAATCGGGAAAAAATGTTCAGCAAAGGCCAGGAGAATTTTGTGACCCATTATATATATTACATATTATTATTGTGAAAATCAAATACAAGTCAGTTCAGTTTTTAATTCAACTATTATTATTCTTTAACATCGACTCAAAATAATAACAACTTTATTTCACTGTATCTTATTCATCATCAGATCTAGGTCCACAGGCATAGTCTGACCATGCCACAGCTCTTGGGTCTGGTGAATTACGGAGCACAATTATTAGTGTGATTTTTGGGATTTATGAAAGTCGTTACACCCATCAATGAATCATAATGAAGTACACAATGCACTTTCCTATTTCTCTGAATACTCAGTAAAGAAAGTGCACAACATCACATCTTTTCCTGGGTCATACTTCAGCCATTTGTTTGCATTTTTCCAGCGTTTCTGGTACTTTCTTACTCTCTTCTCTTGATCATATTTACAATCAAGCTCTCTTGTCATCATCTAATTTCTGATGTTTTAGTGGCTCTGTTCACCTTGCAAAAACTTTAACATAATTTTTTTGAACTTTATCTTTAGTTGGCACCATATATAGCCACTGTTGTGCTGAGGTGCTGTAAAACGCAACTACATTAATATATACTTTCCAATTTTCACTGCACAATCCATTGAATGTTTATCAACAGCGATATAAATATTAAAACACGTTATTCTGTATAATATTCATCGAGTTGGCCAATGCTATCCAACATCTATTTCTATCATCCATTCTGAAATCAGTGTTTGGTGCCCATATACCAAGCTAGTTCCATGTGCGCATGTTACTTTATGCGTGGAATAACACCTGTCCATTTCCACAGTGAGATTTATTGCACCACAAAAAGTGCAGGATGTTGGTAGGTATTCAGTTAACACAATAAACAGATCAATTAATCATGAAAGGTGATGTTATCTCAAATTTTATTCGATATATTCAACACAAGGCCACTATTTAACTGCTATGACAGTGACCGGCAGAAATTTTCAAAGCTCCATCAGATTAATGATGGCTGGGGTTTTAGTGATCTGTTGGTGATATCACTGACCTGGGGTTAGCCGATTAGCATTAAATTTGAGCTATATATAATATATATAGTCACAAACGCACTGTGGATTACTTTATTTATTTGTGAGGGTTTATTTTAGTGGTTTTGAAAAAAATGACATTTTTGTCACTACTAAAATTCATGGATTGGGGAAGGGTGCCTATTGTTTCCAATAAAGGATCACGATACATTGGGTCTTTAAATTCATTACTTGTAGCAACCATGAATTCCATAACATTTTCTACCCCATACAAAATTGTGAAGTCATAACCATCAATGGATTTGTGCAGTTGTGGGTCATGATTATAATGTTTATCAAGGTTCAACTTGATTTGATGAAAGCCTTGAAAAAGTTGTTTACACAAAATTTTTGGACAAATGAATTTACAAACGAACATTGGACTAGAATGATAAGCCTCGTCATATTCATGGCATAAAAACAAATATAAAAATTAAGAGATAATTTTATAAACGAGGCATATCTCACAAAAAAAATCAACATTTTGTACATAATAGAAAATCTGAATAATACCGTTTTCAACAAAGCAAGGAAGATTATGGGCATTCACCAGTCTGCCAACCAGATCGGACACAGTCTGCTGTAGAGGTATTGTGACAGGAACAGTCAATTTAGAGGTGGTTCCCTTGCAGGAAAAGTGGAAGACAAATTCCCGTTGTTTAGTTAATGGCATCTTGAGGCATGTACTTTATTATATCCTGCAAATGATATCACCATAATCAAACTGATGATTTTATCAATACAAAAAGTGTTTTAAAAAAATAAAAATAAATGTTCACATATAATAGAAAGAATGCTATTGATGTAGTGCAATTAGCTACATCAGCAGCAAATAATAGTGCTAAAAGGTCAGAGACATTTTTTTATATAAAAATACCTCAACCACAATTTTCTATCAGTAATCAAATTGTTAATAAACAAAGAAATAGAGACTCAGAATACATCCTTGTCAAGTCTCTACATCCTTGTCAAGTCTCCAGCATACAATCAATGTACTCAGTTAAACCTTTGCTTGACTTTACACTTGACTGCAAGTTAGAGTACATTGAATTTTAAACGATGCAATACTTACCTGTCACTATTGCAGTGCTTACCTTTCTGGGACAGAAATTACCCTTGTCCACCTTTGAAAATTCCATCCTCCCATTAGATGGAAAGTTCCAGAAAGTCTAGAACTCGAAAGAACACAGATTCAGTGTGTCCCCCACATCATAGGCACATGTGCAGTAGCTGTCCTCTTTTCGGGACCCAGACTACTTGTGGTCATCAGAGAGGGGTGGGAGGAGGGAATCTGGCAATAGTGACATGTAGGTATTACATCATTAAAAATAGGTCCCCCCCCAAAAAAAAAAACTACATTTCAATATCAGTAATACAATACCTGTCACTATTGTGTTCCTGAATTTGCCAGTGTGAAGGGAGGCTGATGGCCTCAAAAACTGGTATAAAATGTGATATACTCACCCTAACTGTATGGGTGTCCACTTCTGTAAGTTGGCATCAGCTTCGGACACATTCTGTGCCACAACTATTGGGCCCAAAGAAATTATGCCTTCACTCTGGTGCACCAAGACCGAAGGTAGGAGGAGAAAGTAGTATGTGACCACCAAAATGCGGCTCTCATAACATCCTCCAATGACGAATGAGTTATAGGCCCATGAAGTAGCAATAGCTCAAACTTCACGGGCTTTAATTTTCATAAAGGAAAGGTCCCTTTCAGTGAGGGACTGATAAGCTCTCTTGATAATGAGGACAATCCATCTGGAAATGATGGATGTCAAAATATCAGCCCTTAATAGGCAGGAAAAGATACTTCCTACCCTTTCTTCACCCTGTAGCAGAGGTCAAAAAGAACTATAAAGCCCTAACTGGACACAGAAATCTATCTTGATCATCCCCTGCACATATATGACTGAGACTGGGGATCTCAATAGGAAGTGGAGTTACTGAAGGCGGCTGGTTCTTTGCCAGAAACCCAGGTTTGCAAAGGGGGGGAAATGGACTTGTAATTACTGTTGAACTCTCAACAACCCTTTTGTTCAGATGAGGTATGAAGCTCACTCCTTCTCATTGCAGATGCTTAGGACAGCAGGAAGAGAGTTTTAAGGGTAAGGTTCTTGAAAGAAGCTTCATACAACGATTCATCAGAGGGATTTTACAAAACCAACAAAACACACGAGAGATTCCATTTAGGCATTAATGAACATGATATAGGTCTCTGCAGCTCAAAATACTTGATAAGATCAGAGAAATGAGGATCAGAGCCAATGGCCAGACCCTTGGAGAACTTGAGCATATTTGACAGGGCTGCCGTACAGTCCTTAATAGTAGAGACCGAACATGATCTCTCTCTTTGAACAAGAACAAAAGAAAATCTGCCACTGCACTTACAGAGGGACAGATAAGGTCAATGTGCTTCCTACTGCACCAATCACAGAAGATTCTCCACTTTGCATCGTAGATCTTAGATGTGGACCGTCTCTTAGCCTGGATGATGCAGTTGGTGACCTTGCTCGAAAAACTTGTCCTGACAGATTTAAGGTAGAGAATCTGTAGGCTACTGTGAAGAAGAGACCCTCTGTGCTGCGACAGCAGGTCCCTCCTTTGAGGCAATGACCGGGGTAGGTCTACCAACAGACTGAGTAGATCATTGAACCATGATCACTGAGGCTACAGAGCGGCTATCAGAATGAGCTGAGCAGTAGAAGTCCTGGCTTTGTAAAGCACTAGCAGAATCATTCTGAAAGGTTGGAAGGTGTAAGCAAACAGACAATCCCACCATAGACTGAATGCATCCATTGCCCAAGCCTTCTGATCTGGTACTGGGGAGACATGAAAGGGGAGCTTATTGTTCAGTATCGTTGAATAAGTCCACTAAGGGTCTCCCCCAAAGTCTGAACAGGGACTTTGTTACAGACTGGTGTAGAGACCACTCTGAGGACTACCTTGCCTCTCCTTGACAGACTCTCTGCCAGAATATTTGTATTGCCCAGAATATGGCGAACACAGAGGTTAATCCCTTCCAAGGCTGCCCAGCAAAGGAGGTCCCAAACCTCTATGCAAAGAGAAGAAGCATATGTACCTCCTTGTTTCCTTAGGTATGCTACTACTGGCATGTTGTTGGAGGAAACCAGAACACAACGACTCCTTAGGGCCTTTCTTCCTCCCCTTATATGTGTTCCAATTCTCAGCAAGGAGACCTTGTTTTAACCATAAACAATGGACAACTGTCTGTACATTCACAATTTGTGCATGAAAGGCAGGTGGGGCGTGTGTTCCATGAGAATATTTACACCCAAACTCTGCAACATTTTATTCCTGCAAAGGAAAATTTCTGAAACAGAAAGCATTGATGATGATAACAAATGGTGTGAGACCTCCGTTAAACACAATAACGATGAAAATGAATGATTCATCACATAATATTAGTCAATGAGTGGTGTGAGACCTTTGAAACACACTATTGATGATAATGATTGGTGTGAGACCTTCTAAGAGTGTCTTATAGAATCAATGATATAATATTGGTCAATGAACCATTTCAAAATAAATATTCAAAATATATATAGGTCATACAAATTCTGGATGTGAAGGGGAAGATGATACCTACCCTAGAATTCCAAAAATTTCAGATGTCAATAGGAATAGCTATTACCTACCCTATTGCCAAAGGGGAAGGGTAAAACAGATGGTCACTGTTGAAAAAAAAATGGCACAATAATGCCTCAAATCTCACAAGAGCTTATACAATCACTAAATATATGGTACAAAAGACCGAGGGTATTATCACTAATAATACGGAAAAATGATCTAGGGACCTGAATGCATCTTTAACACGAGAAATAGGAAATTTTTCCGAGAGCGATTTTAAATCAACTGATTGATTATGGCAACCACAGCAAAAGAGGATAGTTACTACATGTGGGCCTATCACATGGGGGAAAGATGGGGTCTGTGTTCTTTCTAGTTCTAAACTTTCTGGATCTTTCCATCTAATGGGAGGATGGAATTTTCTAATGTGGATGAGGTTAATTTCTGTTCCAGAAAGGTCAGCAATGCAATAGTGACAGATTATGTATTACATGTACTGATATTAAAATTCACATCTTTTAGAAAAATTTACATACAAACAGTTAAACCTCCCCACTCATTTTGATCATATATTTCTATATGACAGAATGTAGAGTAAATATGTTACATGTATCTGTAGTGGAATATCCCCACTGAAACCCAGTTTGTGCATTGTCAATAATGCAATCACTTTCAGCGCATTCATATAAATGCTTGTTCAAAACAAGAGGTAAAGATCTTACACATAGCATAAATAAAAGATACACCCCTACAATTATTTGGATGGTCTAAAGAGCCTTGTTTATGTAAAAAGCATATAATACCTTCTCTCCATTAACTAGAAAAATTCCAGTATTAAAAACTTTGTTAAGCAGTGCTACTAACAAGGGTGTGATAAGTGGCACAGTACACTTGAAAAAGTCAATTCCTATCCCATCTTGAAAAATCTTAAGATGATGTAAATTAAATATATTTAAATATTTTTTCACTTCATGGCATTTGTGCATTTTATTTTATCAAATAATAATGTTTGAAAAAAGGAAATAAAGAAATAATACTAGGCTTCATGTTGCTTTCTTTCAACCCATATTGTCATATATTTGATTGACCAATTCAACCCATATTGTCTTCTATTTGATTGACCAATTCAACCCATATTGTCATATATTTTAATGACCAATACAACCCATATTGTCTTCTATTTGATTGACCAATTCAACCCATATTGTCTTCTATTTGATTGACCAATTCAACCCATATTGTCTTCTATTTGATTGACCAATTCAACCCATATTGTCATATATTTGAATGACCAATTCAACCCATATTGTCATATATTTGAATGACCAATTCAACCCATATTGTCATGTATTTGAATGACCAATTCAACCCAATCATACCTGTCAACTTGTACGGGAATCCCGTAATTTGTACGGTTTTGGGGGGGATTTTGCAGTGTACAGCCGTACAGGCATTTTGTACGGTTTTTTAATATTTAAAAAAAAACAAAAAAAATCTCAGCGATTTTCGCCAAGATCGGGATTCGACGAGGATTTTTATTTTCTTCATGAGATACAATGAGAACAGAACGTGAATCGCTTGAACCAACTATCAGATTACCCGAAATATTGATGTTTTTCACTTGCCGATTTGAGAGTTTTATTTCTTTATTCAAGCATGGAATTCTGCCCCATTACTGGTCGACTGAAAATCAGGTTATCAGTAGGCATAGTACCGTATTTACGGCATGTTTTCGGAACATCAGAAAACGCAGCCAAACATGTATTAGAGCCACGATTGTATGTGTATTTTCCAAAAGAACCGCCATATTAGTAATCTATCAATCCACGGTTTAATTCTCTGCTAATTAGTGATCATTAAATCTATCTACAAACGCACGCAAGCGCTATTATAGTGTAATTTACTAAGATATGAATACAAACTAAATAAAAAGATTTTGGAATTATGATTCTGAAGATATTTATAAGAGAAACATTTTAGTATCAAGAGTAGAAATACATGTATGAAGGCTAGTCTTAAAGCAACAAGAGTGAGAGGCTCCATATGGGGGTTTGTGTTGTTCGCAAGCCTAGGAAGGGTAAAAATAACAAGCAAGTTGCAATATACGAGTCAGCGTGATTAATATGTTGATATTTTTTTAAATAAATGTGATCTATATGATGTGGTTCTCTCTTCTTTTTTTTTTTTTCTTTTTTTTTTTTCCCCCACCTAGCCGAGGGTAACTTCAAAGTAAGCAGAGCTTGCCGACTCGAAACAATCAACTGCTCAAAGATTGTTTTGATGCAAGTCGGCGATTTCAAGGTGTCTAGGTGATAATTGTAAATAACATAACTTGTGGGATTTCTTTCACAGGTGTGTTTGGAAATAAAAGGCAGCCATCTGGATTTCGTTAAAAGAGCATTCGATGTACCGAACATATAGCACCCACAATCAATATTTATCATCTACAAAGAGGTTTATTACCTGTATAACAATAACTATGTTTAACCCGTGGTACATAATGCCTCAGGGATAATGGGTTTGTTTTGTTTTATCATACCTGTCAACTTGTACGGGAATCCCGTCATTGTACGGTTTTTTTTGGTCTGGTGTACAGGTTTTTGTCTCAGGAGGTTGACAGGTATGCATATTGTCATATATTTGAATGACCAATTCAACCCATATTGTCATATATTTGAATGACCAATTCAACCCATATTGTCATATATTTGAATGACCAATTCAACAGATATTGTCATATATTTAAATGACCAATTCAACCCATATTGTCATATATTTGAATGACCAATTCAACCCATATTGTCATATATTTGAATGACCAATTCAACCCATATTGTCATATATTTGAATGACCAATACAAGAAAAATGGTTTAATTTTGGTTATGGGGGTGGGGACCATGGTGGTACCACGTTATATCTGGTATCACGGTACCAACTGCGCAAGCCCAGGGAGGGGGAGCTTAAGGTGTAGGCAACATTGTATTCAGAAATAAACAACAAAACTAGCTGCGATTGGTGCATTATGTAAGAGTTGAAGTTTCTGTCAGGTTAACAAAAATGTTGAGTCTCTTGGCAACATTTGAGATTATGTTAATTCATACGTAGATCATGTTTTGTATTTTTTATGATTTTTTTAATATGTGATACACATCACTGAAAATGTGTCTGTTGTGACTGGATAACTCTTACCCCTCTCTAGTTCCAGCTGAGTTATCTCTCTTAAATGCAATGGAGTACCTAGTTCTTTCCTTGTCAAATTGACAGTCTAATATTGCTCTCAGTGTGTGACATGCATGCTAAAGTGGGAGAGAAGGTATATTTATTTCACCAAATGTTAACATTAAGGTCTATGGAAAAACAATTGCTACCGTGATTCCATCTGGAATCATGTAATAATAAAGAGTGTTATAACGAGTGAGAATTGTATTTATTTTAGGGCTGTTCCTGCATTTTGCCAACAGACTGCACTATAAAATCGATAAAAGATGGCTTTCAAGAAGAATAAAACACAGAATCTTAATGTAGTAGATGCAAGGCCAACAATAATGGAATGTTTGTCTTGTTTCCCTTATAATTTGAGAACAGGAAACAAACTATAAATGCATGGGCAGAAGTTTTTAAGTGCAGCCAGACATTATGAAACTTAATTCAAAAGAAGTGGTAAGTTTTGTGTGCACAAGGAAATATAATTTTTGCATGCACCATGAAATACTGCACATACCAGTACAGAATTCTTGCTTATTTTTTTTTTCCAGTTATAATTTTTCTAATAAAACTGAATGAACATCCTGTTAGACGTAATGCATTATTACCCCCCAAATACTCTGACTATTGCAAAGGGTTGTAATGGGCCGTTTCTAAAAATAGCTTAATATGAGCAGAGTTTCCCACCTGCTGTAATAGTTCATTCATGTCATTCACCTTTATGGCACTGTAATATATTCACTTGAGTGATTTCTTTTATTTCTATAAGAGTATTTACTTTTTAATTTTCTTAACATTTTGGTAAAACCTATACAAATTTGTGTATTCAAAAAGTTTTTTGTTTTAATTGTTCTAGGTTTAAGAAATAGCCCATCTGAACAAATTTGGTGTTCTAAGTTTTTTTATTTACTGGAAATAACCGCAATAACTTATCAAAAATCCAAGCAAAGAAAATGGGAGATCTATTTTTTTATCTGCCGCTGGTAAATTTCCAAATAAATAAAAAAACAAGAGTCCCTCAAAGGGACTGATGCTCTACTGGCCAAAACAATTTCCAGGAATTCAAGATAAGACAATTTCTTCCTTTTAACTGCTGAGTGTTGAAACCATCTCTGATATTCTTCAGCAATTACAAGATTTTCAAATTAGCTGCTGTGGTGGACATACTGGATGCAAGAAGTCTTCTGGTGGAAACCCCATGTTGATATGACTTTCTGTTTTGTAGGAATAATGATAACAAGATTTTCAAGATGGCTGTGATGGTGGTGATATCGTATATCAGATTGGCACCATTTCCATTTAGGACCAACAAGACATCATAAGTGTTTTGGTGAAAGCACAATAGTGATAAAAAATGTTTTAAAGATGGCAATTGTGGCAGCTGTATTGGAAATCAGATTGGCACCATTTTCATTAATGACCAACTATACATCGTAAGAAGTCTTTCAGTGAATACACCATGCTGATATAACCATTCATTCAGGAGAAGTAGTGATAACAAGATTTTAAAGATTGCAACTATGGCACTGGCAGCCATACTGGATGTCTGCGCAGCATCATTTTCTTGTAGGACCAATTTGACATCATTAGAAGTCATTTAGTAAAAACCCCATGTTCACACCACCATCTAATCAGAAGTAGTAGTAGCAATAACAAGATTTTCAAGATGGCTACTGTGGTTGCCATATTGGATGTGCAAGTGGCACCATTTTCATTTAGGACCAACTAGACATCATACAAAGTCTTCTGGTGAAAACTCCATGGCAATATAATCTTTGGTCAGGAAAAGTAGCAACAACAAAATTTTAAAGCTGGACGCTGTGGCGGCCATAAAATTAGATCAGCACCATTTTCATTTAGGACCAGCGAGATGTCATAAGAAGTCTTTTGGTGAAAACCCCATGTTGATATGACCATCCATTCACGAGAAGTAGTGCAAACAAGATTTTCAAGATGACCACTGTAGTGGCCATATTGGACATTGGATTGGCACTACTTTCATTTTGGACAAACTAGACATCAAAAGAAGTCTTTTAGTAAATACCTCATGTTGATACGATTGTCCATTCTGGATGAGTAGCGATAACAAGATTTTCATCATGTCTATTGTAATGTACATAAGATCAGCACCATATTCATTTAGGACCAACTAGACATCATAACCAATCTTTTAGTGAAAACCTCATGTTGATATGACCAGCCATTCAGGTGGAGTAGTGATAACAAGATTTTCAAGATGGCTGATGTTGTGGCCATATTGGGTGTCTGAGCTGCACCATTTTCATATTGGACCAACTACCGGTAGATCATGGAATGAATGGGTGTGTAAAATTTCATGGCAATCCTTGAATTAGTTTATGAGTAGTGATAACAAACTTGTGCTAATGGATGGATGGACAACAGATTATGGATGATGGACAACAGACCATCCCATAAGCTCTCCTGGTCTGTGCCAAGTAGAGCTAATAAATAAATAAATAAATCATTGTTTCTTATAGCATGAGTACTAAGTTACTCATTAAGACCTTTACTTATCCATTGGCTTACTTCTAAATTGTCATATTTTCAAGCATATATACTTTCTCCATCACTGTTGCACACCCCAAGCATAGGACTATTCAAGCTTTATTTTAATGTGAATTTTTTATTCTTTACTGAGATGTTAAGTCCATCTTTGACATTGCTGAAAGTTGTTTTACATCCTGTACACAAATGACGTCATGTATGCCATGTTTCCAGTCGGATCCAATATTGGTTTAGACAAGGAGCCAAACCAAGGTTATGCCATCCAATACTGAAAATGATATTACCCATATCCACCCTAATATTTATTCCCACTCTAATAATTACCCCCAATCCCTCACCCACCTAGTTTTTTTTTAAAAATGTCTAGGCTGTTGAAATAATTTCCTTTTTAAAGAATTTGTTCATGATTAACCAATTCTAGTGAAAAATGTTTTATATTTTGGTATCTTTAAGCTTTTCCTCTGTCAATTTTTCATGCTGTGTGATTTGCACGTATATGCAGTAAAGCAGGCAATTATAGCTCAATTGCTTGTATCTGGCAGCTGTAGTTGACTTCTTCTGAAGTAACAATACATGGTCAAATATAGAAAGTGTCAACCCAGTGATTAACAGTGATTGATAGTTCACTTTTGTTCAAAGACTTTGTGATGCCTTTCAAGTTGCGTATACTGGAAACAGTGGCCTCATAATGTACTTGCTATCAGATATGCATGAGTTTTCACCCTCATTTTAGCATTCTCAAAATATATGAAATTATCACTTTAAATTTTGAACCAAAAGAATATCTTAAATGGTTTGGTTTGGTTTTATGGGTTTAACACCATTTTTCAGCACGATTGGCTATATATGGTGGCCAGTATATCTGGTGGAGGAAGAACCCAGGAAAATCCCAGGAAGAACCACTGACCCACGGGAAGCTACTGGCAAGCTTTCTCACATAACCACACTGGCCGAGCCCAAGACTCGAACCCATTCGGACAGAGGTGAGATGGCAGTGATCAGTAAAGGCAAGCACCTTACACCACATGGCCACCTGGGGCCCCGATATCTTAAATGGAATAGTGACTATTTTGTTGGTCCATTCTTTTTTCTTGGATTACAATGATTAGCTTATGGGTAAAATGTCTGTGGAGAAATATAATCATTACCGCTGAATATTTAATGAAGATCATGTATGTACAGCTCTCTCTCATTATAATGCCCTCCATTATAATGTGATTCCGTATACAACATGGTACATCTCTATGGACCATGTGCCCAAAAATTAATCCATTATACCGGTACTTGAATTGGTCAATCAAATTAAAGACAATATGGGTTGAATTGGTCAATCAAATAGAAGACAATATGGGTTGAATTGGTCAATCAAATAGAAGACAATATGGGTTGAATTGGTCAATCATATAGAAGACAATATGGGTTGAATTGGTCAATCAAATATATGACAATATGGGTTGAATTGGTCAATCAAATAGATGACAATATGGGTTGAATTGGTCAATCAAATAGAAGACAATATGGGTTGAATTGGTCAATCAAATATATGACAATATGGGTTGAATTGGTCAATCAGATAGATGACAATATGGGTTGAATTGGTCAATCAAATAGAAGACAATATGGGTTGAATTGGTCAATCAAATATATGACAATATGGGTTGAATTGGTCAATCAAATATATGACAATATGGGTTGAATTGGTCAATCAAATATATGACAATATGGGTTGAATTGGTCAATCAATTATATGACAATATGGGTTGAATTGGTCAATCAAATAGATGACTATGGGTTGAATTGGTCAATCAAATAGAAGACAATATGGGTTGAATTGGTCAATCAAATATATGACAATATGGGTTGAATTGGTCAATCAAATAGAAGACAATATGGGTTGAATTGGTCAATCAAATAGAAGACAATATGGGTTTAATTGGTCAATCAAATATATGACAATATGGGTTGAATTGGTCAATCCAATATATGACAATATGGGTTGAATTGGTCAATCAAATAGAAGACAATATGGGTTGAATTGGTCAATCAAATATATGACAATATGGGTTGAATTGGTCAATCAAACAGAAGACAATATGGGTTGAATTGGTCAATCAAATAGAAGACAATATGGGTTGAATTGGTCAATCAAATAGAAGACAATATGGGTTGAAAGAAAGAACATGAAGCCTAGTATTATATCTTTATTTCCTTTTTATTATTTGACAAAATTAAATGAACATTCAAATACCATGAAGTGAAATATATATTTAATTTACATAAACTAAAAGTTATTACTATACATTTTACAAACACATACATGCACTTGTTGAATTTTTGATAATTCTCACTATACTCCTGTTCAGTAAATAATGCGTTCAGCAGTTACAGAACTCAACAACCACGTTATAACAAGGGAGAGATGACCTATTACAATTAATGTTCCGATTTCAATACCTTTAAGGTTAAGATAATAGAAAATAAATAGGGAATTTGCGCCTGTATCATGCTTTGTACATTTTAGAAATGAAAATATAATTATCACTCAACCGGTTTCATTTCTCCACAACAGCCTCAAAACCAGGTATAGTAATAGTCTACTTTTGTGAGATCTATAATAAAGATCAGAAACCATACTGCAGTATGCTAGGTTGTTCTTTTGAATAAAATGTTTTCCATCAAATGATAATAAATGATGATTTCAATGTAAATAATGTAGTTTAAAAACAAATATCCAACAGTTTTACGGGTACCACCCAACTGTTGCATTTCGGATTGCATGGTACACACCCTATACTCATCAACTTAGACATTTTCCCAGCATCAGTAAAGCCTCATTCGATATACTAGATCTTTGATATACATCTGTAATTTAATACTTATAATGTAACTGATTTTTCTTTGCACAAAATAAAAATCTCAAATACTGGAACAAATGTCTGAATTTTTTTAATTTTAAGAGAAAAGTTTGAAATTGTGCAGGAAAAGTACAGATATTTTTCTCAATAATTTTCCATATTTAAATGTTTACATGACTCACATTTTACAGATTTTATTGTAATTATTTTGATAGTGATAATCATGTCAATATGCACTGCTGATGCAAAAATGTTATTGTAATCTGTATCAATGGCTATCCAAATGTTCCCAAACTGGTGGATCTCAAAATAATGTTAAGTCATGCAATGAATGTATGTACTACTCATAATTTCGTACTAATTTAATTCTTAAATGCATACAACTATTTAGCCATCCATGACATATACATGTAATAAAATAACTTCTCTTTATTGTTTCCTCTTATTAATCTCCTACTGCATGTGTGTGAATTCAGCTTGTGCTTTCTCTCACAGTGCAATGTAAAGAAGATGGATTTGCTGTGCATCTGTTCTGCATTTCAAAACCACATTTATAAGTTTATACTGATTACTAGTCTTCAAACTTACTAAGAAAATGAAGAACAAATTTAAATTTTAAACTCACTGGCTATTGAGATCCATGATGAGAACTGGTAGGACACCAGTATAGGTGGGTTTCTTCGTGATGGAATCAGAAATTGTTTTTTTTTCTACCTTATCAGGACTACCTCATTTGATGTGGTGAATGTCTTGGTCTTTTTTGCTAGGTGCACCACAACTTTTAAATAAAGTTGAAGTCACTATCTTAAATAATCTGCATAAATGTGTTGAATTATTTAAAGAGAAACCCTTCAATAATACCTTATGAGCATTATTAAAGCATAATACAGTGAGAATTTAAAATAGGGTCTTAAACTTGATAATTTCATGAAGGATAAAGACCAAGTTTTAACTTCAGCCAAATGAGAGATCATCTAAAAATACCTGTATATAAACATTGGGGAAAAGTCTCGATTTTTGGGAATGTCACTGAATTAAGGGATGGTGTCATTTTTGATGGCAATGGAAGTTACTTCAGCAGC
Source organism: Margaritifera margaritifera (assembly GCA_029931535.1). Lineage (NCBI taxonomy): Eukaryota > Metazoa > Mollusca > Bivalvia > Unionida > Margaritiferidae > Margaritifera > Margaritifera margaritifera. The sequence goes on from JAQPZY010001121.1 coordinate 205,789, forward strand.
AAGTAACAGACAAAAATAACTTCAAGTTTCGGAAAAATTACCCTTATATGCCTTGATTTTCCTTATGTCAGTTGTTAAAAACTTTGCATTTTACTGCTCAAGTTATACTCAAGTAATCAAAGAGCTTGTCTTTTAGGAAATATTTAGCACATAAATGAGTGCAGTTTCCTAACATTGAGTCAATTTCCTTCTGTCCTGTTTTGCTCCAGTCAATGCAATTCTAATTGTGTCTATAACAGCTGGGTAACATTGAAGCAGGTTACAATTCATTTTGGAAATATAAATGACTTATATAGTCTACAGGAGGAATAAGACAGATTTTACAGCCAGCTATTTTAAAATGATCGCTCATTTAGCTGAGGTGAAAATTCAATCTTTATCCTTAATAAGATCATCAAGTTTAGGACCTTATTTTTGAAGTATTAACTGTATAACATGCTTAGACTTCTTATATAGTCTAGATGTTCCTATATTAAAATGGTGCCACTCAGACATCCAGTATGGCCACCATAGTGGCCATCTTGAAAATATACTGCAACTATTCCTGAATGGATGCTCATTAGTTTTCACTAAATGACTTATGATGTCTCGTTGGTCCTAAATGAAAATAGTGCTGATCTGACATCGAATCATGGCCACCCAGCAGTTAAAACAATAAATAGTTCTATTTTGAATTCCTGGAAATTCTTTTTGGACAGTAGAGCATCAATCCCTTTGAGGGATTCTTGATTTTGCTACTTTGCTGTGTTTTTTTAAAATGGACGAAATGTCAAATTCCTGTGGAATAACTGAGAATTTAAACATAAAATTTTTTGAATCATAATTATTGTGAATTATTCCTTCTCTATGTTGTTATGATTGATCAAACTTCCTAGACCCTTATTAAAATGTACAATATTAGTCAAATGTGTTCTTGTTGAGGAAGAAAGTATTTACACGTGGACCTGTACATGTAGGATACGGTGACTGGAGATCTCAGCCCATAACATACTTGGCACATTCTGGAGTTAGTCCATAACAAAGTCAGCCCATTACAGATTCGGTCCATACAAATTTAGTTAAGAAATCATTAGTGTCACAATTGGCCCATACTATAAAACAATGTTGGGTTTGGCCCAAAGTTTGTAGTTTTTTTTTTGATCCTTACCTTTGATCTTATATGGCTCTGTAACACTTGTTGTTATTGAACAATAATTTTTTTTAATTGAATATGTAGACAGAGCTATTTTAAAATTTACTTAAAATTCAGCCTTTGATGAAACAAACCATTTGTCTTTATTTTATAAATTGAATGATAACTAGTTTCACTGGTATCAATTGGTCTTGTAAATCTGGTACTGCTAAACACAATATTCATCAGTATAACTTCTATAAACCATTCATAAAAAATTTTTGTTGATTATATTCAATATATATTTTTAAAAATATTACACTTTTTTACCGGCACTTGCCGGTTTTTATAGGATTATCACCTGGTAAAAGATTAATAAAGTGAAACTAATAAATATAGCAATATATACCCATTTTCTCTAACTTTGGCATGTGCAAATTTAGGATTTTCAAAACCTGGGCGTGCATTATTGTTTTTACATATATGTTAAAAATATAACGTCTTTAATAAAAATTCTCCTGGTTATTCAATAATTTTATAAAGGTTAGAAGGAGAATTTACTTAACATCTTCTCATGATTTCATAACAGGGTGGTACAAATTTGTTTTCAAAGCACGTGCAGCTCTCATTGTGACATCACAGTGCGCGACATTCAATCCTGTTTGTACTGGATCACACCTTTAGGTTGACCTCGTCCAAAAATGTCCACATACTTTAACATTGATTTTGCTGTATGTATAACTCGGGACATGTATATAATGCCCTTCCAAGGAATATGGATGTATGAGGATTAAAATCAAGTTAATAATCACCATTTAAAGGTACGTGTAATCAAATTCTAGAAAATTACACCCATTACTGAAATAGTCGCTACTGAACCTGTATGACTTGCACTTAATACACAACATAAAGAAACCTATAAAGATAAACAAATCAATATGAAATGACTGTTGACAAAGACATTGTGTCCACATTACTATTATATAAATCGTGGACCGACCTAGCGATACCCTAAGCACGAAATGGGCCGATTTCGTTATGAACCAAGAACGGTATTCGTAGGATACATTCCCTTCCACTTTTACTCAGTCACCTGTGTACTTTACACCAGGTACTACCGACTCACCAAATAGAATCCTTACCTAGGATTTATCGCTTTAAATAACAGGAATCTCTTGCAATGCGCTCCAAAAGATATGAAAAATACACAAACCAAGTTTGTTTTGTTTGTAATTAATGCATTTTAAAACTCGACACATAAAATTCATACGGAAGTAAATTTCAGTCTACGGCGCTGACATTTTGACTAATGCATTGTGGGAATGACGACATAAATAGGTCGTGTTGGGGTGAAAATTCGGTCAGCGATGGATGAAAGCACGCCAAATGTCATTGCCGGTGAGTTAGATTTTGGAGTCTTCCTTCGGTTAACTACCTTTTCACTATTATCGTTTTAGTTTGCTTTTTTCCAGTCAAATTATATATATTAGTTTTGTTAGGGATACGGTTACCATGAAAGCTGAGTGCAGACACGAATTGCCGCACTTTACGCAGGCTTTGTTCCCTAAATAGGTCGGCAGACACAAGTATAAACAAATCGAAACTAACATATTCACTTGAAAGTTGAAAGATATTCTTATATCAGGACATAGAGGATACGTACTTTGTTTCAAATGTCCACAATGTCTGTCTACTTTTATTCATTTTGAGCGAGATACCGTGGCTTATATAAGAATGTCTGGTCATTGGCACGTTGAGAGTCACAAAGAGAGAAGTGGGTCAAAACAAACTGACTCAGGCGATCGGTTGGGGTTAAGAATGCACAGTGTCACGTAGTTCATAGCATACTGCTTTATCGATTTAACCGATCACTGATTAAACCTTATAACTATGGGTGAGTCTGGAATCTTTCTTTCACAATGGTTACCAATGTTTATAGTGTTACAAGGCGATTTCGGCCGCGTGCGAGACAGACATCTAACGAGCCGCTGGTAAGTCTGTTACGTAACTGGTCTAGAGGTTACGCCCAACTGTCTGTCTATCTCTCCGCTTGACTACCTAAGTTATTCATGTGTACTGCTTTTCCATCAAGACGGATACGTGCGCCACAGGGCTTTGGTTTGATAGGGCATATTTACATTATAATAGTGATCAGATACACCTATTTTCAGCTTATACACATGCAGGTATAGTGTCCTGTCTCCGTATGTATGTTGAGAGTTACTGATACATTTTTGTTGTATGTCTTTAACACTTATCCCAGTTTTAAGACAAAGGGGTCTTTGTAATGCACAGGGTTGAGCTGTATGCACAAAATAGACCTATAAATGTTGCACATGCGCATGCAGTTATGCACCAAGTGCATAGCAGCATTTACTTATAGCTGTAGGCAAAATTGAGCATTGCAAAAGTTGCAGTACATAGGTATAGGTGTGTCATTTGATAAACTTGCACTGAGAGACTTATGAATGAACATGCACATCAGATAAAGGGAGAGAGTAGGTATAAGATCTGTATAACCTTCAGCATAATTCATCTTGGAAATGTAAACGATTCAGAATAATATGGGAATATCATCACTGTAGTTAAAGGACATTTTTAAGTGTGAGGTAATGAATATAAATTTGCTGTTGGTTAAATTTAGTATCACAACATACTAGTTATGTATTTTTATCTTGTTACTTTATACCAATAGTACATGACTTTTTTGTAACCTTACAGTGACCTCCAGTCTTCAGTTGGGCTTTATAATTTTCACAAACTCATCACTCCATAATCAGAATAAATGAAAGGACTTTGTTAAAGATTAGTCTTCAGTATTCATAAAGTGTCTTCATACATTTATAATTTCATTGAAAGTTTTCTTGCCATTTAAATTTTGGATTGTTGCTGGCTTGTGCAAATTTTTCGTTTTCTTGCGTAATTATCATAAGGAAAAAACTTGCAAAATGTGCCTTTCAGTATTATATAGTTCATTTAATCTTAAATAAGATCACATCACATAAAATCACTGTATGTTGCAGAATTTTGTGTATAGTTCTAGGGATGGGAATTTACCTAACAGGTAGTATCAGATTTAATCTTTTCCTATGGGTAATCTACATCAAGATATTTGATTGCCAGTGTGAATATTCACTTGCGCTGGCTAGGACAATGAGAATTTTGAAGGCCTGGTCTTATTAGGTTAGTCTTTAACTGATAAATTTTAACTGGTGTCTTGAATTATATAAGTTGAATTATATTTCGATATACTGTATTCCAGTACAAGGTGACCTTGCATATATCTGTATATCTCAATACACTTTTATGTCTCACCTGAACAGAGTTAAAGGGAGGGACCACTACACTATATATATATATATATATATATATATATATATATATATATATATATATATATATATATATATATATATACACACACACACACATTGGTAAACATGTAAATGAACATGCACATGGCTACCCATTCCAGTTAAATATATTTCCAGATCTCTGCTTAAGAGGACTATTTAGTAGGACATTTCTGTTCATTCTTTTCTTAAAGTATGTATGATTTTCACATTGAATTTGGCATCTCGAGGAAAAAGGCATAGCCCACATTAAACAATGGTGCTGATAAAATATTATTTTAAATTCATTATTTATCTTTGAAAAGCATGTTTGTTAACACAGCCTTTGATTAATTACATTTTGTTTTAAAGAAACACTGTTTTAGGTTTTTAAACCACAATAGTTTTTTAGTCATTGTAGATTCTATAAAAGCATATCATGAGCATGTCCACACAGTATGTCCAGTTGCATTATCTAGTTTTTGGATCATGTGCATGTATGTAGCACTAGGAAACAATATCACAATGATCTTAGGGATGTTTTACCTAAAATTTCTCAAATATTCAGCGAAGACATCTTATATACTGAATCCTGTTATATTGTCATAATAAGCGGTGAAAAACGTACAGCAAATGAAACATTCACAAGTTGAGTAAGATATGGTATGCACATTATAATAGCTATCAGCTGTTCAGTAAGCTTAATGGGTAGATATGGGGAAATGTTTAGCTTCCATATGTTTCTATTAAACTGCATCCTTTCGCATATTGTAAACCATGTAAACATTTAGAAATTTTGATCAACATTGCAGCCTTACTCAAAATAAAATTCAAGACTTAGACAATGCAACAGTATAATAGAAAATGTTTCAGTGTTGTAAAGTAAAAGTAGACCACTCAGCTGGAAAAATAGACAGTAATTTTGCTGGTGCCAGTTGATTGATAGTGAGATGTATATATATATATATATATATATATATATATATATATATATATATATATATATATATATATATATATATATATATAAAATCTGTTCAAAAGGAAATTGGTAATATATCCATACTTTATTCCTTGTAGCGCTTTCGCATCGTCGTCATAGATGTTCTTCAGGTAGGTACATTATTAATTTACTGTTCAATGACATATGTGTGTGTGTAGGGAGAGAGGGTGAGAGAATGACAACAGTATTATCAAACAGGTTATAGAGTTTTTAATTTTTTTCCAAGCAGTAATTCAGCCTGTGGATTGAACAAATTCATATATTGCCTACATGTAGCTCACATACAACAATGTCCTAATCCACTCATATATCTAGATATATATCTGTGTGTGTGTGTGTGTGTGTTTAAAAATCTTTAGAAAAGTCTACAGTATTTTAATTTAGGATTATTTGTTTATATCATTCATGCTTTATTTAACTTATTATTTATTATATGAAAGTGTTCCAGTTAAGTCCTTATTTATTTAAGAACTAGGTGCAGCAAATTTGCTTAGCAGATAAATGGGAATTTTTATATTGATTAGTTTTCACATATTTTAGGTGTATCAAAGCCATTTTATTCTTGTTTTCTAAAGAAATATACAAGTTTATTTCTATGCAGTTTAATTGGCATATTTATCATAATATTCATATTTTTCCGTGTTATATATAGTGGGTGCACATAATTATTGATATATTAATTATCGTTTTATTAGGTACCTAACTTTGCAAAACATTACTGTGGTAAAATTTCTCTGTATTAGAAATGAGAGAGAAAGAAATAATTATAAATGTTATTATTTTGTGTCATGACAATTCCAGTATTTTATTGTGTTAATGACAGTGATAATCAACAGCTCCATTTGGAGTGTTGTAAATGTCTATTTAACCTATAGCCCATTTTGCACAGTTTAACACAAGTTCATTTGGTTCATTTACTAGTTTGTTATCAAATTGTAGTTCAAGAAAAGGAAATATTTTAAAGCATATTATTGTTATCTACAGGTAATCTTTTTGTGAGTCTTGGTTCATGACCTTTCACTGGTATGCCAATAGATCTCCTGTTTAGGTTGAAAATTAGTACTGTACTGTATATACTCTCATACAAGTCAGATCCAATTGTAAACTACATAGATTCTGATCTGTCGTGTCATAATATGCCAGCAGATCAGGGTCTGCATTGTTTGTTCTACTGATTAGGCATACCAAACTGCGTAGACCCAGATGTGATAACAGATTTGGGTCTATGCCACTTGCAGTTATATCTAACTTGTATGCTAGTATATATGTTGTAGTAGGAAGTTTTAACACAATTTAACTATTGCCAGGATATCAGGATATTATGTAAGACACAATGAGTTTAACTAATGATCTGGTTTTCTTGCAGAGTGAACACAAAGTGTTATTTTTGTTGTTTTTTTTTTATAAAGAAAGTTATATTTGAAGGAAAATTGGAAATTTATTTTTTTCTCTTGGGTCTTTAACTTGAATGTTAAAAAGGGTCTTCAGGAAGAAAATATCAGAATCTTTGGTCTACTCTATAATATTATTTTTATTATTATTATTATTATTGATTATCATAATCAACACCATTATTATTATTATTGAGACAAATTCTTGTACAACACAAATATAAAAGTAGCTGCTTGCTTAGCTATAATATTGCAGCCACAGCATTAGGGGTGAAACGATACACCTCTGCCATGCATCAATACGATTCTCAATAAACAGCCTATGATACGATACATTATCAATACACATATCAACTTTTTGGTCTTTTCATCTTTAGAATGTCTGTCAATGGTAGGGTGGTGTCATTTTTTTTTGTGTTGACATATTGGGTGTATTTCCAGTATGCAGATTACAAAGAAACATAGACTTATCATCTGTTCATATGCCATTCTCATCCTTGACAAGATTTAAAAAAAAAATACTTCTAAACAGACTGGCTGTTAGTGATTTTTATTCACCCTTTTAGGCCATTTCTGGCTGCTCCATTCGATCATATGCATGACTCATCCTGGTCACCACGCCCTTTTGTTTTACATTAAATGAATGTTTTTAAAATATCTTATTGCCATTTTCATGTCTTCATTTAAATTTTGAAGAGATTACGGTGTTATCTTCAAAACAGAAGAAACTGTGCAATTTCCTCGTGCAAGGAAATTCTTATCTAGAACAAATCCTAGTGTGGGAGCGGGGATGACTAATAGCCAAATCCTTCACATTGTACTTCCTGAAGATGCAAATCAACTGCCACGGCCACATACATTTGTTTCTGTGTGTGAAAGTGGAAATTATTTACAACCCCCAGTCCCTTCTACAAATTGATGAGGTGTCTATAACTCGTGCGGTTTGGAATCTGCCCCCATGCCGATTCTTCACTATTTTTTTTTATATATCCCATCGGCAGGTTCTTCCAAAATTACAAAATTGCAATTACAGTGACATTAAAAACTTTTTTTTTTTACCAAGCTTTGTTCAGGCATTCGTTGGTGAAGGATACATGAAATATGTAACAGATTTTGTTAACAGCCCTGGGGTAGGGCGGATGGGGGAAGGGGCATGTAATTGTCAATATAACCTCCCTTTTCATGCAGTCTGAGGTTGGGTAGTTTCAGCAGGGCAAAAGATTTTAGCATTTTCTCAGTACAGATTATGATGAGTATTACAGTCAAACCTGTCACCTCTGGGTATAAAAATAACCATTTAGAACAGGTAGTTGCTTAATAGAACAGGTAGTTGCTTAATAGAGGTTTATTTGTACGATAGTTGGATTCCAAGGAGTTTAAAACAGTTTCTGTTTAAGATGGGTGATTGTTTAATACAGGTGAAATTTAAGGCAAATGTCTTATTTTCAGCTGTAATGGTCATAGAGCAGAAGAGCTATGTGGTGGCCTGTCATCCAGCATCCATTAGCATAAGTTTATTGTCATTATTCCTCCTAAACTACTGGGGGGATGGCCATGAAGCTTTAAACACACACATTCATCCCAAGGTCGAGTTGGTCCTAAATAAAATTGGTGCCCCCTGGACATCCAGTATGGCCACAACAATGGCCATCTTGAAAATCTTGTTATCGCCACTACTCTTGAAAGGATGATCATATCAGCATGGGGTTTTCACTAAAAGACTTATGATATCAAGATGGTCCCAAATAAAAAAGGTGCTGAACTGACATCCAGTATAGCCACAATGCCATCCATTTTAAAAATCTTGTTATCTCTACTCCTCCTGAATGGATGGTTGTTTCATCATGAAGTTTTCACATGACTTATTTTAATGGCTGTCATGGTGGTCATCCTAAAAAAATCTTATCACTGCTCTTCCTGAACAGATGGTAGTATTGACACAGGGTTTTCATTTAAAGACTTCTTATGATATGTAGCTGATCATTAATGAAAATGGTGCCAATCTTTCTTCCAACATGACTGTCATGGTGGACAGCTTGAAAATCTTGGCTACTTCTCCTGATTGGATAGTTGTATCTGCATAGGGTTTAGATTGAAAGACTTTATGATGGTGTAACTGGTTCTGAATGAAAATAGTAATCATTTGACCTTCAACATGGCACCATGGATGCCATCTCTTGTTATCGCTGTTCCACTTGCACAAATGGTGGGATTGACATGAGACACTTAATTTATATCTTGTGAGCATTTTAACTTGAATATGTAAGAAAATGTTTTCCTTTCCAAGTTTGTTATGTTGGAGTCTCTCAATAATATCAGAAATTGTTTCAGTACTCTGCAGTTATAAAAAATAAAAGGACAGAAGAAACAGACTTTTCATAAATGACTAGAAATTCTTTTTGGCCAGTTGAGTGTCAGTCCCATTATAGGACTCCTGTTATCATTTGAGCAAGATTGTGTATATATCTGAAGAATACTTTGAATAATACCACTTCATCTTGAACTGGTTTTTTTCCTCCAAAAATGTTACTTATAGATTTAACCAAACTTAGCATGTGGGTACGTGTATAACTTGACATTTTGACAAGTTCAGTGATGTTTTATTTATGATATCGGGTTAAACTATTTTTTGTTCCCAATTTGGTTTGTTGGAGTTTGAGAGATGGTTTCAGTTTTAATAACAGCAATTACTTATCCTGTCGCTATTGTTAGCTTTGCCATTTTTCTTGCCGAAAAACCACCGTCCGTTCGATGTGAATACATCCTCCCACAGAATGGAAAAAGGCATTAGTATGACCTTTGCACTCCAGTCTGTGCCTCGTTTAGGTTTGCCTAAACTTGTCATCTTTTTTTCGGACGCCAGGCTGAATAGACATTGCCTGAAGACAGCACCAGAGAAAATTGTGCCTGTTACAATTACCGCACTAGTGGTGTCCTCTTACAGTTCATAACTCTATATGGTGTTACACTATCCGTTCGTTTAAAATTCAATTTTGTAAACTTTCCCCTTTATTAGAACTTAGTTCTTAAGGGGCTGCCAGAGGCTACCTCGTGTATTTCCACCCCTTAAAACGGGTGGAAACACGCAATTAATTTACTGATAAGAAACAACTGACGTACGGGTAAGTCTCTATTTTTATACAATAACAGCAGTCCCTGCCTAACAGAGAGAACACGTATACCTCTCTCTTAGAAAAAGAACGAGACCATTATCGGTAAATTTCACATATATAACATATTAAATGAATGTCCACACTACAAATTTCATGGTCTTTGCATTATGTTCTGCATGTCACTTAATAAAATTCAGTGAAATATTTTATTCTTTCACAGTTTCACAGGAAAAAAGACCGGTTATTCCTAACGAGGTCAAATTTATCAATTTACCTCGTACATACAGGTATGTAAGAGTGCACAGTGGTGTACGTGGTACGCGCTAAATACAAACAACGTATTACATACACAGTGGTGTATGCACTAAATACAATCAAGGTGAGTTTAACGTGAATTACTTCTATCAGAATAATGTCAGAAAAAACAATCTGTGGGGAAGTGTGGCCACAAGAAAGGCTCTTGGGACACTCACCAAGACTGCATTAAGTGCTCCAAGTGCACATGAAAAAATCGTTGCACACGTTGTGAATCATGGCCTTCGGCCACCTGGAATCTAGTGGATTCCAGACGTACTTATCGAGGACACGGGAATATTCCCTCCATCACATCGTCAGATATTTCTGGATTCACTGCGAGATCTCAGCTTTTGGGACAAACGTCATTGGAAGCCGGTGAGGCCCCTCTAGAAAGAGAGACTGGATGTTCGAGGAGTAAATCGCCTTCTCACCACAGGGGGGAGAAGATGAACACTTCTCATGTTGAAGCCTCACATAGCGAGTCGCTCCCCCCTGTTAGCAAGGTTGAGCACTGTGACAGCAGGTTGCGCCCTCCCATTAGGGAGGTTGAGCACGGCGACAGCGGGTCGTGCCTTCCCGTTAGGGAAGTTGATCACCGCAAGAGCGGGTTGCACCTTCCCATTGGGGAAGTTGATCACTGCAAGAGCGGGTCGCGCCTTCCCGTTAGGGAAGTTGAGCACTGCAAGAGCAGGTCATGCCTTTCCGTTAGGGAAGTTGAGCACCGCTCTCCTCGCCATTGGGATAGTGATATATCAGTCAAAGATGATTCCCTCTCTGACTATCACTCATTGGCCTCACTGTATGGGGACAGGGCTCGGACTGAGTACCCCCCCTTACTGTCCCATCCTGTGCATGATTATGAGTCTGCCCACTGGGCTCAGACTAGGAAAGGGGAACGGATTGGCATCCCCCCAACCCTATTATCCCAATGAATCCTTATGGGACATGGGGCCCTCCACCTCAAGGCCCGTGGTCCACTATGCACCCGTGGGCTACTCGACCTTTTCCTTACAGTCGAGGTGATGCTGCAGCTCGTGTCCCGCCATCACCTCCTCACCAGGTGGCCCCAATGCGGAAGGCTAGAATTGTCACATCATCCAGGGTAGACAGGCGGTCTGGCCTCCCAACTGGAACTCGTTCTGAACTATGGGCTGTGGCACAGACTACTCCTATTCCCCCTTCAGCGAGGGACATAGCGATGCCCACCCACTCTCTGACTCAGAGTATACCAAATGATGATGAAGTCCTATCTATTCTCGTTGACTCAAATGAGTTTGAGATTGAAACAGCGGCGCTGACACCTCCCAGGCCAACCCATTCTTCTCAGTTGGAAGTGGAGGAAGAGTTCTGGTCCTTCGATAAGGCAGTAAACAAAGTTTACCGCCTCTTACCCCCAGAATTGTGCCCCAAACCATGTGGCACACAATCCAAAAAGATACTTTCTCTTATGGAAAAGATCTCCGTGGAGCAAACACAACCAGACCTCTTGCTTCTCCCTCATTCCCCAATGATTGAGGAACTCTCCCAGAGGCTTTCGCTAGGCCAAAACGTAGCTTGGCAACGTCGAGGGTGGGTTGTCCCTACCTCGACATTAAGACCCCTGGTCTCTTCTGCCAGTTACAGAATACATTCCCCAAAGTGGCCTACCAAACCTCCCCATTTGGATGCTGAGGCAGCCAAAGTCGGCATGTCAGCGGGAGCCTGGGCACACCTTCCAATTAAAACAATCGAGGCCATGGAACAGAAAACACGGTTACTTGTAACCATTGCATCACATTCTGATCTATTCTCAGCAACTGCATTTAGTATGCTGAGAGGGGCCTCCTTGAATCCAGCTGCATTACGATGCATGCTGGAAGCGGTGGCCAAGACGTCTCGGCATGCGCTTTCTGTTTCAATGGCTTTATTGGCGGAATTTCTGCACATCCACCGTGATGTTGCACTGGACTCCTCGAAGATCTTACTTAACCACAGTAAAGACCTTATAATGGCTGTTCCGCTAGAAGCCGAGACTCTTTTTGGGGGTCTCATGCCAACTGTGGCTTCTCAAGACTTGCTGGATCATCAACATTGATCCTTTACATTCACTCCTGGCTCATCGCAATTGGCCAGAAAATGTGTTCATGCGAATCACCCTCAGGGGCCATCCACCAAGTTCTCCAAGCAGACACAACCCCAGCCCAAGCCGCAACCTCAAACTAGTCCTCGTCTTCGTCCTTCGGGTCCACGGCGTCAAGCTCGCCGCAGACCCCAAAAGAGGAAGTTCTATAATCCTCCTTCCTTTCCCACTGGAGGAAAGGGGGGGACAGCCCTAGTGATCTAACCCCTCTCCTGCCGTGCATCCCCCTCCCGAACGTCCCCATAGGTGCTCGCCTAGGCCTCTTTTCAGAGGCTTGGTCAAGCATCACGGACGATGGATGGGTCCTCTCTATTGTGAACGAGGGTTATCGACTCCAGTTTCGAGAACACCCCCCGCTATCAAGGACCCCCATTCTATATCCCCAGTCCAGTCTGGGGAAATGGAGGGAAGAGGTGCACACCCTTTTGCAGAAAGGGGCAGTCGAGAGGGTCCTGAATGATCAGTCTTCTGCCTTTTACTCCCGAATCTTCCTGGTCACCAAGAAAAGTGGGAAATTTTGGATCATTATCGATCTCTCCCCACTCAACCATTTTCTTCTGGAGGAACCTTTCAAGATGGAGACAACCTCATCAATTTGGAATGTACTTCGTCCTTCCGATTGGGCAGTCTCCATCGACCTTCAGGATGCCTACTTGCACATCCCAATTTTTCCTCCTCACTGCAAATATCTCTGATTTTGCTTAGACCAGGAAGTTTTTCAATTCCGGGTCCTGCCGTTCGGAATCTCTTCCACACCCAGAGTTTTCACCCGAATTATGGGAGTGATTGCAGCCTACCTTCGATTGCTGGGAACACCGATTCTCCAGTATTTCGATGACAGGCTGATTCACAATATCCAGGTTCAGTCCCTTCATCAGGATCTGTTCCATTCCTGGTCCACCGTAACTCGGTTAGGTCTTTTACCAAACCTCGAGAAGTCGGAACTCGTTCCTTCCCAGGACTTTGTTTGAGTGGGGATGAACTTCCTCACAAACCAGAACTTGGTCCAGGTTCCACTGGATTGGGTAGATTGAATCCTGACTCTTCTAGAGGCGATATGAGCAAAAACATTGTTATCTGCTCGCCATTATCTATCCCTATTGGGAACCTTGAACGCCGCTGCCAACTTGGTTCCATTAGGACGTCTCCATATGTGCCCACTACAGTTCCTCCTTCTTGCAAGGTGGAAACCACAAAGATTCTCTATCGACCACGATCCCACTAGGATGGGACTTTCACCACCCCTTGCTCTGGTGGATGAATCGGGACAGTTTCCTTGCTGGGGTCCCAATGCATGCACCCGACCCCCACTCTTATCTGTTCGCCGACGCGTCAGATTCCGGTTGGGGTGCTCATTTAGAACAAGAGGGCATAATTCTCCAGGGTCTTTGGACTCGAGCCGAATCATCCCTCCACATCAACATCCTAGAAATGAAAGCAGTATTCCTAGCGTTGCAAGGATGCACCGACAGAGTAAGGGGTTGCTGCATCATGGTATCCTCAGACAACATGTCCGTCGTAGCGTATCTACAATGTCAGGGAGGCGCACATGCCCCTTCTCTTTGCGTGGAGGTCTGGAACTTCCTTCTGTGGGCAGCCTCAGAGGACATCACAATCTGAATTCGCCACATTCCGGGCAAGAAGAATGTATTAGCGGACAGCCTGTCCAGGACAGGTCGAGCCATCCTCACGGAATGGTCTCTTCACCACTTTGTAACAGAGTCCCTGTTCACACTCTGGGGAAGACCCTTAGTGGACCTATTTGCGACCAGGCTCAACATTAGACTTCCCTTTTACGTTTCTCCCATCCTGGATCAGAGAGCATGGGCAGTGGACGCATTCAGCTTCTGGTGGGATCGGCTATTCGCGTACGCCTTCCCACCATTCCGACTGCTACCTCAAGTTCTGCAAAAAGTCCAAACTTCCACTGCGCAGATCATCCTCATCGCTCCACTGTGGCCCCAGCAATCATGGTTCAACGATCTCCTAGACCTGTTGATCGATCGATCCAGGTCTCTACCTTACCGGAAGGATCTCCTGTCTCAACACAGGGGATCCCTTCTCCACAACAGCCCACACATTCTCCACCTTCATGCTTGGCTCATCTCAAGCGATCTCTCCACCAGAACAAGTTTTCGGGCCGAGTTGCCAGTTGCATCATTCAAGCCAGGAGAGCTTCTACATCCAAGGTCTATGATGCCAGGTGGAGAATCTTCTGTGATTGGTGCAGTAGGATCCTATCTGTCCTTCTGTAACCTCCATTGCTGATTTCCTTTTGTTCCTTTTTGAGACCAAAAGATGTTCAGTATCCACTATCAAGGGCTATCGAGCTGCCATCTCCAACACACTTAAATTCTCTCACGGCAATTGGTTCAGATTCGTATCTTGTCGATCTTATTAAATATTTTGAGCTCCAGAGACCTGTCTCCCGCTCTCTTATGCCCAGATGGAATCTTTCTTGTGTTTTGTGGTCCTTAACCAAAACCCCCTATGAACCATTGAGCGAAGCCTCCTTTCAGGACCTCAGACTCAAGACTGTTCCTACTCGCTCTTGCATCTGCGAGACGACGAAGTGAGATTCATGCCTTGTCTATTGACACTGGCTGTCTCCGGTTTAATGGGAATTAAGATTCTGTCTCCCTCCTCTGCCAACCAGGATTTCTCGCTAAAAATCAATTACCTTCGGTAGCCCCACTACCTATAGAGATCCCAAGTCAAAGTTGAATCTGTGCAGGGGATGATCCAGATAGACTCTTATGCACCATGAGGGCCCTCCGCTTCTATCTTAATGCCTCCAAAGGAAAAAGGAAAGGTAGGAAACGTCTCTTCCTTCCTCTTAAGGGCTCCATAGACATTTCAGCTGCCACTATCTCCCGGTGGATTGTCACTACAATCAAAAGAGTGTATCAGTCTCTTACTGATCGAGACCTGTCCTTTATGAAACTAAGAGACGATGAGGTTCAAGCCGTTGCTGCCTCATGGGCCTACATCAATCACTCCCCATTAGAGGACGTCATGAAGGTAGCCTTCTGGCGTTCCCATACTACCTTCTCCTCCTTTTATCTCCGCTCATTAGCACAACAGAGTTCAGGCATCTTTTCTCTGGGGCCCATTGTTGCAGTACAACATGTGGCTCAGAAAAATACCAACCTTCTATAAGAAGGACTTCTCCCTCTACATTTTCTGTTTTTGATCAGTTTAACTAGAAACATCAGCCTACCCACCTAACTGACAAATTCCGCTTACAATAGCGACAAGATAAGTAATTGCTGCTATTAAAATATATTTTTTGGGGGGAGTAAAACTAATTTTAATTATGCAATACTTACCTGTCGCTATTGTCGAATGCCCTCCTCCCACCCCGCTCTGATGTCTGAGTAATCATCGTCTATAAAAAAAAAAAAGATGACGAGTTTAGGCAAATTTAAACGAGGCACAGACTGGAGTGCAAAGGTCATACTAATGCCTTTTTCCACTTTGTGGGAGGATGTATTCATATCGAACGGACTGGTTTTTCGGCACGAAAAATGGCAAAGCTAACAATGGCGACAGGTAAGTATTGCATAATTCAAATTAGTTCCCCCCCCCCCAAAAAAAAACTATATTCAGCCATTAAAAAGAATAAAGGGCAGAATAAATGGATTTTTTTGGGATTGCTGGAAATTCGGCTGGTAGAGCATCAGTCTGTTACAAAAATGACAAACTTATTTCAGGACAGTAACACAGTAACAAGCTCGCTGAAACTTCACATGCGTAAGCCCATAACTTTACTGTATAGCATGTGGAAACCAGAATTGGAATGATTATGACATTGTAACAAGCTTAAACACGCTCAAGGTGAGCTTCTAGCAAGCTCACTAAAACTTTGCACCAGCGAGTTACCAAGGAGTATACAAGCTTGTGACGCACCATCAATTCCTTTATAAAAATGAAATATTAAAATCTTCACATTTTTTTTTCGGATGACTTTAGACACATTTTACTTCACTTCCATATAGAAGTCCTTGGGGGGGTGGGGTGATGTCAGATAGGTTCCCCTCCCCATGTGTTAAAATCATTACACTTTTAGATGAAAAACTGGAATGTTAGTCATTTGAATTACACCAAACCACCTCTTCTAAACAAATCCTTTCAGAATAAAATAATGCCTCCTTCCCTGCTTCTTGTATGATTCAGGTACCATCCACTGAATTAGATTACAGCAACATGTACTATGTAACCCGGACAAAAAAATGACTATTTACCTATTTGGCAAAAACATTTAATTTTTTGGTTCAACATTCCAAATTCACTTCACAAGACTTAGAAACATCTCTGAGTATTATTCATGACTGATTCTTTTAGAGATTCTAAATTATAGTTTTACCATCCATTTTTAAATGGCTGCGACATCATATCTGTCAAATATCGTCATCAAGTCATCATAAATATTGTCTGACTCCACTTCCTTGTCTTTACTGTCATATGTGTGTGCTTTCGTGGAGATTGAGCATGGACTCTGTAAGTGATACTTCGATCATACAGTCTGAAATCTATTAAAGGATGCAACTGAACTGGTGTCAATTGTGCTGCAAGATCGCAGGGAGTTCAAATAACCACCACCCTCTGTTACTTGGCATTGAATAAGTATCAAATACGCGGCTTGATCAAAGGGTTGTAATGTGGAGAAAACAAAGAGGGTGCTAAGGGATTAAGGTCAAACACGTATATGTAAGACGTGTAGGACTCTACTTGGCACCGAACAAGTATCAAATTAACAAGGTATAAATCATAAACCAGAAAGACCGGAGAGAGAGAGAGAGAGAGAGAGAGAGAGAGAGAGAGAGAGAGAGAGAGACTGCAGATGTAGGGAAAGAAGCTATTTGTTATTTGATAATGCATTTATTTAAAGTGACAACAGTCATACCTTTGCACAGAGCGTCATGCGGGATGCAAAGACAATGGAAGTAGCTAAGATTGCTGCTATTAGTAAAAGTAAAACTGCCGTTATCAGCGACTGTGAACATGGGTTCAGTAGGATAAATATCATGAATATCATCAAAATTGACATCAGGAATAAACTCTGCATCTCAAACTGCATTCAGCAAGTGGGCAGCCGTAAAATCACGACGCATACAAATGTGACATTATTTTTATGAAACAATAATAGTGCAAAACATTATAAATAAGCAATCAAAACAGTCATGTAATGATTTATTCTGTAATATTGTGGTATTGTATTGTTTGTTTTCAATAAAGTAATAAATATCCCATCTTTTTAAATTTCCATTGCCTACTACATTAATAGACATGGAAAAATATTGACTCCTTGCTTGGTGACAATTTTTGAAAATTGGCGACAAAATATTGAGGTTGGCGATTTTTTGGCGACCATCCCTGAAATTGTATTTTAATATTGATTTGGTTGTGGTTGACATATTGCTGTACTTTCTACATTCAGCTTTTCATTTCATGTATGAATTCACGCTTGTTTGTTAAAATTGATTTTATGAACATTGTATATACAGTGAAACCCCGCTATAGCGCGAATTCGGATATAATGCGATCGTGGTGTGGTTCCCAAAATTGGGTGTATTCATTCGCACATGAATTTTTTTTTTAAAGTACGAGAAATAGTGCATAAAATGTGTATGTTACAGTATCCTTTTGGGGAAGAGATTGCGTATGAATTCGAGTATAATACATTTGTGGCGTGGTTCCTGAAATTTATATACATGTACATGTATTTTTCTCGTACACGGAATTTTTTTATTTTTTTTTAAGTACGAGAAATAGTGTATAAAAAGTTTATTATCATTTTGGGGAAGAGATCACGTATGAATTCGATCGTGGCATGGCTTCTGAAATTTAACAATTTCACCAATTTCTTGAAGTGTTATGCCAAAATAAACATTATCGGAAATGTTACTTATTACTGATCCATGAGTAAAGTTGGTAAGTCTTCTTTGTGTTTGTCTTCAATTCATTCTGTATACACTCATTGCTCAAACAATAGCCGACATGTTTTTCTTCTTTAACTGCATACACAACGGAGCATAAGACAATGTTGTGGTTGATAAAAGATTCTCACGATTTAATAACATCAAAAAACTAAAGCCGCCAACACGTACGCTGGACTTCAATTAATCCTGTATACAATCGTTGCGCAAACAATAGCCGACTTACGTTTCTTCTTTAACTGCATACACAACCAAGCACCAGACAATGCGGTGGTTGATCAAAGATTGTCATATGTGGGTGCTTATGTAGAGACTGAGCTTGGGCGGCAAGATCAAAGATTGTCATATGTGGGTGCTTATGTAGGGACTGAGCTTGGGCGGCAAGATCACAGGGAGTTCAAATAACCACTCTCTGTTACTTGGCACTGAACAAGTACAGCTGTATCAAACTCGTGGCTCAATCAAAGGGTTGTCATGTGGGAAAACAAAGACGGATCAATATCAGATAGTAAACGGTGTTGATACCCTATTCATGCTATACATTAGACGTGTATACGTTGTTCTCTGAATAAAGTAATACATAGTAAAACCCCGCTTTTTCCGCGATCAAATTTTATGGACCCCAAATATCGCGTTATAGCGGGATTTCACTGTATGTTAAAACTAAATAAAATACTGGCATATGAATTTTTTGAATTGTTTTTTTTTTTTAAAAATCAAATGCCATTAAACTTTTAATCAGTCATAACTTTTCACTAATGTGAGTTAAGGTAATTCCTTGATCAGTTTGGTCATTGTAAATTCATTAATATTCATTATTTACCAACAAATACATGCAATTAAGGTGTAAACTGTCAAAATCTTGCAAACATAACAACATCCAAAGTGCTTCTGCAGGATTCCCTAGGGTTAATATACAAATGCAATAAAAAGCTAACATAAAATAAAATAACTAATAGACAGGGAATTTCAATACCTTTCCAAACATGTAAAGATTATTGATTTGATTTGCAAGTTAATGATTTTATAGAAAAAAAATGTTACATTATGCATCAAATTTGTCACCATCACTATATGCAGTTTTTTAGATGATAATTAATTTATCTGCAGGGTTTGTTAGCAAGATCATGTGAGCAACTATACTTGGATGTTGCCAGATTTCTTATACGAGTTTATACGAGTTTGCTGCGAGCTCCCACCCTGTCTTCTAGCTACAGTTAAGATCATAACAAGCTTATAGCGAGCTTGTCACAAGCTATCACATGTTCACTTGAGCTTGATTTATGATTGCATTTTTATAAGGGGTCCCTTTGAGAGACTCTTGTTTGTTAATTTGTAGCATTTTCATATCTTTATTTGCTATCTGTACTGCTAAATCTCCAGTCTGCTTTTCCTGCTCTGCTACTTCTTCTAATACAATCTTGTTGTATCAATTATTTTTGTCTTTTAAAACATTCAGCCATATAATGAAGTTTGACATACACAAATATTGACTCTGCCTTTAATGTGTTTCTGTTTTAAATTAGGAAAATATTTTGGCTTTTTTTTGGGTGTTTAAGATTACAGTTTGTGTTGTTGTTTTGTTTTGTTGATTTTAACAGGAATGTTTTGTTTTTAATCTCTTACCTATGTAATGGGAGCGCCACTGCACTTGGAGTTGTGGGAATTGAGGATCCTGGCCTAGTTATTTCTTAACATGGATAGACAATGCACACTTAAATTACATAAAATCAAGATCCTGTTTCTCAGTTAAAATTAAACTGGCTTTAACATGAATCATGACAGGCCCATGCATGGTTTGATTCTTTGAAAACCATGTACACGTACTTTAAAATTGTTTTCTGCATTGTGTACATGTAATAACTAAGGACATGGTATACATGTAATAACTAAGGACATGGTATAAGTGTATATTTTAAATTATACCCCAAGGTATGTATACATACTTTTGGTGAAGTTTTAAAGAGAAATGTCTTATTTTTCCCCACATTTTTGTATAGCAGTCCTTGTGTTATCCATTTGTCCATCCGTCCTTCCATCCAGCACTCATTAGCACAACTAGTTCCACAGTTTTTGATAGAGTTCCGTGAAACTTGGTAAGTATTATGGTCATGACCTGAAGATGCACATAGTGACAAATCACTTTGGCCTGCAATTTTTAAAAAATAGTTGATGCCATTTTTGTCTTGTAGCTTTATGCAGTGAATGAAATAATCTTGTTATTGCAACTAGTCCCCCAGTTTTTAGCTGTGCTGGTCATAGATCTGAAGAGCTTATGGGATGGCCTGTTATCCATTGTCTGTCTGTCCGTTAGCACAATTTTGTTACTGCTACTCTTCCTAAACTACTTGGCTGATTGCCTAAACTACTTGGATGATTGCCTTGAATCATTCCCATGGTGTAGTTGACACTAAATAAAAATGGTCTTGCTCATGCAGTCAATATGGCTTGAAAATCTTGTTATCGCTACTCCCTCTGAAAGGATGGTCATATCAACATGGGGTTTTCATTAAAAGACTTTATTCTATGTCTAGTTGGTTCTAAATGAAAATTCTGCAGCTAGGATGTTCAATATGTCTGCCATGGCAGCCATCTTGAAAATCTAATTGCTACTTCTCTTGCACAGAAAGTCATATCGACATGGGGTTTTCACCAGAAGACTTCTTATAATGTCTAGGTGGTCCTAAATGAAAACAGTGCCAGTCTGACCTCCAGTATGGCCTCTCTCGTGGCCATCTTGAAAATCTTGTTTTTGCTACTCCTCCTAATTGATGGTCATATATTGACATGAGGTTTTCACCACAAGACTTATAATGATTGGTCCCAAATAAAAATGGTACTGATCTGACGTCCTAATTGGCCTCCATGGTGGCCATCTTGAAAATCTTGTTATACATATTCCTCTTAAACAGAAAGTCATATCAACATAGGGTTTCACCAGAAGACTTCTTATGGTGGCTAGTTGGTCCTAAATGGAAATGGTGCTGATCTGACCTCCAATATGGTGGACATCTTGAAAATCTTATTGCTGCTCCTCCTGGATGGATGGTCGTATTGACATGGAGTTTCCACCAAAAGACTCCTTATGATATCTAGTTGGTCCTAAATGAAAATGGTGCTGATCTGCCACCATGGTAGCCATCTTGAAAATATTGTCATCACTACACTTTCTTGATGGAAAGTAATATCGACATAGGGTTTTCACCGGAAGAATTCTTGATGTCTGTTGGTCATAAATGGTCATAAATGAAAACAGTGCCAATCTGACCTACAATATGGTCATCATGGTGGCAGTCTTGAAAATATTGTTATTGATACACTTCCTGAATGGATGGTCATATCAGCATGGGGTTTTCACCAAAAGACTTCTTATTACATGTATATCTGGTTGGTCCTAAATGAAAATGGTGCTGATCTTACATCCACAACAATGGCCAACCTGAAAATCGTGTTAATGTTATTCCTCCCCAGGGTTCTATACATACTTTTCCTTTTTGGCTGCATGAAACTTCCAATAGCTGAGTCCTTGGTATGCAAGTTTTATGTTGGCAAAATTCTGTTTTATTTGATCTGTTTGTACAAAGTGAGTATGTCATGTAGTGTGTGAGCTATAAAACAAAGTTCAAGTGATTGTAATGGGATTAGGTGAAGCCATATAGGTTAGATCTTAGCTGACAAGGAGATTAAGACACCTATTAATCGATTGTTGGTTTCTAATGATCATTTTGATCAAAAGACTAATTACATGTGCGTGTGACTTTACACCTTTTTGATAAGCATTACTCAGCAGTTTTAATCCATCATATTATAAATTCTTATGTGATGTTTGGAACACTTGCATTTTATTGTATACTGTATTTAGAAAAATAGTGTCAAGATTTTGGAGCTTATTTTTTATGTTGAAGAAATATGAACTCCCATGTTAATTGCCATAAATCGTCATAAAATCAGCTGTTTTTCAGTGTCGTATACAGATATCCATATATACTCGCATATAAGCCTGGTCGAAATGCAATCAACATAGACCCTGATCTGCCATCACATAATGTGCTGGCAGATCAGGGTCTGTGTTGTTTGTTCAACTGATTAGTCCTTACAAACTACATAGACCCTGATCTGCCGGCGCATTATGGGACAGCAGATCTGGGTCTGTGCAGTTTGCAGTTGGTATCGGGTTATACGCGAGTGCATATATGGTACTTTCGTTTTCGAGTTATTATCATATGTGTACTTTTCTGATGGCAACTTTACATAATTTCTTTGGTGATATGTGCAAGGCTGCTGAAGAGTGTGATTCTCACGAGACTGGAAAACAGAAATTAGTAGATGCATGTAGTTTTTATAAAGAAAACAGAATGCCAAAGAGACTGAGAGATTTGTGGAATGAATCATGGAATATTACATTTCCATGGGCAGAACAATGAAAAAACAGTGGAACATTGCACATGGTGTCACGACAGTGGAAGGAAAAATGCAATAGCAACTCAAGGAACACCCAGTCCAGAACTTAAGGATTTTGATCCTAAACCTGCTGTGGAGAAATTTGTTAAAGTTTGTTTAAGAGAAAAGGGAATGTATGTGTTACTTAAAGATAATATGAAAAAAACTGAATGAAATATAGCCATTTGTTTCTTCTTCCATTGTCTTGGAAAATGTATTTATTTGAAATTGAATTAAGCTAATTAAATACATTAATATAGAAAAGAAAGTATAATCTCTTCCTTGAGGCCTTCTAGCTGCACACAAAATTAAAGAATGGCAAGGTAAAGGCACTGAGAATTGTTATAGGTCAGGGCTGAGCGAATTTTTGTTTTATCCACTTGTCGAGGACAAGTGGTTTCAGAAAATTCACTTGTCTCACCTACTTTTTCACTTGTCTCAAATTTAAATCACTTGTCAAGATTTGACGTGATGTATGCACTTTAATCCACAGAAAGAACAAATGAAATAATGTACAACATTTAATTCTTAAAAGAATTTAGTTTTTCAAAAACATATATAATACATTATGTTACATCAGAATTTTTCAGTTTTCCATTGTCCAGGTATCTATTGCTCTGATACATTAGTATCAGTACTTCCATCAGCAATAATGGAAAGGAATTTACCGGTACTGGAATTCAGACTTTCTCTAACTTCTTCTCTGAAGAATTGATCAGTTGCTTGAATCTGTTCTTATAATTAGCATCTTAAAATGGTTTTCCATAGCGTGCTAGATGTGTTAAAGAGAGCTCTTATTTATTTCATTTTAGTTTCCTTAGTTTTGAAAGGGCCTTTCCGAGTGAAGTCTCAGCAACTCTAACTTCAGAAATTTTCTGCACGTGCTGGCTAGTGTCATGCATATACTGTGCTGCACAGGCCTTGTGAGGTCCAGAACTGTCATGAAACTTGATTGGTTCAATCCTGAATTGTGTCAGTTCCATTGACAAATACACTTGTTGAATTTCCAACCTGTTCCAGTATGGGATATTGTTTGAGTGGGGTAGAATCAAGCATTCAGCACACCAGGAGGGCATAATTGGTCAGATAAATGTTGATAAAGTGATAATGCCATAAAAATAAGCACTTGCCCAACTTTTTTTAAAATAGGAGAAAAGCACTTGTCCCAGAATGGCTACTTGGAAAATATTACTTGACCAACTTGAATAGCCCGGGACATCAGGCTATGGGATTTGCTCAGCCTCAAAGTTGTAACATCACAATTATCATGGTTATAAACTGCCTTAATTTTTCATTTGTTTATTATAATACTAAATATTTCACAATGAATGAGCATTAGCAATCTGATGACATATATATTGGTGACACAACAATACACACATAATGTTCTGAATTGTTGCATGTGAAAAAAGTATCGCTATTGGGACTGCAACATTTTCCAGTGAAGGAGTCCTGGACTGCAACTTTAAAAATCCTATGGAGAACCATGCTCCTAAATGGAAAGTCGTTTTGACATGAGGTTTTCACCAGAAGGATTATTATAATGTCTGGTTGGTTCTAAATGAAATCTGTGAAATTCATGTTATTGCTGAAGAATATTAGAGATGTTGTCAACACTTGGCAGTTAAAAAGAAGAAAGAGTCTTACCTTGGATTCCTGGAAATTCATTTCGGACATTCGAGTGTCAGTCCATCCAAGGGACTTTTGTTAATGCATTGCTATGAAATTTGGTAAATATTATGTTCACCACCTTTAGATTAGCATATAGCTCCAACATTTAAGTACTTAGATGAACAATATCCATGAGTATAAAAATACAAGATGAATGAATAATCATATAATATTCACTGATTTAGACAAAGTACTTTGACAAGACAACATGTCAATGGTAGCGCACCTCAGGCGACAAGGAGGCAGACATGCCCCTTCTCTCTGCATTGAAGTTTGGAACCTCCTTCGAGTTAGTCACATTCCTGGCAAAAAGAATATTTTGGTGGACAGTCCTTGAATGACATGTATCATGTAGAAAAGCACCACACCAAAATGTGAGCACTCATGCATTCACATATTTGTTGATCCCCAGCCTTGGTGGAAGCTCACTATAGTGATCTCTGTTGCATCTATGTGCATGTCTGTGCATCAGTCTCTCTGACCACACCCTAGATTAAGATCAGTGTTCAATTTTTTTAAAAATTGAGCTGTGTTACAGATTTTTTTTCTTCAGATAAATAAATAAATAAATCTCATGCTTATCTGATTTTAACTAAATTGACTGTGTAGCTTTATCTTAATAAGGTCTTGGATGACTTTGATAATCAGATTTTGATATTTTATAGAGTTTAGGCCTTTGAACCACGTAGGAAAGGCATCCTGCTGGCTTTTTAATACAGTAGCATTCACAGTTTTTGTTTGATTTCAACCAGATTTGCTACCAAACTTTCTCAGCAGGGTCTCAGATAAATTCCTCAACAATAACCATATTTTACAGTCATGACCCTTGACGGACTTGAAAGATCCATGCATTCCGATATCTTTTGAACACTATAGCATTTGTTTGATTTCAGCAAAATTTCCTGAAAATTTCATATCACCAAGATCAGAAATAAGTTTTTACTATATTGTACAAAGTTCTGGATCTTGACTGACTTAGAATATCTTAATGGCTTGTTAAAATCTGCATTCATAATTTTTAAATTTAGATGTACTAGCTATGATGCTTCATATTACTGTTTAGATGTACTAGCTATGATGCTTCATATTACTATTTAGATGCACTAGCTATGATGCTTCATATTACTATGATATTAGGTGGTTAAATCTGAAGAAAGATTTTGACCATATTTTACAGAGTTATTACCAATGATTGACTCGGTATTGCACCCAGTTCTCAGTGTTCCACCCTTTAGTGGGTGATCGCTGGAGATGGTGGCCATGTTAGTGGCAACGTCTTGTACTAATTGATAGGTATGTGTTAGGCAGTATTAGAACTTTGTCCCAATAATAATGGTTACTGCACAATAAATTGAATTCCCCACCATCTACAGTTACATGTACCAAACTTTGTGGATGGCTTGCACATGGGGTAAGGAAGAACTCTGTTGATTTTGGGCTTAAAATGTCAAAGGTCAAGGTCATTGTGAATGAAAGACAAATGGTTTATGCACAATAAGTGGAGTTTTCCATTATCTACACTTAAAAAACATTGTGAATAGTTTGATATTCGTGTAAGGAAGAACTCTGTTGATTTTTTTAGTCCAGAGGTCAAGGTCACTGTGATTGAAAAAAAAATGGTTTATGCACAGTAACATTAGTACTACATGACATACCTCAACCAAACTTTGTGGATGACTAGGGTAAGGAAGAAAGCTGTTGAGTTTGGGGTCAAAAGGTCAAAGGTCAGGGTCACTGGCTGAAAGAAGGAAAGTGGTTTCTGCACAATAACATTAGTTGTATATCACAAACCTGGTCTAAACTTTATGAATGGCTTGAACTTAGGGGAAGAAAGAAGCCTATCAATTTCAGTGTGAAATGGGCAAAGTCAGTGTCACACTAACTGAAAGAAGAAAATGGTTTCTGCACAAAAATTTGAGTTATCTACATGTGCATGGAGGACTAATAAACATGGGGCAAGAATATAATGTGCTGTTCACAGTACTCTTGTTCAGGATGTTTTCTCCTGAACTTTTGCTTCATTTACAGTCACCTCTTTTAAATAGTCACTTTATCAAGGTTCCATAAAAAAAATTATTGCAGTAATGAACTTCTTTTAAAGCACTTATTTGTTTTTTTTTAGACCTATTTTCTCTCTTCCTACTGATGGCCACTTAAAGGCAGAGAATTGTTCAAGCAATAACCCAAAAGTGAGGAGGTGCACCTTATTTTTCCTAAATCATGTATGGCTTGATAGGTTTCTTTCATTATCATGCAAATAAAATGAGGTGTAAAAAGCCTATTGTTAATTACAGAATCATGTTTTGTAAATTAATTGACATATCAACTGCTCTCAATTAATAACTGCTTATCAGTGATGGTGGGTACTGATGACCAGTCATATTGTAAGCCACATGTGAATTGCCTGGACCTTTCACAGGTTGCACATGTCTGTCAATATTTCTTGAAACAACTGAAGTGAAGCAGCAATTCATATAGTGAAACTCAATATTAACTTCACAGCAGACTGGTTTAGTGTTCTGGGGTTTAATGCCATTTTTTAGCACATGATTTGATAATATAATATAATATAATACAATATAATATAATATAATATAATATAATATAATATAATATAATATAATATAATATAATATAATATAATACAATATAATATAATATAATATGATATGATATGATATATGATATGATATGATATGATATGATATGATATGATATGATAATATAGAACATGAAAATGATAATATAAGCTTAAGGTGGAGCAAAATCCAATTAGAATTAGGTCTCCAGAGTGGTAACAAGCTCAGTCAATCAGACACAAGATCACCTCATTAATATGCATAGATTTCTTGCTGATAATCGAACTCATCCAACATGTTGATAATGTAAGACCATTTAACAAGTTGTATTAAAATCTGGTCAGAAATATAGTTACTAGATTGTTGATCAGATATATGGCTTTCAGAGTGGTAACAAACTCAGCCAATCAGAAGCAAGATCACCTAATAAGTATGCGTAGATCTCACTTATTATCGGTTTTGGTTTGGTTTGGTTTTGTGGGTTCAATGCCTTTTTTCAGCACATGATAGGCCATACATGACCGCCAGTATGTCTGGTGGAGGAAGAACCAGAGAAGAACCATCGACTCATGGGAAGCTACTGGCAAGCTTTCTCACATACAGTATCCACATTGGTTGAGCCGAGACTCGAACTCACGTGGACAGAGGTGAGATGTGTGAGTGATCTATAAAGGCGAGCGCCTTAGACCACTCAGCCACCTGGGGCCCATCATGAGAATGAGACTAGATGCCATAATATGGCGTTTATATTAAGGTCTTGGCCTTTAAGACATGTTTGACTGTATTTACTCTACCTGGTATTTTTGGGTCTTGTACAAAATCAATATGGAATTTACCATTTCAATACTAATGTTTCAAAAAGAACACAGTTTTGTGCTTTTTTGCTTCATTCACTGTGGTATTGTGTGTGCTTGTCCAGTACGTAAAAGGGACTTGATGTTAAATTTATCTCTTAACTAAGAATGTTAATAAAGAAAAAAGTTTGAGCTTTTTTGGCAACCTATACATTGTATGAAAAACAGTCTTTGTTCATGGAAGCAGGGGGTTGGCCTGTACATTGCCAATTTTGCATTTTGAGGGAAAAAAATTGATCTGGCAAGAAAAACAATCCATTGACAAAATATTTTTATTCAATAGAAATTGTGAATGATAAATCAGAATGTATGAATACAGTAAACTGTGTTGTGGTGAAAAATAATCCAACTGGAAAAAAAGATGAAGTGCAATTTTTTTCATTGCCAGGTCTATCCCAGCTGGAAGGAGGACATATGTGCGGCTTCCTAAAATAATCCCTAATTGTAAAGTGTGCATCGTGCAGTGTCGTTTGAAGCAATTGTAATAATTAGTTGAAAGTTTCCACATATACTGAAGTGAAAGGAAAATTTGCGACACAAATATATTTCACTGATTATTCACTGATGTGTTCAGTATGATAGATTTAACAGTGGTGATGCTAGATTTCTTTGTGTACAATCATCTGCATCCTTAAGAGTTTATTTTAAAAAGGGGGCAAAAACATGTGGAAGCTGGAACTTCCTGACTATCAGCTGTTGACTATAAATGACAGTTTAGTAATAGATATATAACAGTAATTTATACAGTTATTAACCATATTCTTGCCTCATCCAGAAATGTGTACTGTTGAGTTTGTTCAGACATTTGTTTCTTTTTGTTTCACAGTTGTTTTGCTATTACAATTTGATTTGAAGTTTTCAGTGTAGTTATCTGCCTTGTTTGAATACATTTGCTCCAGTAGTAATTTGGTGAAAATGATATTTCTACAGTACAGTAGCTATCATTACTTATTCCTTAAAACAAAAGATTGACCATAGTTTGCTTATATATTACGCATGTCAGACTGCAAATAGCATAGACCCATATCTGCCATTGCATAATGTGCAGATCAGAGTCTATACTGTTTGCTTGAAATGATCAGTAGATTGAAAAGTATAGATCCAGATCTGCTAGCACAATTTGTGACAACAGATCTGAGTCTATTGTACATGAATAACTACAGTCACCATTAGTTAATATTGTTTAAAGTCCTTGTGACTCTACATAAGATTTTATTTCAGATGAAATAATCCTTAGTGCTTTAATTTAAAATTTGATTAACATGTGGATGTTGGCTTTGAACCTAACAAGATTTGTATTTTTATATTGGGATTTGTGTCACTGTCAGATGGGCCCAAAGAAAAAAATGTGTGGTTCCGGTAAACCGACCTACTCTGTTTATAATGGCCCAGACCCTATAACTTTTTATCACGTATGAAAACAAGAAGAAAAATCGGTACCGACAGTGCCCAGTTTTTCACATCTGAACTGGTAACTTTAAATTGGAAACTGTGACACGAACTTGCAAGAGCTGGATTAAAAAAAGGAATAAAAAATAAATATTTGTACCAACCTTCCAACCCAATTTTTTTTAACACCTTTACGAGAACCACACATATCTTTTACTTTGACCTGCTGAGGAAAGTTCACAGACCTGTGACATTTATTGAGAGTTTTTGGATAATATCTAGTACAAGGATGCACAAGTCCTTGACCCTGTTGAAGTATGAGACTTGGGGAAAATGCTTTTTTGAATATTAAATTGAAACACTTAGTCTGGAAATGGGACTCTTTACAGTCTGAGTGCAACAATAATTTGTAGGATTGATTTTATTCTGTCTCCAGGCTTTGATGGGAGATGAGTTGCTTATTCCTGACTTAGATTAGTTTAAAATTGGGCAGAATTTCTATAGTATGTAATGATACCCTCCTATCTCCTCTGAGAGGCAAATTTTGTCAATATCAGGCGTCTAGACAGGCCAAGAAAAAGCCATCAGCATCCTTATTAATCTATTCTTGGCAGCATAAAAGTTTTGTCTTTTATGCAGAAGTCAAACAAGGTGAGACACATATAGCTAATCAAAACCTATCAGACTGGCTGTCAGTTCTGCAGTTTTAGTTTGCTACTGATGCAGTCATTTTTGCAGCAATGATATGAAGAAATCTGTTACATTCTTGGAAATACATAACAATGCTGAAATTGCAATAGCTTATCAGATACTATGTCATAATTAACTATTTGAAGAGAAACATCTTACCAAGAAAACTCATGAGATTTCTGCAATATGTAATATCGTACATGTGTTTCCACATAATCAGGAAGTTTACTTTGATTTGAAGCTGCTCATATTTTCAAGACTTTAGACATGCCTTGTGATGCAGGTATGTTTTTGTAAGTTTAGATTGCTAATACTTTTTTATGTACCTGATTTATAATCTAATCTTAGTTGTATTACCAGTATCGGCTTATCAGTTTAGACTTGATAGTTGAAATGTATTATATCTCATTTCCAAATCATGTGATTATGATTTCTACAATATAAATACATGTTAATAATGACTTATTGTCATTTAAAATTTAAAAATACAAATTAAAATAATGAGAAATTTTCAAGTCTTATATTTCCAGTTTTGTTTTCTTCACTTATAATTTGAGTTATTCCTAGATACTGCAGCAAATCAAGGCAATTTCCACTATTTAATTATCGGGAAAACAGCAAAACACTGATGATGCAGACTGATTCTTTACTGCTTGTTGATCAGTAAATGGAAAATAAGCGTTTGTCAAATAGCAGTTATTTTGGTAATAAATAGGGTGGTTTGGTTTGGTTTGGTGCTTTATGGCACAGCAACACAAGTAGGTTATTTAGTGCTGAGGCAATTGGAGTAAAGTGCCTTGCCCAAGGACACACCATGGTAGCTGACCTAGGCTGGTCCGATGGTAGGATTCGAACCCGCACCCTTTGGGTCGTGAGTCCGGCATGCTAACCACTGAGCTACTGCGGCTCCTAAATAGGGTGGAAATTATGATCATTCAAAAAGATACTGCAATAATGGTACTCTACTATTTCCTTAACCTAATCTTGAAACAATTGAGTAAGTGGGTTTAGGTTGTTATCAGTCAGATTAGTCAAGTATAAAATGCTTTCAAACTGGTTTCCGTGGTAAGAAACATGGGGAAAATAGTGACATTACACTTATTTGAAGTTGGTATTTTAACAAAGAACAAGCAAGATATAGTTAAATGACTGTTTTAGATTGTATGGGTTCTTTTCCATGTAACTTAATAAAAAATTTTACTTTGGTTTTCCGTATCGTAGTGGTAGAACTTTTTTTTGTTACCAAGAGCAAAGTTTATCTCAGTAGTGTTTACATTCTTTTATTTGCTAAAACAAAAAAAAAAACTTGGTAAGTATGAGTCATTAGGAACTTACCACCATGTTACAGGTAAGATAGGTACGTTAAAATTTCCCAAGTAAAGTAAGTACAGCTATCTGAACATTTAATAGATAGCTGTGCGTGAGAACACCTTCATGTTTCTTTTGTCATTGGAGTTACAATAGTTTGGAAACAATATTATCTCTGTGGTGGGTCTTGGTGAAGGAGAAAATATGTTGTAATTTGACAAAGAGCTAGTTTTGTTACTTGCCTTAAATGTAATTATCATTTGAGATTTGATGACAGACAAAGATTATCATTTTGTGTCCTTTTGGTGCAGGTGACTGACTTGCTGAAATTTGGAGGGACAGAAAAACATACACTCCTTTAAAACAAAAATCAGATAAGGAAAATATATATAATTAGCTCCAGTAGATAAGCATTCTTCTTTTAAAATTTCCTCCATGTGGGCTATGGGATTTAGAATAGGTTTCATGAGCCATCCAGCATGTCGTAAGAGGTGGCTAATGGAGGCAAGCTGTTTGTCATGGAATGGATCCAGTAATGATGTTCTGACTGACTTTGGATATTTTTTAAAGAAAAATGTTGACCTTGTATTTTAAGGATTTTAGTCATCTTTTTTTTTGTCTTTAATTTTGTTTTGTACAGCTATTTTTACCTTTAGTTTTGTTTTGTATGACTGTTTTGAGAGGTTTTAAATATCTTTTCATTTTATCTTTTGTCTCATGGTGCAAAGTTACTTTTGGTTAGAAGGGTTCGTCATCCTGGGAATTTTTCTGCAAGGTTTTGTCTTTTCCACTGTTGATACCTAGTTTTTGCTTAACGCTGTATAGCCATGATTGTGCTGATGTGCCTTTAAACCCTTTATATATACACATATTTCTTATAAATTTTCTTAGAATAAAAACACATCAACAAAACACATTTAAAATATGGAAAAAACCTATTTTATCAGTTAAAATGATCACTTGTTTTTCATGTGATATAAGGTTTTATAGTATTATATTTTATTTTCCTGCCTGAGTAAAAATCCTCCACCTTTTTTTTTTCATGGACAAAGCACTGTACAGGGTAATTAAATTGAATAAAACAAAATATGTTGACACTTTACTTGAACTAGTGTGTCTAATCATGAAAATTACAAGGAATGCTTCTTTGAGAAACCTACATGTATTTTCCGATGAAGAATCTTTCCACTTTTTTGTCACATGATTTATTGTTCCCTGCCTTTTTGAAGCAGTAGACATGGAAACTGTGTTAGAAAGTGTATAATGTATGTCAAGTACCTTATTGGGGTTCTGTTTTGATCTATCTTGATGGTCAAGATTAGGACTCAGTATTTTAAGTTTTCCATCTTACTTTCCCTTCCACTCTATAATTTTAGAGGCTTTTTGAGATTAAAGGATTAAACTTGGTATACGGGTACTTATATATATGATCTTTAGAACATGTGTTGTGAACCACATTGAGGTTCCTATCTTCAAGTTCAGATATTGTTTCCCCCAGAATCTAAAAAGGGCATGGTAATTGTCCTCTCAAAAAGCGTGCTTAAATGTGTATCTCTTGATCAGAAAGGCACCTTATGTTATTTCAGATTGTTATTATTATTATTATTATTATTATTATTATTATTGCTGTTGCTGCTGTTGTAAAATTTAAAAAATCTGCAATAGGAGTAGTTGATTTGTACACGCGTAAAAATCCTGTTTTGTATGTAGTCATACCAACAAGTTACAGGAGTGAAATTCTTGATACAGTCTTTCTCAGAATTTTCTTCTTTTTTTCACCTTTCCTAAACAAAGATACATGTGTCAGTTATACTTTGAAAGGAAATCTAATGCATGATTAGTTACATGCACAAAGTAACATTTTGTTATCAATAATAATAAAAATAATAATTTATTACTGGTGCCTGAATATAGGTGACCAATAGAAAATTTCCTAATTTTATTGCCCTTTTATTTATTTTTCTTCTTTATTTCTTTTTCTTCTTTTTTGCATCCTTTAAATTCCTTGGATGAACTATGATTAAATTTATTGAAGTGCAGGATCTGTGTTTATTAGTACATTAGATGTGCATTTGAAAAGGAATGATATAACCAATAGGTAGCATTTGGTGTATCCTTGGATTTTGCCCTTTTAGGAATGGAGTAATACTGCTAAAATGGCAGTGGTAGCTAAGTTGGTAGAGCAAAGTAACTGTGTGAGTGAACATTAGAGATGGAGTGTGAGAGAGAGTAGTGCATGCTGAATACAATCAGTAAAAACCACATACACAAACAATATCGGTAGATGATGGATGAGTTTGTTTTGATTTCATATGCACTCACAATAAACAAAATTGAATAATCCAGTTAAATGAGAGAGATTTGTGTGTGCTGGATGAAATTAATTCTAAATTCACACAAAAACATACACATAGCCACAATTGATGTAGGTAGATGATGGAAGAAGCAGTTTTGATTTGATGTATGCTCGCAAATAAATCACGACATTAAATAATTCAGTTAAATTATTTGAGAGGGAGAGAAAGATGGGTAAAAGACACTAGATATGCACCAATCAACTCACCGAGAGACCCTGAAATACAAAGCGTAATAATTGCATATAGTACCTATGTGAGACGGAGTTGATACATGTACATGACTAATACAAGAAATGAAATTGAGCTTCCTTTGTTTCAGATACATGTGTTTAAAGATAAGTATCTATATTAAAAACCATACCTAAACAAACTAAAACCCTTATCAATATTTGCAAATCTTCGTGTGCCTGCATACAATTTTTTAACACTGTAACATTTGCCTCCCAAGTCTGTATATTTAATCTTTGTAAATAAAACAAGAAAAGAAAAAAAAATATGAAAAAATTTTGAATTTTTTTTTCTTCTTTCCTTCAGGCATAAATATATTCTTCTTAATTGTTGTTCTCACTGAAGCACCACTGTTCTTGACCCTTTGAAAACTGATGGTAGCTGCCTAGTTAGGTTAACTTTTAATATATAAAAATAATAGGAATTGTACATGTATGAGTATTATTGCTATTATTTCTATTCAGTATAAATATTGACATTGTAGAAGTTGATTGTGTTTTGCCTTGAGGGCAGCAATTGATTAATTACATGGCATTATTGGCAGCTGTTGTAACAGTATCTGTGTATTGGGTTTAAATGCATGTCAGCACTATACTAACTGTATGATGCTGATTAAAAGGTAAGTTAAAATTTTTTTAAAAGAATTTAACATAACGACTTAGGTCTTTATGGCTGTTTCTTCCATGTCATATACCTTTGTAGCTGCCTGCACTATTCTAGTCTTTTTCCTGTCCCCCACCATCTCCTGTATCTGACTTGTAAACCTTTAATACAAAACATTAACATTGATGCTGATGCAACAAGAAAAATGTATACATATGTTTGCCTCATCATGTTTACCTTGGTGAGACAACAAATATGAAAATGATTCATCAGTCCAATATCAGTGACTATCTGAAATAAAAAAAAAGGGGGCATGAACATTCGATTCAGAGTGTAATGCAAAACTGAACATACTGTACAAGTACATGTAGCATATGAACGTGTGTCAAAGTTTAGTACTCGTTTATAAAAACAAATATGCTTTATGTACTTATATGTATGAAATAAGAACATGATCTGAATCTGTATTTTATCTTATTTGGAAGTATTATGAAAATGAAAATGTCATGTTAACTTTTGCCAGGTGTGTGCAATCATATCATGATGCTGTATAGTGTGGTGCCTTCATGAATAAATGCTTACTGGTAAATAACGAAATATAAATTACATGAGTATTACATGTATAAGATAGTCTGACAATCAAGATTTCTACAGCACTTAAACCAACGTGTGAATGATCTGATGTATGAGGCATTTGGTGGAAGTTAATTATTTATATGAAACTCCTTGAAACATGAATCGGACAGCTGAAGTCTTGTTAATCTTATGGAAAAATACTGTGTGACACTGAGTTTGAAATCTCATAATCCTTGATATATTTACACCTAGTTACACAACCAGAATTTGCATGTTTGGAATTAATAATGACACAATGGATCATGTACTATCATAGTTCCATGGTGACTGTACTGTATCTCACATTAGTTGTAGCTTCTTGGATGATAATCAGCATCTCATTTAGAATCAACAAAATTGACAATACCCAGATATTGGCTGCAAAGACAATTCACATTGGAAAAGATGATCCCTTTAATCATTTCTACTCACCTGCATGTCAGAAGTTGTCCAGTGAGTGCACACTACCACCATTGTGTATCACTTGGTGGTATTAATCAGTGATGACCCCCAATATAATGAGTAGCCTAAAGCTTTGGGCACAGGTATATTGCTGCTTACAATTATAACAAAAATGTTGAAATTGAATTGAGCACATACACAAATGTTTTCCTTTGCTAGAAATGAAAAGGGGCATTTTGCAACCAAAAAGAAGGGAAAGTAGTCCAGAACAAATGGAATGACGTGATGTAAAAAGAAAAGACCTGGTACGAAGAATAAATGGCATGGCACAGTGCCATTCTGAAATGGCCTTGGGGAAACATTATCAGGGGCATGGCTCAGAATTTTAAGTTTTCGATCACAGTTGCTTTTCCACTCGGTAACTTTTGAGCTGTTGAAGATTAAGGGATGCAACTTGTAATACTTATTTGTCATCATTAGCATGTGTCTTTTCTCTTCAAGGTCTGTGTCAGTGTGTACCGTATATACTTGCGTATAAGCTAATACCAACTGCAAACTGCATAGACCCAGATCTGCCATCGCATTATGCGCCGGTAGATCTGGGTCTATGCAGTTTGTAGGGACTAATCAGTAGAACAAACAACATAGACCCTGATCTGCCAGCGCATTATGTGATGGCATAATAAAAATAATAGGAATTGTATGAGTATTATTGTTATTATTTCTATTCAGTATAAATATTGACATTGTAGAAACTTATTGTACTGGTAATATGTTGAATGTCTCCATTACACTTTCCTTTCCACTTTATGATTTTAGAGCTAATTCAGATGAAGAGATGAAACTTGGTACAATGATATATTGTGATAATAAAGCGTGCCATATACCACATGGGAGGGGTAGGGTTGGGTGGGTGGGTGGGTGGAGTCGTATCTTCATGGTCAAGTTCACATGTCAATATTTTTAGGTTTTGTCATATTTGCCCTTTTGCGTTCTAACAAGAGCTTTTTAAGATAAATGGGTAAAACTTGTGATACTTATATATTGTAACTAGAAGCTGTGTTGCAGTTCATGTTTGGGGTCCAGTCATCAAGGTCAAGATTACAGGTCAATATTTTAAGGTTTCTGTTGTTTCTGTTATATACAGTGAAATCCCGCTATAACGTGAATTCGGATATAACGCGATCGTGGCGTGGCTCCCAAAATTTCATATATTCATTTGCACATGAACATTTTTTTTTCAAAGTACGAGAAATAGTGTATAAAAATGTGTATATTACATTATCATTTTGGGGAGGAGATCGCGTATGAATTCGAGTATAATTCGTCTGTGGCGTGGTTCCTGAAATTTTATATACATGTACATGTATTTTTCTCGTACACGGAAAAAAAATTTTTTTTGAAGTACGAGAAATAGTGTACAAGAAGTTTATTATCATTTTGGGGAAGAGATCACTTATGAATTCGATCGTGGCATGGCTTCTGAAATTTAACAATTTCACCAATTTCTTGAAGTGTTATGCCAAAATAAACATTATCGGAAATGTTACTTATTATTGATCCATGAGTAAAGCCAGAAAGTCTTCTTTGTGTTTGTCTTCAATTCATTCTGTATACAATCATTGCTCAAACAATAGCCGACATGTTTTTCTTCTTTAACTGCATACACAACCGAGCATCAGACAATGTGGTGGTTGATAAAAGATTCTCACGATTTAATAAACATAAAAAAAACTAAAGCCGCCAACACGTGCGCTGGACTTCAATTAATCCTGTATACAATCATTGCGCAAACAATAGCCGACTTATGTTTCTTCTTTAACTGCATACACAACCAAGCACCAGACAATGCGGTGGTTGATCAAAGATTGTCATATGTGGGTGCTTATATAGAGACTGAGCTTGGGCGGCAAGATCAAAGATTGTCATATGTGGGTGCTTATGTAGAGACTGAGCTTGGGCGGCAAGATCACAGGGAGTTCAAATAACCACTCTCTGTTACTTGGCACTGAACAAGTACAGCTGTATCAAACTCGTGGCTCAATCAAAGGGTTGTCATGTGGGAAAACAAAGACGGATCTATATCAAATAGTAAACGGTGTTGATACCCTATTCATGCTATACATTAGACGTGTATACGTTGTTCTCTGAATAAAGTAAAATATAGTAAAACCCCGCAATAACGCGACCCCGCTTTTTCTGCGATCGAATTTTATGGACCCCAAATATCGCGTTATAGCGGGGTTTCACTGTATCATAAAAGTGTTTGTGGTACTGGGATGAATGATGATACACTTGTCCTCCTTATTCTGATGGCATCTCATGTATCAGTCAAGGTTTTATCTTCAAGGTCACTGATAAATTGTGGGTTTTTTTTATCCCCTTTCTACACTTTTACCCATTAACCCATTGAGATACGGCCATGAAACTTCGTTACTTCTCATGCCTGTCCAGTAACTTCACACATTGGTCTTAAAGGCCACAGTCAGATTTCATTATTGAGAGCATTGTGACCTCACCAGGGTAGAGGGGGAAGCAAACATTAATTGACTTTGCTTGTTTTTTTGTGAGAAACCAGCAGAATTTCATGGATCTAAATGTCTGCTTGCTCATCAGAGACAAAGTTTCATCCTGATTTTAAATTCATTGATTTTTCGATATCTTGAATTCTTGAAATATCATCTGAAATTTCTGATTATAAATCATTATTATAAGAACCAAACAGGTTTTACAACTGAATATTATGTTTGCTGAAAGGTAAGGGAAAATGTTAGAAGAGCATTGCAAAATCTGTGGATTTAATTTCTGTTGAGAGTCTTCTGCAATTTTTTGAACTCTGCAAAACATGTATCATTGTTATTCTATGATCAATCAGTTCATTGAACTATTTGAGACTGCAAAACATGTACATGTATCATTGTTATTCAATAATCAATCAATTCATTGATTTATTCAAGATGAAAACCTCTCAGAAAGCAGGGTGTTCTTGCAGTGTTGGTTAGGATTGGCATGATAGATTGATGTATCATTGAATCATAATAATAGTTTCCCTGGTGATGCATCTTTGACTTTCTGTATTGCCATATGAACTTGTGATACTTGATGCAACACTGTAGTAGTGTGATGTCTATAAGAAATGCAATAGAAAATGCATAATATTACCGGTAGGTATTTATGAAGAATGATTTAATGTGAAGGAAATTTCATGTTATTATTGGTTTTGTGCTTAAATTTGACTTCTCAAAGCATACATGTAGATCCAAACCAAGTATGAAGTGTGTTTTTAATATTTGTGTGTATAGCACTGTTGTTCTAGCTAGGAAAACATTTGTAAAGTGTACATGCAAACTTGCATTATTAAAGTAAGTACAGGCATTTTTTGTAGGGGGCCATCAAGGGCCAGAATAGGCTCATATTCAAATGTAAATGGACCCCCATCCCAATGTAAAATATTTCAAAATCATAAAAAATTCCCAATTTCAACAATTTACTCCTGATTGATTAAATATTTTCCCAAAATTATGGACCTCAGGCCCTATTCCCTGTTACCCAAGAGAAATCTCAGAATGAGGACTGAATTAATGCAATCAGATTAAAATTGAGATCCACGACATAAAGGAGATCTGATGGACACCGATACAAGGTCATATTCTGTTGACCTTTCGATTCACCAATCAAATTACAACTTAAACATTTATGAAAATGAAAAACGTCATTCGGAACATAATGTTTCTAATGATAACTCTCCCTAACACAAAATGCAATACTTTGTATGAAAAGTTGCTAAAAAATAAGTGGATTGGGAATTTCATCGGTTGCCAGGATATGAACCTTTATCAGAGCCTGTCAGATCCACTCATTATAACTAGATTTCGATTTTAATCAGATTGGAAGTAATGATACAGTTGTGATGCTTGTCTTAAACACAGATATTGTGATGCATTTATTATTATTTTGATATACTTGCTGGTCATACTCAGTCCTCGTGTTAATGTTTATATAAGAATATAATTTGCACTAGAAAAGCAAAAACAAAACAAAAAACAACAATAAAACAACAACATGGACCAAAATATTTAATGCTTCTTCTTACAGAGTACAGGATGAAACTGAAACAGGAAGTTATGGTTGTGGTCCAGGAGCCTGACAGTGCAGGAAATGATCCAGAACTTAGTGTGATGCATGCCTCCTCCCCTTCTGACTCTCTCACCCCACTTGAGGAGGAGGATATTCCCAGTCAGACCTCTCCAGGTATAGTATGGAGACCAGCAAGATGCTACAAAGCAAAGTTTACAAATGACTTAGTTTTGGTTGATTTCCTGTAAACATTTACAACATTGATAAACATGTAAATGAACATGTACTTGACTGTTAGTGACACAGGAGCTACTCATTCCAATTAAATTATATATTGATATACTTCCACATCTCGGCTTAAGAGGACTGTTTATTAGGATTTTTCTGTTAATTCTTTAGTTAAAGTATGTATAATTTTCACGTTGAATGTGGCAAGTATGTATAATTTTCACATTGAATGTGGCATTGCTAGGAAAAAAGTCAAAGTTGACAAGAATCGGTTGTAGCACACATTACACAACAGTACACCAGGTTGATTTACTGATAATGCTGATCAAATTTTTATTCATACTACATTATTTACTTTTGAAAAACATGTTTGTTAACAGAAATATTGAGTAGTAAGATGCTATTTTAAAGAAACACTGTTTCACATTTTTAAGCCACCATATAGTTTCTTAGTCATTATAGATCCTACAAACACATCCCATTGTGCATGTCCACAGTACATCTGGGTTGCATTATCTATTTGTTTCCTCAAGTACATGTATATAGCAGTAGGAAACAATATCACAACAATCCTAGGGATGTTTTACCTAAATTGTAAGATATGTTCAACAAAGACATATCTTACATACTGAATCATGTCATAATAAGAGGTAAAAGATGTACAGAAAATGAAACAAGCAGAAGCTGAGTGAGGTATGGCATGCACATGATAATAGCAGTCAGTTGCTCGGTAAGCCTAGCAGGTAGGTAGGGGAAAAGTTGATTCTAATCATTTCGATTAAACTGCATCGTTTTAGTTATTATAAACCATGTACATGTTTAGAAATTTTGGTTAACATTGCAGTCTTATTAGTTTATAAATACAGATAACATATTATTAAATACACACACATGTTGTTTTTATCAGAATTGTGTATAATGCATAATCAAAGACTATATATTTGTTCATTAGTAGTCAAAACTTGTTTT
Source organism: Margaritifera margaritifera (assembly GCA_029931535.1). Classification (NCBI taxonomy): domain Eukaryota; kingdom Metazoa; phylum Mollusca; class Bivalvia; order Unionida; family Margaritiferidae; genus Margaritifera; species Margaritifera margaritifera. Next base: position 246,504 of record JAQPZY010001121.1, read on the forward strand.
ACGCTTTGTCATAAACATTCAGTTCAAATGATGATAGCTGTGATTTGAAATTATATTTTTCCTTCATTTTCTTTCTGCATATTCTTGCCACACAATATGAATAACATATAAAGTTTATCAAGTTAAAAATCCAGACTTTCAGTGATTGCTCAATGGATCTGTTGTAGCATCCTAACATTTTCAGAACCTCACCTGTATTTTACCATCAGAACATCAGACTGGACTTTAATCTAGAATCCATCAATCTGATTGGATAATTTTAGTTTGACTTAACAAGTATTGTAGGTTTGGCTTCAGATTTAAGCTACAGTATCAGGGTCCATGCTAAGGGGCGATTCCGGTGAAATAGTAACCCCAGTGCTTGACTTTTGCCGAAATATGCAGAGAAAGCGAAGTTGACTTTTCTGGAGGTAATGTCTTCCCCACCGCATCCATTTTCAGACCAATCAGTGTTTTGTATTTTGAATACTATATCAACTCTTATGTCTTTTATCTGATTGAAGAGCAATGTAAGATACATGTAGATTAAACTTAGTGTTTGGTGTTTTTTGATCAACTTTTGTATCAATTGACTGATTGTTTATATCTGCAATTACTTATCAATTTACAAGATTCCCACTGGAAATTCACACACGAAGCTCGAAGAAGTGAGTGAAATTCTATGCATTTGTAATATAACCAAATGTAAATTATTACTTTGTGGTGGTTTGTAGGCTGCTGCTAATAAAAAGTGAACAAGTGTATTTTGTATTTCATCCTGCAAAAGTTGGACGAATTAAAATTGACTTGTACCTTGATATCTGTCACCCATTTTTCAGTGGTAAAATATTTTTGCAGTAACAAAGTCATACAACAATATTGCTAAATCAAACTAAGAAAGTTTTTAACTATTTCAGGGCTGAGCAAATTTTTTTTTAACCATTAGTCCAGGACAAGTGGTTTCAGAAAATTCACATGTCCCACCTTACTCTTCACTAGTCCCACCTTACTTTTCACTGGTCCCAAAATGGTTATCACTTGCCGAGATTTGATGAGATGTATGTACTTAATCCATAGAAAAAACAAACGAAATAATATACAACATAATTATTTCTTAAAAGAATTTAATTTTTCAAAAACATTGGTTGTTATACATTTGGCTTCTTCAGGTTCATGTATATATGTTTTAGCTGATGGATTTGAAAAAATGTCCATGTAATATGTCTGCCACCTGCACCAGCACTAAGCCAGCAGTTGATAGCTGTGTCTGGGTTAAAGTCCTCAAGCTCTGGTAAGATCACTAAGATCGGCCAATGTAAGACCCACTTTCTCCAAACCCATTTCAATGTCTTCCTTTACTCCCAAGGTATCAGCTGATTTCAACTCCTCAATGCTGACAAATGAGGTTTTCTGTTTTCCATTGTCCAGGTATCTTACATGCACAATTTCTTGCTCTGATACGGTAGCATCAGTACTTCCATCAGCAAGAATAGAAAAGAATTTCCTGGAATTCAGACTTTCCCTAACTTCTTCTCTCAAGACTTCACTGATTTTCTGCACATGCTGGCTAGTGTCATGCATATATTGTGCTACACAGGCTTTGTGGGGTCCAGACATGTCATGAAACTTGATTGGTTCAATCTTGAATTTGTCAGTTTCACTGACAAGTACACTGGGTGAATTTCCAACCTGTGCCAGTTTTGGATATTGTTTGCAATAACTGCAAAACATCTTTCCTTCCGAGTCAGTACATTCAAGTCAGGGATAACAATCAACCCAATGCGGCTGAAACTTTCTCTGTCTCTTAGTAGTGTCATATTTGACATTTTTTGCCATCACGGATTGTTGCTTATGTCTCTTTGGAGAAATAGCTACCGTACACTCAGTAGCAGTCTTAGGTTTTGTCCCTCCACTTTCAAACAAATTTTCCTTCTCCGAATCGCCCTTATTACCTTCCTTGCGAAAATAATTTAGCAAACTCATTTTATCCATAGAGTAACTATCAGCTTGCTTGACAACTACTTCTAAAGTGATCATAACATACATTTTCTCTTTTAAATATGAACAGAGACAGCTCATTAATTAGCGCAATTGTTTCGCTTCAAACACAATATCGCACGTGGAAGTTAATCATCTGAATAATCAATTATAAATTAAAGAATCATTATTGTCATTTAATCAGTTCATAAAGGAAACCAACACTGATGTCGGTAAAGTACCTTTCATTAATTTAATTACACTGACTCGCTGGATTAAAATCATAGTGAGTCGTGGTTATCTGGCTTGAGTAAACACAATGCAACAAAGCCGCTTAAAACACTGCTAATTGATCATACTGGCTTTCTTTTGTTTGACGTGTTTTGATTTGCCCATAATTTGGTCGCTTAGCCCAATATGCAGTCAAGTGGTAACAAGATGTAAATTTATATATAAAGAGGGGTAGAATCAAGTATTCAGTATGCCCGGAGGGCATGATTGGCCAAATAAAGGTAGATATAGTGATTAAAGCACGAAAATAAGGACTTGATCAACTTTTTTAAAAAGCACTCGAACCGGACTAGCTACTTGGAAAATTTCACTTGCCCGACTTCGAAAATGAATAGTCCGGGATGTCGGGCTATGGGATTTGCTCAGCCCTGTATTTTTATAAAGTTTAATGTGTATTTCTTTTTTTAAGTTTTTTGACTCAAAGGTTAGTAAAACAGCTGCTTTAAGTGATTGTTGTAAACATTCTGAATTTTGACTACTCTACACTCACTTCCTCCTTATTTCCAACCAGTTGGGAAGAGAAGTCACTTCACCAAAATATTTTAATCCAAATTGGACCCTGCCATATGTTATTGAAAATGGTGCCTGGAAAACTACAAGAAACAGGTGCCCTGACATGGACTGTAACCCTCATAGAGAAAGGACAGAAATTATTTGACTCATTTCCTGAATTTCATTTGAAATGAGCACTCGTGTAAGATTCTGTATATATGCATTTTAGAATTTAATTGGCAATAACACATGTAGCAGATGTATTTATTCCATTGATAGCACTAACTGAGCATCATTTTGATATCCACCAATTTGGGAAGATTTGGGCAGTTATCAATGCAAGTGGCAATGTCATTTCTGTATCATGACATGACTATCATTACCAAGCTAATTAGGTGTAAAAATTTAGAAGGAACTGACTGAAATAAAACAAATTACTTGAATGAATATATTACAGAGCCATAAAGGCAGATGACAAGAATTGTTTCACCAGGTGATGACCTCTGCTACTTTCAAGTTATTTTTAGAAATGGCCTAAGTGGCAAGGCATTTTGTGATTGGATGATTTAGGTGATAGAGCAGTGGAGGGTGTATTGACATTTCAGTGTTAAGATGATTGTAACAAGTATAAGCTTTCATATAAACAACTTTTCTGTCAGTGTATGAAGATCCCAGTGGCCATTTGTTAACTCCTGCTGATGTGGTCATTTCAGGGAGTGTTCATTATTTTAAAAACACAGATAAATAATGGAGGCAATTATTGACACCCTTTATTCTTAAAAAATAATATCAACAACATAATTAGTGTACATTTTCAACAAAATAAAAATTAAAGTGAGAGTAGGATCTTATAAAGTATTCTGGGAAATAATAAGAAAACTGTGCAAATTAAATCCTGATACAGACCAATACCTACACAACTCCACTTAACAATAAATACTTAGAATTAAATAATTTCTTGAAATGTATGTATCATTGTTTACAGATCCATACCACACAACTCCATTGTACATTAAATAATTCATAAATAGATAATAAATAATTCATTTTGATAAATATATGAATAATCTCTTTTTTAAATTAAAACGACCATACTCCAGAATTGTACAATAAATAATAAGCAATAAATTATTCATTTTGAAGATTGTAGGCATCATTTGTTTCATAAAGTAATATTGCTGAATATATATTGTTATTAATCCTTTGAAGTTATTTTTTATTATGATTATTATTGATGTTGTTGTTGTATTGCCTTTTAATAAAGGTCTTCAGCCTTTGCCTCCTTATTAAATCATATATGTATTCAACATTGCAAAATTATATAATGATATATACGTTTATTTGAGCTATCCTGTGTCAGATGAAAATAATGACTGCTCCCTTATGCTCATGAAATATTTTTATCTTCTAATATTCATGAGGCTACTCTTTTAACTTTGTAAGCAACGTTTACATATCCCTCCCAAAAAACCCAACCTTTTAACTTTATAAGCAACGATTACATATCCCTCCCAAAAAACCCAACCTTTTAACTTTATAAGCAACATTTACATATCCCTCCCAAAAAACCCAACCTTTTAACTTTATAAGCAACTTTTACATATCCCTCCCAAAAAACCCGACCTTTAACATTGTAAGCTACGTTTACATATCCCTCCCAAAAAACCCAACATGTTAACTTTATAAGCAACTTTTACATATCCCTCCCAAAAAACCCAACCTTTTAACTTTATAAGCAACTTTTATATATCCCTCCCAAAAAACCCGACCTTTAACTTTGTAAGCCACGTTTACATATCCCTCCCAAAAAACCGAACCTTTTAACTTTATAAGCAATGTTTACATATCCCTCCCCCCAAAAACGAGCTTTTTATAGCAAGATATATTTTGAGGTCTCAGCAACTACCTTTGCCATTGATTTGGGATGGTAATTATCGACACCCAGGCTGTACTGGTAGTGGCTGGTGGGAGTTCCAAGATGGCGTACGCTTGTATTGGATACAGGTTTCATGATCAGTTGCAATAGGAATACATTCTTGTTAAGACTGAATACACTTCAAAATGTAGTTTAAAGGCAGTACTCACCTTACGGGTGTGGATTAGCACTTGTACGAAAGCCAGATAAACAGTATATCACTTGTAATCTTCAACTTGATGCAAACGATTGGATCAGGTGACTCAGTTTGAACTATGTCAACTGAAGTATTCCAGATGTGCAAAAGAGAAAAATGTGGTACATTTTGAGGGGAAAATTGTAATTACTTAGTAAAAATAACAAGAATTCAACTTTGTTGTAGATAATTACACATGTTGGTAATGGCCTCCACTGCTCTAGTTTGTTTTTGGATGAAGAGGTAAACTAATTTGTATCTTTAAGGATTGAAATATTCTGCAAGCTGATTTTGACAAATAAAGTAATATTGTATTATTTACAATAACTGGAACGACACCAGTTCATGTATATAGCAAACTTGGATTTAGTGAATTTGGATTTAATGAGGTACTTATCTTGGTCCAAAGGATGATATAAACAAAAATTTGATTTTAAAGAAAATTCACTAGTCTGTTGGAGTTTGTTATGAGGGTTTTATTGTACATAATTTAAACAAGTAGTCTTGTTTTTAATTTTTGAAGTAGCAGGCTAAAGTTCAAAAGCACAAGTGTGGATCATTGTAACCTAAATAAAATTAGCTAGAATGTTAAGACTGGTGAAAGTATAAGGTTTTTATACTGCCTGCCAGCTGCTAATGAAAACACTGGACAATGAGTATATAGTCCTGTTATGACCCTTTGGTGGAGTCTATTGGTATGTTTGAGATTTGTTCTGTGCACAACATAATGTGTTCCATTTTCCATATTTACACACACACACACGCACATTTGTTGGAGAAAGTAACTGATAAATGCTTTTCATTTTTTTTTCATGTTTGACCCAATTTTAATCAAAGCAGTTTTCTTGGGGAAATGAAACCAAGATATTTACATGAATACTTTATATCCTATCAATTCTGATGTCAAATAGGAAAAGGCTGAATTATCCAACAGAAAATCAATAGAAATGCCTGCTCCCTGACAGAGATATCTGTTAGATATCCTTTTAAATTTCTGATGCAGACAAGTCATTATGTAATAACCTTCCAACTGAAAATTGTGGTCTCCAAGCAGTCTTATTCAAACAGTTTTAACACACAAGGGAAAATAAAACTGATACAATTTTCTGCAAAGAAATTGTAATCATTTGTGAAGTACATGTAACAGTCTACCAGAAAGATTTTGTCTTGAACTGTTTTATTATGGCCCTGCATTGAGATGCGACGCTTTACAGTAATCACCTTTTCATTCCATCTTTCTGTCAATCCATTTGTCCATCCATTCATACTTGTAACCGACATAGCTCTGCAACCCTTGCATATAATCGGATGCGATTTGGTAGGTTAATTGCATGTTACATTTAGATGTACCTTTTAAAGGTTTTGTCTTTCAGGTCCAATTTTGACAAAGCTATTGGCCTTTTTTCATCTCCTGTAAGTCTCCACTACAGCAGAGTCTTTTAACCAGCATAGCTCAGGAACCATTAAACATATTTAAATTCCAATTGATGTGTACATTGTCTCGTAGAACTAGATGTGCCTTTTATGGCTTTTGTCTTGTCAACTCCATTTTGGATAGAGTTATGGCCCTTGACAATTTCATTCATATCTTCACTTGGGATGTTGCTTGTAACTGGCATAGTTCAAGAACCATTCAGCATATTCTGATGCAGTTTGGTATGAACATTGCTTCATAGACTTGTATGTGCCTTTTATGGGTTTAGTCTTGTTTCTAAAAGTTATGTCCCCCTGGTTGCCCATATTCCTGACTTTGGTTTAATGCAGCATAACTTTATTAAGCTTTGTTGCATTTCAACCAAATTTGGCATGCAGCTTTCTATTGTTGAAACCTTGAATGAGTTTAATTTCAAGTGTTCCACATTATCGTTAAAAGAATTATGGCCCCTGGTTACTCATCTCCTAACCTTGCTTTCTGCAGCATATTTTTACTAAGGAATATTGCATTTCATTAAAACAATATTAATCAATTTTAAGAGTTAAAGAGGGCATTCAAGAGTTATGTCATATTCTGGAAAGAAATGGTAATCAATGGGATTTAGACTTCATAATCTAAAACAAAACAATATAGTAAAACACTGCTTATCCAGACCCATCAGAGAGAATGATTTTGTTTGGAAAAACACTTGTCCAGATAATCCATGTGATCCAACAATGTGGATAATCAGCATCTGAATAATTGGTGTTCTACTGTATGACTTCTGGTGCTAAACTCAGGATTTTTGGTACAAAATATTTTATTGATGCAGATATTTAAGTGTTTGATTTTTATCTTTGGTAGGGAAATATAAAATATCTAACTAAATTGAATAGAAATTATAGAGTATCTCCTCATTCAAAACCAAATTGATTAGTGAAGCATAAAAAATAATACAGGAAAAACAAAGATTTATGATTGCAAGAGTTTAAAATTGTGATTGACATGAAATTAAGCAAACATGAAATATTCACAAATCACTTAGATCAAAGCAATAATTACAATTTAATTTTCTAAGGTCCAGATTAGCCGTGACAGTTGGATAGCTTAGGCAGTTTTGCAATTTCTTGTAGATACCATATTGTCTGTAATGTTTCTTACACATTTTTCTCACCTTTTTTTGAAGAAATTTGTAAGACATTGAGATGCTGATGTCATCATAGTCTCCATCAGAATAATGTTAAAGTGTTTGTGTAAGCCAATGTTAAAATTTTTGTGCAGGAAAGGTGAGCAGGGATTTTCCTTCCATTTTTAAAATGGACCTGGGGTCCATGGAATTGAAAATTTCTGCACATGAAAAGGTCAAATTGGGAAATTTTTAAAAAAAGTCCACACTAGCGATCGGTTTAGGCAAAATAGTTGCACTCGAGTATGTCATTTCGCCTAAATAACTGCAATAAGTGAAGTTCACTTCGCCTCACTTTGATTTCAGTGCAATAATAATCAAAGTAATACCAACTTTTGTGTCAATTTTTCCTTCAGAGAGAAAGGTTGAAAGTTAGAAAAGCAGTTTTTTGCTCTATAGTACATTTTTGGTGCTAATTTGATGATCATAAATGCCAGGACTTACATTGCTATCTGCGGACTAAACAATTGAATTTGTGTAGCCCAATCAGAAGCAAATTATGGCTCAGTGGATTTATCCAGGTTCATTAATAATAAGATTAATCATTTTATCCACATTGTCATACAATAAACATATGAAAAGAGGACTTCTGCTATGAAAACTGCTTTCGATTTTCAACTGTAACATATTATTGAGGTTGGGATTTTATGTAATGCAACTACTGTAATGAAGCAAAATAAGAAAAGTTATGATATTTTTATGAAGTTTTAATAGTATTTCATCAGTATTTTAATCATCTAACATGAAAATATGCAAAATCAGAAGTGATAGTATCTATTTAGAACATTATACATTTGTAACTTTCTACACTCTTTTCTCCCTATTTTAGCCATCTTCACCCTATTCTGGCTGGAGAGAGAACTCATTTTGCCGAAATATTATAGTCCGGCATGGACCCTGTCAAATTTTACCCTAGGTTACTTTGAGTCTTTCGATCTCTTGCTACACTCAATATGGTGATTTCTCACAAAGACAGTATAGTAAAAGACATGCATTTTTTACAAGTTCTGATGGGGAATTTTTTACATTCAAATTGGGAAAAAAATGGACTTTTTTAGCATTGGGAATGGGGCCGAGTTTTGGCCCCAAAACAGGTCCAGAAAAATCTCTGGTGGGACACAGTACCCTTGTTAATAATTATTTTTTGAGGTGGACAGATAACTACAGATAGAAAGATATTAATCATAATTTGATGCCAATTCTTATGGTCACTTTTTTGTACAGTTTTAATCAGAATGCAAAAGTTCTCTCTGTGAAACATTAAAGGACAAACAATAATTATGATATTTAGGCATTGTTGGTGTATGAAAAATTAGAGCATATGAAATATTATGGACAGTGGGATAACATGCTTTTGTAGATTTGTAGAATTACCATATTATGGACAGTGTGGTAACATGCTTTTGTAGATTTGTAGAATTACCATATTATGGACAGTGTGGTAACATGCTTTTGTAGATTTGTAGAATTACCATATTATGGACAGTGTGGTAACATGCTTTTGCAGATTTGTAGAATTACCATATTATGGACAGTGGGGTAACATGCTTTTGTAGATTTGTAGAATTACCATATTATGGACAGTGGGGTAACATGCTTTTGTAGATTTGTAGAATTACCATATTATGGACAGTGGGGTAACATGCTTTTGTAGATTTGCTGTATACATATAGAAGACTGATAATTATCTTATGAAAAAGACAGAGATTGAATTACCATATATACTCCCTGATAAGTCAAATCCAACTACAATCTGCACAGACCCAGATCACCGTCACATACTGCGCCATCAGATTTGGGTCTGTGCAGATTGTTAGGAGTAATAAGTAAAACAAACAACACAGACCCTGATCTGCTAGCGCATTATGTGATGGCAGATCAGGGTCTATGTTGTTTGCAGTTGGACCCAATTTATACATGAGTATATACAGATCCAGTTTTAATCTGCTCAGGTACTGGTTATTTTGCAATGTCTTTATTAGGTGTCATAGTTTTAATTTTTTGGTAAAAGAAAAATGTTAAGAGCATTAAACACATTTTACAGACATAAAGATGCATGTAGTATCAGTGGGTCTATTAGATATGTATGTGTGTATTATCATTTAACAGCACCTCAGCACAATAATGGCTGTATGGTGCCAATTAAAAGTAAAATTTTAAAAAAAATAAAAAATGAAGAATTTCACCAAAACCTCAGGAAGATAAACCCCTCCAGATACTAGTAAATGTGAACATGAAGTACTACAGATAAAATATAACAGTAAAGATGTTAAAATGATGTAAAATGTATATAAAATAAAATATAAACGTAAAAAATATCAAATCCTTAAAGTACATGAGCAAAATTTGTTATATAAACCACATCCCTCAAAAGTCTAAGATTTTTTAGGGTGGTATATCATCATAGAGTTCCTTCATCAAATTTACATGAAAAAAGTTGATGGGTGAGCTTGACTGCTGTAGCATCATCAAACAAAAGAACCATAACCATCTGCATCTGCAGGTCTCAAAGTATAAGAAACTGGATCAGATAATTTGAATGTTGGATGTTCGGACAAGTGGCACAAGGAGCCAGTGCAGTACAGAGCAACCTCTCTTAAACACTCAGCCAAACATGTAGTGTAAAATAATGGCAGACTAATAACTGGCTGGGTATAGGACTCATGGTACTAATTATATGGAAGAATGGGAACTAGTCTAGAAATGGGTGAAGATAAAATAGAGTATATATGGGTTTGGCTGGCCAGGATTAGTTGATAATGAAAGTAAGATTTTAGTAATAAGGATCTTTTGAGAGCTTATCCTAGTTGTAACTGAAAAAAATACAGACAATGTTTTATTGATGGAATTTCAGTCCTTTTACAGACTTGAGTTTGGAAAACTCATTACTGAAATTAGCACCTGACTCTTTGGTGCCGAATTGAAAACACATGTAGATCCAGAAAATGCTGTGGCTCATATAGTTTTCCCTACTCAGAAGCTGTCGTCAAATATATATACTATACTGATAAATATAGGTTTGATAATGATCATTCAGAAATTAAAAGTTATTAAATTTTTACTATCATGGTGTTTGCACAGATTTATTATGGGAGCTGAATTTTTAGTACCGTGAGTCATATAAGAGTTTCTTTTGTTGAAAGAAAGTGGCCATAATGTGAAGCTGTACTGTAGTTGGGAGACCTCATCTAACAGGATCAGGGAAATTACTAATTTTGATTCAAATCAGCACTGTATTAGTAAGTGAAACACTGTGGCCAGTTCATTGTTGGAGAAATACATGTCAACTTATGACATGTAGTTTTTCTCAGTAGCAATTTGCCATTGTAGCAGACATTAAAAATTGAATGATACATAAACTGTTGTCTGGTTAATCCAACTTCTTTCTCACTTGCTTCTTTACACTGTTGAATGGAATGATTTATTGCAGGTTATTGTCACCACACTTTGGCATAAAACATGAGAATTGTGTGATACCCTCCTTAACCACTGGTGGAGATTAATGAAACCTGGTACATGTAGCTATATTGCCCTCCTCCCCAGAGTTTTGGTCACAGATCAGTTGTGCAAAAATTTCAGTGACATTACACATTTTAAACATTTTTTTTACTAAACTTTTTATACGCTGTCATAGCAGGAAGACACATAATATACTTAGTGGATTTCAGGTTATGACCCATGGGTCACAGTACCCCAAGGGTGGGGAGGGGGTGGGGAGTCCTACTGTATGTAGTAAAGAGTGTGGGGACTTGATATGTCTAGCCATGGAAGTAGCTCTAGTTCAAAATTAAATTAATTTATCTGGCACAAAGGTTCTGCTGACATTTTTAATGGAAATGGGTTGCAACAGAATCATGAGAATAGATTACCGTATATACTCGCATATAATCCGGGTCGAAATGCAAACAACATAGACCCTGATCTGTTGTTGCATAATGCGCCGGCAGATCAGGGTCTTTGTTGTTTGTTCTACTGATTAGTCCTTACAAACTGCATAGACCCAGATCTGCCAGCACAGAGCTGGGTCTATGCAGTTTGCAGTTGGTATTGGATAATATGCGAGTAAATATGGTAATAGAATAATGAGAACAGACAGTACTAGGATAGTGTGAATAGAACCTCAATAGTTCAATAGTATATTACAGTATCAAAAACAAAAAAGTTACCTAGATGTTCTTTGACCTGCACTTTACTTTTTATGCAGCTAGCAGTACGTCGGGTGTATGTTGTATGGTCATGTCCATCCATCCATAGTCGTACATGCCCGAAGGGCGAAAACGACTTTAATTCAAGAATCAATCAATCCATCCATCCATCCATCCATCTGTTAACAATTTTGTTCTTTGTGATATCTTGACTTCTGCTTCACATTCATTTACCAAACTGTACAGGTGAGTCGCTCTTTAGAAGATGAAAGATCCTGTTATTTTGGGGGTCAAAAGATGAAAGGTCATTGTGACTGACCAAAGCAGTCTGGATTCTGTGCAATAGCATGAGTTCGGCTTCACATGTCTTCACTAAACATTACAGTGAATTTCCCAATCAGAGTCAAAGAATGTGATTTATTTGGGGATTACAAGGTCAAAGGTTAAGATCACTTTGAGCAACTATATTAAAAAAGTTGATGTGCAATAACATGCATTCTACTTCATATACCTTCACCAAGGTTTGTAGATGGGTTGCCTTATAAGAGATAAAGAAGTCTATTGATTTGGGGGGTCCAAATGTCAATGGTCAAGTTCATCATAATAAAGGAAAGTCAGTTGTTTTCTACACAGTAACTTCCCTTTTACTTCAACATATCTTTGTCAAACATTATTGATACATTGCTTTTGATATCACCATGAAGCCTATTGGTTTATTTTACATTGTAAAGGTCAAGATCAAGGTCACTGTCATCTTACAGAGGGAAATAATATTAACTTGAGTTCTACTGAATATACCTTCACTAAACTTCACAGATAGGCTGCCCTTGATGAGATGAAGAAGTCTGATGACTTCAGGATTCAAAGGCCAGTGTCAAGGTCACCATAACCTTAACAAGATGGGTGGCTGGTGTATTAAGTACCATTTGTGGTACTCAAGTTTATATTATTATTATTGTATGGTTAGATTTTGAGGCTAATTCCATATCAATAACCATCATTTTATTGTATTAATAGAGTTTTGTTACAGTATTTCTTCTCTCATAAGCAGAAGGACTTGAAGGGGTGGGGGCTCACTTTTGTAGATTGTTGGAAAAAATGGGGTTGGCTAATCATTGAAAATCAAAAAAGCTTTCCTGAAAGAAAAATGTGCAAGAAATGTAGTCAAAGTCGGGGATGAGCTTATTATTGATAGGTGTTATCATGGGCAAATTATGGTAAGTAGAAAAGAAGAAAAAACAGATAAAAATATGCAAAATCATTTAACTTTATTATGATACATATTATATGTTATCTTATTCAAGTGGATAGGAAAATCTGTAGTTGCCAGTCATATACATGACCTTGAGAATGGAAGTTATTCTCTCTTTTGAAGTCAAGTACATGTGTTTGCAAATTATTCATACAAGGGTAGTATCCTGAATATGAGCAGCCCTGACCTTCAAATTATTTGCAGTAATTTCGAATAAATTAAACTTATAGATAATGAGTTACTACTTTAGGAACAAGAGAACGCTAGTTACACAGCTTAAAGGAATCGTATCAGTGTGTTAATCTTTTTTAAAAAAATGTTGTTTCTACATTTGCATTAACCTAGGACTAAAACAAAGTATGACAGATTTCTTCCTGCTTTGATCAACCAGTGAGAATTTCAGTTTCTGAAAGTAGTTTTGATGAAATACTCTCCAATACTGACTCTGAAATTAATTAAAATGTATATCAGTGTGGGTCATGTAGGTGCATTTACTCGCCTTAAATTAAATATTAATTGTTGTTCTAAAATTTAACACTAATATAGTTTAACCAAAGTCTCTTCAATCCTGATTATTAAATGCTCTGCACCTTAACTGTCATCAAGAAACTTCCAGATGAAAATTATTGATTGCTATGGACTTCTACAATGGTGGCCAGCTACTTAACTGGGTCAAGAAAAGAGCATGTCGGACTAATCGTCACAATATAGGGTAGTACATTTTTTTTTTCAATATGCATAACTGTCATAGTGACATCACAATGCCTGACATTCAATCATATTTGTACTGGATCACACCTTTAGGTTGACCTCATCCAAAAATGTCCACACACTTTAACATTGAGTTTTGCCATATGTGTTTCTTGGGGCATGTAAATAATGACCTTCCAAAGAAATATGGATGTATGAGGATCCAAATAAAGTGAATAATCACCATTTAAAGATATATGTATTCAAATTCTAAAAAACGACACCCGTTACTGAAATAGTCAGTACTGACCTGTATGACTTTTACTATAAAATATTTTCAGTGAACGGGTTTACTTCCTTGTCAAACTTATCCTCTTACAGAAGGTAGTATCAGGAGCATAGAATATTCAATATGTGTCAGAATTTGAAGTCTTTAGAGTATTGCCTGCATATTCTGTACTTTAAATCTGTCTTTTTTAGTTTGTATAGATGCCAGTTCAGCTTTTGAAACTTATTGATTTTCTCTTTTCCAGAAGAGTTGGTCATGAAATGGCGGGATAACCGTGTGAAAGTTGTCTCAGTTGAAAGGATGGAGGAGAATTTTTGTGCCATGAGCGATGGAGAAGGGGAAAATACACATGCTGATGAAGAAAGAAAGTTGCAAATTGATGAAGGAAATCGGCCAACAGTTATTGAAGATGACAGCAAAGACATATACCCAGTGCCAGACACTCAAGGTCAAGTGGTTCCAGAGCCACGTGCCCAAGTTATGGTGGACCACAGACCACTGCCCCAAGTATTCCCAGCAGACAGTAACATGAAAGCAGAGCAACAGTTGCATGTAAATGAAATGAGTTCAACAGTGCCCTCTATAGGTAAGTGGTAACTTTCCAAATTTACAGCTTTTGCACATCTGCGATGCTGTTTCTGGATTTTTACATCTCCTCTGTCCTGTTGCTTATTCTGTTAGTACTTCCTGTTCAAACCTGAGAAAATTGGTAAATTGTTACTTGTCTGACAAGTAAAGGAACTATTATAATGTGATTTAAACAGGACAAGCAGTGAAGTGGATTTTTTTTAGCCCTGCAGTTTATTTTGAAATATTCGACTGTAACCAATCATAACACTAGAGATACTTGGAATAATTGTGATAAAATAATATTTTATAGCACCAGAAGCATGTGAGTAAGGTAATGTCTATTTCATTTAATTTACAGAACATAGTCTCTTAATTTTTGAAAAAAGTGTTGGAGTTGCTTGAAAGGAACATTCTTATCCTCTAATACTTAAACAATTAAACTGTCTTCATTGGGTGACTTGTATCAGCAGTTAAATATTGAGCTTATTGTTGTTTTGTCCAAATTTTAAAGAAAATATTTTGATAATTTATTATCATATTTGACTTAGGAATGGTATCACAAAAAATGATTAACAGTTGTCACCCCCATACTTTAAGCATCAGGAATATTGTAAAATCCTCCATCTTTATGTCTGTACATAGAGCATATCTACATTTTATGAGTAGATATATGGAAATATTTCATGTTTGAAGTGGAAACATATCATGACTGGCGAAGCCATGAGACAATACAAAATGTTCCAGTGCATGAGTGAATTATTTCCTTATATTTACTTTTAAAAGAAACATAGATCAGGGTTGAATACATTTTTTTTCTTCAACCAAAGTGGTTTCAGAAAATTCACTTTTCCCACAAACATTTTCACTTGTCCCAAAATTTCTGTCTCTTGCCTAGATTTGATGAGATGTATGCATTTTAATCCATATTGTAAACAAAATAAAGAATGTACAACATATTTATTTCTTCAAAGAGCTTAAATTTTTAGTTTCTTAATTATGAAGGTACATGTATGTTACATACACTATTTCTTGCTCCGATATGGTAGCATCACTACATCCATCAGAAAGAATGGAAAGGAATTTACTGGAATTCAGACCTTCCCAACTTCTCTCAAGACTTGATCAATTGACAGAACAAAGTCTCTTGCCATGAATCTGTTCTGAAAATTACCACTATTCTTCTCCTGGAGTGCACACAGCATTTCCATACTGGAAAATAGTTTTCCATATTGGGCTAGGGTGTAGGCTGTGTTAAAGAGAGCTCTCATTTTTTTTTCTTTCTTTTCATTCTCATTTAGTTTTAAAATAGCCTTTCTTAGTAGGGTGTTGGCAACTTTGACTTCAGGGATTTTCTGCACTTGCTGGCTAGTGTCATGCATATACTGTGCTGCACCGGCTTTGTGAGGTCCAAAACTGTAATGAGACTTGGTTGATTATATCCTGAATTTGCCAGTTCCATTGACAAATACACTGGTTGAATTGCCAACCTGTGCCAGTTTGGGATATTGTTTGCAATAACTGCAAAACACCTTTCCTTCAGAGTGAATGAATTCAAGCCATGGATAATTATCAACCTAATGTGGATGAAAATGTCTTTGTCTCTTAGTTGTGTCATATTTGACATTTTTTGCTGCCAGAGAACCTGGCTTATGTCTTTTTGGAGAAATAGTTCACTCAGACTCAGTGGCAGCCTTACATTTTATCTCTCCACTTTCACGTGAAATTTTCTTCTCTTAATCATCTGTATGACCTTCCTTGCAAAAATAATTTAGTAAACTCATTTTATCCAAATAGAAAAGATCACCTCATTTTGACATCTACTTTTACTAAAGTGATCATAACATACATTTTCTTGTTTAAATGCAAACACAGACTGCTTCCTTAGCATAAAACCATAATTGTTTCGCTTCAAATGCAATATCGCACATCAAAGTTTATCCTCTGTATAATCAATTACAATAATTAAAGACTCATTACTGTCATTTAATCAGTTCATAAAGGAAACGGAAACTTGTGTCAGTAAAGTGCCTTTCATGAATTTTTTGTTGTGTTGACTTGGTGTATTGGAACCAAAGAGTGATTCGCTCCTGAGTGTCTGGCTTGAGTAAACACAATAAAACATGGTCATTTAGAACACTGTTAATTAATCAAACCAGATTGATTTGCTTGAAGTGTTTGGATTGGCTGCTAATTTGGTTGTGACAGTTATCAGCGGCTTCTTACTGTAGTATCACAGGATGTGAATGAATAAATGGAAGTAGATTCAACCATTCATTATGTCCAGAGGACATGTATGGCCAGATAAAGTGATTAAAGTATGAAAATTACTGCTTGCCCAACTTGTTTTAAAATAGAAGAAAAGTACTTGTCCCAGGCCAGCGTCTTGGAAAATTTTACTTGACCGAATTAGAAAAAGAATAATGCTGGATGTTGGGCTATGGGATTTAATCAGCCCTGATGGATTTTCTTTTATTATATATATTTTTTTAATGGCAAAAACCATCGACTTGCATGGATATTTTTTCCACTCTGTGCCATTGCGGAAAGGACTGCATTACTACGTTGATAAGAAGAAGTTCCAAAAATTTTACAATAATTTAGGACAGTGACTTTTTATAAATTTAGCTCCTACATATAATGCTTCAAATTGTGTATTTTGTCAAATAATGACTGTTATCATAAAATAAATGAAGAGATTTTCGTTTTCATTAACACATTCTTGCATGGATTGATACAGGGAACATTGTTGGGGTGGGGGTGCGGGGTGGGGTACTGTAGAATCATCACAGAGTGGTCATATCTGACACACTTAAGAGCGTAACATCTTTAAGCAAAACATTTTATTGATTGTGAGTTTGCCTATAAGGATTTTGGTTCTTTATTTTGTTTATTTCTTTACACAAGTTCTGTCAATCTTGCAGACTAGTTCAGTGACAGACACTGCATCCAGTTCGGTTTGCAGTCAACACTGATCTATCCCCAGTTTCTCCATCATTTTGAAACATGATTATGAGTGTGATGAGAATTAAAATTGATAATTGAACAATTTTAGTATTATATTTAATCAAGAGTTTTTCCTGAAAGACTTGTATTGTTTCTCATAGAGTGTAAAAGGTAATGTACAGGTGACATTGAGTAACAAATAAAAACAGTTTATGTAAGTTCAGTCACTGACAATTTGTACGATTCATGTGGAAAACGGTTTTTAAATAAAGTTAATACTTCAAATCTACTTTTGTTGTTTGGAATTTGTTCATAGGCATTTTTTTATGGCACCTCCTCATTGCTTACATAAATATACAGTCTTGACATATTTTAAGATCTGTTTAACCTGATAGAGAGAGAGAGAGAAAGAGAGAGGAATGGAGGGAGAGAGAGGTGAAGAAGAAGTGAAAAATTAAATAAGTTTAAATATGGAAATATAAGTGTGAATAACATACATAAGGGCAGATATTTTTCCTACATAGGAAAAGAACGTAGTTCCAAAAGTGACAACACCACTGTGATGATAAAAGTGGTATCACTGCTGTGGCAATGCTAATTTTCTACCTGCTGTTACATCTCAGTTTCTCATTATGAAATATATAATAAATAACTCTAACTCCTCCTGCCCAACAAGTGGAGATTACTGGTAATCAAACTTGGTAGATATCTGGCCAGTATAGTTACCATCTGCAATAAGAATATTATTTTGGCAGCGTCCACTGGGGTCCATTGGAAAGATGGGTTCAAAGTTTAAATGTAAAAAAATTGTACTTGCAGTGACATTTTCAAATATTCTTTGACCATGCTTTATGTATGCAGTCAAAGCAGAAGAGCACATCATAAATTTGGTGGATTAGGGTTCTGGACCTTTGGTCACTGTTTAGGGGATGGGTTGAGTGGGGGTTGGGTCAGGGGAATAGAGTTATATAGTGGATGCATAGGACTAAACTGTGCATCATATAAAAAGGTCAGAGTACCAATAACAACAATGTAACTCACAGGAGCACTGGACACCTTTTCTGCCTTGGTTATTTATCTTAAATGATTGCAACAGTTGGTCAAAGTGTTTGAAAAAATCAGAGCTGCTTGGAAAAGAAAACTTGCTGAGAAAAATAACTGCTGTTTTATTGTTTACTTTGATGTGCTACATAGTTTTTGCTAAATATTGCTTATGCAGTGTAACTTCCCTAATTATATCCTCAGCAGACTGGCCACATATTTTGGACCCATAAGGTCCATATATTGGTAATACTAACCACATGTTTTTATCCTCCCAGTATGTAATACAGGGGGATATAGCTGCCATTATGTCCATCTGTCTGTCTGTGAACATTTTCGTATTTGGAGGACAACTCTCAAATGTTTAAATATATTTCAGTGTTATGAGGTACAAAAGTTGCAAACAGTAACATGACACAAAAGTAGATTCCCAAGTAATTTTAATCTTCACACAAGCTATGGCCCAAGACAACTGCCCCTTACACAGAACGATTGGTGTTTTTACACCAGGGCAGTAGTTTATCAGAACTACAGAATAGAGAAAAGGTCAGGGTTTGTTAGCAATATCAGTTTTTGCCTTTACAGTGATGACAGGACAGAGACCCAAATCCCAAGGGTCAGCCTGATAATCATGATTAGATGTGTGAACTATGTAGCACTTGTTTTTAACATTACCATATGTGACTGCTTAAAGTCCTTTAAACTAACACTACCATATACATCCATACCTCTTGTCTTAATGATAATCAATATTTATGTAATAACTTGGTGGGAAATATTAGGCATTAACATGATGGCAACATTCTGGGAAACTATGAAACTTGGTTCATATATT
Organism: Margaritifera margaritifera; assembly: GCA_029931535.1. Lineage (NCBI taxonomy): Eukaryota > Metazoa > Mollusca > Bivalvia > Unionida > Margaritiferidae > Margaritifera > Margaritifera margaritifera. The sequence continues at coordinate 265,719 of JAQPZY010001121.1, forward strand.
TGACTAGTGAGCCAGAAATGCCTTTTGCTATTTACAGTTTTTCAATTTCAATATTTTTAATGTTTTTGTCCCTTTGTCCATCCATCTATCAATCCATTATCTATATTTTCGTTTCCAGGCAAAACTCCTAAACTGTTCAAGATATCTCAAAAAACTTTTGCACATAAATTAGACTAGTGGTGTAGATATGACTTTTGTTATTAAGAATTCTTCAATTGAAATATTTTGTACATTTTTATTCATTGTTTTTTTTATCTATCATCATTCACACTCCAAAACCATTCCTTTTCACACAAATAATATCACACTTGGTATAAATCACACTAATAATATAACACTACATATATACATACATACATACACATAATCCAACACTTGGTATATTTGGTATATATATCACAATAGTAATTTCACACTTGGTATATACTAGTATATCAAACTAGTGATATCACATTTGGTGTGTGTGTGTGTATGTATGTATATATATATGTGTGTGTGTGTATATGTATATGTATGTATATATATATATATATATATATATATATATATATATATATATATATATATATATATATATATATATATATCACACTGGTAGTCTGGACTGTACCTTTTGCTATTGAGAAATCATTAATTATCATTTTGGTGGGACGGGGGATATAAATGAGAACATTTTCTTGTTTCACTTACAAGTATATGATTATTGATGGGACTGCATCATAATGAACTATGACAGAAATAACACATTGTTAAGACAATGCAGTAAGTTTCATTAAAACATTTGCCATCAGTTAACCACGGTTAGTGTAAGCATTGAAAACTAACATATACCATCTGCCAATATAAAGGCTGTTAAAGCAGGATTGGAAGAACATTGTGTTTTTATCCCCAGGTATGTAACATCAGAGGATGTAGCTATCACTATGTTCATCTGTCTGTTTGTCCATAAACATTTTCATTTCTGGAGCATGACTCTCAAGCCTTTCAAGATCTTTGAAGCAAACATGTAAAACAAGTTGCATATAGATGCCTTTCATTACTTTTAAGTCTCTGCGTTCAATTTTTTTTATGTGACCATGGAAACAAAGTGTAGTGTAAGTAGTCTATAAATTGAGATTACTGGACCATAGAGTACTATAATAAGACTTGAGTAGTACTGAATCATAGGATACTTTCAGTAGAAGTCTTTACATAAGAGAGTGACCTGGGGGATATGTTATCTCAAGATGACTCTTGTTACACTGGTCACTTGTGTTAAAATATATATCAATGTTGATGCCTTTACTGATCACAAAAAGACATCTGTAGCTGAAATGGTCGGTACCATATGGATACATGACCGGTATGCCTTTGTACTTTCAATGGCCACATGTTTTAGCCCCAGAAGTGCCCAGTTAAGTAAGTTTTACTGTAGTAAAATTACAGCCAACAACTTGGTTCATATCAGACTTCTGTCATCCATCCCTTAAAGTAAAATTAAAAGCAAAACCCTACCATGAATCAGTAGTGTTTTTATAGATAGGGTCACTGTGGAATTACATAATTACTATGCCTTGTGGTGAGAAAATATAAATTTAACATTGATTTAATGTTCAAGGAAATAACATTCTGTTTCAATTAAATGTCAGCCAGTTGAAAAATTCATCATTATAGGTATTTTGAAGAGGAAATGCCAGTTTATATAGAACTAAACCACACAATTATTGCAAATAAACATGTAGGTACATGTTTATGAGCTTGCTGTTTTGAAAGTATGGATTCATGTATTGCAGTGGTTTACCTTTTCTTGTCAAGCTACCAAAAAACATTTTACTTGTACACTATTTGTTACATAAGTTTAAAATGACAATTTCCTTTTCTTTTATTTTTCCTAACCGTAGTGAAATTTTTAATCTTGCCAATTCAGACTTGGAGACTTAATGCTTGAGTATAGGATAGTAGTTTATTAGTATGGGTTTGTGATGTGTGTGAATGCAGGTGTGCATTATTGTGTCTATGGGTTTATGTGTGATCGGTTATTGAACTGTGTATTTGTAAGTCTACTACTTATTTTAGTGCCCTCAAAGTAGATTAGTTCAGTTATGTAACTAATTGATTCACTCTCAATAAATACAGTTTATGGTAATAATATTATTATTATTAATACATTTGGTATATACACATACAAAGAGAAAGAGAGAGAGAGAGAGAGAGAGAGAGAGAGAGAGAGAGAGAGAGAGAGAGAGAGAAAGAGAGAGAGAGAGAGAGAGGATGGGGTTTTGTGTAATGTGGACTGATTGAGTTACAACGAATTGACAGTCAGCTGCCCTATTTCCATTGGGTATTGACTCTTCCACTTAGACTAGGTGCAACAATTTGCATAATTATGCAACCGAGGAGGAAAATAAAAAAATGAATTCTTTTTACTCCTAATTTTATGACAGCAATTAAAGGCGTGTTGTGCCTTTGAAATCCAAATTAAATGTTTACTTAAATGTAGATGGTCTCAGATGTATTATTTGAATTGCAAATCTGTTTGCTGTTATAAATTATGTGAACAAAGTTCCATGGGCATACTGTTTTCATGCTTTAGGGTTTCATAGGCATAAATTTGTTTTTGAAATATACAGTTGTAAATAGTAATTAAAACCTTGAGTCATCAGGTCTATGCTTTCCATTTCATAAATAGATGAAAATGTATCAACATAAAAATTTCCTGCCTGCTGGGTTTCTGATCGACCTTTTGTTATTTGTATATGCCAGTCTTGATGGGGTGTATTATGTTTTAGCACTATCCATCTGCTTTTAAGTCTGTCCTTCTGTATGTTCATCCACCCATCTGTTGGTTGGGTTTTGCATGCCTGGCCTATAACTTTGCAAGCCTTTGAGAGATTTTGATGAAACTTGATTGTGATATACATCATGACTAGACATTATGCAATGTTCCATAGTAAGGTCCTTAGCTAAGAGGTCAAGGTCACAGCAAGGTACTGTAAAACTTATTACCTGTTTCTGTGTCTGGCCTGTAATGATCAAACTATTGGAGATATTTTTATAAAACTTTTCCCTCATATACTTAGATTATACATATCTTGTTCTCACAGATGGAACAAGACTATTTTGGCTTTTCTGCCATATTGGTTTTTATAATAATTATAAATATAAATTTATTGCAGCAAGATTTACTCCCCTTGGGTACTATTATTAAACTGGGATGACTTTCATATTTAGAAAGGAAAGGATCTTTTCTATTTGAACTTTGAATATAGTGATTTATTTCCTTTGAAAATTAATTTGACGTCAACCAATGTTGCTAAGTTGATGTCTGTTGCTAGGCTTTTCCATATATTTTTAAAGCTTGGTGTATGATGTATGGGAAAACATTATGATGTCACAAATGAAAACATTTTTGCATGCATCCAATCTGAACAACAGTTACATAGACATACTGGACATGCTAGTTACAGACTATCCAGATAGAGACTATCATGTACATCATGAGTACAGTCTCTACTCGTGTATAAACCATTACCAACTGCAAACTGCATAGACCCAGATCTGCCGTCACATAATGCGTTGGCAGATCTGGGTCTATGCAGTTTGTAAGGACTAATCAGTAGAACAAACAACATAGACCCTGATCTTCCAGCGCATTATGCGACGGCAGATCAGGGTCTATATTGTTTACATTTGAACCTGGATTATACACGATTATATACGGTAGATTTTGCATTGGCAGAGGTCAAGGTCATAGCAAGAGAATATGTAACCTTGTGATGTCAGTGTGACCTGTTTCAATGTCTGACTTTTAAACTACTGGAGATATGCATAAACTATGACTGGACTGTGAATCTTGTCCCATAGTCAGGTTCCTAGCTTAAAGGTCAGGGTCATTATGGGGGAAATGTCACAAGACTGATGTGTTATGTGCTGTGTGATACACTTATCTACCCATGTGTAGTTGCAGTTTGTTGTGTAAAGCAGCATTAAAAAGCAGAATATTCACTGTAAATCATGATATGCTAAACTCTAAATGTTTGCTCATAAAATCTTTGCAAGAAGAAATTTTTGAAAGTACTTGATCATCTGTATGTATGTACAATTACAAACATGTTTCGTTCTGAGTCAGCGGAAAGAATGAGTTTGATATGGTGTAGGGATACCTTGAGGCCATCAGACCTCTGAATATTTATACACTATGTCAAATAAGTTCTTTCCACCAAGTCAAAACAAAACACTAATGCGGTTTTGTATTTATTACATACTCCATCATTTACACTTTCTAAATTTTTTTAGTTTTACAGTGTGAATGAAATTCAAAATGATTTGGGATTTATAATAGTTTGGTCGCCATACAAACATCAGAGAAAACACCTAACAGTTCCAGTCTGGGTATTTGATATGGAAATATGGATTGAACATCTGTATCGAACACCCAAATCAGCCATGTCAGATGGAATGAGTATGTAATAAAGTATTTAATTTCCCTTTGTTTGTGAATGATATTTCATGAATTTAGTTTCTTGGCTAAATTTAAACATTTTGTGCTTGTTAAAAGTTTGTGATTTACATTATTTTTAATAGCAGGAAGTTTCATTAATTGAAGATGAATTTTGATTTTTGCAGAAATTTTGGTTGAGAATCTATTCAAAAGTCTAAAATATTGGGAAGTACTAGACTTGAAGACATATTTTGTTTGAATTAGTTCAACCGCTAAAGTCAGATGAATTTAAATAGTGGAAAAGAAATTGTTTTGTGCACCAAAATTTAAAAAAAAAAGGGCTTTAAAGTGAAAGAAAAATGCTATTGATATATTGATTAATTTCTTATTGAGATATGCCTGTAAATTTGTACTTTTGGCATTAAAGACCATAACATATTTTGTCATGGATAAGGAAATGAAGTATTAATCACACACACACACACACACACACACACACACACACACACACACACACACACACACACACACACACACACACACACACACAGTGTGCCCTGGTTTAGCTAAGGGAGGTTGGCTTTTGCACTTTGTTCCTGTCCAATGGTTAAGATTTGGGGCTTGGTCAGTTTTTAAGGCATAGGCACTTTAGGGTGGGCAAAATGTCCCCTGGACTCTTTCTCAGTACAAATCTACACAAATACAATAATGAAAGTGATCACCTACATTTCACTATTTAGCATCTGTCATAACTTCCATTACATTCAAGATGCTTACAAATGTATCCTGACATTCCATGGTAAAAATTGGATTTACTTTGTGTTGGTTTTAAGAGCATTTTTAACACATGATTGGCCTTAGCAAGCCAGGGAAATGGGAGCTAAGTACCTTTCCCAAGGACACACAGAGGCAGCCAACCCAGGCTGGCTTGGGCGGGTATCAAAACTACAACCCTTGCATTAGGAGATTTGGAGTACATTGATCTACTAACTGTGTTATCGCATCTCCACAACTTGGAGGCCAAATGCTTTGTATATTCCCAGCACAACTTTAACATGGAATGCATGATGCTCACACTATTCATTCAATAGGTATCGGCATCATGGGATAGGTAGGTAAATTTATTCCCTTTTTTCTCGTCATCTTTTATTCTTCTTTGTCTTCTTTGTGTTATTATTATTCTTTTCTGAATTTGAAGGATACTCATGAATAAACAAGTTTTAGATATTATTAAAATGGACAACATTGTTTTTATCTTTTATATACCTTAAAGTTGGTAACACTACATAATAAAACTAAGCCACAGATTAAAACCTTTAATAATTAAAATTATTGCAGTTAGTTGAAAATATTGTTATAAAGTGGTCTACAGTAAGCATGGTTTTCAAACGAAAGCATCTGGAAACAAAAATATGTTGCTATATAATCAGATAGCAGGGGTCAATAAACATAGATTTTTCCATTGACCAGCAGGGCCAGCTCACATGGAAATCAACTTGCCCTGCAGAAAATCAACTGGCCCTCACAATCAAATTTGATTACAACTTTAGAAAATTTAACTGGCCCCATGGACCTGCTGCTGTCAGTATTAACTGTCCCACTTCAAAACCCACAGGCCCACGGGCGGGTGGGTCAGCAGCTAAATCGACCCCTGGAAAATGGATTATCTGCATTATTTTAACTGTGAAAGGGTCATATGGCCATGTTGAAATTTAAACAATACATATATTTAGAAATGCATCTGGGTAGTTCTGGTTCATTAAGAATACCAAAATATTCAGACTAATTTTAGATCTGGCAAACTATGAATTTTCTTAAATTTCTTTCAAGTTATTTTCAGTAATAATGTATACAGATAGTATTTTAAGAATCTAGATGTTTGAAATTGATAAACTTTTGTAAAAAATAAATCTGGAGGAAAAGCCTATGCAGCTCTTTGCTGATACTATTCAGTTTTGAAAACCAGTTTTCATCTTCTCTGACACTATAATATAGGGTAGTAGTGGGCTAATTCTTCATACCCTGTTTGTTTATTTACAATTTATAATTACTTCAAGTATGCATCTCTATTACTACCATACCCTTAACACAAAAGAATGTCACTGTGATGTAAATGTCATATTTTACTGGCTTAGGTTAAGTACATGTATTTGCATTTAGCTCATGACCAAATAGGTCTTTGTACCCTATATACATGCTGGTATGTCTAGACTTTATGAAACTTGGTGAGGGAATGCATCTTGATGAGTACTATACCCTCATTACAAAAGTAGGTAACTGTGACCTATATGTCATGCTTCGCTGACTTTGGTTACATTTTGTGTTTTTAATTTATTTCTTGCTCTGTTCTTGCTAGATTCATCAAACTAGATGATTGTATTCATCTCTGTTAGTACCACACGCTTACTGCAAATGAATGACACTGTAACTTACATTTCACATTCACTGGCTTAGGTTAAGTTTTTGCATTTAGCTCATAACCAAATAGTTTTTTTTAGCACCCTGTATATATACAGAGGAGCCTCGTTAATCCGGACTCCGTTTATCCAGAAACCTCGCTATTTGGATTGAGTTCAATGGGAATGGATTTCCTAAACGTTATTTTGCTCCGTTAATCAAGAAATCTGCATTCCGGATCCGGAAATCAAAATCGGGGACCAAAGTGTAAAATTACGATAAAACTTGCCTTGATAATCCGGAAATAATCTGTCCAAAAATAAGTACATTCGAAAAATCATATATGAAAATACAGTCAGTTGGACAACACCGATTCACCTACGCAAATTTGGAGGTATGTCAATGTATCAATCTCTGAATGGTCAAATTCTAGTGGCATGTTAAAGTTATAAATGGATCAAGTGATCATGTGTGTGGAAAAACTTCAAGTAGCGTGACCGTATTGTAACCAGCGATTGTATAAACAATGTCTGTTTTAGCTAGTCGCCGGCGGGGGTGTTAATAATTAAATAAACACACTGGGATCAAATCGTCCCCACTTTTTGACGTAACATATGGTTAATAAATTAAGTGTGTCATTAAGTCTCTTTGTTGTTTACCAATTGTATGTAACAATCACAGTTTGTTGGTGGCTGAACAAAAAAAGTGAATTGACTTAAGCTGTGGACAGTATAAGGTTTCATTTCAGAATAAAAGGGGACGTCAATTATCGGCTCATTAGCAGCTATAACAGTTGTAAAATATGACTTGTGGAAATGACTGCATTTTATAAGTTTACCATAATGCATTTAACTGTGAGATATCAGTTTGTATTCGTTGTACTTTTTATATTATTATGGCGACTCCATCAAGCAAGCGTAGACGAGTAGAGATATCGGCCAGCATAAAAAAGATTTGCCAGAAGATTTGCCAGCACAAAGAAGATCATCCAAAAGCTACCATTCAAGATATCCGCCAGCATATTATAGCTTACTCATCCTTAGACATTGGCAAGTTGACAATTGCGGACATCATAAAAAACAAGGACAAATGGTCGTCCGTACCTGCCGACTCAGCAGACCTAACCTGCTCTCGCCACGCCAAATATCAACAAGTCGATGATGCTGTATTCATGTGGTTTTCAGACATACCGGCCCACCACGCCGCCATCAACGATGAAATGCTCATTGCCAAGGCAAAGATACTCGGAGACCAACTCGGCATCACTGACTTTGCCTATTCTCGTGGTTGGCTACAATGCTTCAAGAATCCAGGGGGCATCAAGCGATAATTGTATGAGGGAGAAGCAGATAGTGCCGACATGAACAAAGTGCAGGACGTACAAGTGCATGTTATAAAAAAGTGAAATAAACACAAGTCAATAGATGTATTCATTAATTTATTTCAACCATTATTGCATATACAGTACATTTACAGCTAGCAAATACATGTACATGTACAGTACATGTACATGTATAAGGTATGATGACATCATAAAATAAAAATGTGCATGATTCAATTATCCAGAAAACTCGTTAATCCGGAAATATTCATTGGGAACGAAAGTGTCCGGATTAACAAGGCTCCTCTGTATATATATATACTGTTATACCAAGATTCGTGGAATTTGGTGAGTTGATGTACACCCTTATCACAAAAGTAGGTCACTGTGATCCATATTTAATGCTTCACTGCCATGGGTTCAGTCTCGAGCACTGTTGATGCCAGAATCATCAAGCTAGGTGATTTTATGCATCCCAATTAGTACCATACCCTTACAACAAAAGAAAGTCATTTAATATTTTATTGGCTTGTGTTCTGTTTTTACAATTAGCTCATGACCACATTGGTGTTTTATCTGCTATATGATACTGCTATACCTGGAATAATGAAACTTGGTGAGAGGATGCATCGTGATGAGTACTATACCCTAATCTTAAAAGTAGGTCACAGTGACCGATATTTCACATTTCACTGACTTTAGTTCAATTTGATGTTTTTACTGTTCATGTTTTAATCATTAAACTATGTAATTGTATACATCTTGCTTTGTACTACACCCATACCAAAAAGGGTCATTGTGACCTATATTTTACATTTAACTTTATTAGCTACAGTTGTTGCATTTAGCTCATGACCATATAGGTTTTTTGCATGCTGTGTGCATACTATCCTATATAGAATTATGAAATTGGGGGATGCATCTTGATGAGCAGTACTCCCTTGTTTCAGTAATAGGTCAATCTCAACCATAGTGACTTGGGGTAAATTTTGTGGTGGATGTTCATTTCTGAGGCACTGTTGATGCTAGAATCATGAAATTGATGATGATATACATCTCTATTACTACCACTTCTTTCATACTCTGTGACTTTTTTCAAATTTTGTGTTAAAAGTTCATTTTTTGGGGTACTGTCTATGTTCCAATCATGAAAGTTGATAATTGGATTCATCTACACCCTTAACACCAAAGAAGGTAACTGTGACCAACATTGTATGCATTAGTAACATGGGTTAAGCATTTGTGTTTATGATCACATTGATTCATCCGTGATAGACCTATATACATCTTAACCTACTCAGAAGTCCCTTTCTGACCAATGCAGTTGGATGCAGGAAAGATATGTTTGCTCAGTGGTAAACTTTCCATATTAATGACCATACATTGTATATTTGTGATATGTTACCCTGGCAGGTTAAATGTGTATTGTACTGTGAACAAGTATAGGAATTAGGTGAGTGGAGAGCATGCTGCATGCTTTTCATGTGAGGCCTTACCTGTAGTGGTTAATCTAGGTAATTATTGATGCATGAACTATGTACTGGTGGCTGTCACTCCAAGGTTACTAAAAACCTTTGACTTTCACCCAGTAAAATCTAGCTTCTAGTGGTGGAGAATGCTGAAAGCTTTTCAAGCAGATTTTAAGAACAATGATTTTTTTAAAAAAATTATACCAAAACAACATGAATCTGTTTTTCATCAACTTGTTACCTCTACATTGATAAGATAGAAAATAATTTTTTTTTTTTTTAAATGTCTTTTATGCCCAGTCACAGTAAGTAGGTAGGTAGGTGGATAGGTATGTAGGTGGTTTCACAGATTCAGCACAATACTGGCTATATTTCGCCAGTTAAAATTTTTAAATGATTAAAAGTTCAAATCTTAAGATAAAAGATTGCAGAAAATTCTTTTGTTAGAAAAGGGGACAAAATTACTTTGGTCTGAATTTATTTACTGCTAGATTATGTTTGCAATGGCTAATCGAGACTAGTGAAAGTAGAGGTGAGCTATGTAATCATTGATTGCACTGGTTGATTTTTTATTTAGACAAAAGTCAGGAGTATGCCTTCCTCATCCAATTATTAGAATGTGATAACCACTCCTGATCATCATCAATTGTACATGAAAGGAAAGAGACTGAACATTTATGGTTCCCTTTGACATGGATTGAGTCAAGTGTCAGACAAGTGTTTTCAGTGATGCTTCTGTGCTTAGACCAGTCTATATTGAATGGAAGAAGATGCTAATATTAATTGGATGAATTGTCTCTGACGTAATTTTGCGATATATTTAACTTTCGAAATGAACTTTTTCTAAATTCTGGAATTGCAGGTGCAAATTGCTGTACAAATATAAGGCAAAAAAGCGCCAGCTACCAGCTTCTTTTGAAACCCCTGCACATGAACAAAATGCAAGTCAGTGAGTCTGGTTTGTTGATGATTAGCAGAATTTTGATTTATGTATTATTATTACAGTACTCCCACATTATAATGCTGTCATGGGATCGATTGAGTATACTGCCTTATTAGGCCAAAAAAAAAAAATGTGTTTCTGGTCAGCTGACTGACCCTGTTTCTCATTGCTTACCCTAGCACTCCACCCCCCACCCCCACCCCCAAAAAAAACCACATTGCCAAAATTGATTTGTGTATCTAATTGAGCCGGTTTTGCTAAGTACTTTGAAGCACTTGAAATATTTGTTTGATTTATATATAATGTTAAAAAAAAAAATACCTACCTGTCCTTTTTTTTGCCTAATGAAGTACATGATATTATAATTTTACTGCTGAATAATAAATGGATTCCAAGACAATACCTGCCATATAACAGGAACTGTGTAATAATGAAGGGACTTAAAGTTAGGGGATGCTGTATTTGTCATATTATCTCATTCACAGGAGGCAGAATTCAGTGCACTGAATTGGATCACTCAGTTGAAAGTATTAAATCAATTACATGTAGATCAATCCTATCTGTAGTCATAAGAAGCACAGTTGGAGTATGGTCAAAATTTAGTAAATTGTATTCCTATCAGACATAAATTACAGTTGCCATTGTAAACTCTGGACAACATACAAGAGCCAATCCATTGTAATAATCCAGAGGTCAGAATGTTAGAAGTGAGGTGTTGTGTAGTTAGCTATTAATAGATTTATAAATAGATAGAAGTTGAATGAAAGCCAGTATATTTGACCTGTATATAGTTATGTCAATATAGAACTACGGCATTTCAACCCTAACAGAAAGTAGGGCAGATATTCATTTCATTGTTTAGCATCATTGCTTGGTGTCCAGGTATGGAGTATATATCTTTAGAAGGCACTTCAGCCATTTGAGGCATGTGTACCTGAAATCCATATAAGAAAAGATACCTGAATGGCTAAAGTGACACAATGACATAACGGTGCAGCATTAAATTATTGTCTTATATCGGCTTAGGTGGGGCATGCAGATTTTTTCTTACAGCAGTCTCAGTTGGCTACAAAGGTGTCAATCGTAGACCAGTATAGAATCAGATTCTGTGCTGCAGTTGGAAATTTCAGTCAAATGTACTATGATTCTTAATGCAGTTAGATTCACAGAATATGCATCAGAAGAATTTGACAATAACTAATCAGTTGGCAATAAGCATGTTATGTTGAATAGATGTGTAAGGGAGGCAACTTGTGATTGTACTAACCTGTTCAATTATAGGTCTCACAAAACCATTATCTATCTATCTATCTATCTATCTATCTATCTATCTATCTATCTATCTATCTATCTATCTATCTACCTACCTACCTACCTACCTACCTACCTACCTACCTACCTACCTACATGTACCTACCTACCTACCTACCAACCGACCTACCTACCTACCTACATGTACCTACCTACCTACCTACCAACCGACCTACCTACCTACCTACCTACCTACCTACATGTACCTACCGTATTTGCCGGCCTATAAGTCGATTATTTTTTACCTGGAAGTCTGGGCTTCGTCTTATACTCCGAATCGACTTATATATGGATTATGTCATTGAAATTGCCTTACCTTATGTTAATGTAATTTTTTGTACGTGAAAATCATTGCATACAATGTACCAATAAATAATACCTATAAATAATACATGTACAGACCATCTTAATCATTTTCCCAATTAATCTGGAATAGCATAGTGATACCATTAATATTCATGAAACCGGAAGTTACTAGCGAAAGTGACGAAGCCAAGGTGTTGATATGGCTTTGTCTTATACTCCGCATCGACTTATATATGGATGAAGGATTGAAAATTGACAAAATTAGCAAATTCGACTTATACTCCACATCGACTTATAGGCCGGCAAATACGGTACCTACCTTAACTGCCATGCCCTTGTACATCAAGTTTTACTGGCAGGTGTACTCGTACACACTCTTGGGTGTGGGGAGAATCTCCATGTTGGAGAAAGGTGCCTACTCTTTTTTGAATACCAATGGAGCATTCTTGTACATGCGCGGCATGACTCTTCTTGCACAGGGATTGCCATTTAATGTCCCCATTCCTTGGATGGCACACAGTTTAGCATCATATCTATCAGTGATGTCAATGGAGGTGTTCGGAAACACAGCTACATATACTTGTCCCCCCCCCCCCCCATTAGATTTTACCCACCACCTCCCTAATAGTCTATCAGGTACCAGTGCCACAATAAAGTGTTGTAGCAGTACATGTATAAATATCTGCCAACACGTGACAAAAATTAAAAGCCTATAATGACATGCTGAAAAATTGATTACCTGACCTATTTCTTTTGCCACTTGCAACTTTTTTTCTTCTTCAAGTTTTTATATTTCCAAACTAAACAATGAATTGAATGTAGTGGAGCCTACAAGCCTTTTGGAAAGCTAATACTTCTTTAGTAAGAGTCTTTGCACAACAGTGGAGTGCCACCCTAAGTCCACATTACCCATTTTATGACCATTTACTCTTGATCTAGGTGTAAAAGTGGGTCTGACACACTATCCTTTTGTCTTGACATTTTAAGATATGATTTGTTAGAGCACTGTGTATATTTCACAAAGACACATGGTCTTCATACTCTGTATTGGTTATTATATTTAGCAGCATGGAATTTGGCAAAGTGTTTAAAATAAATAATTGGAAAATACTTCTAAATTTTATTATCTATGTCCAAGCATGCTTAAATCCATGGTTATTCATAAGGAAGTTTAGCCAAGGCATTACTTCTAGTCAGAACATTGACTCAATTTCTTTGGTAAAAGATCATACATGTTATAACCTTTCCAGGAAAATGCTAAAGATTTGCCTCAGTAATGTAGGAGATGGGACAAAAAATATTTGCATGTATTTTAACCAGTATTTTCTCTCAGATGATATTTGTTTACCAGACATTGCTGTTAGGTTACAGTATATGACTGTTATTTTCATAAAGAAAATATTTAATTATATTTGCACCTCCGTTGACCTTCACACAGTACATTGTTTGTAATTGTGTTATGGGTTTGTGTTGTTTGTAATTGTGTTATGGGCTGGTGGCCTACACTACTGAATAAAGTTTATGTTTTGTTTTGTACCATAGGGACAAGAATAACATGGCTTGTTAAGGGCACTTATTAGAGTAAGGAGCAAAAACTTTGGGATTTCGGATTTTCAAATTGTCTGATGTAAGTGATGCTGCAAAATCAACCATTTACTCAAAGATTGAAGAAAACAAAAAAAAAATTCCCAATGCACTGAGAGTGTTCCAGGAGAGCAATTCAGCTCTCAGATATGGCAACATAAAAAATGAATTGCCGACACTTGTTTAGGATTTGCAACAAAATTGGCTACAAGATTTTTATTGTGAGCTCTGCTGATAGCCTAGTCCAGAAACCAGGAAGTCTTAGTCAGATTATAAGGTCTTTTCAGAAAATCAGCCAAATAATTTTGGTAGAAACCTTTGTAGTAAGAGATTATCTTGCAGGTCAGTTTTATTGACTCTGAACTAATTCTAGTCCATGATATAATTTGGACTTTGTAATATCAAGTATTAGTGCACTTAAATTTGAATTCGGGTCAGTATTTTTATGTATGATTATAACAGCTGCTCAAGAAGCTTCATATATAAAATAATTTAAAATATAAATACGAGTTAAACATACGAGTACTTGTAATACAAAAAAAGAAAAATTTATATTTGTAAGGATAAAAATTAAAAGAAAATGCTGTTTGGCTCCTGAACTACTCAATGTATTGTCTACTTTTTTTGTCTTTGCCAATCGTATAGCTTGCATAATTCATTACTTCCCCATTATAATGCTGCCCATGAGCCATCGAGTATACCACCTTATTGTGAGACCACCTTATAATGTAGAACATAATAAATTTACTATCTCTGCAAGAAATGGGATCCATGACCAAACCTGTCTTGTAGCAGGTACTGTGTTATAATGAAGGGCCTTATAGTGAGGTAATGCTGTATTTGGTATATATCCTTTGGGACTTTTATGAATCAGGCCAAATATTTGCATTCCCTTCATTTGATGTTTCTATAGCAAGACAGGCTTATTGTAGGTCAAGTTCAGTGTATTCAGATTTTGCTTCTGCCTGTCTGTAATGTGCAACCAAATGCTAAATGGGTAGATCCAGATCTGCTGTTGTATAATATACCAGCAGATCTAGGTCTATCCTGTTTGCTTGAAAATATAACTAGAATAATCAGAATAGGCCCTGATCTTCAGCACATTATGGATTTACACTGCCTGCAGTTTGGAGCTGATATATACAAACATAGAGTAATGCTGGTCACTTTTTTGTATGCTGGTATGGAGACTTCTCATTCTCTTGGAAATTGAGAACTCTGACATAATGAGGTCTGACAGGCACCAATAAAAGTTAATGTTCTGGTGACCGTTTGAATTTCTGGTTGTTATTTTTAGTATCCCATCAGACAAAGCATTGCATTTTGTGTTAAGGAGAGTTATAATACATTCAGAACACCTGAATGGAATAACACAGCTTTCCTACATAGGTCGCCGCCATTTTCTTCCATTGTGATGCATAGATTGCTGCAATTTTCTCTGGTGAATGCAGATCGGTTACACATTTTGCTGGGATGAGATCCATCATTGGAATGTGCCTGAACCATTCTTTGATGATGCAGCAAATAGATCACAATGTCATTTGTGACGTCACATCATGATGCTGTAATTCTTTGGTTTTTCTAATATAGCTTCATTTTCAGGTTTAACCTTCTTCCTATCTTTACATACATTACGCATAAAACAATCATGTTTTGTGAAATATGATAAACTATTGATGTTTTTTTTCCTTCTCATTATTGTCCTTACTTCAGTGCTCTCTGTTTTTGGCAGATAACACTGCATACGGTTTTGAAGTAGGTGCATTTGACTGAAATTTACGAATATCCTTACAATCACATCTGAGGTGGATTTTGACCACTGCAGAAAACTCCAATGTGTTCTGAAGGATTGTTAGTAGTGCCATGTTTTCAATTACATTTTTTCACTTTCAGAAATATGAAAGTCGTAATTAGATTGGTGAATACAAAGGTCGACAGGATACAAACTCCTATCTGTGCCCCATCAGATCTACTTATTACAAGTAAATCTTGATTTTACATGCATATCTCAATTTTAAATCAGATTGGGAGACATCTCTTTTTATTTTGTATGAAGAGTGAAAATCCTAAACAATAAATTAAATGAATATACATGTTGCTTGTTAAAATGTAAAAGAAAGATGAACAGCTTTTGGAGAAGTGTGCAAGAGAAGGCACGTTTTTGCACTTTGGCAGATTTCCAGTATTGCAATCACTGCATTGGTTAATTGACGTTATTAGTGTCACAGTTTACAGGTACAATCATGTACTTGTACACTTACCTGATTTTATGTTGTCATTTGTTAAGTTGGTATCAGGCGTTGTGTGTGAATATCTGGTACGAGTAACAATTGTACCAGCTATTCCTTTGGACAGAGACATAACTTCCAGGTATTTAGTAGAATCTCTCTATGGAAACATTGACGCACAGTTTATGTGTTATGTTTTATTAAGATAATGTATTCATTGTCTGAAAAAGGGACAGTGTCAGAATTTTAGAACAATGAATGTACAGAAATAGGATGATTTCTGTTAGAATTAGAGAGAAGTAAATTTACAGAAGTACAAGGCCTTTGAAAATCATAATGTAAATACAGACAGACACTTCAGCCTATATTAAGCATAAATTTCATAAATTCTACACTAGACATGTAACATTTGTTCAATGCATGAATAATGTGCTCAACTAATTCCACGTATGTTTTAAAAGGGAAATTTTCAGAATTTTAAGTTTCTAACAGAGATTCCTTTGATACTATTGGTAAAGTTACCGAAAAGTATTTCACTAGTGATGGGCATATACTTACTGCTTGTCTGTAAATTTTCATACCCTTTAGTTTTTAGTAAACCATCAATCCAAGAAATGTCTTCATTATTTTTTGTACATAGAACTTTGTATTCCTTTTAAAATTTGGTAAATATCTGTACTGATCATCTGAAAAGTATTATAACTATTTTATTACCTTTAATTATTTGTACATCCTCAAAAATGATTAATAAAGAGTGTAGAGAGTGATAATTATATGCATTTAAAAGTTTTTCACTTGTATAATGTTACTGATTGATTTAAAGAAAATCTACTTCATTGATTTCTCCATGATATGTTATTACGCAAAGCCACCCGAAATTGAATAAATCCACCCTTAAAAATTGGCAAGTGTGCTAAAATCATGCACAGTCAATTTGCCATTAGCTGAATGAAAGTGTACTTTCATTAATATTAATATTAACAAAGCTCAATCCAATCATGTAAGCACTTGACTTCTAGATCAACTGCCATGATCAAGTTGTTACTAAGTGATCTTTTCAGTTGAGTAATGAGGAATGACACACTTTCCTTATAGTCTAATTATTACAAGTGTTTTATAAACTGCACCTGGCAAGATTGTAAAATGGTGGACATGCAGTTTTGGGTATTCAGTGGTAATGTTTCTGCAGTTACACTTATTGGTAGTTCAAATGCATACAACTTGTGCCATTGTCGTAACACACAATCACTGCCTTTGTGCTGATAATGAAAATAATCCACAGTAGGTTATTCATTAACACATGTTTGTTGAAACAAAGATTAAGGGATCTATTCATATTTGCTATCCTGATATTAAATAAATCTGCTTCCCATACAAATTGAAATTCCTTCTTAATGAATATGCTAGAGAGGGAATTCCCCTCCTGTGTAAAAATCATGGAGAAAACATTTACATGCCAAGGCAGCCTAGATTTAGTAGATTTACCTGACCATGATCCACATTTAGACCCATCAGATATGGTTGAATCACATGTTTGTAATCTTTAATTACATTGCAAGAAGTATTAAGGTAATATCATCAAATTTGTATAGCTCTTCTTCCAAAGGTCTAATGTCCATATAATTTTCTATAGTAAAACTTGGAATAAAAAGAAAATGTGAAACAATTAGGTAATATATTTAATTATCTTCATGTAATTAACAGCCACTGAATTAAAAAAATCTGAACAGCACCACATATGTCACCTATTCAAAAATAACATATTCCTGGTTTTAAAAAGAATGAAAAATTATTTGTCACATATTTTTAGTGACTCATTTTGAGTGGTGGTTCAAGCGAAAGGGGGGGGGGGAGGGTGATTGTTTTGGTGTTAAACAGCACATCACTACATGAAAGCAGACTATCATTCTGAGGCAGTTGAAGTTGAATGCCTTTCCCATGGACTTGCCACAGCAGCCAGCCTGGGCTTGAGCAAAACAGTTCGTTGGTTGTCAGCGGTTAATAATACTATACAAGTATCTAGTGCTGTAGATGCTGGACAAAGATAAAGTCTTGCCATCGTTATAAATAAACAAATAGTAGTATAGGTCAACAAGGATAATATAATGTTTGTAAACAGTAAATATTATTGTTAACAGACCATACCACTATCCTCAAATCAGTACCATGGTTAGCTCATGAGTAACACATGTCATTTCAAAGACAATTGTGTTGCACATGTGAAGAAACACAGTGTACTTGTTCACATTAAAATATTGTTGGGTCTGTTTCTTGACACTATTTTGCATGTGTATACCTATAATAAGTAAATGACCCTTTGCTACATGTATGTAATTTATATGTTTTGCCTGTTTGTAAGTCAAGAAAAATGTTGTTACTTCTGCTGTAACAGATTTACATACATGTACATTTATGAAATGTGAAATAACTGCTCCAACTTGGATTACTGTATTTTCTGTAAATTTTCATACCTTTAAAATTTATACACCATCAATCCATAAAAAATCTATGATCAGGGCCATGCTTAATGAAGACAGCAGAGCCCAATGGTAATTATGTTGTCCATCTGTCAGTCTGGCTGGCTGGCTGGCTGTTGTCCATCCGTCAACAATTTAGTTTCCCCATAATAACTTTACTAGGAATTGTTGGATTTTAACCAAATTTGGTTTGCAGCTTTAAATTGATGAGACCTCAAAAGGAGTTTGATTTCCAGCTTTCACTACTATCATTTAGAGCAGTGGTTCCCAAACTTTTTTGATCACGACCCTAAATACCATCTTTTGCGACCCAAAATGCAGTACCTGTATAGGGGAGTGAGTGTCCTAGCGACCCTCATTTGGGTCGTGACCCGGGTTTGGGAACCACTGATTTAGAGGAATTGTGACCACAGATTGCCTATCCCCTTTTTGTTTCTGCATTTTGACTTTCCCAGAGATTGCTGGGCTTCAGTCCAAATTTGGTATGCAGTTCTGTATTGATGAGACCTTGAATGAGTTTAATTTCCAGCATTCCATGACATCATTTACAGGAGTTATGCCCTTTCATTGCCTGTCCTTCTAACTGTGGTGTCTGCAGCATAACTTACCACGGTTTGTTGGATTTTAGCCTAATGTGGTATAGTGCTTCATATTGATAAGACCTTAAATGAGTTCAACTTTCAGCACACCCCAGAATTTATAGGACCTATGGCCCTTGATTGCCTGTCCTCCTTATTTTGATTTCTGCAGCATAACTTTACAAAGGTACTGTTGGATTGCAGTCATATTTGGTATTTGGCTTTATATTGATGAGCCCTTTAATGACATTAGTTTCTGGCATGTCATGACCTCATTTACAGGAGTTATGTCCCTGTTTGTTTGTCCTTTTGACTTTGGTTTTTGCAGCATAACTTTACCAAAGTTTTTGGAATTTCAACTAAATTTGTTATGAGGCTTTATATTGATGAGACTTTGAATGAATTCAATTTCCAGTGTTCCACGGCATCATTTATGGGACTTGTGCCTCCTGATTGCCCATCATCTTTGGTTTCTGCAGCATAACTTTACTCAGGATTGGTGGATTTTCAACCAAATTTGGCAAGCAGTTATATATTAATGAAAGCTTTAATAAATTTAATTTCCAGTGTTTCACATCATCATTTAGAAGAGTTATGGCCATGATTGCTTTGTGTCCTGTGACTTTTGCAACATAACTTTACTAAGGAATGTTCAATTTTAGCAAAATGTAACTTGCAACTTAATATTGATGAGATGATGAATGAGTTGGATTTTCAGCATTCCTTAGCATCATTTAGAGAGGTTATTTCTCCAGATTGAATATTCTCTTGACATTGGTTTCCCAACATAACTTTTTCTTATTAAAGCCCTTCCAAGCAAACTGTAGTGAGCAGGGCCCTTTGCGAAACTCCCATTGCTAATTGCTTAGTTATTTTTTTTCCCTCTTTCATTACAAGGGACTTTTTGTCTTATTAAAATTTTCCAAATTTAGGTACCTAAGAAATGATAATTAATTTTTTACCTACAATTATTTGTACACCTGAGTAAATAATTAAAAGTGTGAAAAAGTGAAAAATGACAGACAATACAGACTCACCATGATTTGCAAATGTTAAGTGGTACCGCATTTGCCAAAGTATAATAAGCATCCAATTACAGACAGCATCGACCCAGATCTGTTGCCATATACATGCAGGATTTTTCTTCAATTTTCAAAACAGGACTCGGGGGGTCCATGGAATTTTTAATTTTTATGCAGAAAAATGTCATTGGAAAATTTTGAATTTTATTACCCTGTTAATTTACAAACATTTACAAAACAAAAAATTCTTGAACGTTTAAATAATTCAATAGTCTAGGATACTGTCACTCTTTAGATCCCTTGCTACACTCATTATTGTAATTTTCTTTGCAAATTGCATCAGAATGTTTGAAAGTTATAATTGGAATTGGAAAAAATGGAGAGTTTTTGGCGTAGGGAATTGGGCCCAGAAAAATACCTGACAATTAATGTGGTGGCAGATTAGGATCTATGCTGTTTGTTTGAAGTCAAAAGTAGAATGAATTGCATTGATTTTGATCTTTCAGTGCATTCTGCAACAGCAAATCTGGATCTACAGCTTTTACAGTTTGGTTAACATTATGCATGTACATAGGGCTTATACATGTACTTTGTTATGTTTAGGTATGTTAATTTTGAAGCAAGATATTTACTTAACAGAGCTGAAACAATCCTAAAATATTTGCTGTCCCAGAATAGGAATTTTGTTGACATTTTAAAGAAATCTTTTATTTTCCTTCATAGTAATACTATAATTCTAGATGGGTCATACAGTACCGGTACTTTACCTGTGCAGCACTAGGCTACTTGGCAAAGGATTGATTCACATAAAAAAAGAGAAGAAATACTATTATCTGCATCACAAACCAGTTTCTGACCTCTTCTGAAAGTCATAAATGTCAAGTTATAGAACATAGTTCACAGGGTTGTTGCATGCTTGTTGTGTGTGTGTGTGTGTGTAGATATAAGAATAAATAATATTATCATACAGGTTAGAGAATTTTAATTCGTACTCTGCGGATATTCAAACCCGGTTCTACAGGTTATAGCATCCATCACCTTGCCTGTAAGCACCAACCCCTTTACCATCTCGACCATGCACACATCACCAAAAATTGATGCTACAATGTTGGTGGTATAGGAATCCGTGCATAGCAGACATACCCGCATGTCGACCAAGTAATTAATTCTCATCTAAGTAGATTGTCATCTGGATTCCTACTACAGAAATCAAGATATATAGAATCTTCCAGTAGAGTGTCTGTCCCTTCAAGGGACTCTTGTTTATCAATTCATTACAATGCCTCTACTTTTATATCATAGAAAAGAATATTCTTTTTTTCTAGTTTTAAGTCTTTTATACCCTGTCAGTCACAGTACGTAGATTGGTATAATGGGTTGGTGCGTAGGGAGGTAGGCGGATTTACAGTATATCAGAACAATGCTGGCTATATAGTGCTGAATAAAATTTTAGATTTTAAATTTTAATATGATTTAAAGTTTAAATGTAATATAAAAGATTGCAAAAGAAAATATCATTAGTTAGAAAAGGGGGGCAAGATCACTTTAGTCGGAATTTATTTTCTGCATGATAATGTTTGCAATGGCTACTGTAGACTAGTAAAATTTGAGGTGAGCTATCTAATCATTGATTACACTCCAGTCTGTATAACCTTCACAGGGTACTCGCATATTTTTTTACTACGTAGGCTCATCAGAGGCCAAAATTTTCTATCCCTCCAAAATACCAAAAACTCCATAGGAGACCCCCAAAATGCCCCCCCCCCCCCCAATTGCACCTCTGAAAAATACCAAAAAGAATTTACACCACCAAAAATATCTAAAAGTATTTTCATCCCAAATACACCAGTATGAATTTAAATAGCATATGAAAGGAAGCATCACTTCCTCATACGGAGCAAAGAGGATCAGCGTGATATTATAATGGTATACCGGTACTTGAATTCAGTTTCAATTCATCTTCAAGCTGCCATGGGCAAATAGGGTAAATCAATTCATCTTCAAACTGCCTTGGGCAAATAGGGTAAATCAATTCGTCTTCAAGCTTCCTTGGGCAAATAGGGCATTCTTTATTCTTTATTCTTTAGGTATGATAGGTTTTCTATATTTACCTTGTTCAGTTTCAAGTCATTGTGTACTGATACAGAGTTTGAAAATGAGACTATATAATTTTTCTCCACAGGGGAAAGAAAGTAATTTTCAAATTTAAAGTAAGATTTAACACTGGAGTATGTAAAAACATCAACTTCATAATGTGATAATGTCCTCCCACCAAGAGTTAAATCTATTTTCAGTGTCTTTTTGATGGCAAAGAGAAGATTGGTCATAGTAAAAGTATTTTTGTTAATCCAGACATGAGAAAAATAGAGATGATTAAATACATTTTCTACTGATATGGGCCAACAGCCATTTTAGTTGGAAATAGAATCCTGGCAACACAGGGAGGCCAAAGAATTCTATGTCATCTCAAATAAATGAAGAAAATATTGAACAGTTTGTAAAAGAATATAAATATCTAAAGGAAATACTCCTACCTCACCTCTTACAGCTAGATTGCTACTATACTTTTATCAAAGACCCGTTCTAAATATTGAAGGGAGATGTTGCTGTAAGCATTTTTAACATAGTGACCTCTTTTTTTTGCTGATATATGGTCAGAATTACATAATTTTTAACCGTGACCTCTTTAGCTGATGTTTGGTCAGAATTGCACAAAACTTTCTGTCTTTGTTTATCCTGAATGTAGTGGGTCTTAGTACTGTTAATGTGCTCTACAATCATTATAAGAATTACTGTCTATACTCACTTATAGATTGAATCCAACTGCAAACAACATAGACCCTAATCTGCCATTGCATAATGCACCAGCAGATCAGGGTCTATGTTGTTTGTTCTACTAATTACTCCTAACAAACTGCATAGACCAAGATCTGCTGGTGCATTATGCAACAGCAAATATGGGTCTGTGCAGTTTGTATTTGGACTTGACTTACAAGCAAGTATATACAGTAGCAATTTCTCATCACACTATTGCATAAATGTGACAAAACCAGGATATCAAACCAGTAGATTTACAAATTTTGGTCAGTAGATTAGCTTCTAAACCAGTAGATTTTTTTTTATTGACATAAATTTTGTGTTTTAAGGAGATTGAAAACAAAAGAAGAACCATTTTGTTCCATAATATGTATTCCCTTTATACTATAATAAAACAGCAAGTTTTGAACATGAATCAGATTCGGATGGAAAATGTTAGAATAATAATTTATACGAGTCAGTGTATTGTCAGTTAAATGAAAAAGGATAATTGTATATCTCATAGTGCACTGCAAAGATTTTTTAAAAATATAAAATCCACAAGAACTTTTTGCTTCTTTCACAAGATCACAAACTGATGACCACTGATGACATTCATTGTGATTATTAAGTTTCATGCTTAACAGGCTCTCAATAGTTTTCTGGTCCACATTTCCCCCTGAATCACTTTGTACTTTGCGAAGAATGGAGAATATCTTCTCTGTATCAGCATTAGAAAGTGGCTAGGACAAAACAACTACTCTCAACCTGCAAAAAAGTTTGAACTTCAATTTTCCTGTGGCTGGGTTTTCACAGCTGCTGACTGCTCTCTGGTACTCCTCCAAGCCTAGTTCACACTGAGGAGGATGTTTCCCAGTTGGACTTTAGATGTATATCTGAGCTTCACATTTCCTAGCAAGTGTTTTTTTTAGCATTGGAAGAATGTGCAATTTTTGGCATTTTGAAATGAATTGAACAAAAAAGAAATATATAAGAGCTGCCTTTAAATACTCCTTTTGAAATATCTTGAACAATGCAATAACAATTAATCAAGACAAAAAATCAAAATACATACTCAAGAGTTCCTGCTGAAAACTGTTTTTAGTCAGTCTCTCTTTTTTTTATCTCACCTCCGCCAAAGGTTGGCCAGTTTTTAATCAGAGATTTAAAAGCCATCATGGACCACCTTTGATCCATTTATTTCTTGTAACACATCAAAAATGTCCTGCATTTGGCCTTGAACTCTCCAGATTACAACTATAAGGTAATCATTTAACAGTTTTTTATACACATGATAGCCTTCTTAATCCAATTACTCAGCCACACATAATTGCACCATTCAATGCAATGCTATAAAAGTTCCGGTTCCCAGTAGACTGGTTATGACTAGTTTACGTAATCTGTGCATAATACACAAAATTAGTTTTCATTTTCTTTTTACATTTTTTTTTGGTATAAATTTTTTAATTTTCAATTTTTTTAAATAAATCTTTTAATTTCAAAATTGGTAGATTTCAATTATAAAATGGTATGTGCGGTAGACGGCCTTTAAAATGATATTTTTGTCCTACTGCCGGTAGAATCACATGTATGCCATTGTTTATAGTTATTGCATTGTAGAGTGATGACATGTTTTTGTGGGTTGAACAATAAATAAAGTAAACAGTCTCTGAAGTTCAGTTTTTATATTTTCAAACTTAAATGTTAATCCTTTCAGTCAGATGTTCTTCAGTTGCTGCGAGTTTGTCCAGTAACCTGCATTTAAAGTTATTGAGCTGTCCAATCTGCCTGTAATAAGGATCAGTGCTAATAAGTGCTAGTATCAGTGACTGGATGTAATTAGATTTGGGTTTGGTTCTGGCAGTAGTTAGGTGATAACCAGCTTTACCACTGCACAGCCCATTGTGTGGCTTTATTATTAGGTGATACCAAAGTTTTTATTTGCAGGATAAAAACTGCTACTGTAGACTTAGTTTGAAATGATTGATACTAAAAAACATGGAATTTATCACCCCCCCCCCCCCCTCCCCCGGTCACCCAAAAAAACAACCACCAAAGTATGAAAGGTATCTCCTATGTGGTATGGTCCTACTGGATTTCAAGAAGATTGGGTAGCTTTATGTAGACAAGACCTAACATGAGTTTGATTGCCAGTATTCTGTAGAACCATTTAGTTAAGTTATGGACTTGGATCAAAAGGATCAAAAGGTTGTGGGTTCAGGTTGTTACTGATGTACCATTAAGCAAGTCTTTTAACCATGATAGCTCTAGTCAGCCAAGATGTCAATGGGTGCCAAGATTGGTTGGTTAACCTGTGATGGACTGGAATTCTATCCTGAACAAGCCATGTAATGTCAGTTACTTTATGCCATGGAAATCTGGATAAGCTTAGGCTGGCAGGTTCAGATAAACTTGAACCATAACCTTATGGTTTCCTGATTGCCCCAAGAACCTACTTTCATTTCCTGAGAGTAAGTCCGTTTGTATTTGACTTTGACCAAATTTGGTGTGCTATTGCAGGGCTCAAATTTAACACAAATTTCTTTGTAGCCAGAAGGACTAGTATACTGAGAAATATACTAGTCCTGCCAAATCTTTACTAGTCCTGCCCCCACCCCTTAAAATTAAATGGCCTCTCCCTAATAAAGACTTGACTTCCGCAGATGTTCTGCAGGATCAAATCAGTCGCCTTTGTAAACACTGTTATTAAATTTTAGCATCAGAAGATAATGTTATTTTCAGCTTGGAAAAGGTGCGTTCCTATCAAACGAAGCCATCTGATTCTGCGTGTTGTACTTAACAGCTCCAATTATGGTCTCATCATTAACAGCGGAAGTTTGGTAATTGTTACTAATTAATCCAACCTCATGGTATTGTTGAAATTAATAATAAGATGGAAAATTTTCAAATCTTAGATGCTCAGAGATTTTAATTCCCAACAAATGTACGGCATTCTGCTTGGATATCTCCACGTGTATTCAATTATTTGTTCATTCTTGTAAGGGACAAATATAAAAACTATTTTTATCATCATGGAAAAAAGTAGTTATATGGAAATGATGTGTCAATAATGTAATCGTAACATTGATCTAATTCTTTTAATTATTTTGGTGCAAATGTAAAATATGCAGTTTCCCATTTGTGACTGTTGGAGTGTTTGGCTAGCGAGCAAAAAAAAAAAAATTAAAACAAACATGCAAACTAATTTCATTTAATAGTTTTTGTTGTGTTTCTGTGTGTGGTATACCACTTTGTAGTTTGTTACTGTGGTCAAGTGGATAAAGTGTGATACCAGCATGCATACACACGCAAACGCACATGTACTTGACTTAGGAACACGAGGTCGGGAGTTCGCACCCTATGGTGGGAATATTCTTTCGTGCTTTTTGTTCCATGATGCTATGTCTAATACAGATTCCGTATTAATTTTCTTACTTTTATGAACTTTTCCAAATTTATGTATGTGTAGATTTATAAATGGTCAAATTTTAATATTTTCTGAATATTTCCTAAAAATGTCATCATGTCATGCATTGAAAAAGTAAAATTTGGTTATAATTAATAAGCATTCTAGCGTTACTTTTTAAATGTTAACTTTGGTGAAAATTCTTCTAAACATTATCGGAATATTTAAAAATCTTTCATGGAAGACACATCTTTATGGCTTGGTGTGAACGATGAGGTCGCTAACTGCAGAAAGCTTGGCTGGCAATCAGGGAATACGTAAACTCTTTCTGAACATTATGATGATTTGGATTCCATATTGTATGCGTGTGTGTGAGAGAGAGAGAGAGAGAGAGAGAGAGAGAGAGAGAGAGAGAGAAATGTTTTAAAACAGGTTAATCTCAATTTTATATATTATATATAATATGCAATAGAAAAATGAAGAGAAAAAGAAATAAGTAGAGCATTAGTACGATCTCTTTACTATCCATGTCTAATATAGTGAAGTTCAGCCCCTCAATAACAGCACGCGTTGCAATCAGATGATCCAAAAGAAACACAAGAAACAAAATTGTTTTTTTTATGGTTGAGGGGAGAGATTTTAAATCTGAATAACTTTCTGCATATAAAGTTGTAGAATGCCATCAATTTGTTGTAAATAAAAATCTCTTAACAACTAACATTTGACTATTTCCACATCATTTTTCATTTCATACATTATCAGATTAATTAGGATCAATTACCAAACTTCCGCTGTTAATGACTGGACCATAATTGGCGCTGTTAAGCGAAATGCGCAAAATTGGATGGCTTCTTATTATAGAATTGCACCTTTCCGAGGCAGAAATCAACTTCATCTTATGCTAATATTTTATGACTGTGTTTACAATGGTCACTGCCTTGATTCTACAGAACATCTGCTGAAGTCAAGTCTTTATTAGGAAGAGGCATAAACAAACACTGACTGTTGATAACCGAAACTTACTAGCCCATTGGACTATTAACATTATGAAAGTTACTAGTCCGACAGGAAATCTACTAGCCTCGGGCTAGTGGACTACCGCTAATTTCGAGCCCTGTATTGTATTATTTACATCTTAGTTCAGGTTAAATGTCAGCAACCATGTCATCAGTTGGTTGAGTTATTTGCCCTGATTGCATTTGGCTTTAGGATTATTTTTTTGGGTGACAATTCTCATTATTCTTGTTCATTTTCAACCAAATTTTGTGTGCAGCTTTATATTGATGAGATTCCATATCAAATGAATTGTCATTTTTCTGTCATTATTTGGTGGAGTTATGGCTACTGATAGTATGTATAGTTGCTAGTAGTATAAAGCATTCCTGTCAAACTTTACAAGATTTATGATAAAAACATTCATGATCTGACAGATTTCAAAATTTTTGGGTAGTCCACCAGGCTACCAGGAACAGAACTGCCCTGTTAAGTTCAATAGCCCTAAGCCCAGAGACGGCACTTAAATATGAAACTGTTAGCATTTAGACTTCTCCCACTCCTACCCACACACCCCAATTTTCTGAGTATTAATAGTTATTCTCCTTTTTAAAATATTTTTTATGGTTTTCATAAAAATGTAGCAATATCGCATAGTAGCAGTCTGGGCTACCCAAATTCAACATATGGTAACCCAGATCCAGCATTCTGGTAGCTCTTGGGTTTTCAGGATTTGTCAGACTTTGACACTTGTTAAAAACACAAATGGACATGTAGCATCATGTTCACTGTTCTGCAATGAAGAGATTTAGAAGGTAACTTAGTTTCAGTCACTATTAACCAAAACTCATCTTGTGTTGAAGCTATGTGACCAGGCAATGCAGGAAAAGTGTGCAGTAGACAGTTGTTAGAATGATGGCTGCCCTAATGAAAAATACACTCCAAGGAGCAACCCAGACACTGCAGGGATATTGGTTATATATATATACTGTACAAATAAGTGCAAGATTGGCTGGTTTATGACAACACTAATAGATGCAGGCACAATCATTTCATAATTTGTGAGATTTATATAAGTTTCTAGTACAAGAGCAGTAATCTATCAGTTGGATAATGTCTTGTCTGCACTCTTTATGGATGTAATGGTACTGTAAGTAATTACAGTTACTTTTCACAATTTAGATGTGTCTGCTATCAGTTACTATGCATTAAACTATTTTAGCATCATTAAATTAATGTGAATTAACTGAATCTGGAAATTTGCAACATAAAAGTGTTGGTGTTTGCCCTTTTGCAATATGCTGATTGTTTGAGTATGTTGCAATAAGAGTGAAAACTCTGGAATATAATTGTTATGTTAAAATTTGCAATTATTTCATATTGTGATTTACAGTGCACAGACCTTTGCAACCTAATCAAACGTGATTGCTTGCCCTGACTTGTTCACATTGATCTGAGAAAAAAAAATTAGAACATGAAACCAGTCTGTGTCCTTATTAGCACTGGCTAATAGCAAACAGATTTGCAGTCTGCTCTATTACTTGTCTGCCCAGGCTGATAATTAAGAAGACTAAGTTCTGCATTGGATCTTGGAGATAAATATTTTTTTCAGGAATCAGTTCAACAAAGAGTGTTATTATACAGGACAGGAGCTGTCCAGGCAGAAAAAGTGCTTCCAGCAGACAATATAGTCATGTATTGTTGATCTGTAGATAAGCCAAGTCTCTATCTGTACATTTATGATGGATTTAGGCATTATTTTCAAAGCTCTTTGAGCTCAAAACTCAAAGTTTACACTTTTGATATTCTGTAAATTTACTTGGAATAAAGTCAATTTTAAATAATCTTATCAGTCTCTTGATTTTCTCAACTTTGATTCCTCTCATATTATGTCAGATTTCGAGGCAATAGATATATACCAGTGATTTCATATCTGATAAGGGGTTTGCTGAATTTGATTTCTGTGCTCAGAAAGTTTTGATAAGATGACGTCATATGCTGCATATTGCCATAAATAAATTATTGCAGTATCACAGTTAATATTCACATTGATCTGGATGATATAAAGCAAACAAATGTAGACATTTCGTATTGCTACCAATTTTTGTTTTCTTCATACTTTCAACTAAGGCCTTTACAAGGTTTAACTTTTCATACTTTCAACTATTGACTCTCATACTTTTGATTACGGCATTTACAAGGCTGAACTTTTCATACTTTCAACTAATGGCTCGCATACTTTTAATTTAGGGCTTTACAAAGTTTAACTTTTCATACTTAGGGCCTTGAAATGGTTTAACTTCAGGGATCATATAATGATATAATGAGTTCAGAAAATAATGCGTCGGTAAATAATTTGTTATGAAAAGAAAACAAACTGTTATCTCATCCATGTGGACCTTTTGGTCAATCAGCTATTGCAATTAGATATTCCTATGGACTGCTAATTAGTCTAATTTAAATTCTGTTGGTGTGAATACTAATTTAATTGCATCTAAATGGAAGTGTGTCATGGTTGGACAACAGCAGAGTGAGACACCAATGTAGTTTTCACTAGATAACATGTTACTGTTGTTTAACATCTTTAACACTGAAAATTTGTTGGTCCAATTTTCATTAAATTTTCATGATATACCGTACTCAAAACTTTTGTGTAAGACACTTGAATTTTTTTTATGAAGAAAAATGCACAATTTAAAGAGCTAATTCAGCTAATTAGCATGGAGCATTTTCCATTTTTTATACAGCTGCCATAATGCAAAGCATATATAGTATGATGCTGTCCATACATCCATCTGTCTGTCCATCCATATTTCTGTTCCATATTTCATTTCCACAGAATAACTTGAGTTCTCCACCATCTACCATTGCCAAACTTGTTAGGAGCTTGCATTTGGGGTAAAGAAGAAACCTGTCATTTTGGGTTCAAAAGGCCAAAGTGACTGAAAGAAGGAAAATGGTTTCCACACCTTAAATTGACTTGTACACCAGGTATCTTGACCAAACTTTGTAAATGGCTTGCATTTGAGATTAGAAAGAACATATTGACTTTGGAGTCAAAAGGTGTAAGGTCAAGATCTCCATGACTCTAAGAAGAAATATGGTTTCCACACAATATCATCAGTTCTTTATCACCTGCATGTATTTTGAGCAAATTTTGTGGATGTCTTGCATTTGAGATGACAAGGAAGACGTGTTCATTTTGGGGTCAAAAGACGAAGGTTACAGGGACCGAAAAAGGAAAGTGATTTCTACAACACTACTTAAGTTCTGTACCACATGTCTTGACAATGAATACACCTATTGATTTTGGGGTTCATCTAATAAAATTAAGATTTTGGTCCCAGATTACAGATTTTTTTGCTGGTGATTTCACAAATGAGGGTTGGCAACTCTGCATTTAGTATTATTTAGTGATAGTGACATAGTACACAAGTTGAACAGGTACTGCATCTTTTACTACCTGAGTATCTAACCAGTAAAAGAGGGTTTTACCTTAAAGAAGTATAATAACACAGCACTCCGACACTATTAGGCCTCATTGTAACATAATTCATGTTATAAGACAGTTATGTTAATGGATCCCATTTATTAAGTGGTAGTAAAATTATATGTATCATGTACTTCATTATAAGGCAGTCTCATTATAATGCTTTATGGCTGCCATGGACAGTGTTGTAATGCAGGAGTACTATACTATTTACCACATGTTGTGTGTATAATGTACTGTTTATAGTACTCTTGTTCAAATATGTCAGTTATAATGTTTCCTAAAAACTTCTGTGATTGGATACTGTGTTACCATCTCAAATAGTCAAATAGTAACATGCAACAGATTCATGTACCAATTAGAAAGTTTGTTTTCTTTCTTCAATATTAAGATGATAAGTGCAGTATGCTGCAGTCATAGTTACATATCATGACTTTAGTGCCTTGCTGATACTTACAGTAATCCTTAATTGTAGGAACAGTATTGATCGTGTAAGCAGCTGTAACTACATAAATGAAAAAAAGGCATGAAAACAGTATTTTCTGTAAAATGTTCTTTTCATACTTTAGCTTTCACTTTTGGTCTGTCTTTTTATAATTATATCTCTGCTTCACTAAGCTAGCAGTACAGTAAAACCTGTCTTGAAAGACCACTGCTATGAGAGACCACCTGTCTTGAGAAACTATGTTCTCAAAGCACAGATGAGTTGATTATACAGTGTTATGACCTGTATTGAGAGACCATACATTTTTGGCAGAAGGGGTGGTCTTTCAAGACAGGTTTTACTGTATATAGAATTCACTTCACTTTGCTAGTCCATTTATGAGCTAATTTGGGTGTCTTTGTGTATGTCTTTCTTGTACAGTGTGTAACTCATATTACTGTATTTTTTTTTTTTTACATCAATCTTTCACTATTGATGCACCAAAACTGCATGCCAGAAATGTACTTTTCACGATTTATTCAAAATTTTAAAAAATTATTATATGATTTAATTCCAATACCTTTTCACCTATTACCACCAAACTTACACTGAGGGTGTTTCTTTGGATGAAATTGAGTTACCTTTCAGGATTTATTCAGAATTGCTTCAGAAATTGTCTTTGTCCTCCCTGTCCTGGCTGTATCTTCTGTACATTTTTGACACCTATTACCATTAGACTTGAACTGTGGGTACATGTAAAGATGAATGTGTGTCACGCACCAGAACTGGTTCACTGGTGCCAGACTTTCTAGCATATATTCAAAATTGCTCATAAATAGTTTTTGAGACTTTAACTCCAGTACCTTTGTACCAAATTGCTGCCAAACATACACTGAGGGTACATCTTGTTATGACACAAACTCTGGGTTGCTGTAACTTGTTTTGTATGATTTATTAAAATTGCTTTCAAGTCATATCCAGGCTCTAATTGAAATATCTTTGCATATAATGCCATCAAACTTTAATTGATGGGTCATCTTGCAATGAATTGTGTTGTACACTAAACATTGTTTAAAAATTGTGTACATATTCAGATTTTAATACCTTTTCACATATTGCAATCAAACTGTAAACTGTAGCTCAGTCTCAGGGTAAATTATGGGACACACCAAAAATGGGATCTTAGGACCAACTTTCCAGGGTTTATTCAACATTACATAGAGCTTGGTTCTGGGCTTTTGTTTAAAATTAAATTTTCATATTTCAGCTTTCACTGAAGTACTTACCATATATACTCACGTATAATCCGATACCAACTGCAAACTGCATAGACCCAGATCTGCCGTCGCATAATGCACTGGCAGATCTGGGTCTATGCAGTTTGTAAGGACTAATCAGTAGAACAAACAACATAGACCCTGATCTGCCAGTGCATTATGCGATGGCAGATCAGGGTCTATGTTGTTTGAATTTGGTCTCGTCTTATTTGCGAGTACATACATTAGGTAACTCTTATCAACATATAGTCTGGGAATGCAGTTCATTGTTGAACAGTAGCCTAGATATTTGTGTGACACATGGTCTAAATATTTATCTCACAACCAATAGTAATGAATGGTCTATTGAGTGATAACCTTCTGTGCTAGTGTGGATATATTTGACTTAACACTTCCATCTGTTTGCCCTTGTTCTGTAGTTTTGAAAACTTTATAGGGATCTTTAGACTTGTTCTTTGCTGCTACTCTTTTTTGTGCCATGGTTTAATAGTCAGGGGCATCAGAGTGATAACTTTTTCCTTCCTGTCAAAAAAGATTTAAAACTACGCAGGTACTGGTTCACACAAAAATTTCATAACTTTTAAGAGGTTTATCATGGAATCACTTTCATACAACAAATATATGTATATTTTCTATTGGCATATGGTGATAATGTTTTAAATGACACAATACTTTTTCCCTCAAAAATGCTAACCCTGGGAGGAAAATGGACAAGTATCCTTTATGGCAGGAAAGAGAGATGTAACAGCTTGCACCACTCCCACACATCAGCTTATGAAGTATGCAGTGTATGCAATGATCATAACACCCACCATTTTATCAATGAAGTGACCTACTTTATTTCCCAATATGAATGCACTGCATGGCACTGAATGAAAACTTCACATGTGATAATTATGAATTATTCATAAACTTGTGATATTTCAAGAAAATTCTTAATAATAAAACTTTAATCCAGCAAGACAAAGTGAAATGAGGAATAAAATCAGTCAAAATCCACTTTTAAAAAATTAAAAAAGGGTTTGGCATTAGCACCAACTGGTAAATTAAACTTGCATAAATTTGATGTTTGCAATGCAGTTATTTATAGCAGGAATAATGTATAACAGGGGTGTCAAACTCATTTGCTATGGCGGTCCAGATCTGATATAAAAAACAATAAAAAATAATAAATAATAGTAATAAATAATGAGTCTGGCAGGCCTTTTGTTTGACACCCCTGTTGTACAGTACACATGCTTGAAAAGGTTAAAGAGTGTCAAGGTTTACACCTTGGGTTTGAGCTACACGTAATATTGGAGTAAAACTGAACGGAGTTAAAGCTTCTGCAGGTGCATGTATCATACATTACTCAACAAAATATCCAAGAAAGGCAATGTGGATTTATATCATTTATAGCGGAGGGGGTCACAAAATGCACGTACATGGCTTGCACCCATGATGCTACCAGTCTTGTGATCTTATACTAATTACTAATGAATGGATGATCATAATTATAATAATAATTATATTAATACTAATAATATTGCTTTATTTATAAAAGGTAACTCAGTACAAGACTTTTCTCTCTTAAGACCTTCTCAACAATCTACTCGAGTACAATATATGCATTATTTAACACTAGATAAAATGAACTGAATACTTACTTAATATTTAATATGTTGTTGGTGCATTTATTTTTAAAAGCATGGAGGGTATTCGATTATTTAATTTGCAGTTTTACTTTACATGGTTTTTTGTCTACTGCCCACCTACACTACAGGTTCAAGCTGTATTGTTGTTATACATGTAGTTTCAGGCATTCGAGTCATGAGATACATAAATTTCACAGTTGCAGAGGGCACCTTAGTGCCTGATGCCAGTCTTTGACTTCACGATTTTAATGTTTGGCATTAGCATTACGGTCCATGACTTTATAAAATATTACAGGATTTAAAGAGTGTTCTGATCTAGGAGTTTCCTATGCAGTAGAATCATTAAAATAATAACACTTCACAGCTTCGTTCTTCATTTTTAGCTCACCTGGCCATATGACCAAGTCAGCTTATGGTTTGGCCTTGTGTCTGATATGTGTTGTCCATCCACATTGCTATTTTCAGCTCCTCAAAAACTGCTGTGCTAGTTTCAAATAGACTTCAAACCAATGTTCCTCAGGATGTGTTTAGCCAACAAAATTTGTTTGAGCTGGTTCCGTTAGCAACCATATGGCTTCCATAGTAACTGAAATTAAAAATCTATTTATGACATCTTCTCCAGAATGACTCAGTAAATTTTTATGAATCTTGGTTGGAATGTATCTTGGGACATGCTGTATCAAAATTATGTATAGGGTGATTTCCCTGGCAATAGCATGGCTTCCTTAGCAAATTGTTGACAAACCTATTTTCGACTTCTTCAGAATGGCTGAACCAATTAGGTGAAACTTGGTAGGAATGTTTCTTAGGACATGCATTTTAGCCTCACTGGTCATAGACCAGAAGAGCTTATAGGATGGCCTGTTCTTGTCCATCCATCCATCTGTTAGCACCAGTTTGTTATCACTACTACTCGTAAACTACTGTACTTGGAGGATTGCCATGAAACTTTACAAACACATTCATTCCAAGGTTTAGTTGGTCCTGAGTCAAAATGGTGCCGCTCAGACATCCAATATGGCTGCCACAGCAGCTATCTTGAAAATCTTGTTATCGCTTCTTCTAATGAATGGATGGCCATATCAAAGTGGGGTTTTCACCAAAAGACTTTCTATGATGAATAGTTGATCCTAAATGAAAATGATGACAATCTGACACCCAGTATGACTACCACAGTGACTATCATAAAATTCTTGCTATTGCTACTCCTAAACAGAATGTCATATCAGCATGTAGTTTTCACTTGTAGACTTCTTTTTATGGTGTCTAGTTGGTCTTAAATTAAAATTGTGCTGATCTGATATCCAAATCTTGAAAATCTTATTGCTACTCCTCCTATATCGAAAGTCATATCGACATTGGGTTTTTACCAGAAGACTTCTTATGATGTCTGGTTGGTATGAAGTGAAAATGGTGCATCTACTTGTTGCTACTCCTCCTGGTAGAGCATTGTTATGGCTACTCCTCCAGAATTGATGGTCATATCGACATAGGGTTTTCACCAAAAAAGACTTATTATCAGATCTAGTTCATCCGAAATGAAAATGTTGCCCCGCAGACATCCAGTATGGCTGCCACAATAAACATATTGAAAATCTTGTCAGTGATTCTCCTGAATGGATGGTCATATTGGTATAGGGTTTTCTCCAAAAGTCTTCAAATGATGTCTAGTTTGTCTTAAATCAAAATGGTGCCCATCTTGCACCCAATATGGCTGCCACAGCAGCTAATTTGAAAGCTTAACAATGAAGAATATAAGAGACGGTTTCAACACCCAGCAGTTAAAAAGAAGAAATGGCCTTGTCTTGAATTTCTGGACAGTAGAGTGTCAGTCCCTTCGAGGGACTCTTGTTGAAAAGATCTAGTTTAGAGGATTTTAGCTCTACTGGTCATTGACCAGAAGATCTTCTGGGACAGTCTGTTACCCGTCATCTGTTGTCTGATGTCCATTGTCCATCCATCCATTTGTTATTGATACTCCTAAACTACTGGGAGGATTGCCATGAAACTTTACACACACACATTTATCCCATGGTCTACTTGGTCATAGATGACAATAGTGCTGCTCACACATCCAGTATGGCTGCCACAGTGGTCATCTTGAAAATCTTATTATTGCTACTTCTCTTGAATGGATGGTCATATCAACATGGGGTTTTCACTAAAAGACTTCTTATGATGTCTGCTTGGTGCTAAATGAAAATGGTGCCGATCTGACATCCAATATATCCGCCATGGCAGCCATCTTGAAAATCTTATCACTACTCCTCCTGAATGGATGGTCATATCAGCATGGGGTTTCACTAAAATACTTTATGTTGTCTGGTTAGTCCTAAATAAAAATGGTGCTGATCTAGATTCCAATATGGCCACCACAGCAGCCATCTTTAAAATCTTGTTATTGCTAATCCTCCTGAATAGATGGTCATATCAATATGGGGTTTGCACTAAAAGACTTTGGTGCTGATCTGAAGTCCAATATGGCCACCACGGCAACTGTCTTGAAAATCTTCTTATTGCAACTCCTCCTGAACATAAAGTTATATTGACCTTAGTGACATGGGGTTTTCACCAAAAGACTACTTATAATGTCCAGTTGGTTTTAAATAAACATGGTGCCGATCTGACATCCAATATGGCTACTACACAGTGACTTTCTTGAAAATCTTGTTATCACTAATACTCCTGAATGGATAGTCATATCAACTTAAAGTTTTCAATAAAAAACTTCTTATGATGTCTACTTGGTCCTAAATGAAAATGGTGCTGATCTGACATCCAATATGGCTATCACAGCATCCATTTAGAAAATCTTGTTATCGCCACTCCTGAACAGAAAGTCATATTGACATGGGGGTTTCACCAAAAGACATGTGCTTGATCTGGTGTCTTATATGGCTGCCACATTGGCCAGCTTGAAAATCTTGTTATTACTACTTCTCCTGAATGAATGCTCATATCAGCATGGGTTTTCACTAGAAGACTTCTTATAATGTTTTGTTGATTTTAAATTAAAATGGTGCTGATCTGATGTCCAGTGTGTGGCCAGCTTAAAAATCTTGTTTTAGCTACTCTTCTTAAAGGTGAAGTCATTTTGACATGGGGGTTTTCATCAGAAGAGTTCCCAAGGTGTCTACTTGGTCCTAAATGAAAATACTAACCCTCAATATGGCTACCATGGTGGCTATCTTGAAAATATTGTTATCTCTACTCCCC
The DNA here is from genome assembly GCA_029931535.1 of Margaritifera margaritifera. Classification (NCBI taxonomy): domain Eukaryota; kingdom Metazoa; phylum Mollusca; class Bivalvia; order Unionida; family Margaritiferidae; genus Margaritifera; species Margaritifera margaritifera. The sequence continues at coordinate 303,011 of JAQPZY010001121.1, forward strand.
AAATGGATGGCTTTATCAACATGTGGTTATCACCAATAGACTTCTTATCATACCTAGTTGGTCCTAAATGAAAATGGTGCCAGTCGTACATCCAATATGGCTGCCATGATGGCTGTTGTGAAAATCTTGTCACTACTTCCCCTGAATCGATGATCTTTATTATATGGGGTTTTGACCAAAAGGTTTCTAATGATGTCTACTTTGTCCTAAATGAAAATTGTGCCAATCTGACATTCAATATGTGCACCACAGTAGCTAATTTGAAAATATTGTTATCACTGAAGAATATCTCGGAGATGGTTTCAGCACTCAGCAGTTAAAAGGAAGAAATGGTCTTTTTTTGAATTCCTGAAAATTCTTTTTGCCCAACAGAGTCAGTCCCTTCAAGAGACTCTTTGATATGTTTTTGTTGTTCCATGCCCCCTGCAGCAAGATCAAGGTCATGGCAAGGAAAAATATAAATTGGTTACCTCTGTCTGTGTATGGGCATAACTTTTGAACCAGTGAAAATATTTTCATGAAACATTGGGCTGTTAATAGGGATTTTTCCGGACCTGTTTGGGGGCCAATATTTAGCCCATTCCCAACACGTAAAACTGTCCATTTTTCCCAATTTGAGTGTAACAAGTTCCCAGTCAGAATTTTTAAAAACATCTGCATCCTTTACTACACAGGCTTTGGGAGAAAAATTACTGTTATGATGTAACAAGGGATCTAAAGAGTCAAGTAACCTAGGCTGTTGAATTATTAAAATGTTCAAGAATCTTGTCTTTTCACAAAATTTTGAATTTACAGTATGTAAAAAAACAAAATTAAAAATTTTCAAATTTGATCTTTTTATGCATAAAAATTCCCAATTTCCGTGAACCCCAGGCCTCATTTTGAAAATGGTAACAAAATCGCTGGTTATATATCTTGACAGTTTCTTACTTAGTCAGTCATACCCCCTGCCCTCAATATGAAGGTTACAGCAAGGTATAGTGTAAGTTAGTGACCTTTTTCCTTATCGAGGCTGTTACTTTTTAACACCTACAGATATTTTCATAAAACTTTACCAAGGTCTACACCTTATCATACAATAGTCAAGTCTATATTTCAAAGGTCAAGGTAATAAGCAGGAAAAAGGTCAAGAGATGGGCATGTCATGTGCCATTTGTGGTACTTTTGTTGTCAAATTTGGTCAGATTCTGTTGAGCATTTTTTAAAAAGTTTTTCATTTTTGTTTATGCCTGCCATAAATCAGAGCATTTTATATTTTCTGTCCATCCAACTGTCTGTTACCAATTTCAGTTCCACACAATAACTTGAGTTCTTCATCATTCTGTAGTTAGCGAATATTGTGCATGTCTTGCACTCAGGGTAAGGAAAAAGCCTATGGATTTCAGGATCAAAAGGTCAAAGGTCAAGGTATATAACTGAAAGAAGAAAAATGGAGTGAAAAGGTAAAAGGTCATGGTCATTGTGACTGAAAGAAGAAAAATGGTTTCCACACAATGACACATAACTGGACCAAACTTTGTGGATAGTGTGTGCTTGGGGTAAGAAACTAGCCTTTTTTTGAGTCAAAACGTCAAAAGTCAAGATAACTGTGACTGACAGAAGACAAATGGTTTCTGCACAAAATTTCAGTTTTTGACCATGTATCTTCATCAAAGTTTTGGGATGTCTTAGGTTCTGCTCTACAGTTTTGTAGTTTGCACAGGGTTAGATTTTTAAAGAAAAAGAATTTCCCAGGTTTTCCTCACTGGTTATCCTGGTACCGGTAATTTAAAATAAACCCGGTATATCTTAGGTATTGTTCAAATAACTTATAATTCCCTTCATTTTTGTGTATGATTGATGGATGTAATTTGGGGTATAGAGTATACAGCTTGACCTTACTTAAGATGTGCATTTGTCAAAAGACTACTAGCTCCACTTGGTCATTTTCGCTTCCTGGACTTCAGAGCTAAATTGGAAATAAACTAGTCTATATCTTTTTTTTTTCTTTATATTTTATAATTCATTGATTGCACTTTCAGAAGATGGTATTCTCTACTTTGACAAAATTAATTTTCTCTATTATAATAACTGCTCAAGTTAGTGTACTTTGGACTAGTTCAAGTTCATTTCTCAAGCACATGGGAGCAACCATTTCATACAGCTGTCTGCTTTAGGGAGTGTGTTGTTTCCCTAATACCGCATATAAAGAAATTTCAATCACAGTACATGACAGGAACATAGAGGTATGCCAGTGTCCTCTCCACTGTGATTGAAGCAATTGCACATAACTTCACTTTATACCTATCACTCTTTAAGAAGTACCTTTAACATTGGGTAAGAAAGAAGCCTGTTAAGTTTGTCAAAAGGTCAAGGTCACTGTGACTAAAAGATTAAAGATGGGTTTTGCATTATAATTTAGTTCTAGGTCACACACCGTGACCAAAGTGTTTGGAGACCTTGCACATAACATATGGAAGAAGCATTTTAATCTTGGGTTCAAAAGGTCATGGTCATTGTGGTTGATTTTGTTTTTGCAAATGACTTTTTTTCTAGAGTAAGTTCCTTGACCACTCTGTGTGGATGATTTGCACTTAGGGTAATAAAGAAACATATAGATTCTGGGGTCTAAAAGTCAGAGGTCATAGTAAGTCTAAAAATAAAATAATGGTTTCTGTACAGTAAGTTTAGTTCAAGACTGCATACCTTGACCAAAGGTCTGGATCATTGAGACCCATTGGCCAATAATCTCCAGAGTCAATCATGACCTACTAGTGCCTACATAGAGGAATATTAAACATGGGGTGGGGCATATAATGTCCATTCAGGATACTCTTATTTTGAATGGCAGTGATGTCAACATGTTTACAGTCTGAGGGAACTTGACCATTATCATATGACTGCTGGAAAATTAAAAATATTAAAGGATCAAGTTTTTTTGCAGTCAATTTCAGTACACAGTTTTGTATTTTGTCTGGTCCATCAGCTTTGAGACATCTTGATTTCTGAGAAGTTTCTCAACTCCAGTTGCAGTAAACTGTATTTTGAGTATAATTGAATATAGACAATGATTTTTAGATGGCAGACTATCATCTGGCTCTTTTGTGAAAAGAGAAACGTATTGGTAATTTAATCTGTTGGCTTTCTCAACAGGGATACAGAGGGTTTTTCTGTAAACTTGCAGTTGGGATATACTGGATTTTTTCAACTTCTGTAGTGGGATGCTCTGAGGTTGTGATACATCGATTTTGCCTTGTGCCCACCTACACTGTAGGTCCAGGTCCATAGTTAATAGCATTACACACACTCTCTCCCTTGTCTTTAGGTCCCTGTCCCTGCCTGACAAAATCTGCAGAGCCCAATAATAATCACATCTGTCCTTCAGTTCATCTTTCCATCCATCAACAATTTGGTTTGGCAAGACAACTTTACTGGAAATTGTTGAATTTTAACCAAATTTGGTATGTCACTTTAAATTGATGTGATCTTGAGGGCAGTTGATTTCCAGTCTTTTCTTTCATAATTTAGAGGAGTTATGGCCCCCAGTTGACTATCCTCTAATGTTTCATTCTGCAGCTTAACTTTTCCAAGGATTGTTGGACTTGAGCCAAATTTGGCATGCATCCCTACAATGATGAGACCTTGAATAAGTTTAGTTCCAGTGCATGCATCCCTACAATGATGAGACCTTGAATAAGTTCAATTCCAGTGCATGCATCCCTACAATGATGAGACCTTGAATAAGTTCAATTCCAGTGCAACGTTTACATGAGTTAGGCACTCTGATTGCCCATCCTTCTGATGTTTGTTTCTGCAGCATAACTTTACTTAAGTTTGTTGGATTTCAACCAAATTTGGTATGGAGCTTAATATTCAGGAGTCCTTGAATGAGTTTGATTTCCGGAGTTCCATGACATTATTTACAGGAGTTGTGCTCTCAGTCTGTGTTCCTGACTTTGAATGAGTTTGATTTCCAGAGTTCCATGACATTATTTACAGAAGTTATGCCCTCTGTCTGTGTTCCATGACATTATTTACAGGAGTAATTATGCCCTCTGTCTGTGTTCCATGACATTATTTACAGGTGTTATGCCCTCTGTCCGTGTTCCATGACATTATTTACAGGAGTTATGCCCTCAATCTGTGTTCCTGACATTGAATGAGTTTGATTTTCAGAGTTCCATGACATTATTTACAGAAGTTATGCCCTCTGTCTGTGTTCCTGACTTTGAATGAGTTTGATTTCCAGAGTTCCATGACATTATTTACGAGAGTTATGCTGTCTGTCTCTGTTCCTGACTTTGAATGAGTTTGATTTCTAGAGTTCCATGACATTATTTACAGGTGTTATGCCCTCTGTCCGTGTTCCATAACATTATTTACAGGAGTTATGCCCTCTGTCTGTGTTCCATGACATATTTACAGGAGTTATGCCTTCAGTCTGTGTTCCATGACATTATTTACATGAGTTATGCCCTCTGTCCTTGTTCCATGACATTATTTACAAGAGTTATGCCCTCTGTCCATGTTCCATGACATTATTTACAATTGTTATGCCCTCTGTCCGTGTTCCATCACATTTACAAGAGTTATGCCCTCTGTCTGTGTTCCATGACATTTACAAGAGTTATGCCCTCTGTCTGTGTTCCATGACATTTACAAGAGTTATGCCCTCTGTCTGTGTTCCATCACATTATTTACAATTGTTATGCCCTCTGTCCGTGTTCCATCACATTTACAAGAGTTATGCCCTCTGTCCATGTTCCATGACATTATTTACAATTGTTATGCCCTCTGTCCATGTTCCATCACATTATTTACAAGAGTTATGCCCTCTGTCTGTGTTCCATGACATTATTTACAATTGTTATGCCCTCTGTCCATGTTCCATGACATTATTTAAAATTTTTATGCCCTCTGTCTGTGTTCCATCACATTATTTACAAGAGTTATGCCCTCTGTCCGTGTTCCATCACATTTACAAGAGTTATGCCCTCTGTCCATGTTCCATGACATTATTTACAATTGTTATGCCCTCTGTCTGTGTTCTATCACATTATTTACAATTGTTATGCCCTCTGTCTGTGTTCCATGACATTTACAAGAGTTATGCCCTCTGTCCATGTTCCATGACATTATTTACAATTGTTATGCCCTCTGTCTGTGTTCCATCACATTATTTACAAGAGTTATGCCCTCTGTCCATGTTCCATGAGATTATTTACAGGAGTTATGCCTCAGTCTGTGTTCCTGACTTTGGTTTCTGCAGTATTTACTTTACCAAGTATTGTTGGATTTCATCCAAATTTAGCATTCAGCTTTATACTGATGAGACCTTGAGCGAGTTTAATTTTCTGTGTTCCATTATCATCTGGAAGAATTATGACCTCTTAATGTCCGTAGACCTTTTGTTTCTGGACCATAACTTTACTGTGGAATTTAGGATTTCAAACAAACTTTTCAGACACCTTTATATTGATGAGACCTAGAATTAGTTGGATTTCCAGCATTTAGGATCATCATTTATAGGAATTATGTCCCCTGATTGCCCAATCTCCTAACTTTGGTTTCCCAGCACAAGTTTCTCTGTTTAAGGCCATGCCAAACAAATTGTGTGAGCCGGTCCTTTGTGATGCACCCATTGCTAATAGCTCTAGTTTTGTGCTGTGTTGGAAATTATTCCACAAATATTACTTCTAGGGCTGAAGAAATTGCCCATGTTGGCTCTGGGGCTGATGAAATTGCCCATTTTGTCTCTGGGGCTGATGAAATTGCCCTTTGATAGAAGAACAGTTGCATAGGCAATAACCATAACCATGGTAACCAGGCTACCAGCAGGACTTTTATTGATGCAATTATAGAAGCTAACCTGCCATGTCCCATTTGATGAGTTTATCATTGAATGATGTTTTAAATTAGGATAGCAGATTATCACCTAAAATAGGTGGATAAGTCTGGTTTTTGAAATGTTTTACTGTGGTCTGATGAGGTTTGTTACTTACTCATCAATTTCTCTTTCTGTTATTGCCCTTCCTTGTGGTATAATTTTTTTTTGATTCAATTAAGTTCTGTACAGAAAAATATCACAAGGGACCAACCATTTAATTTTTGGAGGGGGGGGGGGCAGGGATTTTCTTTCCAATCAGAATTGTAATATATTTTTTCAACTAATATAATGGATATAATTTTTTTTTTTTTCTTCTACAATTTCAATAAAATCCCAGCTTGCCCCCCCGCCCCCACCAAATAACATGGTCAGTCCCAAACTGAAGTGCAATCTTATTAACTTTCTTTATTAAAAGTAAGGATGGTAATATTTCTTAAGTGCTTTGTGTTCTATTAAACTATTCATTCTCGCTCAAAGTTGGGGTTACAGTCTGAAAACGATAGACCCAGACCATCATAATGGCATCATAAAATTAGCACACACCCCCAAACAAAAAAAAATGATCGTGTGTGACATTAAACAAAGGACCTGCCACTGTTTCTATATGATGTGAAACTATTTTATGCTGAGAGAAACATATAAAAAGATTCCTTCAGTGTCTTCTATGGCAGGATTGTTTGCTTTATATTACTAGAATACAAGAGCTACTGTACATCATGTTGACTTTTACATAGAGATCCAAGAATAGAACAGTAGTACAAATGTACCTTTGCCTGTCTGTGCTCTCTATTTATAGATACTTACATGTGTATGTATGTACTTTTGAGATGTGGCCTATTATGTCATTAGTTTACCATATATATTTTCAGCAGTAATCCCACATGCATTAATGAGTTGACCTTGCATGATCTGCATCAGTGTTGCGCCTTGTTTGCAAAAATGCAGGTTTTGCAAAAATGCAGGTTTCCCACAATTTTTTGTCTCATGTCCCCAAAATCCTGACCTCTGTGCGCACCCTGGCCATGCTTTTTCATCTGGAAAAATATACAAATACATCTACTACTTTTCTTCAGTACATATCCATCCACGTCTGTGTTGGGCTTAACAATGACCAAAGTTGCTAAAGGCAATAAAAACTATAAGATGGCAATTAATATCTTTTTAAAACAACATATTTGGCGCCCAAAAAACATTTAAGGCTTCTGTTAGTCTGATGAATTGCATTGTAAAGTCTTTGATCACTTGTGTAACATATTTTCTAGGTTGAAGGCAATCCTACAGCAATGAAGTTTTAATTTATTTTGAGGCTGAATTAATGATAAAAGGGACTAAATTTATGCTAATACACAATTTGTCATTTAATTAATAAATTATTAACTTGAAAAGAAAAGTAATTTTTAAAAATTGGGAATTGTTATAATCAATGCCGGTAGATAATGGGTGAACACTAAAGTTAAATAGGAACAAGATCCAGAATGGAAAATTCAATAGTGCAACTCCTTTCAAGTGAACCAGATGTTCAAACATGCTAATGTTTTCATGAATTATTTGAGCACTTGATAATATGTTTATTGCAATAATGCAAGTGTACATGGAAAAGACAGTAGTACTGTGCAGAAAACAAAGTTAGGGTGCCAAAACTGTAAAAGCAAATAAGATTATCTCATTTTTGTAGCACTACTAGTTCATTAAGTACTATCTACTATTTTCCTTTGTTCCTTTAAAATGTTGTGTGTCCCCCAAATTTAGAGGATGGGGGACACAGTCTCTGTTGCTTTTGGGATTCTAGGTGCAACACTGCATAATTTGGGTCAGCTATGATGAATATAGTGTATTTGTTTATTGCCTAGAATTTAAGAAACGACACAGAATCTGTATACCAAAATTCAAGACTAATATGTGAATATCATATTAAATGGCCAGTCATTGAGTAAAGTTTTATATGTTAAATAGACATCTGTTTTTAGCTCACCTAGCCCCAAGGAATGGACCATTTAAAAGGGAGTGGAGATTTTTTGGGAAAAAAATTTCTGGCTTCCAGATAGCTTGAAAAAATGCTCTTGCTCAGATTTATAGAAATAAAAGAACTAATTATATCCATCATATTAGTGGGAAATTAAATATCTTGAGATAAAAGAAAGAAAATATCCCAGTAATCTCTCCTCCCCCCGAAGATTAAATGGTTGGTCCCTGAGGCCAGATAAGCTTAAGGTATGGCCTTGCATCTGTGGTCCTTCTGGCCATGAACAGTTGCTTATTACAACTCTTGGAGGCCATATTTCTGATCCGACTTTGATCAAACTTGAAATATATGCTTATATCAAGAATTCGCACCTTACCAATCTCATTAAGTATTTTGAGCTGCAGAGACCTGTCTCCCGTTCTCTTACGCCCAGATGGAATCTATCTTGTGTTTTATGGTCTTTAACCAAAACCCCCTTGTGAACCATTGAGTGAGGCTTCCTTTCAGGACCTCACACTCAAGACTGTGTTTTTATTTGCTTTGGCGTCTGCGAGAAGATGCAGCAAGATTCAAGCATTTTCTGTCGACACTGGCTGTGTCCAGTTTAATGGGAATTACAAATCCATTTCTCCTCTGTGAACCAGAGATTTTAGCAAAAATCAGTTACCTTCAATAGCTCCACTACCTATAGAGATCCCCAGTCTCAGTCTAATCCGTGCTGGGGATGATCAAGATAGGCTTTTATGCCCAGTTAAGGCACTACATTTCTATCTCAATGCCTCCAAAGGGAAACGAAGGGTAGGAAACATCTTTTTCTTCCTCATAAGGGCTCCATTGATATTTCGGCTTCCACTATTGCACAGTGGATTGTCACCACAATCAAAAGAGCTTATGAGTCCCTTACTGATAGAGACCTTTCTTTTATGAAACTAAAACCCCATGAGGTTCGAGTTGTCGCTTCCTCAGGGGCCTGTCTTAATCATTCTTCTTTGGAGGACATCTTGAAGTTGCGGCACAACATGTGTCCCAGCGGGACACCAACATTCTCTAAATTGGGTCTCTCCCTCAAATGGTGAGTACATTCCATTTTGCTCTATTTTTGATCAGTTTAACACATCAGCTTACCCACCTAACTGACAAATTCAGTTATGCAATAGCGACGGTAAAATATTGCTGCTATTAAAATGTAGTTTGGGGTGGGGTGGTAAAACTAATTTTAATTATGCAATACTTACCTGTCACTATTGCCGAATGCGAGGTATATGAGTGGACCATATCTTTTTGACAATTCTCTCTGTAGGAGGATGCATTCACATCAAATGGATGAGGGTTTTTCACATGAAAATGTAAAAGCTACGGAATAGCGACGGGAAAGTATTGCATAATTAAAATGAGTTACCCCCCCCCCCCCCAATAAAAAATACATTTTAAGACAACATATTAGGCAATCAAAACATTGAAGGTTTGTAGTAGTCTGCCAGGTTGAAGTGTAAAGTCTTTGTAGGCCACTGGTGTAACATATTATCAGAATTACGTTTACAGTGGTGAAGATTTTATTTATTTCGAGGTTGAATTAATGACAAAAGGGACTCAAATTATGCAAATACACAAATTGTCATTTAATCAATATATTCTCAATTTGAAAAGATAAATAATTACAAAAAAAAAAAATTGGGAATTATTAATAATAAATGCTGGTAGATAATGAGTGAACAATAAAGTTAAATGAGAGCAAGATCTGGAATGGAAAAATTCCATATTGCAGTTCATTTCAGGGGAACCAGATATTTAAACATGTTAATGTTTTAATGAGTTACTTGCAGACATGATTAAACATTTATTACATTAATGTAAGATACTTCAATGAAGACAAAGTAAGGGTGGCAAAACTTGTCAAAGCAAATAAGAATATCTAACTTTTGTAATACTACACGTGCATAAGTACTATCTACTATTTTCCTTTAAACATTTAAAATGTTATGTTGTCCCCCAAATTTGAAGGACAGGGACAGTGTCCCCTGCTTTTGGGATCCTAGGTGCAGCATTGAGATCTTGGATTATTTGATAATGAGTGTGATCCATGCATATTAATGAATTGATCTTGCCTCTGATTGGCTGAGCTTGTTACCACACTTAGGGCAATATTTCTGATCTGATTTTAATTAAACTTGGAATATAAGCTACATGTATATCAAGTTCTTGTATGAGTTTGATAGTGGGTGAGAGTCACATGTATTAATGAGCTTGGTGATCTGCTCAGCTTGTTACCACTCTGGAGGTCATATTTCTGATCCAGTTTTGATCAGACTTGGAATATGGGCTTTTATTATACACTTACCAATTTTCTACCCAAGAAAGAGCCAGAATTTTACCGTCATTTCCTACAAGCAGGAAAACGATACTATCGTTTTCCAAACCCGTATCACCATACTCTCAAACGAGGCTGAGACTACTTTATCCTTGAGGTTTCCTGGTGACAATAGCAGCGCCCCTAGCGATGGAATGCCAACACTAACAGTAAACAAAACTCTCACAGCGACGTTAGTTAAGAAACCTTGCGTTATATGTAAAATATCTGAAAGGTCTAAACCATGTTTTTGTCACAACAATAAAAAAAGCATTTTCCCTTTATTTTGAAGTAGAAAAATATTGCCAAAATGTTCGTCTGAAACAAGATCATATTCGGAAATCGCGTACCAAAACATTACAGTTGTACAGTACAACCCATTTACGGAAATTCAAAAATGGTAACGTTAGTGAGTTTCACGCATAATGGATGAATTTGAAATTATAAATGAGTAATATTCTCTGCAACAAATCTGTACCATCAAGTTCCAAACAATTTCTCCAATCCTGTTGTAAATAACTGTCAAAATAATGTTGTCATTCCCGTGTCAAGTTCTCATCGGAGCCTTTCACAACGTCCCGCCAGAAACAGTTCAACTGCATTCAATCTGGTCTCTGAAATAACTTCCAGTCATTCAGCTGGTGAAAACTTCCGTGATGCAAAATTTCAGAACTGCACAATAACTGTAAATCACATATACGAGTAGTCTGCCCTCAAGCATCGAAGAATTCGTGTTATTGACAGTGATGGTAGTCAGACTGAGCGAGCATTGTTTCACAAACTTCATTCATAAAACTAATATTCATGCGCATGTCAGCCTTTCAAAAAGTTATTCGGTTGATGCTTTAAGATGAAGTTCATATTATAGAGGTTGAAATGTTCAGCAATTTCTTGTGGTTTTCAACTACCGTACATAGAGTGATTTTATTAAATTATCTGAAAATTGAAAGGTATATAACAAAAATATCATTATCACAGTAACACGATCTTGATTGCTAGATCACGTCTCGTTGTCAGGATAAAAATTATGCAACGGCAGAATGGGTCTATGTTGTTTGCAGTTGTACCAGACTTATAAGTGAGTATATACAGTAGTCTTATTTGCTTGGTTTTGCTTATCTTTATACTCATGTTAATTATATCGAGATTATTTCACGACACAATGACATAGGCAGTACTTTCTTTTTCCCCCTGTGTTCCATGTTCCCTCATGCCCTTGATCATGTATGTTCAAAGGTTGTACCCAGGCACTGTCTTTTCACTGTCATATTTGTGCTATTATTCTTCATTATGAATGCAGCTTAGATATTCCTTTTCATACATAAGTAAAAGATCATGCTCAGTGTAAATAAACTTCCTGCCTGATACATTTTACTTTCATTATAAATCCAACCACTTAGCAGAAATTGTTCAGACTCATTTACATGTTACATGGAGTGTATGTATGGCATAGTTGCTGTGGAAATGTATCCGATTCAGCTAACAGAGATTATTCATGTTGGGTGAAACAAAAAGGTTCCAGCATTGAGGCAAAAATGCAAAATATTGCAATTTATGTGACCAATCAGGGGAGTTCATCATCAGATTACCTGATTATTAATGAGGAGGTTTTGCAACAAGCTACCACTCTGGAGGCAATATTTCTGGTCTTATTGTCCTCAAACTTGGAATAAAAGTTTATATCATCATGATCTTCATAATTTTTGTAATGTGAATCTTGTTGTTCATGATTTGCAGGTTTTTTTTCCCTCAAATGTATGTATGTAGTTACATTCATATATTAAATTGGGGATCTTTTTAGAACTCTAAAAGGTATGTTCTTAAAACCTCTTCCAGTTTAAATTTTTTCCAATCATGAACCAACAATATAATTTTTGGGATGGGGGTCTATTTTTCTTCTTTTTTTTTTTGAATTTCCATTCCCCAAATTAGCTTGGAAAAAATACTCTTCCTCTGTTTTGTAGAAAAAAGAACTAATTCTATCCATTATATTAGTTGAAAAAAAAATCTTTAGATAAAAGAAGAAAAAACAACATCCTGGTTGGATAGAAAGTCACAGTCCCCCTGCTTCCCCCTACCTGAAAATGATATGGTCAGTACCTTATATGTCTGACATGTGCATAAACTCAAATTACACATTAATATGAATTAAGACATTGTTGCTTTGTGTGTTCACTGTCATTCGGCTAGAATCTGCTGATGGAAACTTGTACAGATGTATTTATGTTTTTTTAGATTTTCACAATTTTCAGTCAAGATTCCTAGAACAGCATACTTTTAGCATGTGTCTGACTCTAAACAGCATAGACTCAAATATGCCATCACAAAATGTGTTGGCATATTTGTGTCGATGCTCTTCGTTCTGTTATTTTAAGTGAACAGCATATATCTTGATCAACTGGTTCATTAATGACTGCAGATCTGTGTCTATGCTATTTATTTTATTATTTCAAGTGAACAGCAAATATCTTGATCAACTGATGCATTAATGACTGCAGATCTGTGTCTATGCTCTTTATTTTATTATTCAAGTGAACAGCAAATATCTTGATCAACTGGTGCATTAATGACTGCAGATCTGTGTCTATGCTCTTCATCCTGTTATTTCAAGTGAACAGCAACTATCTTATCCACTGGTGCATTAATGACTGAAATTTGGGTCTATGTTGTTTGTAGATGAGTACTTATTATATGCTTTTAAATGTCTAAGATGTATGGGTTGCAGTTGCCAATATAGGTGTGCACAGAGGAATACAGGATATTTGCTAACATGTACACTAGAATGTTTAGTAGTAGAGCTGCAGTAAATTATAACTGGCTTGGGGCATGACATTTTCTCAGAAAGTTTCCAAATACCTACCAGAAAAGATCACAGATTTGACAACCGAAATGAAACCAGTCTATTTTGGTCGATTGCGGTCATGAAAGATAAATGTTCTTGTAAACGCCCAAGGAGTGGCACACCTAAGGTAAATCAAAATTTCATATATATTTATTCCTTTGTAAGGTGAACACCTAAAAATGTTTGATGGCAAATGAATCAGCATAAGAAATCTGGACCCAGCAATAATTAAATTTCCTTAAGAATTTTAGTTACTTATATGTATAAATTTTGTTGAAAGAGAAAAAGAATTCAAGATTGATCATATCGAAAAAGGAATAAATCAGTTATTTCACGCATTCAGTATTTATTAGGCTGATGTATTTTGGAATAATTGATCTTCTAGTAATCACTTCTACATGCCTTCAGTTAAGGCAGAGGATATTATGTTATGTTGTCCATCTGTTACCAATTTCGTTTCCACACAGTAACTTGAGTTGTCCACCATCTAGAGTTACCAGACTTTGTGTATGACTTGCACTTGGGGTACTTGAAGAACCCTATCGATTTCAGGCTCCAAGATCAAGGTCACTTGAACCAAAAGAAGACAAATGGCTTCTGCATAATAACTTGAGTTCACTGCCATCTACAAATACCAAACTTCATGGATAGCTTGAACTTAGGATAAGGAAGAAACCTATTGATTTTGGGGTTAAAAAGTCAAAAGTCAAGATCACTGTCAGTTACTGGTATCTGCATAGAGGACTAGAAAACACTGGGCAGGCATCTAAGGTTACATTCACTGTACTCTTTGTTTGGATACTTTTAATGGAATTTATAGGGAATAACAGTGTTTCATAACAGACATCAAACAACTTGGTGATTGAAACCAGTCGTTCTTGTGTTTCGCTATAATATTTTGAAGAATCAGAAATTAAGTCCTCTTCTATAAATACAGCAAAGTTATAACATTGGTGTTAAGACATTTAATAGGCAATAGTTGTACACTTTCTAGCAACTGGCATATGTAGAGGCTTTTACACAAGTAATCATTTCAAATGAAATACATGACATGAGACAAATAAGTTCCCTTTTGCGAGCATTGGTAGGCAAAAAAATGTATATTATTTTATGAATTTTCATAGATTTCATTTGCAGTTAGCGCAGATATAAGATTCTATATATCATATGGTGAAAAATACCAAATTTATTTGATGAAACTGCTGAATAGTAACGTGGGATGACTCTGAAATACACTAAGATGTTTCAGTCATTACGACTTTGCTTTGCATTATGTCATGATGCCATTTGTGATGTTATGAGGTTTATTATATTTGTTATGCATATAGAACAATTATGATATGAGTATATTAATTTAAATAACACACTATGACTACAGTGTATAATTCCCAGCCATTTAGCTGATGAAGGGGTTATGGATATGTGGTTGTCTTACTCTATGATCCCAGCCAATGTTTTTGGGGCATTCACCCCTCCAAAGGAGTGTATATCCTTCTTGGGAGTTCCCACCTCCATCCCCCAACCATCTAATGAGAACCCACTGCCTGGTAAAAGACCACCATGTCAGGGTTCAAAATGCATGGGTGTTTACATGCATGATGCACTGTTTTGGGCCTGTTTACCTGTAATTTCAGCCAAAGTTGCATAGTAATTAATGGTTGTTGCCTGCAGAAGTTTAAGAGCTGATTAAAGTTTCCACGTAAGCTGAAAACTATAGTTTAAATCTTGCATATCCAAGAGCAAAGAATATATTTTTTACCATTTTGTACCACATAAGAGATCACCTCTCCAACTAGGCCATCTTTTGATTCCAGAAGAGGTGTCCTCATTAAAGATCAGTGTACAAGTTAATGCTTGATTTTTGTGTCTGACCACAAGAATCCCTTATCAGCAAACATCTTGGAGTTGAGAAGGTTAAGAAGAGGTTTGCAGGCTTAAATTTGGAATCATTTGGTCTGATTTTGCCAGCTATTCAGTCACTGATCCAGATGACTTTCAAATACTGCCGATTAATATATCTGTCTAGACGAAAAGTTTTTTTTCCTATTTATGTGGGAAGGAAATTGATTGGAGGGTGGATCAACTTTTGATGAGTCACCAGAAGTATGTAAAAATTCTTGTCTGGCTGAGATACAAGTTCATGTAGGTGGCAATAGTGTCAAGCATAAAATATAATTTAATGTGTCTTAGGGTAGGGGTTCCAAAAATAAGGATTGCTTTGTTGTTTCATTGATCGTTGATTGACAGTTAATTTTTAGGCTGGAAACACAGAATGCCTTTGATCAGATTGTTATGAGTCTTTAATCATGCTTGATTAGCTTGGGATTTCTCTATGACCAACTACATATTGTCATAGCAGCACTCACTTAATCAACAATTAGATGTAATAATAATCATTCTCTCTTTGTATCTCACTCTCTCTATCCTTCTCTCCTAATTACATCTGTTTTTAGTCTAGAAAGAGAATTTAGTTATTCATAATACCATTGTAATTATAATTGTACAAGATTATATTTGAATGTGTTTGTTTCTGATTTCAGTTACTCTGTTCTATGTTGGCTTTGTGATTGGAAATCAGTTTCATTTATAGATAGATACATGTACATTGTAACAAGTAAAAATATCAGGGGACATGGTAGTAGTCCGTTCAAGTGAATAATTCAGATAATCAGCATCCAGATAGTAAACATTTTACTCTACTCTGGTTTTTAGCTCTACTAGTCGTAGACTAGAAGAGCTTATGGGATGGCCTGTTGTCTGTCATCCATCATCCAACCTTCTGTCCATTAGCAGAAGTTTGTTATTGCTACTCCTAAACTACTTGCAGGATTGCCATGAAACTTTATACACACATTCATCCCAAGGTCTAGTTGGTCCTAAATGAAAATGGCGCTGCTTGAACATCCAATATGGCCACCACAGTGTCAGTGGTCATCTTGAAAACCTTGTTATTGCTCCTCCAGAATGAATGGTCCTATCAACATCTGGTTTTCACCAGAAGACTTCTTATGATATCTTGTTGGTTGTAAATGAAAATGGTGTGATCTGACATCCAGTATGGCCACCACAGCAGCCATCTTGAAATCTTGTTATAGTTACCTCTCCTGAATGGAAGGTCATATTGACATTGGGTTTTCACCAGAAGACTTCTTATGGTGTCTAGTTGGTCCTAAATGAAATTGGTGCCAATCTGACATCTAATATAGCCACTATGGCAGCCATCTTAAAATCATGTTATTGCTACATGTACTACCAGGGCTGAGCAAATTTTTTTTTCATCCACTAGTCCCGGACTAGCGACTTGGAAAATGTTATTTGCCCAACTTCAAAAATGAATAGTCCGGGTCGTCGGGCTATGGGATTTGCTCAGCCCTGACTACTAAATGGAAAGTCGTATTGACATGGGTTTTCAACAGAAGACTAATTATGATGTCTAGTTGGTCCTAAATGAAAATGGGGCTGATCTGACCTCAAATAATGCCACCATGGAAGCCATCTTGAAAATGTTGTATCACTACTCCTAATAAATAGAAAGGGATATTGGCATGTAGTTTTCACCAGAAGATTTCTTATGGTTTCTTGTTGGTGCTAAATTGCTAAATGAAAATAATGCTGATCTGACAGCCACATCTTGAAAATTTTGTTATTGTTACTCCTCCAGAATTAATGATCATAGCGACATAGGGTTTGCACCAAAAGACTTCTTATAATATCTAGTTGGTCCTAAATGCAGATGGTTGCAGTCTATTATCAAAAATGACTCTTGCAATGACCATCTTGAAAATCTTGTTATCGCTACTTATCCTGAATGAATGGTCATATTGACATGGGGTTTTCAGCAAACGTCTTCTAATGATGTCTGGTTTGTCCTAAATGAAAATGGTGCCGATTTACATCCAATATGGCCACCACAATAGCTAATTTGAAAATCTTATCACTTATGAATATCCAAGATGGTTTCAACACTCGGCAGTTTAAAAGAAGAAATGGTCTTATCTTGAATTCCTGGAAATTCTTTTCAGACAGTATAGCTTCTCTCCTTTTGAGGGACTCTTGTTAAAACAAAATTGCAGCTTAAAATCAGCAACATTATATCATAAATATAACATTCCTTAGGACGGATCTCATATATCAAATGGGGCTTCACCATTGTTGAGAGAGAGTCCAGTCGACAATAATGGGGAATACCACTCATTCTTCAATGTTACAGTTTGATGGTACTCATAAAACTGCTGGATATTGTTTTGAAAACAAAACTTTACATTATTTTCAAAACACCTTATCATTATCACAATGTAAATATTATTCCACAGTATGATGTGCAAAAATGACCCCAAAATAATGTTTTTGCACATTTTTACAAGCTGCTGCAAAAATAGTCAAAAAATATTTGCCATTAATTGGCAGTTTCCATTGATTACATCATGTACCTGCTACCTGCCTGAGGATTATAGTGATTGCCATCGAGAATGTATCAACGATATCAATGTAATGCCATATTGTGTTGCTTTTGAGTGTAACAGTAAGCGCATAAAGGCAAAGGGATACACATTTTTGAGTTCCCAAAGGAAGAAGGTAGAAAGAAGTTTGGACTCATGACATGGCTAAAATCATCCTGAAAAGCATGGGTCGATATATAGTTGGTAATTTAAAAAGATTAAGATAATGAAATATAATAAAGAAAAATAATCTGAATGTTCAGTTCAGCATGTCGAATATGTTCTGGTTTGTCCTGATGTTACACACAAGTGGTGCTGCTATGTCGACACATGTCGTACAGTTCAGAATGACTAATGCTGATATGGTGTTTGCAGTATGTGCGAAGAATGAATGCTCTCCCTTGCTGCTGATCTTCACAAAGTCAAACTTGTCAACCAGGAGTTCTGAAATTTAGTTTGGCTTGGCTTTGCATGCTTTGCTGATAGCTCATCGTTTCCTGAATCACAGGAAATGCATTTTGACATTTTGCCTTCAAAAATGAATCACACTTGAACACTATTCTGACTACTGAAATAATCAAAATCCGACTTCAAAGAAATGTTGCCTCTGTCCACAAACTTGCCAATAATCTTTAATAAATATGGCTTCAACATTTTCATTCAAGGCAGTGATATGTAATAGCTTTTGTTCTTCAACATGCATCTCTTTGATTTACCTGTAACCTAAAAAGAATTTGGTTGTTCCACTTGGCGAACTTTACCTATGCAAATTAGCCTAATGGGCTCCCCCACAGTAGTCTTCAAATTGACACATCACACTAGCTATTGTCAGTCAGTTAAGTCACATGTGAAATGGTGGTTGTTTATACCTGACCACCTTACCTTTAATTTCCTCTATGACAATTAGCTGTATAAACTGCCCCAAGGATAGTTTTATGAGCTTTAAGAAGAACTGTGTACTGTTTATACATACTACATGTTAAGGGTATATCAACGATTACTAAAAATCGTGTTTTTCGAAACATAGCTATTTCAGGGGGTTTGGGAGTAAAAATCATGTTGATAGTGTGACGCGTTGTCTTATGGCAGGTATGTCAATGTGACTTGCACAATAATGCTATATAAAACCAATTGTTGTATAATAATAAGTAACCTCTTTGTCACTGGATGCATTCCGTGATGATTTTCCTTGGAATTTTTACAACAATGCAGTGACTTTGTATTTTAAGGATTTTACCATTTTTGCCTCTTTATTTGACCAGAAGATCTTATGAGATGGCCTATTGTCTGCCATCCATCTGTACATTACCACAAGTTTGTTATCGCTACACCTCCTAAACTGCTTTGCCATGAAACTATGCACTAACATGCATCCCAAGGTCTAGTTGGTCTTATTTGAAAATCCAATATGGCACCATAGTGGCCATCTTGAAAATCTTGTTATTGTCACTCCTCCTAAATGGGAAGTCATGTCGACATGGGTTTTTTACCTAAAGACTTCTTATGATATCTGATTGGTCCTAAATT
Organism: Margaritifera margaritifera; assembly: GCA_029931535.1. Lineage (NCBI taxonomy): Eukaryota > Metazoa > Mollusca > Bivalvia > Unionida > Margaritiferidae > Margaritifera > Margaritifera margaritifera. Next base: position 321,995 of record JAQPZY010001121.1, read on the forward strand.
AAATTCGTGCTGATCTTACATCCAGTATGGCTACCAAAGTGGCCATCTTTAAAATCTTGTTATCGCTTAAAATTATCAGATGGTTTTAAGTTCAGCAGTTGAAAAAAGAAACTGTCTTATCTTGGATTCCTGGAATTGTTTTTGGCCAGTCGGGTGTCAGTCCCTTTGAGGGAGTCTTGTTAGTTCTACTGGTCATAGACCAGAAGAGCTTATGGGATGACCTATTGTCTGTCATCCGTCATTCAACATACTGTACATCGCCCATCCATTCGTTAGCACAAGTTTGTTGTCGTTACTCCTCCTAAACTACTTGGAGGATTGCCATGAAACTTTACACTTACATTCATTCTGAGGTATAGTTGGTCCTGATTGAAACTGGTGCTACTTTTACATCCAGTATGGCCACCACAGTGGCCAGATTGAAAATCTTTTTATTGCTACTTCACCTGACTGGAAATTCATATTGACATTGGATTTTCACCAGAAGACTTCTTATGATGTCTGGTTGGTCATAAATGAAAATGGGGCTGATCTGATATCCAATATGGCCACCATGGCAGCTATCTTGAAAATCTTGTTATTGCTACTTTACCTAAACAGAAAGTTGTATCAGTATGGCATTTGCACCAGAAGACAAATTATGATATCTTGTTGATCCTAAATGAAAATATTGCCCCACAGACATCCAGTATGGCTGCCTCAATGAACATGATACAAATCTCAATTCTAATTCTCCTGAATTTGGTCATATTGGCATGGAGTTTTCACCAAAAAGTCTTCTATAGTATTTGCCTACCCTCCCAGCAGCTACAAGTTAGCAAACGGGCTTATGAGCTCGTTTGTTTTTCTGTCTGGCAAATACTACTGTTTTCGGATGTCTCGTATACACATACATACATACATACATGTATACATACATGGTCTGACTGAACATTCCTCATTGAAAATGTTTTACAAAAATATGAAAAAATCCACTTTTTTTAATAACTATTTCTATGTTGGAATCATATTAAAACAGTCCTTGTATGACAGAGATTACAGTAAACCAATGTGACTTAGTATTGGTTTTTCACTTGTATCCAAAGCAATCTGATTGGATAAATTTAAATACTAGCATATCATTGGCTCCTAATTACATAGGTGAAGGAGTTGATGTTTTTGCATTGTAAATTATACAGCAGTTTTGAAACATAATTTTATATTGCCCCATATTTAAAGAAAAACCTTGCAACTGTAATGACATGTATACCAATAAACTGAGTTTATCTGCACAATAAGAAAAAATGTTTCCGGTTGTCATTCTTCAATTTGCTCATACATGTATCTAATACATAAAACAGGATTTAGTGCTGTCTAGTGACCCTTTTATTGGTGCAAATGATAGACAGGATTTACACCTTTGCAGACATAAACCAGACCAAAAGCTTTAATTATTGAACCAGCCTGAAACAGCATTGGCTTCCCCTGTTCATGATACATCATAATCAATAACCACTTTGACTCCTAGCACTTTGAAAAAATTGTGTTATAATGTGCATTGGGATGATGCACAATATTCACAGATAAGAATCTGATAATTCACGACACTATCTTTGTAATGATATCCATGTGTCCATTTGTTAACATTGGTTCTGAGAGATTTTCATGAAACTCTGCCCAAGTATGACTAGACTGAGTGTCGTGTACCATACCCAAGCCCCCTGCCTCAAAGTCAAGGTCACATCTAGAGAAAATGTAATTCTGTGATTTGTATTATTGTCCAGAGTATAACTTTTGAACCACTGTAGATATTTTAATGAACCTTTTCCCAAGTATATCATGATTAGACTGTGTGGCACATTCTATTTCCAGACCTCCTCCAGGTCAAGGGCATGGCAAGGGAAATGTAAATCTGTGACTTGTGTCCTAGTCTGGATTCTAAATTTTGAACCACTGAAGATATTTAATAAAAATGTGCTGAAGTATATATCATGACTAGATGGTTTGTCATATACCATAGCCATGACCTTGAATCAAGGTCATGGTCACAGCAAGGGGAAAAGATTGTGACTTGTATCCTTGTCTGGAATTTAACTTTTGAACCACAGGCAGCCCCTCAACCTCACTGTCAAGGCACAGCAAGGGAAAATTATTTGGAGACTAGTATCCTTGTCCAGAATAAAACTTTTGAACAACAGAAGATACTTTATTTAAACTGTAGTCAGTTGTATATCATATATAGATGGTGTGTTGCTTACCATTGCCATGACCTCTTCCTCAAAGTGAAGGTCACAGCATGGGAAAATGTAATTCTGACTTGTATCCTTGTCCAGAGTATAACTTGCAAACTACTGAAGATATTATAATGAAGATTTAACCATTTCTATATCATGACTAGACATTGTGTCTCATGGCATAGTCTCAAGGTCAGGGTCATGGTAAAGGAAAACAATCAGTGACCTGTATCCATGCACAGGTATAACTTTAAAACCAATGAAGATATTTTCATGAAACTTTAGTCTTTTATGTATCTTGACTTGAACATCTCACATATTTCACAGTCATACCACCTGTCTCAAAGTCAAGGTCACAACAAGGGTTAATGTAAGTCATTGACCTGTTGTCTTACCCAGAATGTCACGTTTTAACCTCTACAGATATTTTTATGAAACTTTTCCCAGGTCCATACCTCCGCATACATTAGTCAAGTCCCTAGCTGAAAGGTCAAGGTTATTAGTAGGCAAAGGTAACAAGATGGACATATCATGTGCCATTGGCTGTATTCTGGTTAACAGGAGCAGAAGCGTCGCAGCATGCCTAATGTATTTGCTTGTGTAAAATATGCCAAACTACAAATAGCATAGACCCAGATCTACCATTGCATTATGCACCAAATCATAGGAAAAATATAGATCCTGATCTGCTGATATTATTTTGACAGCACACAAGAGTTTAGGCTGTTAGCATTTTGCTATGGGTTATGCATAATTAAATTTTGTATATTGGAACAATTTAGACAACTTGAGGAGTTTAAAATTGGAATATCAATATAATCAGAAAACCTACGTGAATGAGTAAAAAATTAAAATATTTTTATCTATATCTGCAGTGGTTCATTGTCATTATGTACCATAAGTCTGCCATGATAAATTCATGCAGGATGAGAGTTGCCTCTTTTAAATAATTTTGACCAGTTCTTACCAGCATTAAAGATTTTTTTTCTTCTTCCCAATGAGAAGCCTGACCTCAAATTAAACAAAATATTCACAAGCCTATGTCCTTCCTCCCTCCCTTCACCCCCCTCCTTACACCCTCCACCACTTGACTGGTGATTTTGTTCAACTTTCACAAAGTAACATATCTCTCTCTCACTCTCTGAAAAATCTAACATTATCTTGTCAAAAATTTGGCTTTTCCTTTAATCCTCTGTGGGCTCTGGGATGTAGAATAGGCCCAATGTGCTCTTTTCAGTGTCATAAGAGGCAACTAATGGCAGTAGGAGCCATGGTGGCGCAGTGGTTAGTGTGCCAGACTTGAGACCAAAAGGGTGCAGGTTCAAATCCTACCATAAGATCAATCTGGTTCTGTGTCCTTTGACAAGGCATTTGTCTCCAGTTGTCTCAGCACTAAACAACCTACTTGTGTTGCTGTGCCATAAAGCGCCAAACCAAATCAAACCAAGCCTTTAATGGAAATGGTCAGTAGGATAATGTTTGAAAAGTATTTTGACACCTTGAATTAATTTCTTCATGTGGAAGCTACAGCTTTTTGATAATGCAATTGAAAGCATTTTGTGTTCTGTTTACTGAAATTCATTATTATTTTTTCATTTTAGCCAGTTTATTTTGTGTTTTTTAATCTTAGAGAATTTCATAATTCTATGGTTTGGAAATTCTTAACACCTTATTGCATTACTTTCAGATGGAATTACTTTCATCATGAAGAAACTAAGGGTTTGGAACATAACTTTATCACAAACAAAAAATCTATGTACCTTAATGAAATCAGTTTTAATTTTATGCAAATTACGTTTCCATTATGATACTATTGATAAGGAATCATTAAGTACAACTTTTATTTGTTCGTGGAAACTTGATGAAATGTGTATGTAATATATATGTTGACTTTTGTTCAAAATAAAGTTAATGCAGTTGGTGATGATGCAGACTTTATCATCATCCAGACAAAAAGAAAATCCCAAGACATATTATTGGCTGAGCTTGTCACCCCTCTGAAAGCCACATTTCTGATCTAATTTTGATCAAAATGGGGATACGTGTTTATATCATTAAGATCTTGCACAATATAGACAGTGAACAGGAAGCCATATATTTTATCTGATTTTCATCAAACTTCAAATATAGGCTATATTAACAAGATACCTCACATTTGATTGGTCGTACTTATTAGCTCATTAGATCTAGAGATTGTATTTCTCATCCAAAATCAATAAAACTTGAATTTGATTAGGAGTAAGAGACTGTGCATAATCATTATGCCATTATCATTAGAACAAATTGTTATCAGGATAAAGTAAAATAGGTAAAATCAACATGATATAAAGTTTGGGAGCTAGTTTACTTAGATTGTGTTCTTACAATACTACATAAGTGTGCAATGTTCAACTGTTAAGTTATGTAAGTCATGTGATTGACATCAGGCCCACTTGGTGTCTTGTTTATTCAAAAAACTAATTATCCAGACAAATTTAATTTGTCTAAATGAGTGGCTAATTGAGATTTTATAGCATATCACATTTATTCATTCTTTTAATTACTGATTATAAAATTCAGTAATGGTGCTGCTCCAGGAAAATGCTACGTTATTAACAAGTGACATTAAAGATGACAAGTATTAGGATTCCAAACAAGCTTGAAGACTTATAAGATGGGTTTTTGTCCATCAATTGTCCATCCATTAGTACACATTTGTTATTGCTACTTCTCCTAAACTATTTGGAGGATTGCCATGAAACTTGACACACACATTCATCCCATTGTCTAGTTGGGCCTAAATGAAAATGGTAATGCTCGGACATCCACTATGTCAGTCATTGTGAAAATCTTTTTATCGCTACTCCTCCTGAATGGATGGTCATATTAACATGGTGTTTTCACTAAAAGACTCCTTATGATGTCTAGTTGGTCATAAATTAAAATATTGTGATCTGACATCCAATATTGCCATCAAGGCGGCTATCTTGAAAATCGTGTTACCCAGTATCATTACTCCTGCTGAATGGAAAGTCATATTGACATGGGTTTTCACCAGAATACTTCTTATGATGTCTAGTTGGTCCTCATTGAAATTGGTGCTGATCTGATATCTAATATGGTCCCCACATCAGCCATCTTGAAAATCTTCTTGTCGCTACTCCTTCTGAATGGATGGTCATTTTAACATGGGTTTTTCACTGAAAGACTTCTTATGGTGTCTTGCTGGTCCTCAATTAAAATAGTGCTGATCTAATGTCCAATATGGCCACTATGGTGGCCATCTTGAAAATATTGTTATGCTATTCCTCTTAAATGGAAAGTGATTTTGACATGGGGTTTTCATCAGAAGAGTTCTTATGGTGTCAGGTTGGTCCGAAATGAAAATGATGCAAATTGACTCTCAATATGGCCACCATGGTGTCTGTCTTTAAAATATTGTTATCTCTACTCCTCCCAAACGAATGGTTATATGAACATTGAGTTTTCCACAGTAGACTTCTTATGATATCTAGCTGGTCCTAAATGAAAATGGTGCCAATCATACATCCAATATGGCTTCCACAATGCCTCTCTTGAAAATCTTGTTGTCGCTACTCCCCTTGACATTTTCACCAAAAATTGTTCTAATGATGTCTGTTTTGTCCTAAATGAAAATGGTGCCCCTTGGACATCCAATATGGCGGGCATTTTAAAATTTTTTTACTGCTACTTCTTCACAATGATTGGTATTATTGACATGGGGTTTTCACTTAAAGACTTCTTATGATGTCTCTTGGTCCTAAATGACAATGGTGCCAATCTGACATCCATTATGGCCACCACAGCAACCATCTCGTAAATCATATTAACACTACACCTGAATAGATGATCATATCGACATGAGGTTTTCACTAAAAGACCTCTTGTGATGTCTAGTTGGTTCTATTTGAAAATGTTTTGAACATCCATTAGATTTTTAATAATGTCAGGTTGGTTCAAAATGAATATGGTGCTAAATGAGACCTCCAATTTCACATCCTTGGTGGCCATCTTTTAAATCTTATTAGGGCTACCTTCTGGAATTTATAGTTGTAGTGACATGAAGTTTTCACTAAAACACTTCTTATGAAATGTAGTTTGTTCTAAATGAAAATGGTGCCAATTAGACCTACAACATGTCTGCCATGGTAGCCATATTGAAAATCTTGTTACAGTTACTTTTCCTGAACAGACTTTCCTTTAGAAATGAGGCTTTCACTGAGAAACTTCTTATGATATCTAGTTGGTCGTAAATAAAAATGGTGCTTATCCATGGTGACCATCTTGAAAGTATTATAATCACTACTTCTTATACAAATGTATACAAATGAGTTTTTACCATACATTGTATTTAGTTGCACAAACAAGTATGAATGGATTTGTATCAAACCCAGTTTGTGGATATACATGTATCTGATGGATACATTGAATCCTGCCACCTAAATAATTTTGTTTCTTCTCAAAAGAAATATTTAATTGTAGATTTAACCAAACTTGGCATGTGAGTCTATTTTGTCATTGCCTTAGACAAGTTCATTGATTTTCTATCCATGATATCAGGTTCATGGTCAAAAGCCATGACAAAGAATTTTGTACTGCACTTACAAGTATTTTGTGAAAATGTTAACTCGGACATGTACGAAAATATTGTTGTTTCCAAATATCTTATGTCGGATTATCTCAAGAATATCAGAAATAGTTTCAGTACTCCGCAGTTAAAAAAGAATAAAAATGACAGGAGAAATGGTCTTATCTTGGATTCCTGGAAATTCTTATCAGCCAGCAGAGTGTCAGTCCTTTGAGGACTCTTGTTGAATTATTGAGTTTAATTCATTACTGCCCTTTACAGTTCCGATATCTCTCGCTGTTCTCTGCAATAGTGCTGTGATATCACCTAGGTCAGTCATGAAGCCCTAATTGCCTAGAGATTACAGTTATTGAAAAATTCTTATAATTCAGATTAAGTGAAGCTAATACTATTTAGAATAATCATGCATAAGATTTTTTTAAATTTCCTATTGCAGCATGGATTGACATCACATGATCTCATAAATATGCATGCCAGAATATAAGCCTTATTGTTGTGATACAAATATGTTGGAATTTGATGCTGCACTTATCTGCAATTGACACCTTTTTAGCCAACTGAAAATGCTGAAGAAAAACCCCATATGCACTGCCTATAGAACTTTCCATTACGGTTTTTATGGGTACTGCCATGCTTGTATCACATGACATTCTGCCATTACGGTACTGATATCGCACAGTGCTCGGTATTGTGGAAGTTATATTTGTACACATTTACTGTAGATATCATTGATTTGCACAAGCATTTAGGTTAACAGCGCATCGCTGTGAAAAAGATATTTGGTGAACTGAGCACCCAAAAGCTTCATTATTGTTATAAGTTAAACCTTTTCCTGTGCAATTTGATATAATAAGTTTGTTTTTTATCCAGAGGCTATAATTCCTGGAATCATTAATATTTTCTTCAGTTATTTATTTCATGGTTCTAAATTTTTAATTATTTAACTAATTTTATCAAATTGTCTTCAAAAGAAAATTTTTATTTCATATTTGGAGCCCCATAATAATCATGCCAGCTAAAATAGGTAATACTTTTTGCACCTTCACTTTCGTTAACGTATTTTTTCATTTACTAATTCACATACATTATATTACATACCATATATACTCGTATATAAGCATATACCAACTGAAAACAGCATAGAATCAGATCTGCCGTCACGTAAAGTGCCGTCAGATCTGGGTCTATGCAGTTTGTAAGGACTAATCAGTAGTACAAACATAGACCCTGATCTGCTGGTGCATTATGCGACGGCAGATAAAGGTCTATGTTGTTTGCATTTGGACCTGGCTTAATACGAGTGTATAGGGTAAGTAGGTTCATAACTGAATTACATATACCAATAAATAAACACACAAATGAATTAATTAAATAATTATTCATTTTAACAAATAATTACAATAATCAATCAATAGATAAATAAAATTCTATTCACTTTATCAATGAATGTCAAATTTGAAAATTCCCAGAAGACAAAAACTAATAATGGTTGTGCCTATCAAAGTCTTCGGTTACATCTGTATGATCCTTTTCTTAGTAATTAAAAAGGATATTATTTACTTATTAACTTATCATAAACATTATGAAAGAAACATGTTATTTCTTCCCACAAACTACTTATATTTGCATAAAATTGTAAAAATAAGTAGACATTGAAAAATATTCTTTTATAGTCAGTGTTTTCCTTTTAATTTTCCCAAAAAATAAGAAAGTAATCATAATGCCCTTAATTGTTTAGTTTGTGATTACATATCAAAATGGTAAACATCAAATGTATCAAGTAGGCAATTTTCCGACTACTTGTGCATTTCAGTCTTTTTTTTCTTTCGTAGATAATTTGTCAAATTTTTAGAATTGCTCTGTAAGTTCAGATTTAACTTATTTTAAATGAAATTTCTTACTTCATTTAAATTAAATAGACAGTAATGTCCCAATTTTCCTGCGAGATAATGTTTCAGAAATAAGGACCTTAATTGTGTGAACAAAAGTGTTCTGATTAATGTGTATTTTGTTGTTGTTGTTGTTATTTTGTTTACTTAAATTTTGATGTAACTGTTTTCTCTATTGTTTGAGAGTACACATTTGAATATTAATGTGGAAATAAAGTTGATTTAGAGCAATAATCGAATATGGAAGTGTTTGCAGCATATCCTGTTGTATTCAGTCTTTCTTGTGTCAGGCACATATAGAATCAGTACTTGTAATCAGTACCTTAATGGCGGAAGCATGTAGAGAAAATTACCGGATGAGGGGGGGGGGGGGGTAAATATGGAAGAACTGTCTACAGGAAAGGTCTATACTGACATGTTACAGCAATTTAGTGCTGCACTGGTATGTCAGTGTGTCACTTCAGCCAGTCAGGTGCCCTTTTTTTTATCTGGATTTTGGGTACATGTGCCTCAAAATGGTTAAAATAACTTATGAAATTAATATACGCCTTGATGTGGAGCAAATGGAAATTTGTAATTGTGGCCAGCTTGGTAGTTGTTTTATGACAGTTGTCAATTCTGATTACAATAACATTAAAATTATAGACTGAACATGGTAATAAAAAATTTGGGCCTATTTAGAACCCTTTTGATGGAAGCTGTCAACTACAATTACAGTAGTTAAAGCTATAGTTGGTAATAGTTTCCAGCAGCAGGGTCAGTCAATTGGGAAGTGGTCGAGGGGGGTCCTCCACAAGTATGTCACTTAAAAGCTATTCATGTCAATCAATTCATGTACAGCCACAATACTGGAATTGGTCTCTCTGATGGAAAATTTGTAGTCAGTGTTAGTTTTGTTTGTAAATGATTGACACTATTGTTAATTTAATAATATGAATATAAAGTTACGGAGATTTAACAGATGATTGACATTATCTGCTGAAAAATATTGTTGCAGAATTATTAAAACCCAATTTTCATTTCCATTTCAACCAGGCTAATGACAATCATTTTGTAAGTTAGGTTGGCCTTTTTTTTTCTAAAATTCCCAACTTCAAAATTCAATGCTGAACATTTTTTTATATAATGAAATTGGACTGATGGAGTAATAAAAGATAAAATCAATCTAAAAGCTAAGTGTGAATTATATCTGTGTTTCACAATGTACTAATAAAAGTTTAACTTGAATGCCTGTCTGTAATTGTGTAGTGGTACCCATAGAAAGTCCAATGTACTTGTAACAAGTGATTCATCGATCATAAATGAAATTCAAATTATTCAATAAGTTTGATGAACTTTTAACATTTACTGAAGGATAAATTTTGCTTTTTCAATGTTTTGCTGTTGATGTGGCCCATTTTATACTTACAGCAGCTTGATCTGTGTCCTTTTTTTATGACTCTTGTCATCACTCTACCAATAGCAACTGTAATTCATGTTTGGGGTGAAATTTGTTTTGAAGCATTATGGTTGAAGTGCAGCAAAACATCCACAAAACATCATAACAACAAAGCACAAAATAAAAAATTATTAAATGACTAATAACATGAAAAAATGACTGATGAGCAGTTTCATCTAGTTTGTGTTCACTGACAACAACCTGTGGGTATTTGCTAATAATATCTTTCATTCGATGACCATTTATGATGCCTAGCAACATTCCGTACAAAATTGTTTTAAATTCTGCTCTTAGAAATTGTATTATTTTATTTTGACTCGTTTGGTTGCTAGTTCTGTTTTTTGTTGCCAAATATGGAATATGAAATTCACTGAGAACCATCTTGTATATCCTCATTCAGTGTGTCCAACTTATCTGCTGTCCATCAGTGTTTCTTCAATGTTTATATGCTGTTTAAATGGCTCTTAAATTTGTATACATCTGCCATAAGGTGTTTCCCATCTGTCAGTCCATAAAGTCCATCCATCCATCTGTTACCTTTTTTGTTTCTACACAGTAACTCAGGTTCTCCACCATCTACCATTACTAAACTTTATAAGTAGCTTCCATTTAGGGCAAGGAAGAAATATTGATTTCAAGCTCAAAAGGTCAAGGACACAGGGACTGAAAGAAGGAAAAGTATTTCCACACAATATCTTGATTTATGTACCAAATACCTTAACCAGGCTTTGTAAATGGCTTGCATTTGAGATAAGAAAGACATCTATTGATTTGGGGGTCAAAAGATCAAAGATCAAGGGCACAGAGAAGAAGAAGAAAAATGGTTTCTGTACAACATCTTGAGTACTTTATGAACCTACTTTGATTAGACTTTGTGGTTGGATTGAGTTTGAGACAAGGAAAACACCTATTCATTTTGTGGCCTAAAGATGAAAGCTCGTAGTTACAGGGACTGAAGGAAGGACAGTTATTTTCCACAAAGCTACTTAAGTTCTGTACCACATGTCTTGACTAAATTTTGTAGATGGATTGCATTTCAGTCAAGGAAGACACCTATTGAATTGGATGTTAAAAGGTCAAAGAGCAAGACAAGAGGGACTCCAAATAAGGAAAATGGTTTCCACAAAATAACTCGAGTCCTATGTCACAAACCATAACCAAACTTTGTGGATGGCTAGCTTGTATTAGAGACAAAAAAGGTACCTATCAGTTTTGGGATCAGTAGGTCAAAGGTCAAGTTACTCTGAAAGAAAAAAATGGTTTCTGCACAATAATTCAAGTTTTCCACCATCAGTAGTTACAAAGGTTTGTGAATAACTTGCATTTAGAGTCAGGAAAAACCCTGTCTATTTTAGGGTCGTGTGGTGAAAGGTCAAAGTCACTGTGACTGAAAGTAGTAAAACAGTTTCTGCACAATAACTTGAGTTCTCCACCATCAACAGTTACCAAACTTTGTGGATGGCTTGCACTTTAGGTAAGGAAAAATGGTATTGATTTTGAGGTCAAAAGATCAAATGTTAGGTGACTATGACTGCAAGAAGATCAGGGGTTTCTGCACAATAATATTAGTTCTACATAACATACCTGGACCAAACTTAGCGAATGACCTGCACCTGGGGTAAGGAAGAAACATATTGATTTAAGGATCAAAAGTTCAAAGGTCAAGGTCACTGTGACTGAAAGAAGAAAAATGGTTTTTGCATAACATTTTCAGTTAATTGACTATGTATTGTTACCAAAGTATATACATCACTTACATGATTCGTAAGAAAACAGCCTATTGATTTGGGGGTCAAAAGGTCAAAGATCAAGGTCACTGTGACTGAAGGAACAAAAATGTTTTTTTGCATAATAACTTTAGTTCTAGACCATTTACCTTATGTAAAGTGTGTGGAGGCCTTGTACTTAAGGTATGGAAGAGACCTTTTGATTTTGGCATTAAAAGGTCTGAGGTCAGCGTCATTGTGACTCAGAAAAATTTGTTTTGCAGAATAACTTTTGCTCTAGAATAAGTTCTTTGACCAAACTTTGTGAATGGCTAGGGTAAAATACCTTTAGATATTTCTGGGGTCTAAAGGTCATAGGTTATGGGTGATTTTAAAAAGAAAATAATGGTTTCTGCATATTAAGTTTAGTTGAAGACAACATACCTTGGCTAAATGTCAAGGTCATTGAGACCCATTGGTCAAAAATCTCCAGAGTCAACCATGCCCTGCTAGTGGCTACATAGAAGAATGTTAACACAGGGTGAGCATATAATGTGCCATTCACATTACTCTTGCTACCTGTATACTTCCTTTTGAAACTTAGTGAGGGGGTGCAGCTTAATGAGTACTGAATCCACATCACAAACATAGGTCACTTTGTCCCATATTTCATGCCTCACTGACTTCAGTTCAATCTTTTGTTTTTGCTTGAAGCATGAAACTGGATGATTGTATACATCTTTCTTAGTACCACATCTATACAAAAATGTCACTGTACCCTACATTTTATATTTTACCAGCTTAGGTTAAATGTTTACATTTATCTCATAGCCATAAAAGGTTTTTGCATGCTGTGGTAATACTATTCTATCCAGAATCATGAAACTTTATGAGGGGATGCAGCTTGATGAGCACTGTTTTCTCATTTCTGTAGTAGGTCATTATACTGCTATTTTATGCTTCACTGACTTGGTTTCAATCTTATATTTGATGTTCATTTCTCAGGTACTGTTCATGTTTGAATCATGAAACTGATGCTGATATGCATCTCTGTTAGTTCCATACCTTTACAACAAAAGAAGCTCATTGTGACCAATATTTCACCTTTTACTGGCTTTGGTTAAGCTTTGGCATGATATATGCATACTATCCTACGTAGAATCATGTAACAGTCCTGTCTGAGTTAGTTTGTTCTGTCCAGGTATTATAAATTGTAAAATGTTTTAGAAATCAAACCTTCACACATATGGCAGTTTTATTTGAAGCTAACTCATCTGCATTCTTTTTGAACCTAGAAAAATGGCCTATGAATCTTACCCATCACCAGACATTTAACTTGAAAAGTTCCCCCATCTGACTGATAAAAACACTTGTCTGAGATGGTTGGAGGGGCTGTTAGGTTTAATTTTTCCAGTGATAATAACGCTGGCATTTTCATCAACAGTCTTTACATTATGTGCCTGAAATTGTATGACATACATTATAACACAGTTTGTATAATATACATTAAAACCAGGGATCCTGAAATTCTAATGGTTCCTGCCAAACATTTTTTCAAAACAATGTGGTGGCCATATATTTGTGAAATTTAATATAAAAACATTCAAAGGTTTTATAACAAATTGTGACAAAAAAAGAAAGAAAAGGTTGATATACCTAATTATTAAATTTTCCGAAAAATGTGTCATTTTAAGTTCCAGATTTGCTGCTGCTTTAGTATTAGTATTATCCTTCCAAGATTTGCTGTTTCCTCTCAAACTAATTATTTATAAAAATCATATTTCCTTTCACACTATGCTTTAGAATTTCACCAGACAGAATTTGTTTCCATTCTACTGTTTTTGAAAAGTAATTATTAATTGACAACAAGCAGACCTTCTACCTCAAAAATACATAACATCTAATAGACAGGCATTTCCAATAAAGTCAGATGGTCAAGTTTTATTTCATGAGGTCCCCAAATAAATCTTGGAGTAGGATGATAAAGGTTAGTTGCTCCTTACTAGTATCTTTTTTTTATTCAGGTCTAGGCTTGACCTGTTTTGTTCTAAAGGTGTGATGTGCTGACACACAGCAATAATATATACAATAAAGATTGTTTATAACATTTCAGAGGGGACTGTGATTTTAGAACAGTATAACTGAGAAACATTATATCCAAATTCGTTTATTTTTCAAAATGTTTATGTACTTGTCCTTGTTGATGATGCTGGACATACATGTAGTAAACAATTTATACAGGTATGATTACTGTCAGAATTCGTATGTAATGGTAATAAAATTTTCAAGAAACAACATACAGTTGTATAAATACATGTTATCATGAAGAAGAAAAAAAAGATAAACCAGTAAGTTTACCATCTGATGAAAGTGTCAACATACATGTACAACATGCATCAACCAGTGAATCATAAAGATCACTTTTATGTGAAAACATCTTTGTTCAATAACCTATTGACTAGTAAATTAGCCCTTTATTTATTTGGATGGAAAGAAATTGTAAATAGTCATTTGTTTTCTATTAATCTGAAATTTTTTGGTTGACAACATTTTTCAATGAGATGGAAATTCTTATATACATGTAGCTTCGTGCCTTAAGAGACATTGTTTTCTTTTCTGACTGGCGAATTTTCAGCCATTTTCACAATAGTCAGAATTCAGAATGAACTTGAGAAAGATTTACTTCGAGCTGTACTCAGTTAGTCAACATGCAGGTAGAGAATGATCGCTACAGAATATTTCTAAATTATATGTCAAAAAAGTATAAAGCAAAATACATATAATTTCTTTTCATGCTTTAATGCTTTAATTACATTGAACCAGCAGCCTGTGATTCTAAAATACCGATTATGAATGAGGTGTGATTATCACGCCTTTGTTAGACCTTTGTTATTTACTGATTATGAATGACGTATGATTATTGCATCTTTGTTACACAGCGCTTTTGTTGTTTAAATGAACGCCATTGTTTATCTCTCTTTGGCACATCAGGTGATAAAAATGTTATAATTGAGCTAATTTTCTTAGGTGGACCATACAAATCAAACGCAATATACAACTAAACATTGTAACTAAGGAACCTAATAACAAAGCCATTGGAATACATATTAGTTAGAAATTTGGCTGGGGAATTTGAACTTGAATATTATATCAGAGGAAATGATGTATCCAAGAACATAATAAACAATTGGGAAAACATAATGATCAAACAATCTTAGTTGGCGACGCCTCTCTTGATTGCCTGAAAAAGAAACAATGTGTAAACTAGACCTAGTCACCTTTGAATTAAGCTTAGTCAGTGACACTTTTATTGGTTGTCAGACAAAGAAACAGTTTGTAACCTAGACCTAGTGACCTTTGAATTTTACTTAGTTAAGGTGTTTATTTGACAGCATGATAGATAAACCAATCAAAGACAGTTTGATATAATGATATTGGAGACATCCTATGACCGAAGTCCGGTTGCTCAGAGTATGTGGCAGTCAAAACCTTAGATCTGCCGTACATGTCTGGCAAATACATTGATTTCAGAATCTCAAATTATGACACTTTTTGTATAATATATATTTAACACAGTTTGTATGACATACATTTTAATAGATTGTAAGACATACATTAAAATAGTTTGTATGATATACATTATAACATGGTTTGCTAGCAAGACATAGTATATTTGCTGAATCCTTGAAACTTGAAAGCTAAAGCAATTACAGTTGAGTATTTTTAATGTGGACCATATCTTTTTCAGGAATGTCACCCAAATCTTCTTCATCCAGTACTCACAACAGTAATCTGAAATGTCTAGTGTGTGGGGACAAGTCATCAGGAATCCACTATGGGGTATTGGCCTGTGAGGGATGCAAGGTAAACCTAGAATAATAGTTCTGATCATGATTTTCTACATGTTCAACAAATAGGGGCTAATTCTTTTGGTATTTTCCAGAAAAAAAATGGGATCCATGCCTGACCCCGCATTATAAGTGGGTTAGTGAGTTGTCAAGGCACGAGTTATTGAGGGAAAGGTGTACTTAGCAAACAATACATTGGTCATTTGACATATCTTAATGATACATCAGTATTTTTTCAAGCTGTTTGAAATGTGAAATTTTCATCTTGATTGAAATGATGATTCTTTTATTTCTCAATCTTCTGTTTTATTATTTGATACCTCAGTTAAAACTAACCTGAAGTTAA
Organism: Margaritifera margaritifera; assembly: GCA_029931535.1. Taxonomy (NCBI): domain Eukaryota; kingdom Metazoa; phylum Mollusca; class Bivalvia; order Unionida; family Margaritiferidae; genus Margaritifera; species Margaritifera margaritifera. The sequence goes on from JAQPZY010001121.1 coordinate 338,023, forward strand.
CAAATATTTTTGTTTTAGATATGAGATTATATCAAACACATACTTACAACCAATATATTGGTCATTTGATATATCTAAATCGCAAATTGGTATATTTTAACAGCTGTTTGAAATGTTAACTTCTCTTCTTGATTCAGCTATAACATCAAAATTTAAGGTTAGAAAATAATACTCGAAAAACCAACACCTTTATTGTATATGATTTACTCTCTTATTCTTTTTCAAAAAAAATTCTGCAATATTTTCTGTCTTTTTGCAAATGTAAATCTTGTCTCTATTTTCTTTGAAAATTAAAAGGATTGGAGAAAAATATGAATGTTCTGTGTATGAAAAAATATGATACATTTAATTAATTATGATTTTTATGGATAGATAGATGGTGTACTAAAAATTAGATGGGATGAAAAATTACAAGAATTACGGTAGTTAACATAGGTTTCTGTTCTTATGATAGTACATTAGCCTGCTCAGTGAAATGGTTGATATCAGGCCCACTTTGGCCTTTTGCTTTTACGCAACATTCAAATAAAAATGGTTTGTAGATGGTCTTTACCATCAACTTCAAATGGCTGAATGAAAGGAAACTCTCATCCTGAAAAGCCAACTCAAAATTCTTGAGGAATTGTTTTTTTTAAATTCCGCAATATTTAATTGTCAAGACAATAAAAAAAATATTTTAAATCGTTTAATTTGAGTTTTCATGATATGTTTTTAAACAGGTGGTAGTAGTTAAATATATGGGCAATGAATTTGATAACTTGTCAAACGACACGAGGAATAATTGTAAAACTCCTCCTGTATTCTTCAGGGTTTTTTTCGAAGAGCACTGCAGGATGTTGGAGATCCAGCCAGAAAGAAGTGTTTCTATAACAAAAATTGTGAAATAACTGTGCTGACAAGAAACCGATGCCAATATTGTCGTCTGCAAAAGTGTTTAGCATTGGGCATGTCTAGATCAGGTTGGTAAAGTTTCAGATATACTAAGTCTAAATTTAAATTTTATTTTTTAGCTCACTGTGCTGTAAGGCCACACTAGCTTATGCCATGGCCCAGCATTTGTTGTGTGTTGTGTGGCAGCTCATATAGTGTGCATTGTAATTTGTACATCTGTCAGCATTTTTTTTTCACTGAACCAATTTCAATTAAATGTGACAGATAACATCCTTTCATAGAAACCTTTCAAGTTTTTACAAAGTATGCCAGCTGCCATACAGTATGGGTTTCATTACTATAAATATAAATACCCATATATGTCCCTTCAAAAGTACCACTAAACAGAATTTGACAAAATTAACAGAAAGTATTCTTCCCTTGAGACCTTTCAGGTTTGTTTAAACGTGGCAATCTGACTTCAAATATGGCCACTATTACTGCATATAGAAAAAAGCCTTTTAATGGCTTGTTCATAAGAAGCGTTCAACAGAATTTTACCAGATTTGACAGAAAGCAGTCTGGCATGAAGACCTTTCAGATTTATACAAATGATGCCTATCTGCTATCAAATATGGCCACCATTACTAAAAAATTGAAAAACCTTTAAGTAGCTTCTTCTCAGTGATCACATAATAGAATTGACCAAATTTTGACAGAAAACATCCAGGCATAGAGATGTTTTAGATTCATGCAAATGATGCCAATCTACCATCAGTTTCATCCTGGCATAAAGGTTTTTCAGTTTTGTACATATGATGCTGATCCACTCTCAGATATGACCAGAATAAATTTAATTGACTTCTCTACTGCTTAAAAGAATCTGAAGTAAATTTGAGAGAAAGCTTTCTGTTGTTACAGATTTTCTGTTGAATGGTGTAATGCAGTAACATAAGTAAGGTGAGTAATATCAGGCCCACTTGAGCCTCTTTAGATTTATTGTACTACAAGTTCTCACAACTTATATTGTATACTCATGATGGGTCATGTGTTGGCATAGGTTGGTCTTTGAGTTGAAATAAACAAGACAGGCTTTCATGGGCAACCACTTATTCTTGAATGTGTTGATGGAGCTTGGAATTGAATCTGGGACTGCAGAAATGCAGAGCAAGTGTGAATGAATGCCAAACTAGGACCCCCAAAGACAAATTTAACTATAAACTGCATCGTAATAACAAACATTTTGTTACTATGAATGCTTTGTATTGACCCTAAATTGTCATGGCAAGGGACCACTTTGTGTGTGTATATGTATGTATATATATATATATAGATATAGATATATATATATATATATATATATATATATATATATATATATATATATATATATATATATATATATATATATATATATATATATATACACTGACACCAATATAATCTAATAGGTTAGAGAGTTATTGTTCATTCCAAACAGGAATCGAACCCATGCCGCAAGTAATAGCACATATTGCCTAGCTCTCATGCACCATATGTATAAAAGGAGAGAGAGAGAAATCAGGTCCAATCTATTTTAATCTTAAAAGGCACAAATGACAAATGAAATTTCTGTACTCCGAGTCCTTTTGAATTCAGTTTGAGAATGTCTCAGTTATAGATCTTTTTTATTTTAGTATATTGTGCTGGAGGAATTTAGAGAATTCAGGGCAGGGTGATTGTACTTGCATAAGTAAGTGCTAGTACTTGATTAATTTTCCAGACTCTTTCATTTTATCAGGTTAACAAACGTTCAATAAATACAGATAGTGCTGACTCAGATCTGTCATTTCATTGGGATACAGCAGATCAGTGTCAATGACATATTCTTTTGACCCTCTTCTACAAAAGAATGCATACAGTAGGCACTGCACATGTTGCTAGAAAACATTATAAACACTGATCTGACTAATTGCAAGCATGTCTGATATGTGCATGCACATAATGTTAGCTGGTGCCCTACCATATGTATCTGTCTATATTTACTGTTGAATTTGATGTTTTGTGATTCTGATAGGGTTTACGTGTCCAATTAGTCAGAGTTGTTGTCATTTTACTATTAGGTTTGGCAGGTGTCAAGCATACAGATCTGTTTATTTGAATTATAGCTACTATTTTTGTAACAGTCACAAATTTACATGTATGTAGAGGTAATACATACAGCTGTATAGTATATCAAGAATGCAGATGTTAATCATGTACTCTGCATCACCCTAGGGCCGATTGAAAATTTGCATGCCAAATTAACTTCTTCATCTCCAACTAAAATATGCAATACAGTTTACAGAAAGAGAGTTGGTTGGTTGGTTGTTATGGGTTTAACGCCGTTTTTCAGCACATGATAGGCTATACATGGCAGCCAGTATATTTGGTGGAGGAAGAACCCGAGAAAACCCCGGGAAGAACCACCGACCCACAGGAAGCTACTGGCTAGCTTTCTCACATACCCACGTTGGCCGAGCCCAAGACTCAAACACATTTGGACAGAGGTGAGATGTCAGTGATCTGTAAAGGCGAGCGCCTTAGACCACTCGGCCACCCGGGGCCCCGCAGAAAGAAAGAGTGCGAGGGAGAGGTGTACATGCATAGAGGATAAAGTATGGTTTCAGGGAACTGGTCTGTTTACATCTTCAACTTAAATTATTTTTTTAAGCTAATGGAAGTCAAATTAAACAACAATCACTATCGAAAGGGGACATACATTAATATGATGCTTACACTATGTTTCTGACCCATTTGTGAATAAGGATCTTCTAAAACACATTCTCCAAATTAAGATTATTTTTAATTCCATGGCCAAGTCAGGTGGTAATAGAGCATTTAAATTTAACTAAACTGCTTTCCAAGTGTGGAAAATTAAAACTCCATACTGAATCTCTCAAAATCATTCAAATAAAGTACATATGGAGGTGCTTCTAATAAGTCTAGAATATCTAAAAATAACTTTTTGTTTCATTTAAGTCTCAGTGCAAGTGTTTTTAACTAGAACACTTCAGCACAGCATGTAGCCCACACTTTTCTGTCATCAGTTCCCTACCAAGTCCATGGTCCTCACTTCCGCCTCCCTTTTTCTTAGGAAGACGGACAGATTCAAAAGTTGTGTTGTGCATACACAGACCACCCAAATAATACCTACTCATTATAAGTCTTGGTGAGACATGATGTAGGTAGATTTACATTACATGCATGTACATTTGGTATCATAAGGCAAATCATAGTTTAAGGGTTTGGTTTGTGCAAACTTAGCGCTCAACTGGTTTTGTAATTGAAGAACAAGACTTGTGCTTTCTTGCAGGTGCAATTCATCTTGCAATTTGGTGTATGCAGGAATGTATTTTAACATTTGATTGCTGCACAAATTCAGCACCATATATCAAACACTGCACCTGTGTCGTTAACAAAGAAGTTATAGTCCAAGACAAATGAATTTTGTGAATATTCATGAGGGTTTTATGGCTTTGGAGGCACTTAATTATATATAGATCACAGATGTTACATTTCAAGAGTACATCATATAAGAGTTTGATCTGTATGGAGTAATGCACCTAAATGTCATTATTAACATATATGTTGCATACATTACATTAGTAAGGAGGAATCAACAGAAAGTCCATATCCTAATGATAATCATATTTCACATCCTAATGTGATAATTTTAACAATTTTTAAAAATTAGGAGATCTGTCTTGAGAGGATGCAAACTCGTTTAGGAAACTTTGAGATGATTAACCACCGATGAAAAACTTGAATTTATTACAAGGATGCAGTTTATATAACAAGATGAAGCATGTTATAATGTTGTCCATCCAGCAAGCCATCTGTTCATCTGTCTGTTGCCAATTTCATTTCCACACGATAACTTGAATTGTCTACCACCTACAGTTACCAGACTTTGGGGATAGCATGCAGTTGGGGTAAAGAAGAACCCTATTGATTTCTGACTCAAAAGCTCAGGTCAAGGTCACTGTGACTGAAAGAAGAAAATTGGTTCTGCACAATAGCTTGAGTTCTCCACCATCTACAGTTAACCAAACTTTGTGGATAGCTTGCACTTGAGGTAAGAAAGAACCCTATTGATTTAGGGGTCAAAGGTCAAGGTCATTGTGACTGAAAGAAGAAAAATGGTTTCTGCACAATAACTCGAGTTCACCACCATCTACAGTTATGAAACATTGTGTATGGCTTGCACTTGAGGTAAGGAAAAACTCTAAATTTTGGGCTTGAAAGGTCAATGACAAGATCACTCTGACTGAAAGAAGCAACATGATCTCGCAGACTGACTGAGTTCTCTATCATCTAATCATCTATGGTTACAAAACATTGTGAATAGCTTGCACTTGGGGTAAGGAAGATGCTGTTTGATTTTGGTGTCAAAAGGTCAAAGGTTAAGTTGATTGTGACTGAAAAAAGAAAAATGGTTTCTGCATAATAATTTCAGTCATCTGCATAGTAGAGGACTATTTAATATTATAATGTGCTGTTCATTGTATTCTTGTTTGCCTCTATCTTTTATAAATCTTTTAAAGAATTTTTGCAACTTGAGCATTTAACATTTATGATGTAGGACTAGATGTTTATGTTTATTTTCAAGGATTTATCTTTAAATGTTTATAACTCAACTTGTAGTTTGTATTATAAAGCCAGAGTTGTGCCGACATGCTCTTAAACTCTGTACGTACATATACATGTGAGCACCCTTCATCACTTGATTATGTTTTAAAGACCCCCAAAAATGCAAATATTAAATCTTGTTGACTTGAAGTACACCTCTCATATAATTTGTTATATCCATTGGATCTACCAGCTATCAAGATTCTACTGCATTTTGAAATCAGGCAAGAAAAAGAATTTTAAGAATTTTACTTAAGAAATTTTATTTCCAATGGATCAGAGATTTTTTTCTAAATTGATTTGCACAGGCCCAGTCACCCCAGAAAAATCACTGTGGCATGTGACTTTGTATGATCTGTTGTTGTCCAAAATGGAAATTTCATGTGCTGGTTGAATACAGTTCTACATATGTTCACTTGGTGCTTAGTGCTGTGTCAGGTGAGCCACAGGGGAAATTGCAGCAGGTACAGGTAGATTGGAGACAAGGTCTTGTCATATATATTTATTACTTTTTGTATAGCCCAGAAGAGTATTGTGTTTAAAACTTTGTATAGTTTCTTCTGGCAGTCATATTGTTAGAGTACTTGATCAGGTTCGAGGCAGTTCTTTTTAAAATTAATAATAGGGTAATTGTTCAAGTAAGAATAACATTATACATGGTTTGGGAAGTTCAGATGTTCGTAGACATTTGGAAAGAATTTGAATAAAACCTTTCCTTGAGTTCTGGAACTATTTGAATTTTACAAACCTTGTGTGTCTCTAAATTTTCCTGACTTTGAAAGTTAGGATATTGTCCAAACACTGGTTTTCCCATGACAAGACCATGCTGTATGATAAGCTGATCCCCATTTTTACAACTTTTTGGAAAATTGTATTGCTAGAAAGCTCTTACCAATTATAAACTCATCCTCAGCATTTCCAAATATTTACGAGGTGGACTTTCTGAGCTTATCAAAAAAGAAATATTATACTTGACCGTTTGAATTAGTGATGATGATTTGAATTGCTTATTAACAGTATTGAAGGCATTCCTCTAGTGTGGGTGAGTTAAAACATCCTGTTGATAAGCCTTCTACTGTACTTTCAGCGGCCAAACTTGGACGCCGGTCTAGAAAGATGAGAGATCTGATCCGCAGTATAGAGGACAAACAGACAGAACAAGCACTTCATGGTCTGCTGAGTTTGAATTCTGACATCGACCCTGCAAGGCAGCTAGTGGAGGCCATGGAACCAAATGGTCTAAATCGCACTGAGCTCAACCGACAAGAAATTAACCATCTGTCTGTTACTGCATTACAGATGCTGCTAAAACAGAGAGCTCAAGCTGGTCCAAACTTTCCGAAATATAGTAGAGCCGAAACCTCCATGCTATCCGAATCTCCTGCAATTTCCAAACCTGATATTGACTCTTCTATGACATCTGAAAATGAACAACCCTTGGATCTCTCAGATGAGTCCAATTCCACATCATCCCAAGATAAAAATTATGGAATTCCATTGAATTTGGTCACTTCTGCATCCAGATCTATACCCACTAGCTCACCATTTCCTCTTCCGTCTCCTCTTTCATTACACACATTTCCACACCACCAAGTGGTCATCAAAACAGAGAATGAAGAAGAGGAAAGGATATTTGCCCACTTTCCAACAGCAGTAGATCCATATTTGAATTTGTCAACCCGGAATAGTCTGATACCAGAGCAGATTAAAAAGGCACTCAGTGCTCAGCAACAGTCGGTCATTGTTCAAAATATGACTCTTGATCTTCGAAAAAATATAAAAATGGAAGAAAAAATAAGTCGAAGTCCGATAAAAAAGCGTCCATATGTTCCAGAGAGTGAAGTTGAAGAGGGTGAGGTGATCAACAAACACTTACGATTAGGCACAGACTCACGATACAGTAGTGGTAGTGGTAGTGATACCTCTCCTTCACCAGGAATACTACCTTCAGAATGTAGTCGAGTTGACATATTTCCCACAGGCATGATCAGTAATAGAGTGAACCAGATTTCTTCAGATTACATAACTGCACAGGCTCTACGAGGGCATCAATTACCTGTCATGACAAGTGCCAGTCTTGAGAGGCAAAATGTGTCACAAGCGGACAACAACACAGCTGTAGTAGCACCAATTGTCAAAAATAAGTTTCCTTCACCACTTAGTAAAGAGGATGAAGCTCGACTTACAGTTCCCCTTTTAACGTACAAAATCCATGAGTCTTTCTTCAGTACCTTCACTTTCCTGAAGGCTCGACTCTCAGAAATGCAGTATAAACTGCGGGAATTCAAAGGGCTTGACTCAATGGATGGAATGATCAACAGACTGATTGCTAAACACATTGAGGACTCTAATTTCCAGGTATTTTGTCTATTTATTTCTTTGTTTGTCTTTTATTCTCACTGCACTCCCAGTAATTCTTACAATATTTGATGTTTGCTTGCATAAGTAAATGGTGAGACCTGCTGTATTCAATGTAATATCCTCACATGCCTTAATAAGCATATACACGTATCCATCTTTTTGGTTAAAACATAAAAAATAGCCACTTTTAAGTGCACGTATCTCCATCCCAGCATACCTTGTTGGAGGGAACCAGCTACTAAAATTGCCTAAAACATAATGATTTTCTGAGAAACTACAATCATTCATGCCTGATATATTGTTACCACTTAACTTTGTGGGTTTATTTAGTCTTAAAAACAGACTGTACATGTGTTATATGGACATAACCATATTAGGAGAGAATGAACTCCAGAGTAAAGAGTTTTCAACACAGTCAAAGGGAGCCAACTCTTTAGTAAGCACATGCACATTATGACATCGTCACTGTGACCTTATTATGATGAGCTTTAATGTGATGAAATTTACTCTAATATTTTTAAAGTGGACAGTGCAGGTATTACATTGACTACTACAGTAGGTTGCCTTTTTTGATGGCAAGTCGTGTCTGGCACTAGCAGCCTTCTGATTATCAGCATTGAGATTTTGTTTTAAACTTTTTGCAAATTGGGTAATGTGATGTACATTGTTACATGATGGGCAGAGTGGTAACAACATTCTGTGGAACCCTTGTCGTATCTAACTGAAAAATGTTTGAAGTAACAATTTTGACTTTTGCAGACTTTTTTGCGTTAATATGTTAATATTTTCTCTAATTAATGCTAAAATATATGTCTCACTGTTCTAACAAACCATGTCATTTCACTGTAATGTAGTGGCCATCATGTCATTTCACTGTAATGTAGTGGCTGCCATGTCATTTCACTGTAATGTAGTGGCTGCCAGCAAGCTTGTCAGTATATTTTGATGGTGTACTATGCCAGGACCTTCTTTTTTTGTCACAAAGGTGGTAAAGGTTATTAGATGGAAGCAACCTGCAATAACATACTGTAAAATTGGAAATATTCATGGAGAATTTAATTTCATTTTTTACATCAATACAAAATATCCACAAAATTAAATCCATCCTGAAAGATAGTATTGTAAATTAGGTGTAAGCCTCAAGGTAAACAGTTTGACCCCACAATTTTATCATGCCAAAAATTATCTGTGTACTCCCAAACCACAAAATTTGATTCCCCAAAAAATTTCAGATTTTACAATTTTCACATTAGCTGAGCTGGAAAAATAGTTTTACTTTTAAAATAATCTCTGAATATTAAAAAACAGAAATTAGTTTGACAGTGTGAATACAAAATTAATTTCAGTATTGATTACAGATTATTCAGAACAAACACTTTAAGTTTTTGGTCTACCAGCAGTGAAGTTAAACAGAATCTGATTGTTATAACCAGAGATTTTAACAAGTCAAAAAAAGGTTCATGTTATTCTTAAGTATCTACCCTTATGTGCAGTGTATTTTTGTACTGTCACAAAAGTATAACTAGATAATCAGATAGAAATTTGACTAACTTTAATAGTCTCCATGTCCTTTATTATTGTTTGGTAGTTAGGATTAAGTTATTCTCTTTTTGTTTTTTTTAAATTGTCGTCGCAAGCCATGGGTGACAATCTGCTATGCATCTTTATCACCCATGGCTGCCTGTGCGGAGATTTCCACATTTCTCATGAATATGCATAAACCTGCTTAACCAATCACTGAGAGTGTAACATTTTCTCACCATTGTGACCCAACATTTGAATGAGCCAATCCGAGTTTCTCATCCAAACACAGTCACTTATTGATCAATAAAAATGGGCACTTTCATTTATGTGTTGGAGATTTTTTAATTGTTTTGTTGATGACATATTTTTGTTTATGCATACTGATGAAAAATAGGAAATTTCAGCACAGGCATCCATGTGTGATAAGGAGCATAGGGGATTTTCACCCATGGCTTGCAACGATGTGTTTATGTAGACTTTGATGTTTACAACAAAAGTTTTAGTGTTGAATCAGCATATAAGTAAATCTGGAAGTTCAGACTGGTTCAAAAACTTCTTTTGAGATATGGTTTAATAGAGCTCAAAATAAGATTTCATGAATTTGGTATTTTAGTCCCAGGTTTTGTAACTAATTATATTTTCTAAATTTTGATAAAGTATTTTCTAAATACCATGTAACACAAGCTTATGGTACAAAAGGAGTCTGAATGATCAAGACATTTATCATGCCTTTGAGAAATTATCAAATGACTTAGTGACAAAGACTAAGTCAGGGTGCACTCAATTACATGTTTCTGTTTGATGGCCATTTTCACCATTATTGAATACCATCAATATAAATGTGTGTGGAATATCCGGAACTTCTCCCAGTTACATAATTTATATTAAAAGAATATGCCATGGTAAACCATTGACAAATATGTCTACAACATTGTCCAAAATGCTTAAAATTAAACTTATTTGCATATTTTGAATGCATTAAACAAATTCTTTATGTGTTTTTAGTCAATTTATATGAACAAAGTTAGCAAATATGCTGCTTATCTAGAGCTCTGGTTTAAATTATGAAGTGTCTGTAACCAGTATGTATTTATTAGGGGTCTGTAAACCAGTCTGTATTTAACATCTGTAATTTTTCTTTCATCTTGTAGGACAACATGTTTACATTTATTTGGAAGGGTTTATCTTGCTTAAGTTTTTGCAATTTTGGACTTTGCTTTTTGGAACTTAAACTTTTTATTGGCTCTATATAGCCAGGATTGTACTGATTTGCCACTAAACCCAATACAAACATACATACTGCCATTTTAGTGTCAGTTGTTATTTGTTATTATCTTTCCCAGTGTTTATTAAATTCCATAAATACACTGCACAGCTGTATGGACAAAAACTTTATCCCTGTTCAGGCTGCATGAGACTACTACTACTAAAAAAAACCTGCTATACCAGTGCTTATTTTTAGATCCACTCATCAAAGACCAGAAGAGTTTAAGTGATGACCTGGTCTGCATTGTGTCATCAGTCCTTTTATACAGGTTTGTTATTGCTTACTTCTCCAAAACTACTGGGAGGGTGCCATGAAACTTTACAGATGCATTCATCGCAGGGTCTAGCTGGTCCTAAATGAAAATGGTGTCCCTTTGAATTCTAATATGACCATCTTGAAAATCTTGTTATCACTACTTCTGCTCAACAGATGGTAACATTGATATGAGGTTTTCGCTAAAAGACTTCTTATGATATGTAGATGGTCCTAATGATTTTTTTGTTTTTGTTGGTTTTAATGGCACTTTTAATACATTATTAGCTAGATCATGCTGAGAAAATGGGAGTTAAGTGCCTTTCCGAACGACATATCGAGACAGCCTGGGTGGGTATTGAACCTGTGACCTGTGGATTATGAGTCGGATAATCAGCCAACTGAGGTGTGACGGCTCCCAGAAAATGGTGTAAATCTATCTCCAATATGACTTCCGTGGTGGCCATCTTGACAATCTTGTTATCACTACTCCTCCAGAATGGTCATATCAACATAGGGTTTTCACTAAAACGCTTCTTATGATATCTTGTTGGTCCTAAATTCAAATGGTGCTGATCTGATCCTCAACATGAAAATCTTGAAAAATCTTGAAAATATTGTTATTGCTTGTCCTCCTGATAATCAGCCAACTGAGGTGCGACGGCTCCCAGAAAATGGTGCCAATCTATCTCCAATATGACTACCGTGGTGGCCATCTTGACAATCTTGTTATCACTACTCCAGAAGAATTGTCATATCTACATGAGGTATTCACTGAAAGACTTCTTGTGATATCTAGTTGCTTCTAAGGGGAAATTGACATCATGACGTGAATATTTCACTAAAACATCTTCATCCTGTATGTAATTTGGCCTTGTTTGAAAATGGTGCTGATCTGACTTTACAAAATAGCTGCAATGAAAGCCATCTTGAAAATCTTGTTATTGCTACTTCTTCTCAATGGATGGTTGTCCTGACATAGGGTTTCCACTGAAACATTTCTAATTTAGTTCATCCAAAGTGAAAATTGTGTTAATTTGACCTCACAAAATGGTTGCCATAGCAGCCATCTTTTAAAAGAAGTTGCTTCCCTTCCTGAACAGACAGTCAATCCTGAACAGATAGCCAGTGTCATATAGACATGGGTTTTGACTACAATGGTGCAGATATAAGCCCCCTCACACTTTGGCTGCATGCACATGGGCCATCGTTAAATTCTTGTTATTGGCTACTCCTCCTCAATGGATTGTTGAATTGACATGTTTTCATTTGTAATATGTAGTTGGTACTTTAGACCTTTCCATTATGATTTTAAAGGGTGGCCATATTTGTATCATGTGACATTCTGTCACTATTTGCAGTATTGTAAGAATAATTTTGCTGCACACAGAAATACATAAATAAATAAATACTCTCACATTTTTCATGAATGAATTCCAGTATGTTTCAACATGTTCAGTCTAAACAATGCTGTTCAATAAATAGCAAAATGTTTATTACAGCAAAATTAAAAAGCATGGGAAATATAATAGAACTACAGATGATGAAAACACTTGTGACCCCAACATCATAATGATACTTTCTTTTTTATCGAATTAAATTATTAAGTTAGTAATCATAAAAATCATTATTTGTTGCTACATGTATCATAAACAGCATGAAAGAAAAATGCTGTTCTTTCCCCAAAATTGCTTGTATGATACAATCACAAAAATAAGTCTATATTTTCAAAGAATTTTTTTTCTTCAAAATATTGTACTTTAATAAGTACATTTTTCTTTAAAATTTCAAGAAATGGAGGAAATTAATCATAATGCCCATAAGCATTATTTTTTTCTAGTTGTTATACATCAAGATGTAAAAATCATGTGTTTCACATGGGTGATTTTCTGATAACTTTGCATTTCAGTTTTTTTGACATAGTTTGACATATTTCATGATTCCTCAGTAAACTAAAATTTCATTTAAATTAATGGAATAGTTGGATTGTTACTGAATTTTCCTGCATGATGACTTTTCAGAATACAAAGATATATTAGTGAACATAAGTGTCATGATTAAAGTGTCATTGTTTAATTACTTTGATTCTAGTGTAACTGTTTAATCTAATGTTTGAGAGTGCATATTCAAAAAAGACATGAAGTTTATTGATTGTAATAAAGCTGGGTTCCCAAACTTTATTGATCGCGACCCAAGATGCAGTACCAGTATAGGGTCGCGATGGTTCTCGCGACCCTCATTTGGGTCATGACCCAGGGTTTGGGAACCACTGTAATACAGGAATATGGAAGTGTTTGCAGTATTGCTTTTTTCAGAAAAAAAATGATTCAATCATTCTCGGGTCAGGCACATATGTAATCAGTACCTTAATAGTGAATATGTGTTGTGACACAGTGGCTAGGTGAGGTAAATATGGAAGAACTTTCCACCAGAAAAATAAATATATTATTATGATGCTAATCTCCAAAATGGCTGCCTTCATGGCCATCTTGAAAATCTTATGGCTATTTTCCTGATTGGCTGGTCATATAGACTTGGGGTTTTTCACTTAAACACTATAACAGTATGTAGCTGGTTCTGAATGAAAATGATGCTGATCTAACATCCAACTTGGCAAGCATGGTGGCCATCTAAAAAAAATTGTTATTTCTACTTCTCTTGAAATAATGGTGGCATTGACATGGGTTTTAACTAAAACACTTCTTGCAGTGTGTAATTAACTCTTTAACTATGACTCACATGTATATACGCTGCATAAATGTGCCTGGCCTCTGCAGTGACTGATAAATTTGTTTATAAACAAAGCACTACTACCCCCAGTGACTGATATATCCACTAGCTGGTTATGCTTCCTATACCTCAGTGACTGATAGATTCCCTCTATTTGTTCATGTTACAATCGGTCTTATTGGTCAATAATTGGAAGTAAAAGGACATTCAGCCAATCAAAATAGAGTTAACAAATGATTGTTCTTACTAAATCTGGCGATTTTTTGCAGTTTTGTACCACGTGTTAGTTAATACATGCATTTGTAGTTGACAGTGAAAACAGTGGCTTTTGTTTACGCAAATGATTCAGAATTCAAATTTTCAGGTTCTACCGAGAACACACTTGACAGTTTTGAATTAAGAAGTGTAGGCAATGACATTGAACTATCTTCTTAGTCAAGTCTGTCCAAAATTGAGACAGAATCTGATGATGAAGACAGTGAAGTGTGGACAAGAGAGCCACATGCTCAAAAAGTCACAGTGTTTACCGAAAGTGTCGACCCAGCTTTCGTTTTAGATGAGCAGAAGAAAGAAATTGACAAACAGTGCATTGTCCTTCTGTCTATAAAGCATAACTGCTTCTATAAATACCATAAAGAGCAATGTAAGAAGTACTAGAACATAGTGACTAATTAAATATTTTTAAAGTAATTACATGTATATATTTGACCAATAATTTTGTATAAAAGACTTAGAGATAAATTTTAGTGTTTAAAAATAGTGTTTTGTGTTCTGTCGATGGATTTTATACCAATCTTGTGGATGTCAGCAGGATTAAAGAATCAAACAGACATAAGGTAGTTATAGCTTTTATATATGCATGGTTTTAGTCTCTAAATTAGTTTATTATACAGAAAATAATGAACACAATTAGCCCATATCCCCAAATCATCAGCTGAAAAGTTATCATTTGGCTGCAGAAGCACTAGGCTCTGGTAGTCAACCCCCAAATCAGCTGCAGTAGTGACACCAGCAGCTAGGCAGAGCAGTGAGCCACTGCAGTAGCACTAGTAGTTAAAGAGTTAATTGGTCCTAATTGAAAATGGTTTAGATCTGACCACTAGCATTTCCATGATCTCAAGTTGAAGTAGGTCTTGTTTTCATATTCATTCATGATAGCAAGTCAAAGGTCACTGATTGCATTTTTTTTACTTAAGAGTTTATGAACTTACATATATACAAATGAATTTTGACCAGACTTTGTATTAGTCATTTTTCAGTCAACAAGTTGAATAGTCAGCACTCTGTCATTGGTTTCATGGTCAAAGGTCTTGACTTGGATTTTTATCAGTAATGGCTTGTGATCATCATAACAAACAAAAACAAATGGATTTTTATCAAACCCAGTTTGTGGATATATCAGAAGAATGCCTTCAATGATTCCACTTCATTAACTTGGGTATATTTTCAACAACAAAAATTAATTATGGATTTAACCAAACTGAGCATGTGGGCATATCATGAACATATCTTAGATAAGTTAAATGATCTTCTATCCATGATATCAGGTTCAAGGTTAAATGCCATAGCAAAGATTTTTGTACTGCACTTATCACTCAAACACGTAAGAAAATAAATTGCTAATAATCCATTATATTTCATATCATCAACTTTCTTTCAGGGACCAGATGGTCGGCCTTTGAAAACTGGTGAGGTTTGTTGGAATTCCTTCCAGAAGTTGCTAAACAAAACCATTCAAGATGTGATAAACTTTGCCAAGAAAATTCCAGGCTTCACCAACCTGGATCAAGAGGACCAAATTAGCCTCATTAAAGGGGGTTGCTTTGAGGTATGATCAGGGGCTAGAGCTTTTCTTCAGGTTTAAATTACTGTTAATTCATTTATTTTTGTGGGTATCAAGTTTCATGGTTTTGCAAAAAATGACATTTTCATCAGGACTTAAATTCATGGATTTAGCAAGGGGTTCTGTTGTTTCCACAGTAGGATCAGTGTTCATTGGGTCTTTAAATTCATAGCTTTGGGAAGGGTCCTATTGTTTCCACAATAGATCAATGTTCATTGGGTCTTTAAATTCATGGATTTGGGAAGGGTCCTGTTGTTTCCACAATAGATCATTGTTCATTGGGTCTTTAAATTCATGGATTTGGGAAGGGTCCTATTGTTTCCACAGTAGGATCAATGTTCATTGGGTCTTTAAATTCATGTAGTTGGGAAGGGTCCTGTTGTTTCCACAGGAGGATCAATGTTCATTGGGTCTTTAAATTGATGGATAAGGAAAGGGTCCTATTTTTTCCACAGTGGGAGCAGTGTTCATTAGGTCTTAAAATTAATGGATTTGGGAAGGGTCCTATTGTTTCCACAGTAGGATCAATGTTCATTGGGTCCTTACATTCATGGATTTGGGAAGGGTCCTATTGTTTCCACAGGAGGATCAATGTTCATTGGGTCTTTAAATTTATGGATATGGGAAGGGTCCTGTTTTTTCCACAGTGGGATCAGTGTGCATTGGGTCTTTAAATTCATGTATTTGGGAAGGGTCCTGTTGTTTCCACAGGAGGATCAATGTTCATTGGGTCCTTAAATTCATGGTTTTGTCAAGGGTTCTATTGTTTCCACAGGAGGATCAATGTTCATGGGGTCTTTAAATTAGCAACCATACAAAGTATGAAAATTGGTACCCCACAAAAAGCTTTCCATGACATCATTTGCAGAAGTTGTGCAACCAGATTGCAAGTCCTCCTGACTTTGTTTCTGCAGCATAGCTTTACCAAGCTTTGTTGCATTTCAGTCACATTTGGTATGCAATTTTATATTGACAAGATCTTGAATAAGTTAAATTTCCAGCATTCCATGACATCATTTATAGGAGTAATGCCCCCAGCTTGCCTGTCTCCTGATTATGGTTCTACTCTATACCAGGGTTTGTTGAAATTCGACCTGGGTTCTTTGGGGCTTTATATTGTCATGACCTTGAACTAAAACAATTTACAGTGTTCCATGACTTAGTTTACAAGAGTTATGCCCCCTGATTGTCTTTCCAATTGACTTTGATTTTCACTGAATGACTTTCCCAATATATGTTGAGTCAGCCAAATTTGGTATCGGACTTTATATTGTTAAGACCTTGAATGAGTCTGATTTCCAGTTTTTCACAACATCATTTACAGGAGCTATGAGCCCAGATTGCCTGTCCTCCTGACTTTGGTTTCTGCTGCATAACTTGACCAAGGTTTGTTGATTTTTAACCACATTTAGTATGGAGATTTATATTAATAAGACCTTAAATTAGTTTGATATCCAGAATTCCATGACATTATTTATAGGTATTATGACCCCTAATTACCCATCCTCCTGACATTGGTTTCTGCAGCACTACTTGACCAAGGATTGTTGGACTTCAACCAGATTTGGCATGCAGCTTAATTCTGATGTTGCCTTAAATTTAATTTCCAGCATTCTACATTGTCATTTACAACAATTATGGCCCTGATTGCTCTTTCTCCTTTGGTTTCTGCAGCATAACTTTATTAAGGAATAT
Source organism: Margaritifera margaritifera (assembly GCA_029931535.1). NCBI lineage: Eukaryota > Metazoa > Mollusca > Bivalvia > Unionida > Margaritiferidae > Margaritifera > Margaritifera margaritifera. Next base: position 355,215 of record JAQPZY010001121.1, read on the forward strand.
TGGATTTCAGCCAGATTTATCATATATCTTAATATTGATAAGACCTTGAATGAAAGTCATGTAGCTCTGCTGGTAGACTTAATATCGATAGGTTGTGGGTTAGATACCCACCCAGGCCAGCTTGGGTATGCTGCCTTGGTGTGTCATTGGAATAGGCACTTAGATCCCATTTCCTCAGCATGTTGTAGGCAATAATGTGCTGAAAGTGCATTTAAAAACAACCAACCGGCCAACATTGCCATCATTAAGGTGAGGAGTTACATCCCCTGGTTACCCATTCCACTGACTTGTTTCCCAACAAAAGTTCCTCTATTTAAGGCCCTTCCAATCAAATTGTAGTGAGCAGGCCTTTGTAATGCACCTATCGCTAATAGTGCTAGTTAAAAATAGCATTTTATTAACTAGGTACAGTATTAGCTTAGAGTGTATAATTGCAAAAGTTTGAAGTGAAAAAATAAAATTTTAATGTTCTGTGATGTTGGAATCACAAGACTGGACCTATGGCAACAACCAGTTACACAATTATAAAATTGTTTATGAAAGCAATGTTTCTCCATTTCATGTACAGGTTGGTTGTGTTGTCCATGCTCAATTTATTGATGGAGATACCAACACAATCTTCCTACAAGGCCATAGCTCACTAGTCAAGAGAGAAGACATGAAGAGAGGTTTTCCCCTCGGTGAACACTTTGTAGAGCTGATGTTCAACCTGTGTGTACGATTCAACACCTTCAAACTGGATGATGCTGAAAAAGCCTTGTTTAGTGCCCTTGTTTTAATATCTCCAGGTAGGATATTGCTTAACTGTATTGATGGTGTAAGAACTGACTGAGTATGTCGACTAGTGCCATTTCCGCTTAATCAAGTTGGTCAAGCATTGTTATTTTATAGTGGGAGGCCACAGTAGTGCAGTTTATACAGCGTAATCCAAGTATTGCGGGTTTGATACCAATCCTGGCCAGCCCAGGTTGGCTGCCTCAGTGTGTACTTGGGAAGGGCACTCAAGTCCCATTTCCTCAGCATGATAAAGCCAATAAAGTGTTGAAAGTGCTGTTAAAACCAACAAAAACAATTTTTTTTTGCTGTGAAATGACCAACTAATTGGATAGAATTTCTTTCATCAGTTTTGGTCAAAATCCAATTCTGCACAATTCAGGCTGTTTCAGACCTAAGACCACATAAAAAATACCCTTGTTTTGGAAATAGATCATGTATTCAGATTAATTGATTATAATTTGATCACCAGTTGATTAGGAAAAACTGATAATTAATCATGAAGTTTCAATCAATTCCCAACATTAATGTCAGCATAGATAGCTGTGGAAGGTTATGAGTTTTTAATCCTGGACCTATAGATACTAAAGTGTCTAAGCAAAAAATTTGAACTAATGTTTTTATGATCAGGTTTTAAAATCACACCTGGCCACATATTCTCATAATTTTGTGAGCAAAAAACTCCAGCTCAAGCTGAAAACCCCAACATCAGACATGATACTTATGGTGTATCCAATATAAAGAGACAAAAATTAAGAAAAATCGACAGTTTTGTTATAATAGTTTTATTCTAGTTAAAGCTATAGACTGTAAAAGTTTCTTGACTTTTTGCTTGAGTTTCTTGCTCAAAAAGTTTTGAGAATACTGAGCCTACAGTCTAAAACTTTTGCCGTTACCAAATTAATTTATAGTTCTTTAATATTCAAAAAATGTTGAGCAAATGAGCATTTAAAAAAAAAAAGTAAATTGAAGTTTTCAGAGGTGATAGAGTTAATCTTGCACTTGCAAAATTGTCTTTTCTTTAAGTTTGCCATATTCTGTCCATAGTTAGAAAGTGGATGATGGGAATTATCTGGCAAGATTGAATTGTTTTCATTCTCCTTACATAATTTAGAAGCAGGATTCCTGACATACAATAAATTAGTCACAGAATTTATTTGTATGCCCCGACAAAACAGTGGTAGGGACATAGTGTTGCCCTTGTCCATCTGTCCGTCCACCTGTGACACCTTGGTTATGTTTTGTGCTTAGGTCAGTTTTCAGGTACTGTGGTGGGGCATCTGTTCCATTTCAACTTAAATTATTTTTCTTGTCTTTGATATTTTAAGAGCAAAGTTCCTGATAAATGGCTGATCAGTTTGATGAGGCCTAAGATATTTAGAGTTTACATTTTTAGTTTTTAAAGTTGAGTTCAGTTATTTGCCCAGGCAGTTTTGCGACTTCATAGTCTGATAAATCAGCCCTCAAACATGTACTGATACTGATGAGCAGTTTTATGTCTGATCTCACCTCATCATAAAATCTTCATGAGAACTACACTCTCATCACAAAGGTAGGTCACTATGACCTATATTTATTGCTTCACTGACTCCAGTAAAATTGTGTGTTCTAGGTTTTTTTCTCAAGGTCTGTTTATGCTTGAATCATCAAACTGGATGCATCTCTCTTGGTATCACACCCTTACCACAAAAGAATGTCACTGTGACCTACATTTGACATTTTGCTGGCTTAGGTTAAGTTTTTGGGATTTAGCTCAAAACCAAATAGGTTTTTTAAGCACCCTGTATACATACTGTTATACTAAGATTCACAAAATTTGGTGAGGGAATGGATCATGATGAATACTACACCCTCATCACAGAAGTAGGTCACTGTGACCCATATTTCATACACTGTTTAAGCCAGAATCATCAAACTTAATGATTGTATACATCCCTATTAGTACCACCCTCTTACAACAAAAGAAGCTAGAGCCCCGGGTGGCTGAGTAGTCTAAGGCGCTCGCCTTTACAGATCACAGACATCTCACCACTCATGGGTTCGAATCTTGGGCTCAGCCAACATGGGTATGTGAAAAAGCTTGCCAGTAGCTTCCCATGGGTCAGTGGTTCTTCCCAGGGTTTTCTCTGGTTCTTCCTCCACCAAATATACTGGCTGCCATGTATAGCCTATCATGTGCTGAAAAATGGCGTTAAACCCATAACAACCAACCAACCAACCAACAAAAGAAGCTCATTGTGACCTATATTTCATCTTTTACTGGCTTATGTTTTTGTATTTAGCTCACAACCACATTGGTGTTTTATCTACTGTATAATACTGTTACACCTGGAATCATGAAATGTGGCAAAAGGGTGCATACTATTCTGTATAAAATCATGAAATTTGGGGATGCATCTTTATGAGCACTACTCCCACATTTCAGTAGTAGGTCATTATCGACCATATTTTATGCTTCACTGACTTGGGGTAAATTTTGTGTTTGATGTTCATTTTTCAGGATTGTTCATGCTGTAATTGTGAAATTGATGATGATATGTATCTCTGTTACTACCACACTCTTACAACAAAAGAGGCTCATTGTGACCAATATTTCCTCTTTTACTGGCTTTGGCTAAGTTTTGCATTTTGTTTTTGTCATGTTACATGCATACTATACTACCTAAAATCATGAAACTTGGTGAGTGGATGCATCTTGATAAATTCTTTATCCTTTTTGCCAAAAGAAGTCTTTGTGACCTATATTTCACGCTCAGTGACTTTGTTCAAATTTTGTGTTAATAATTCATTTCTTGGGTGCTGTTTATATTCCAGTCATTAAACTTGATAATTGAAGGCATTTCTGTTACTACAATGCCCTTAATACCAAACAAGGTCACTGTGACCTATATTTTATGCTTTACTAACAGGAGTTAAGTATTTGTGTTTATGATCACATTGATTTATGTTTTACTAGACCTATATACATCCTATCCTACTCAGAATGCCCTTTGTGACCAAAGCAGATGGAAGTAGAAATAAATATATTTATTCAATGGTAAACTTTCCATATTAATGACAATATGTTGTATATCGTGATATGTTACCCTAGCAGGTTAACTGTGTATTGTAGGTGTGAATGAGTATAGAAATTAGGTGAGTGGACTGCATGCTTTTCATGTGAGGCCTCACCTGTTGTGGTTAATCAGGGTAAGTTTTGGTGCAGGAGCTATGTACTGTTGGCTGTCACTCAAAAAAAACAATGTGACTTTCACCCAGTAATATCTGGCTTCTATGGGTGGACAATTTTAATAGCATTTCAAGCAGATTTTAAGAACAATGATTTTAAAAATTTAGTTAAAAAAATAACATTAATCTGTTTCTTATCAACATATTACCTCTATTTTGATATGATAGAAAAGAACGTTATTTTTTTAATTCTTTTATGCCAGGATCCCCGGGTGGCCAAGTGGTCTAAAGCGCTCACCTTTACAGATCACTCACACATCTCACCTCTCTGTGCGTGAGTTCGAGTCTCAGCTTGACCAACGTGGGTTGGTGAGAAAGCTTGCCAGTAGCTTCCTGTAGGTCGGTGGTTCTTTGCGGGGTCTTCCTCCACCAAATATACTGGCCGCCATGTATAGCCTATCATGTGCTGAAAAATGGCATTAAACCCCACAAAAACAAAACAAAATTGTATGCCCCGTCACAGTACATGGGTAAGTAGGTTGTTTCACAAGATGTCAGCACATTATTGGCCATATAGTGCTAATTAAATGTTCAAATTTCACATTTTAAAATGATTAAAAGTTCAAATGTAAAGATAAAAGATTGCAACAAAATCTTTAGTTGCAAAAGGGGCCAAGATCGCTTTAATCTGAATTTCTTTGCGGCATGACAGTGTTTGCAATGGCTACTGAAGACTAGTGAAAGTAGAGTTGAGCTATGTAATCATTGATAACACTGGTATGAAGATGTATTAACAGATTTTATTTTTGACTTTTGTGACATTTTCTTTATTGACTAACATGTAATTCCAGAAATAAGTGACCATACATTTTTAGTGCAGTATTGTGAAAATTATATATCAGTTTCCCCAAATAGAATCTCAGAATTTTAAGAAGTCAAAATGTTTTTATTACATTCTATTAAATGACCAGTCAGAAATTAGTTTAAATCATAATCTTTTAAATACATGTGTGGATAACGACATTTTGTTCACCTGTTCCAGATCGCCAGGGGCTGAAAAATCGTGAGAAAGTGAGTAAACTACAGGAGTTATTAATCCAAGCACTGCAGAATCAAGTCGGTGCTAGTCATCCTGAGGAGACAGGACTCTTTCCCCGCCTTCTTATGAGTATTTCTAGTCTGCGAGAGCTTGGTGTGGAGCACAGGAGGATGCTGGGTAGTCTTAAGGGACAGATCAGCTTTGCCCATGACCTCTATGCAGAAACCTTTGACCTTTTGACCTAATTGTTCTTGTGTCAATCTGTGCTTTTTTTGGAAAGGTTTTATGATGATGGGAACATATCATTTGATATTTATTGTGTGTTTGCAACCTTAATTAATAAAAATATGTACCTGATGGAATAAATATTATTTTTATTTCTTTGCTAAATAAATGTGACTTTCTTTTTATTTATTCAAAAAGAAACACAGTCTTTATTTTGGATACATGTTTCAACTCATGAAAAAGTTTTACCATTGGATAACAATGTAGGGAAATAATTGAAAAAATATTGCAAGTGTTGCTGTTTTTGAAAGTTTGAATCGATCACATATGACCCTACAAAAGACCTCTGCTTGTGAGGAATGAGAAAGTTCATTATTAATTATGTAGGGTACATAATTTATAAGTTTTAAAAAATGATTCTTTTCATCCAGTTTTTTGTGGTTTTTTTTTTTTATCTTATAAGTTTTATTTGGAAGATAAGACTTTTGACGAAGTATTTTAGGAAAATTTATGAATGTAGGTATGAAATGTGTCATGAGTAAACATTCAGAATGTTTCCATATTTTATGCAATACTAACAGCTTGTTTGATTTGTTGTCTTATTTATTTATTGTTAGAGGTTTGAATTAAGTTTTTAGATATGAAAGAAAATGAGTAATTTTTGCATCTTAAGTGCTGCTTCCAAATCAGTTCTTCTACGTTTTGTTTTGCCTTGAGTAATATGGATATTACAAGCTTTTTTTGTCACAATGTTTCCAGTTGAAAACAAATTAGCTACTAGTCTTTTCCTCAGATAACTGCCTTTTTATATAAACTACATGTTTTTATATGTGATTTTTCATTATCATCCAATCTAATTAAAATTGAGATCTCCAACGTATTGAAGAGCTGACAGGCACTTCAGAATTCCCAGTCCACTTACTTTTAGTAGCATATCAGATAAAGCATTGAATACTTTTAAGGGAGAGTTATTATTAGTAGAAAAAAGTTCCAAATTACATTTTTCACTTTAATAAATATGAACTCTTTAATTTGATTGATGAATCAAAAGTTCAACTGGACATGATCTCATGATTTCTTATTTATAAGTAGACCTTGATTTTAATTAGATTGTATTGTCAGCAAGATGAGTTTAGCTTCTCACAATTCAATGTGATATATATGTTAGTTATATATTTTGCAGCAATTTTTGAACAGGTTTTTTTTTTGTGGAAAAAATTATTCAAGGAATGCAAAAAATATTGCCCGTATCAGACCTTACCTTCATTTTTATATTTTTTTACAATGATATCCAACATCACCTTAAAGGATTTATAAATGTTTACTGTTTTTTTAAAGGAAAAAGTAGTCAAGAATTATGGTCAAACAAAATTTGGCAGTTACCAATGAAAATCGGCAGTGACCAACTGAATCTGTGACCAAGAATTCAGAATTTAGAGGCTGCAACATCGAGTAATAGGAAAACATGTTGACAAGTAATTGTTTGCAGAAAAAAGATCTTAGGAGTAAGTAAAATACTGTAAATTAAAAGGAAGAGTAAAGGGCTTTATTTTTATATAATAGTTAATTTCTGTAACCGTAAATTTTATTAGGTTGATATTTCATACCAAGAAGATTTCATCATATGCTTATGAAGCTGCAAAGCCTCTGCACTTGAAAGGCACTGTTTTCTGTGCTGAATTTTATTACATTTTATAACATTTATCACTGTTGGGGGGGGGGGGGGCGGGAGAAGTAGGAGTATATTGTCTAAATGTAACTTGATAATTGTGTCCTGCTTTCAAGTTTATATTCAAATTATTACAGAAGATTCCACAAGCTCTATAGATTATTTGGTGCTATTTAGCAGTTGTTGTGAAGAAATGTTCCATCTTGGCATTCGAGATCCATGTTGTACCAAATACACATAAAAATTTCCCAATATTTCATGCGACCTGCATACTGTCTTGTATGTCAACTGTCATTCTAGATATCCCCATGATTACAAGGGTGCTTTCCAATTTTACATTTAGTCTTATTTATGCAATGACAATTTTGCTTTGTTGTAAGATTTTATACAGATTTTATCATCTTATCATTATTGGTTGACCTGACATAGTATTGTAGGTTTTTTTCTCTATCGTTACACAGGTGCTGAATGTGATACTTCACTTTTCTGTTGACTTTAACTTAGAATTATATATAAAATTCATATTATTTTTTTCTTTTTGAACTTGACAGCCTATATAAAACTTTAGGAAATTGAAAATTCTTGAAGTTTAGCATATTGTCAATATTGTTATTTAAACTTTGATTCAGACTCCCAAAATTTGAAAAACATTTCTAAACACTAAATGTGTACTATTAGGTAAAGATTATTTGACGAATGCTTAATTGGCATTCTTATTCATTAAAAGTCTTGGAAATAATTTTGAGTCTTCCTAACTTTTTATGCAAATAATAGTTGTCCTTCTTCCTAAATAAAATATCATGCAAAAACAATTCCATTGCTTTGTACTGCATTGAAATGTATGTTTGCCTAACGAGCTTGATATTACCTGTATGCTTTAAAGTGTGTCCTTTCTCAAAAAATAGAATTTGCAAAGTGCAATGGATATCATACTACATGACATATGAAATGTAATGAATACTTTGACATGTAAATAACATATATTTTCAGAAGTCAGAAATACTGTCAACTCTTGTAACAAAGACCAAGTTTGTTTCCAGACATTTTGTTGTAGTAATGAATCTGTCATTGTAAAGACCATGCCTTTAACTAAGAAGAGTTATCTTCCTTGTCCTATCACTGTCAAACCAACATATATACAAATGAAGAATGAGTCAGAAATATAAATCTGTTCTTCATATCTAATAGTAACTATTTTTAAATCTCATATGTATTTTCCTACATTTAAGATGCATGTTTCTAAAAATAAAATGTTTACATGTTGTCATCTGACATATTCTTTGTGACAGTAAAATTCTATGGAATGACAAGGTCATTGTAAAGAACAATAATGGAAATGGATGTTTGTTATTGCTGTCGGAGTCGGAAGCTTAATATTTCATTGTAAAGATCAAATTTACCTTTCAACATATTTGTTCCTATAATTTTTCTGTTGGAACCCAAATATTCCATTGTAATGAATGTTGTTGTGATGAGAGTTGGCTCTAATGGCGTCAGATGTGTGCTGTGCCTTTTAATATGCTAGTGTTTGTCATTTGTCAATTTCCAATTTTCATTCTTAGGAAGGTAACCTATTTCTTTTCTTTTTTTCATATCATATGCATTTGTACTTCTGTTGTACAAGAGTGTCATCAAGTTTTGTTTCATCTGAAGGAGACTAAGATTTTTGCATTTTGGTGTATGGTACTCTTAATACTTGGTTAAATTTTTGTAAATAATCTGTACATTATACATTGAATCTAGCCACCAGATTTTGTTTCTTTTCATTCTAAGCAAACTGAACAATTCAGTATCTAAAATACAGTTGGGTTCCAAATGCTTTTAAAACTAAGAATATCATATTCTCTATGGATAAGAAAAGAGCTTATATAGTCCACATGAGCTTACACTATTTCAGAATAAAAGTATAGGATACACCCATCACAGTATATTTTTATTACATTAACGGTGACCTTTATTGGTGTTTGGGGGTGAATCTCAATGATATTGGAATTATGAAAAGACGAGATGAAATACTGTCGGTTTCTGATGATAAGCCTTTGCTTGAGACTAAAGCCATCGCCCACTTTAACACACCATGAATGTTGAAGGAGCATATTGTGTTACCTATGTCTATCCATCCATCCATCTCTTTGGTCAAGTTCTGTGTCTAGATCAGATTTTAGGCATTCTTGTTCCATGAATAAATTTTTAGTTTTTATTAAAGAAAGCCTTGTCTGATGGTATATTCCCCACCCCCACCCCCCCTATTTAACTAATTTTTAAGGTGGGCCCATGCACTTATGATAGGAGAAATATTGTAATGATTACTTGAAGATAAAAACATAAAAATAAACATTTCTTTTTTTAAAAAAAGATTGAGAATTCACTGTTCTTTAAAACAAAAAGCAACTTTCCAATTGCAAAAATCAGTTTTCTTCAAATTTGTTTCTGTTCTTCTTCAAAAATCATGAACTTTTTGGGATTGCCATTTCAGTAAATTTATTAATTTCTGTTGCTTCATCCAGTTGGATGAAAACATGTACACTGGGTTATTTCTGTGACTGATTCATCCTTCAGCTTGTAAATGAGAAAACCTTCAAAAGATCAGTGAAAATTTTTGTAACTGACACCTTCAATAAAAAACACAAAACAACTGTTTCATACTGCACAACATTTATGAACCCCTTTTCTTGGTATTTCTTATTTAGCTTGCATACAAAGGACACCTATCCATAAGGGACAGTATTGTATGGTCACTTGAGTGTCCTGTATAGACAGGTTTCACTGTAATATGTTACACTATGCAAATCTTGGACTCCTAAAACTATCATTGTAATCATTAAGAGAAATGGTCTGTTCAAAACCTATGGCAAAATTAGTCACAAACATCTAGTCATTGATGGTAAATTGATCTTTAATTGTGGTAGATCAATTGCCGAAATGCTTTTCCAATTATTTTTTTTGCCAAATTTACCATTAGCCTGCCAGCACACCAACAAATGTATATTAATTCAACTTAAACACCCAATAAATCCACAGGTGCTGTCCCATTAATTGTAATGTAAATCTGATGTATTTTCCAAAGGATATTTTTCATTCTTAGGACTTAGATAATTCTTCCAGCAACCAGTGCATGAAATATCTCGAACCTGTAATGATCACAAACTTTTCTACAATGAGCAAATTTTCACAAAATACAGGCTGGGATAAGGGAATGAACACAAACCAATACAGTGCTTTCTCATTATTATTGCTGTTCATGGGAGTCTTAAACATATACAGTGTTGTTAGTAAGGGCACTTTATACGGTTGCTTTTTACAATTAAGGCTGTGTCATAATGGGATATGTTGTACACAAAACCTAAATAAAATGGTATTTTATGATAAAAAACCTCATTATAATGGTTCTCGTCAGCCAAGAACTAAAATTAAGTGAAATGAAATAAGTAACAATTATGGAGCCAAATTAAGCCAATTCAAAGGGACCCATGCCCATAGCTGTGTTACATGAGGAGCTATGTATTACTGAGAACCAGAGTTACATGAGATGTGTTTTACTGAGGACCTGTATTACATGAAGAGTTGTGTTTTACTGAGGACCTGTGTTACATGAGCTGTATTTTACTAAGGAGTTTTATAGAGAGAGACCGATGTAATGAGGTTTTCACTATAGTGATGAATGTGATCTCTGTCAAACTGAGTCAGTATGAAAAACTGTAGAAACTGAACCCCTGGTTCAGTTAGCAATTTTTGTATTATTTAATTTATTGGTATTTATTTATTAGTGTGAATGAATTAGAAGTTGTGTATGTAGGTGTATCTTCCATTCATCCTAGTTTCAGATTGTTTTCTTTCCAATATTTAAGTATTGATAACAGTATGTTAATCATTCCAGAAATAATGAAACATAGACTGTGTAGAAAATATCATTTTGTGTGTTTGTGTGTCTTGTCTATTTTTTTAAATGACCAAGTTGCAAGAAATTCTTCTTTGCAGCTCTTTATTGATATCAGCCAAATCAAATCGGTTGGTTTATATTTTGACTAGAGTAGATGTTTGCATCAGTGTGACTTAGTTTGAATCAATTTATAATATTTATAAATTTTTGTGTTCATTGCATAATAAACAAATGAGAAGGTCAAAAAGTGAACATTATATTTAAATTGTAGATTCACAGAATTGTCATGAATTGATGAATTTAGAATACATGAAACCAAAGCAGTGGATATGGTATATTTTCACTTACCACAATAGTAATACTGTATTTTTCCATACTCAAGTTCTGTCAATGGTGTACAATGTAAACTTTGTGCCATTGCAAATGCACCAGCAGATACGAGTCAACATTGTTTATCTCTGTAATTTCGAGTGAATAGCATGAACCCTGATCGGCTGGTGAATTGGGTGGTGGCAGATTTGGACTTGTACTGTTTGCATTTAAATGCATGTTGTGCACAGATAAATATGTTAACTGTGTTTTTCTGGACTGCATTACTTTAGCCTTATGTATTCATCACATATGCTTGGGTTTTTTTTTGTATTTACCTATGGAAACCATTTTAAAGTTGTACACATATTAGTATAATGTACAAATGCACAAAAAGATAGGAAAGATTTTCAGAGATTTGCAATATTATTTACTGAATTTAAATTTTATAATGTAACAATACATTATAGATGTCAATACAACTAAATGACAAATGGAAATTGATCTTTTACAAATAGAAAAGTGAAATTACATAGTTTCGCTTGAGGTATTTTTTTGGTACTGGAATTACACTGTGCAATTGTTTTTTAGTTCCACAACTATTTAACTATTTAAGTGTAGATACATATCTTCTTTTTGTTATGCACTAGTAAGTAATCATTCTATTTCAACAAATTTATGGTGCATAGAGAATGTGTCCATTTTGTATGTTATAGTGTCCAATCTTAAACCATGAACATTTACCATTGAATATCAGTGATATTTGTGACTGCCGATTTTTTTTTCAAAATCTAAAATTATGAGCAATTCAGAAGATCATAGAATTAGATACGATGTATGATGTATTTTTCATTTCCCCAAAATGCATTTAATTTTATGAGATCCTCAGATTGCAGATTTGCCATATATATCCATGTATAAGACACACCCACCATTGATCAGCATAGACTCTTATCTGCCAATGCATAATGCAATAATGCACCAGTAAATCAGGCTGTATGTTGTATACTTGAAATCATAAGTAGAAAGAATGGCTGAGACCCTGAACTCCCAGTGCATTATGTGATGGCAGATATGGGTCTATACTCTTTACAATTGGATGTTGGTTATATTTGAGCAAATACTGTATATTCAAGAGCAAACTTAGGTACAAGTTTTGGACAGGTTATTATAGATCTAGTTCACATTTCCTGCCAGAAAGCAGATGTTGAATTTTTTTTTTATAGTTATAAAAAAGCATTTATCTTATTCAATTTGCATTTTTTAAAAATTTAATACCTATCCAGACAGGGAAGAAGAAAAAAAATTGTTTGACTAGTGATTGATTACATCAAAGAATCCTTATGAAACATGGCAGAATAAAAGTCCTTGTTTGACTGTTGATAGGAGTAGAACAGCACAATTCTCCAATAATTAACCCAAGGGGACTGTTTGATAAATTATTTGAAAAGTAGTGCGTGGGTTATGTGTGGACAAAGCTTTAACATTTCAAAAAATTGGCTAGAATTTTGTAAAAGTAAGGGATGGTCTTATCTTATAGTAGGGCTTATTATGGAAGAATTATGGTCATACTAGACTGGCATAGCATATATTCTGTTTATAACTTGCTGGGTTATACCATATATACTCGCGTTTAATCCCAGTCAAAATGCAAACAACATAGACCCTGATCTGCCGTCACACAATGCGCCCGCCGGTTAGAGTCTATGTTGTTTGTTCTACTGAGTAGTCCTTACAAACTGCATAGAGCCAGTTCTGCTTGCACATTATGCAACAGCAGATCTGGGTCTATGCAGTTTGCAGTTGGTATCGGATTATACACGAGTATATATGGATATCTGATTACAGATTTATTTTTCTGTTTTAGCCATTGTGGCTCTGTTCTATAGAGGGGTGTACTTTCTGAAAAGGCAGCATATTACTATCATTCCTATAGTACTAGCTCTGGCACTGGACTAGTCCTGCAATCTAGTCACACCAGTAGAGAACATGTGTAGAAGAAAATTGAAACACAATCTTGTCTTATGGACACAGTCCGAGTTTGTTTTTTTCCTTTCATTTTCAATATTTTAAAAATTGATGATTAGTTTACAAAGGTACATTTCTTTGTTTATTTTGACTTTTTATTATGTCTGTCAAAAAAGATTGTGGCTCTGTGAATAATTATTTTTGAAAATAGATCATAAGCTACAGAGTGAATGTCCAATGTATTTGATCTCATCATATAAGGGGAAACCAATGTTGTCCTTAAATCCAGTCCTTGAGTAAAACATAAAAGTCCTACCGGTGAATTTCCACTCCATGTGCTACAAGTACCAAAATTTTGTGCACCATCCATTATTTTATCATTTTGATCCACTGTTTACCTTTGTTCTCATGTTATAAACATTTTATCATTTTGATCCAGTGTTTACCATTTTTCTCATGTTATAAACATGTTATCATGCTTTCAATTCATGGTGATTTAAAAGAAAGGGATTTCATGCTCTGCATATGGAAACATTTTATGGCAAAGCAGTGGCAGAGGATGTAGCCCTTGAAGGCCATTTTGATTTTGAAAGGGGTTAATTTCCTACTTGTAATCTTCCCCATTGAACACTAGAACTGTATTTTTGCTTTCAATAGTCAAAGAGGGTAATCAGAATTTTGCAGATTAGTTTTATGTAGACTTGATAGTAGAGGTAATTTACTGTACTTGCCAAAATTTCAAAACTTCTTCCAGTTGGTACTTATGTAAAACTTCTGATAGAAATGAAGACGAGTATTTACGATTGTTTGGTATGCTCTTAACTAAGCAAGGTATAATGCGGCCTTCAAAATTTGTTTGGAAGTGTATTTCAATAAATAGAAAATAAAATTTAGATTTTTACTTGCCAAGTTTAATATTAACTTTCTCTGTCTAAGCATCTTAGGGAAGAAAAAAATATAATCTGTCCTTGTGAGATTTCAATATTTCATCTCAAATAAAATAAAATCATATAAAATCACACTGCATAGTTTATGAAAATCTTAATGTACATTTCAGACTTGATATTGGATTTTTGAAGGCATGATGATTGACTTATTGCCTACTATGGTCCTCCTACTCATTAGTGTTTCCATTTCTTGAAAATTATTATTATTTTTTTTTTAATGTGCATACATACCATCTATACTCGTTTTATAAGCCTGGTCCAAATCCAAACAACATAGACCCTGATCTGCTAATTAATAGTATTTGATTGACAGTTGTTCATAGGTCAGTTTGTTCCAGCAGCTTTTCTTTCTCACAGAAAAATACTTGATGTGACACAATTTAATTGTTTGTTCAACTGGTCATAGACCAGGAGAGCTTATGGGATGGCCTGTTGTCCGTCATCCGATGCCCATCAGCACAAGTTTGTTATTGCTTCTCCTCCTAAACTATTTGGAGGATTGCCATGAAACTTTACACACACATTCATCCTAAGGTCTTGTTGGTCCTAAATGAAAATGGTGCTGCACAGACATCCAATATGGCTACCACAGCAGCCATCTTGCAAATCTCATTGCAACTTCTCTTGAATGGATGGTCATATCATCATGGTGTTTTCACTTCATGACTTCTTATGATGTATAATTGGTCCTAAATAAAAATGGTGCCAGTATAACATCCAGTATTGCTAACTCTTCTTAAGGGCTGTTCCAGTAAAACATACTTGGTACCCAGGGAAGACTAGTCACCCATAGATGCGATTTAGAATTTTGTATCATTTTCATATGAACTCTGAGTAATCAGAGTACCCTTGCACATATTTTAAAAAAAACTGCTGTACCATTATGTTTAAACAGAATAGCACTAAATGACAGTCATATTGATATGGGGTTTTCACCAGAATACTACTTATGATATCTAGTTCTTCTTGAATCAAAATAGTGCCAATCTGACCTCAAATATGGCTGCCACAATTAAAATATTGAAAATCTTGTCACTAAATCTCCTGAATGGATGGTCATATCAACATGGAATTTTCACCAAAAGTCTTCTAATGGTGTCCAGTTTATCCTAAATGAAATTGGTGCCAATCTTACATTCAATGCAGCTGCCACAGTGGCTAATTTGAAAATCTTGTTGTTCAAGAATATTAGAGATGGTTTCAAGACTTAGCAGTTAAAAAAAGAAAGAGTTGATCTTATCTTGAATTCCTGATTTTTTTTTCGGAAAGTAGAGCATCAGTCCCTTCAAGGGACTCTTGTTGGTGATCAAACTGGAATAGTTACACGACTTAGCAGTTAAAAAAAGAAAGAGTTGGTCTTATCTTGAATTCCTGATTTTTTTTTCGGAAGGTAGAGCATCAGTCCCTTCAAGGGACTCTTGTTGGTGATCAAACTGGAATAGTTACACTTGTGTATCACAAATATCCAAAGTTAAATGGGGACCGACTGCAAATTTCACAGCTTTCTGATTGTTTAAGTTTATACCAATTTCTTTCACTTTCTGTTTGTTTATTACATGAGCTAGATGGAGTCATAATGTTTTGTGCTGGTGACTAAGTATGTACAGCTCAATCAAAACTTTTCACCATGTGTATGCTGGTATGATGGAAAATTGATTGTAAAAGTTTACTATTTAGCCAACTCATTAAATAAGGTCTTTGTAACATCATAGTGATGTGTTAGTACTACAAAGAGTTTGTAATGGATTTTTTGGGACTCTAGTCAGTTGTTAAAGCAATCCATTCTTTAATATTTTCACAGTTTATTGTGCTTACACTTATTACATTTTCTAAAAAAATAATAGATATGGCATATAGTTAAGATTTTTTACTAAGACTTAACTGTATTACATGTAAAAAAATAAACATGGTACAGAATACCTTTAGGTTGACAGTGGACCATTTTGCACTAAAAAAACAAGTCAGGCTTTTATTCATATTTAATTCTGTGAGGACCCACCTAGTTTTGCCATTGTAAAGTAGTGTTTGTAAATGTGTGTATTTATATCATACTATAAATACATGATGCAGCTAACACCTTCAGTTTTATACTAACATAGGACTGTTAACTATCAAGCTTTATACTGACATAGGACTGTTAACTGTCAAGCTTTATACTGACATAGGACTGTTAACTGTCAAGCTTTATACTGACATAGGACTGTTAACTGTCAAGGTTTATACTGATACAGGACTTTTATCTGTCAAGTTTTGTATGAGAGGTGTCAGGCTGAAAATATTAATTACGAAATATAAACCCTCGCTAGAAACATCATCATATTTTCTCAGCTTTATTCCAAGCCTGTAGCATATTTTTTTTAAGCACAAACCTTTCTGCTACCACTTTAAATTGCATGGGAGGGCAAGGGAAATTTTTTCAAAAGTCCATTTACTCCTGTGTGCCTGAAAAATCACATTGAAACTCATAAATCATCCATTGTCCTGTTACTGCCTCTGTAATTTTTCCATAATTAAATGCAAGATATTCCAGTTTGCCACATGCACAAGCATTATGTGCAAACAACTTACCTACCTTTACAGTGTTAATCTCTCCTATTAGGAATTTTCACTTTTGTAAAATCAATGTTTACAGTGCAGCTCAAAATGACTTGATCATTACATTATTAAATCATCGATCTGATGTAACTTCACATCTAAGTGTATCATAGCACTATGAATTCTGAGAGAGATGTTGGACATAAAATGGTTTGGTTGTGACTTCTGTCTCATATTAAATCATGAAAAAGAAAGATGCCTGTAGAGTTTTAATATTTACAATAACAGTCCTGTGAAAGATAAATGATAAAGTAAATGAAATGTATACAAGACCTATGGGAAATCATTAGCAATTTATGACCTGCTGTAATTCGGCTGCGCACTCTTTTTGTTGCAGAAAACCAATGTGATTTCAATAATTGTGTCATGCTGAAAAAAATTCACTTGCCGAAATACACTTTTTGTGTATTTGATAAGAGGAGTCCATAATATTCAACCTTTGCAAATTTGTTGAATTTTTAAATACTTGTTCAGTTATTTTATGGACAATTGGTGACAGGGTTTGTTTTCCCCATACTTTTCTCTGTAGACCCTTATTTGGGGGATATATTCAAGTAAGAGTGGTGGAAGAAAATGCAAAAATATGTATTTTTCAAAACGTTCAGTGCTCCAACATTTCACAAAAGATCATCCTTAACAACATTTCATAATTTGCATGATCATTTACTATCATCATATTGCTGAATGTGCACGATTTATTTAAGTATTAGAAGGTTTGGGACAGTTGCTTTTTAATTAATAATAATTTACCTTGGATTAATGAAATTGACCTGATGCATTGGCCACTCAACACCAGTGTTTTCAGAATAAAATTTGCCTCTTAAACAACTAGGAACCCATTGAAAGAAACTGAGACTATCTGATTATACAAAATCTGAGTCATAATTTAATATCGATCTTAATTCTGAACTTTAAACTTTCGGAGATATTGGTGAAGGTGGGTCTGAACTTAAACTTAAGTTAAAAATCCAGCAGTCTGATAGGATGATGACTGGCCAATCAAATGTCTTACATCTATCAGTAGTCAGAAACTTTAGGACAGGTTGGTGATATTGAGGCCAGGTTTTATTTTGGTCTTGGTAATTCAGCTTCAAACAGGCACAATGCAAGAGACTAGTTAAATGTGCTATTTACAAGACTTTGTTTTTGGTTTTTAGTGTTTTTTATGGCACATCAACACTAAAAATGTTTTATAAACACACACACACACACACAGAGGACTGGTTTTATGTCAGTGTAACACTGAAAGGTGCTCTTTCCAAGATGTGATGTAAATAATATAATGACCAATCTATTTATTGTACTTCAGTGTGCTAGCATTCATTATGGATGATTTCATATTGATTTTATTGTTTGCTGTGGGTTTGCATGAAGCCTTCATAGTATTAATATAAAATTCCATGTTAATTTATATTTGTGTAAGTAGACTTTTTAGACTTGATATTCATGTGTGCTTTTTTTACCATAGGAGGGAAAAAAGATTGTTATAAGGCCTAGATAAGGAGAATGGTTTATTTGCAGTGTTATAGATTCTGTTGTACAATACTTTTTTCAGTTTTTGTACCAACATTTTGATGAGTGATACCCAAAGGTTTTGAACTTAATGGTACCTAACCAGTCAATTGTTAGGAATGCAAGTCAATGGAATTATCATATTTTGACATCTATCATTAGATTTTGCATTTTTTAGCTTTTTAAAGAATGATAAATAAGTTGTGTCTGTTCCATAGAGATACTGTCTCTTGCTTAAAAAGATTCCTGCCATTACTTGCATTATATGAGGAAGGATTCTAATGTCATAATAACTTTTACAAAACTATCTACATGTTGTGTTATAATCTAACTTGTGTATAAGATTGCTTTTGATCTTTACACCAGTTGTAAACATTAAATTAAGAGAAAATTCACATTTAAGGATATTGAAGAATATTTAAATCAAAGAATTGGCATAAGTTGTCACCTTTGTGTTTCTACTTAACATTTAATATGCAACACATAGCCTACAGAGAATAAAAACCATGACCAATGTTTTGGATAATAGTTCTATGTCATGGAAAATTCTTTAATATCATGTGTATTTGATAAAAATTTGAAAACAAATACAAAATGTTGTATTAGTAAGGTTTGTGTTGATTGGTTTGATTTAGTTTGCTTTGGTTTGGTGTTCTACAGAACAGCAATACAAGTAGGTTATTTAGTGCCAAGTCAATTGGAGTAAAGTGCCTTGCCCAAGGATCATGGTAGCCAACTCGGGCTGATTTGATGGTAGGATTCTAACCTACACTCTTTCAGTTTATGAGTCCAGCACGCTAACCTCTGAGCTACCATGGCTCCAGTTTGTGTTGAAATATCATAAAGTGTTGTACAACTAGAATACATAAATATTATCATGGTTTCTCTGCATGATCAAGAATTTGTAAGTCGTAAAACCTATTCACTCAAAATTTGACCTCAGACTAAAAAATTCATTTTTGTGAATACCATATTTCCATGTCAGTAACATGCATCCAGCTGCAAATAGCATAGACCCGGACTGCCAGTGCATACTTTACTGCCAGTCCCAATCAGAACATCTCTTGGTTTTTCTACCAAAATCCACCTCGAAAATACTTTGATGGAGTGATACAGTGTAAAAAGGAGGAAATCACCAGAAAATGGCAGAGAACACAGTCATGCACTGAAGTACACTAGGTAAAATGTAACCATGTCAAAAGCATATAGTTTTGGAATTATTTGCAGAAGCTCAGTAAAAGAAAGTTCTCTAGTAAGCTGATACTTGAAAAAAAAAAAAAAAAACTTTGGAATGTTTTTGGTAAAGAGTAAATCGTCTCAGTCGATAAGTTGGCCTGTGTCAGCTATGATGGTTTGTGCGGTAAATAAGATGTAATTTGGTAAACAAGGTACAATCATGTGCAGTGGCGGCTATTGTAGTATTTCTTAAGGTGTTTTTTCTTAATTATTATCAGAAAACCCCGAACATGTTCCAATTGCGGCAGTCCAGGGTCTGTGCAGTTCGTTGTAGTTTTTTAATTCAAAGCAAACTATGTAGACCATAATCTGCTGAAATAGAATGCAGTGAGAGATCATGTGATGACAGGTAAGCTTCTATGTTGTTGACAGTTGGCGTGGGGTTACTTATGTGTGATTATGGTGGTAATACTACCTTGAATCAGAATAAAATTACTATGATCGAAATTGTAACATCATCGTATAGATCTTATTGGTCTATCCACACACTTGCCAAATTTCACTAATGTGGAGACACTGACACCATAAATCTGACTTGAATTATTGGGCTTGAATTGTTTTTTTACTCTACTGTGTAGACTTCACTGTGTCACATAATTTAATACATGTGTATCTAATCATCTTGCTATGTGTGTTGTGTATATGCCTTCTGTATGTACAGACATAATTGTATGCTAGTTAGCTAAGATACTTATTAGTATTCAATTTATCATAGGTATTTATCAGTTTGGATGGTGCTCAGATCTTCTGTGGAACTTGCACATTTATTGTTATGTTTAACTGTGACAAGAGCATTCCTAGAAAAAACATTAATAGTAGTAGCCCTTTATTTAAAGGGGCATATATGTTTATCTAAACACAACACCAATATATCACAAAGTTATTTTTTTTTGCAATTTACTCATGCAAAAATAGACTGAAGAGGAAAAATACTGCTGAACATTCCTATATACATTTAGTCTCTTACCAGTACATTGTGAATGGGAGGTAATTCAAATGTCCTGAAATATTAGATTTCTCTCCCTTGTATTGTGAGTAAAAATGTATTTCCCTTACCTGTATGCTGCAGTTATTAGTTCTATATTTTGCATTTGCTTTATCGCATGTTTGACACACTGTCTTCATATTTTAAAATCTTTCAATCATTACACAGGCTAACTTGTTAAAAATGTGAGGTTTTTTAAAGGATGTCAAATTGAAGCACACTGTTGGTTCAAGCTTTCAAAGGCCAAGAGCTGTAGATGTATTGCTCTTTCTGCAAAATTGACAAGGATGTGTGAGTTTCACAGATCTTTTGATGTATGTGAATGTTCTATTTATTGCCTAATATTTAAATATGCATTAATGCTACATGCCATGTGAATCTCAGCATTGTAATTCTGCCGCTGCCGATCATCAAATAAACTAAAGTTCTTGCTATAATTGTGTTGGTTTTTTTTCTTGTCCTTCCTTTCTTGCATGTTTAGTAAATTATGTTTGACTGTATGAAGATTGTTAAAAGCAATGGCTGGATTACATATATTTTTATCACAGAAACTGCCTAGGGATTATGAATTCAATAGTTTGGAATGTAGAATGCTCAGATGGTGTTGAGCAGAACCCGAGTTTAACTCCAGGTCTGGTGGCCCATTTGTTATGCCCCTCTATGACATTGGTAGAGCATGTAGTGTTACACTTGTCTGTCCATCCATCATTCTGTCCTTCACACCATGGTTATGGTCAGTTTTAGACTCTTTAGACTGGTGGGACATCCATGGTCCATGAACACACTTTAATTCTCCCCAATGATTTGTATGGAATATCACATAAATATGGTAAATTGTTAGAGTAGTGAAATAAACTAGCTTAAGATGGAGGTGACGCAGGAAATCATTGTTGATTCAATAATAATTTAAAATTTGTTTCATGATACTTGTAATGGAAAATATGTTACATAGTTGGAATGTGTTTGATACAGTAAGATGCTGGTCCAGACCTTTAATTGTGCATATAATGGAATATAATTTAGAAGACAAATTAAAATGTATGGATCTGGATTATCAACAAACACCAGCCAACTGGTATTTCCTTGTATATGTATTATCCAAAAAAGGCACAGTGTATATTATTGTGCATGGCTTGCACTTGGGGTAAGAAAGAAAGCCTATTGATTATGGGGTCAAAAGGTCAAAGGTCAGTGTCACAGTGACTGAAAGAAGAAAAATGGTTTCTGCATAATAAATTTAGTTCTACTTCACATACCTAGGCTAAACTTTGTGAATTGGTTGCACTTGGAGAAAGGAAGAAGCCTAGTGACTTTGGTGTCAAAAGGTCAAAGGTAAAGGGCACACAGATTTCGTTTCTTGACCATGTACCTTTCATCAAAGTTTGTAAGTGGCAAACAGGTTGAATAAGAAAGAGGCCTATTGATTATGGGGTCAAAAGGTCAAAAAAGTCAAGGCAATTGTGACAGAGAAAAATGGGTTTGCCACAATAACTTTCATTCAACAGTAAAGTTCTTGACAAATTCTTGCAGATGGCTTGCTCTTAGGGAAATCAAGAAACCACTAGTTTTAGGGGGCAGGGGGGTTAAGGTCTTGGTAAATCTCATAAGAAAACGATGGTTTCTCCACAGATTTAGTTGAAGACCATATACTTTGGGCAAAGGTAAAGGTCATTGAGACTCTTGAGGTCAGTAGTCTCTGGAGTCAACCATTCCCTAATATTGCCAACATAGAGGCTATAAACCCACTATGAAACATGGGGCAGTGTTTTCAATTTGTAAATAAGTCTGGCATCATTCCTACTATACAGTATTTGATTGTCTATATTGCTTGCATAACTGTGAACAGGTTAGACTCTGGTCATGGTCACTTGATATACTTGCAGGTCAGGGTCTACTTTGTTGATCCTACTTATGATTTTTGGCAAGCCCATATTATTGGGAAGCTAGATATAGCAGTCACTTTTCCTGCAGTTTGTTATGGTGTTGGTTTTTAGTTTTACTGGTCATAGAGCAGAAGAGCTTATGGATAGTCTGCTGTCCGTTGTCCGTCCTTCCATAACATGTTTATTACCACTACTCCTTCTAAACTACTTGGAGGATTTCCATGAGACTTTACACACACATTCATCCTATGGTCTAGTTGCTACTAAATGACAATGGTGCAGCTCGAACATCCAATATGGCCATCACAGTGGCCATCTTGAAAATCTTGTTATCGCACCTCCTTCTGAATGGATGGTCATATCAACATGGGGTTTTCACTAAAAGATTTCTTATAATGTCTAGTTGGTCCTAAATGAAAATGGTGCTGATCTGCAGTCCAAAATTGCCACCAAGGCAGCCATCTTGAAAATTTTCTTATTGCTACTCCTCCTAAATGGATGGTCATATCAGTGGGGTTTACACTAGACTTCTTATGACGTCTAGTTGGTCCTAAATGAAAATGGTGCCAATCTGACATCGAATATGCCCGCCACAGCGGACATTGTGAAAATCTTACTGCTACTCCTTCTACATAGATGGTCATATCAACATGAGGTTTTAACTAAAAGACTTCTTATAATGTCTGGTTGGTCCAAAATACAAATGGTGTCGATCTGGTGTCCAGAATGACCACCACATCAGCCAGCTTGAAAATCTTTTTATTGTTATTGCTACTCCTCCTGAATGGATGGTCATATCAACATGAGGTTTTCACTAAAATACTTCTTATGATGTCTAGTTGATCCTAAATAAAATGGTGTCAATCTGATATCCAAAATGGCTCAGCAGCCATCTTGAAAATCTTATTGCTACTCCTCCTTAAATATAAAGTCATATCGACATGGTGTTTTCACCAAAAGACTTCTTTAAATGAAAATGGTGCTGATTTGATGTCTAATATGGCTGCCAGCTTGAAAATCTTGTTATCACTACTCCTAAATGAATGGTCATATCAGCATGGGGTTTTCACTAAAAGACTTCTTATAATGTTTTGTTGATCATAAATGAAAATAGTACTGATCTGATGTCCAATATGTGGCCATCTTGAAAATCTTGTTTTCGCTACTCCTCTTAAATAAAAAGTGATTTTGATATGTGGTTTTCATTAGAAGAGTTCTTATGGTGTCTGGTTGGTCCTAAGTTAAAATGACTAACCCTCAATATGGTCACCATGGCGGCTATCTGGAAAATATTGTTATGTCTACTTGTCCCAAATGTATGGCTATATCAACATGGGGTTTTCATCAATAGACTTCTTATGTTACCTAGTTGGTCCTAAATAAAAATGGCACAAGTCATACATCCAATATGGCTGCCATGATGGCTGTCTTGAAAATCTTGTTGTCACTACACCCCCTGAATGGATGTTCCTTTTTACATGGGGTTTTCACGAAAAGATGTTTGATGTATACTTTGTCCTAAATGAAAATGGTGCCAATCGGATATCCAATATGTGCACCACAGCAGCTAATTTGAAAATCTTGTTATCCCAGAAGAACATCAAAGATGGTTTTAACACTCAGCAGTTAAAAGAAAGAAATGGTCTTCTTGGAAATTCTTTTTGCCCAGTAGAACATCAGTCCCTTCAAGGGAGTCTTGTTCATTTTCATTTGCATATGTTTCCTAAACCCCTTGATACATTCTCATCATACTTGGCATGAATCATTATGAAACTAAGACCATTCATTCTACAACATACTTGTTCAACCCTTTTACTTTAAGGTCAAGGTCCCAGTCATAGAAAATTTATGTTAAGGTTTTGGTTAAAGGTTTTTTTATTTGATAACATTTCTTAAACCCCTTGATAAGAGCTAAAGAGGGCTAACTTTACATTGCCTGTAATATAAAAGGATTTTTAAACATAAAAGAATGGCTGCCCTGTTATCAGTTCCATCTTAAAGGTTGTAGCTTTTCTAGATCATCAATTATCTATGCAAACCCATTTACACACAAAAACTTTAAATGACTTCCTCTTAAAAATCATTTGACAGGAAACATCATACTCGTGCAGAGTACTTGGGTAAATGCTTTTGCACTGGACTGTTGTATCAACCTCACCTGGACAAAACAGTCTAGGAGGCCAGCATTGTCAGTTTTTTATAAATTTAGGGTGGGCTTATCATCATACATACCATATATACTCGTGTATAATCCGAGTCCAAATGCAAACAACATAGACCCTGATCTGCCATCACATTTTATATGGCAGATCAGAGTCTCATGTTGTTTGTTCTACTGATCCTTACAAACTGCATAAACCCAGATCTGCTGGCACATTATATGCTGGAAGATCTGGGTCTATGCAGTTTGCAGTTGATATGGGTTTATACGAGAATATATATGGTGGCTTTCTTTAATGGAAATTTTTAAAAATTTCTTGTCATCAAATATGGGCTTATCACAGGAGAATTATGATATATTTTACTTTTTCTGTCCAAATTTCTCTTAGAATTTTTTTTCTTCTCATCTTAAGGTTTCAATATCAACTAATTGTGAAGTGCCGTATGAAACTGGGAGGCGGAAACTACCCGTCATTGAGACAGAAACCACCTGGAATGGAATAATTCCAGGCGGAATAGAGCAGGAGACGTGATTTCAATAAGATTTCAGTCTGACTTAAGCCTCTCAGTTGAGGCGTAATTCTACAATTTTCTGCCTGGCAATGGCGGAAAACACTGCAAGTCATGTTTTGAGACGTCATTTTTTCCTTTGAAATTTGTACCAGGCAGAAATTTGGGTTTAAGATTGAGAGTGAACAGGACTTTGAAATTTGCACAAGGCAGACATTTGGACTTTGAATTTACAGGAGAAGGATTTCTGGATGAGTTAATATCAAAGAACTTTTACCAGAGATAACTAAAAAAAGGGCTTTAATATATGGTTTTCCATTACTACAAACCTAACTCTGAATATATTCTTTGAATTTGCTAAGCAAAATGAAATATCTGCAGCAATTATTAAATTACAATTGTGATCATCTGAATGCTAAATACACTGTAAATATACAAAGTTATTTTGAAACTTAAGAAGTAACATTTATAGAATAATAAATACTAACCCCATTAGGTTGTTTCCATTCATTGATTTTATTGAATACAATCAAACATTGATGCAGCTTCATGTAACTTACAAAACATTTGAGTACCGGTATTATAAATTCTCTTAAATGTTTTTTTGTTTTTTACAACATTCTAACATATTCCATGATGTCAAGTCAATTTTAACGTCAACAATTAAAAAAAAAAAGAGAGACAAGTTTCAAGCAATAATATAGGAGTCTTGCACATAACTGTTTCCTATTTTAATTCATTATTATCATACAGTGCCACAGAGCAATTGTATATTTTTCCAGAAGTTGTGAGCTTTCATGTAATAATTTTAATTGGCAGTTATGATTATACTTTTTATCAAGTAATATGGTGATTGGTGTGATATTCTGTGTTGGATTTGTTGTTCACCTGTGATCAATCATAGCAATAAGACAATTTTTTACTTCTGAAATCCTAACTTTTGGAGAAACATACTTGAAGAGGAATGCGGGTACAGTTTTTAAAACAAATTAGTACAGACATGGATACAATGAATCAATGGTAACTGTCAAGAATGAAGTGTAACATATATATAATTTAATATGGCTGTAACGTATATACAATTTAATATGGGTATAACAAATTGTGGTTACAGGAAAGTAATTTTGAATGTTCCCAGAGGTTAGTTATAAACAAAGTTTAGTGTAAATCTTAAGTTCCAGGAGTTGCATGCCAACTGTGTCAGAAAATCAGATTTTAGACACATTAGGTGAAGTGGATGCTAGTTTCAGGTCATCGTAAATAGTAACATTAGTAATGTAAAATAATTTTGGGTCAGTGTAAAATTAGAAATAGTTTAAAAATTTGTTTAAAATAAATAGAAGAATTCATTAGACAATAGTTAAGCAACATAAATCCCTACCCAACCCTGCATCACTGGATATCTCAGGTACTACACCCAAGTTTCAGTTGAATACATCCTCTGAAGCAGATATCATAGGAATATAATGTTGAGATTGTTTGCAATGCTGCCTTTATTGATACCATGCAGTGTTTTGCTGAAAGTGAGCATTAATTACATGCTAAGAGTTGCTTATGGCATACATTTTGCAAAGTCCTAGATGATAGCAAAATCATTATGGGGTAAATGAAAATATTCTTCATAAAGTTTGATATACTGGACACTCACTCATCACTTAATCAGATTCAAGTCTGTTTGGAAATCTTCAGACATAAGATCTCTGTGCACCCTCAAATGATACATACATACAGCCTTCCTTAATACTTTTCTCAGAGATTATTTGCAGCTTGTCTGTCTGCTCTACACCAAGAATATTACAGTTATGGTCATAATTTGGACATTTCAGAACTTCATCGATTGCAACAAAATCAGAATTCTCACTTCTAAAACATACAAGATCCTTATTTTGATACAAAACAGAAGAGTTGTCACGCTTTGTCATCCTTGCATATTCGTGGCCATAAATCAGGTTTCCATTTAATTCAAGTCGGTTAAAACTTTTAAAGGTTTCACTTATTGGAGCATGGGCTAGATGTTTGCACAGTTATGCATATTCAGCATTGGGCAGAGTTATCATCTTAACAGCTCTTAACACATACATGTCATTATCAATCATTTCCCCCCTTTTTAAAACATTTGGAGACTCAATAGAATTGTACAATTTTTCAAGATTTGACCCTTTTGCAATACATTTTTTCTTGAGTTCTGGCAACTTTTGAATAAAAGAAATTCCAGTGATAATCTGATTATCAATATTTTGTGTACCTCAAATCATTGTCAGAATAAACCCCATTTTTATCTTCGAAAGAAAAACAGCTGTGGGTGTAAAGGGGTCCCAAACATCGAACACTATATCTCCAGATGTACCGGCTGATGAATATTTAAAGTCATGTAACATTTATCATATAATTGTGCAAATTTCTGGCAAAATTCAAACAGCATATTTTCAGCTCTGTTGATATCACTATCATGGGAACCACACTTAAGAAGAATATGCATACCATTTACCAGCAACAAAAAATGAAAAAATCTGTTCTTGTCCAATATTCCATGGAGTACTACTGCACCAAAGTATAAGAGAAAAGAGCGGAATTCAGATGCCTTCCAGTATTTAAGGTCACTTTCTATTGAACGAGGTAATCTTGTAATGTCAAGAGTGGAGTGAATGCTTTGAAGTCTCTTATCGACTTCACATACTTTGTTATGAAAGCTGAATGGTTTTCCCTTCATTTCTGGTGCAAACCACAATCTCAACAGCAGTTGCAGAACACCTAGTAAAACTCCGTGCATATAATCTATACCAATTCCATGCACAATGTAAAAAACTTTGGGAAAAATGTAAGCCAAGAGGGTTCTTTAATTCCATCAACACACAGAGTTTTCAAGCCTGAATTCTGATAATCCAAAGCTTTGTGTGCATCCTCAATAACACTGCTTCTAGTTCTTTCTGGACCCTTTGGTTCATCTGATATAAAAAGAAATACATGGGCATGTCCTTTTCCAACATTTGCCATTTCAACCCTCTGTTTGCATTTCCAACAGGAATAAGCCCCGTTAAATTGAATGCTATTGCAGAGTAGACATCTTGCTGGCAAGTCGGCAGTACCACACAACAAAAAGGCTCTGCAAACAAAAGTTCCCCGTTCTGGTGATAAACATTCTATTCCTTGATCCATTTTTCTGAACTTATCAAGAAATGGGCTAAGAAAAGTTCCCATCAATGGTTTTTGACTTCCAAACCATTGTCCTGCTAGGATCATATTTTCCTTTTTCATACGTATTTGATAAGGAAGTTCATTAATAACAAGAAAAAATGGCCAGATTGAAACTTTGCTACTCTTGTGTTGAAGGTAAATGATATGTTTTCCGGAAAACATAGGGGTCCTCCATTGTCAGAATATGACCTATACAGTGTACCATCATAAATATCTTGAAAGAAACCTTTCTTATTTGTGCATTTGAATCTTTCTTGAAGCTTATTATAAAATCCAGTTTGGGCAAACAAGTTCTTCACTTGAATATCAACTGGCATTTCCAGAAAGTATGGTGTGTCTCTTTGATTAAGAGGTTTATCACAGAAAGCATACGGACATCTAGTTAAAGTATAGTCCTTAATATATCCCAAACAGTGACAACAATAATGATAATAATCAACGGGTTTTGTAGGTTTCGGAAAAACATCTTCAATGCATGAAGACTGGTACACAGGTTGTGCCCATTTGGAAGGGCAACTGCTATGATGTTTAATAACTGCAGCACAGCATCTCCAATCAAATTATGCTTTGTGCAGAATAATAGTACCAACAACATAAAAGCTCCAATAGTAATTGTAGCACCAGGATAGAGTGGCTGCTCCTCAGGATCAAGGCAGTCTGTTGTTTTGTTTCTTGTACAGTTATCATCTTCAGCTGGACCCTCGAATTCAACATCTGAGCCATCATATGTATCATCCTCATATAATCCCTCTTGAAAACTACCTTCAAACATCTGATTGAAAATTTCATCCAGGACAGGATCACTTATTTCCTCTTTGCTATGAATCTCATTCATCTGGTCCATGTCGAACACACTCTGTACCTGGCAGTGGTTACTTTCAGCTACAGAATATGGAAGCTGCAAATACAATTTATTATTAAAAATCTACAGTGGTTCAAAATTTATAACCCTAGAGCAAGGATTATATTACTGATTACTAGCTTAAAATGCCATGACCTTAAGGAACTTGGGCCCCGTGATATGCAACACATCATCTAGTCATCTTCTATATAACTAAGAGACATCAAAATATTTTCAGTGGTTCTAAACACTTATACTCTGGACAAGGATACACCAACTTACATTGTCCATTGCCTTCACTCTGAACTTTCAGCTACAGACCTAGTTTCATACAAAATCTTTCAAAGCATTGCATAATTATGGGCCTTACAAGCAAATGTTACACATGTTGATATGACCATCCATTCAGGTGGAATAGCGATAACAAGATTTTCAAGATGGCCGCTGTAGCGGCCATATTGGATGTCCGAGAACCATTTTCATTTAGGCCCAACTAGACCATGGAAAAATGTGTGTGTTAAGTTTCAAGGCAATCCTCCAAGTAGTTTCGGAGGAGTATAAACCTGTGCTGACGGACGAGACGACAGACATTCCCATAAGCTCTTCTGGTCTATGACCAGTTGAGCTTAAAATGTAGTTTTTTGGGGGGGGTAAAACTAATTTTAATTATGCAATACTTACCCATCACTATTATATAGCTTATTACTTTTTCGTGTCGAAAAATCCCGTTCGATGTGAATACATCCTCCCACTTAGAGTGGAGAATTTTGTCAACAAGACACGTCACACCCATGCACCTCTCCACGCCTGCGCGAACATTCATCTTTTTCATAGACGAAATTACGCCAGGACATCAGAGCGGAGTGGGAGGAGGGCATTCGATAATAGTGATGGGTAAGTATTGCATAATTAAAATTAGTTTTACCCCCCCCAAACCCCCCCCCCCCCCACCTTTTAATAGCAGCAATACAATACCCTATCATTACCCTATCACTATTATATAGCTGAATTGGTCAGTTAGGTGGGTAGGCTGATGTGTTAAACTGATCAAAAACAGAGAAAAATGGAAAGTGCTCACCATTTGAAGGAGAGATCCACTTTACAAATTGTTGGAGTTCCTCTGGGCCACATGTTGTGTTGCAACTATGGGTCCCAAAAGAGAATACCTGCGCAATGAGCGGAGGTAGATAAGGTAGTATGCGATCGCCAAAATGCTGCCTTCATGACATCCTCTAAGGAAGAGTTATTTAAATAGACCCATGAGGCAGCGACGGCTCGAACCTCATGGGCTTTTAGTTTCATAAAAGAGAGGTCTCTATCCGTGAGGGACTGATAAGCTCTTTTAATTGTGGTGACAATCCACCGTGAAATAGTGGAGGTCGAAATATCAACGGAGCCCTTAAGAGGAAGGAAAAGACGTTTCCTGCCCTTTCTTTTCCCTTTTGAAGCATTTAGATAAAAACGCAGTGCCCTAACTGGGCATAAAAGCCTATTTTGATCATCTCCAGTACAGATTCGACTGAGACTGGGATTCTAATAGGTGATGGGGCTACCACAGGTAACTGAGGTCCTGATGGAGACCTTTCTCAAAGGTTCATAGGGGGTTTTGGTTAAGGACCATAAAACACAAGATAGATACCATCTGGGCATAAGAGAGTGGGAGACAGGACTCTGCAGCTCAAAATACTTAATGAGATCAGCAAGGTGCGAATCTGAACTGATTGCTGAGCCCTGACAGAATTTAGGTGTGTTGGAAATGACAGCTCTATAGCCCTTGATAGTTGATACCGAACATCTTTTCTTTCTCTAATGGAATAAAAAAAAAATCAGTAACTAAAGTTACAGAGGGACAGCTCGGATCAACATGTTTCCTACTGCACAAATCACAGAAGATTCTCCACCTGGCATCATAGACCTTGGATGGTGAAGCTCTCCTGGCCTAAATGGTGCAACTGGCAACCCAGCCCGAACACTTGTTCTGGCAGATAGATCGCCTGAGATGAGCCAAGCGTGAAGGTGGAGAATGTGTGGTTGTTGTGTAGGAGAGAGCTCCTGTGTTGCAACAGAAGATCAATGAACCATGATCGTTGGGGCCATAATGGGGCTATTAGAATGATATGAACAGTGGAAGTTCTGACTTTCAGAACTTGAGGTAGCAGTCTGAACGGAGGGAAGGCGTACACGAACAGACGATCCCACTGGAAGCTGAATGCATCCACTGCCCAAGCTCTCTGGTCCGGGACTGGTGAGGCATAAAAGGGAAATCTGTTGTTGAGCCTGGTCGCAAACAAGTCCACAAGGGACTTCCCCATAGTGAGAAAAAAAGGATTCTGTTACGTAGCAGTGAGAATCCATTCCATGAGGACTGTTTGCGTGACCTAGACCGACTGTCCGTTAAAACGTTCTTCTTCCCTGGAATCTGGCGAACTCGGGAGGTAACATTCTCCGAGGTGGCCCAGCAGAGGAGGTTCCAGACCTCCACACTGAGAGAAGGGGCGTGTGTGCCTCCTTAACGTCGGAGATATGCTGCGACGGATGTGTTGTAGGAGAAGGCCATGACACATCGAGCCCTTACTCTGACGATGAACCGTTGTAATGCTAGAAATATGGCTTTCATTTCTAGGTTGTTATGCGGAGGGAGTCCAGAGTCTAATGACCCTGCAGAATTACGTCCTCTGGCTCTAGGTGAGTGCTCCAACTGATATCTGACGCGACGGCGAACAGATAGGAGCGGGGCTGAGGCACATGCATGGGGACCCTGGTCAGGAAACTGTTCCAATTCATCCACCAGCGCAATGGTGATGAAAGTCTGGTCCTAGAGGAATCAAAGCTGATAGAGAATCCCTGTTTGGTTCCCACCTTGCGAGAAGGAGAAACTGTAGAGGGCACATATGGAGACGTCCTAAGGGAACCAGATCTGTTTCAAGGTTCCCAATAGGGATAGGTAAAGGCAAGCAGACAAGAAGTGCCAGGATTCGATCTATGTGATCCGGTGGAACCCGGACTAAGTTCTGGTTCACGAGGAAGTTCATCCCTATGTAAACTTAGATGGAACGAGCTCTGACTTCTCAAGGTTGGGTAAAACAAACCCAACCGAGTTACTGTGAACCAACAATGGAACAGATCCTGATGGAGGGACTGAACCTGAACATTATGGATCAGCTAGTCGTGAAAATACTGGAGAATTGGGGTTCCCAGTAATCAGAGATAGGACACTACAACTCCCATAGCATGGGTGAAGACTCGGGGTGCAGAAGCAATTCCGAATGGCAGAACCCAGAATTGAAAGACTCCCAATAGGGATAGGTAAAGGCAAGCAGACAAGAAGTGCCAGGATTCGATCTATGTGATCCGGTGGAACCAGGACTAAGTTCTGGTTCACGAGGAAGTTCATCCCTATGTAAACTTAGATGGAACGAGCTCTGACTTCTCAAGGTTGGGTAAAACAAACCCAACCGAGTTACTGTGAACCAACAATGGAACAGATCCTGATGGAGGGACTGAACCTGAACATTATGGATCAGCTAGTCGTGAAAATACTGGAGAATTGGGGTTCCCAGTAATCAGAGATAGGACACTACAACTCCCATAGCATGGGTGAAGACTCGGGGTACAGAAGCAATTCCGAATGGCAGAACCCAGAATTGAAAGACTCCCAATAGGGATAGGTAAAGGCAAGCAGACAAGAAGTGCCAGGATTCGATCTATGTGATCCGGTGGAACCAGGACTAAGTTCTGGTTCACGAGGAAGTTCATCCCTATGTAAACTTAGATGGAACGAGCTCTGACTTCTCAAGGTTGGGTAAAACAAACCCAACCGAGTTACCTTGTACCAACAATGGAACAGATCCTGATGGAGGGACTGAACCTGAACATTATGGATCAGCTAGTCGTGAAAATACTGGAGAATCGGGGTTCCCAGTAATCAGAGATAGGACACTACAACTCCCATAGCATGGGTGAAGACTCGGGGTGCAGAAGCAATTCCGAATGGCAGAACCCAGAATTGAAAGACTTCCTGGTCCAAGCAAACCCAGAGGTATTCCCACAGGTTTAACAGGGGGAGATCGATAATGATACCAAATATCCCACTTTTCTTGATGACCAGGAAGAAATGGAAGTAGAATGCAGGAGACTGATCTTTCAGGAACCTCTTGACTGGCCCTTTCTGTAAAAGGGTGTGCACCTCTTCCTTTAATTTCACCAAATTGGACTTGTGAAAGAACACTGGGGTCCTTGATAGAGGAGGTTGTTCCCGAAACTGAAGCCGGTAACCCTCACTTACCATAGAAAGGACCCACCTATCATCCGAGTTACTTGACCAAGCCTCTGAAAAGAGGCCTAGACAAGCACCTACAGGGACATTAGGAGAGGAATGCACGGCAGGAGAGGGTACGAGTCCCTGGGGCCTCCCCCCCCCCACTGCCTTCCTTGGGAAAGGAAGGTGGGTTGGGGAAGTTCCTCCTGAGGACCTTACTGAGGAGGAGGAGGTCTCATTTGAGCTTGTGCATTGGACTGGGGCTGCATCTGTTTTAAAAATTTAGTGGGTGGCACCTGGGGGCAATTCACCTTAGTGTGCTTCCTGGCTGATTGCGATGGGCCAGGTGCAGTTGTGAAGGATCTATGTTCATGATCCTTCAAATCTTGTGAAGCCACAGTGGGGATGAGTCCTCCGAAGAGGCTCTCGACTTCCAATGGAGCAGCCCTTAGAAGGTCTTTACTATGGTTAAGTAAGACCTTTGAGGAGTCCAGCACAATGTGATGGTGGATGTTAGAAGTTCCACTGATAAAACCATTGCGACAGAAAGTGAATTCCGGGATGGCTTGATCACAGCTTCCAGCACGCATTGTAATGCGGCTGGGTTCAGAGCAGCCTCCTTCAGTATACTAAACGAAGTAGCCGAGAAGAGGTCTGCATGGGAAGCTATGGTGACCAGAAGCCGGCCTTTCTGCTCAAAGGCTTTGATTATTTTAATAGGAAGGCATGCCCAGGCTTCAGTTATAATACCCACTTGAGACACATCTGCATCCAACTGGAGAGGTTCTTAATGGGTCACTTCGGGAATGTACCCAGTAAATAAAGGCAGAGACCAAGGTCTCAAAGCAGAGGGAGGGACAGACCATCCTCTACGCCGTCTTGCACAGGCTGGCCTGTGGAAAAACCTCTGTGACATTTCCTCAATCATTGAGGAATGTAGAAGGAGCAGGAGATCTGATTGTGGCTGGGTCCCGGAGATCTTTTAAACTGGAAAGGATCTTCTTGGGCTGTGCGCAAAATGGCTAGGGCACAAGTTACAGCATTACCAGAGCTGTTTCTACCTCGATCTCACTGGAGTCAAAGAGGGTAGATAAACGCATCATCATCTAGAACACTCCGAGCAGGAAGTGGCTGGACATCATTATGTTCTTCGGAGACAGTGACATAGGTGTACTCTGAGCCATTTCCCATACTTGTTCGTCTATGTGTTCTAGATGTTCCAGGATAAAGACAAGACCGCTTGTCTTTCGTGGATGATGCTATGCTTCCGCCTTACTGGTGAATGCCACCTGACGAGGAGGCGATGGTGGGACACGAGCCACGGCATCGCCTCTACTCTGGGGCCCACCTCTCGTACGGATTCATTGGGATTATAGGAAAGGGGGGATCTCGATCCGGTCCCCTTCCCTAGTCTGAACCCTCTGGGCAGACTCCCAATCCTGTACAGGGTATGATGGTAGAGTTGGGAGATTGGGTCTCGGTCCGATCCCCCATCCCTGCACCATGAGGCCTCTGGGTGATGACCGGTATAAGGTTGGTGACAGGTTCGAGATGACCGATGGCCTGTGACGATGTTACCAGCCACCGGGACGAAGTGGACCGGTGACCGGTCATCTCTACCGGTCAATACCCGGTGACCGGACCGGTCAATACTCGGTGACTGGACCGGGCACCGGTCAATACCCTGTGACCGAACCGGACACCGGTCAATGGCCAGTTAGGCGACATAGATATGTCAGAACCTAGTTCGTCTTCATCGCTAAACAAGGTGCGGTGCATCTCCTCCCATTCGAGAGGGAGCGACACACTACCCCGGAAGTGTTGGGCACAGTGCAGCTCCTCCCTCTCGGGAGGGTGCGACACCCTACCCTGAGACGAGCGGTGCACTTCCTTCCTCACGGAAGGCAGCAACACGCTACTCTGAGATAAGCGGTGCACTTCCTTCCTGGTGGAAGGCAGCAACACGCTACTGTTAATGTGAGGGGTGTTCGTCTTCTCCCTTCCCAGGAGAGGCGATCTACTCCTGGAACGTTCACTCCCTCCTTACCTATCTCGGGGGGGGGGTTGGTCCCATAGGCTCCTGGGGCCCCGGAGTGTTCTTCTGATCTGTAGTGGTCTTCTTACAGTATGTTCCCTTTGCCTGAGTACCTGTAATAGAAAATCCAGAAAATTCAGATGATGAGGGGGATTTAAGTATTTTCTTCCGCCCTCTGTATGTACGTCTGGAATCGGCAAGATTCCAGGTTTCATTCGTCCATTTGGTGCAGAAGGTACAGCGACTTTTTCTTTCGTGTACACTTGGAACATGTGAGGCAGTCCGGGTGGGTGTCCCAAGGGCCCTTCTTGTGGCCACACTTTCCTACAGACTGTGCCGACATTGTTCTCTGAAATAAATGTTTATTGAAAAATAATACAATAATAAAACGAGTAAAACTCACCTTTTATTTCCACACTTGAAAAACTCACCCTTTTTGTATATATCGCATGCTATATGCACACCAGTTCACCTCGCTCTGTTTGCATACACTTTTAGCGGTCTATTTGCACCACAGTGGATTTTGTCTAAAGGTAAACAATATACATATACATGCACAAGGATTAGAAGTCTAGTTTTCTTGACAAACTTTATTGTTCTCAAGAAAGTACAGAATAACAAAGCGACGCGTCACGCGTGGTATTAAAAATACAATTGATGACTTTGCAAAAAGAATATTTAATCAAATATTTAATTGGTAGAATTATGCACCTGCTAATTGCAGCGCTATCCTGGTTGTCTATGTTACGTTGTAACGAACACACGAGACTTACCGTGAGCCAAATTGTATTTGAAAAGAAAAAATATAAGGTGTACCCTAACCCCTAAGGGCGGAATACACGTGGTAATCTAGAAAGACTCTTTCTAGAACAAATACTGACGTAGGGCAGCATAAGACACATAAGACGAGATGGACAAATGTAACACCAGATGAATTTAGGCTGAAAGGAGAACCCAAACGTGGTTGAAACCCGCAGCAGACAATTTTTCTCAGGTCACGTTCGCACGACACAACCATTAGCCATGGCGTCCATGAAAAAGATGAATGTTCGCGCAGGCGCGGAGAGGTGCACGGGTGTGACGTGTCTTGTTGACAACATTCTCCACTCTAAGTGGGAGGATGTATTCACATTGAACGGACGAGATTTTTCGACACGAAAAAGTAATAAGCTATATAATAGTGACAGGTTAATGTATTGCTGCTATTAAAATCAAAATTAATGGATTAATTGTGACAGGCAACTTATTTTTTGGCAGCTTTTCCAATTCCGTCTATCTGGATATCATGCCAATGAAGTCAATGACGACATTCATATGCACGTCTAGCTTATTATAAGATCTATCAATAACTTGGTTACTACTCGTATCATAAAAATGTCGCCACTTTCATTGATGACAATAAATAACGACAACCTGAAAAACATGACAAGGTGACAAACGAACTCAGAAGGTGATAACTCACTTTTAAATTGGGTGTACTTTTGTTGTAGGTTTGCGAACCAGCGATTTGAGCTCAACGCAAAAAATCGTACACTCATACTATAACTGAGTTTACTGTGTTAACTTAAAAAAGTAAGAAAAATATACATGCCTCTGAATTGCTCCTGCACCTGATACATCTTCCTCCGATGAATCATGGTGGGTATCCGAATAATCATCTTCACAATATGATGTCGAAGGCTGTATTATATCGCATATCACTGCGTCATCTTTAATGTTTTGGTCAGACGCATGTGCATGCAATTCTGATTCACGGTGCTCAGATATTAAAGTTTGTTGAAAATGTTATTTCAAAGTCATCGTCAGCACATTTACGTTTTCCATACGGACCTCTTCGGTTCCTACCACTGCCCGAGTCGTCCATTTGTCTTGGACAAGCACTGCTGATGCTACTGAGGGTTCATGAGGGGCAAGCATCCATGGTTTTTATTTGACCGACATTTCATGTGCATTTTTTACAGTTTTTTTTTTTTAATGATTTCGTTCAGCTCTGTATATGTAGTTAATTTTTCAATTATGTTGTTTTATCACTCTGGAAAGATAATGGCAGGTGTTTTGACACATTATAACACTTATTGTACATTCCGCAATTAAATCACCCAAGATGTACCCCCATCCATGCTGCGCAAAATCGATATTCAGCATCCTGGGTATTGAATGCATACGCGCCAGTTTCGGTTCAGCTGTACTCTGTCATTTTATTTAGTATACATATTACCATGTTTGCGTGCATTTTCTTTGAAGAAGATGCAAGTTTAAGTGTGGTTGGAAAGGCAAACAAAGATCTTAAGTAACGTGGGGAGTTTAAAGTGGAGGAAAAGGTGGAGATGATCCGGGGGAAACCAGGCAAGGGAAGAAAGGAATTGTACCACGGAACCATTATCAGAGTTAATGGTAAGTTTTTATACTAGCTTTCTTCATTCGGGAATAAGTCTGCATTTCACTTTACATTTGAACTGTTTTTGGAATGATTTTATAACATTAGGAAACGGTATTCTATTTATCTGAGTTAAATAGTCTATGCACATATTTAAAGAGCGCGCCCACCCGCAGCGCTGTTGTAAGGAGGTACCTTTATAACAAGTAGTGTTAATTTCCGTTCGATCAACAAGATAAATGTATGTAAAAGCACAGGAGTATGACGTTTTATCAACAAAAAAAATCACGAAATTTGTTGAAAACATGAAATAACTTTGTTTTTGCAAATTTTCGTCTTCTTTGTATTGATAAAACGTGAGACACGTGGTAAAAGTGAGACAATGAATAATCTGGGCCAATCTGCAGCAGCCCAGCAGAAAGGTGTGTAAATACAATACATTTGTTTGGGTACTATTTCTCATTATTTATGAAGGGGGGGGGGGTGCGGTTTCCTGGCCAGTGTTGACTACATTGTGCGCTATGTATTTTTTGACGTAATGTCTGACTGGATAAATGGACACCACTTGAGCATGTAGATACAAATTAAAACTTAGGTTATCACAACTGTTTTCCCTTTGTCTATACTTAAAAGTTATGTCTATAGAACAGTTAATAGATCTAGATGTTGCAGTCCTGATATCTTTGTAATGATAAGGATTTATGAATTAATTTATTTTTGTGGGCGTACTGTTTCATGGATATACCAAAAATTAGATTTTCGTTGGTACGTAATTTCATGGAATGGGACAGTATCCTCGAACCACCATAATTCGTGCCTTTAACGTGAATTTTAACGCTTTCGTTATAATATTGTGAGAATCTATTCAAATAACCATAGAAAGAGTTCAACTATATCTACCTCATTTGATCATTGTTAAAAAAAAAATTTGGCATTCATGTACATTAGTTCAGAATTACCGTTTTTCCAAGAGTGCGTAAGTTTACTTATTTCCGGAAGTGCGTCCATGGTTCGTGACACTGACTAAAAAGTCACATGGCATATGACCGGAATTTGCCAGTTAGGCCAAGATATGGATATTATTAGTTTATAGTGTCTCCGTGTATTTGAAGAAGAAAAAAAAGAAATTTAAAAATTAAAATTGTGTTCTGTTCATTCTATATGCAGTTGTGCACTTACATTACTGCTTGCTTGTTCTTTACCAAATAAATACATGAATCAATAGAGAGAGAGATTTAAAAATAAACACTGGTGAATAGATACACATTTTGTTATAATAGATTCAATGTCTTTTTATGTAGAATATATGTTTGTTATGAAATAATACTGAAACGAAAAAGTCCATGGTGAATATAATGAATTCACAGTTCTAACCTCATATTTTGTACATTGCAGTGAAAAATATTAATCATGCTAACTGTGTGTGTGTGTGCACAAGTTATACGCAATAGAAATAAAAACTAAAAATGAGTGCATTTGTTATGTGGCGCTGCATCACAGTCTAAAATAATTTTCATTTTAGATGATGAGGAGTTTCTCACAAAATGGGCCACTGAGGCCAACAAAAAAGTCTTAAAAAGACTGGAATCAAAACCAGACAGTGTGCCTTAAGAACTCTTCTCCTTCAAACTTTATAAGGAGTTAAAATCATCACCGGCCAAACGTCATCGAGTTCTGACGCCAAGAATAAAGGAAAGTATGAGACAAGATGAAGAGTTTAGCCAAAAAAAGAAGAAAAATAACATTCAGTCAGGAAATGGTTCTGACACTAGGCCACCCTACTCAAAGGAGCCCAAAATTAAGAAGCCAGATGAAAGTGAAAATGGTACAGCCTCTGTGCAAAAACTGAAAACTGACACCCCTTCCTCGAAGAGAAAAGAAAAAAAACAATGTGAAGAAGCCACATCTTGTGAAATTGGGAAGAAAATATTCAATTCATGTCTGGCTGATCAGTTTATTGATCATGCAGTAAAGCAGATGGATGTTTCAAGTCAGTTCACCTCATTGACAGAAACATGGGCACTAATAATTTGGCAGATGAGGAAGCGTATCAAGAGATACCACAGGTTGCAACAGACTTTGAGGAAAACAGAGAAAGGATTATGAGTAAGCATTCATCATTTTAGGCTTAATAATAATACAACTTGTCTCTTTCTCAGCTTCCATAGGCAAATGTAATTTTGTAATTCTGTTTTTCCAAATGATATATGATATATAATTCATATATGTTAAGGCTTGGGGGTGGTGAGGGGTGGTGGCTTGAGTGATGTAATATTTTTGGCCAGCTGTCCAAGCAACTTAATAGATTTTACATGTACTAACTCCAGTTTCAGCATTAATATTTGTATGCGTATGTAGATTAACTGGTTTGATTTTTCAGGCCATTCTAGCAATTTGTAAAATTGTTAAATTCATTTTTATGGATTAGAATACTCATGTCCATCCATCTGTCCTGTTTGCTGCGAAGACTCTACACTACAATTTCAGATAGAATTTTGCCATACTTTAAATGTGTTATCTTTATCATCTCAAGATGTGTAAATGGAATAACCTTAGTGTTTATCAAGTTACTACGCCTACTGTGACTTCTAGCTGGATGCAATGATGCAGTCTATTCATACAATTAATCTAGCTGTAGGTTTTACATATTTATAAAAATAAAGAACATACAATAAACACTTTGTTTAACTGCAATATTTTCACACAGAATGTTAAGCCGATCTATGCTCAACTGGACACAGTGCTTGAGAGTCCAATGTGTACTGCACAGCTACCAAGTCTAATAGAAAATTCACAGGACTTTGGAAGCTTGAATTCCAGTGCAAGTCTAGAAGGCATAATCCCACATTCATCCTTCCCGAAAGAAATGGATGTGATTCCAACATCCATGGAGGAAATTGTAACTAGTACCCCTGTAAAGGCCACTTTCAAAGAGCCAGTCTTTCAAAGAGCCAGTTGCAAGGAGGTCTCCTAGAAAACATTTTACAAGCAGTGGCCAAGAAAGTTCACAGTCACACGTGGTAAATTTGCTTGCTTTGATGCTGTCCATCTTCTGTCCAACCCAAATCCATTTTAACGAGATAGCACAAAAACTATTGAACTTAGAGCCATTAAATTTTGTTGGTATTCGTGGATGGCCTGATTGTGTTTCAGACTATTATGCACATTTGTTCATATTGTATATTTTTTTCAACAAGTTTTGACAATTAAAAAACAAATTACAATCTTGTTATCAATATTGAACTAGAACCACTTAGGGACTGATCATTTAATATCTTGGTCTGGGGGTTGGGTTGTGATTTTTGTGAAAACATATTTCTGGCCCTCAA
Organism: Margaritifera margaritifera; assembly: GCA_029931535.1. NCBI lineage: Eukaryota > Metazoa > Mollusca > Bivalvia > Unionida > Margaritiferidae > Margaritifera > Margaritifera margaritifera. The sequence goes on from JAQPZY010001121.1 coordinate 396,110, forward strand.
ATAGCTTGAAAAAAATATTCTTGCTCTGACTTGTAGAAAAAGAAAAAGTTATTATACTTATACTCCAGTCACGCTGTCAGTCAAACTCAAAGGTGTCGAGATGTCGACTTTGATAGCAAGGTTTTTTTCCTTACACGAGAGAATCAAAGCAATTCGTTTGCTGGATAGTGGAAAAAGTTGTGGTGTAGTTACAGTAGAAATGGGAGTCGGACTAACTCAGATTCAAGGGATTATTAAGCGTAAGCGAGATATTATGGCCAATTTTTAGAACAACATTAATCCGGAGTGTAAGAGATAATGTACAATCACACCAAATGATAAGATTAATGAACGATGTTGGAAATGGTTCCAGGATGTAACAACCCACATGTACACTGCACTTGTGATATCCCTTATGGTTTATATGCTACTAACAATAGCTGCAGGAAGCTTCTTTTCATTCTCTAATCATCAAAGGTCTCTCACAAAAGCCAACTGTCTTTGATCTCGGAGAGTTTGAGCAACTGCTTAATCCATCAATTGTTTGAAGTGTGAACACCTGTTTTCATGCTTAATTATACCAGCCGGCCTTACAAAAAGTCCTGTGTTTGACAGTCACAGATAAGCTGTAAATTAGTAATTTTAATTAGACAACGTTTCTATTGATAATGAGATTGAAGTGTTTGCGTGTATGTGAGAGAGAGAGAACGTTGTATAAATGAGTGCATGCACACAATTGTACAGGAATGCGTACAGAAACTGAAATCAGTGATGGAAGTTTCAGACATTACAACTGAAATGGGGATGGAGATATGCATAAAACGAAGATCAATGATTTTATTATGAGTCAGTGATGATTTATTGTACATGATGGATTAAAGTGCGGATACAGTAATCCTGTGTGGAACTTTTTATTTTTATTATTTTGTTATTTTTCTTATTGCTGAATAGCTAAACTAAATACATGTATCTTGATAACATACTACTACTACTGCTAATAATGCTAATGCTATTCGGTGCATAGTACATGTATTTGTCATGAACCAAGTTTGAGAGCTGAACCTGCCTTCAGAGGTTACCTGTCTGTGTGTGTTTGCATAAATATATATATATATATATATATATATATATATATATATATATATATATATATATATATATATATATATACTCACACACACACAGTCAAACCTGTCACTAATGGCCACCCATCTGAAAAAGGTAAAAGTCTGGCCTTGTACACGGGTGACTTTTGAAAAGGCTCACCTTTTAAAATTGGTTTTTGAAAAAAAAATGTGTGCTGAATATCATTATCGTTAATATCATCATCATTATTATTATTATTATTATTATTATTACATTATCAAGAGAGTTTTATGTGCACTACACAACAAAATCATAAATTACATGTATATGTTGTTCTTTACCAAATTGATGTTTCCAAACAAGATAACTGTATCCTGTTCACTTTTATGCATCCTATAAATTAAGCTCTCATTGAGTTAAAATATACACTGTTCTTAGTTTGTTCATGCTTTACAATATCTGGATTAGTCAGTTGCTCAATTCACTGAGATAAAAAGACAACCAGTTTATGGGGGGGGGGGTTACTATCAATGAAGATTCTTTTCTTAAACTAACAAAACAAACAAAAACAAAGCAGTTGTTATTTATGTTGTTTAAAAAATGTCAAGCACGCATCTTCTCGACAGATGCCAAATGAAGTGGCCACATACAGTTTAGACCTATGTATCTTTGATTGACTGTATCCATGGAAATGTGCATTTGTGTGTATGTAATCTTGTGTGTGTATGTGAGAGAGAGAGATTGCAAGCTGCACACGCAAAAATAGCATTACTTAACTTTTTTGAAACATCCAACGACTTTTTTGAAACATCTGACCTAGAACTTGCCAGCTAATTTACACATTTATTTATTTGTTCTGCAGGTTAAGTTACTTGAGGCGTATGATGTGACTGTACACAAAGATGGGCTAAGAAAAGCCATTTCTGCTGCAAAGAAAGCCCTTAAGCCTGGCTACACGCTTTGCTACAAGTTGCTGCCTGAAGTTTTTAGTCTTGAGACTCTGACTAATTCAAGAGGACAGGGCATGACAGCAGCGAAGGAAGGTGACCTTCGACCATGCCTTAATAAAACCAAAGTCTCTGCAATTAAAGGTAATTAAGATAACAGCCTGTGGTTTGTTTTCTGTGCATAGGTTCATTCAAAGTTCCATGCTTTTTTTGATTAACACTACATGTAATATTGTAATGTCAGCACAATAATTGTCATTGAAGTACATCTTGCTCTCTTGGCAACTTGGCATTGAGCCAGAGAACTAAAATAATGACCCAACGATGCAAGATGGCAAATTATGGAGCTAAAATTGGCTTGGCGAGTCAAATCAAAATGGTAGAGCTTTTAAGTAGCAGTTGACACAACAAGTAAAATATAATATCAAATAATTTATCAAAAAAGTACATAACTTGTTTTCCAGATTTACAGTATTCTAAAAATCTCTTAAATTATATATTATATATGCGCACTAAAATTAATAAGCCTATATATTATTACCTGGTTTAGAAGAATTGTAATCTATACTTTTATCAAGGGCTTTAAGTTTGATTAACATAATAAGCATAACGAAGTAACCAATCTAAGATGAACAAGATTGCTTCATTTGAAATATATTGGGAAAAGAAAAGTTATTGTTATTTCTACACTTAGGTTGTTTGTTTTACTAAAGATGGTTTTCTTCTTATGGTCTCTTTATTTTTTTTAGATTATGTTGTGGTTTGATGCAAGAAGAATGCCCACCTGACACCTCTGGAGCCATCTCCTAATGATGCTATTATAGAAAGGATCAGCTATGCCAGAAAGCAGCTTAAACTGGCACTGAAGAAACTTAAAAATGACTAACATAACTATTAAATTAATAAAAATCGGGGGAGGCATTGTTTCGTTGCATCATTTTACATATTAAATGCTAAATTCTTGATTAAAAATCAGTTTGTAGTCAAAATTTTTGTTGTTTTTTTAATTTATTTATTTATTTATTGTTTAATGGGATTCATAAAAACAAAAACATTTTTTTTTTTTAATTTTAGGAAGGCCTGACCATATCAATCTCAAATGATACTCTCGATACGTCCTTTAAAATGATGCCTGTCACTTTCCCTAATGGCATAATCCTGTTCCAGGGGTATTTTGGGAAGGAGGCGTCGAGCTACAGCATTTTTCCAGGTGTCGCTAATTTACATATTTCGCCTCAAATTCCACCTGACTTATGTCTCAATTCCACTTGGTTTATTTCTCAGATCAAGCTAAAGCATTTTTCCAGGTGTCAAGCTAAAGTGTATTTCCAGGCGTCGCTAATTTACATATTTTGCCTCAAATTCCATCTTCATTAAATTTGCCTTGGAACAATTTCCTCAAATATATTACAATAATCAATAAAAGGCTGGATATAGCCTTTTTTTACAAAAAGAAAAAAAAAGAATTCTGTATTTTTCATGTGCCACTGGTATGTAATATTTGTATTTTAAAGGAGTCACAAGTATTAATTTATTTTCATTGTTATGTGAGTAATATGTTGAGACCATTTTAGGTTGTTGTCAACAAATTGTGTAATGTGACCATCTGTAAGATGGCATTAGTATAGTTGATATTAAGACTCGTTTGTCAGCTTCGATTGTTTTTGCTTAGTGACTATGAGAAGTAATTTGGTTATATTAGTATTTATATTCATCCCATTTTCCATACACCAAACCTCAAGCAGATTGAGCTATAATTTTGAATCAAGTTCCTTCTTTGAATTTTTGTACATGTTTCAATGTATTATCATCAGCATATAAGTCTGCGGATGATATTGTATGTTCTATTTAAGTGGCAAGTAATTTATAAACAGCAGAAACAATACAGGCCACAGGATCAATCCCTGTGGAACTCCATATTGCATCATTCTTTCTTCTGTTATTTTCCAGTGAATCACAACTCATTACAACCTGCTTGTTATATAACTCAAACCATCTCAAGTTTAAGCTACTGCACTTAAAAATGTTAGGTTTTTTGCATCAGTATATCATGATACAAAGATCAAAATCTTTTATAAAACAATTGCTGTTTTACATGAATGACTTTATCTAAAACCAGACTGATTTTCATATAAAAGTTTCTGATTTGTAAGATAGATCATAAGGGAATCAGTACTATACCAGTCTCTTTGTGATGATATATCAATATAATTGCCATAAGCTTCTCTACTTCCTATGAATAATTAAGTCGAAATGAAAGAATTACGAAATCCACCTCTACAGTCTCCAGGTATTTTGTAAAAATGTTTTTGATGGCATTTAATTTGTGAATAGCAATACATATGATACAATATTTTTTGTATTCCCTCCCCAAACCCCCGGCTGCAATAATTTTGAAACGGGTTCCATGATATAAATTAAGAAAGGAAAAAAATTTGGTCAAGAAGACCACCACCACCCAAAAAAACTGTGCTGTGTTAATATACATATAAAGTAAAAATTTCATGATAGTGTCAAAATGCTAGGTTTAGATTTCAGAATTTTCCAAAAATGAAAGTCACTGATCATTCTGTCCTGTAATTGGTATACGGTATTATTGCAAAATGTACAGCATGTAAATTAAAACAGAACAATATGAAAATCTCCAGTAATAAACACATGCTTTAAACTGATTAATATCCCATAATGAAACAAATGTACAAAATTTAGTACTAGTTTTGAGTATTATTGTTTTTTTTTTAAAATGATGACCATTCATATGTTCTGTGATATCAAGGCATGTATATATAGAGAGAGAGAGAGATCATTTGATTTATTACATTCTCCTATATTGTATTAAAAGGTGGATATCTTGTCAGCTATGTAAAAGTGCTGATGAGATTGGTCCCAAAAGTCAAAAATTACCGTGAATCTGCAAAATAACATGTTACAACACGATATGTTTTCTTTTTCGCTGATGGTCTGGATTGAAACCAAGAACTCAATCCTGACTAGCTTAAGCTCCTGAATTGATTGTTATTGTTGACACTGGCAATGGTTACTATTTGCATATTAATAGACTACTTTTCTCTAGTTTCTGATTTGGAGAAATATTTCTCAAGTTTCTAATAATGAGAAATGTAACTGTTTATGAACTGTGTTGCAACCAAATGCTGGTTCAAAGTTGTAGCATGCCATTTCAGGACCGGGCTCGAGTTTCAGCAACAGAACTTGGCCCCAATGTCACCAACACATCTAAGTTTAGAATTAAGAGATTAATCAGTTAGACTTCAGTCAGTCTGCTGGGTGCTAGACTTTGAATTTTAAACTTAAATTTATGAAACGTATAAATTTATGAAATGTATAAATTTATGAAATGTAAACCTGACCCAGAGATTACAAAACTTTTTACACTCGGGCTCAGATGCAAATAAAAATTCTGACATCTGATTGGCTTACATCAAATCACTGACCAATCAGATGTCAGAATTTTTAGTTAGACTAGACAGTGTTTGAGTGTGATCATTTTGTATAATCTTGGGCCCTGGTCTCAATAGTTAAAAAAAAATATTCTTTTGGCTCAAATAAAAATTGTTACATCTAATAGGCCAATATAAAACCACTGACCTATCAGACATGAGAATGGTTGTAAACTCGGACATGTTCCCATGTTCTCCAAACTTTTTTTGCATGAAACTTGAGGTTAAGCTCAAAATTCCAATACCAAACATATAACTTTGAGTACATCTACATCATTCAAATGCAGAAGCCAATGAAACGGTCAAAATTAGCAACATCTTAATAGTTATATGATTTTAATTTTATTCTAATTAAAGCTACAAACCATCAAGATTTTGTAACTTTAATCTTCAGCATGCTCAGCAAGTTTTGAGAATACAGCACCCGGACATGTAGTTAAGAATCAGTGTACAGCACCCAGACATATAGTTAAGAATCAGTGTACAGCACCCAGACATGTAGTTAAGAATCGGTGTACAGCACCCAGAAATATAGTTAAGAATCATTGTACAAATCAGTGTACATCACCCAGACATGTTAAGAATCAGTGTACAAATCGGTGTACAGCACCCAGACATGTAGTTAAGAATCAGTGTACAAAATTAAACTCAGACTCCAGATTGAAAAAAATACGTTTTTAATTATACATTTTAATTTGTAATTTGCTTGTGATGTTTATTCCAATTGAATTTGACCATAAATGTTTAAGAAATATTGCATAGTGCTGAGAACCTTATGACAGTTTATGGACAGGTCAGTCACCCCAGAAAAGGTATATAAACCAAAGCAAAATTTAATAGTTTCATGATCCTAAGATGTCAACATATTATATTGTAGTGTCGGTATTTAAATATTTTCATTATACAAATGTGTGGCAACTTCTCTGTCTTAATGTAAATTTGTCTCACTTTTGTACTGTCCATGATTCCTCAAAACATAAGTAGAAATACAAATGGACTTTTTCTGTTTACTGACTTTCATTGTATATGACACACCTGGAATCTTTTTTTTTTTTGGGGGGGGGGGGGTTGTCCCAGATACTCCAAATTTAAATTAGAAACCAAGCTTGAAGCATTTCAACATCACTGACAATTTTTTGTTTAAATAGGTAAAACAAACCGTATTAAATCAATTCGGAAAGTCTGATGATTCTGTAGAGGTTAAAAATTTTCTCAGTAAAGTGATTTAAAATTAGAATTGTTGATTTTGACTCTGCCTTAAAACTTTGTGCTGAAGTTGTTTCATGACTACAGGGCCTTGATCATATAATTTGAGTCTCAAGTTTAAGTCCTAATCAAGTATGACCAATAAAATGTTTTAAGTCTAGACTGATGAGGTTAGAGTTTCCCTTTCAATTCAAGGTATTGATGTAACCATAAGGTAATGTATTCATGTTGTAAACGAAAAACCTCTTGTCATCATGCATCTACAACGCTACTTTGTTCATTGTGATGATAGTACATGTACATCTGTTCATTGTATGACCTGAGTAAATGCATACCTGGTGTTTCTCCTTGTGAATAAACAATATTTGTACATCTCAAACTGTATTCTTTTGAATACACAAAAATATTTTTTTTTTATAATTCCTTTGCATATTTCCTTTTCAAGTCTCTTATTGGTACAGAGACTAGCTTATCCTTGAAAAGACCGAATATTTTTAAAATTAATTTGTGGCATGTTAAACACAGTGTCCTAGGGATAGTCACTTGTGTCATCAAATCGGATGTCATCTTTCATGTCGCTGTAAAAGTTTTCTGTCTTGACATGAATGCACAGAGAATCTGTATCAGCCATGTGTAGTCTCATTCTACCCCCATAGTTGATTTTCAACTTGTTGTAGTAGAATTTGTACATCAACCATTTGGATAGATCTAGCAGATCGTACTGATGTGCAATGCTGTGATCAAGAGATAGGGTCGGTTTGTTTGATCTTCTTGTTTTTCATACTGACTAGGACCAAGTTATCATCTATTATTGTCATCCACTGACAGTGAAACACTTTTGTCGAGTGTGTTTATTTCCACCCTGTGAGACAAAAGTATTTTGACATGAATTGCTTGAAGAAACTGTATGATGACATACCATCCAAGAAAATATTTGACTTTTTAAGGGAATGCAGTTTATAAAACAAATTTTAATAATGTTTTAAAGATTTTATGTGTGTTACTTTTAACTGTTATTTTATATACATTTTATATAATTTTAACATCCTTACATTTTATATTTTATCTCTTGTTGTACTTTATGTTTACATTTATTTGGAAGGGTTTATCTTCATAACTTTATGTGCAATTCATATATTTTTTTAACTTTACCTTTACTTGGCACTACATAGCCACTTTTGTGCTCAGGTGCCGTAAAGCACCACTACATGCATATATGCTATTACTGTCCTCCTGGCAAACAAGTGGCCCCTGTTGGCTAAGTGGAATAAGGATCTTGCATTTAGAGACCACTCACATGTCTCACCTCTGTCCGTGAGTTTTAGTCTCGGTTTGACCAAAGTGGGTAAGTGAGAAAGCTTGCCAGTAGCTTTCCGTGGGTCGGTGGTTCTTCCTAGGGTCTTCCCGGATACTTCCTCCACCAAAAATATACTGTGTATAGCCTATCATGTGCTGCAAAATGGTGTTAAACCCCACAAAACCAAAACCAAACCTGGCAAACAATATATCTTTTTGACATTACAAAAATTTATTTTCCTCTGGACAAATTTTTAAATGTTGTTCTTTTTGTGAGATTTTCCATTTGTTTCCAAAATAATGAATTATTCATGAGTTCAATAAAGTCCTTTTCAAATTCATTGGTAGATTTTGGTCTCGATGATTTCAGCCAAGGTTGCTGTTCAGACAAGACAACTAGGTGTATCTCTTTCACTTTCAAACCCAATTGCTGGTAAAGCTTAAGGCTTATGTAAACATAGCACATATTTCTCTTTGTTTTTTTCAATGTACACAATAGTTTTGGTACATTTGGTCTAGTACCTATGCAAACATTTATTAATTTATTTTGCAAGAAGGAAACATCATTTTCATCTGGATATAACTTCTCTGGAGCTAGGGGACTGTTCTTGAAATGGGTGTTTAAATGTGTTGGTATCTCCAAATTCATCTCTAAGATCCACACTGTGTCACTAACAGCTGGAATGTTTAACAAGTTTTTCGCTACCAACATAATTTGTTCATCATTTCCCCAGCTGAAGTTTTTAACCGGCATGTATTGGCTCATTCTCCAACCATATAAATCTTTTGAATCAACGTACATGATATATAACCTTGACCTTTCATAGTCACCACCATATGTTATCTTTCCATCATCATCAACATATTATTTATTTTTGTCTTGGCCTTGGCATATCTATGAGGTATCATACTAATACCGCCACTTGTTCAAGTTTTCAATCGTCAAAAACATGTCATTATCTGTCAAAAGTTCAAGAGCCTATTGTGATCTGATAATTTTTCTGATGCACTGAAACAATTCAAATATTTGTACAGATGTGTTTCTTCCCATGCTGTTTACCTATTCGTGAGGATACCTATTTTTATAAATCTTGCATATCAACATAACGGTATTTTCCCATTCCATCAAATATAATCAACATGCCTGTTTTTTTCATTTTCAGTCACTCTAACTGCTCTAATGTATTTATCTTCAGCTATTTCATACACACACAGTGAGATGTCATATAAGAGTCTAATTTTTTTGATCCACTGTACTGTTATAGAGCATCTGTCAAACTAATTACTGTATGTAACCAAACTATATTTTGATGGCTTATGTGGATTTTGTGAGAGGGTATTTAGTACATATTTAATGGCGTCAAATAAATGCTTTGTGACATCATCTATTCTGCTCTGTTCATTCTCTTTTTTTATACACCAGATTCAGTGTCATGCTCATCATATTTTATTATACTTCAACAGTACGATTTTCTTTTTTTTTTTCTTCATGCCATTTGATTTTGTTTTTCCTTATAGAAAATTCCATGTCATGGTTTATTATACATCAACTGTATGGTTTGTGTTTAGGGCATGCCTTGAAACTATTGGAGCTTTTCAAAGGCGAAGGTATTTTTTTATCTGGACAGCTTTGGGTACTAAGGTGGTACTCAATTTAATATGTATCATATTTTGGAGAAGTAAGACTCAATCCATCAATTCAACTATTATAACAATGAGCTAATTCAGTCAGTTACTATTACTGTAATTTCTAGCCTATTTAAAGACTGGTTTTCTCTTCCGACCTGCTCACTCTGTTGAATTAGTTTATCAGCTACTAATGTACCATCATATTCAGTCTGTCTATTTGTGTTTCAGTATCTTACTGCATCTGAATTAATTGTATCAGCTTTGAATGTTTGTGATGTTACGAATACTGTTAATCTATCTGTTCATATTTCAATATCTCACTGCATCTGAACTGTATTGGCTTTCAATGTAGTGTTTGTGTTTCAGTATGTCACTGTCTGATTTAATGTTATAGGTTATCAATGTTGGTGATGTTACAAATGCTGACTTTCCCTGTTTAATTTGTACGTGAATAGCTCATGTTATGGATAAATTTCCAGGTCTTATTGATTTACCTGGCACGTTGTAGTAATGTATATGACAGTGCTCTCATTACAAATATTGTTCAAGTCTTGTTGCTAAGTAACAATGCCATATACATATATATATATATATTTAAAACTCGTAACAATCAGAGGCATTCTGTAGTCTGAGCCAATGTAATTAACTGTCAATCAACGATCAATGGTGACTTAATGGGGGATAAAAGTTAATCACCTACAGACACAGGTGTGAGTAGAACCCATGTCAGCCGAGCTTACCTTGATCAAAGCCCTTTTACATTTTTGTTCGTAAGTCCACACGTAAAATGGACGTCTATCACACCTATGTTATCATTCCAACATGGATGGTCTGAGTAGATGTGTGAATATTTGATGTTTCTTACTTTTTCTACTCATAAATATGTAAAATGTCTTCAAAACGTTAGTATTTACTTAATTACTGATACGTATACAGTCAAATGTACGATTAGGTACAACTCATTTAATACAGGTCCTTCGAATCACAGTTCAACTTTTTGACCAAAATCATGTACTCTGCATGTAAACTGGATTAGACAGGATTATAAATGGCATCCATACTGCTGATACTTGCATGATCTTAACAAAATCAAACTCATGTACTCTGTATGTAAACTGGATTAGACAGGATTATAAATGGCATCCATACTGCTGATACTTGCATGATCTTAACAAAATCAAACTCATGTACTCTGTATGTAAACTGGATTAGACAGGATTATAAATGGCATCCATACAGTGCTGAATTACCCAATAGGAAGACTAAGCACGTGCTTAGGGCACCAGCAAAGCAGGGGCACCAAAAAAAAAAAAGAAGAGAAATTATGGGTTTAGTATTGTTTTTATTTTTAATTACATATGGGGGGTGGGCACCATAATCTTTTCAGTGCTTAGGGCCTCTACAGGTCTTAATTCAGCCCTGCATCCATACATCCATACTGCTGATTCTTGCATGATCTTAACAAAATCAAACTCATGTACTCTACATATAAACTGGATTAGACAAATATAAATGGCATCCATACTGCTACTTGCATGATCTTAACAAAATCAAACTCATGTACTCTACATGTAAACTGGATTAGACAAATATAAATGGCATCCATACTGCTGATACTTGCATGATCTTAACAAAATCAAACTCATGTACTCTACATGTAAACTGGATTAGACAAATATAAATGGCATCCATACTGCTGATACTTGCATGATCTTAACAAAATCAAACTCATGTACTCTACATGTAAACTGGATTAGACAGGATTATAAATGGCATCCATACTGCTGATACTTGCATGATCTTAACAAAATCAAACTCATGTACTCTACATGTAAACTGGATTAGACAAATATAAATGGCATCCATACTGCTGATACTTGCATGATCTTTTAAAAAATAAAGACTCTAAATATCATTTCATTGAAGAAATACCAAAATCCAAAACAGTCAAGTAAAAACAGTTTTAGTTCATCCCCAGCATTTTATGGAACTTGCTTCCAAAATTATGCAAAAACAGCTGCTTCTTTTAATAATTTTTTGAAATGTATCAAAAATTGAAATTGCATTATGTGCAATGTGCAAATAGCTTTGACTTGTGTCTTAACCTGGCAAGTTTTTATGCATGATTTTTACAGTTTGCTGAAAAAGTTTAGGTCTTTTTCTATATGTGTTGCTTTTTTGCTTCAATTTTTGTTGCTTTTAATTATTCAGAGCTATTAGTTCCCTACAGCTTCATGTAATTTTATGCTGTAATATGTATGTTTGTATATACATGTAGATGTATGTTTCATGTAAATTCATGCAAAATTATGTTGAACTGAGTATGATGATGATATATATCTGTGGTATATACATTTTTCAATCTGTAATGTATGTATGTGTGTATGTGAGTGTGAATGTATGTACCTTCACCTCCACTGCATCCCACCTCTACACCATGATGGAGATACGTCTATAGTTAAGAAAGTAAAATGATTGGTCAACATATATATCTGATGATGACCATAATACATGTATGTACTAAGTTTCTTGGCAATACACTCAAAACTGCAAGATCAGTTGCATTCACAAAATATTGTAAGGGAAAAAAAGGACAGTAACTCTGACAGAAATCATGGAACATAAAGATTTGTGTCAATATGCACATTTTTAGACAACGACAGTAATATTTCATAGCAGTCCATAAAAAACTGCAAGACACGTTGTGTTCACAATATTCAGTCTTATAAGGGATCACCTTGGACTTTTGTGAGAAAAAATTCTGGCCCCTAAGTAGCTTGTAAAAGGTATTCTTGCTCTAATTTTTAGAAAATAAATGAACTAATTATATCCATTATATTAGTTGCAAAAAAAAATGGTCTTGAGGTAAATGAAAAAGAAATATCCTGGCTTGAAAGAAAATCACAGGCCTCTTCCTTCACCTCGAAAATTAAATGGTTGGTCTCTAAACACTGCATTCAGATGTAAAGGCGATAACTCTTAACAAAAATTGCAAGAGCAAAGTAATTTCTCAATATGCACATCTTCACAAAATGACCATAAGATGTACAAAATTTCATGGCAATCTTCTGAAAACTGTAAGACTAGTTGTGTTGACAAGATTCTGTCATACACTACTTTAAAAATTAAAAAAAAGTGTGTATATGCATGGTTATATGTAATTTGTAAAGTTTTGTACAATGATGTGTAAATGTACATGTTATTGTATTGACTGCATATATGTTTGTAATTTGTCTGTGTATGTACCCTGTTGGGTCATGTACAATTATGTGTTATTGTATGTACTGCAATATTAATTGCCTACAATGTAGTACATATAATTTGTTTTGTTGTATGAATGATCCTGAATGTTATTTAAATTACTAATTGTTTTAAAAATAGTCAGTAGTAAAAGCTTAATTGAAGTTGTTTTATGTGTTAAGCATATGCACCAGCTTTACATAAAGATTACTTCACTTGATTTTATGTTTATAGAAGTATACAGAGGAAATGTTGGAGGATCATATAACAGAAAGTACAAAATCCCTTTTACCTGCTTCTTTTTTTTTTTTTTTTTTTTTTTTTTTTTTTTTGTTCTCAGTACTTTGTTTAATAATTTGCTTTTACCACACATTACAAATATCTGAAAAATACAGAAATAATGTTATGATGTGCTTGTATTTTTTAATACCGATTTTAATGCAGTTTGGCATTAAGGGTCTCTCCTACTTTTAATATTAACGTTCTTACTAATTTAGTGTTAGTGTCTGGTTTGACGTTCCAAAATTTGACAAGCATGGGCCACCGTACAAAAAGAGTACAGCTACCACATTTCATAGTATACGGCCTCACTATTACGCCGTGTCTCAGACTGCGTTGTTAAAATATATATTCATGCAAGGTACAAGGTAAACGGTTCCCAGCTGTATTGATCAATCCACTCGAGGTTCTTTAGTTCTGACTGTTCAATGGCTTCTTCGTGAGACCAAGCGAGGTTCCTACGAAGTAGAAAAAGTAAATTGCTTAAAAAAGTGGTGAGTATAAACATGCATTATGTACAAAAGCCGGCATTGCAATATGTGGGTGTTTCAGCATTTTGCACGCTTGTGGGGATCAAAATGGGGTTACTGTCAAGTTTGTTTTTTTCGGTTTAGTATTACAAATTCAATTCTGGTCGTTATGGTTTAAAGAAAATATCGTGTTCGAATCTTTGTTGATGTCGTATTTTGCATACATTGACGGAATTTTTCAATATCTGTGAAACAAAAACGGTGTATGAAATAAAAGTTTCCTTCAAATATTGTATTCAGTAGTAAAGTTGATCCACAACCAACCAATCTTCACCCTTTTTGTTTTCAGATACATAAATTAATATGTTGCTTCCTCGACTTTATAGATTCTTGTTTTTTTTTTTTTGTTTTTTTTTTACAAAACTGAACTGAATCAGCATACCTGCCAGATCACACTTGAAACACCATTTTTGACTCCCAAAACCGTTGACATGATCGTGTTAAAAAAAAAAAAAAACTTCAAACTTCCACAAAATCTTGGCAAAAAAAGAGAGGGAGAGATCTTTCGTGGTATTGTGATATATGACTGTAGCTTAGTAAACAGTCATGCTTTGCATAGCGTCATGGTACTGTGAAATAATGACTTTAGCCTAGTAGACAGTCGTGCTTTGCATAGCGTCATGCTTAATCATGGAGAACTATCGCCATAGGTAAACGTATACAGTTAATTGTCATAGAGGCAATTAGAAGGTAAATAAAGTGAGAGATAAACAACAACTGTTTATGGGCGTCCATAGGAATTTTTCCACAGGAGGGGGGAGGGGGCAAAGCCTTTTTCGGGGGTGGGGGAGTCAAAATCAAAGGTGCTATTGTGCTATATATATACTGCACAATGGATTTATAGCAAATCCGGGGTGGGAGGGGGGCAACCCATCAATACCATTACAGGTTTAGGAGCTAATTTTGCATAAGTTAAGTACAGAAGTGAAACAACCCAATTCATTTGGAGTTGAGTAAATCAGAAGGAAGTGTCTATTCACATGGCCACCATGTACCAACTTTTGCAAAGACTATTTGCACAGCTGCCATGTGCCACAATAGAAAAGACTATGCAAGGCGACCAGTGAATGCATTAGTAATAAGTCAGAAATATTCAGAATGATGTAAACTCAGATAAACATAAAATATAGATCAGTTTCTGGTCAGGGGTAGCCAACTTCTAGAAAGCTGGCAGGCAACAAGACACCTATTCTAATAAATCAGCCCCCAAACCTCTATTCATATTAATGGGTGGTTACCCATCAATACCATTACAGGTTTAGGAGCTGATTTATTGGACTACAGACACCATAAAAAAGAAATTGTTTGATTATCTTTTATTTACTTACTGTGCATTAATTTTTTTAACGAGCACAGTAAAGGTTAATGCTGAAGATAAGGAATATGTCATAAAGTAATGATCATCCAGTAACTAGTTCAGTTAGAAATTTAGAAAATGATGGTTAACTTAAAAAAGGAAAATTTAAAAAATCATAAATTTTGTGCAAGTCATTGTGGGTAATTTTATACATAAGACTGGATATGACTGGTAATAGATCTTAAGTTTGTATTAATGCAGGGGGTGAAGCAGTGGAAGTGTAACATTGTACCATATGTCAGATGTGGAGCAATTTCCAAAAGAGCGCCGCCCCCCTCTCCCCCCCCCCCCATTTTACTGCATTGCATCCCCCTCCTCTAGGGGGTTGGGGGCTGGAGCAACTGCATCATTTGCTCTGCCTTCAGTAGCTTCAGTTAAATAATGTACGCAGCATCTGTGTGAATAGCCTTCTACAGATCATGTACATGGCAGCAGTGCAAATAGTCTTTCATATTTGAAGTACATGGTGGCCATGCGAATAGCCTCGGCCAAATCAGAAATGGGTGCTGAAGAAACAAGTTATTACACTTTGTTGCCTTGAATGAGAATATGTTTAGCCATCTTTATTAAGAATTATTGGCTTTGTTCATAATCAGTGGCAATGTTACTCCATACATAAAATGCAAAACGTGATTATTTTGGTAGTTGGAATGATAAAGTTACGAATAGCATGGGAGTGTGATTCAATTTTGATGGCAACATGTTGAAACACAGCTGTTATTCAGGGAATGATGAGCCATCCGTGAAGCATGCGAAGCCCAGCAAAACTCAATTTCAGACCTCCTGGTTGATGCAGATTGACTTTGTGAAGTGCAGCAGTAAAAGGGACCATTGTATACTTTGAAGTACATGATGCAAACACTATATCAACATTAGTCATTCTAGAATATATGCCATCTGTCAACATCGTAACACAACCCTTTCATTGGGGCAGACACAGAAAGATCATTTTCAGTGCTGTGAAAAATTCAACAAGATCTTTGGGGAAGTTTGAACAGTTGTATTGTCCAGCCTCTAATGAGTGCAAAGATGAACACTAATGACATTGCATCGCATTCAGATCCTTCAATGAAGCACTGAGAGCAGCAAAGTCAGCAACTTGAAGTTAATACTGTATTCCACTGTAAAATGGATGTTAAAGACAGAAATTTGGTGTATTTTTTTATTTAATGTCTGCATGGTTGTGATTGTGTGAGCATGAAAGTGTATTAAATGCTTCAAAGGAAACATTGTTGCGACTTATAAAATCATCAACCTAAATGAAATTCCTGTGTTGCCCTTAAAGAAGTACTGTATGTACCTTGCTAGATAAATGTGTATTCCAAACAGGTGTGTCAGTCTTGGCATTAAGAATTTGAAAATCGTGATAATTATGTGATTCTGCCACTCATCTTTTTTATATACACCACTGAAGAAAGATTTTAAACCCACCGATCTAGAATAAGGTGAAGTAGGGTAATCTTGGAGTATGGAGTATTTAGTTGTGTAACAGACAGACAGACAGACATATATATATATATATATATATATATATATATATATATATATATGTATATATATATATATATATATATATATATATATATATATATATATATATGTATAAATATATATGTGCCACAAAATAACTGACTGGAAATTTCAATAAATTTTGGTTGTCCTTCTAAATTGTATATCAAGCTAAAGAAATTCCATATCGGTTGTCAAACTTTGGACAGGCTTTTCACAATATATTTTCATAACATTATTTATTATGCTTTAAATTCTTGAAGATTTGGCACAAAAAAAACCTGAATACATGTAAGACATTTTCTTAGTATAATTATCATGTCTTCATTTAAGATTATTCAAAGGTATATCTGGATGAAGTTACTCGACAAAATTAGATGGTATTGGTAGTAACCTGATTGCATCCCAAGAATCTTATCTCTGAGGAAACCATATTTAAAAAATTTAACATCTGAAGTATGCAAATTTAGCACAAGAGTCACATAAGTGCTTCAGAAAGAGTGTTTAGTTTCTGAGCAGCTGGTAAGAAAGGCTGGTGTGAAAACTTGATAAATCTCTCCATATTTTACCGACTTTATCCTAGATCACAGATGCCCATAATGGTCTTTATTAGAATATCTCACCTCTTGGAGTGGGGGTGCTAGTGGGTCTAGTCAGGGAGAGATACGCAAAATTAATAGGTGAGGGAAAAATCATGCTGTGGGTGGATATGCTGCTGACTTGATATTTCTAGCAGTTATCCATTTTTCTCTTTTCTCCTGGCAATTTGCTTATGAATCAATAGTTATGATAACTTTTTCAGAATGACATCTCGGTGACCATTTGAGATGGGTTTTGCTATTGTTTATATATGGAGCATCACAACTCAAATACTGGTCATATCTTTGAATCTCAAGAAAATGTTAGATTATATACACCAATAAAAAGAGCAGAAAGTATGCTTTTTGTCAGTGTCTGTATCAGTAATTTTTGTTTTAATATCAGTAATACGCTATCTGTTGCTATTATGCAACTTACCCTTTCGGGGATAGAAGTTACCCTCATCTGTATGATGAGAATTCATCCTCCCATAGCTTACTGTCCAGAAGTTTGTGGAAGTTGACCATACAATCCAGCGCATGCCCAGTAGTCTTCACTCTTTTTCCTGATGTCTCCATGCTTAGTGGATGAAAATTACTCTCTTCAGAAAAATTGCTTTTGCTTTGCGTCATACAGTGCAGATTGGGCACTTTTAATATGTGCATCATATTTATTGAGTGTATTTACCCCCAGTCTCTGGATCATAGATGCCCATAATGGTGAACTGTCAAACTGGAAACCGCACAGGGATTCTCTGATAGTTCACATTTCTGTCGGACTGGATTTCCACCATCATCTGATTTCGTTGACAAATTGGGACCGGTTTCAGGCTAGAGTCCTCATGCATGCCCTGAACCTCACTCTGGTCAGAGATGCGTCAGATTTTGGGTGTGGCACTTATCTAGAGCCGGAAGAGCTACTTCTTCAGGGTTCTTGGTCCTGCGAAGAATGCTCCCTCCAGATCAACAATTTGAAAATGAGGGCATTGTTCTTAGCCCTTCAGGGGTGCGTCGACAATATAAGTCACTGCATGATGGCCTCCTCCTACATGTCAATAGAAACATACCTCAGGCGACAAGGAGGCACACCTGCCCTTCTCTCTGCATGGAAGTTTGGAACCTCCATCTGTGGGCTACTGCGGAAGGGATTACACTCTGAGTTTACCACATTCCTGGCAAAAAGAATAATTTGGCAGACAGTCTGTCCATGAGGGGCAAGATTGTCCTCGCGGAATGGTCTTTGCACCAATCTATAGCAGATTTCTTGTTCAGGCTTTGGGGGAGACCCTTGGTGGACTTGTTTGCGACCAGGCTAAACAACAACTCCCTTTTTACATTTACCCCAGTCCCAGACCAGAGAGTCTGGGCAGTGGATGATTTCAGCCTGAAGTGGGATTGTCTGTTTGCTTACGCCTTCCCACCCTCCAGGATGATCCCACAAGTTCTTCAGAAAGTAAGGACTTCCACTGCTCAGCTCATTTTGATGGCCCCGACAATCGTGGTTCAGCGGTCTTCTTGACCTGCTGGTAGACCAACTCAGGACATTGACCCAGAGAAGGGACCTCCTGATGCAACTCAGGTACTGTCTCTCACACAACAGCCCACAGATTCTCCATCTTCACCGTTGGCTCATCTGAAATGATCTATTTGCCAGGACAAGTTTTTGAGCAAAGTTGCCAAGTGCATCATTAAGGCCAGGAGATGCTCCAGATCTAAGGTCTATGATGCCAAGTGGAGAATCTTTTGTGATTGGTGCATTAGGAAACATGTTAATCCCTGCTGTCCCACTATTATAGCAGTGGCTGATTTTCTTCTCTTCCTTTTCAAAGAGAGACAATGCTTGGTTTCTACTTTCAAAGGCTATAGGGTAGGAATTTCCATCACACTCAAATTTTCACAAGGCCCGGCCAATGGTTCAGGTATTTCGAGCTGCAGAGAGCTCTCTAATGCCTAGATGGAATCTCTTGTGTGTCTTGTGGTTTTTAACTAAACCCCCCTTTGAACCTTTGGGTGAAAGTTTCTTTCGAGTACCTTACCCACAAAACTGTTTCTTGCTCTCCTTAGCATCAGTGAGATGAAGGAGCACGTCTCATGCCCTATCCATAGAACCAGATTGTCTGCAGTTCAGTGCCAATTATGAGTCAGTTTCTTGGTCTTACATATTACCAGAACTATGATGCATATCTAATCCTGTCGGGAAATAGCAAGGCAGAGTTTAAATGGTGGTCTGAAGACATACATATATGTAACGGTAAAAGGATCAGACCCAAACCAGTTAATTTTTTTCTCCAGACAGACTAGGGGGGTGCTGTTTCAACGGAATCCAATCAGACTGTTGGTGGCCATTGGTCAGTTGAAGAATTCAATTATCACATCAATTATTTAGAACTTCTTGCTATCTTCCATGCCTTAAGATTTTGTAGCCTAGTTATGAATTAACATGTTGGTATTCAAACAGACAATACATGTGCATTGTCATACATTAATACTATGGGTGGAATGCAATCTAAAGAAATGGATGATCTTTCAAAATCTATTTGGGAATGGTGCCTCAAAAGAGACATTTACATTTCAGCCATCTACTTACCAGGAGTTGATAATACTTCTGCCAATTTCTATTCTATAAATTTTTCAGACTCTGCTGAGTGGATGTTAAAAAGAGACATTTTTAGTAGGCTTTGCACTCACTTTTTTCAACCAGACATTGATTTATTTGCTTCTAGGTTAAATTTTCAAATTGATAAATTTGTTTCATGGAATCCAGAACCAGGAGCATTAAAGTTTGATGCTTTTTCCTTTTTCTGGCATGAATTTTGACCTTACATTTTTCCACCTTTCTGCTTAATAAGAAAAATTGTGAATAAGATCACGAGTGACAAAGTTGACAAAGCAGTTATGATAAATCCATATTGGCCATCTCAGCCTTGGTTTCCTTTACTTATGGCTTGTATTGTTGATATTCCTGCCAGGCTGTCTCTGCACAAGGACCTGCTTATACTCCCACACTCCAGAGAGATTCATCCTCTAAAGCAGGGGTCACCAAACTACGGCCCGCGGGCCGCATCCGGCCCGCGACATCATTTTGTCCGGCCCCCAGAATAACCCCCAAAAATAATAAAAAATAATCCTACTTTTCAACCCAAACTACTCTGCCTGTGGATTGTTAAAACTGCCCGTAGTTTGGCCAGAGTTTGATGACCCATATAACAGACAGCACGTACAACGTACTAAGCATGTCGCATAATGAAGTATATTGAGCCAGGAACGTCATATGTTACAGCGGCTATACACATCACACAGCTACAAAAATACAGTATGTTGTGGATGTTTCGTTTTTGGGCGCATTATGATATTTGTGAATTTAGGTTCGGTATGATTTTGGGACTGTCGTGAGCGCCATCTCGTTAATCACGAGGATTGGTGAAGTGTCATCTGGCGAATAGAGTAGTGGGCGGAAATGAAATGTCTTCACGTGGTTTTTAGTGTTCAGGAGAATTGTGTCTGATTTTCGATGGGCGATAATGGAGTATGGGGTGGTGCGCATTTTCTGAATATTGTTTCATGTATGAAGTGTATCTAATGGGACTTGTATTATTTGCTTTTTACTCAATATACTGTTCCACGTGTTTCGCCACATTGTGCTACTAACCTTTTTCTTCCATAATCTTCACCCATCAGTATGGCTACTAAGAAAAGAAAGGTGGATAAGGAATGTCGCATTTTCAACAAAGAATGGGGAGAAAAGTATTTCTTTGTGGAAGTAAACGGTCAGAGGGCCAGTTGCATAATATGTCATGAAACTGTTGCTGTCATGAAAGAGTACAATATACGTCGTCACTATGAAACAAAACATCTCTCAACACACTCAAAATATGTTGGAAAGCTGCGTACTGAGAAATTTGAGTCTATGAAACATGGTTTGGAATCTCAGAGGAATCTTTTTACGAAAAAAATTGCTGAAAATGAATCTATCACTCGGGCAAGTTACAAAATAGTGAATAGGATGGTAGAGCGAGGAAAACCATTTACTGACGGAAATTTCATAAAAGAGTGCATTATAGAAGCAGTAAATGACTTATGTCCTGAGAAAGCTAGCTTATTTGAAAACATCAGCCTTTCAGCAAGTACAGTTGTGCGGAGAACGGAAGAACTTGGAGAGAACATACAGTCTCAGATACATGAAAAAGCTAAGGACTTTCTGTGGTATTCTCTTGCTATGGATGAGTCTACCGATTTATCGAGTACGTCACAACTTCTTGTCTTCATCCGTGGTGTTACTTGCAATTTTGAAATTACAGAAGAATTGGCATCAGTTTGCAGCATGCATGAAAGAACAACTGGAGAAGATATTTTCATGGAGGTGCAGAAAACTTTGCAAAGTTATCACCTTCAGTGGAATCAGCTTCGGTGTGTAACTGTTGATGGGGGAAAAAACATGGCAGGAAAGAAAAAAGGTTTGATAGGGCAAATCCAAGCTAAGTTGGGGGATCTTCTACTCCCAAGAGCGCTCTCAATACACTGCATCATACACCAGCAATCACTCTGTGGAAAACACTTAGATATTTCTTGTGTATTGAAACCAGTCACAAGTGTGGTGAACTTTATTCGGAATCATGGGCTCAATCACCGCCTGTTCCAGGCTTTCCTTGAAGAAATCGATTCTGATTTCTGTGATTTGCCATATTACACTGCAGTGAGATGGCTGAGTTGTGGTAAAGTCCTGCTTCGTTTTTATAATCTCCGAAGAGAAATAGATCTTTTTCTCACTGAGCAAAATAGAGCAGAACCACTGTTCTCAGATCCTTCATGGTTGTCAAAGTTGTCATTTCTGGTTTTCATCACTTCTCATATGAATGAACTGAACTTGAAATTGCAAGGAAAGGAAAACCTCATTTGTGAACTCTACAGAAACATCACAGCATTTCGGAGAAAGCTATCATTGTTTGAAGCACAACTAGAAGGAGGAAACTTTTCTCATTTTCAGTGTTTCCAGGAGTTTTGCACTGAAAATGCTGGACGTGACGTCAATCTCAAGTTTCAGAAAAAGATTATTCAGGACTTACAGATGCATTTTTCAGAAAGATTTTCTGATCTTGACCAAATTGAGAATGACATTCGTCTGTTTGAGAATCCATTTGGCTGTAATCTTGAAAACACACCAACTGAGTTACAACTTGAGCTCATTGACTTGCAAGCTAATACTTTGTTGAAAGAGAAGCATAGAGAAGGAAAACTCATTGAATTTTATCGCTGCTTACCTGATGACAACTTTTCAAAATTGAAGAAGTTTGCTGCAGGCATGGCATCAGTTTTCGGAACAACTTACGTTTGTGAACAAACTTTTTCAAGGATGAACTATGTCAAGTCAATGTATCGAACAAGGCTCTCTGATGAACATTTAAAAGCAATTCTTATGGTTGGATGCAGCAATCATAAAGCAAATATTGATGATATTTTGAAAATGAAACACCAATTTCACACATCTCATTAACGTTTGTGCAGCCTACTATGTCAGCTAAACAGTCTAAGTTGGAGATATTTTGGTACAATATAAGTATTGTTCATTGATTTTTGTTATTTTGTGCACTAACTTTTATGTGATAATAAATTGATTGGATGAATGACATTGTATTTTGTTTACATTCAGAGTATTCTGTACTAAATCTATTGAACAAAACATGCGTCCGGCCCGCGCTCGGCATCCCTACAGTCTTATCCGGCCCTTCATGAAAAAAGTTTGGGGCCCCCTGCTCTAAAGGAAAAGTTGAAGTTGATAGGTGTGGTTGTGTCAGGGCAAACCTCCAAAGTTGAAGACTTCCAAAAAAAGCTTCATCTGCAATTCCTGGAGAAAAGGCACACAAAAGCAGTATAATCTTGCATGGAGGAAGTGGAACATTTGGTGTTCTGTCCGGAAAAACAATCCCTATAGTGCATCTGAAGAAATTGTTGTGGCATACTTGAGTTATCTTGTATCCCTTGATAAATCATATAGTGTTGTAAACACTCACAAGTCCATGCTGTTACAAACTCTACAATTACTAGGTCAGAACTGGTGTTCTAAGCCACTTTTAATTACAAGATTTATGAGAGGTACTTTCCTTATGAATCCACCTCAAGCAATGTATGCATTCACTTGGGATGTTGGACAAGTGCTCAAATATTTAAGTAAGTTGTTTCCCCTGCAGGATGTAGATTTTAAGTTGCTGTCATTTAAAACTGGCGCTCTTTTATCGCTTTCAACAGCAGCAAGGGCACAAACATTGATTGCCATGAATATTCATAATATGTGTATATCAAACAAGGATATTCAGTTTTATTTCTCTACTCTACTTAAAACTTCCAGACAAGGGAAGAGTTTATGTTTAAAAATCCTTAATTTTCCAGAGGAAATGATATGTCCTATGCACACACTTTTACATTACCTTGATAGAACTCATAGTCTTAGGAAGTGTGATCAGTTAATTGTGTCTTTTCGTACTTTTAAAGCAGTTACAAGTAGCACATTAGCAATGTGGTTGAAAGCGGTGCTACAACTTTCAGCCATTGATATCCAGTATTTTAAAGCTCATTCATATCGTTCAGTTTCAACATTCGCAGCCCATAGGGGAGGTTGTTCCCTTCAGGAAATTCTTAGAACAGCAAAATGGTCCTTGACCAAGAAGTTTCACAAATTCTACTTGCGTGATATAAATTCAAAAAAGACTTTTGTAAAAGCAGTTCTAAAAATGAAATGAAAGTGTTGAATTTGAGTGTTTTTGTTGTCTTTCTTTAAACATGCTAATTTATATATGTGAAGCCAAAGGCTTATGAAAAATAATGGACCCCCATCCAAGCATAATTTAGATGTGATGGATGGAGGGAGGGGGGCATTATTGGAGTAAGCCGGAGGCTGAGCATGTATAAACCCTCCCAATGATATGTTCCCACCCTATTATGAGGTGTTATAGCCAACAAAAATAGGGTTAAAATATGATGTGGAAGGAAAAACAGATGGTTATATATGACTAGGTCACATGATTTTGTTTCTCTTTAAAAAGCGCCTCTGACGCAAGCGCCTAGGTGAAAATGCTAATTTATACATGCTCAGCCTCTGGCTTACTCCAATAATGCCCCCCATCCATCACATCTAAAGTATGCTTGGATGGGGGCCCATTCTCTTACATGTACCGGTACCTTCAAACTGCCAGTGTCTCCCATAATTGAAGAAATCCCCAAATCTTAATCATTATTGGGTGACACTGGTATATAAAATGTCAAGGTGCAACACTGGAATAGAGGATACAGATGTTGAACATTAAAAGTTTTTGTGTTTGGGTGGTTTGGGTTGGTTTTAACGGCACTTTCAACACATTATTGGCTATATCATGACTAGGAAATGGGAGCCATGTGCCTTTCCTGAGGATACACAGAGGCAGCTGACCTGGGCTTAAAAGTTGGAACTTAAAGGAATGCTATCATGCCACTTGAATTTTGTTGTATACAAGGTGATCATAAAAAAGTTTTCTCTGTATGAAAGGAAATAAAAGAAGAGTCCTTTTAGGAGAATACTAGTATATATCATTTTATGTAATAATTTTGTTGTAAAGCTTCATCTGCAAAGATTAAGAAGCACTTTCTGTGTATATTGCAAAATGTCTATTTGAATGGAAAATATTAGAATATTTTTTAAATACTGCACTGTACCTTGGCAAGGTACTAATAATATTGATATTTACTTTGCATGCTTTGGTAATCAAATAGAATTGTGGTTAGATTGATTTGTTAAGGAAGCTATTCCTAAATGTTACCGCATACCCATTGCCAAGTTAGTGAAGTGAATCCAGCAATAGGTATGTACCTTAAATACCGTAGGTATCCTGCAGTAAGTGTTCAAGTTTGTTGTTGTCGCACTGACGAATGGCTGATTACACTGATAAATCAGGGTCTGTTTTATTATCAGAAGGTATATTTTTATTAAAATATTTTGACCCAAGTATGTAAGAACTTCTTTCACTAATGAATCCATCCGTATGTTTGTAATTTTAAACACTTTGTGGTACAGGAAAATCGTTACAGTACAATACCTACCAATCGAGTTTCCTAATTCGTATACAGTATCATTTACTTTGGTCAAGTTTCAAATATGAAATGCAGTTCTGCACACAATTGCAAAAACAAAAGGATTACAAATCTTTTGTATTTTGCTTAAGTGACAAAATTCCTTGATAATAAATAGTTTTATATGGGAATAGTACTTGTCACTATTTTAACTCTGGAATAAATATATCAGAGACATACTCTATATACTTGCTTATAAGTCGAGTCCAAGTGCAAACTGCACAAACCCAGATCTGCCATTGCATAATGCACTAGCAGATCTGGGCCTATACACTTATGAGAAATCAGTAGAACAAACAACATAGACCCTGATCTGCCAGCGTTTTTTCCGACAGCAGATTAGGGTCTATGTTTGCAGTTGGACTCTACTTGTAAGCGAGTATAGATGGTACATACTGAAGGGTCTTTTTACATGAAGTAGGAAGGTTTCATGTAAGAAGTTTATCTTAACTGGATTAATGTCATATTCTACACTGTTCCAGATCTCAAATTGCATATAAAATCTGAACTATTCGGTGGTAAGTTTTGATCGTGCTTCATTATGAAAGAAAATCTGGCTATGGACTACATCTATACAGTCTACCGGTAGTTCCATTAATTCAACTATATTTATCTGACTAAAGCTTTAATACAATGTCATGAATAGGGACACTATTTAACTCAATTTCCCCTGGAGATTATTTTCATTTTTGCCTGAAATGGGGGTAGGAAACACATTTTTTGGGTTACTTCTGTTCGCATCCAAACACATCGGTTTCAGAGAGATTTTCATTTTGCCAGATGCTGAGATGTATAAAAGACATTTTTGATTGCCTGCATATGAGCAGATGGGTGAAAGTTTGACTTCTTTTTTGTTTTCTTTATTTGCTTATTTGACCTACGATTTTCATGTCCTGTCCCCTTCTGACTCCAAATCTCCGACTGAACCTACTTTTTGCAAAGGTTAATCTGTCCATGTACAGTTCTGGTCTGCTTTAGATCTAATGGCAGGAAGTCTCAAATCTGTACACAAACTCCGTGTCTGGAACCAGTAATTTTCTTCCTAAAAAAAAGTTTGATCTCAAAAACTATTATTTTGTGGCTGTATTTTTTAATGTGAGTAGAAAGTCTACAATACTTTGTATCATTGTAGAGGTACATCTTTCCCCTTTTTTTTAATACCACCTGTTTTGGTGTATCATGAATTATGTTGATGCCACATGAGTTAAGAGGAAGGATATTACCACACTAGGCAAATATGTGGCATGTGGGAATAATGAGTTCAAGTAATTCAGAATGAAGCCTATTCATCTGACAGTTGGGTTTATCCAACATTTTTAACTAGAGCTACAGATCCCCATGCTTTTTATTACATGACCATGACCCAGACATTGGAACCCAAAATCTGTTTTATGTGTCTTTCGTATACAAATGCATGTACAAAGTTTGGTCAGAAAATATTAAAAAATGTTAGTTTTTACTGCTAGTTTTGGATCACTTTTCCAATATCATCAGCATGCGCACAAGTTTTTGCATTTAGCTCAGTTTCTCAGGGGTCAGGTTAGACTTGAATTGTAGGAAGAAGTGACTTCTCCTTTTGGACAGAATAGGGAGAAGTGAGAGCAGAACAGAGAGAAGCAAGAACGCAATCAATAAATAAATATATTATCTCTGTGTTGTATGCATATTATAAACACAGTTTGTAAGTGTATAAATGTATCACACTCATATGCAGTGTATTCATACTTGAAAGTGTGTATGTTAAGATTGAGAGAAATATGCAATGTATTATGGCCATATGACTTCAAAAATGCATAGCAGAAACTATACATTGTAATTAATTTTAACTTACAGGAGTACCTAGATTACAGTATTGTAATTACAAATAGGTAAAAATTCTTAAGCAACTGCCACTTAAAGAACAAACTTTATTTTTAGATAGTTTCTTCACAAGAAAATGGCAGTCAAAAGCAATTATAAACTAGTTTGAAACAATCCTTATATTGGCGCTATAATGCGCATATGAAAGCACATGTACATGTGTCTTCAACATCATAGTGTTCATCCATTCAAACCACAGTGGTCACTGATGAGTAATCTCAACTTTACAATTGCATTTTGAGGTAGCTGATTCTAAATTAAATGTGAATCTTTTGACTCATAATTTGGTGAAGTTTTTAAAAGTAGATGCAGCTATTTTTAGAAACAGGTATTTTCTTCATATGACTACTCACTTTCTTCCTTTGTTTCAACAATCCCTAGATAGGATTAATATTTGTCTACGTACTCGTAATAACATCGTGTATTGGTTGGATATTTTTTTCTTTGCTACTTTTTCTCATATTTTCACAAAAATGAGTGATGTAAGAAAACAACCTTGACTTTAAGTTACAGTGCTTATAGATTCCACAAGTATGCAATTGGCCCATACGTTTCTGACCAACAAATTTGTAAATTTAGGCTAAATCTTTTATCACATAATAGTTACACTTTGCTTTCTATGAATTTTATAATTTCCTTAAATTTATGTTCCCAGTGAATTATGAAGATGTACTTCCAAGACAAAGCGATGTCTAGGGTTACCATAGTTGAACTTTCAAAAAGGAGGACAAAAATCCACGTTGTACTGGTACATAATGTATATTGTGAATTCCTGCAAAATGTTTGCACCTATTGACCACCAAATTTAGTTTTTTTTAGGGTCATCTATTGTGTCAGTGCATCATAGGGGTACAGGGAGTGCTTGTAGAATGAACCCTGCATGTGAGATATGGTTCTTACCATGTGACCTCAATTTGATCAACTGGCTCTGAAGAGCGAGGTTGTCAGGGTGTTTTTTTGGTTGAATAATGGAAATACAGGGACATGTCTCAGAAACAGGGAGGAAGTGTTGTCACAAATGATTATGCGAACCAGAGATGATAAAACAGTTGTCCAGAGCTAGGAACATCCAGGGTTTGAGCCCCAGTCCAGCTGCAGAGTTTTCTTCTGTGACATGAACATAGCACATACTTGTAAAATCTTCTTCCAATACTCAAGCTGGACACTTGTTATCTGAACAGATCAAAGCCCAAATTTAACCAATTGTATACAAGAGTATCTCAATTCATCAACATCACACACTATGTGCTTTTGGGATTTGTGCCCACAATATATCAGTCATTGCCTTCTTAATCGCATTTCATTCAGTTTCGGGGCCCCAGGTGGCCGAGTGGTCTAAGGCGCTTGTCTTTACCGATCACTGCCATCTCACCTCAGTCCACGTGCATTCGAGTCTTGGATTCGGCCAATGTGGTTATGTGAGAAAGTTTGCCAGTAGCTGCCTGTGGGTCGGTGGTTCTTCCCGGGGGTTTTCCCGGGTTCTTCCTCCACCAGATATACTGGCCACCATGTATAGTCTATCATGTGCTGAAAAAAGGGTGTTAAACCCATAAAACCAAACCAAACCATTCAGTTTCATTAGTTTACACATTGTTTTTATTAAATAGAATTATATTTGACAGTAAAATCAGTTATACCATATATATGTTTGTAGTAATGTGTTGGTGTTCACTCTTCTTAATTATTCACGTCCATTTCACCTGTTTTTTTCTCACTGTATTAGTGACTTAACATCATGTGTAACATGTCTGTGATCCCTGTCTTACTGAGTCAAACTGTCCTTGATCTATTTATGTTGCTAGGTACATGTAATTTGCACATGTTATTCCCAACTGCAAACCTCTCTACTGGTCCTAGCTACTGCATATCTCTGTACTCAAATGATTTGCAGCTAGTGGTTGTAACTATAGTATATTTCTCAACAGTGTGCACATGATATGCAGTCCTTACTCAGACAAGAAGGTATTTTGTGTCAATCCAAATTCTTCTGTTGGATGCACTGAAATGTGCAACTGCAAATTTAATGGGACAGGTAAGTGCATAACATGTCATACAAAAGTGGGCTTCAGAAATGACTGCAGGTGTATGAGAATAGGCTTGTAGCATAATATAAACTACATGATTACCCCAAAAACAAAATTTTGGGAATATGAGCAGTCAATTATTAAGATATAAAATCCAGTATTTCAGTTCAGAATGATTCTGGTGGGGTGTGAAAATGCATCTTTACCCATTTTATTGTTCCTTACGCATTCATCTTGCCTATATCATGAATGATGCTCATTTTATACGTGGTAAGCTGGTTGCACACCACTTTTTGTCTTCATATATTGTGCTTGGTTAACGAACAGGAGTTCTTTTCCAATTTTAGTTTCAGGTAGCCTTCCTTGATTTTTTTTTCCTTATTATTAGCAATTGTGACCTACTGGTTTTTTGCTAATATAGTAGTCCATAGCTTTCTTTAAGCCTGCTTGACTTGTTTATATTGCATTTTTCTGTTCTGAGCTTCGCATTGCTTCCTTTTTAGCAATTTAATCTTGTGAAAACACCCAAGTAAGGTGACTTCTCCCTGAAATTATTATATTAGCGTAGACTTAGTTCATGCATTACCTTGTGTATACTTTTTTTTTTCAACTCTTTCACAGGAACAATGTCTAAGCAAAGTGTGGGTAGGTGTGGTCACAGGAAATTGCCCTGGGACACACACCCCATTTGCTTATCTTGCACACGCTGCAACAGGACAGATGGTTGACCCTTCTGTAGCCTATGGTCAGATTAGGTCTGAGATCTCACCGTGAGTAGATGCACCTATAAAGCGAGGAAGAAGGTATCCTCGTTGTATTCAGAGTTTTCCATGTTATTGTTCTCCGAGTCCCTCATATCTCGGAGAAAAATTACCCAAGTCTCTCTGGAGATTCTTAGGGGTTATGGGCCCCCTCCCAAGGGAAGTTGTAAACAGGTGGAGAGTGAGTCATGCCCTCCCATTAGGGAGGAGCAGCACCCTCCCAATTCCGTGAGGGCAAAAAGCGAGTTGTGCCCTCCTGAGAGAGGTAGGAGCAGCATGCTCTCCATTCTGTGAGGGCAGAGAGTGAGTCACGCCCTCCCTCTTGGGAGCAGCACCCTCTCTTTTCCACTAGGACAGAGAGCAAGTCGCACCCTGCTCTTAGGAAGGAACAGCACCCTCTCTCATCCAGAAGGACAGAGAGTGAGTCATTGAGCAGCACCCGCTACTGACCCACAGCTCAGTATGACCTGAAAGTGAGTCGCACCCGCCCCCCCCCCTCCTGTAAGGGGGAGCAGTGCCCTTTCAGTCCCTAGCACCTGTTGTTGGTGACAGGATTGAGCCCCCTGGTAAGGGGAGAGCTCAAATCTAGGTCTGTCCGGTCTGGGGAATGGTCTTCATACAGATCTGAGTCACCTGACAAGTCTTTACCCAGTGACCAAGTGCAACATTCAGTCCAGGAGAAGATAGATGTCTAAGGTCTATGATGCCAAATGGAGAATCTTTTGTGATTGGTGTAGTAGAAAATGTGTCAATCCTAGCTGTCCCTATGTGAGCCCAGTGGCTGATTTTCTTCTCATCCTTCTCGAAGAGAAACAATGCTCGGTTTCTACTATTAAGGGCTATCAAGCAACCCTTTCCAACACTCACATTTTCAAAAGGCCTGGCCATTGGGACAGATTCTCACTTAGCAGACCTGATCAGGTACTTCAGACTGCAAAGACTGGTGTCTCACTCTGATGCCTAAATGGAATCTTTCTTGTGTCTTGTGGTCTCTTAATAAGCCCCTTGTGACCTTTTGGGTGAAGCTTCCTTCAAGAATCATACCCTCAAGACTGTTTTCTTGCTCGCCTTAGCATCTGCGAGATGAAGCAGCTAGCTTCATGCCCTATCCATAGAGCAAGGCTGTATCAGGTTAAGTGGGAATTATGAGTTGGTTTATCTCCTTTGCCAACCAGGTTTTTCAGCAAAAAACCAACTTCCATTGGTTGCTCCACTCCCAATTGAGATCCCCAGTCTCGGCCATATCTGTGCTGGAGATGATCAAGATAGACTTTTATGTCCAGTTAGTGCTCTACGTTTTTATTTGGCAGACTCTAAAGCTAGCAGGAATGGTAGGAAGTGTCTTTTCCTCCCCATTAAAGGTTCAACTGATATTTCAGCTTCCACCATTTCTAGGTGGATTGCATTAACTATCGAGAGCTTACTAGTCTCTTACCGACAGGGACCTATCTTTCATAAAAAATTAAAGCCCATGAGGTTCAAGCCATTGCTGCCTCATGGGCCTATCTAACTCTTTATCTTTAGAGGATGTGATGAAAGCCGTGTTTTGACACTCTCACACTACTTTCTCCTCCTTTTACCTTTGCTCGTTAGCCTACCAAAGCGAAGGCATTTTCTCACTGGGCCCAGTCGTTTGTCACTCAGAAAGTGGCACATACAGATTCTGTCCCACAGTAATCTCCTGCTCTTCAATAAGGGTGAATATTCCTTGTTTGTTTATTTTATTGTTTTTTTTGCCAGTTGTGGGATCAACAGCCTCCCACCAAACTGAATAATTTAGCTATGCAAAAATGGATTAAAACTATGAATTCACTGAATTCTAAATGGATAGTTCATGTACCAACTAGAGTAAGAGAGGTATCAGAAACACTAATTGATGACATCTATACTAACTTTGCTGACAACATTATAGAAGTTGCAGTTCCCCAATGCTGTACACGAAAATTAAGTCAAAAAGTAAACCCTGTAATGATTAATATATCAAGTATTGAATAATGAAAAGATTCAATGCACAACTGTGCCTTAAAGAACTGAAAGATATTCATTGGTCAATAATTTAATCTTTTGATGACCCATCAGATGCTTTGGACAGTTGGATAGGTATGTTTACTTACACCCTGAACAGTCATGCTCCTATTAATTTCAAGAGAGTTGAGCAACAAAATCAACCCAACTTGATTACAAGTGATATATTTAGTGCTGTTAAGATGCTGAATACATTTCATAAAATAAAAAATACCAACAATTACAGATTATGGAGAAACCTAGTTAAGCCAGCTATTGAAAAAGCAAGAAAAACTTAATCTTGCACTGAAATATCAGATAGTATTTAAAAAAAAAGAACCTCAAAATGCTCTGGAAAAACTTCAGTGACTTAAAAGTCAAATCTGTCAATAACCTGCAATTTACATGTAGATGATGAAAATGGTAACATTAAGCAAGAACCTCTTGAAATTGCAAAATGTTGTCAATGATTACTTTGTGAACATCAATATAAAAACTTGTGGATTTCACAGCTCATAAATGATGCTTAAGTGATGAATTAAATGAGCATATTTTGTCAAAATGTAGCAAAGAAAGGTCCTTCAGAATACCTCAAATAAGTCTAAAATTCATTTTAAATGAATTAGATAAACTTGATATCAAAACATCTACAGGTCTAGATGATAAAAGTGCTAAATTCTCAAAACTCTCATCTTGAGTGGCTGCACCTTCATTTATATATATCTTCAATCTAAGTATTTCTACAGGTATTTTTCCAAACAGTCTAAAACCAGCAAAAGTAACTCCAATACACAAGAAGGGTGATCGTTGTGATATGAATAACTATAGACCTATATCAGTTTTATCATCACTTTTGAAGATGTTAGAATGACATGTTTGTAATGAATTCAGAAACTACCTGGAATCTTTTAATTTACTACATTCATGACAATCAGGCATTTGCGAAGGACATTCATGCCACACAACACTAACTAGATTTGTGGATGATTGGTTAACAGCAATAGATCAAGGTAACCTGGTAGGTGCACCGTTTCTTGACCTTACAGAGGCTTTTGACCTTGTTAATCACAAAATCTGGCTAGAAAAAACTCTGCATATATCAAGTTAACCATGAAAGTGTAACTTGGTGTCAGTACTATCTTGATGGCAGATAACAAGAAGTTTCTATTTAAAAAAAACTTTCATATAAGAAACTCAAAAAGTTGGGTGTTTCACAAGAGTCAATTCTTAGACCATTACCCTTTTTGCTGTACATGAATGATTTACAGTATCACATTGAGCTATCCACCATTAACATGTTTGCAGATGACACAACATTATATAACATTGGATCAACTGGCCATGACATTAGCACTAAATTAAATCAGGATTTGGTTAAAGTAAATAACTGGTGTGACCACAGTGGTATGAAGATAAATGCAGCCAAGTCAAAAGCCATGATCATAGGTAGTCAAGCCAAAGTAAAAGCTGAGAAAGATGACTTCAAAGTAATGCTAAAAGGAATAGATATAGAACAGTCTGAAAATGACAAACTACTTGGCATTATGATAGACAATTTCTTGTCCTGGAAAATGCAAGTTGATAAGGTCATCAGAAAAGTTAACTAGCTGCTTTATCTCTTGAAGAGAATAAAATCTTATCTCCCTCAAGAACAGAGAAAGATATCCTACAATGGCTTTATCATGCCATGTCTAGAATATTTCTGTTCTATCTGGTGTAATAGTGATACAGAAAATCAAGAAAGAATACTGAAATTTAACAAAAGAGTAGCTAGGATTATTCTTGGTGCTTATTTAGATACACCATTAACAAATCTTTTTAAAACCCTTGGGTGGCTTCCATTTCAACAGAGAACTCAACTTCAGAAAGGTTTACTAGTCTGCAAATCCTTACATGGGTTGGCTCCTGATTATCTTAAAAGTAATTTTAAATTTGTGGAAAATGTACATATGTATGAACTAAGATCCATTTCAAACAACAATTTATATATCCTACATGTAAACCAAATTCAGAGTTTTGTAAGAAGAGTTTCATTTTTTCCGGAGCCAGACTTTGGAATTCTGTTCCACCCTATATAAGGTCAGCTGACTTGGGTTTTAAGAAGTTTCTTAGTCAACATCTACAGAAACAGTTGTTTGTATGATTTTGTGTAATTTAGTACTACTACTCTTTAAAACAATGTTCTTTTATGTACTCACCTGTAATGTTTTAAACATGTTCACTACTAATCTTTGTATGAATCCTGTATGTATTCATCTTTAATACCTTGTACATATTTTATAGTAGTAGTTAATCAGTTATCTAGTTTTTAATAGCATTGTCTAAAGACACCACAACTTGTAAAAATTTTACATCATACACACATATATGTAGAAGGTCTCATGTAAGATTGATCAGTTGACCAAATGAGCTTCTGTAAAATACAGCCATCATCATTATTATTAATTTTATTATTATTGTTATTATTATTAATTTTTGTCACAGGGTTTAAAGTGGCACAGCATTATATCCAGAACTGTTCCATTGAACGACATTGTGTTGAGGGAGAAGGCTTCAAACTCTTTTCAAACACACACATGTGTGGCTTTTACTTCAGTCTTGTAGTGCAAATTAAATGCAGTAGACAAGAATAGTGCAAATTAAATACAATAGACAAGAATAGTGCAAATTAAATACAATAGACAAGAATAGTGCATATTAAATACAATATACAAGAATAGTGCATATTAAATGCAGTAGACAAGAATAGTGCATATTAAATACAATAGACAATAATAGTGCATATTAAATGCAGTAGACAAGAATAGTGCATATTAAATACAATAGACAAGAATAGTGCATATTAAATGCAATAGACAAGAATAGTGCATATTATATACAATAGACAAGAGTAGTGCATATTAAATGCAATAGACAAGAATAGTGCATATTAAATACAATAGACAAGAATAATGCATATTAAATGCAATAGACAAGAATAGTGCATATTAAATGCAATAGACAAGAATAGTACATATTAAATGCAATAGACAAGAATAGTACATATTAAATGCAATAGACAAGAATAGTGCAAATTATACCGGTAGTATAGACAAGAGATGTGCATGATTTACTTTACCAGAATACATTGATAGCATATCAGTCAAGGAGCCAAAACATAGCTTCCAGTTGGTTAATCAAATCATGACAGGTTATGAATTATTTACAAGATGTGTCGGAATTCTTATCAGCACAATTGTGAACAAATATTAATAAAGAATTTGAAAAAGAAAGTATACCAGACTTAAAGGGTCAGCCAAAATGACCTTTTATGTGAGATATGCATACCTTACAATTATTTCTAGACAGTGACGTGTTTTTTTTCCAGGCTGAAATAAGGGGTTTGTGCAGGGTCTATTCTAAAACTGAAAATTTAGGGAGGAAATACATCCCTATGTTTAGAAAATGGGGGAATTCTGTAGATATTGAAGGGATTGAATAAAAAAAAAAAGGTAGGTCTTGCAAATATAATGCTTTATTTTTTTTGCATTCTGTTGATATGTTGGCACGAGTTTTAGCTCTACTGTTCATAGACCAGAAGAGCTTGAGGGATTCCACGTTGTCTGTCATCCATCTATCATCCCTCTGTCTGTTATCACAAGTTTGTTATCACTACTGTATGTACTCCTAAACTACTTAAAGGATTGCCATGAAACTTAGCACACACACTCATCCCATGGTCTAGTTGGTCCTAAGTTAAAATGGTGCCTTTCGGATATTCAGTATAGCTGCCATGGCAACCATCTTGAAATCTTGTTATCACTACTTCTCCTGAAGGGAAGATCAGTTTGACATGGGGTTTTGCAAGACTTGTGAAGTGGAATTGGTCCTAAATGAAAATGGTGGCACTTGGACATCCAGTATGGCTTCCACAGCAGCCATCTTGAAAATCTTATCACCACTTCTTTTGAAGGGATGGTCATATATCAATATGGAGGTTTTCATTAAGACTTCTATTGATGTCTAGTTGGTCTGAAATGAAAATGGTGCCAGTCTGACCACCAGTATAGCCACCACTGCAGCTATCTTGAAAAACTCTTTTATCACTATTCCTTCAGAACATAAAGTCATATCGACATTAGGTTTTTCTACAGAATTCCTATGACAAATCTTGTTATTGCTACTTCTCCTGAATGGATTGTTATGTCAGCATAGGGTTTTTCACTAAAAGACTTCTTATGATGTCTAGTTTGCCTGCAATGGAAATGGTGCTAATCAGACATCCAGTATGGCCACCATGGCAGCCATCGTGAAGATCTTCTTATCTCTACCTTTTCTGAATGGAAAGTGATATCAACATAGACTTTGCATCAACGACTTTTTATGGTGTCTAGTAGGTACTAAATGAAAATGGTTTGATCTGATCTCCTTGAAAATCTTGTCACTACTCCCTCTGGATAGAATGTCATATCAACATTGAGTTTTCACCAAAAGACATCTTATGATGTCTGGTTGGCCCTTAATGAAAATGGTGCCTATCCAATATCGAGTATGGCCACCATGGCAGCCATCTTCAATTTTTTTTTTTTGCTGCTCCTATAAAACATGGGGTTTTCATCAAAAAACGTCTTACATTGTCTAGTGGGGGTCCTATATGAAAATGGTACTGATCTGACCTCCAATACAATATGGCCACCATGGTAGCCATCTTGAAAATCTTGTTATCGCTGCTCCTAAATGGAAAATCATATGGACATGGGATTTTCACCAGAAGACTTCTTTGGTATCTAGTTACTTTTCCTAAATTTATGGCCATATTAACATGGGGTTTTCAACAAGAAACTTCTTATGATATCTAATTTGTCCTGAATGAAAATGGTGCCAATTTTATATCAAATATGGCTGCCACAATGGCCATCTTGAAAATCTTGTTATCGCTACTCATCCTGAATGGATTGTCATATTGGCATGAGGTTTTCATTAGAAGACTCGTATTGATGTTTATTCTAAATGAATGATCTTACATTCAATATGGCTGCCACAGTGGCTAATATAAAATTTTGTTATTGCTCAAGAATATCAGAGATGGTTTAGACACTCAGCAGTACAAAGGAAGAAATGTTCTTATTGTGAATTCCTTGACATCCTTTCGGACAAGAATGTCAGTCCCTTCGAGAGACTTGTTGAGGAATTAGCATGGATCCCACAACCACATGTACTAGAATAGACCCTGGTTTGTGGTCCCATGGTAGGTCAGTGCATGTGATGCGTAGAACTAACTTTTTTTTACAGTGAATTATACATTTATGTGTAGTTAATATAGTTACTTATTCCTAATACACATTATGTTTTTTTTTACAGGGATTTTACATTTAATAAAAAATAAATATTTAATTATTGCTTTATTAACTGAAAGAAAGATTTATGTGACCTATGCATATTCAACAGTAATGTTATTGCAGACAAGCTTATTACAGCATGCTAAATATTATGTATCTATGACTCTATTAATGACTGTTTACCCTTCTATTTTTAGCTCTACTGATTATAGACCAGAAAAGCTTATGGGATGGGATGGTCTGTTATCCATCTGTCATCCATCCGTCCATTAGCACAAGTTTGTTATCGCTGCTACTCCTAAACTGCTTGGAGGATTTCCATGAAACTTTACACACACATTTCATCCCATGGTCTACCTGGTCCTAAATGAAAATGGTGCTGCTCGGACATCCAATATGGCCAGAACAGTGGTCATCTTGAGAATCTTCTTATCGCTACTCTTGTATGGATGGCCATATCAACATGGGGTTTTCACTAAAAGACTTCTTTTGATGTCTAGTTGGTTCTGAATGAAAATGGTGCTAATCTGACATCCAATATGGCCACCATGGCAGCCATCTTGAAAATCTATGATATTGCTACTCCTGATGAATAGATGGTCATATAAACATGGGGTTTTCACTAAAAGACATCTTATAATGTATAGTTCGTCCTAAATGAAAATGGTGCCGATCTGACATCCAATATGGCCACCACAGTGGCCATCTTGAAAATCCTGTTATTGCTACTCCTGAATGGATGGTCATATCAACATGGGAGTTTTCACTAAAAGGCTTCATATGATGTCTAGTTGGTCCTAAATGAAAATCATGCCAATCTGATGTCCAGTATGGCCACCATAGCAGTCTTCTTGAAAATCTAGTTATTGCTACTCCTACATGGATGGTCTTATAAAAATGGGATTTTCACAGAAAGACTTTGATGTCCAGTTGGTCCAAAATGAAAACGGTGCTGATCTGACGTCCTATATAGTAGCCATCATGAAAATCTTAGCTACTCTTCCTGAATGGATGGTCAGATCAGCATGGGGTTTTCACTAAAAGACTTCTTATGGAGTCCAGTTGGTCCTAATTGAAAATGGTGCCGATCTGACCTCCAATATGGCCACCATGGTAGCCATCTTGAAAATCTTTTTATTGCTACTCCTCCTGAATGGATGGCCATATCAATATGGTGTTTTCACTAAAAGACTTCTTTGGATGTCTAGTTGCTCCTAAATTAAAATGGCACCGATCTTACATTCAATATGGCTGCCATGGCAGCAATCTTAAATATCTTGTTATCACAACTCTACCTGAAGAGAAAGTTATATTGACGTGGGGTTTTCACCAGAGGACTTCTTATGATGGCCAGTTGGTCTTAAATGGAAATGGTGCCAATCTGACATACAATATGGCCACCACACAGTGGCCATCTTGAAAATCTTGTACTCCACCTGAATGGATGTCATATAAAACTGAGGTTTTCACTAAAATACTTCTTATGATATCTAGTTGCTCCTAAATGAAAATGGCATCGATCTGACATCCAAAATGGCTGCCACAGCAGCCATCTTGAAGATCTTGTTATTGCTACTCATCCTGAATGGAAAGTCGTATCTTGAAAATATTGTTATCTGTACTCAATCCGAATGGATGGCTATATCAACATGGGGTTTTCACCAATAGATTTCTTTATGATACCTAGTTGGTCTTAAATGAAAATGGTGCCAGTCGTACATCCAGTATGGCTGCCACAACAACTGTCTTAAAAATCTTGTTGTCACTACTCCCTCTGATTGAATAATCATTATGACATGGGGTTTTCACCAAGAGAATTCTAATGATGTCTGCTTTGTCCTCAATGAAAATGGTGCCAAGCTGACATCCAATATGTGCACCACAGCAGCTAATTTGAAAATCTTGTTATCACTGAAGCATATCAAAGATGGTTTCAACACTTGATAGTTATAAGGAAGAAATGGTCTTATCTTGAAATCCTGGAAATTGTTTTTGCCCAGTAAAGCATCAATCCCATTGAGGTGCTCTTGTTTATTACTTTATTTTATATTTATATCATTGTTGTTTAATTTTATTGTATTTCTTGTTGAAAGAGAAAGACCCTAAATTTAGTATATATATTGTGTTCTGATTTTGTTTGTCATGCTTATTTGTCTGGTTTGGTATTCCAAACTGTTTTTCTTGACCATATATTAAAAAGCCCATAAGTTCCTCCCTGCAAATGTACTTTAACTATACTGTTCAAAAATGAAGTTGGGGAGGGGGTATATTGGAGCCAGCTTGTTTGTCCATCCATCCCATTTCCTTTTACTTGATATCGCCTGAACTCTTTGATTATCTTCAGTTACAACTGAAACATTTTATACTTTTGTATCATGCCTAGACACTGTGTCCAGTAAAAAAATGGAGTCCGAGTTGCATTTTTGTACAGCCCGTGTTGTGGGAAACAAGACATAGCAATCATTTTTATGCTGGCTGAGATTTCCAGTCATTCTCTCTTTTTGGGCCTAAATTTTAGAGTCTGAACCAGGAGTTTCCCTGATGATTAGGAAGATGGCACATGTATGTACACTCACACACGGACACACACACACACACACACACACACACACACACACACACACACAACAAGAGATTTAGCTCATTTCTGAAAATCTTAGCTTTGCTGCTTGGTTTCTGACTTGGATTTGATTTTCAACTTTGATTACTCAACTATTTATTCAGGGTTATCTTGTGGCTAGACATATTATGGCTGGGTTTTTTTTGAAGACTTGAAGTCTGAATCTGTATTGATCAAAGCTGCATCGCAGTAAAAATGCGAGCCTTGTGCTAGCCTGAATTGGTGTTATACCATTCTCAGATTATGCAAAATTGTTGAGTATTTTATGCAAGTCATGAATTTTCTAATCCTATGAAAAGAGTTATGTATTTGCGGATGAAGCTAGGAGCTTTACTGACCATGTTTGAATTGATTCTAATACATTGATTTTAGTACTCTAGATGTCATGTTTTGTATCCATTGGTTATGGGAAAGAAATTAAAGTGCAGGGCTAAAAAAACAAAACAAACATTTTCACAATCCCAAGACTAGGATTTCTTTGGAAGTTGCATCTTATCACAGTTTTGTCCTATTTTTCTATCAAACATCTTGGGCAGTCAGGGTAGGTGAAATAAAAATTTTCACTTGCCCAGCAAAAGTTTCTGCTTTGCCAGGTTGCCAGACAATGTATTTTTCCTGAACTAAATAAGGTAGCAAACAACATTTGCCATACCACTTGTTTGCATGTAATGCAGAAGTGCCTTCTCTTATCAAAATCTGCACTACAGTATTCCTTAGTGAAGCAAGGTTTTCTAGCTGATCATTCAAACTTGGCAAAGGTCCCAGGCAAAGCTACTCAGTTCTAGGTTGTGTAGTGTAATGTTGCTTATTTTGTACTCACTTGCACAGGAAAATTCAGTCTAGACAGCCACTGTCAATTAAAATTACCATATGTATAAAAAACACTGACTACTGTATTGATAGTTTAAGTCAAGAGAAAGGATTGGGTTCTAAATGTGCGTCCTTTGTGGAACCTTTGTTTTACCTTCAAGATTGCAGCATATTCTCCATGACGAACCCCTCAAATCATCCAGGGGATGCAGACAGTATATAGAGACCTTATTGATCCAGGAGTCAATATTATCACCAGTTCTAATGTCTATACATACAGTACCATCTTTACTTGCTTTTAAGTCTAGCCCAACTGCAAACAGCACAGACCCAATTTGGCTGTTGCATAATGCACCAGCAGATCTGGGTCTGTGCAGGTTGTTAGGAGTAATCAGTAGAACAAACAACATAAAGCCTGATCTGCTGGCGCATTATGTTAAGGCAGATCAGGGTTTATGTTTTTTGCAGTTGCACTTGACTTATAAGCAAGTGTATACAGTATATCACTTAAATCTATTAGACTATATTTGGAACAGACTGCTTGTTCTGGATGGTTTCTGTCAAGAGCTTCTGCAGTGGAAGGGCATCATGCCATAGAGGAAGACCTGGAAAATGTTATTCTCAAACTAACCTTGGTCAGGCATACTTTCTCAATATGCCCATTTCTTCTTCTTATACTGTTCATTAGTACATCTGTCCATCCATTCTTTCAGCCATCTGTCTGCCTTCCACTGTTTTCCTTGTAACTCCCAACTCCATCTACACAGATTAAGGGAGGGGGATCATATTTTGAAAAATGTTTCACTGGGATGGATAGATTGCAACAAAACCCTTCAGATCCTGGATGCTACCCACCCACTACTCCTGGGTTAGGAGGTGGAGGTGGGGGGTCAAAGGTCCAATTTTCAGAGGTTATATGGAAGCTTCCTTTTGATCTGAACTCCATATACACTGATCTGGTGGGAGAGGGAGGGGTCATATTTTGGTACGATTTTAAGCATTAGTAGATGACAGAGACGGTTTTGAATCCTGGATGCAGCCTTTGTAATGGGAGTTAATGGGATGGGTGGAAGTGAAAGGGGTGAGGGGGCAACAGTAATAAAAAGTACAAATATTTGTGATGGCTTCCACCTCTAATTTATTGGTTTTTGTAAAAGGAATTCCTAACAAATTTTATTTGACTAAATCTTGATTAGTGAACATGTCTAAAATTGACATTCATGCAACCACAAAAATAAGTCCCTGGTGGATAGGCATCCTTTATACAGGTAAAATTTATATGAAAATGACCCTATAAACATTGTCTTTCATAAACAGGTGTCAATTATATGGAAGTGTCCCCAATATTAAGTTTCACTGTACATTTAAAAGCGCAAGAAGCCTTTGTATGTA
This sequence comes from Margaritifera margaritifera, assembly GCA_029931535.1. NCBI lineage: Eukaryota > Metazoa > Mollusca > Bivalvia > Unionida > Margaritiferidae > Margaritifera > Margaritifera margaritifera. The sequence goes on from JAQPZY010001121.1 coordinate 438,090, forward strand.
AATTAACAAAGATTATTTTGTGGCCATATTTACATTGTAATTTGCATTAGAAATATTGAGATGATGGTTTGATTTGATTTAACTCCTAAATCTTGTAATTTTCTTCGCACACTTTTCTGGACAAAAACTTGGAGATTATGTTACTATGAATGTGCATGTGTGTATTTGTGGAATTCTTACCTTATTTAAGATAGAGTTCAGACTTTAAGATCTCTTCTGATCTGATCTGATTTGATCAGATGTGGTCTTTAGATAATATGGACTGTGGTCATTATATTTTAATCTACACCAGTGGTTCCCAAACCTTTTTGATTGCTACCCTAAATACCATCTTTTGCGACCCAAAATGCAGTACCTGTATAGGGTCACGAGGGTCCTCGCGATCCAAATGAGGGTTGCGACCCGGGGTATGGAAACCACTTATCTACATTCATCTGGTGGGTAATAGTAATGAACTGGGGTGTAATTGGTCCTCTATAGGTCAAAGCAAGTGTTAGTTGGTTGGTTGAGATTTAATGGCACTTTAAACACATTATTAGCTGCATAATGCCAATGAAATGAGAGCTAAGTGCCTTTCCCAAGGACATCCACAGGCAGTTGACATGGACAGGCCTGGGTGGGTATCAAACATGCCACCCCTAGATTACGAGTCTGATGTTCTGCCAACTGAGCTACCATGGCATCCCAAAGAATATGTAATCAATATCACTACAGTAACTGAGATAAGAATAGTGTTTATACCACTTTGCTACAGATATTGAGGCCTTTTTTTCTTCTTCTTCTGTTTGTTTTGGATGTGCACGTCATTTCTAAAGTTGGATATGTTCATTTTTTTGTGGTTCAGTAAAATGTCATTTATATGGACAGGAATAATTGCTTGTCTGGATAACTGATAGTTAAAAAAAAAAAAAATCGTATATCTGAAGAGCACTAAATTGGTGTATATGGTGAAAAGTCTGGATAATCAATGTCCAGACGATTGACATTATACTGTACTGGCATTTACTCTCCAGCCATGGTGTCTGCTCTATTTGCATAGAGAATTTAAAACAGAAGCAATGATCCAACACTGATAATTTCTTTCTTGCTGCCTAACACTGCATACATGTAGATCCCAAACTACACTCTATTCTTATAATTCCTATTTCTGTTTATTTACTTCTAGGTGGACAGAGTTGCCGTTAAATAGCAGAAACTAACTGTAAATGAAGCAGAAACTAGCTGTGAGATTTAATTTTTCAGTCTTCTTGTGGCTTGCTGTCATATAAGGTAAGGTTAACTTTTATATACTGTTAGACATTGATTGTATTTCTATACATATAATTCGAGTGTACAAGCACTGATAGCACATTGATGCAAGCAGTGTGCATAAATTAATTATTGTAGGTCTACCAAGATCTGATGGTACATCAGTCCTCTGTCAGAAGGTAAATATTTCTGTCAACAAAGTATGAAATTTTCCAGAAATAGGGGTGAACAGGTGCACTGCATGTGTATCAGATGCCAAATTAGCACTGCTTATGTATGCAGATGTATTTATTGTGGAGAAAATGTTGCAGGGTACAAGGCATGGTATTATTCCACAACTATATCATTATATTTATTTAGTATGTGCATGTAGTTATGTGACTTTTGTAATGTCACAGGAGTGAATTTTTGTTTACATACAAAAAGACTCGCCCATGTTTCAAAACAGTAGCTATCAGATCTGTGTGGACGTATTGAACAGACATTATCTGTAACGTTTTTATGTGTATATGTACCGTATATACTGGCGTATAAACCCAGTCCAAATGCAAACAACATAGACCCTGATCTGCTGGCGCATTATGATCTTCAGCTGGTACAAATGTGATGACTTTTTAAATGCTCATTCTGCTGTTATTTTATGGGTAATTAGTGATGGTACTTTTTTTCCCCATACTTTTCTATGTAACGACCCTTACTTGGGTATAGATATTCCAAAAGCAATAACATGCACACCAGCCTATACATTTTTAAGTTTTTTTCATTGCATGGACTCGTAGCTATGTAAAAACATCAATTTTTCAAACGTTATTACTCCAACATTTGACAGGTGCTCATCCTAAAGACATGCATATCCTGCCAGACCGTATCAATTTAAATGATAGAATGAACAGTATTAACCCAGATTTGGATTTGCATGCAAATTATGCTATAGCAGATCTGGGTCTTGTCTGTGCTGTTTGCAATTGGTTTCACATTACACATCAGAAAATATGATAAGATTATAATGAGTTCATTTTGAATTTAGCTCAAGCAGCTGGATCAGCTTGAGCCAGAAGAGTTGTATTACCTGGGCAATTTCCTTGTTGTCAGGGCTGGATTAGGACCTTTAGAGGCCCTAAGCACTGAAAAGATTATGATCCCCCTCATATGTAATTTCTAATTTTTTTTGGTGCCCCTGCTTTGCAGGTGCCTGAAGCACATGCTTAGTCTGCCTATTTGGTAATCCAGCACTGCTTGTTGTATACGTGGCAATACCTTGATAGATATATGATAAATTCCATGAATAAATAGATGTAGACCTATTTGAGCTAATACTTTTTTGACAGACTATATAGAACACATGCAGGCAGGTTCCCAGTACAGATCTGAGGCAATTAGGTTTTAAAGTCCTTTATTTATAAAAAAAAAAATAAGATTAACAAGTTGTGACATTTGTAAAACTTTTAAAGTCCAGTCATACATTTGCACACTGTCTTGCTAGGTAGCCACATGTTGCTTTCAGAAGTGTTAAACTAAGTAAATATTTTCTTGCCAGTTCAGGCAAGCCAGAAAGGGATCTGCAGGGTCTGATAAATATTGTTTGTGGAACCACATGGGGTTACCAGAATGCTGGGACTGGGCTACTATGTGTTGAATTCAGGCTACCCAGTGGGCTACCAAGTGATATGGTCACTTGATCCACTGTTTTACAAAATGTAACAGCTCAAATAATTCACAAAAGAGAATTATAGTATAAAGGATTTATAAAAAGCGAAATGGGTACTCTTGGATCAAACAGATTCCTATTAAAATGCCAAACTCTGAGCTGCTGGAATCAAGCTGGGCTACTGTCCAGGTTTCCTCTGACCTGTCCCACCCCATGTTAGACATTTGGACAGTTATGTTGGGGTGGACAGGCAGAGTGCATCCAATACTGAAAAGTTGGAAGTAGCCAAAATGGTGGTAGCGGCATCGGGTAGACGCTTACTACTGGGCCTAGCAAAGTTATGTGACCTTACATCAAGCCCTATGTGCATGAAATCAATAGGAAGGTTATTTATTTTCTCAGACATAAAAATTAAAATGTATTTCGTCTCAATAAAAAACCTACTCGAGAGCCAAAAATGCAATGTTTACAAACTAAAGCTCACACTTAACCATTCATAATCTCATAGCGTACATTTTCCTTGATGTCAGAGGTCAGCTGATCATGTAATACAAACAACCTATGAAGGGAAAAGTCCAGTGATAATTTGATTACATTAGAATAAGTTGTCCGATTTGGTGATCAGGTGACAAAGCAGTGCTATCTGTTCAGTACTGGATAATCAGCTCATATATTGGCTTATAAAGTTACAAATTATGTTTGAATTGTTGTGTCTTAAAAGATGAATATTCTGCTTATCAGTTGCAGGCATGGAGGGTTTAATACAAGGTTTTTTAATGGAAGCCCCTGCGTAAAGTGACTACCCTATGCCTGTAGTGTACTAACGGGGGTGGGGTGGGGGTGGCCAGACAGGGCAATTGCCCCGGGTGCCAGAGGTCTTAAGGCACCAAAACAGCTGATAAAAATTCTGGCCTTGTATTCTGGCCCTCTGGGACATCATCGTCGCCCCAGGTGCCATTTATCCGTAGTACACCACTGCCCTATGCCACTGTTCCACAATTTTGGCTAATTCCAGCTTTTCAATAGTGGATGCACTTTGACCTCCCATCCCAACATAACTCCAGATATCTGAGATGAGGTGAGAAAGGTCATAGCAATCTCGGATTATCCACGCTACCATCTCTTTGATCAAATCAGCAACTGACAAGACTGTTTATGCTAACCTGATGCGAGTTTTCCTAGTGCAGCCATTTGCATCACTTTTGCTGATGAGACACGTGTCATGGAACTCTTGTTGCATATTTACACCTGTGTAATGAACATGCAACTGCAGACAGCTCAGGGAGCAACAGTAGCCCAGTTGGGAGAGCTTCCGATTCATATTCCAAGGGTCACAGGTTCAGTATCTGCCCAGTCCAGCCAGGGTTGGCTGCATTGGTGTATCGTTCGGAAAAACACTTTGCTACCATTTCCTTGGCATGTTATAGCCAATAATGTATTGAATATGCCGTTAAAACCAACGAAAACAAAAACAAAATAAAGGTAAATAAGGCAGAACCAGATCTGCTGTAGAGTGATGAACTGTAAAGGTTAGGGTATGTGTTATTATCATGAAGTCATAAGAACCAGTAAAACCAAAATGATTGACACTGAAATTCGGGTGCATTATGTTATGACAGATCTGGTTCAGTGCTGTTCTCAATTGTGTGGATGTTATACATGGGTTCAGTATTATATTGCAGCACTTTAATTACATATTCTAGATTCTAGGCATCTATGCTAGCATCAAGCACCTGTCAAAACAGTATGTACTGTAGGAAGATGATATTTATAGTACATTAAGTTTAATTGTATTGATTTTTTTTCCTCCCCAAAAATGAAAAAGCACCAAGTTTATACTTTGCTTCAATCTTCATTTTTTTTTTCTTTTTCTGGCAGGTGCACTACCTATTCTTGCTAACAAGCGAATTAACCTTTTCTCAGCATTTCTGTGAATTTGAGAATATGAGAATATGAGACATTTTTTACTGTAACAGTAACTGAGAAGAAGTAATACAAACACAAAATTACAAAGTTTGTAGTATTAAAATTAGTGTGTCATTATGTTTCATCCATGCTTTTCAAGCACAGCTTGAACTCCTTAACATTACCTTTTAAATATAGTGGTTGAACTTGACCTTAAGAAAACTTCAGTGGTGTAATTTATGACCACTACTGCAGAATCGGTTCTCCCATCTACAACAGGTTTAGAATTATTCCAGTCCTTTCTGAAGGACCATCTCTTTTGTTGTCAAGGCGATGTTTTTTAGGGATGAAGTTTATTACATATTTAGTTAAAATTCTGTAGTGTCATGATTGCAAGGGAAGCTTCTTTTGTTTGTTTCGAGCTTTTTAGCTCTACTGATAATAGAGCAGAAGAGATTATGAGATGGCCAGTTGTCTGTCATCTGTCCATCTGTTATCACAAATTTGTTATCGATACTCTTCCTAAGCTACCTAGAAGAATGACATGAAACCTTACACACTCATTTATCCCATGGTCTTGTTGGTCTTAAATGAAAATGGTGCTGCTCAGACATGCAGTATGACCACAACAGTGGCCATCTTGAATTATATTGCTACTTCCGAATGAATGATCATATCAGCATAGTTTTCACTAAATGACTTGTGATGTCTAAATTGTCCAAAATGAAAATGGTGCTGATCTGATGTCCAGTATGGTTGTCATGGCAGCCATCTTGAAAATCTTGTTATTGCTACCCCTCCTGAACTGAAAGTTGTATTGACATGGGGTTTTCACCAGAAAACTTCTAATGATGTCTGGTTGTTCTGAAATTTAAAAAAACTGTGCTGCTTGGACATCCAGTATGACCAACATAGCAGCCTTCTTGAAAATTTTGTTATTGCTATTCCTTCTAGATGGATGGTCATATCGACATGGGGTTTTCACCAAAAAACTTCTTGTGATACATGTATATAGTTGGTGCTGATCTGACATCCAGTATGGCTGCCATGGCTGCTATCTTGAATTTTGTTTTTATTGCTACTTCTCCTGAATGGAAAGTTATAAAGACATCGGGTTTTCACCAGAAGACTTTTTCTGATATCTAGTTGGTTCTATATTAAAATGGTGCTGATCTGACCTCCAGCATGGCTGACATAGCAGCCATGTTGAAAATCTTGTTATTGCTCCTCCTTGTAGATGGATGGTGATATTGACAAGGGGTTTTCACCAAAAGATTTCTAATGATGTTTAGTTTGTCCTAAATGAAAATGTTACTGAACTGACATCCAGCATGGTCGCCATGGCAGCCATCTTGAAAATCTTTTTATCACTACTTCTTCTGAATGGATGTTCATATTCACATGGGGTTTTCACCAAAAGACTCCTAATGATGTATAGTTTGTCCTTGGTGAAAATGGTGGCTATCTTACATCCAGTATGGCTGCCACAGTGGCCAATTTGAAAATCGTATTGCTCAAGAATATCAGAGTTGATTTCAACACTCAGCAGTTAAAAAGAAGAAATGGTCTTATCTTGAATTCCTGGAAATTCTTTTCAGATAGTAGAGCATCAGTCACTTCAAGGAACTCTTGTTGTAGGAGTGATTTAAAATACCTCAGTTTTCTTTCTTTTCTCAACTTTAATTCATGTATATCCTGATACATGGTCTTCCAGTGCTATTGCATTGATGTATTGTCACATTTGTGGTGGAATATATATTTGGATATTCTGGCAGTAGGTAATATATTGATGCAGTATATCTTCAGATAAAATATGGAATGCTGATACATATTGATGAATCATTATACCTCAAACTTCTAACATATTTTTAGCTCACCTGGCTGTAAGGCCAAAGGAGCTTATGGTATGGTCCTTTGTCCTTTGTCTGTTCTGTGTTGTCTGTTGTGCATCTGTCCATCAATAGTTGCTTGTTACCACTCTAGAGTCCATATTTCTGATTCTATTTGTTATTGCTACTCCTCTTGAATGGAAAGTCATATCAATATGAGGTTTTCACTAAAAGATTTCTTGGGATGTCTACTTGGTGCTAAAATTATGCCAAGCTGACATCCAATATGGCCACGATGGCAGTCATCTTTAAAATCTCGTTATTGTTACTCCTCCTGAATGGATAGGGTTTCCACCAACAGACTTCTAGATGAAAATGGGAAAATGGTGCTGATTTGATGTCCAATATGGCCACCATGGCAGTCATCTTTAAAATCTCGTTATTGTTACTCCTCCTGAATGGATAGGGTTTCCACCAACAGACTTCTTATGATGTCTACTGTGTCCTAAATGAAAATGGTGCTGATTTGATGTCCAATATGGCCACCATGGCTGCTGTCTTGAAAATCTTGTTATTGCTACTTTAAATGGAAAGACTTATTGACATCGGAGTTTTTACAAGAAGACTTCCTATGATGTCTAGTTGGTCATACATGATAATGGTGCCAATCTGACATCATTTTGGCCACCATGACAGCCATCTTGAAAATCTTGTTATTGCTACTCATCCAGAATGGAAAGTCTTTTCGACATGGGGTTTTCTCCAGAAGACTTCTTATGGTGTCTAGTTTTGCCTAAATGAAAATGATGATAATCTGACATCCAACATGACATCATGATAGCCATCTTGAAAATTTTGTTATTGCTACTCCTGAATGGATCTTCAGACACACAAGGTTTTCACTAAAAGATTTTCTAATGATGTCTAGTTCGTCCTAAATGAAAATGATACTGATCTTACATCCAATATGGCCACCACAGTAGCTAAATTAAAAATCTTGTTATTGGTAAAAAAAATAAAAATATTAGAGATGGTTTCAATATTCAGCAGTTAAAAAGAAGAAATGGTCTTATCTTGAATTCCTGGAAATTCTTTCAGTCAATAGAGTGTCAATCCCTTCAAGGGACTCTTGTTACTTTTTCTGTGTTGGTTCCTTACAGCTTCCAGGCCCAGGGCATATTTTCTTAGCTAAAACTGTTTTTTTCCAGCACAGAATGAATTAATAAGGACTACCATTTTTTTTAGAAAAGACTAAATTGTACACATTTTACAAGGGGAGAAGGGAGATCATTATGTTCAGTATCCATTCCATATTAGCATACTCATTGTTGACATGACATAGTGTTTAATTTAAACTTCCATATGATGAATAGGATTGAGCACAATATGTGTCAGACTTTTTATGGATATGTAGATACAGCTTTTCAGTTTAATGGGCAGTGTGACAACCCAATTATCCAGATGAAATTATACACAATTTCATGAAAATTACTTAATACAACAGAACCAGGAAATAGCTACCATGAATTTATTTTGCAGAGTATGATAACGACTTCTTAGTTTAAATCATTATTAAGAAAGTTATCATTTATGGAATGTTGTTAAACAATACAGTTTCAACTGGTTATCTTGACTTCATATATGAGACATACAGGATGTTGCAAAAGTCTACATCTTTAATTGTGCATATGGCAAAGGGTGGTATTATTTTTGTCAGTATGTGATCAGCTGCGATATGCTGTACGTAATTGTCCTAGTTTTTGGACAGCTTTTGTGCTTCTCTTACATATCACACAACTAATATTATGCAGTTTCCTGGTGTCCATAAGAAATGGCTGACAGAAAATAGCACCTAGTTTTCTTCATAGTATACCACAAAACCTGCAATGATGTTAGATGCTTTCACATTTTTCTGTGTAGGCAGATATTTACATTACTCTGCTGTAGTACTGGTACCTGGCAGGCTATTAAACTGATGGAGCTGGAAAAAAGCCACTTCCGGTATCAGGTTTACGTGCAAGTTTTGATGGGGGACCATTTCAAGAGGCAATAACTTCATTAAGTACTGCACAACACATGTTTATTTGCCATTTTATGTGTCTTGGAATAATCTCTAAATTGAGAAATAACTAAGAATTTTTAAAGATAGTTTTCTATTTTTAATGTTGAAAAATGTTAATAGTTGCTTGAGATCTACAGTATCACCCCGCTATCATGGGAGATTTACTGTTATCTCAGCTAGATTGTAGTTGCTAATGATCAGGATGTCATGCTGATGTGATAATGGAGGCCACAGAAGGGGTATATGGAGTTGTACCTTGTTATAGAAAATCTGAAGCTGAGCATAATATATAATACTTAAATTATAACTGGGTTTTTTTTGTAGTTCGTTGCATGACATTGGTGGGGGCATAGAGTGTTACCCTTGTCCATCTGTATGGCCAGCCTTCATCTGTCTGCCAGTCAGACCTTGGTTAAATTTTGCATTGAGGTCAATTTTTCTGGCACTGTGTTTTATGCTAGTCAAGGGTGATCAGTCCAATTCATTCAAAATTTGAGCCTTGGCATATGTAGCTGGCCCAGTGTTTTGAACAAGTGCTATCTTGCGGATGAAAGAGTTACTGCCTGTAGCAAGTGCAATCAATTAACCAATGAGAAAGCTTGTTACAACTATTATGTATTCAGTATGAAGACCTGCATAATGTTTACATACTCAAATTGAAAGAAAAAGAAGGAAAAAGCATATCATTGATTCAAATTTGAAAAACTGACATGCAACACATGACATTGTTAACATAGGCCACAATGATTATTTCATCAACCTAGGTCACAATCATTATTCCAAACTATCTTCCTAGGTAAATGTAACAAGCAGTTTGATTGGATCAGTTTCATTCAGCTGCAGCAAGCCAGATAGTAGAGTGGTAGATACAGTTTCAGCTTTGCTACATGTGCCAGTGGTTGATATAAAATGAAGTGGATCAATGATCCTTGGTTAGCAAAGATGCAGGCACGAAAGTGGGACATTCATTTTCCATTAACAAATTTCAACTTAGATTTTTTTAAAAATCTAATTCATACCATAACACTTAAGTTGGTTCCAACTACAAACAACATAGATCCAGATCTGCCAGCGCATTATGCGATGGCATATATGTGTCTGTATTGTTTGATCTACTGATTAGTCCTAACGAACTGCATAGATCCTGTTTTTCTGGCATAGTATGTGACGGCAGATCTGGGTCTGTGCAGATCAGACTTATATGATAATTTGGCACACTAATTTTACTTGGTCAGTTTTTGTCTTGTCTGCATTAGGGCAGCACTTTCTGGTTTGTTGGTCATCGTCACTGTTGAGGTTCAGTTTTAAGGGTTTGTGTTAAATTCTTTTACAGTTATGTACAGAAGAATTAGCCGACATCAAAGTATGTTTCACAGTTCTGCAGAGCCCCAACTGTTAGGTATTTCTCATACGCAGCCATAAAAATGTAATGATACATGTAACTGTTTGAAAGTTATTATTATTACATTTTGTTACTGGCTGGATTGATATGTACATTTTTGTAACTTCAGCATGCAAGCATCCAACTGTGCATGTCATTTGAGTACACTTCTTTGCAATTTCTAAAACTCAATTTTGTAAGTAATTTGTATATGAAATTTATTATTAATTTGTCGTATGAAAATAAAGATTTTACCATTTGCTATGTTCGAACATACGTAGAAGCACTGGGAAAAAATACAATAACTTTGAACCTACAAGTTCAGACACTTCCCATGTGCTCTAGCAACAAATGAATTTAGCAAAACATGTGAAATTTGTATATTCTTAAGTGAAAACAAATGTTGTGTCAGAGTGCTGCCATGCTGAAAAATGTGCTCTTGACTGAATTGAAACTACATTTTTTTCATCCATTATGTGGCATGGATCACTGCAGATTTCCTAGTGTTCCAGCATGTTTGTTTTGTTTTTGTTGGTTTTAACAGCCCTTTTAAAATGTTATTGGTTATATCATGCAGAGGAAATAGGAGCAAAGTACCTTTCTCAAGGGCACTCCAAGGCAGCCGACCCAGGCTGGCCTTTGCGGGTATTGAACCCGCAATCCTTGGATGATGAGTCCGACAGTCAACTAGGTGAGCTATAGTGGTTCCTTCTTAGTGTTTCCAGATATTGACAGTATTCTTTAGGGGAGCACTCAGTATTTACTAGTGGAGGGGGGCAGCATAATTTAATATTATAATGCACATAATTCAGCCCTTCCCTAGTACAGGAGCCGAGGTGGCTCAGTAGTTAGCGTGCCAGACTCGCTACTGAAAGGGTATGGTTTGAATCCTACCATTGGATCAGCCGTGATTGGCTACTCTGGAGTGTCCTTGGGCACGGCACTTTAGTCAAATTACCTCAGCGCTAAATAACATACTTGTGTTGCTGTGCCATAAAACAAACCAAACCAAACTGTTCCCCAGTGCCATTACACAAAATATCATAATCAATTAAGATATGCAAAATTATGTTCATCTTTTCATTTTGCAAAAAAAAAAATTGTATCCTGCATTTTTTTACTGCTCAAATAGTCACACCCTACATGTAAATATTGCTACTCTCAGTGGGTTAGAAATGTTGTTTTTCTGTATCTCATTATAACAACAGTGATCATCTTAACAAGAAAGAAACACCATTAGTGGTTGTACCCTTCCACAAAATGGTGGTTCTAGGAGATTTTAATGTGCATACAACTAATAACTGTATTCCCTTGAATAGTAAGATCCATGGCAGTTATAAAGAGTTTAGCTTGTATATTGCTGCATGATGAAGGTAGATGTTGCCCATTTCACAGTACATGTCACAATAAACCTTCTTTTGCTTGTGACAGCATTAGTAATTGATGGTTTTGCCCAGTGGCACAAAGAAAGCAATAATTTACAAATGGAATCTTTTTAAAGGGCTTCAAGTGTTTGTCAAGTTTCAGACCAAACCTAAATTTGAATAGGACTTGCATGTAATGTAACATTAAAATCTAAATCTGTAGTGAAAGTGGTGTGATCAGTTTTCAACAGGAACATACAACAAGTATTTGTTACTAAAGTTCTTTATAGTATTGTATACTATAGATGCAAGGCTACTCATGTCAAACAGGCCCTATTGCAAGTACATTTACCCTGGTTATATTCCTTTGCATGAAGTGCTGGCACATCAGGACCATATTACTTGCCTACAATTTGCAGCCAACAGTCATTTTTTCCAGCTAGGTCAACCTGTTATTAAATAATTTAACTGCGAAACTGGGTCTTTGTTTTTAGGTTGTACACATTTTTGGAAATGTATGGTAGTGGATCACCAGAGTTGAAGTGAAATTTGTGCCAGGCCAGGTAATGTGTGAACATTCAACTTTCCACATGAGTGACTTCTCTGAATGAGGCTTTATAAGATGGAAAATGGAACCAAGTTGCAGTCTGATCAACAGTGGCCCAATAGAGTTAATATTAAATCAGGGAAACTGATCTTGCGATATATTTGGTGATGGCAGTGTATGGGATATAAATTCTATTTGTTCAAGCTATGCATGTATGTATGGTTTAACAGCACATGCACAATCCAGGTTATATAGTGCACAATAAGTTTATATATATGTATATATATATATTAAAAAAGAAAAAGCAACATACAAACCAAAATAAATTTTGTTTTGGGGGTGGGGTAATGGCACGTTTAACACATTGGCTTTATCATGATGAAAAAAAGGGAGCTTGTTATAATAATAATAATAACGAGGACTTAGTACAGAGCTTAATCTTTAGAAGCTCTAAGTGCTTTACAATATGGACACAATTACAAAAAACAAACCCCTCGAAATTACAAACAAAAAAACATGCAGAAAATAATTAAGCTATGGAAACATTGCTAAGTCTTAAGTCAGTTCTTGCATCGAAATAGGTTAGTTTTAAGAGCACTCTTGAATGAGATCACAGTGTCATTGTGTCTAAGTTCAGCAGGCAATTCATTCCAGGCAGCTGGGTCCTGGTACACGAAAGAATTGTTGTCTGTAGGACTTTGTTTTGATAGTGGGAATAATGAGAATACGAGTGTTGAAAGAGGAGTGTAAGTATCTAGATGGGGTGTACATGTGGGTGAGGTCTGATAGGTATTTTGGACTGGAGGCAGTCAACTAAATGTAGCATAGAGAACAGATTCTGTGTTTGATTCTGGAGTGAACAGGTAACAGGTGGAGGGTACATAACAGGGGAGAGGGATACTCGGTTCTTGGTACTTTAAGGATGATCCGAGCAGATGGGTTTTGAACTTTTTGAAGTTTCTGTCGAAGATACTGAGACAAACCAGATAAAAGAATTACAATAGTCCAGTCTAGGAGTACTAAGGAACACATAAGTGTTTTTGTGGCATCAGCTGAAAGAAAATTGCAAATGGAACTGATACGTCTCAGCTCAGATATGCAGCCTTGCATATGTTCATGACAGGTTGGTGTAATGAGAGAGTACTGTTGAGAGTGACACCTAGGTTTCATAATGATTTTGTGAATTTAATGTTGGTGTTGCTGATACTTATTGTTTGTGGTAAAGGATGGGAATGAGAAAGTCTTTATGTGGTGATCAGAATGGCTTCAGTTTTATCATCATTCATCTGCAGCTTGTTACATGTCATCCTTGACTTCACATTGGGACCCTCTCTACGCCTTGGATGGTGGCATCAACTTCAATTGGTTAGCTAGATTTGTATATTTGGTTGTCATCAGCGTACAATTGGTGAGACACCAGATGATGATCTATGACACTTGAGAGGGGCTGAGTGTATAGAATGAAGAGAACTGGTCCAAGAACAGACCCCTGTTGAACACCAAAACATAGATCATCTGAGGTGGAATGTTTTCCATTTATGGACACAATTTGTGTCCTGTTAACTAAGTATGACTTGAACCATAGTAAGGCTGTATCGTGAAAGCCAAATATATGCTGGAGATGGTGAAGTAATATATCATGGCCTATTGTGTCAGATGGTGTAGGCAAGTAAAGGAGGGTGAGGACTGTAATCTTTCCACTATTCAAAAGCAGAAAGGTCATTAACTACTTTCAGAAGGACAGTTTAGGTACTGTGGCAAGGGCGATATGCAGACTGTAAATTGCTAAACAGCTAAGTGCCTTTCCCAAGGATACAAAGAGGCAGTTGATCTGGGCTGGCCTGGGCAGGTATCGAACCCGCAACCCTTGAATTACGAGTCTGACACTCTATTAACATAGCTGCTGTGGCTCCCACAAAACAAAATAAAGGTGTCAGGTAAGTTTAGGTATCTCAAAAAAGACACAAACCAAAGATATAGACAAAAAAGGGTAGGGTGGGGGAAGGGTGGTACTCAGTCCAATCCCTGAAAGCCTTAAAATACAAAGTCCAATTTTTGATACAAGCTGCACTCTTTTTTATAAAGCCCAAGACCTTCTAAACTGGAACATCATCATGGGACGGTGACTGGAGATCTCAACCCATAACATATTCGGCACATTCCGGAGTCTGTCTATAACAAAGTCAGCCCATTACAGATTTGGCCGATACAAATTTAATTAAGAAATCATTGCTGTCACAGTCGGCCCATACTATCAAACAATGTCGGGGTCAGATCTTTTATGGGTTTGTAACACTTGTTTTTATTGAACAGTAAATATTTATTATACTGTCAAACAATGTCGGATTCTGCCCAATGTTTGTTGTTTTTTTGTGATCCTTACCTTTGATCTTCTGTGGCTTTGTAACACTTGTTGTTATAGTCCTACAATGTAAGACGTCCATCCCTGGTATTTATGTTGTTTGGTCAGATCCAAACAACATAAATATCAGGGATGGACATCTTACATCTGGAATGTGCTGAGTATGTTATGGGCGAGATCTCTAGTCACTGTCAATTTTGATAGGATTATCACCTGGTAAAAGATTAATAAAGCAGAACTATTAATATGGCAATAAATACCCTTTTCCTTTGAACTTTGGCAGGTGCAGATCCAGGACTATATGTAGTCATATGATATACACCTTGATAACTCACACACAATTGGGTCCAAAAACATAGACCACACTATAAGCAAGGGTGCGAGTTACCAAGGGACCTCAAAAAAATTAAGGGGATACCATCCCCACTGGACATCGATAAAACCGCAGTGGGGGGGGGGGGTAACAGAGCTGTTTAATGACTGAAAACTCGTTTCATAATTGCATTGGGAATAATTGTCAATAAAGAGCTTTTTTCCAATTTAGTTGTTCGCTTTGCCTTTTTTTTTATAAATTACCTTTATTTTCAAGATACCTAACGTCTGAAAGATCATTAACAACATTAGTCCAAGTGGTTTCAAAAACACTTGTATGCGGAAATATTGTGTATTACGTCACTGCTTTTTGTTATTGGTTCACAACAAAACAAGATTCCTTTTTTTTTTTAAAACTAGAGACATTTATTGTTATTCATGCATAATGCGTTGTTTATTAATATATAGTTTTTTCCAGTGATCCCTGATATAAAAAGTTCAGATATCACATGTTTTATTTTTCTTGTCACTTGTTTACTCTTGTAGTTAATTAAAGTATGTAGTTAATTAAAGTATATGTCTATGTGGTCATGTAGACGCATAATTGTTGTTCTAAAATTTAATACTAATATATTTTAACCAGAGTCAATTAAATCCTGATTTTTGAATGCTTTTCACCTTAAATGTCATCAAAAAACTTCCTGATGAAAATTATTGATTGCTAAGGATTTTTACAATGGTTATCAGTTAATAAACTGGGTCAAGAAAAGAGGATGTTGGGTCTGTCATAACAAATAATGGGGTAGTACACATTTTTTTCGTTCATACACGTGCAAGCTTATTGTGACATCACAGCATGCGACATTCAATCCTGTTTGTACTGGATCACACCTTTATGTTGACTTCATCCAAAAATGTCCATATACTTAAACTTTAATTTTGCTGTATGTATTTCTTGGAGCATGTATATAATGACCTTCCAAGGAATATGGATGTATGATTATAAAAAAAAAGTCAATACTCGCCATTTAAACGTTTGTATAATCAGATTCTATAAAATTACACCCATTACTGAAATAGTTGGTACTGAATGCCTACATGATCTGTATGACTTGCGCTTTAACTGGACACTAAAAATCATATACAGCTGCATTATGCGACAGCAGATCAGGGTCTTGTTGTTTGCATTTGGACTTGGCTTATATACTTGTATAGATGGTAAGTATTTTTCCTTTACCTTTGACAGGGACACTGTAAATAAATAATGCTCTTCCTTCTTTCCTGTGACATCAAAGAAAATTGGTACATGTAGGAAAATGTTCTAAAGGTTGATGGTTGCTAAGCGAATTGTTTTTGCAAGATTCCTCATGCAGACCTGTATGATTCAGTGTACCAGATAAGAGGCACATCAGCTAAATTGCACATTCAAAAATTACAAGTACAGTGTATCCTGCCTTAGTGATCACCTACATAAAGTGGACACTTGCTCATAATGGACATTTTCAAGGAAACCCAGTTTGAATCCTTCCATGAGTGTCTATGTAACAGACACCTGTCTAACATGGATGATGCTGTTTACATATAATGGACATTGTGACCTAACATGTGCAGATTTGGCCCACTTGCAGCTATTGAATGTATGCAGATTTGTGTAGCTCAGTTTGTTTTGACAGTTACCTACTCAGTAGACAATGACCATTTTCCACTATTTCTCATTACATCTCAAGTTTACTTATCATTGATTTCATAACTGATATGATCATGTTTCAGTCAGATTGAAAAGAGCACAGTTACAGTAATAGGCACCCTACTTTGAAACAAAATGGCAGCTCTGAATATCTTGTAAATGAAATGGTTCACGAGTGGGTGTGGGTGACTAGATCTGGCTCAGATTGAGTATAATGTTAAGTGTTCTCAATTAGAATCCTTACATATCAAGGAACAACGTAGAACACTGACTTTAGTGAGGAAAATTTATTTAAAGGTCAGTAATGCACAAGAGCTTATCTACTTCTAGTTCAGTCGATTAGAATTGCACGGCCCATGTTTTTTTTATGTCAGTGCAACCTTTGCTTTATAAAGGAAGATTTTAGGTTACAAATAAGCTCAGATGATATAAATGACAACAATTCTACATTTAGATTTTGCCCAAAATCACTGTTAAAAATACTATCAAGTGTTGAAATCAAATAATACCACAATTGTTTAATTAGCTCTACTGGTCATAGACCAGAAGAGCTTATGGGATAATCTGTTGTCGGTTGTCCGTTTTCCATCCGTTGGTTAGCAGAAGTTTGTCAACGCTACTTCTGCTAAACCACTTGGAGGATTGCCATGAAACTTTACACCCACATGCATCCCATAGTCCAGTTGGTCCTAAATGAAAATGGTTCTTTTTGGACATACAATATGGCCACCTCAATGGCCATTTGGAAAATCTTGTTATTGTTACTCTTTCTGAATGAATGGTCATATCAACATGAGGTTTTCACTAAAAGACTTGTTATCATGTCTGCTTGGTCCAAAATGAAAATGGTGCCGATCTGATGTCCAATATGGCCACCACAGCAGCCATCTTGAAAATCTTGCTATTGATACTTCTCCTGAATGAATGGTCATATCGACATTTGATTTTCACTAAAAGACTTCTTTGATGTCTGGTTGGTTTGTAAGAAAATGGTGCTGATCTGATGGTCAAAATGGACACCATGGCAGCCATCTTGAAAATCTTGTTATCGCTACTCCTGGATGGATGGTCGGATCAACATGGGGTTTTCACTAAAAGACTTCTTACGATGTCTAATTGGTCCTAATTAAAAATGGTGCCGATTTGATGTCCAATATGGTCGCCACAGTGGTCATCTTGGAAATCTTATTATCGCTACTTTTCCTGAATGGATGGTCATATCAACATGGGGTTTTCACTTAAAGACTTATTATGATGTCTAAAAAATCTTGCTGTCACTACTCCACCTGAATGGATGATCATTATGACTTGGGGTTTTCACCCAAAAACTTCTAATGATGTCTACTTTCTCCTAAATGAAAATGGTGCCAAGCTGACATCCAATATCTGTACCACAGCAGCTAATTTGAAAATCTTGTTAATGCTGAAGAATATCGGAGATTGCTTCAACTCTCAGCAGTTAAAAGGAAGAAATGGTCCTATCTTGAATTCCTGGAAGTTCTTTTTGCCCAGTAGAGCATCAGTCCCTTCGAGAGACTCTTGTTTTTAACTTATTGTGCATTGCATCATAAATTTCACTGCTTATTGATTCTGACATTTTTAGTAGTGGATTTTCAAGTTTAGTTCTACTGATCATAGAGCAGAATAGCTTATGGGATGGCCTTTTGTCCATGGTCCATTCATTAGCAAAAGTTTGTTATTGCTACTACTGCGATACTACTTTGAGGATGGTCATAAAACCTTACACACATTTATTCCAAGGTCTAGTTGGTCATAAATGAAAATGGTACCTCTCATATATCCAGTATGGCAACCATGGTGGCCATCTTGAAAATCTTGTTACCATTATTCTTCCTGAATGGTTGGTCATATCAAAATGGGGTTTTCACTGAAAGATTTTTTATGATGTGTAGTTGGTTGTAAATGAAACTGGTGCCAATCTGATATCCAGTATAACCACTGTGGCAGCCATCTTGAAAATCTTGCTATTGCTTCTCCTCCTGAATGGAAAGTCATATCAACATAGTGTTTTCACCAGAAGATTTCTTATGATGTCTAGTTGATCGGAAATGAAAATGGTTCCAATCTAACCTCCAATATGGCTATTATTGTGGCCATTTTGAAAAACTTGTCATTGCTACTCCTCCTCAATGGATGGTCATATTGACATGGGTTTTTCACCAAAAGACTTTTTATGATGCTTAGTTGGTCCTAAATGAAAAGTATGCCGATCTGACCTCCAATATGTGTGCCATGGTGGCCATCTTGAAACACTTGCTACCATTATCCTGAATAGATACCATATTGACATGGGGTTTTCATCAAACGACTTCTTATAATGTCTAGATGGTCCTAAATGACCATATTGAAAATTTTGCTATAGCTACTCCTGAACAGAAAGTCAGAAGTTGGAAAAGTAGCAGGACTGCAGGAGGAGGGGGGGGGGGGGTAGCATGCAAAACATCAATCTCGGTGGGTAATTCCCCTGGTATGGAGTATGCCTCCTATAAGCAGAAATGGTTTTGGTGTTATGTCTATCAACTCAAGTTAGATTTTCTTTGTATCATTTGATTATTGTATCAGTAAGCGTGTGCTAGCCAATCTTATTAGGTCTTTGTTTCATGCCGCCATCTCTACAACATAATGTAACGAACTCTGTGCTAATTTGTTATCATACCACTTTTTGATATTTTATTTAGCCAAAAAGTTAAGAATGTGCCTTCCTCGCTTCATTATTAAAATGAGATCGCCACTCCTGATTGTGATCATTTGGGTGTGAAGGAAAAAGAGACTGAAGATTTTTGGTCTTCTTTTATGTAGATTGAATCGTATGTCTGGCACATGCTTTTAGTGATGCTGAATCGGAAAAAAACAAGTGTCATCTAGGGTTAGACCGATATCTATCAAATGGAAGAAGATGCTAATCTTAATTGGATGAATCGTCTTCAACAGTATATGTCTGTGAGTTTTAAAACTTTTAAAATGAACTTTTTCAAATATCTGGAATTGTAAGCATTGATTCCCATACAAAAATACGGTGAAAAATTGATGGCTTCCGGCTTCTGTTGAAACCCCAGGATATGTGATTTTCACCAGAAGACTTCTTATAGTGTTGGAAAATTATGCAAATTTGACATGCAATGTCCCCCCCCCCCCCCCCCCCCCCCATGGTGGCCATCTTGAAATCTTGTTATCGCTACTCTTTCTGGATGGTCATATTGACATGAGGTGTTCTTGTGATGTCTAGTTGGTCCTAAATGAAAATGGTACTGATCTTACATACAGTATAGCCGCCACCATGGCCATGTAGGAAATCTTGTTGTCAATTCTACTCCATATTGGATGGTCATATTGAGTTGGGGGTTTTCGCTAAGAGTCTTCTTATGTCTAGTTGGTCCAGAATAAAATTGTGCTCATCTGACTTCCAGTATGTCTGCGATGATGGCCATCTTGGAAATCTTTTTATTGATACTCCTCCAGCAGGACATAAGTTTTCACTAAAATACTTTTTATGGTGTGTTGTTGGTCCTAAATAAAAATTGTGCCCGTTGGACATCCAATATGGTTGCTGTGGTTGCCATCTTGAAACCTTGTTGTTGCTACTTTAGAGTGGATGGTCATATCAACATGGGGTTTTACACTAAAAGACTTCTTATGATGTCTAGTTGGTCCTAATAAAGAAACTGATACTGATCAATGGTGGCCATCTTGAAAATCTTTTTATTATTACTTTTGAATGAATGATTGTATCAACATTTGGTTTTCACAAAAATACTTCTCACAACATGTAGTTGGCCCTACATGAAAATCATGCCAATGTGACCTCACAAATTTTGAAAAATCTTGTAACAGTTACTTTGCCTAAATAGGTGGCCATAAAACATTTAAAAAAAAGAAAAAATTATTTCAATATATAGTTATTTCTATATTAAAATGATGCTGCTCTGACCCCAAAATGGTTGCCATGATGGCCATCATGATATATGGCTCCTTATTCTGAATGGATGATCTTATCAGAGTGTAGTTTTCACTAAACATTATTACTGGTATAGCAATATGTAGCTGGTTCTGAATGAAAATGGTGTTCATCTGACCTCCAGCATGGCACCATAGTGGCTATCTTGAAAATCATGTCACTACTCTTGCATGAATGATGACTTTGACACAGGGTTTTCACTAAAACATGGTTTCCAATATTGAATTGACCTTACACGAGATGAAAGCTCGCTCCACCTACCAAATCATGTGACATGACCTGTTAACCTCTGAAAAACATTCAGTATTTGGCAAAGAAATTTGTTTCAATTTCAGTGATAGTTTTATTGAAAATGATTCTTATTATTCTTAAAAACTACCATGTTGCATAAATTAAACTGCAGTAGACAATCTTTATATTTGTATTTCAGGTTACAGCAATAATGTACATGTTTTATTTCAGTAAATCGTTAAATCTATCTTAAAATCGGCTTGAGAACATATTCATTTAAAAGGAAATTCACTTCAAAGATGTTATTGTATTTAGTATACAGTCATATCTTTATTAATTTTATCTGACTTATGTTTAGGTTGCCTTAGAGTTAATGGATTTAAAATACATAGCAAAAGCCTAAATAGTTACTGTTTAGAAGTATACTGTTGTACATAACAATTTTAAAGTTCTACTCTGTTCATGAGATGGAATTTTGATCAGTGAAGTATACTGATGTAACCATGCTAAATATATGCTTAATATATCGGAAGATGCATATCTGATACCATTGTTTTTGCATTTCTTTGTGATTAATTACAATTTTCATCCCCCTCCACTACTTCAGCTCAGTGACTGAAAGTAGTGTCACTCAAGTGTCTGAAAGATCATCATCTTGATGATGCATTTTTTTGGAGGGTAGGGGTGGGGGTGGACAAACCAACATTAAGAAGTAAATGTTCGAACTTTAAAATCATGCAATCTTGTGTCCAGTGCTTCCTATAGAAGAAGTAAAAAAACCCACAAACACAACAAAGCTCGAGGTTAGAGTGTTCTCCACCCATATTCTAGACATGTTTATTTTTACATTTTTTCGATTACAATTTTCTTATTATTTTTTTTCTTCATTATTGACAGGACATGCTTTTCTACAAACTTTTGTGCAAACAAACGTGGTAATTGCCATCAATTGTGTCCATGTTCAGCTGATCAACTTTTTGAAGAAGATGGCAGACATAAACAATACCTGGAGGTGTGTCTAAATACACTCGCTGATTGGTTAATCGAGTAGTGTGATTGACAAGTGGTGATAGGTCAGTTGGTTCTGAATGAAAATGGTGCAGATCTGACCACCAACATATCCACATGTTTGTGATGGAGTTTTGAAAACCAGACCTAATTCACCTTGGAGTCAAGTCAAAGGTCATTGCTTGCATTTTTGTACTTCATTGAGCTGATGAATACAGTGACTTGCACATATTCAAGTGAATTCTGTATTCATTTGCATTCCAGTGAACGAGTTAATAGTCAGCACTCTGATGTTGATTTTAAGGTCAAAGAGCTTGACTAAGGGGAGGGGAGGGTTAGCTGTACTGGCATGTGAGTATGATAGCACAAACAAGTATGACTGGATTTTTATGAAATACAGTTTGTGGATATATCTGATGTAAACCTTGAATGATGCTACCTAAAAAAAAAAAAAAAATGGGTGGGGGTTTGTGTTAAAATATTAATTGTAGATTTATCTACACTGGACACATGGTAAATCTTGACATTGTCAGAGAGAAATTGAATGATTTTCTATCCATGATATAAAGTTCAAGGTCTGAGGTCATAACACAGAATTTTGTCCTGCACTTACTGGTATCATGTCAACATGTCAACTCAGATATGTAAGAAAATATTTTTTTTTCCAAATTGGGTATGTTGGAGTTTCTCATGAATATCAGAGATGGTTTAAATGGTAAGCAGTCAAAAAAAAGAAACGGTCTTATTTAGAAATTCTTTTTGGGCAGGAGAGTGTCAGTACACCTGAGGGACTCTTGTTATTGAATATAATTGTGCAGTAAATCTTTTCAGAAGGAATCCTGTTATCCCTTAGAACCTCTACATTTTCACATTTGTATGCGACAAAATCGCAACTGTATGAACTGTAAGCACATTGAGAATACTGGCCTTGTATATAAAGAACACCTGGCTATAAAGGACAGTTGTTGCATGTGGTTTGACTGTCTTATACAGTTTTCACTATACATTATTCAATCTGGAATGGGTGACTATAAATGTATCGTGTCCTTTCTTGTATGACTATTTAGTATGGTATACTTCTACGAGCTATGGAGAAATTTATTTGGTTTATGCTGTTGCTAGCATGTACAAACTTTGCATGTTAAACTCAAGATGGCTTTGCATCGTTTTTGGAAATAATTAGCCCATTGTATACTTCAGTTGGAAATCTGCAGGGGCCAGATTCAGTGGGCATTTTGATCGGGTTCCAAGACCAAATAGTGGTGCCAATAAAAATGGATGGGATCACACATCCTAAATAGCACATGTGGTGAATCTGCCACTTGTGTCAATGTACAGTCCCAAACTTGAGACCAGAAAGACTCAAAATCATGGCACCTCATTAGTCATACAATATAATGCAACTTAACAATGGTGGTAAAGCTGTAGAAGCAATCAAGAAAGCCAGTGGGTTCAGTCATGTATGTATCTGTGGCTGTAAACTACAAGTAATTTTGTATGGAGATAAGCTGGGAAAACAAAATTGAGGAAAAGGACAGTTTGTTCCAGAAGATCTGTAATTATTTCGGTAGAATTCAGGCATTACCAAGGACAAAACTTAACCACCATGCAGAAGGCAGAGTCTGTTCTTGTATGTGTGATTCACATTAATTTCTCAAAAAATCACACTGAAAAATCAACTGACTGTGAATAAATTGTGCATTATATTTTCAAGCTGCACATATATTTCTTCATGAAATCCCTCCTATGTGTAGAAAAATTTTCTACCTTTTTTTTTCAAATGGAGGGGATTTATCCTCTCTTTTTTTTTGGGGGGGGGGGGAGGAGGCTGGGGGTATTTGAAAAAAATATTTTTGCTCTGATTTATAGAAAAAAGAACCTATTACATCCATTACCGGTATATTAGTTCTTTTGAAAAAAAAAATTATCTTTAGGTTAAAGAACACAAAATATCATGGCTTGAAAGAAAATCCCAGGCCCTCTCCCCCCCCCCCCCCTCCACAAAATCCCTAAGAACTGTAGAACTAAAAATGGGTATATGCAACATGAATGCCTCACCACAGTGCCTTTAAAACTGACTTAAACTACATGCTCCAACCGCACTTGTGGTGAGACATAAAAAAGTGTTTGCTTTGTAACCTTGATGGCCTCAAAATTATTTTAATCAACTGTGTAATATTAGGTCCATTGGTTTGCTGTTTTCAGCCCAGTGAGACAAGTATGGGCGGTGTGAACCTGTCTATCAGTTATCAAGTACTTATAAGGAATCTGGCCTGGACCTGCTAAGTGAGCTGTAGATTTTATTTGCCATATATTGATCAATGAATACTCATTACATACAAGATTTTGACTATGTCATTTTAAGGTTTTATTTATCTTTACCTTTGCCATAGGCAAGGTTTGCCCAATGGCTTTGTGGTTTACTAAACCACACTATGAAATACGCTTAGATTTGGTATACATGCATATTTATTATTCTCAGTCTCTATCCCATTGATACTATGGGTAAGCAGAGCTTCACTTGCTGAGACAGGTATGTTGTATGTATGTGTGTGTGTATATATGTATATATATATATATATATATATATATATATATATATATATATATATATATATATATATATATATATATATACACACACACACACATACATGTGTATATATATACATATATATATGTGTATATATATACATATATGTGTGTATGTGTATGTATATATATATGCGTATGTGTGTATATATGTGTGTGTGTGTGTGTATATATATATGTGTGTGTATATATATATATGTGTGTTTGTGTGTGTGTGTATATATATATATATATATATATATATATATATATATATATATATATATATATATATATATATATATATATACACACAGTAGTTACCCTCATGAATTCTGCGACTTTTAATTTTCTTCTCTGTTTAAAACACAGGATTTCTCTTGTTGCACACATTACAATTTTTTGGTTTAGTATAGTGCAAACTATCGGGCAAGATCAGCTACATACAGCAGAGGGTCAAACTTGTGACCTAACATGGTTAGTACAGTACTTGTCATGTCACATAAATCAAAAGTGGAATTACAGAGACAGAAAATCAGTCTTTATGCATTTCATGACAAGAAAGGACCTGTGACCATATCTCTTTTTCTCAAGAATTCCAGCACACACCAGTAGTTCAGGTGGCAACTGGGCCATTATAATGATCAAGATTCTATTCAAAACTTTTGTGTTTATGCTTTTAGAAGTAATATACATTGGGCACACATCAAAGCACAGTTTGTAGGCCAGACACCACATCATGTGGATTTAGAAGTAATACACAGTGGGCATACATCAAAGCACAGTTTGAAAGCCAGATACCACATCATGTGGAACCCTTGTTGTTATTATCCCCATACTTTAGTTGGGGGGGATATAGTGATAGCCACCATCTCACTTTCTGCCCATCCATCAGTCAGCTCGTAGCCACATCTCCTAAACTGCATGGTGGAAATTCAACAAACTTGGTACATAGATTGCCTGGGGTCTCTGGGAGGGGGTCAGATGGATAAAAACTGCGTTTGCAGTGATTTTATTTTTCAGAATATTTTTACCAAAACTTTATACATGCACTCGTAGAAGGCGAACATATAATATACAAAACAACTTTTGAGTTATTACGACAGGGTTACAGTCTGGAGGTAGGATGAATCAGGGTCAGGGTGGATGGTGAGAATCGTGTCATAACATGCAATAAAGCATGGGGACTTGCCATGGAAGCACCTCTAGTTTCTACTTCAAATTGTCAGGTCTTCCTGGACCTTGCATAAATACAGTGTAATGGTGAATAGTTTCAGCCAACATTTTACAGTGTAAAATACAACACATACAAAGTCATATCTTAGAGGGATGCATTTAGTGTGATAACAGCTTCGAGGACAACATATATGGAACTTTGTCCTTATCAAGTGTAGACAGATTATATTGTTGTTATCTTATGGAGGTTGTCAATGAATTGTAACCAATGTAAAAGTAGTACAGATTTTTCTTTGGTCAAGCAGTGAATAGATAACCCATGTAAACCATAGAGCAAGCTCCTGTGGATCATCAGTATACATCCTCTTAACCTTTAGATAAGCCTTATCATTAACCATTTTCAGAACATTTGATTCTTGGATAAAGGTGGATCGCTCTACCCATCTTATTTGCATATGTATATTTGTATTTTTGCGCTTTCAAAATTAAATTGAGCAGAGTTTAGTGTGCACCATTTTAAGTTCAAATCCTAAAATTGGATAAAATGTGGACCAATACCTTACACAATATTGGAATGTAAAGTTACTATATATTGCAATTAAAATTGTCTGAATGTCCCAGCTATCCTACCTAGGTAATATTAATTAGCCATATCAATCACTGACCCCTCATTTTAATTGGTTAATTCTTTATATATGCTTGACATGGGGGGGGGGCAGAGTGCCGAGAGGTAATTTAATTGATCCAAATGTGAAACAGAAGAAAACCTGCACAGGATAGGTAGTATGAAGGAAAAGATTTGTTGTTCTCCATAGGAAAAGATTTGTTGTTCTCCGTAGGAAAAAGAGCAGTGTTTCATGAAATTAGTTAAAACCATATTTTGGTTTACTCCACACTGGTTGAAATACACATAAGATTGGAAATTAATTGCTCCGAGGTGGATGTTAACTTTAAAATTACTTGTCCATTTGGACAAGTGGGAGGTGAAATTCACCTGTCCAAAAGTAGTTGTCACTTCACTGAAGAAACTGTAAATAAAATTTGGCTTTATATGCAACATCAATGGCCACCATGACAAAATAGAAAAAATTGAAACTACTTCTTTTCCTAAACCACTTGAGAGAATTTGATCATATTTGACAGAAAGCATCATGGCATGAAGACCTTTCAAATATATACAAAAGATAAAGATTGGCCATAAAATATGGCTGCTCTTGCTAAAAATAGAAAACCTTTGAACAACTTTTTCTCAAAAACCACTCAGCAGAATTTGACCAAATTTGACAGAAAGTATCCTGGCATAGAGGGGTTTTAAATTTGTACAACTGATGCTGATCCACCATTAAATATAGCTGCTGTTACTAAAAATAGAAAACCTTTAAATGATTTTTTCCCTAAAAGCACTGAACAGAATTTGATCGTATGTGACAGAAAACATGCTGACATGAAGACCTTTAAAATTCATACAAATGATGCCATTCTGCCATCAAATTTGGCTGCTGTTAAAAAAAATAGACAAATGTTAAAACAACTACTTTTCAATACTGCTGAATAGAATTTGACCAAAGTTGACAAAGTATCATGGCATGAAGACATTCAAGTCTGTACAAATAATGCCAATCCACTGTCAATATTGCTGTCATTACTGAAGCTAGAGAAACCTTTCAGCAACTTCTGCAAAGCTGCTGAATAGGATTTTAACAACCTTGATTAAAAAGCATCTAGGCATGAAGACTTTAATAATTTGTACAAATGGTACCACTCTGTCATCAAATGTTGCTACCATTACTAAAAATGAAAAAATGTAAACTTAAGTTTCTCGAAAACAATTCAACTGAATTTGACTAAATTTTACAGAAGGCATCCTGACATTGAGGGCTTTCAATTTTGTCCAAATGATGCTGATCCCCAATCAATTATGGCCACCATTATTAAAAAAAGAAAATAAACTTGAAACGTTTTTCTTCAAAACTGTTGATTAGAACTTGACCATACTTGACAAAAAACATCCTGGCATGATGTTCTTTCTAGTCTATACAAATGAAGCCGATCCACCATCAAATATGGCTACCCTTATCAAAAACAAAAAGATG
Organism: Margaritifera margaritifera; assembly: GCA_029931535.1. Classification (NCBI taxonomy): domain Eukaryota; kingdom Metazoa; phylum Mollusca; class Bivalvia; order Unionida; family Margaritiferidae; genus Margaritifera; species Margaritifera margaritifera. Next base: position 465,490 of record JAQPZY010001121.1, read on the forward strand.
AACCTTTCAACAACATCTCCAAAACCGTTGAATATAATTTGATCAATCTTGATAGAAAGCATCCTGGCATGAGAACTGTTCAGATTTATACAGTTGATGCTGATCCATCATTAAGTATGGCCACCATTACTAAAAATAGAGAAACATTTACAATATAAATGACTTCTCAAAAACCACTGATTTGAATTTGACCGAATTTTACAGAAAGCATTCTGGCATAGAGGGCTTTCAAGTTTGTGCATATGATGCTGATGCACTATTAAAGCTGCAATGTTGGTATTTTTCATAAATTTAGAACTGGCTAAAATCTGTACATTCTGTTTGACTTGCTTGAATTAATCCTTTCACAAATTTTCAGTAACATTGGTTAACAAATGAGTTTCAAACCAATTTATTCCCATGGATTTGAAAGATTTTTCAGTACTTCAGTCTGTTCTGGGATTCTCAAATACACTGTATTCGAACAGAATTGTCAAAAGCAAACGAATGTAAATACATTGACAATAACCATGGGCTTCATCGCAAAATGATTGTTTTAAGGTATGATTTGTTTTCAAGATAGATTTGGTAGGGACACACATATATGAAAGTAGCTACTGTAGATGTGAAAACAAAACAGACAACAACTTCCCTAATCGGACGGTTCATGCTGCATTATTACTAATCTGCCTCAACATCAATACAGCATGTATAGTTATCACTGAAAATTTGTGAAAGACTATATTTTATGGCGTTCAAAGAGATTGTGTCAATTTCAGCAAGAAATATATAAATAAAAACTTTAAAAATTGCAGATTTAAATATGGCTACTGTTACTAAAAGTAGAAAAATCTTTACGAGATTTCTTCACAAAAACAACTCAGCAGAATTTGACCAAATTTGACAGAAAGGATGTTGACATAGAGGTCTTTCGGTTTTATACAAATGATGCCAATTCACTATCAAATATATGGCCATTGTTGCTGAAATAGAAAAAAAAAAGATGTCTTCTGAAAAACTTCTCAACAGAATTTGACCAAACTTTGCAGGAAGCATCCTGTCACAAAGGGCTTGTAAATTTGTACAGAGTATGCCAGTCCACCATTCAGAAGTAGAAAAACATTTACAGAACTTCATTTAAAAAACTTCTGAAAAGAATTTGACCAAATTTGACACAAAGAGCTGTAGTGGCTTGGTGGTTAGCATGTTGGACTTACAGCCAAAAGGATGTTGGTGCAAATCCTTAGTAACCATCAGATCAGCACAGATAGGCTACCATGGATTGTCTTGTGTGAGTAGAGCAGGGTTGAGCCTCAGTTACAAAATCATGCATATCATTCTCACTGTAATGCACAGACATATAATTCAGCGAATGCTTTCTTTCGATACCTGTAATGTCAAGAAACGATTTGCTGTTTATATCTACAATGCATTGATAATGTGAACACAGCAATGCAGTATGCAATGGCAAATCTAAGTCTACATAGTTTGCAGTTATGCATGCATTACACACAAGTGAATATACCATTGTCAGCACCATAGGTAAGTGTACAAGAAGGCAATTTGCCATAATGGTCAAGAAATAATGCATTTTACTTGCAAAATGTACAAAGAAATAGGATAACTTGAACTGCACTGATAGGTATTAAGTGGTTATAGAAATTTGAAAATCAAAGCTGCAATTATTAGCATTATCAATCAGTCTGATTTTGACATCGCAATGGCAGTTTTAGCTTCATTATTTCCTTGAATAAGTTTTACTTTGAGGCATGTGAAAATGCGTAGAAGTGTCACCCATAACATATGTAGTCAGCTGGTGGAGATTGATGCCAGGCATAATGAAGTCTGTGCTTTAAGAGCTCATGATGTTTGTGCAGCCCAACTGCTCAGTTTGGTGTAACTATAGCTGGCTGCTACATCATTGGACTTTTCCAATATCATCTGCTTCAAGGAAAAGGTGTCATCTTGAGAGATTGGTCAAATTTTCACTAACATGCCTTTCAGATTCCGTTATTGCATGTGGTTAGATTTTAGAATTCTCAGACAAGGAAATTAATTGCAGAGCTTGTAGGAGATGGGAATATAAAACTGGAATGTGTAGCAGGTGGTTTAAAATTTAAAACTGGAAACTCCATTTTTATCAGACAAGCAAAGTTTCATTGCAAAAGGGAAAGATATTATGTTCTCCATAGTACATCATCAAGTACAATGGTCCCTCTGTTATGAGGCCACCCCTTCTGTGCTGAAATGCTGGCCTTATACAAGGGGTAGCCTCTCTCGAGGGGGACAATGGTTCTGATGTACTATTTTGGTGTTGTGCAAGTCGGGGTTGTCTATCTGGAGAGAGGCCTTTCAAGAGGGAGACCCCTGTTGTGTTTTTGTTTTTAGAACTGCAGATATCTGTTTCACTGGATCATTGTAAGAAAGGTAAAGAGGGCTGGCTATATGAAAAAATAGTACCATATGTACTCGCTTATCAGCTTTGTCCAAATACAAACAACATAGATCCTCATCTGCCGGCAATATGCGCCGGCAGATCTGGGTCTATGCAGTTTTCAGTTGTTATCTGCTTATACATGAGTATATACAGTATTGAGTTAAATGACATCTCCATGCATCTATTCTAATGCTTAGTTGTAGTGTTTAAGAGATATATGACTCTGTTACTTATAAAGTTTGTCATTATTAGGAATCTTTAGCTGTCCTGGAATAAGGTCAAGTTTGCTTATGGTATGTCCCTGTGTCTGTCAACAATTGCTGTTTTTAACTTCTCATCCTCCATCAAATATGGTCACCATTAACGATAGAAAAAAACCCCATTAAATGACAGCATCTCAAAACTGCTCAAGAGAATTTGACCAAATTTGACGGTAAGCATCCTATTTCAAAGGCTTTTTAATTTTATCCAAATGATGCCAATCTGCGATCAAATATTGCTGCCATTACTAAAAGTAAAAAACATTTAAACAATTTTTTTAAAGAAAAAAATGCTGTGCGGAATTTGGTCAACTTTGACAGAAATCATCCTGGCACAAAGGCATTTCAATATTGTACAAAGGATGCTGGTGTACTATCCAGTATGGATGAAGATACAAAAAAATAGAGAAACTTTGAAACAAATGTTTTATATAACATATTCAATCAACAGCATTGAAAGAAAACAGCGTGGCATAGGGGCCTTTCATTAGTGAACAGATGATTCTGAGGTGCCATCAGGTATGGATGAAGATACAAAAACTAGATAAACCTAGAAACAGTTGTTTACATAACCTATGCAATCAGGAGTATTGGAAGAAATTTCAATAGAAAGCATTCTACTTATCCAGATTTCTTAGCCAACTGCTCTTGCATTTGGTTGTTAGGCAGATGTCAGCCATGTCAGCAATCTCAGGCCCACATGGGCCTCTTGTTTTAAAATCTATTTATTTCCATGATCATTTAATGTTAATATCATAGTTCTGTTATAGTTAGCTTCTATTATCAAACGGCTATTTTTAGGAAAATTTACAAGATTACAGTTTTTGAATGTATGCAGAAATTTCAGTTTCTTTGGTAACAGTTTTGGTGAGCCTAGTATTAAACAGTTGATGTATGCAGTAATATTTTGGGAATATGGAATTAACAATTAGTACAACTGTAAGAATGCATCATTTAAAGAAGTTGCCATTGTATTGGAAAAGTCTTTTTTGCCTTTTTTTTTTAACAAACTGCTCTGTTGAGAGAAAGTCATCCAATAGATGAAGTGGTGAATTAAGTAATTTGCTAGGTTTGCTTACATTAAGACTTTATTATTATTAATATCCACGTTAAAAACTTGTCCAGGTCTCATATACGAGCTGCCTTGCTAACATAGGTTTTATGTTCTTTTTTCAGTTTCTCTGAAAACAAGTGGGTCCAGAAGCCAAATTAGTTAACCTTCCAGCACTTTCATGTCTCGTTTGTAACCATACAACACAAGTAAGTTCTATCAACATTTGTTTTCCAGTGTAGTTTGCTTAGGTTTAAAGCTTGAAGTCTATCCAAGCCTTCCAGTTTTCATGTTGTGAAGTGACTGAGGGTGCATGATTCCCTCTCTATGGGATACCAGTTCATCTTAAATTAACCTTTCAGTGGAACATGGTACCCATTTACCGAGCCATTGCCATGAGCAAAATAAGATGACAGTTCTAATAATGACCTAATTGCCTGGCGTAGGTGATGCAAGAAAAGCTATCTAAAAATTAGAATTTATTCTTTTTTCTATTTTAAATTTTTCTGGGGCAAGTTACATGAAAGTTGACTGGCCAAACAGTCATTTTTAGTTGTCCAGGCTAGTTGGACATAGGAATTAATGTCCCTGAAGCAAAGTGAGATGGCTTGCTCTGGAGCTCAACAGCAGTGTCTAGGGCACAACTTTAATCTATGACCCTTAAGATCTTGTCTGCTTTGCATCTTTATTTTCATCTGTCACCAGCCATACTTTTAACAAGATTTAAAAGGCAGTTGTAGAGATTGTCCAAAAGAGATCAACATGGTGGTTGGTGTGTTTTGGCTAAAGTTTCTTCATCTGACTATATTACATATATGATTGGCTTTCACTTTTCATTATGCATTCCAAGGTGAATGATAGTATCTCCAATAGGAGTAGATAGAGAGATTTGCTTCTTCATTCTTAAGCAGCTTTTAATTTAACCCTTTGATGTAAGAAACCTACCTACCTTTTCAACTTTTGACTTCAACATTATTGAAAACTAAAGAAACAGAAAAAAAGGCTGATCAAGTTTAGCTGATGCTGGTCATTGCCATTCATAGTACCAGATGAACCAAACTGTTTTGATAAATGAATGGAGTTTTACAATGCCCACCATAAGCAGGATTCGAAATTGACACTAGGAAGCTAGCATTTTTGCTCGTTACAATTCTGATATTGCTAGCTGAGAAAATAATGAACTTGTTAGAGATATTTTGGAAGTGTTTAAATTTTTATGTCAAAATAGGAAATATGTTGGTGGACAATGAAAATAGTCAGATTTTTGTTAATTGAAAATATTTCAGCTATCATAATGCTGCTAATACTGAAAAATGTTAATTTTGAGACCTGCATATAAAGGGGGAGTATTATGTTATGAAGTTGTCCATCCATCTGTCCATCTGTCTGTTACCAATTTCATTTCTGTACAGCGAATTGGATTGTCCACAATCTACAGTTACCAAACTTTGTGGATGGCTTGCACTTGGGTTAAGGAAGAACCCTCTTGATTTTAGATTCAAAAGGTCAAGGTCTCTGTGACAGAAAGAAGAAAAATAGTTTTTGCACAATAACTTGAGTTCTCCACCATCTACATTTACCAAACTTTGTGGATGGCTTGCACTTGGGGGTAAGAAAGAAGTCTGTCAATTTGGGAGTCAAAGGTCAGGGTCACTGCAGTTGAAAGAATAAAAATGATTTTAGCACAATGACATTAGTTTTACATCACTTACCTGGAACAAACTTTGTGTATTGCTTGCACTTGTTGTGAGGAATAAGCCTATTGAGTTGGAATTCAAAAGGTCAAAGGTCAAAGCCACTGAGACTAAACAAGGGCACTGGTTTTTGCACAATAACATCAGTTCTACATCACAGACCTGGACCATACTTTGTTGATGGTCTGCACTTGGGGTAAGGAAGAAGTCTGTTGATTTTGGGGTCAAAAGGTGAATAGTCAAGGTTACTGTGAAAGACTGAAGAAAAATAAAATGGTTATGCACACAAATTTCAGTGTTTTCATGTTGTACATTCACCAGAGTTTGTGGCTGATATATATGTTGGGTAAAGAAGAAACCTATTGATTTTGGAGTCAAAAGTCAAGGTCAGTGTGACTGAAAGAAGAAAAATGGTTTTTGCACAGCTACTTTAGTTCTAGACCATGTACTTTTGTGGAGGGCTTGTGCTTAAAGCATGAAAGAGGCCTATTGATTGATTAAGAAAACAATGAATTAGAAATGATTGGCGTAAATAAAATAAAGAAAATTCGCAGAAAATCGGTACTACTATGGTATGTATTATCCGATATCAAATGATCAAGCTGGTTTCTGCTGGCATGATGTGCACATGATTTTGTAAGGTCAGCCATATTGAAACACGGGAATTGCATGTGCAGCTCGAGTATAAGTATTTTTTTCTTGCCTTTTCGGAGAAAAATGTGAGACAGTGAGCATGATGTTATTTATTTGTGATGGCAGTGTCGGCTCATTTTTTTTTTTGTGTGCAAGTCTATAACTGTGAAAAAGGAGAGACATTGTTCTGCAGAATTAATGTACATATTAAGTGATCATTTATGAATAACAATCCTGCATGGTTTGCTGTTTGCAAATATTGCCAGTGGACTTGGGACAGACTTTGAACACTTGGGCTCAACATTCTTCCCATATGCACTTGCAAATTTTTGCATACAGCAAACCGTGTCGGATACCTGTTTGGGGTGAAAAAATTCAGCGAATGCGATAGCTATAATATTTGTTGGAAAGCAGCACATTCCATGCCTTTTTGAAAATATTTCTTTTATCTTTTCCTTGCCATGTCATTTATATCCACATTAATTGGATCTGGGGTTATAGGTGGGAGATCAAAATTGTTAGTCTGTTGTATACATTTACAAATCATTTCCTTTAATATCCCAAAATTGAGGTCTTTGGTATCTGCCAAGCCTGCCTTGGTGGAATCTTGACATAGTGATCACTTTGGTATCTGTGTGTCCATTTATACACTTGTCCATTCATCATGTGGATGATTAACCTCAGTGTTAAAGTTGCTTATATGGTCAATTTCTCAAGTACAGTTGGCTACAGAGTCATGTTACTGTGTATGTGGATACATCTTGATGCATACAGCATCAATTTACCAAAAGCTTTGGCATGCCGGCCATTTCCAGCTTATTGTTTTAAGAAAAAAGAGCATTTGACAAGTTAGGTAGAAAATTGTTTCTGTTTTGTACTTTTTTGTTTCAGCAGTAGTTGTGCAGAAAATATCACTCGTCATGGATGCAACATTAAAAAGAAATGCAATTAATTAAAGCCTATGTCAACAGGGTCATGTAGATGCCTTTATTGATCCTAAATAAAATAATAATAATTGGTCCAAATTTAATACTAATGTTGTTTTATTAGAGTTTATTCATTATTGATTATTGAGTGACCTGCAGCTTAGTTTTCATCACAAAACTTCAGACAAAAATTATCAGTTGCTATGGACTTTTACAGTGGCATCTGGACACCAAACAGGGTCAAGAAAAGTGGACGTTGGGGTCTACACATTGCAGGGGGGTTGTACACGTTTTATTGAGTACACAGTGCTTTCATTGTGACATCATTGCATCATAGTTCATAGTACATGACATACACTAGATCGTACTGCTTGATTGGCCTCGTCTAAAAATGTATATGTATTTTAACACTGAGCAGCAATATAAACTGAAACATAGCCATTTAAAGGCATATGTAATCAAATTCTCAAAATGACACCAATAGCTGAAATAGCTGGTACCACATGCCTACATGGCCTTTGGGACTCGTGCTTTAATGTCAAAACCTGAGTTATCCTTCCTTGGGAGGGTCTGAAATTGAATTGGTTCAGAAGCTTTCTGAATAAAACTATGAGCTTATTGCAGTCTGATTAGCTGAACATGTCTACAGGATTTGTCTGAGGATTTTTTTAAGGATTTTAATTTTAAGTTTCTCTTTTTGTGGGCAAAATGATATGTAAGACTACACTATAATGAAAGGACATGTATGCCCTGCCATTATTGTGTACATAATTGAAGCAACTTTGGTTCAAGATGCAAGTGCAAACTTAGACCAAGTCAAACATGTCCATAACTCAGTCAGATTTAAACAGAAAAGTTGAACATCGATTTTGATTTTTTTTGTCTCACCTGCAAAGCATAGGCAGGAAATAGGGATCACTTTTTCAGTGGTGTTTTTGTAGTTGTTGTAGGTCAGTTTCTTTGATACTGTTGTATGTGCAGACATAAAACTTTATGGGTGTATTCATCTTATAGGATACTACTCACCATAGGCAAAAGTGGGTAGCAGTGACTTTTCATGCTCCATTGATCATGTTAAATTTTTGCATTTAGCTCAGTTTCTTTGATACTTGTGTAAACGGTCATGAAAATTAATTGGTTTGTTTGTTTTGGAAGTGCTACTCACCACAGGCAGACGAAGTCAGGATGTCCATCTTTTCACACTTCAGTGATTACCTTAAGTTTTTTGCATTGAGCTCAGTTTCTCTGATACTGTTGTATTTACAGTGATGAAACTTGATGGGTGTATTCATTTTGGAGGGTACTGTGACCTACTTTTCATGCACTAGCAACTTTTCAAGGTGTTTGGATTTTGCCATAGTAGAGCAGGCAAGACATAGCATTCTTCAGAATGCTTGTTGATATTAGGCCTCACACCAGTTGTGTTTAAATCTTACATGTGTTAAGCTATTGTGCAGAAATGAAAGTTATAATTTACGGGACAAACTTGCACACAAGAAGTTGGAGGGTCACAGGTAACACAAGAATCCCCTGCACAAATTGAATTGGCACAAAAACAATTTTAAAAAATGGAACCATTTGTGTGTCAAGTGTGATTGATTGTTGCTATTTAATTTTTGATTCTGCTTGACTGCAAGATGTAAATAAAAAAATGAGTTTGTCAAAGAAAGCTTCAGAAGTATTTGAAGTGCCGATCAAGGTCTAGAAGGAAATTATGCTTATAAATGTTTTAAGTTTGATTGACTTGGTATAAGGTTTTGTTTTTATTTTTGTGGATTTTAATGGCACTTTTAACACATCATTGGCTATATCATGCTCAGGAATGGGAGCTAAGTGCCTTTCTCAAGGACACCGATGCAGTCGACCCAGGCTGGCCTGGATGGGTATTGAACGTATGACCTTTGGATTACAAGTCTGACATGCTATCTACTGAGCTACCACAGTGCCCTTTGGTTTAAGGTACATTGTACACTTTTGCTAGCCAACGTGCCTGAGAACCTTTTTTTTTGATTTTGCAAGAAAAGGAAAATGCATGATCAGAGAGTAAACATGGTTTCCTGTGTCTGCTATTTGGAGAGGAGCTGCTACAGGTTTTGTTTGGTTCAGTGTTTTACAGCACATCAAGACAAATACGTTTTTTAATGCTGAGGCAATTGAAATAAAAGTGCCTTCCACAGTGGAGGCATGATAGGCAATTGCCCCCCCCCCCCCCCTACTGTCAAAGCCCCAAGTTTCAGGGCTTAGATGGGGGTTGGAGAGTTGGAGGTTGGCAACTGGCATACAAACTGTTCTCTGTGGCAAAGTTGGGGTGCCACTAAAGAACATTGCCCCAGGGTGATCCAATGATTCAAATCCACACCCTTTCAATCATGAGTTGGGCATGCTAACCACTGAGCTACTGTGGCTTCTAGCTGGTACAAGGAATTTGAAATTAAATATCAGGCATCAGGAGTTTTTGTAGGGGTAGGGACCTTTGACCGTCATTTGTGGAAAAATTTTCAGGAGTTAATTGCTAAAATTGGAACTTTTGCATGATTCTGAAAAGTTCCTATTGGGACATGGCCCCTTTATTGGTCCTTGAGGATCCCTAAAAATATAATTCAGAGAACATGGTTTTTTTTGGCCAAAGGAGTTATTTTTAAATATAGAAAAAAGAATTGTTTGCCTATGGATTTAGGGTGCTAACTCCATTGAAGGAAATCTAATACATACATTCAGCGGTTCCAGGCATCATTAAAAGCAATGGCACATATGCAATCCTGGAAAATCAGCTGTGTAATCCAGCCTTCTATTTGTCCTGATATATCTAGCCAGGCATTTCTTGGCAGATGACCCAGTTAGCTGTCTCCCACATCAGTCAAAGCTTCCACTTGTTTACAGTATTTTATAGCAGCCTTACCAGGATTTAACTTAAGAAACTGGGATGATGTCTTGCTAAGTCTCATACTGTATTTGCCTATCTGTATTGCATACCCAACTGTGATCTCATTCAATGCTTTTCATCAAAGAGAAAGAAATGGCTACATAACACATCTGTATGATTAATAAGTATATTCTTTCACTCTTCCACAGTATCTTACCTTCCCTTATTTTCCTCACAATATGTTACTGCCTTTTCTTTTCCTGATCCATCCATTTTTCTTTTTTATCAAATTGTAAATAACTGCACTATAATGCATCTTTCTTGTACATCTACTTAAAAATATTTGTTTATGATAGTGGGCCTCAAGGGGGATCTGTTTTGTAAACTGATTGGGTTGCCCTCTGAAAATAAATAATTTTAAAAAAAAAAATCATTGCAATATTTGACTTCAGATCAGTGTCAAGACTGTTTATTCAATTTATGATGTCAAGTGAACAGTGTAGACCCCAATCTGCAGGCGCAATATGCAATGGAAGTTTTTAGTTTCTGTAAACAGTTGCAGGGCTCTCAAGGACCCGAGCTTCCAGGTCATATATGCATGAAATTCACAAAGGACGCACCCTTTCTCCCTGTAATGTGACCCAGTGACATGCATCATTTTCCCCCGGGACACTCCTCTTTTTTATATTTTCGTCAGCCACGGTCAATCTGCAGAATAGCTAAAGGCTAGACTTCAGTAAACAGACATGAAATCAGTGTGACTAATTAACAGTTAATCCTTATGGCTGTAATTATCTTGTGGAAAGGACTGCCCCTCTGATGGCATGACTTCAAAGAAACCGATGTTCTATTGGGTATATAAGCACCTGCAATTGTTCAGCAAATAAACAATGCCCTTTCTTGTTGTAACTGTGTTTAAATTAAATTGGTGATGATGTGTATGTAAATCATAAAAGTAATCAAAGCTTTTTCAGAGTTTGATATGGACAATATTGTCAAATCATCGATATTCCATAATAATAATAACTGCTACTTAAGTATGTGTGATTTAAACTTGGGCATTACAGTATCAGTAGACACTTTTTATAAGAGTACCGAAAAGTATGTCGACTCAAAAAAATGAGTCAGCAAAGTCTGGTTTAATTTTTTTGGGAAACAGACTTGTGATGACAATGATGCTAATGGTAATAAAAGGAAAAAAATAGATGAAAGTGAGAGCACAAGTGACGACAACAAAGAAAGCTCAAACTTGGAATGTATATTTAATACTGACTCTGTCTCGACTATAATGAAGGACACTGATAAAAATGGCAGCAGAACTTTGAATGTGAGAAATTAGAGACCCAAGTGGGAGAAGCAGTTCTCATTGTTCAAAAAGGTGGAATCAGATGGTACATTAAAATCAATTTGTGAGTGATGTAAGACTGTTGGAGAGCAAAATCCTTTCACTCAGTATGGAAATACTAACTTGCAGCTATCAGCCTTTAACCGTCACAAATTTAACTTGGGTAATTTAATTGTTGTTGAGGTTTGCTGTGCTATGCAAAAAAGACATAATCCTGTATGAGGTTGAGAAAAGTCTTGAAATTGGTGTGAAAAATGATGATTGCAAAGCAGCACAGTTCCATGCAATTAAACAGTAAATAAATTAATCAGAACAATGAAGGAGCATCCTATACTTGAAGACTGCAATAACCAGAATGCCATACATAATTTGCTAAGAAACTCATTTGAAAAACTAGTTTGTAGATGGTAGAGTGCAGTATGATATAAAGTATTTTGGATAATTACTGAAAAGTAGTTTCTCTCTAATGTGATTTTATGAGTTTTATGAACCTCTTGTAATAGGTGTACGATTTGGTTGGTTGTCGTTATCTAGAGGATGATCGACCTCAGTGTTATTGCCCGGATTGAGTAAATAATAAATTAAAATTTGAAATTTTATAGATGGGATAAATAGAGATCTGAGCAGAGATATAGAATAGAATAACACTAGCCCCCGTATGTGAAATATAACAATTTAATCAATGACATAAAACAAAATGAAAATTGTACATGATATTTGAAAGATACACTTCTTTTAGAAATCAATTACTGAATTTCAACAAACATTGTAATTAGCTGATCTGTTTTTATCGATAAGACTCAGTTCATCATGGAATCGAGTGAACAATCAAATCAATTGCCCAGCTTGCCTGCATAACCATGTTATTGCTGGTCACTCCCAATTTCTCGTTGCTGACAGGTCAGGGTTGATGTTCTCCCCTTTGTTTCTCTCTATCTTATCCAGCCTCTTTTCGGTCATCAAACTTAGTATGGGATGCCTCTTCACTCTACTCACTAGGGGGATACACATATGTGTATCAATGGATGGGTGGGTGGAGCTATTTTCCTTTGTGCTTTTGAGACTCACCCGCTTCTACCACCAGAATCGTGTCCCTCAACTTCCAGACACCTGTCACTTGAACAATTGTTTATACAAGAGAATTTCGTCTTATTCTGCTCGGAGTCAAGAACCTTCCGGCCTTTCACAGGAAACTTGGACTGACTAAATTTTGCAATGTGGAATATTTAAAACAGGAAATTTCGTCTGGGAAACACACCCTTTATTTAGCGTAGCCAATCAGGATTAAACATATCTACCGCCTTTTATAAATACACACCCATTGTGGTTAGAGTAACCCTCTAGATTTCACACGCTATTTAAATAACCGATTCTGGAAAATTTCAAAAGATGACAATACTTCAAGTGGTTTCACAAATAGTCTCTGCATCTTCTCAACTTTGACATTTTCAATACCTAAACCCAAAATTCACCTAGCCTTTTACATCTGTCTGACCGTTATCCAACGATAGCTTAATTAAGAATCAATCGCACCCCAAACAGGAACATTAAAACCATCGCAGTCTAGCGATTTAATTCGGTACCTTTCCTCATAAATCTGATTAATTGTTACATGCCACACTGACCACAGCAATAATGCGCTCTTCGAAAATACATCAACAGAAATTTGCACCCTTACAATGAGGCTGAGAATTGAATCCAAATATGTAATAAAATAATGATCATGTACTTTTTCATTTTCCTTTCTGTCCTTTTGAAAGTGAGGGACTTGCAAGTTTATGCCAGGAACTCTCAGAAATAGGCTCGAGACTCCTGAGTTCCATGAGTGAAGAGTCCATGACTCCTCATCCCGAAACTCTGTTGAGAGCCCTGAGTTGTAGTGAGCCAGAAATGGCTAAATACGGTATCAACCAGAACTCTTTTTAAATGAGCTTTTCAGCTCTATTGGTCATAGACCAGAAGAGCTTATGGGATGGTCTGTTGTCTATCCGTCCCTTAGCACAGGTTTGTTATCACTACTCCTCCTGACCTACTTGGAGGATTGCCATGAAACTTTACACACATTTTCATCTCATGGTCTACTTGGTCCTAAATGAAAATGGTGTTGCACAGTGGCCATCTTGAAAATTTTGTTATTGCTACTCCCTGGACAGAAAGTCATATCAACATGGAGTTTTCACTACAAGACTTCTTATGGCGTCTAGTTGGGCCTAAATGAAAATTGTGCTGATCTGATCTCCAATATGGCCATCACAGTGGCCATCTTGAAAACCTTGTTTTTGCTACTTCTGAATGGAATGTCATATCAACATGGGGTTTTCACCAGAAGATTTTTTATGATGTCTAGTTAGTCCTGAATGAAAAGGTGCTGATCTGATGGTCAATATGGCCACCACAGTGGTCATCTTGAAATCTTGTCACTACTTCTAGATGGCTGGTCATATTGACATTGTGCTTTCATGAAAAGACTTCTTATGATGTCTGGTTGGTACTAAATAGAAATGGTGCCAGTCTGATGTCAAATATGGCCACCATGCAGGGTGCATACAAAGTCTGGAAAGTCTGGAAAAAGTATGGGGAAAAAAGAGTGCTTTTTCCAGACCTGGAAAAAGTATGGAAAATAAAGATTTTGCCCTTAAGGTCTGGAAAAAGTATGGAATTTTGGGTTGCTGTGTTTTATTTTGCTGAAGACACTCGTCGCCTGGGGCACCGTTTGATCTAGTGATGGCCTTGCTGGTTCAGTGTGGTTGCCGAGATATGTGACCTATCACCCACTTGTGATTGGTGGATACTGTTTTATATTATGCAGATACCACATGCTCATTTATAGTGATACAGACTTCGAATACATGTGCCAGAGGGGTCTGGAAAATATTGCAGTCCAGTCGGGAAAAAGTCTGGAAAAGGTCTGGAATTTGTTTTACCAACAGCTGTATGTACCCTGACCATGGCATCCATCTTGAAAATCTTGTTATTGTTACTCCTCCAAAATGGGAAGTCATATCAACATGGGGTTTCCATCAGAAGACTTCTTATGATGCCTTTGTTGGTCCTAAATGAAAATGATTTCAAACCGAGATTCAGTATGGTCCACCACAGCAGCTAATTTGAAATTCTTGTTATCGCTGAAGAATATCAAAGATGGTTTCAACACTCAGCAGTTAAAAGGAAGAAATGGTCTTATCTTGAATTCCTGGAAATTCTTTTCAGCCAGTTGAGCATCAGTTTCTTCAAAGGACTCTTGTTTTTAAGCTAAATGTTGTCAGATTACAATTGTAGAATCATGTGTATGCCACAATTTCAAATCTGTCATGGGATGTCTGTGGCCTTAGGGTATTAAAATGACTATTAACCAGAAATCAAACTAATTGAAGAGTGGTTAGGAAATCAAAACAACTAAGCTTTTGATCATACAAATGATGAACTGTAAATTTGTTCATAAACTGTCACATGCTAATCTTGGTACATATATATTGTTATATTATCAGTTCACATGTGTTGTCACATCGAAAATGTGTTGTAGATGCATTTCTGTGTGTATGTGCAGTGTTTAAGTGTGAATGTGAGATTTATATACATATATTTCTTTTGTATATATTGTACATACCATGTATACTCGTATATAACCTAATACCAACTGCAAACTGCATAGACCCAAATCTACGATCGCATGATGTGCTGGCAGATCTGAGTCTATGCAGTTTGTAAGGACTAATAAGTTAAACAAACAACACAGACCAACATGTTGGTATTTGGATCCGGCTTATATGCGAGTATATACGGTAATAAAGGGTCTCATGGTAGATCAGTTCATTATAACTAATTGAGTCACCCTCTTAGAATAAAGATATTATTATTATTAATTGTAAAGAACAACTTTTTCATAGTTTTCCACACATTAATTAAGTAAGGAGAATGAATTTGCAAAATTATATTTTATGGTGAAGTTGAAAGTTCAGCTTAGCATATAGTCTTTCATTAATTCGTGAAAATTTTATTTGGTAAATATGCTGAGTATACTTGGTTCATGAAAGTTAAATAATTCTTACCATATTTGCTCACTTATAAGTCCAGTCCCACTGCAAACTACACAGACCCAAATCTGATGTCGCATAATGTACCTGCAGTTCTGGGTCTATGCAGTTTTTTAGGAATATTCAGCAGAACAAACAACATAGACCTTGATAAACCTTGCATATCGCGCTGGCTGATCAGGGTCTGTGTTGTTTGCAATCATACTTGACTTATAAGCGAGTATATACGATAAACAATTTATTTATCCAATGATAAGTCCATGCTTGATGATAAGCCCATTTTTAAAGAATTTTGGTAAATGCTAAGGATACCTTTGACTGATAATAAACCCACCCCCTTCCTTTTTACAAATTTATTTTAGTCTGGTCACCATGTCTTATTATTGTGGAAATACTGTAACACACAACCTTTGCAAATAGAGTCATTTTCATTTTTTGGATAATTAAATGTATTTGCTGGGTTTGATGCTGAATGTGTGGTACAAATCCATATTATTACTGACTTTCTCAGGGAAACTGACAGCTAAGACCATCTTTGCTTTTGTGTAATATGCACCTAACTGTGAACATGGTAGACCTGCATCTGCAGTTGCATAATATGCTGATGAATCAGAATTTGAGCTGTTTTTTTCCGAGTATGATTTCAGACAAATAGCATAGACCCTAATCTGCTGGCGCATTATGTGGCGTATCTTGGTTCTGCAGGACAGTAGGGAGGGTGTATATTGTAGATGGGTAAATATGGTACATTGTTAGAGAATGTGGTCACTAGTGTCTTGTTACTTTTTGGCCCCCCCCCCCAGTATGTTGCTGTCTCTGTCCATTTGTCTGTCTGACCATAAACATTTTCGTTTCTGAAACATAACACTCCAGCCATTCAAGTTAAAGACACTTGTGACCGCATTCTCTGATAATATACCACTATTTATATTATATATTACTACTGTATATACTCACATGTAAGTTGAAACCAACTGCAAACTACATAGACCTTGGTCTGGCAGATCAGAGTCTATGTTGTTTGTTCTATTGATTAATCCTAACAAACTGCATAGAGCCAGAGATGCAGGCACATTATACGATGGCAGATCTGGGTCTGTGCATTTTGCAGTTTGACTCGACTTAAAAGTGAGTATATATGGTATGTCTTTTCATTTAGGAAACATAACCATATTCAAGTGTAAAAGTAAAACAGAACAGTATTTGTACAATGATAAGCCCATGTTTGATGATAAACCAACCCAATTTTTAAAAGAAAATTGGAAAATATTAACAATATAAAGTTCTGATAATAAAGTGGAATATATTCCAGAGTTTTTCATTTGTATGGTGCCGGCAGTAAAATCATAACTCGGATCATATTTGTTGGCACCTGACGCTACTAAATTAAAAATAGGGTTGATTTAAAAATATTTTTCTACTAATTTATGCCTATAAAAAAAAGTTTTATAGCTACAAGCCATGCATGATCACTGTTTTGGGCCTTCAATTTGTGGCAAGGCAAAGTCAGCTTCTCTTTTGGCATGTTGAAGCGGATTTTTATGGATGAGGGCAACCATTTTGCCTATTTTGCCCAATAGGCTCCAAGTGTAACCCTTGATTTTGAATAACTTTCAATAAAATGATACATACCCAGATGAGACAGCACTGTATATTTGTCAGTAAAAGCAATCTCCATCATTAAGGAAAGTAATTTTTAAACTTTCCACCCTACACATTGAGAATATTGATTTGTCCCAGTTTTCATCTTGGATTTCATTATTTTAGGATATATGTGTGTGTGTGTGTGAATATGTGTGCATGTGTGCGTGCGTGCATGTGTGTGTTGTTTTTTTTTTCCAGCTCTAGATGTATTCAGGCACAGGGAACCAGAAATAATAAGGCTTTCTGTGTTTATCTTGTAGTACATGTACTACAAATTTACATATATTTGGAACAGTTGATCTTCGTAAATTTTTTTGTAATTCTTTATCTTTAAAGTTTCAGAACTTAAATCAGCACTATATAGCCAGTATTGTGCTGATATGCCATAAAACTACATACATACATACATACATACATACATACATACATACATACATACATACATACATACATACATACATTTATTTGGCTCTCTTACAGTGCCTCAGAAGCTTGGAGTGAATTCTAAAGAAAGCATATTGTTAGCTGGAGTTGCATAAGGATTACAAAAGTAGTCTCAACCTTACTTTTGTAATATTCATCATGTATCTGATCTACATAGATAAATAATTTTTTTAAATTGTGTGGGATACTGAAAAAGTAAAGATTGGAAATTTGTCCTTGGTGTGAATTTGAAATTTTGTGATGAAACGAAATATTAACAGATGGATGGATGGACCGATGGATATATGTCACAACATGACACATTCCCACCATAATGCAGGCATATAAAAAATGTTTGTATGGTGCTTGCCTAAGGGATCACTCTGATTGTCTTGTTTCATTTAAACTTAATTTATTTTACTTTCATTGTACAAACAGGTTTAAACCAACTACGTAATATACCATCACAGCTTAGATGGTGGTAGGTATTGGTCATTTAAAAGTGGAGGAACATAGAGAATCAAGAGTTAACCACCAGTCTAGCCTTTGCACATGGGGCAACCAGGAATCTAAATGAAGACTACAAAAGTGGAATTTCAGAGCACTGTTTGTATGCTATCCTGGCCCCTTTATCTTGTCCTCGAATCATACAAAACAATTTATCCAAGTTTTAGTTGAGATTTTATGAATACCAGTTAATAAAAATTGTCAGAAAAAAGACAACAGAATTTCTTTCTCTGTAAAAGAAAGATATTACGCATAGAAAAATTCTGGAATAAAAAACACTTGCCAGACTTCAGTAAGATATAATGTGATATCACACAGAACAAATAGAAAGACCTTTAACACTGAAAAAATAGTTTGATATTGGTATCAACTGGTTTTGTTTTTTTTAGCTTATGGGATGGTCTGTTGTCCATTATCCATCGTGGGGCTCCGGGTGGCAGAGTGGTCTAAGGCGCTTGCCTTTACAGATCACGGACATCTCGCCTCTGTCAGCATGGGTTTGGGTCTCGACTCTGCCAATGTGGGTATGTGAGAAAGCATGCCCCTCCTAAACTACTTGAAGAATTACCATGAAACTTCACACACACATTCATCCCAAGGTCTATTTCGTCCTAAATGAAAATGGTGCTGCTCAGATACCCAGTATGGTTGGCACAGCAGCCATCTTGAAAATCTTGTTATCGCTTCTCCAGCTGAATCGATGGTCATATCAACATGGGGTTGCACTAGAAGACTTCTTAAGATGTCTGGTTGGTCGTAAATGAAAATGGTGCTGATCTGCTATCCACCACAGCAGCCATCTTGAAAATCTTGTTGCAACTTCACCTTAATGGAAAGTCATATCAGCATTGGGTTTTCACCTCAAGACTTATTATGATGTCTTGGTGGTACTAAATGAAAATGGTTCCCATCTGACATCCATTATGGCCACCATGGCAGTCATCCTGAAAATCTTGTTATTGCTATTCATCCAAAATGGAAAGTCATATCGACAAGTGGTTTTCACCAGAAGACTAATTATGATATATAGTTGGTCCTGAATGAAGAAGGTGCCAATCGGACCTCAAAATATGGGCTGCCACAGTGAACATATTGAAAATCTTGTCTCTAATTCTCCTGAACGGATGGTAATATTGGTATGGGTTTTCACCAAAAGTCTTCTAATGGCATCTATTTGTTCCTAAATAAAAATGGTGCCAATCTTACAGCCAGTATGGCTGCCACAGTGGCTAATTTGAAAATTTTGTCACTCAAGAATATCTGAGATGGTGTCAACACTCAGCAGTTAAAAAGAAGAAATGGTATTATGTTGAATTCTTGGAAATTCGTTTTGGACATTAGAACATCAGTCCCTTCAAGGGACTCTTGTCTTTCAAAGTCATTTCTGGACTTGCTGAGACAATGCCGCCAGTTTAGATAGTCTTCGCTTGATATAATACCCTTGTACAGTACGTGTGTTCAGTAGTATGGTGCATTTACTTCCAACTCAAGTGGTGCAATGAACTTGACCCTAACTGTTTAGCATTCTTTTTCTAGTCAGTGCTAATATTGCAGTCCTAAGCAGAATCAGTGATAAATAGTTACTTAGACACTGAGAGTTGAGGCGATGAGATGTCAACAAATCATTTTTAGCTCTACTGGTCATAGATCAGAAGAGCTTATGGGATGGTATGTTGCCCGTCAATCTGTCCATTAGTCCATGTTTGTTATTGCTACTCCTTCTACACTACTTTACATACACATTCATCCCATGGTCTACTTGGTCCCAGATGAAAATGGTGTTGCTTGGACATTTCAATATGGCCACCACAATGGCCATCTTGAAAATCTTGTTATCCCAACATCTTCTCTATGAATAGTCATATCAACATGGGATTATCATTAAAAGACTTCGTACAACATCTAGTTGGTCCTGTGTGAAAATGGTGCCGCTCAGACAACAAATCTGACTCTCACAGTGGCCATCTTGAAAATCTTGTAATTGCTACACATCCTGAATGGATGGTCATATTAAAATGGGGTTTTCAGCAGAAGACTTCTTGTGTTGTCTAGTTGATCCTAAATGAAAATGGTACCACACAGACATCCAGTATGGTCACCACAGTGGCCATTTTGAAAATCTTGTTATTGCTACTCCTAAAGGGATGTTCATATCAACATAAGGTTTGCACTAAAAGATTTCTAATCATGTTTACTTGCTCCTAAATGAAAACGGTGCTGATCTGACATCTAGTTAAGTATGGCTACCACAGCAGCCATCTTTAAAATGTTGTTATTGCTACTTCTGCGAAATGAATATTTATATTACAGTGGGTCTTTCACCAGAAGACTTCTTATACCGTCTAGTTGGCCCTAAATGAAAATTATGCTGATCTGACATCCAACATGCCAGCATGATGGCCATCTTGAAAGTCGTCTTATCTCTACTTCTCCTGAATTCCTGGAAATTCTTTTAGGTCATTAGAGCATCAGTCCCTTCGAGGGACTCTCGTTTTGTTCCTCATGTGCTGGTTTCATTAATTTCAGTGTTTTTACTGTCTCAATTTTCCCACTCTAATAGTAATATGTAAACAGAAATGAATATATGTGTTAAGTAATATGTAAACAGAAATGAATATATGTGTTAACCAAAATTAGAACTCTTTAAAAAAAGTTTTCAGTATTAAGGTGCCCTTGTATGAAATAATATTCCAAAGAAATTAAAAAGGATCAAACTGCAAAAAGATTTCACCAGTTAATATGGAAATATGTGCGGACAAGAGGAGGAAACATTTTTATTCCAGCAAAATAGAGACTTGAAGATTTTCAACCCCTTCCATTTTATATCAAAGTCTGTGCCTTAGACAGTTTCCAAAATCATGCCATGCCATTATCTCAATTTTCATTATATCTTTTGGCAAGGAAACACAGCGTTAAGTACCTATTCAGTGTTAAAAAGCAAAGAAATATCAATTTCTTTTAAGTATATACAGAATGATAAAAGGTGGCATTATAAGTTGCCCATGCAAAGTTCTTTTCTTCAGAGTAATCAATATTTTGTGAACTTCTGTTTATCCATAATTCATTGTTATAAATACATGGATTTATAAATAGTACCAACTTTGAATGACTCCTTGACTTGTTGAAAATAGAACTAATGGTAACTGTGAATGAATTACAAGCTTGAAATAGGATCATTACTTAAAATCAGTTTCCGCCATAAAAAGATTTTGAGATGGATGAATTTATGGTTGGTTGCATTTTTTATGTACCCCCTTATGGCCGAAGCATGTCATATTATGATGTCTGTCTATCCATCTGTTTCCTATTTCCTATTTCTGCCATGTGCTGTTAACAAACTTTTTAAATAGCTTGCATTTGGGATAAGGAAGAAGACTTTCAGTTTTGGGTTAATAGATCAAAGGTTAAGGTCACTGTTACTGAAAGAAGAAAAATGGTTTTCACACATAACATTACTTCTGCATCACAAGCCTGGACTAAACTTTGTGGATGGCTTACACTTGGAGTGAGGTAGAATCCTATGGATTTTGGAGTTAAAAAAGGTCAACTGGCAAGGTCACTGTGGCAGAAAAATTAAAAATGGTTTCTGCACAAATATTTCAGTTCTTGACCATGTACCTTTACCAAAGTTTATGGATGGCTTACATTTTGGGTACAAAAAAGCCTATTGAATTTGGGTTCAAACATCATGGTCACTGACTAAAAAAAGAAAAATGTTTTTTGCATAATAACTTTAGTTCTAGACCTCTTACATTGACCACAGAGGCTAAAAAGTAAATGTTCAGGGTCATTATGACTATAAAAAAAATCTGGTTTTGCAAAATTAGTTTTGTTTTAGAGTACGTTCCTTGACCAAACTTTGTGGATGACCTATACTTGTGGTAAAAAAGAAACCTAGAGATTCTGGGGTCAGAGGTCAACGTCATGGTGAACCTAATAAGAAAAGAATGGTATCTGCACATAAAGTTTAGCTCAAAGACCACGTACCTTGAACAAAGGTAAAAGTAGTTAAGACCCATTGGTCAATAATCTCCAGTCAACCATACCCTACTAGTGCCTATAGAGAGGACTAATAACACAGGGCAGGGTCTACTCTAGAATGTTCATTTGCGAGATTCATGCTAATTTGTCAAAAACCACAACAAAAAAATCAAGAGAATTTGCAAAAATCATGCAGCATATTTTCAAGCCATACCTTTATTTCTTTTAAAAAATTTCTCCTATGTTCAGAAAATTCCCCTTCTTTTCTTTAGATCTACTGGTCATAGACCAGGAGAGCTTATGGGACGACTTGTTGTCCATCATCTTTTGTCTGTCCATTAGCACAAGTTTGTTATCGCTACTCCTCCTAAACTACTTGGAGGATTGCCAGGACACTTTATATACACATTTATCCCATTGTCTATTTAGTCCTAAATGAAGATTGTGCTGTTCGGACTTCCAATATGGCCACCATAGTGGCCAGCTTGAAAATCTTGTTATTGCTACTCTTCCTGAATGGATGGCCATATCAGCATGTGGTTTTCACTAAAAGACTTCTTATGATGTCTAGTTGGTCCTAAATGAAAATGGTGCCACTCACACATCCAATATGGCCTCCACATTGGCCATCTTGCAAATCTCGTTATTGCTGTTACTCCTGAATGGATGGTCATATCAACATGGGGTTTTCACTAAAAGACTTCTTATAATATCTAGTTAGACCTAAATGAAAGTGTTGCCACTCGCACATCCAGTATGGCCACCACATTGACTGTCTTGAAAATCTTACTATTGCTACAATCATCTGTAATGGATGCTTATATGAACATGTGGTTTTCACAGAAAGACTTCTTATGATGTCTAGTTGGACCTAAAGGAAAATGTTGCCAATCTGATATCCAATATGTCTGCCACAGCAGCCATCTTGAAAATTCTTTTATCGCTACTCCTCCTGAACAGAAAGTCATATTGACCTGGGGTTTTCACCAGAAGACTTCCTACGATGTCTAGTTGGTCCTGAATGAAAATGGTGCTGCTTGTGAATCCAATATAGCCATCTCAGTGGCCATCTTGAAAATCTTGTTATTTCTACTTTTCCAGAATGAATGGTCATATTAACATTATATCAACATGGGCTTTTCACTAAAAGACTTCATTTTAGTTGGTCCTAAATGAAAGTGGTGCCAATCTGACATCCAGTATGTCCACAACAGCAGCTAAATGACAAATCTTGTTATTGCTGAAGAATATTAGAGATGGTAGTAACACTCGGCTCTTAAAAGGAAGAAATGGTCATATCTTGAATTGATGGAAATTCTTTTCAGACTGTAGAGTCTCAGTCCCTTCACGGGATGCTTGTTTCTTGTTTTTTAAATGGGGGGGGGGGTCCCCTTAATTTTCAGTTCTAGAATAGACTCTGCAAGACGAGTGTATAATGTACCATTTAGAGTACTTGTTGGAGGACAGGTGGGTAGCTGGATGGAGGTTTAAAAAAATGTTGGACACCTATGGCATGCTGAAGTAAGACAAATATCCAGCCACTTATTATAATTTTCATTCAAACCTCTTACGGAACTATCAGCCTTGCTATTTTCTTTACTTCACAGTACATGGTACATGACATTGCATAATTTATGGTGTGATATCGCTGAAGATATATGCCTCATCATGGATTTAGGGTGTTATCAACAGCTGATATCCAAGGTTTATTGTTACAGTATAATGTGCCAGGTATACTCTGTAACATACCTAATAACCCTAAATTTTCATGATAGTTTATGTAGAGTACCATACTGATTTACATTTTTCACATCACATTTTTTTTAAATGTCAGTTTTACCTGTTTTGAACGAGGAGCCTGTTTGTTTTCCTGTTTTCCATAAATGTCAGCCATTCTTTGAACAGTTGAAGAAAGCAATTTAAATTTCACAACATTGTGCAATGTTTTCTAAAAGACAGAAAACCAACTGTCCCAACTCATTGGAGAAGATTATTGTAAAACCTATAAAAAAAATTGAACAGAAAAAGTGTATTCAAATTTTAAGAAATTCTTATAATTGTAATTCAGGTTTTCTACTGTTCAGATTTTTCAGTGTTGTTGAGTTATTTCCTTTGTCAAATTTATTTCCCTTTTGTTGATAATATATGTATGTATGTATGTATATATATATATATATATATATATATATATATATATATATATATATATATATATATATATATATATATATATATATATATATATATATATATATTGTTTTTTTAAGTTTTTGAAAGGTTCTTTGTTTTGGTGTAAATTTTCAAATGTTATCACATAAGATAAAATTTAGTTGTTATATGCAGTTATTATCCCCTTGCCAATAAAATATGGAGAAAATATAGCATTTTGCCAGATAGTTTGTATGTTCGTACATTCGTGTGTGTGTGTTAAAAATGAGCAAGTGTGCAATAATCATGCAGTTGTTTTGTTGTGAGCATAACGAAACCTGTAACATTCATTAACACTGACAAAGCTCATTCTGATCATGTAAGTGCTTGACTTTTAGGTCAACTGCCATAATCTAGCACTTACTAAGTGACATTTTGCAGTTGAGCAGTGAGATTCTTTCATTGATTATCTAGTTATTAAAGACGTTTTACCAACTGTGGTTGGCTAGGTTGTACATTGGTGGACTTTTAGCTCGATGGTAATGTCTCTGCTTTTACATGGAGTTCTAATGCAGGCCAGATGAGGAATTCCCCTTCTGTGCAAATCCTGGAGAAATCACTTTAATTTGTTATGCCCACAATATCTTGGACCTTATGTCACAAACACTCATGAAAATTGGTGTATTTATGCCACTGAGGGAGAGTATAACAGTCATACAGTACCAAAACTCTGTCATTGTGACCTAATTTTCATTTTAATAGCAGCAATACATTTACCCATCACTATTATATAGCTTTATTCCTTTTTCGTGTCGAAAAACTCGTCCGTTCGATGTGAAAACATTCTCCCACTTAAAGTGGAGAATTTGTCAACAAGCCACGTCACGCGCGTGCATCTCTCTGCGCCTGCGCAAACATTCATCTTTTTCATGGACGCCATACCTGGTGGTTGTGTCGCAAAAACGTAACCTGAGGAAATTGTCTGCTGCGGGTTTCAACTACATTTCGGACTTCCCTCCTTCTAAATTCATCTGTGTTACAGTTGTCCGTCTCGGCTATATGTGTTTTATGCCGCTATTCGTTAGTGTTTAGTTCTAGGAAGAGTTTTTCTAGTTCTCCACGTGTACTCTACCCTTAGAGGGGTTAGGGTAAACAATATATCTTGTTTCTTTTCAGGTACACGGTAAGTCGTCTATGTCATTACGACGCGACATAGAACAACTGTGATAGCGCCGCAATTAACAGGCACATAATTTTACAGAATTAATATTTCATTTATATATTATTCTCCTACTATTTCAATTGTTTCTTTATTATCTACGCGTGTCGCGTCGCATGCTTTTCTTGTATTTTCCTGAGAACAATAAAGCTTGTCAAGTGAACTAGCTTCTAATATCTCTTGGGAAGAACATATATATGTATATTGTTTACCTGTAGCAAACTAACCACTGTGGTGCAGATAGCCCGCAAAGTATATGGTGAACGGGTATGTATAGAGTACGCAACGTACCAAAAAAAAAGGTGAGTTTTCTACGTGTAGATTTTAAAGGTGAGTTTACACGTTGTTATTATTATTGGTTGATATTTCAATAATATTTATTTCAGATAAAAAGAAACAATGCCAGCAAATCAGTCTGTAGGTAAGTGTGGCCATAAGAAGGCCCCATGGGATACACACTCAGACTGTCTTACCTGTTCCAAGTGTAAGCGGAACAGTCGCTGTAATATCTGTACAAATTGGACCAATGAAACCTGGAATCTTGCTGATTCCAGGCGTACTTATAGAGGGCGGAAAAAAATAGTTAAATCCCCCTCATCGTCTGATTTCTCGGGATTTTCTTTTACAGGTACTCAGACTAAGGCAACATACAGCAAGAAGGCCACTCTAGTTCACAAGAACATTCCGGGGCCCCAAGAGCCTGCACCAGCCTCCCCGGACATAGTTGAGGTCCCTCCTGTAGGGGCCAGTGAACGCTCCAAGAGTAAATCGCCTCTCCCGGGAAGGGAGAAGACGAAAAAGAGCAGTAGTGTGTTACTTCCTTCCACCAGGAAGGAAGTATACCACTCCAAACATTCCCAAAGTAGCGTGTCGCACCCTCTCGAGGAGGGGCTACACCGCACCTTGGGTAGTAATGAAGACAGACGGACATCTGAGATGTCGTCTGACCGGTCACTGACCGGTGACCGGTCCAGTCACCGGTCAGTGTCGGGTGACCGGTCTTCCGGTCACCGGTCAATGTCTTCTGACCGGTCACTGACCGGTGACCGGTCCGGTCAGTGTCAGGTGACCGGTCCACCGGTCACCGGTCAATGTCTTGTGACCGGTCACTGACTGGTGACCGGTCCGGTCACCGGTCACTGTCAGGTGACCGGTCCGGTCACCGGTCAGTGTCAGGTGACCGGTCACCGGGTACCCGGTACCGGTCACCGGTCTTTGTTTGATCACCGGTCGCCGGTCACTGGTCACCGGTCTTTGGTTGATCACCGGTCACCGGTCACATCGTTCCGGTGACCGGTCATCCAATACCGGTCACCGGTCATAGGCCACCGGTCTTCTCGTACCGGTCACCGACGTCACACTGATCAACAATCAGAGGCCTCGTCGTACGGAAGGTCGCAGACCAGGGAAGGGGATCGGATCGGTATCCCGCCCTTCCCTACTATACCAATGAATCCGTACGGGATGTGGGAACCAACATCTCATAATAATTGGCCCCTTATGCCCCCTTGGGCTACTGGACCCTGGACTCTAAGTAGAATGATGTTGCGGCTCGTGTTCCGCCATCGCCTCCTCGCCAGGTAGCATCCACTAGTAGAACCCGACGCATAGCATCATCCACGAAAGACAAGCGGTCTCGTCTTTCTCCTGGAACATCTAGAACCCATAGAGCCCCTACTCAGCATGACAAACAAGTACCGGAAATGGCGCATAGTGTACCTCTGTTACTATCTCCAAGGGACATTGTGTCGCCTGGCCACTCTCCTGCTCGGAGTATTCTAGATGATGATGCATTATCTATCATCGTCGATTCCAACGAGTACGAACTGGAAGCAACTAGACCCAGCTTCCCTCAACCAGAGGAAGCGGAAGAGATATGGTCTTTTGATAAGGCGGTAAATGAAGTTTACCGCCTACTACCTACGGATTTGTGCCCGAAACCATCTGGTACACAGTCCAAGAAGATCCTCTCCAGTTTGGAAAAGATCTCCGGGGCTCAACCACAATCAGATCTTCTGCTCCTTCCGCATTCCTCTACAATTGAGGAAATATCACAGAGGTTCTCCTCAGGCCAGGACATTGCTAGACGGCGCAAGTATGGGCTGTCCCAGCCTCTACTTTAAGACCTATGGTCTCTGCCTCTAGTTACCGGGTACATTCCCCGAAGTGGCCTGTTAAACCTCCTCAATTGGATGCAGATGCATCTCAAGTCGGCTTGACAACGGGAGCCTGGGCACGCCTTCCTATTAAGACGATCGAAGCCATTGAGCAGAAGGTCCGTCTTCTGACCACCATAGCTTCTCATGCGGACCTCTTCTCAGCTACGTCGTTTAGTATGCTGAGGGAGGCCTCTCTGAATCCAGCCGCATTATAGCGTGTGCTGGAAGCTGTTGCCAAGACATCTCGGCATTCACTCGCTATTGCAATGGCCCTTTCAGCGGAACTCCTACACATCCGTCGTGATGTTGCACTGGACTCCTCGAGGGTCTTACTTAGCCACAGTAAAGACCTTCTAAGGGCTGCTCCTTTGGAAGCTGAGAGTCTCTTCGGAGGTCTCATCCCCACTGTGGCCTCACAAGATTTGAAGGACCATCAACATAGGTCCTTCACAACTGCACCTGGCCCATCGCAATCGGCCAGGAAGCGTACTAATGTGCATCGACCTCAGGGGCCACCTGCTAAATTCTTTAAGCAGGTACAGCCCCAATATAGTGCACAACCTCAATATAGTGCACAACCTCAAGTGAGACCTCCTCGTCAGTCAGGTCCTAGGCGTGGACCTAGACGCCGAGGAGCCCCTAGGAAGAAGTTCTACAACCCACCTTCCTTTCCCAAGGAAGGAGGGGGGGGACGGCCCTAGGGACTCGCACCCTCTCCTGCCATCCATTCCTCTCCCAAACAAGCTCGCCTAGGCCTCTTTTCAGAGGCTTGGGCAAGTATCACGGACGATGGGTGGGTCCTTTCTCTTGTAAGCGAGGGTTACCGTATTCAGTTTCAGGAACAACCTCCACTATCAAGGACCCCCGTATTCTTTCATCAGTCCAATCTGGTGAAACTAAGGGAAGAGGTAAATACCCTTTTACAAAAAGGGGCAGTCGAGAGGGTCCTGAACGATCAGTCTCCTGCATTCTACTCCCGAATCTTCCTGGTCACCAAGAAAAGTGGGAAATTTCGCCTTATTATCGATCTCTCCCCCTTAAACCGTTTTCTTTTGGAGGAACATTTCAAGATGGAGACCACCTCCTCAATCCGAAATGCGATGCAGCCATCGGATTGGGCGGTCTCCATTGACCTTCAAGATGCATATCTTCACATTCCGATTTTTCCACCTCATCGGAAATATCTCCGGTTTTGCTTGGACCAGGAAGTTTTTCAATTCCGGGTTCTGCCGTTCGGAATAGCTTCCGCACCCAGAGTTTTCACCCGAGTTATGGGAGTAATAGCGTCTTATCTATGAGTACGGGGAACCCTGATCCTCCAATACTTCGACAACTGGTTAATCCACAACGTTCAGGTTCAGTCCCTCCATCAGGATCTGTTCCGTTGTTGGTCCACAGTAACTCGATTGGGTCTTTTACCCAACCTGGAGAAGTCAGAACTGATTCCATCCCAAGACTTCGTTTATGTAGGAATCAACTTCCTCACAAACCAGAACTTAGTCCGGGTTCCCCGAGAGCGTATAGATCGAATCCTGGCACTCTTAGAGACACTACGAGTAAAAACCGTGTTGTCTGCTCGCCTTTACCTATCCCTACTGGGAACCTTGAACGCCGCTGCAGATCTGGTTCCCTTAGGACGGCTCCATATGCGCCCTCTACAGTTTCTCCTACTCGAAAGGTGGAAACCACACAAGAATTCTCTATCAGCTCTGATTCCTCTAGGACCAGATTTCCATCATCATCTGCGATGGTGGATGAATCGAGACAGATTCCTAGCTGGGGTCCCCATGCACGCTCCGGATCCCCACTCCTACCTGTTCGCCGACGCGTCAGATTCCGGTTGGGGTGCTCATCTAGAGCTGGAGGGGATAACTCTTCAGGGCCTTTGGACCCTACACGAGTCGTCCCTCCACATAAACAACCTAGAAATGAAGGCTGTCTTTCTAGCGTTACAAGGGTGCGTCGACAGAGTAAGGGGTCGTTGTGTCATGGTCTCCTCCGACAACACATCCGTCGTAGCGTATCTCCGACGTCAAGGAGGCACACATGCCCCTTCTCTTTGCGTGGAGGTCTGGAACCTCCTCCGCTGGGCTACCTCGGAGAACATCTCCCTCCGAGTTCGCCACATCCCAGGGAAAAAGAACATCTTAGCGGACAGTCTGTCCAGGTCAGGCAAATCAGTTCTCACAGAATGGACTCTTCACCGCGAAGTGACAGAGTCCCTTTTCTCACTATGGGGAAGGCCCCTCGTGGACTTGTTTGCGACCAGGCTCAACAACAGACTCCCCTTTTACGTCTCCCCAGTCCCGGACCAGAGAGTGGGCAGTGGACGCGTTCAGCTTCCAGTGGGATCGTCTGTTCGCATACGCCTTCCCACCGTTCCAATTGCTTCCCCAAGTTCTGCAAAAAGTAAGAACTTCCACTGCCCGGATCATTCTCATAGCTCCGTTATGGCCCCAACGATCGTGGTTCAACGATCTTCTAGATCTATTGATAGATCAACCCAGATCTCTCTCTCACCGGAGGGATCTTCTGTCACAACACAGGGGTTCCCTCCTACACAACAGCCCACACATCCTCCACCTTCACGCTTGGTTCATCTCAAGCGATCTATCCGCCAGAACAAGTTTTCGGGCCGGGTTGCCAGTTGCATCATTCAGGCCAGGAGAGCTTCTACATCCAAGGTCTATGATGCCAGGTGGAGAATCTTCTGTGATTGGTGCAGTAGGAAACGTGTTGATCCCAGCTGTTCCTCTATAACTGCCATTGCTGATTTCCTTTTGTTCCTTTTCGAGAACAAAAGATGTTCAGTATCTACTATCAAGGGCTATAGAGCCGCCATTTCTAACACACTTAAATTCTCTCAGGGCTCGGAGATTGGTTCAGATCCACACCTTGCCGATCTCATTAAGTATTTTGAGCTACAGAGACCTGTCACTTGCTCTCTGACGCCTAGATGGAATCTATCATGTGTTTTATGGTCCTTAACAAAAACCCCCTATGAACCATTGAGTGAGGCATCCTTTCAGGATCTCACACTCAAGACGGTATTTTTACTCGCTTTGGCGTCTGCGAGAAGACGTAGCGAGATGCATTGTCGGTGGACACTGGCTGTCTCCGTTTTAATGGCAATTTTGAATCCGTTTCCCTCCTTTGTCAGCCAGGATTTTTAGCCAAAAATCAATTACCTGCGGTAGCTCCATCACCTATAGAGATCCCCAGTCTTAGTCGAATCTGTGCTGGGGATGATCAAGATAGGCTCTTATGCCCAGTTAGGGCACTGCGTTTCTATCTAAATGCTTCAAAAGTGAAAAGAAAGGGCAGGAAACGTCTTTTCCTTCCTCTTAAGGGCTCCGTTGATATTTCGGCCTCCACGATTTCAAGGTGGATTGTCACCACAATTAAAAGAGCTTACCAGTCCCTTACTGATAGAGACCTTTCCTTTATGAAACTAAAAGCCCATGAGGTTCGAGCCATCGCTGCCTCATGGGCCTATCTAAATCACTCTTCTCTGGAGGACGTCATGAAGGCAGCATTTTGGCAATCCCATACTACCTTTTTCGTCCTTCTACCTCCGCTCATTAGCACATCAAAGCGCAGGCATATTTTCTCTGGGTCCCATAGTTGCTGCACAACATGTGGCCCAGAAGGACTCCAGCAAATAGTAAAGTGGACATCTCCCCTCAAATGGTGAGTAGTTTACATTTTTCCTCTGTTTTTGATCAGTTTAACATCAGCCGACCCACCTAACTGACAAATTCAGCTTTATAATAGTGATGGGTAAATGTATTGCTGCTATTAAAATGTAGTTTTTTGGGGGGTAAAACTAATTTTAATTATGCAATACTTACCCATCACTATTATCAAATGCCCTCCTCCCACCCCGCTCTGATGCCCTGGCGTAATTTCGTCTATGAAAAAGATGAATGTTCGCGCAGGCGCAGAGAGATGCACGGGCGTGACGTGGCTTGTTGACAAATTCTCCACTTTAAGTGGGAGAATGTTTTCACATCGAACGGACGAGTTTTTTGACACGAAAAAGGAATAAAGCTATATAATAGTGATGGGTAAGTATTGCATAATTAAAATTAGTTTTACCCCCCAAAAAACTACATGCTTGAATGACTTTCATATTTTCAGCTGTTTGTTACACCATGAATATCTGGGATTTTATTTAACCTACACTCAAAAAAATTTATATGTGGATATATCTCAATGAAAGTAACTCAACCATATAAACTAGGTCAGTGTGACCTAATTTTCATACTTTTGTATTTTAGGCTGTTCATTCATTACATCCTCAATTTCTTAGACCCTATTTTACCAACGCTCATGAAAATTAATATGGAGATGCATCTCAATGAAAGTAACTCAGTGATACCAAAGCTAGGACAGTGTGACCAAAATTTTAGGCGTGAGAGACTTTCGTATTTTTTTAGCTATTCGCTCATTAACACCCTCAATATCTTTGGACCCTATTTTACCTACACTTAAAGAACTTAATATTTGGGTGCATCTTAACAAAAGTAACTCAATGATACCAAAGCTAGGTCAGTGTGACATAATTTTTAAGCTTGAGTGACATATTTATAGCTGTCTCTTCATTAACACCATCAATATCATGGACCCTATTTCACCTAAACTCATAGAAATTGGTATGTAGATATATCTTAGTGAATGTAAACAATACGAAAACGAGATCACTGTGATTCAGTTTTTACACTTGAGTGAGTGTTTGTATTTTCAGCTATCTGTTCATTACACTCAGTATCTTAAACCTTATGTTACCTACACTCTTGAAAATTGATATGTAGATGCTTCTCAGCAAGAGTAACTCGACCTTTTCAATACTAGGTAACTTTGACCTTATTTTCATGCTTGAGTGACATGTTATTTTCATCAATTTGTTTGTTACATGCGCAAAATCTTGGACCCGTTTCACCAACACATGAAATTTGGCATGTGGATGCAACCTAAACAAGTTTGGGGAATTTTTTTAGAAATTGTCCAGGAATGGCTATTTTTGTATATTCTGTGCAATGGTAATGCATAAATGATCAAATAAGCAAGGAATATTCAAATTTGGTGACGTCATCGAAATTCACCCATTAAACAAGTTTGGGGAATTTTTTTAGAAATTGTCCAGGAATGGCTATTTTTGTATATTCTGTGCAATGGTAATGCATAAATGATCAAATAAGCAAGGAATATTCAAATTTGGTGACGTCATCGAAATTCACCCATTAACTCGTTAACCCCTGGAGATTCGTTTCATTTTCGCCTGAAATGGGGGTAGGAAACGCATTTTTGGGGTTACTTCTGAATTCAGCAAAACAGATCTGCTTAAAAAAGTTTTAGTTTAGCCGGATGCTTAGGTGTATCAGAAACATTGTTTTTGATTGGCTATTACGCTCGCGCATGTGCAGAAGGGTAAAAGTTGGACTTCTTTTTTTTTTTCGTATTGGATCCCCGATTTTTGTGTCCTGGCCCCTTTTTACTCCAAATCTCAAACTTATCCTACTTTTTGCAAAGGTTCATCTGTCTGTGTGCAGTTCGGACCGGTCTGCTTTAGATCTAAGGCCAAAAAGTCTAAAATCCGGACACAAACTCCGGTTCCGGAACTGGCAATTTTTGACCTAAAAAAAATCGGGTCTCAAAAACTGCATTTTTTTCACTGTATTTTTTAATACGAGTAGAAAGTCGACATTATTTGGTATCATTGTAGAGCTACATCTGTCTACTTTCCTGAAATACCATCCACTTTAGTGTATCCTAAATGATGTTCATGTTACAGAGCTCGGAAGTAGGGTACAACCTCATGACGCATAAACGTGGCGCCAGGGGTTAATGAGTTAAGGAAGGTAGATCAAGATACCAAAAACTAGGTCAGTGTGACCTTCTTTTAATTCTTAGGTGACTTTTATATTTTCAGCTATTCATTTGTTACGTCTTCATTATCTTTGAATTTATTTTATCTAGTCATGAATATTGATATTTTAGATGCAGCTCAAAGATGGTCATATCAACACGAGGTTTTCACCAAAAGTGTTCAAATGTGTCTGGTTTGTCCTAAATGAAAATGGTGTCAAACATATATCTGTTATGACTGCCACAGTGGATAATTATCAGAGATGGTTTCAGCACTCAGCAGTTAAAAAGAAATGGTCTGATCTTGAATTCCTGGAAATTCTTTTTGGACTGTAGAGCATCAGTTTTCCGTTTGAGGGACTCGTCTTTACAAATTATGCTAATCTGCAATGATTTATGTCTGCCTTTACTATTACATGTAATAGAAAAATCTTTAAACTTCTCAAAAACCATTCAGCAGAATTTTGTCAAATTTGACAGAAAGCATCCTAGCATAAAGGCCTTTTAATTTTATAGAAATTAGGCACCAAAAAAAAAAAATGTTCTGGTCAGCCGACCATCCCTGTTTCTCATTGCCAACCCTAGCACTTTTTCTCCACCCCACCCCCCACCCACCCATCCCCCAATTTTTTTTGTTTTAAAATAAAAAAAATCACATTGCCGAAATTGATTTGTGCATCTAATTGAGCTGGTTTTGCCCAGTACTTTGGAGCACTTGAAATATTATTTGATTGATATATAATGTTAAAAAAAAAAAAAATAAAAGACCTACCTGCTCACCCTAATTTTAAAACCAGTGCAATAGGAAACACATATTTTATTTTTTTTGGCCTTATGCCAATCTGCCGTCACATGTGACAACTGCTCCTAAAAATATAAATTTATTTTAAAAAATAACTAGGTTTCAGAAAATGCTACACAGAATCTGACCAAATTTTATGGAACATGTTCTAGCATGAAAGGTTTTCAAGTTTGTACAGATGATGCCAATTTGCCATTAAAGATGGTTGCCATTACTAAAAATAGACCAACTTTCAAATGGGTTCTTAAATCCACTCAACAGAATTTGAACAAACTTGACCAAAAGCATCTTGGCATTAAGGGCTTTTAAGCTTGTACAGTTGATGCCGTTTGCCATCAGATCTGACAGCTTCAAAAATAACAAAATCTTGTAATAACTTCAAAAATGCTGTTGAACAGAGTTTGACCAAATTTGACAGAAACTGTCCTAGTGTGAAGGTCTTTCACATTTATAGAAATTATGTCGATCCACCATGAAATATGGTCACTATTAGTAAAAATAGAAAAACGTATACACAACTTTATTTAAATAAACTGCTTTACATGTTGCTGATTGTGTGACTAATTCAGTTTTTGTTAGGCAGTTGCACAGTCAAAGAATGCTTCTCATGATCTGATTCCACACATATATGTAATTTTCAATCAGGTACATATAGACAATATTATAAGAGGACAGCAGAGTACTTGGTTAAATGGTAGCCAATTTGAAACACACTAGGACTTACTTTCAAGTCAGCATGGTGTACCAGTACATACCCTTCACTTATGTCAAGTTCTTGGTTTTGGTTCATGGTGCTTGATTGGGAGCATGTGGGTCACACATATGACACTGGTTGTCTTTTCACATGCTTTCATGTTCAGCTGGAGTTGTATGCTATTCATAATCAATGGAGCTCACACCACTTATAACTTCTTAAATGAAGGGTTAATGATAGACTTTAGTCAGTTGACAGTTTTTTTAGGAACTGACACTGTTTTACTGCATATTTAATATTCTTAACACACTGTTAACTAAATATATGTTACAGTTCAAGTTTACTTATGTTGTTATGCTCTGATCAGTGTGTCGAAGGATCTACCAACATTGACCAAGGAAAAGCAGGCATCTGTTTTTCATGATAAAAAATTGCTTGTGCTCGTCTTAGCTTCTTATGCTGAAGATCTATTGTGAGTTTTCTCTGCCCTTGTCACTTTTTAAGCTGCTGCAATGGCCCTGTGGTTATCAGGCACTCGAGTCTTGACCAGAAGAGTGTGGGTTCAATTCCCAACATGGGATAAGACCAGATTGGTTACTATGGTGTGTCCTTAAACAATGCCCTTTACTCTAGTTGCCTTGGCATAATATAACCTTAAACACTAAACCAAACGAAAAGGTTTTCAGCAGGTGTAACTTTTACATGGATATCAAACCCACCATGCTAGACTGTGCTGTTCAAATGGTTGTCATTGCAAGTTCACAGTGCAACCAACACATACCATTAGAAGTAAACAACTTTGATTTATCTTGTTCACTGGACCATGAAATCGCATGAATGGCACAAGGTGATTTAGAGATAATGTGAAGTATGAATTAGGATACAGGTTGAGTGCTGCTTTATTTTTAACACTTTGACCTGGTAATTTGTAACATCTGATTGAGGTTGTGTCTTTATATTGTACTCTCCTTCTGTTATTCTCTCCAATGTTTTGTTGTGCATTGCTTTTGAATGTTCAGCTAGACACTAGCATCACTTAAGGGACCAATCTTTTAAATTGGGGGATGGGGGCCCTGAGATTTTTTTGAAAACATTTCTGTCCGCCAAATAGCTTGAAAAAAATATTCTTGCTCTGATTTGTGGAAAAAAAAAAAACTATATTAGTTCAAAAAATAAATTATCTTGAGGTAAAAGAAAAGAAAATATCACAGTTCCAAAGAAAATCCAAGGCCTCCCCCACCACCCCAGTTAAATGGTTTGTCCCTAAAGTGATCAGTCCCAAGCTTATATTAATCATGTGTTATGTGGGTTGCAAGAAAATTGTCACAGGCGAGACAATAAAATGTACAGATTTTCTTTTGCTAAGCACGCTGGATGTAACCATAAAGTAATGGAGGAGGCTCAGAAATCAGTGAATACATGTACATTGCCTAATGAGGAATCATTTTATCCATGAAATCTATATTTTACCTCAATATCCATGCATATATATGCACAAAAGGTAGTGATTTTGGATAAAAATTTTGTCTAGCCCACATTTGTGGGAAGCAAGACATAGCAGTCACTTTCCTGGTGACGGTGTCACAGTTTGCATTGTAAACATTTTTTTAAGGTTTTGGTTAAAGTTTTTCATTTGCATATATTTGCGAAATCCCTTGATAGATTCTCTTATTACTTCGCATGAATCATTAGGATGATAAGACAATTCATTCTGCAACATGCTTGCTCACCCCTTTTACCTTGGGTCAAGGTCACAGTCATAGAAAATGTGCACTAATGCTTTGGTTAGTTTTTTCATTTGCATTATATTTCCTAACTCCTTGATAGATTCTCATCATTATTGGTAAGAATCATTTTAAAGCTCAGACAATTAATTCTATGACACACTCACTTGCCCATATGACCTTGGAGTCCAGTTCACTGTAATAGGAAATTTGTGTTACAGTTTTGGTTGTAGTTGTTTCATTTGCTTATATTTCTGAAACCCATTGAGACATTTTCTTTATTCTTGGAATAAATCATTATGAAGCTAAGACAATTCATTCCTGGACATGCTCACTCATCCCTTTGACCTTGGGATCAGATCAAGGTCTCAGTCAGAGAAACTTTTTGTCTTGGTTTTGGTTAAAGTTGTTCCATTTGCTTACATTTCCTATACTTCTTGATGGATTTTCTTAATACTTGAGATGCATGCCTGCCAACCTCCCAGACAGTGTCAAGGGGTTTTTGAGACTCAGAAGTGTGTTTTGAGATCCCAAGGGGGGTCAGTACGCAAGACCAAAAAAGGAGATGTCGTTCAATTGAGAATTGGAATACTCATGTAAGCCTGTGGAAAACGACTGTGAATTCAAATTTGAATAAAAGAAAATAAATATATGTTTTCTTTGAACCATTTAATATACTTTCACATAGAAATAGATTTAGGGGACTGACCATTTAATTGTTGGGGGTGGGCCACAGGGAGTTTCTTTTGAACCAGGATATATTCTTTTACCTCAGAATAATATTTTCTTCAGCTAATAGAACAGATCTAATTAGTTCTTTTTTTCTGCAAACTAGAGCAAGACATTTTTTTAAAAAGCTATATGGGGGCCAGAAACTTTTTTTCAAAAAAACCCCAGCCACCCCTAGAAAATTAAATGGTCAGTCCCTAATCTTTGTCAGTTATCATCAGCACACAAAAAACACGTGTACACACATGCACATAATCACAACACACAGACAGTAAATTTAAAAAATACACCAAATCTTTGCCTTTAAAATCCATTGTACAATGGAATACAGTCTCAACCAGATGCAGTCTCTACTGCTTTAACAAGTTGAGTGGGAGGTGTGAAGTGATGCAGATGTCATTAGAGTTCATCTTTGTACTAACCAGAGACTGGTTCAAATGCACCTGAAGATCTTGTTGAATTTTTCTCAGCATATAAAATGATCTGTTTGCATCTTCATTGCTGTGAGGAAGTGTCAGACATGCAATGGCCATACTAGTTAGATGCTGGGTGATGTTTCTATGTTTATGGATGTCATACACTCAAGAAAGACAAATCTCCATGGTGTTTACAGTACGTGCAAAGAATAAAATGCTCCCCATTGCTGCTGTACATCATTGGTCAGTTGACCAAATGAGCTTCTTCTGGTCAGTTGACCAAACAAGCTTCTTCTTTAAATAAAGTCATTATTATTATTATTATAAAGTCAAACTCCATCAACCAAGTGTTCTGAAATTTAGTTTTGCTTGGCTTTGCTCACTTCGCCAATGGCTCATCCTTCCTTGAATCACAGCTACATTTAGAAATTTGCCTTAAAAAAGGAATCACACTTCCACACTATTCCAGCTACCAAAATAGTACATGGAGTTCAAAGAAACATAGCCACTGATCATGACCTGCCTAATAATCTTTACAAATGACGACTTAAGCATTATCATGCAAGGCAATGAAGATTATTATCTTATGTTTCTTTAACTCATTGTCCCCTGGAAATTCACATTTTCATGTAACAGATGCTTAGGTGTATAAAAGACATTTTCAATTGGCTATTTTGGCTGCGCATGTGCAAAAGGGTGAAAATTTGCCCTTTTTTTTTTTTTTTTTTTGCATATTGGACATATGATTTTGTGTTTTGTGTCCTAGCCCCATTTTTTACTCTAATTTGAAACCTATCCTACTTTGTGCAGTTCAGACTGGTCTCATTTAGATCTAAGACCAAAAAGTAAAAAAATCCGGACACAAACTCCGGTTTTTTTTCGGATGAAAAATATTGGGTCTAAAAATTTATTTTTGTTAATACCACCCACTTTGGTGTATTATAAATGATGTTGACGTTACAGAGCTTGGAAGTAGGGAACTGCTTCATGACTCATAAACGTGATTTACCTAACTTCAAACAAATTGGTTTGTTCCACTTCATGTACTTTACCAATGCAGATTAGCCTAATAGGATCTTCCACAAAGGATTCACAACACAACATCACCCTAGTTATTGTCAGTCAGATAAGTAATATGTATAAGAGTAGTTGTTTATCTCTGACCAACTTACATTTGAATCACCTCTACAACAATCACACTATAGATATTGTCAGTCAGTGAAGTAATCTGTATAAGAGTAGTTGTTTATCTCTGACCAACTTAAGTTATAATAACAGTAAAATGTATGAACTGCCCATAACTAGGAGATAAAGTTTTCCATGAGCATTAATAGTTTTCCATGAGCATTAAGCACGACTGTTTACTGCTTATACAGGTTATGGGCATATATTGTGGTGTCAAGGAAACTCTTTCTCTCTCTCTCTCTCTCTCTCTCACACACACACATTTTTTGTTTTACTAAGATGACTGAAAATCATGTTTTTTTTCTAAATACAACTGTGTTGGGGGATTTTGGGGTAACAAATATTGTGTTAATTTGTGTGGCTCAACATGTTCTAGCAGGTATTAGGATGAATCATTGTAAAGCTAAGAAAATTCATTCATTCTGTGACTTGATCGCTCAACCCTGTGACCTTGGAGAAAATTTGCTATAAGGTTTTGGGTTAAGGTTCATCATTTCCTTTGTTTTATTTTCTAAACACCTTGATGGATTTTCTTTGTACTTGTTTTGAATCATTATGAAGCTAAGACAATTCAGTCTGTTGACATGCTCACTTAACCTTTTGACCTTGTGGTCAAGGTCACACAATTTAAAGCAATCCTTTGACCTTGGACTTGACATGCAAGCCTTGAACTTATTTATTCAGACTGTTGTCACATAGAGACATTGGGTGTGTGCGTGTGTGCACTGGGGAAATAGCTCAGTGTGGCAGACTCCCTTCTTACAAGGTGTCCGATTTGGTTGGTTATTGTTATCTAGAGGATGATCAACCTCTCTGTTATTGCCCGGATCAAGTAAATAGTGAAATAAAATATGAAATTTTATAGATGGGATAAATAGAGATCTGAGCAGATATATAGAACAGAATAACACGAGCCCCCGTACATGAAATATAACAATTTAATCAATTACATAAAGCAAATTGAAATATTACATAACATTAGAAAGATACACTTCTTTTCAAATCATTTACTGAATTTCAACTCAAATATAATTATGCAATTAGCCGATCTGTTAAAACGATAGACTTAGTTCATCATAGAATCGAGTGAACAATCTAAGTAATTGCCCTGTCTGACTGCATAACCTGGTTATCGCTGGTCTCTCCAAATCCAATGTTGCTGTCAGGTCAAGATTGATGTCCTCCCCTTTTTTTCCTTCCTTCTCACTCTCTTTTATCTCGCCTCGTTCCGGCTCTTAAACTTTGTGCGGGTAGGTAGATAGGTGGATAGGTAGGTAGGTGGATGGAGCTATTTCCCCTTTCAAAATAAACAGAGAAGCAACCTAAATTTTCTGTCAAATATCCTTCTGGGAGTAGAGCATTACTCCACTCTCGTTACGTCAGATATCGTCCTATCGGAATTCAAACAGATACCAAAGGCTATCTGGTCAGGCCAATTGGACAGACCATAAACAAACCTAGTTTCAGAAGATTAATGTACTTTCTAACAGCTATTTCCTCACTAACTCAATCTAACATCACACAAGACATAACAGTTTCAGTTCACGTCTTAATTATACAAATAAATCAATGAAATTCACTTCATGGCTTAACTGCATTAATTTCAGTGAATAAGCACTCAAGTCTTTATCATACATGAAATCATCTAAGACAACTTCTATCAAATAAAGTAATGCATGAAATTCTTAGAATACATGATTCCTATAACAATCAAGACGATAAATTCAAATAAATTCATGCAAATATAAACAAATGAATTCAAGCAAATAATTATATTGGTATTAACGAATTACATGAGATTGATGCAAATACCTTGTGCTTTCAAGACTCGCTTGCTTCTACTGCCAGAATTGTGTCCGTCAACATCCAGACATCCGGTCCCTTGAATAATTGTTTATACGAGAGAATTTCGCCTAAATTCTGCTCGGAGTCAAGACCTCTATTTTCTCTTGCAGAAAAACTTAGATGTTTAAATTTTGTGATGGGGCATATTAAAAACATGAAATTTCATCTGGGAAACACGCACCTTATTTAGCATAGCCAATCAGATTAAACGTATCTACCGCCTTTTATAAATACGCGACAAACATGGTCAGCGTAACCCTCTAGATTTTCGATCGCCATGTAAAACTGATTCTGGACAATTTTAAAAAGATAATACTACTTCTACTAGTTTCTGCATTCTCTCAACTTTGTCATTTTTGATAACTAGACCTCCAATTAACCTTTTCCTTGACCGTTAAATAATGAAGGCTTAATTAAGAATCCATCTCGCCCCCCAAACAGGGACATTAACACTATCGCAGTCTAGCGATTTCATATGGTACCTTTCCTCATAAATCTAATTAATTGTTATCTGCCAACTAATGTGCTCTTCAGAGATCGACAGAAATTTGCATCCTTACACTCAGGAAACTGCTCAATTCGTGACATATTTATTTACAGAGATGGGATAATTGTATTAGTATATCAGCTGTCCATAACAAATTCAAAATATTGTCTCACTTAGTCAATACATTATATTCCAAGAATTTCATGATGTTTAAATTTTGTAACATTTTAAAAAAACCATCATACCATACCAGGCCAGCCTGTGTCAGCTGCCTCAGAGTATCCTTGGGAAATGCACTTAGCTGCCATTTCCTCAGCATGATACAGCCAATAATTTGCTGAAATTACCACCTAAAACCACCCATGCACGGTATGCAGCCCAGGACTTCATTTATGGTCATACTTTTACTGAACTAAACTGAACACTTTAACTGAACCAACTTTAACACCACTCCAAACTGAACTGAGTATGGTCTCGCATATAAGCTGATGCCAACTGCAAACTGCATAGACCCAGATTTCCCATCGCATAATGCGCCGGCAGATCTGGGTCTATGCTGTTTGTAAGGACTAATCAGTAGAACAAACATCATAGACCCTGATCTGCCGGTGCAGTATGTGCTGGCAGATCAGGGTCTATGTTGTTTGCATTTGGATCTGGCTATTACACAAGTATATATGGTAACTGATCCTTTTTTCTGCAATCAAACTTTATATTTCAAATTGAGCATTCAGGGATTGATAGATTAGGACTACTGACTACATGTATAATTAAACTTTGTCTTGGTCATCTCAGCTCAGGCAAGGAGGAGTTACTATGCTTCCAAAGAGTTCCATATGTGTCCCCTAACAGCTGCACTTGCTATAGGTAGCCTGATCACATGGGGATTAACTTCATGTTACCATATGATTTGTATGACCTGGCCAATTACTTCTCCACTTGAATGTCCAACTTCCTGCCAAACATAGACTCCAACAGTTACCAATGACCTACAGGTTCTTTAACAAATATGGCACACATGTGACACCTTGTCATCTAACACTGCTTCTATAGTCTGGCAGATATTTTTGTACCTACTTGCATACGTATGGGATACAAATCTAGGTGCATTGTAAGCCTTAGATGGCAACCGTAATGTTGTCGACATTTAAAAAATTTCAAATTATTCTCATTTTATTCTTTGCAAAACTTGCATATTGTACTATTTAATAATGTAATTTATATTTCTAAATTATTGCATAAATGTAACTCTTGCTAAAATCTGCTCAGTGATACTATGAAAACCACATTTTCCTTCAAAACTTCACTTGCAGACATTTATACATTAATAACTTTCATATCTTGCAACCCTGGAAAAAAATATATATGTATTTATGTAATGCATGTATGTAATATATGTATGTATGTATGTGTAGGGTTTAATATCACATCAGGACAATCATGGCTATATAGTGCTGGGCAAAAGCTAGTTAGCAAAAATGGCTAAGTCAGGTACCTTGTCAAAATCCTCAGGAAGACGAACCCTCGAACCAAATGTAAATATCCACCATGAAAAGATAAACGGTAAAGACGTTGACAAAATTTCCCCCAAAATGCATACAAAATAAAGATCAAGTAAAAAAAAAGGTGGTAATATCCGTAAATACACGATCAAATGTTTTCTGTATAGTGCTTGATCTTTTTAAAAGTCCAAGACCTCAGTTCAGAACACCATCACATGCTGCATCACACAGCAAAGAGGTTACCTCCATTTTCAGCCTTTATCAGCTTCTTATGACATGTAGGTTGGTTCATGGGGCCTGTTCTACATGCCTGAACCTGCAGGGGAACAGAAAGGATATTACCGTATATACTCGCATAGAAGCTGATACCAACTGCAAACTGCATAGACCCAGATCTGCTGTCACATAATGTGCTGGCAGATCTGGGTCTATGCAGTTTGTAAGGACTAATCAGTAGAACAAACAACATAGACCCTGATCTGCCGGCGCATTATGCAACGGCAGATCAAGGTCTATGTTGTTTGCATTTGGGCTATGATTAAACACGAGTATATATGGTAAGTCAAGGATAATGGTACTCTGTTGTAAATGGTACCATCCGTAAATATTTTTTCCTTATAATTCCATAAAAAATTTGAAATGAAAATACATGTATAGACAACAGCTATTTAAAAATCAGAATCTTAGTAGTAATTTTCAACTTTTCCTGTCATTAAATACAATAAGCTTTAGCTGTACATCTAAACTGGTTTGGGCATAGTCCACCTGAGAAACAGATTATCAACCATCATTGCTTGTACTCATACACAGATTGCTCAATATATTGTCAACCTGTTATGAAACCTTGACCTATCTATTATTCATTTGGAAGGATCTATATTTAGTGATGAATACTTGTGGTTTTTGGTGTCATGCATTGGTGCACCTAAAACAGGATTATTTATATTATGTGTAGAATCAAAAGTAGGTTAGTAAAACCTTGGTTCAAGAATAAGCATTTATTACAAGTGAAAGTTAAATCATATATTTTCATATCTTCTTAGAGATCTTTTATAAAGTACATTTGTCAAATTGTGTGTGATGAACAGAATGAATTGCATGCTTTGTACATGGCAAGATCTGGGTTTCCATAAATAATGCAGTACAGTGTATTTAGTATCTGGAAGCCTCACAAGTTTTGTGATCTGAACAAAATTGGTTTTATAAACCCACTGTGGGCTTGTGGATATAGAACAGACTCGGTGGTAGGCATGCTGGACATATGACTGAAAGGATGAAGCTTTCAAATCCTACAATCGGATCAGTCCGGGTTGGCTACCATGGGCAAGGCACTTTACTCTGATAGCCTCGGCACTAAATAACCTACTTGTGTTAAAGTGCCATAAAACACCAAATCAAACCAAACCAAACCAAACCAGTCTGTTATATAAACCACACCTCTGATAATTCAATGTACATGTATCTAAATGTGACCAGGACTAGCTCAGGTATATGCCGACAAGAATGATCTGTGTAACCTCTCAGTAAATACAGTAAACTCCAGATGCAACAAAACCCATGGGAACCAAATAATCATATCATTATATCTGAATTTCATTATAACCAGGGAAAGATATTACCGTATATACTTGATTATCAGTGGAGTTCAACTGCAGACTGCACAGACCCAGATCTGCTGTTGCATATGCACCGGCAGATATGAGTCTATGCAGTTTGTTAAGAGTAATCAGTTGCACAAACAACATAGACCCTGATCTGCCAGCACATTATGTGACAGCAGATCAGGGTCTGTGTTATTTGCAGTTGGACTTGACTTGTAAGCAAATATATATAATACACCAGAAATGATCTTGCGATGTACTTTGTAAAATCTTAAAATTCATTGTATCTGATTTCGTTACAGAGTTTCTATATTTAAAAGACCACGTACACTCGAAAAATATGTATGCTGCAAATGTAATATATCTGGAGTGTAATTAAAGGAATACTCTCATCTATCATGCTCAATTCATTAATGTCATCATAATCTGTTTCTCAGGTGGACTATGCCCAAATATCTATGCTAATAAAAGGTCAAATGAACAGGCCATTTTTTTTGGCCTATATAGGCTTAGATGACTCCGGGGTTTTAGAGTACCCAGGTTGTTAGCTCACCTAAGATCAAGACCAAATCAGCTTATGGTATGGTCCTACACAGGAAGTGCATCATACATCATCCATTCACAGTTGTTATTTTCAACCTCTTCTCAAAAACCACAGAATGGTTTTCAACTAGATGTGGTAGAGAGCATATTGGCATGAAGACTTTTCAAGTTTGTACAAGTGATGCAGAAGAACCATGTTGACTCAGTGGTTAGCAAACTGGACTCGCAAGCAAAAAATGG
This sequence comes from Margaritifera margaritifera, assembly GCA_029931535.1. Lineage (NCBI taxonomy): Eukaryota > Metazoa > Mollusca > Bivalvia > Unionida > Margaritiferidae > Margaritifera > Margaritifera margaritifera. The sequence goes on from JAQPZY010001121.1 coordinate 510,429, forward strand.
TGCAGGTTCAAATATCTTCAATCAAATATCAGCACAGTGCAAGGCCACAGCACTAAATAATCGACTTGTGTTGCTATGCTGTGAAACACCAAACCAAACCAGACAAGTGATGCTGATCCACCTTCACATATGGCCACCATTACTAAAAGTTGAAAACCTCTAAATAACTTCCCATAAATGGCTCAAAGGAATTCGATCAAATTTGACAGAAATCATCTTGACATAAAAACCTTTCAGTTTGGTACCAAAAAGGGTGGATCTGCGATCATATATGGCCAACTTCATTAAAATTATAAAGGAAAAAAACTTGCTTTAAACACTTTATACTCAAAATCATTCAGTAAGATTTAACTAAAACAGAAGGCATTCTACTAGCGTGATTACTTGGCCAACTGTTCTTGCATTAGTTTATTTGGTTCATGTCGACCAGGTGAGCCATCTCATTTTGCATCCACTGGATTATCACATTTCAACCAATGGACCCTGAAAAAGAAAAGCCTTTTTGCAGGGTCTTCATGGGGAATTTACCTATCAACAAATGTCTATTGCTGCAGTGGAGTGCCGACAGATCAGATTGCCTGTCATGTGTGTATCCTTGCATAATCATCTCTTTAACAGTTGTTTGTTAGAATCTCAGGAAAATTAATTATGATGCTTAGATAGTTTTAACTATACACATTTAAAAATTGATATTATCACTTAACAACAGAGTTGTTTAAGTTAATATACATGTATTATATATTTTCTATGTTTAACAAGTATAAACACTATATTGCAAATGACACCATGACTTATTGTTTGTGTTACTGATTACTCCTAACAAACAACATACATCCAGATCTGCCAGTGCATTATGCGACAGCAAATCTGGGTCTATGCAGTTTGCAGTTGGATCCAACTTATATGTGAGTATATATAGTATTATCTTTCCCTGGTTTTAATATAGTATGTTACTGGTTACAGGAAGCCTCAATCTGATTAGAAATTCTTTAAAATTTTCATGTTATTCTTGTAATTCAAATTCCAAATGAATTTAAGATGAAATACTTTAGATACAAAATTTTTTATGTCATGTTTTAACTGCAGAATGTAATAATTGAACTTATTTGAGGTTGTCAGAGATTTTACATTAGGGTTATTTCCCTTCATGTTTACCTAATGGAAATTGAAAGTAAGGTTGCTTAGGCAAATGAAAAATCCATTATTGTTTGGAGTGTCATGGTGGGTTTAAACATGTGTTTGTACATGTGACTCCTGATAAAAGCACATTATGGTTGTTTTGACTTGGTGCCAATGCAACTAGCAGCCCTGAACAGTCTTGGCTAAGATTTGTGTTAAATGATTCAATGGTTTGATATTCATGCCTGTTTCACAACACAGTATTGATTATCACTGCATGCATTAGCAAGGTGCACAGCTAGAGCCTCAGCCTTGAAAGTTAGTGTGTATGTGCATGTGTGTGTTTGGATCTAGGATTTTTAAATCGATATAATGCACAGCACATGTGAAGTATAACACAAGCCAACTACAGTAAGAAAAGAACAATTAAAGAAGGTACTTGTTGGGGAAGGTAAAAATAGGTAAGTAACAGCTAGGTGGGAAAATCAGATACTGAATGATTACCATAGTTAGACTGCTGTTGAAGGCAAGTGATTTTTTTTTAGTGTGTGTGCTCTGTTTATCCATCCCACACAAGCATTGTCAGTCAGGTATTTTAAAAATAAGTTTATTTATTGCTTAAGCTAAATTTAATCATAGGAAATCAATCTACCATATTTACCCAAATTTTTTCTAGCCACTTTTTATTGTTTTCGATCCTTATAGCTGAGATCAATCAGTTTTCAGTGAAACAAAATGCCTATCATGTAAATAGAAGAATTTCTTGGGTTATTTTCTGCTGTGGCAAAATATGAAGTCTTTCTCTAAGGCGGATGGGTAGATGGTAGAATATGTACGGTACTATTGTAATTGATAATATGACTATCTATCTTTTTGGGCCCAGACATTGTAGAGATCTTAATTTCTGCAGTCTATTCTACATAACAAGTTTTATCGCCCTGATGACTGTTTACACTGTTAGCTACTGCACAGTATTGTAACAACACAGACATGAGGCCAGTTAAGGACCAGAAGTACAACAATTACAAAGCACAACTACCTGCAGTTGTTCTTATGTGTACATGTACCAGTCACATGCAGAGGGCAAGTATGTTTATATTTAGAGATGTGGCTACACATACAACAACACTGTATCATGACCTTATTTCTCCAATGATATATCCCATCCCCAATTTTTTAAAAATTTTGGCACACTGTTCATTATATTAATATGGTGTCTCCCTGCTCCCCCACACCACCTTTTGTGGCTTATCATGAGAAATGCTGAGATTTTTATTGCATTTTGATGAAGGGAGGCATTTTAAGTCCATATGGAGAGACTAATCAATTTCAGTTGTGATGTAGCAGAGTATAAAATATGGAAAGAGGGGGGGGAGTGGACCTGCAGTCTTCTTATTGTGCCTCAATCTTATTACAATCAGATCTTGAAAATATGTTAATCTGCTGTGTAAGCATCTGAAGTAGTTGCATTGGAGGTCATGTCTGATTAATTAGTAATTAATCAATGTTGGAATTAGTGCGAATTAGTACTCGGATATTATCCAGCAAATAAAAGCATATACACCTTACTGGATTTGTTTATTTGATGTGCTTCAGAATTTTGTTGATGTGATCCAGTGAAATTCACAGTTTTAAATTTGGCAACGATGTTTTGATTTGCTGATTGAAAGTTCATTTGGAGATAACCTGTGATTAAGGCTGCAATGTGTTCACATGCATAAAAATCTTAATTGAGTTTACTGCCTGTAAACATTTACAAAATCTATAGTTGTAAAAACGAACACATCTGGTGTTAGATGATGCACATGTCCAGGTGGTACCAGTATGTCAAGTTGCATTATCAAATTTTTCATCATGTACATTATATATCGGAGTACGAAACAATATCACAATGAGTCTAAGGATGTTTTACCTAAATTGTCATACATATTCAATAAAGACATGTATTACAAACTGAATTCTGTCATAATTAGAGGTAAAAAAAATGTACGGCAAAAGAAACGGTTGCAAGTTGAGTAAAGTATGGCATGCACATTGTCAGTGGCTTACATTATAAATTGCTGTCACCTGTAAGCCTAATGTGCAGATTGGGGGAAAGGTTGAGTTTTGAATTGGTTTGATTAAATGGCATCATTTTGGTTATTGTATATCATGTACATGTTCACAACTTTTTGTAAATGTTGCAGTTGTACTTATGGTACCACTGTATTAGATCTCTACAGCATTTATTGATACAGCATTAGGATCCAATTTAAACCAGTCCCTCTTCCCAGTTAAATCAAACACTCTTGTTAAAGGAATAGTTAAACTATTCTAGACAGTCTAGAGTAAAATTACAATATGAGCACAAAATCATTTTCATGTTTGCAGCTGATACAAACACTAACCAGAAATCATACTCGATTATAATCTTTCAATGGCAGATTTTGAGGAAGTTAAGGTGGGGGGTGTTCAGTTGAACCCCCATTTTCTACTGAAAATATTACACTTTTTTTGAAAATCATAGAAAGATGGCCGTTTTAAGCAAACCAGATGACCTCATCTCAAAATGACAACCCATAGAAAGAATCTAGGATTTGCCTATGCCTATAGTGTTTTATGCCTATGCCTATAGTGTTTTATGCCTATGCCTATAGTGTTTTAAATATTGCTTGTCCTTACATTATAATACCTTTTTAGTTGGCACCATACAGCCACTATTGTGTTGAGGTGCTGTACAACACTACTACATACATATATTATAAAAGATATGATGTACTTAAAGGTTTTAAAGGTTGGCACCATACAGCCACTACTGTGTTGAGGTGCTGTACAACACTACTACATACATATATTATAAAAGATATGATGTACTTTAAGGTTTTAAAGGTTGGCACCATACAGCCACTACTGTGTTGAGGTGCTGTACAACACTACTACATACATATATTATAAAAGATATGATGTACTTAAAGGTTGGCACCATACAGCCACAACTGTGTTGAGGTGCTGTACAACACTACTACATACATATATTATAAAAGATCAGGTGTACTTAAAGGTTTTAAAGGTTGTGCTATTTATCAACAGATCTTGCATTGCTTACATTGTGACTTTATTAAGTCATTTATTGACTGTTGAAGTGTTGGTCAGTGTATGCTCTTTTGGCAGTAACTGAGAGTGGGGAAGAAATACCATATATACTCACGTATAATCCGATACCAACTGCAAACTGCAAAGACCCAGATCTGCCATTGCATAATGGGCTAGCAGATCTGGTCTATGCAGTTTGTAAGGACTAATCAGTAGAACAAACAGCATAACCCTGATCTGCCAGCACATTATGCGATGGCAGATCAGGGTCTATATTGTTTGCATTTGGACCCAGCTTGTACACTAGTATATACGGTAATCATGGATTAAGCCGATGAAGTTAGCATGAGAGATTCATAATATTTTTTTAGATGGAAACTTGTATAACTCATAATACCTTCTTTGTCTTTCTGAAGTCTTCAATATTTTGATCTCTCAACTATGTACTTGGGAATTAGTAATTTTATCAAACAATATTACCTGAAGACTTAAAAGCTTTGATGATAGAGACATTTTAGCTTCTGTTTCCATTTTCATGTTTTCCAGTGGTACATTTATGTCCAAAGTGATCCTCTTTGTCATAACTTAATAAAATTGCATGTCTTTGCATCAGTCTTTGTGTATAATTTACTTTAAGATAATGATGATCCTTATTAATTGGGAAGGGGGCAGGGTACAAATATTTACATTTAAGGTGAAAAGGAGTCGATTCACAGAAAAATTTTCAAAGTGGAATTGGTGTAGCTTCTTCTTCCATATGTAGAATGTCTTAGACTGTCCTTATCGTCTTGGTCTGATAAATCAGCTCCCAAACCTGTACAGTGGTCCCCCTCTTGAACGGCCCCCCTGACCAGCGGCCACCCGCTTTATACGGCCACAATCCCTTGGCACCGACGAGTTTGTGTTCAAAAGTACCCCTCAAGGACGGCCACCCCTCTAACGCGACCAGCGGCCAGGATTTTAGTGCAAAAACGGTCAAATTTACCCCTCGCGAGCGGCCACATAATGATTGTTTACCGAGTAAAATCTTGATAATATTTTTTAATTTCTCAATTCAACACATTGACATTTTGTTCCAACATGCCAATAAAGTAACTTTATAAAGTAACAAAGAGGTAAGTAATCCGATTATCCTTACTGCCATGTGTTCCTTAGATGTTAACTTTTGTCACTTTGATAATTACTGGCTATTATTACCACCGATAATTATCAAGATGACAAAAGCTAACCGCTGAGAAGCACATCATTGTTCAGCTCAAGTCAGCGTGACATCCGGTCGCCAGATAGTAAAATGGTATGTTACCCTTTCTGGCTTCACTCTAATAGATTATGAAATGTACATAACCGGGTACCAGACTGGAGAAGAAGAAAAAAAGTTGATCACGTGACAGACTCACTTCCGTTGTAAACACTGTGCCTCACGCGTGATTGCCCGCGAAGGAATAAGTTGTCGCAAAATATCGTCCGACATTCTCAGTTTAGAACAAAAAGTGAAAGCAATTAAATTAAACGAAAAGAGGGAGAGTCTTTTGATAACTACTGAGAAATTTTATGTCAGAAAGATTCAAATAAACATCGTCAATATACATTCAACTGCATTGAGTGGGAAGACGGAATCGACGGACGTACAGGGATAGTTACAACCAAATGTTTGTGCCCCGAATTTACCGACAATGTGGTTTTGCACCACGATTCGTGATTATTCATATTTTTTTAAAATAACATTGATATTAGTTTTATCATATTGAGTCCTTAACCAGATAATATTCCTGTGATTTTTAAATGAAAATATTAAATATATAAAAATTAGTTGCATCTTTTATACTTTATATGTAGTTATTACTCACAACTGTGTGATCTCCCTCTAGAAAGGCCACCCCTCTTATAAGGCCACTTTCTTGCTGCAGAAGGGGTGGCCTTATAAGAGGGGGACCACTGTATTGTTATGTTGAGTGGTTTGGGATCCGATCTCGTGTATTCATGAAATTCTGCAATTATAGCAGACAGATTTGTCTGCAACACACAAGTGCACATGTCAATAGTTTTTAGACACTTTGGTATTTCTCATGACTCTCAAGCTACGGTCAATTGGAAGGGCTTTTGATGCTCAGTGCAGCACATTTCCGTATCATATCTGATGTTTGACAACATTTAAATCTATACAACCCTAAATCCTGTTGTCATTTCTACTGGAGCTGGAAAAATTAAGAAACAGTCACATAATGTTACATCACTTAAACCAGAAGTTATTTCTTTTGAAAATCTTAATGATATGGCAAATAGTTTCAATGATTTTTTGACTAATATAGCTTCCAACCTGAACAAAATCTGTTATTGAATCTTCTTATCAGCATCTGCATGACTTTTGTTTTGAAAGGCTGAGCATGTTACTTTCATATGTAATTATAGTAGAAAGACTGGTCAGTTCCCTAAATCATGGAAATTGACTAAAGTGATGCCCCTTTTCACAACTGGAATAAAGGATGAAATCAACAACAACAGACTTATTCCCATCCTTCCATCCTTCTCAAAATTAATTGAAAAGCACACTTGATTCAGTTATTTTGTTTTCACAACAACACCAACTTCTCCATGAAAACCAATCAAGTTTCAAACAAAACCACTCTTGTGAAATGTCGTTATTATCAATGTTAGACAAGTGGTTAAAGGCCTTAGATGTTAGAAAATTAGTTATAACAGTAATGGTTGACTTCAGAAAGGCTTTTGATCTAGTGGACAATCAGATTCTTTTTAAGAAGCTGAAAACCTGTCACTGAAGCAAAAAACAGTTGATTGGTTTGAATAACACTTGAACAACAGGTCTCAAAAGATATCACTCAACAGTCATCTTTCTGAAGAAAAACCTACAAGTTGTGGATTGCCACAAGGGTCAGTTCTTGGTCTACTTCTGTTCCTGATTTTTATCACTGACTTACCTCTAAGAAATACTATATAGACAAGTGACCTTTATGCAGAGGACATAACTTTATTAGATGCAAAAGAATCTTAAAGTGAACCTGAATATACTTTCTAAAGTGCACTAATCTTGAGTCATAGTGTAAAGAAAATGTAATGCAACTTAATACAAACAAAACCAAAGCTTTACTTATCACTACCAACCAGAGGCGATCAAGACTACAGGATCTTCATTTCAATCTTTTATATGATAATACCAGCTTACAAATGGTGAACAATGATAAGATACTTTATGTACAAGTGGATAATAGCTTTCTGTGAAAGGAGCATATGAATCACATCATTAAAAAGGTAACTCTCATCTTTGGCTACTTAAGAAAATTAGAAATAACATTCCTTTGAAACACTGCATTATGTTCAACAAAAAGTTTTGTTCAGCTATTTTCTGACTATTGCACTATTTTATGGGGTAATTCTTCTAGTACAAATCTACAAAAACAGTTGAAGTTCCTAAAAAAAGAGCTTGTAAAATCATGCTTCATACTCCATTCATTCATACTCCATCGAGCAACATTTTTGAGCAATGGAATGGTGACAATTTTATGTTCTCATGGGTGTATATTATTTCTCCAAAAAGCAAAAATGATGTATAAAATAGTGAACAAAGCAGCTCCTTAGTATCTACATGATCTTTTTAATTGACCAGAGCAGGGCAATAATTGTACTCCTGATGTCCACTGTTTCAAATAACTACAAACTGCCAGAATTGAAAAAAGAACTCTTTAAAAGAAGCTTTCAGTATTCAGGTGCCCTTGTATGGAATAATATTCCAAAGGAAATTAAACATGCTCAAACTGCACAAACCTTTTATGAAAGGATGATTGCATGGATGAAATATATCAGTTCAATATTTAGTGTCCACCTATTCCTGCAGACATTTTGATTTAAATTTGTACATAGACTCTCACATGCTTTGTATATTATTATATTATCAGTTCAAGTGTGTAGACACGGGTGAAAATGTGTGTTGTGTATGTGTTTCTGTATGTGCAGTGGCATATATATATATATATATATATATATATATATATATATATATATATATATATATATATATATATTTGTGTGTAAATATTGTACATAATCGAAGGTCTCAGGGTAGATTAGTTCTTTATAACTAATTGAGTCACCCTCTTAAAATAAAGACATTATTAATATTATTATTATTATTATCAGCAAATAATCAGCTGTTCCACTGATATTGAGAAACCAGTCAGATGCGACTTTGCTCATTTCAAATGGTTGTTTTGATATGTGACTTGAGCATATCTGGATTTGTCATGTGACTGTCACATAATGAATATATATCATCATCTGACTATTGTCATCGTGCAACAATGCGTCAAATTACAAAATGGCCGGAATTATATGACTGTACCAACATAAACCTTGATTTCTTTTATTGTAGAGCCCATGTTGTTGTTGTTTTTATTTAGTATGTTTTTGTTAGCTCTACTGGTCATAGACCAAAAGAGCTTATGGGATGGTCTGTTTTCTGTCATCCGTCGTCAGTTTGACGTCTGTCTGTCTGTCCATTAGCACAAGTTTGTTGTCGCTACTCTCCCTAAACTACTTTGAGGATTGCCATGAAACTTTGCACACACATTCATCCCATGGTCTAGTTGGTCCTAAATGAAATGGTGTCGCTCGCAAATTCAATATGGCCACCACAGTTAAAAGGAAGAAATAGACTTATCTTCAATTCCTGGAAATTCTTTTCAGCCAGTAGAGCGCAAGTCCCTTCGAGGGACTCTTGTTTTTATATCGCTTTTCCGGTCAGTTAAATAATATTTCAGCAATTTTTTGTGGAACAGTTGATCTCATTCTATATGGATTTAGGTCCATAGTGCAAATGATTCCAGGGATTTTGTTGGGGATCAATAATGGGCCCCTATCCCACAGAAAAATATTTCAAACTCATGCAGAATTTACAGTTGTAGCATTTTACTCCTAAAAATTTTGTTCCAATGGATCATTTTGTACCCCTCGTAAATGCTAGCCACAGGCCCCATTCTCAATAACCCTTGAAAAATTCCTACATTTAATATGGAAATTGAACAGTTTGCTTTTATCAGTTAGAAAAATGTTGCTCTGTATTTGTTAGAAAAATGTTGCTCTGTATTTGTTCTGTATTGAATAGCATGCATTGTATGTCATCCTACAATCACACATTTCTATAATGTATCAGGAGTTTGTTTTTTAAATTGTATTTATTTAGTGTGCTATAAGGTCTTGTCTTTTAATATGCAGTCAAGACTCGGAACTGTCAGTGATTGAATGGTCTCCATAGTAATGGTGTATGGGTACTTTATATTGAAACCAGATTATAAAAATAGAAAACAGTGTACATTATATCTCATTACAGCATTACTAAGGTTTGATTAATATTTGATTGCTGATTGATATTTTTGCCTCAACTGTGGCAAGATTTGAATGGGTAGGTTCTTTGTTCCCTGAGTAGATGTTTTTCTTCTTTGGAAATCAGTGGTAAAGCCTCATCTTTGTACGAATTTTTATGAAATGTAAAGTGAAACATGTATCCTTGTTTCTTTTTACCTGATTTCAATCATACTTCATGTTGTAGCCCTTGTATTTGAACAAGAGGCTCAGTTGTTAAGGCAATTAAATCTTGACCAGAAGTGTGCAGGTTCAATTCCCACCATCAGCTGAGCCCAGGTCAGCCACTGTGTTGTGTCATTAAGCAAGGCACATTACTTGCCTTGGCACAATATAACCTTCAAAGTGTTGCTGTGCTATACAATACCAAAAACCAAATTCAGTCTCTTATTTGAACATATGGAATAAAATAAATTTTTGGTGTTCTTCAAAGCACCATAGCAGCTATTCACTGCCACTTATATGGACATTTTTTGCAGACTATTTCTTGGTACTTATTACCAGAAATGTCCAGAAAGCTTGGATTTATCCGCTTCACACAAACGTCTGTAAAAAAAATGGCCTGAAAGACACCATTATTCATGAGAAACCACAACATTTTATTCCATAACTGATTTTGCGGATTCTCTAATAAAAATGTACTAAATGCTCTAATAAAAATGTACTAAATGCAGTTGAGATCCGTAACATTTAAATGGCTTTGCTATTATTTTTTTTTTAAATTGCGTTGAATGAACGTGTTTACTGTATTTGCTCACGTCTAAAATTCAACCAGAGTGGCATCCCATATAGAACAAATCAGAAATTAAGTGGTATTGTGTCACTGCATATAGGACAGGCATATCTGACCCATGCATACATCATGAATGTCAGCCAGACTGCATACCTAACCATTGTCTACTGACAGTGGAACACATTCTTGTTGAGTGTATTGACTTCCGCTATTGTGAGACAGAAGTTTTTGTTTCGGTGTGAACTCAATTAAGAAACTTTATGATGATGTACCACCAGAGAAAATCTTGGACTTCCTAGAAAAATGTAGTTTGTATAAAAAAATTTGTAAGACCATTTATTTTACCATATATGCTCGCGTATAAACATGGTCCTAATGCAAACAACACAGACCCTGATCTGCTGTGGCATAATGCTCTGGCAGATCGGGGTCTATGTTGTTTGTTCTACTGATTAGTCCTTACAAACTGCATAGACCCAGATCTGCTGGCGCTTTATGCGATGGCAAATCTGGGTCTATGCAGTTTGCAGTTGGTATTGGATTATACACGAGTACATATGGTAATCGTTTTTACCTTTTTACCATTATCTATTATTTTATATACCTTTCAAAGAATTTTTAACACTATTTCCTTTTATCTTTTATCTTGTATGAGTAATTTCTTATTTTTATTTGGAAAAGTTTATCTACCCTACAAATTTTATATTTTACCTTTAGATCTTTCAAAGTTAACTTTTAATTGGCAGTTTATAGTTACGATTGTGCCATGTGCCATTCAATACTTCACATACATAGATACATACATAAGTACATACGTACATACCTTTGTACATACATACATACATGCATGAATACATAGGTCGAATAAACAGCACAGAACCCGATCTGCTGTCACATTTTGAGAAGGCAGATCTTGACTAAATCTGTTCACAGTTTAGAAGTACAGGACACAGAATTTGAAGTACATAGTGTACTTTATTGACTTGCATTACAAAAGTTAAAATTCGGACTTCGTATAAGACTGGTGGTCTGACTAGGCAGGCTCAGGTGCTTTTAAACTTTTAATTGAAGCAACAAGCCACTGTAGTCCTCTTTTTTTTTAAAATTTGCCCAGGTGACCGACTCACAAAGATTACTAATATGCACCTTACATTTCCATACCTTTTTCATTATGAACTTTTTGGAAGCATTATACATCTTTGATATTGTTACCAACACTTGTGTTAAAAACTAGGTAATATTGAAATAACCTACCAGTCTTGAGGAGCCTACTTGCTGTGACTTCCCTATAATTCAAAGTGTTCTGTCAGTACTACTTTTTAAAATTTAAATTTTAAATGCATTGAGACTTTGACCAGTTACATCAAGACCCTTTGGTTTTCACTATTCATTTATGTTATCCAGTCACTTTCAGCACATAACTCAATGTCAGAGTCCAACAATGAGTAAATAAGAAGTTCCCCCCCCCCCCCCCCCCCCCCCCCCCCCCCACTTCAATTTCCATTTGATTTTGTAAATGCTAAGCATCATGGACTGTGCAGCTCATATGTAGATATTTTAAATATCATAGGACTCTATAGAATATTATTAGAAGAATTAAATCATGTCTGCAATATATATCAGTTTCATTATCTCCATCCCCATTAGTTTGATAATTGGCAGTCCAAGTCTAGAGATGAAAATCAATAAATCTGGAGGTGACAGATAGAGAAGTGCTGATGCCAGCAAATTTCAGCACTCCTTCTCTATACACTATCACATGACCTTGATATCTGGTTAGTTTTGTGGCCTACTTGTTATCTTCTGTTTCATGGTGTGAACCTAAAATTAGAAAGTGTTTTAATTTTTACCAATTTCAGAGAAACTTATTTAACTAATTAAATTTAGAGCAGAATTAGATCCTGCTAACAGACCAGTCAGAACAATCTTAAACCATTGGAAGGAAACACAGAATAACAAAGTTTATATTGCAAGCTGTTTTTTAATCACACTACCGGTATGTTAGAGTTTTTTTCTAAAGGCATTGTGAATGATTAGTAGTGCTGCAGCTAAAAATGTATACATGCAAATGTCCTTTTTTTTTACACAGGCTTCAATAATTTTATACCATTCTTTTCCCATTAACATGGGTACTATTCATTTCATTTGCCCTCAAAAGTTCAAAGCTTTCATAATGCAGGTTTTTGGTGCACAAGACAAGTGGCCAGAAGTTGGTATCACCCTATGGTACATGAATGACATCCTTGAATAGTCATGTGCTACTGTCATCTGTGATTTAATATGCAATCATTGTTTTTTCTGTACCAGTATACAAAAGTTCTATCTGGAGGATACAACTTTTTATAAAAACTAAGCAAAATGATCAATACAAATTACTGCAATAGTTATTGACCAGAAATTAGTTGAGAGTTTGGAGCCTGTGCACCCCTGCAAAGAAGAATCATTTGACAACATGGCAGCAGCTTTAATAATACGAGGGACTTGACCTTTTGAAGGTAATTTTAATGCATGTTGTCCTTGTTAAAGGGGAAAAGAATGGTGTGAAATTAATAAAGCTTGTGTAGAAGGAACTCTCTTTGTCCATTAGTGAAGCCATTTGCATAATACATTTTATATGCAGCACCAGGTACCATTTGTGATGTTGTTTGAAACCATATATAGTGTCTAATAAAGTTCATATTTGCATCTATTTATCTACCACCTTTGCTCAAGTAATCCTTGCTTAAAAAGCCGAGTTATGGTACTTGCTTTGAAGTTGCACAGATTTTGAAAATTCAGAACTGGGCAGTTGTAGTTTCAAATAATTGCCAAATTTCTTTTTATTGTAAAATTTAACAGAAAATTACATGTTGGGAGTCTCTGACATTGAATACTGTACTCAACAATAAATTGTGTTTTCCTATATATAATATTTAAAAGAATGAAAATATTTTGTAATACAACTATATGGTCACTGGCTCTTATTATGTACAGCAAAATCAATTAAGCATATAGAGTCAAATGTGGAAAAAATCACTTGGCACAAAATGCATCAGTCATAGTTTGAATAGTGCATGTTGTTTTCCAGTGAGAAGTGCCATGCCTATAACAGTGTTGCACCATGAGCTTGGGATTGTGAGATTCCTACAATTTATTGTCTGATGTCCCCCAAATCTTGACCCATACGCACCCCACAGGTGCACTTGCACTTTTTAGTTTCTTACAGGTTAAGGAAAAATCTCAAAATCCCCCTAGTGGACATCCATTATGCAAATACATGTTTATTAATTGGGAAATGTGTTCATACCAACTTCCATGTTCCGAGTCACTTGTCAATGTTCACATTGGCATGGATGAATATAAATTATATAGGAGATGCCTATTTAAATATGTTATCCTTTATAGGATGTAGCATAATCAACCTAATGGTATGTTATGAAACTATAATCTTACTAGTCACCAAAAATATCAACAAGTGTTTTTTTTGTCACCAGAAATATCAACAAGTGGTTTCCCTTTGTCAATACTGCCTAGAGGGATTGACATAACTGTTTTGAGATATCCAATTTGCATGCATTGTAGCAAAAACAAAGAACCAGAGTGTTGGTTAATGCTAGCTTTGTGGCATATGCATAATTCATGAATACTTGTATGTTACTCCTTCTGAATGGAAAGTCATATTGGCATGGGGTTCCCACCAGAAGACTTCTTATGATGTCTAATTGGTCCTAAATGAAAATTATGCCAATCTGACATCCAATATGTCTGTCACAGCAGCCATCTTGAAGATCTTGTTATTGCTACTCCCCCTGTATGGAAAACATATCAGCATGAGATTTTCACTGGAAGACTTCTTATGGTGTCTAGTTGGTCTTAAATAAAAATTGTGCCAATCTCATATCCAATATGACTGCCACTGTGGTCATCTTGAAAATCTTATCACTGCTCCTCCTTGGTGGAAAGTCATATCAACATTGAGTTTTGCCAGATGACTTCTTATGATGTCTAGTTGGTACTAGTTGGTAAATGAAAATAGTGGTGGTCTGACATCCAGTATGGCCACCAAGGCAAACATATTGAAAATCTTGTTATTGCTAAATGGAAAGTCATATCAGCATGGGGTTTTAACCCAAAATTTTGTGACAGGTATTCTAGGGTCATAGTCATGCAACAAAAAACAAAACAAAACACAAAAAAAAACTAAACTCAGATTTAAGCAGTGTTTTCTCCAGCTTTGCAAGAAATTGGGTCCTTAGGGACCTCTGGGTTAAAATTTAGGGTACTCTTTTCACTTTTAGGGTGCCCTGCCTATTATTTCATCATCTACTATGAACTTGTTACATGCTTTTATTACATTGCCATAACTATGAACATTTAAATTAAATTTCTGTTAAATTACAGTACTTTAATCTCACAGTAGTATTTGTCATTGAAACTATATTATTGTTAAATTATTTTCTGCAGATAAGAGTTGAAATGACATAGTACTTATGCATAACTCCATCATGGGTGTTTTCTTTTAAATTGCTGTATAGTTTTGAAAGGAAATTAAATCTTTTTTTTATTTTGGCAATTTTTAAAACCAAGTTTTTATGCAGGATCATTAGCAGTATGATCAGTTGATTTTCCTCTGCATTCTTTACACTTATTGTCCGAACTGTCACCCCTGGTACTGGTGTCTGATGCTGGGGCAATTGTCATCATTAGTTTAAATTTATTTTGTTTCCTTTGGCCTCTAAATACACAGGACTTAATTTTGTATCAGAACATCAGTTAATATCACCTTAACTTACTTGGTATTCAAAATGAAAATGGCAATTATTATTATTATTATTATTATTATTATTATTATTATTATATAATCTCTAATTCCTTATGATTCACTCACTCTGAGCTCTATGAAAACATGAGGTAATCCAATAAATGACAAACTTGCTACATGGCCAGAGTTGATAAAATTCAAGGACATGCCTAATAGTCGGGACACAGAACACAAGCTTGCAAGCGATATAGATGTTACTTTTTGTGCACCTTTTATGACACACTGCTGATGTTTACATGCACTCTTTTGAATTTTACAGTGCTAATTAAAAGGTGCAAAGGTGCAGCCTGGAAAAAACATTACGCAAGACTCCAAAATTAGAGACTATTCCCAGATTGTTTCATTAATAACAATGAAATTGTGTCAGTATGTAAAGCAAACGACCATGAAGCTGATTCTTAAATTTTGATAATCCTACTATTATTCTGAATAAAGTTATTGAAAATAAAAATTACATGATAATTAAGGGAAAATCTGTCCAAGAGATTTCATTACTACAAAGCCAGATAGAACTGACAGTGGCACAACTTTTAACTCTGTAAAGCATAATTTAACATTGACTGCTAGAGTCACTGAAGGTACGACCAATTAGATTGTATGTGCAAACTTAAATTACTGCATTTTTCCAAAATGAAATTACATTTCTGATCATTTTTTCTTATTGACACCCAGGCATAGAGGCCTCTATTGAGGGTCACTGATCCTGTTTACAGTTGCATCATTGTCAAGGTTGAGTACAAGGGATGTTGGCCCTGTTTTCAGCTGGATTGCCTTTCTTAAAAATAGCCCAATAGCACCAGCATAGCCAAGCCAGGAAAATCTTGTTGGTCTTTGAAGCTGCTTAAATTATTGATTTTTTTTTTTGTTGTCAGCAATAATGTGTTTGGGTGTGAAGTGTCATTCTTTTACACATTTTAGCTGAGCTGTCCTCCATGCCAGTGACAGTTGAGAGGTCATGGCTGCCTTGATAAAGCTGGTCTAGAGTATTAACGGTGTGTTCAAATAATTGCGAATGGGTGGGAATTGATTTTTTTGTTTATCCTGGAAAATGAGATGTGTTGAGCTGAAGCAAGATATGGGGGAATTCAAGACAGTTGTACAGTCTGAAAAGTCTTCATACTGACTGAATATTACATCTGTATTTGAGTGTGTATAAGCTAGAACCAAAGGCAAAATGGTACAAACGAACGGTGCTTGACAGAGACATAATATTGAAGAATTTGCAACCATTCATCAGGCATTCAATTGTTATAGTTCAAAAGATGTACCAGCCAAACAATGCAAATGGGTAATGTATAGCACTTGCCTGACTTTGTTTCACTATTTTTTACTGCATTAGGATTTGATTGTTTGCACCATTTTGACTTTGTCAGTATTTGTGCTCTTAAATACTTTTGAACAAATTTTGATAATATGTTTTAAGTATTTAACATGTGTTACCTTTATCTTTTATTTTATATACCTTTACAGAAAGTGTTATAGTTCAAATGGCGTACCAGCCAAACACTGCAAACGGTGAATGTATGGCACTTGTATTATCTTGTCTTTATGATCGGACTTAAGAAAGAACCATTACTCTGTCTCAAAATTTAGATTTTTCTCTGATGTTTAAAATTCAGGTTTTGTGATTGTACTACTGCATTTGTGGATGCTTTAGATACATTCTGTCAAACTCGTGTTGGCTGAAATATGTGATATTTGATTTAAAATGGTTACACTAACATTTAACTTGGGGACTCAAATTTCACTGCAGATCCACTGCTTCAGGATTTTGTGGTATTAGTCCTCTTTTATTATATGCTTATGTGTGAAATATAGACAATTATTGGCAAGATATTTTCATATTTTTTCATTCGTATATTTTCACATGTGTAATAATATTTCCTTATATTTTCACATGTGAAAATACATTATTTCCCATTATGCCATGCGACGCTTGATTGTGTGTGCCTACAGGAGTTATACTTGCAGCAAGAAGAATGAGTACTTTGTGAGCTGGAACAAATAAATGGTGAAGAAATTTAACTTGAATGCCATTCACATCACTTTGAAGTTATTTATCATGTACTACGCTACCAGCAATTTAAAAAGTGGGTGTGATGCATTTGCTGAATCGGACTTGTTTTGTGGTCAGATAGGGTAAAACAGTTTACAAAATGTAAAAAATCTAATTTATTGCAACATGGTTGGTCATCCCAGGTTTACCACTCTCTTAACTCACTGATATTTGTATGCTCGACCTATGAATATCGCTGAAAGTGTGATGAAGTTACAAAAAGGGTTAAGGGGGTGGTGTGCTGAAGAATGAGTTTAATCTTCTAATCTTTGATTCAGAACATACTTGCCATAACACGATGTGTCACGCGAAAAACACGATTTTGGACTCCCAAACCCCCCAACACGATCTTGTCTTGAAAAACACGATTTTCAGCAATTTTACAACAACAACAAAATTTCCACCCCAAAAGAAAGAAAAGAAAAAAAACAAAAACAAAAAACCGTATATTTCACTACTATATATGCCCATAATCTGTGGTATGTATAAACAGTAAACAGTACTGCTCCAAGCTCATTTAAAACTATCCTCGGGGCAGGTTTATACACCTGTTTTAGAGGCAGTTAAAAGGTAAGGCATCAGAGATAAACAGCCACCTTTCAGAGATTTATTTAATTGACTCACAATAGCTCGGGTGATGTGTCGTGTCAAATCCTTTTGAGCACTGCTGCGGGAGAGCTCATTAGGCTAATTTGCATAGGTAAAGTACATTAAATGGAACAACCCAATTTCAAGTTAAGTAGATCAAAGAGATGCGTGTTGAAGAACAAACTGATTGCATTGAATGAAAATGTTGAAGCCATCTTTATTAAAGTTTGTGATCAGCAGCACCATTTCTTTGAGAATGTTGACGCCATCTTTTTTAAAGTTTGTGATCAGCGGCAATTTTCTTTGAAGTTGGATTTTTATTCCATATATAAAATGGAAAAGTGTACAAGTGTGATTCATTTTAGAAGGAAACATGTCGAAACGTAGTAGCGATTCAGGAAATATGGAGCCATCTCCGAAGCGAGAAAAGCCCAGCAAAACAAAATTCCAGAACTCCTGGTTGATGGAGTTTGACTTTGTGAAGCGCAGCATCAAGGGGGAACATTTTATTCTGTGCACATATTGCAACCACCATATTGACATTAGTCATTCTGGAGTGTATGATATTCGTCGACATAGCAACACCACCCAGCATCCTGACACGGAAAAAATGCAGAGCTCAATACCCAAATTATATAGCTTGTTTAAACAGTCGTTGACAGACAATGTAACTAGAGCTGAAGTACTTTTCTGCAATTTCGTTGCTGAGCACAAACTGCTGTTTTCAGTAGCAGGTCATTTTACAGACCTATGCAAGGAAATCTTCCTTCAGGAAAACCAAGATTGGATATTCTGACTCAAGTGGCCATTGCATGTTTGACACTCCCTCACAGCAATGTTGATGCTGAGAGATCATTTTCAATGCTTAGAAAAATTCAACAAGATCTTCAGGGAAGGCTGAACAACACCACCATTCAATCTCTAATGAGTGCTAAGATGAACAGAAATGACAGTTGCATTACCTTCAAACCAACTTCTGAACTATTGAAAACAGCAAAGACTGCATATAATTAAAGTGGATTTTAAAGATGTAAGTTGGTGTATTTTTTTATTTAATGTATGTGAGCTTGTGACCATGTGTACATATGTGTGGTGATATTATTTGACAATGCTAAGTCTACCATTTTTTTGTTTGTAAGTATATTAAATGCTTCAGAGAAAACATATGGTATTTTCTATTATTCAGATTTGAATTTCCAGTCATTTGCTATAGGCTGATTTGAAAAGATAGCTTATTCTCATTTGGATGACGTCTTTGGGGGTCACGTGCACTGACCCCCCTTGGTCATATGCACTGACCCCCCTTGGGACCCCAAAACACACCTTTTGAGTCAAAAAAAAAAAACAACACTGTCTGGGAATATGGCATGTATGTCAGAAGCAAATTTGGTATATAATAAAAAGAAAATTTTCTTTTCCTGCATAAATACTGGATATATGTCATTTTGTAGTACAAAAAATTATATATTTTAAATCTTGACTAGACCACCATTAAAATATCACATTTTTTGTACCACACAATAAAATATATCTGGTATTAAAGTAGGAAAAGAAAATATCCTCTATTTAAAATTTGTAATCATTATTAGCACTGTCATTATCATTTTCAATAAAGTAAAGAAAATAAGTTTTGCCATTTTATAGATAGCCTTCACAGTGCAGACTCAGATCTGCTGTCACATCATGTGCCATCAGATCAGCATCAATGCTGTTCATTCTGCATATGACTTGAAGTAAAAAATTTAGATTCTGATGGGCTATGTCATTATGAGATGGCAGATCTGGGTCTACACTGTTCACAGTTGGATGTGTGTAAGACACGTGTAAATACACTTTGTAAGGGTGATCACTTGTGAAATGTTGAAATATTGATATTTTTACATAACTAAGGGTCCAAGCAATCCAAAATCACATAAAAATGTATAGGTTGGTGTGTATTTCTTCAGGTAATCTTACCTGAATATCTGACCCCAAGGAAGGGTCATTAAATAGAAAAGTATGGAAAAAAAGTACTATCACTAATTGCTAGTTAGTGAACTTTTTTTGGTATCACACAATTATTGAGATCACATAGGTTTTCCGCAACAGAAAGCTTGTGCTGCCAATTAGCAGATTGTAAATTTGTAAAAATTTCCCAAGGTCTCATATTTTTGTTAACTTTATAATTTTCTTTCACATTATTAAAATTGTATAAGCAATTTTCTTTTTCATTATTAATAAGAGACAGAAGTCACAACCATGTCATCTGAAGTCCAGTTTCTCGCAGAGTTATAGCTCAAAGTGAATAACATCATAATGTAATCAGGGTCTGCAGTGGACCGCAAAAACCCTAAAATTTCATTCTGACCTTAGAAACCTAAAAAAGCCGCCAAAAAAGCTGAAGGAAACCTAAATAAAATTAAAAAAACTAAAAATGTGAAAAAATCATGAATGGCTCAACCCCAACCCCACAAAAAATGCTTTTTTGCATGCGTTTTTTTGTTAAGCTAGCCTAGCAGTCAAGTAAGCGCGCGAATTATGCAAATTAATGACATCCGGTCGTTTTATTCTAGCATTCATTTGATAGACCCATAATGGCATATTGTTGTCGGATAATCAACAGCATTAGCATTGTGCTCGCTTCAATCTTTGCACATTTCGAAGTCCATTTGTTCAAACTTTTGTTTGGATTAAGATTATTTTACCTGAAGTGTTTTAGGGTGTGTTGACAGAGTAAGGGGCTGTTGTGTCATGGTCTCCTCTGACAACACGTCCATTAGTCTATCTTCAATGTCAAGGAGGCTCACATGCCCCTTCTCTTTGTGTGTGGATGGGACTTCCTTTGCTGGATGCCTTGGAAGGGATAATACTCCAGGCGAGCTACATTCCTCATAAAGCGCCACATTCCGGGGAAGAAAACGTATTAGCGGACAGTCTGTCCAGGTGGGGCAAAACAGTCCTCATGGAATGGTCTCTTCACTGCTCACTAACAGAGTTCCTTTTCTCTTTATGGGGATATTCAAATTTGTAATAAATGTTATGCTTACCATGGAGATAATCTTGTAACTGCTTTGTGTCTTGAACCTTAAAAAGAAATTTAAAACCTTGAAGAAAACTTTAAGAAACCCTCAAATTTTAAAAGTTAATTCCACTTCTAACCCTGTGTAATGAAAACGTCATTTCAAACTTCACAATAAGCATTGATTTTGCAAAAGTGGACTACCTTAAGGATATCCAATTTTCTCAAATCAGCGCTTGCTGCCCAGTTAGAAACAACATAATCATTATATTGTGATATGATTGATACAACATCACTTGTCACCTAAGTGTTTCAAAGTTTGCTATTGGTAAAGGCCCCAAAACTATTCCCACCCCACCCATTCCATTCAATTACTGTTGTTAATTGCCATGGAGGAATCACTTATGGTTTACTTCTTTCATTATGTTCACATTCTGAAGAAAGATTTCTTTTCCATAATATAGCCTAGGTCTCAAGTTTAAGAAGTCATTTTAAATAGTACAAACTTCAAACTATTTCTGACTTGGAATTAAAAAGTCATTTTAAATAGTACAAACTACAAACTATTTCTGACTTGGAATTAAAAAGTCATTTTAAATAGTACAAACTACAAACTATTTCTGACTTGGAATTAAATTAGCTACTGACCATTTAATTTTCAGGAGTATGGGAGAAAGGAATTTTCTTCTGAGCCAGAGAAACATTTTTTCAATACCTGTGGAGGACAGGAGTTTTATTTCACCAGCTAAAATGGTACATAATGTGTGTAATAGGGGAGCCAATCAGAGAACTTTTTTTGTTCTCAGCAAATGTGGGACCAGAATTTTCCTGGTCTCTCACTGTATAACTTAAGACTGATGGCACTGCATCAGACTTCAATCTCGCCTCCCGCTTATTCCTGTTGGCTGGAAAATGATTGGATCCACCTTAAAAGCATCTGATGAAAAATGCTCTAAGCAGATCTGATCGACTTTCTTGGGCTCCCAAAGCTCAAGTTGCTATCCTTCCAAACGTTTCTAGTTTAAATTGCTAAATCCATGCCTTTTCAAGATCTTGGATGTTTATCATTGTCAGAATTTTTTTTACACAAAAATGAAAGATTTCCTTCTTTTAATGGGTTGATAGGAACAATTACTTGCTATACACAGGACCATATTGACTTTTGTTATTGGTGTACAAGAGCACTGCAAAAGTTTGCCATGGCACCATTGACATCACACATGTTTGCTGCTGTAGTGTGTCTCTGGGCAAGGCACTTTATTTGGCAGTATTTAGACTTTCATGTGTTGATGTCTCATTAAACACCATGCTAAAGTCATGAATCACTGTACTCACAGTTTAAAGATAATGCCAGTGTATTTGGACCTGTTGCTCCTGTTATGAGATATTTCCAAGTCCAACTCTGCTCCTCAGATTGTGTTAGATGACACGATTGATTGCACAAACTGTTTGACCCCAGGGTTAGCTTTGTTTTACATTGTCATTATTGTGTTTAAATTTTACCAAAAAAGTAGATAAATTTAATAATGGCAAGGCTCAATCAGCTGATATGAGCAGTAAAATTGCAGGATCTTCTGTATCTGTTTGCATGCTTCTCACAAAACAAGGTAAACATGACATGAAAGGGCATCTGTGTAGTATTCTTGCAGAAATAATTCTGGTGGCAGTAGTATTTCAAGAGAAACGACACAGATAATACATTTAAGAATGATATCCCTGTACTGATTGTAGGTAATGTGAGTTCTCCATCTCTAGTCCCCAAAGATGCATCCAAAATGATAACTTTAAGTACCCTTCACTTCTTATGCTTTTAAGAGAGCTTTGAGGTAGATCAGAGGAAAAATCTTATTTTGTGGAAAATGAGGAAGCATTGGTAAAGAAGAAGTGTCTTAAAAAAAAGACGATTAGCAATGACTGTCAGCAGAGGTGTTTTTGTGTTTGGTGTTTTACGGCACAACAACACAAGTAGGGCATTTAGTGATGAGGCAGTTGGAGTAGTGTCTTGCCCAAGGACAAACCATGGTAGATGACTTTGGCAATGACTGTGTCAGCAGAGGTGTTTTTGTGTTTGGTGTTTTATGGCACAACACAAGTAAGTTATTTAGTGATGAGGCAGTTGGACTAGTGTCTTGCCCAAAGACAAACCACAGTAGGTGACCTTGGCTGATCTGATATGAGGATTCGAACCATCACCCTTTTTGGTCATGAGTCCAACATGCTAACTACTGAGCCACTGTGGCTTCTGTATCACTAGAGGAATAGTAATGATGCTATAACTAGCTATTCATCAAACTGGCTTCTTTGGAAGCCATGTTTTCCCTACATAAGTTGCCTTCAACACAAATATACATTGCTCTGTTCACACATTCTCACCCAAGTTTGACCAAAATTGTCTAAACTGTTTTGAGGAGTCAGAAGTGGTAGGTTTTCACTTGGTTGCAAGGAAGTTACTAATACCTCAGAAACATCCTTTGATGTAAACTATGTTACAATTTGGAGACACAAAGTTTTGCTAGGTGTTTAGTAAGGCTGCAGTGTTTACAGGTGTAAATGGCTTACAGGCAGTTTTCTGCCTGTAAACGTTTACAAAATCGGTAACTGTATAAACAAACATGCACATGGATTTTAGTAACACAGTAAATGACAGCTCCAACTAAATGGTATATTTCCACATTTCTGCTCAATTGGGCTGTTTGGTAGGATTTTATTCTGAATTCTCTTATTATAGTATGCATAATTTCCACATAGAATGGCTTGGAATTAACCTAAATTGACGAGATTTTACCTTTGAAAAGCATGTTTCTTAACATGACCTTTGATGTATAACATTTTTAAATGCTACTTCACAGTTCAGTAGTCACTGTATATCTTAAGAAACCACGTTTTGCACATGTCCAGGAGGTATGTCCAGCTGCATTATCCATATTTTCATGTACATATATGTAACGTTGGAGTACAGTATCACAACTATCCTAAGGATGTTGTACCTAATTTGTCATATATACAGGAATTCACCAAAGACATGACCCGTAAACTGAATTAATCATAATAAGAGCTAAAAGACGTATAGCAAATAAAACATTCTCAAGTTGTGTGAGGTACGGCATGCATATTGTCAGTGTCTTGCATATAAGTAGTTATCAGATGAGCATTTAGCCTCACTAATAGACAGGGTGAAATGTGTAGTTTTGATATTGTTTCAACTAAACGACATCATTTGTGTAAACATTGCAGCCTTTGTGTCTAGTTTGGTAATACTGCAGTTTATTTGTAGCTTGATATGGATGTCACAGTTGGTTGACTGACTCCGTAATGTCAGGGGTCATATTTATGCATGTAGCTGACATATTTAATAAATGCCTTCCGTTTTTTCAACAGGGAAAATGAAACTGCTGTATGTTACAGTATTCAGTTTGGAAGTGAGAATATTGAAAAAGATTATTCAAGCAAAGTTAAAAATATAAAAAAACACTTAGCAACTGTAAAATAATAATTAGTGCTTAATGAATTGGTCAACTGTTAAGCTACGCAAGCAAGTTGAAGAAAATCAAGCCCACATGGGTATTTTGCTTCTGCTAGCTTTTCTTGTTTGTTCGCTTGTTTGTTTGTTTACAGTTTAACATTTGTGATAGTCAAAGTGAAAAAATAATTACATTTCGAAGAACTGTGACCAAATTGCTTGACATGAGCAAACTTACCCTTAAATAAGCTAATTAATTGCATTTGACTTGTCATTATACAATAAAAAGTGAATTTCAATCATAACAAAGCAGTCATTTGGGACATGGCTTGTGATACAGAACCTACAATACGATACATATCAATACACATTTAAACAATAAAGAGGCAAACAACCAATAATTATTCATGACTCTTTAAGATTAAAAGTCGCTTTTATAAGGTAAGTATCATTTTGGATTGATTATCCATCTTTTGTATTGATGTGTGTATGAAAACAGCAAAATTTATCGATGCATTGGTGACTCTTTTCACCCCTAAAGGCAAGGATACTTCTTAGAATTTTTTTGTTTTGTTTTGTTTTTGTTTTTGATGGTTTTAACAGCACTTTTTAAACGTTATTGGCTATATAATGACGAGGAAATGGGAACTAAGTGACTTTCTCAAGGACACACTGAAGCAGCCAGCCCAAGCTGGCCTAGGTCGGTTTTTAACCCGTGACCGATGCTTTACTACTCATAACATCAGAAACTGGTTATCCAGCTGGGCTTAGATCTGGGTCTGTGCTGTTCAATATTGGACAAGATTTATACTGGGATAAAACCTGCTCTTACAGCCACCTCAGTAAAACGGTTACATTTTCCATGAGCATAATACATTCCATATAAAATTAACCACCATTTAACAACCACTTCTATATTACAGCCAGTTTTAGCTTTCCCCAAAGGTGGCTCACATATATATGTTCCACTGTACTATAGCAGAAACCTGTCTTCAAGGACCACCCCATCTGCCAAAAAATGTCTCAAGACAGGTCGTCTCTTATGACAGGTCATGGCACTATGTAATAAATATGTGCGTAGAGAATGTGGTCTCGACAGACAGATGTTCTTTCAAGACAGGCGTTACTGTACTGAGAAATGAATTACAAATCATTTCCTCAATCTTGAAGGTCCAATATAAGTAAAATACTAATATTTACTTTTCCAGACAAAGTACATATATGCATAGTGATTCCTGAAAATAACAAACATTAAAACATTGCTTTTGCAATATTTTGATTGAATAGAATTCTGTTCAGGTTTATGTACCCATTTGGTCGCTACACCATGACATTTGTATTTGCGCCATATAACTTCAAATGAGCACAGCAGAACCTAGATTTTATTATGATAACTACTACATGTAATAGGAAAAAAATATTTAATCAGCTAAGCTGGCACTGATTTTTTTTTTTTTTTAAGGTTTCCACAACTTTACAATCATGTTTGAATTAACCCCTTAAACATATAGTTGTAAAGATAAGGTTACTGACCCTAATATTAGTGTCCTGTGCAGTGTGCTCACATATACATTATAGGGGATGTTTCAAATTAGCTTTGGACTTTCTCATTTTTTTTTACTCAAACTCAAATTTGGTTAACAAGAGGGTTGGCTGCTTGCAACTTTCATTTATACATGAGAATTATGATCTGCACAAATATTCATGTAATGGATATTAATATTGATGGATATTGGATCTGAAGTCGATTAAATTGATGAGAGACTTGATATAAATCAGTTGGACATGCATTACTTACAAATTCGTGTAACTAAGTTGGGGTTGCTTTCTTTCAAAGTCAGAGCATGTGTATCCCATCGTGAGCAAACGCTAGCGAACTTAAGCTTCATAGCTATAATTACACTCATAAACCACCAGAACCAAACCCATCAATATGTTTACACTGGGTAATTCATCAAGATAGCGATATAAAATGTTGCATACATTTCTTCATCAATAGCACATGGGAATAGCTGAGTACATCCCTATATCGTTTGTACTAATAAAAACAGTTGGCACACAGCAGTTGCATGGTTCCAGAACACTACATCTGGATCAGGAAAATGTAACAAAAGACAGAAAAGACAAATTTTTTTGCATTTTATTAGAATTGCAAGTTACGTTCAAGTTCATCATTGCAGATTTTGAAGAACAATCCACGTATTAGCCAAAAATAAAATCTTGCAAGTTGTCTGTGGTGTGTTATTTTAACAAGAAATTAGGCTGACTCTGCACACAGATGTTACTGAAATGTTGGCACATTTAATCTGTTCATTAGCTTGTGTCATCGTGCAGAAGGAGCACTAAGTTTAATAGCAGCAATACATTATCCCATCACTATTATATAGCTTATTACTTTTTCATGTCGAAAATCTCGTCCGTTCGATGTGAAAACATCCTCCCACTTTGAGTGGAGATTTTGTCAACAAGACACGTCACACCCGTGCACCTCTTCGCGCCTGCGCGAACATTCATCTTTTTCATGGATGCCATGGCTAATGGTTGTGTTGTAACCGAAAAATTTTCAGTTACCTGCGGTAGCTCCATCACCTATAGAGATCCCCAGTCTCAGTCGAATCTGTGCTGGAGATGATCAAGATAGGTTTTTATGCCCAGTTAGGACACTGCGTTTCTATCTAAATGCTTCAAAAGGGAAAAGAAAGGGCAGGAAACGTCTTTTCCTTCCTCTTAAGGGCGCCGTTTCAGCTACCTGCGGTAGCTCCATTACCTATAGAGATCCCCAGTCTCAGTCGAATCTGTGCTGGAGATGATCAAGATAGGTTTTTATACCCAGTTAGGGCACTGCGTTTCTATCTAAATGCTTCAAAAGTGAAAAGAAAGGGCAAGAAACGTCTTTTCCTTCCCCTTAAGGGTTCCGTTGATATTTCGGCCTCCACTATTCATGGTGGATTGTCACCACAATTAAAAGAGCTTATCAGTTCCTTACTGATAGAGACCTCTCTTTTACGAAACTAAAAGCCCATGAGGTTCAAGCCATCGCTGCCTCATGGGCCTATCTAATCACTCTTCCTTAGAGGACATCATGAAGGCAGCATTTTGGCGATCCCATACTACCTTCTCTACCTCCGCTAATTGCGCAGGTATTCTCTCTTGGGACCCATAGTTGCAACACAACATGTGGCCCAGAGGGACTCCAACAATTTGTAAAGTGGATCTCTCCCTCAATGGTGAGTACTTTCCATTTTTCTCTGTTTTTGATCAGTTTAACATCAGCCTACCCGCCTAACTGACCAATTCAGCTATATAATAGTGATGGGATAATGTATTGCTGCTATTAAAATGTAGTTTTTTGGGGGAGTAAAACTAATTTTAATTATGCAATACTTACCCATCACTATTATCAAATGCCCTCCTCCCACCCCGCTCTGATGTCCTGGCATAATTTCGTCTATGAAAAAGATGAATGTTCGCACAGGCGCGGAGAGGTGCACGGGTGTGACGTGTCTTGTTGACAAAATCTCCACTCAAAGTGGGAGGATGTTTTCACATCGAACAGACGAGATTTTCGACACGAAAAATTAATAAGCTATATAATAGTGATGATTAAGTATTGCATAATTAAAATTAGTTTTACCCCCCCCAAAAAACTACATTTTTCAGCAGATGTCACAATAAATCCAGTGTTGCCACTTAATAAGCACCACTCTGCACCTTTGTCACTTGGTAAATGCCTCTGCTATCTGGCAATTTGCTATTCAGTTTTAGATATTATCCCTACACTGACCAACTGGGTTGACACATGTATGTTAAGAATGTAACAAAATAGTTCCGAACACTTCGCCTCTTTACTTTTTTTTGTTGTGATGACATGTTAAGGTCAATCAAAAAATTGGTATATGTCTTGATTTTAATTTGAACTAAGTAAAATCCTTCATAAAAGTGTGTCAGCATGTGTTTTTGCAAAACATAAATTTCCCCATGCTCATTGGAGCACTTCCATTGTCAGATCTTGAATTTTGGAGGTGTGTAGTTTTTGCATGTTGTCAAGCTCTTCAATTTCAGAGGTAAGTAAATCTTGCCTGTAGTCTGCAATCCCATAATGCCTAAATGGAAGTGATTGGTTTTGAAACACACCAGAACTTAATGAAGTTTGAGTAGGCACCTAATTAGGAAGAGCTCATGGGCATTGCCATGACAGTTGATTTAAACTTTTCACATTTGAAGTGGGCATATCATATTTATGGCGATTACATTGAAACCAAGTTAAAAAATAAAATTAAAACATGAATTTCACTTGGCAAGACTTTTTTAATTGGTATTTATTTTGTAGTGTTGCCACAAATAGGCATTTCCTAACATTTTCATAGATCATTATTTCATCATCAATTGTGTTGTTTATTGAATTTTTTTTTTTTAAACAAAATCTTATAAATTACATGTATATGATTTATTATTAAAATTTTCAAATTCTATGAAGTCAGTTCCAAATTTCTGTACACTAATTTCTGTTTTCATTGATAAAATGAGTGATATATGTATCTATTTTGATTTTTTTTTTGGTCATGTTTTGCCTTTTCTGTAAGAACAAAAATGGGATCCACACCTGCCTCCATCTTATAAGTGGGTTTGCAGGTTATTAGAGCATGCTAAAACAATGGAGTGGTGTGTTACATACAATTTGTATGGATCTTCAAGCTATTTTATTTGGAGGGACTCTGTGTGTGTGTATTTCTTTGAGAGAGAGAGAGAGGTGGGAGGATTCATTTAGTGTGGGCTGAGGATGGAGGACCATTGTGGAACTGATATGTGTACCAGTTTATTTAATCGCAGTAATTACGTTATATTGCTATGTAGAGGAGATTCTCAGTATTTGCCATTTGTAGCCTAGTGGCAAAACTTGACAAGTCCCTATGCATCATTCTAATTTATTCATCAATGTCTGTAAATAACATTTGTTTATGATCAACAGTTTAAGCTTGTATTATTTTTCTGCCATTGTGCAACAAAACTTGAGGCTTCAAAACTTGCACGCAGTACTCCGGACAGTCCTGGGTGGTGACCTGTGGTGGTCATTGAGCTGGAGGAAATGAAAGAAAATTAGAGGAAACTATACTCCGGAAGAGCAGCCACCAACCTTAGCATGTGCCAGCTCTAGGGAATCAAACCCAGGATCACAGAGGGTTAAAGCAAGCATCTTACCACAGTACTATTCAAGCCACTTTATTCCATATGTAATCACATACAATACTCACCCAACTGCAAACAGCATAAACACAGAGAGGCCCCATGTATCAAAACTTTTTTATGCAAGTAATTCAAGGTCAAGCTTAATATCGTATGTATTTCATATGCATTTGTGGTCTCAAATTGTTGAAGAAAAATGGGTAGTGGTATGCATATTTGTGGCTTTGTATGAGGCTCTGATTGGGAATGCTTATGTAAGCTGGTGGGTCAGGTTGATTGTCAGCTAGTAAGAAATTGCTGCTGGTCTAATTGTTGTTACCTTACAAGGGAGATTGTACATTTATAGTTTTACAGTGTTCATTAGATTGGCTGTAAGATTATGTCTGGAAAACACAATCCATGAAGAACAGAGAAAAATCAATATCAACATACATAGGTGAATGTACCAAGCTGGCTACATGAGGTGTACATACATCATAGGTCCAGGTGTGATAAGCAGTTAGCTGTCTTACTGGTATGGTTCAGCCAGGTAAATCTGACATGACAACTGACATCAGTCATCAGCAATCAAATCCAACTCTATTTAACTGTATGCATTGTACTGCCTGGGTCAGCAAATTATTATTAAAATTAGTCTGATTGTTTCCTTGCATCATCTTTTCCCCATTTTTAAAGCAGACAAGTTTCCCCAAGATCAGAATTGTTTTTCAGAATTACTATTTAAGTGAAGATCTAATTCAGGTAAGAGAAAGTTAGTTCCACATCCTAATGAATTTCAATTAAGGACAGACTATCTCCAGTCATTGTGTGGAGGAAGGAGCATACTGTATGAAATCACAGTCTACATTTCAAGGACTTTCCTGCTGAAAACCAGGGGCCTCGGGTGGGAGAGTGGTCTAAAGCACTCGCCTTTACAGATCACTCACGCATCTCACCTCTGTGTGAGTTCAAGTCTCAGCTTGACAAACAGGGGTATGTGAGAAAGCTTGTCAGTAGCTTCCCATGGGTTGGTGGTTTTTCCACTACCAAAGGGGCACCCGGGTGGCCGAGAAGTCTAAGGCACTCGCCTTTACAGATCACTGACATCTCACCTTTGTCCAAATGGTCTTGAGTCTCGGCTCAGCCAACATGGGTATGTGAGAAAGCTTGCCAGTAGCTTCCCGTGGGTTGGTGGTTCTTCCTGGGGTTTTTTCCTCCACCAAATATACCAGCTGCCATGTATAGTCTATCATGTGCTGAAAAAGGGCATTAAACCCAGAAAACCAAACCATCGTCTGCCAAATATACTGGCTGCTGTATATAGCAATGGCAGCCATCTTGAAAATCTTATCATTGCTACTCCTCCTGAACAGAAAGTTATATTGATGTTGGGTTTTTACTAAAAGACTTTTTATGATGTCTAGTTGGTCCTAAACCAAACCTCCTGAAAACTTTGTACCATGATGAGCTGGTAGAGACTGCCTTTCAGTGCACAAGCTTTTAAAAACATCTGAAGTTTGAGAATTTGATTGATTTTTCTGACAGTTGTTATGTGTTCTTTTTTATTCAATGGTACTTATTGTGCCACTACAAAAATTACTTTATTATGACTCCAAGGAAATGTTTATACATGTATCTTTTAATATTTTTCTTTGTATTTTAATACATCTTACCTCATTAACCATCAGATTGACTCCTTCCTGAATTTAATCAATAAAATACTGCAGTAATTTTAGCAAGGTATGAAAATCTGAACCATTCATAAATACCCTATCATCCAACTAATTAGTACATGTATGATCCATAATGGCCTAGTGGTTCGTGTGTTGGGACTCATGACCAGGTGGGTGCTGATTCATATTCCGCCAAGGCCAGACTGAGGCGGATGCCATGGTGTTTCACTGGGCAATGCACTTTACTCCAGTTGCCTTAGTGCGATATAACCTTTCATGTGTTGATGTGCCATTAATATACACCAATCAGTCAATCAATCCAGCTTGGTGAGCTCACAATTTCAAGTAAACAAACTGAACATGTGCATGCATTCTTGGAATGTTGGTTAAAAAAGAACATGTCCCAGCATTTTTGTGGGGGAATGTACAAAAAAATACCACACCCCAATTTACATTGCTCCTTCATGATATCCTTTGTTTATCAACTTCGCAGTCAAAATTGATCCCTCCCTGGTATCACATTGATGGATGGCAAAAGATATGGAAGATTTAGAAGGCAGTGGGAAATAAGACTCGAAATAATTCCAAAATTGCATCAAGTTTCATATATTTATTTTATTTATATCCAGTTGGAAAGTTTAAGCGTCATTTGTATCAATTAAAGAATTGACAGACTTAATCGATTCCAATAAAAATAAACAAATATCTCCTTATTTAACACCAAGTCTGTGTTATTCTGTCATCCAGGCAATGATCCAAATGACTGGTCATGTGAGCAAATTATGTAGTGCACTTGAGAGATAATTATATATTGTGCATTGTTCCATTTGTTTGCTCATCAGTCCAGTGATCTCCCCAGAAACTTTTGATAGCATCTGGGTAAACACGTGTTAGCATCATAAAATGTTTTAAAATATGTGCGCTATCATCGTAGAAGTGAGACAAAAAAATTAATATCAATGATATATAAGATAAGTACATATATTTACATAGTAATTTTTATTTCCCTAATTTATAACATGATTTAATGTTAAACTCGTTTGTCTTTGAATTTAAATACATGATATCCTTTGTTTATCCACTTCCCGATATATTTTATTTGGCACATTAAAATTAAAGTCATTTAGGCAAAGTCCTTTGGTATTAATTGTCATAAAGTAATGCAGCACCTTCTGTGTTAACCTGTTGCTTAACACACTCCGGATTCTATTCATCACATAGAATGACCTTTCACCTTCTGGAAAAAATGGAACATACAATTTATTAATGGATGTACAAAAAGATACAAAACTACCTGAATCCCAAGTCAATTACCAGGGACAAATTCTTCAAGAGTCAAGACAGTGATGTGTTTTCAAATAATCATGACAGTATATAACTAAGATAATACATATTCCTTTGCATGAGTGTTTCCCTTTGCCCACATTTGTGCATCAGAGATCCCCAAATATTTAATTTTACCTCCATTTCTGATACCAAGGTTTGTTTTTTACTCAATCTGACCCCCAGTTCTGACACCAAGGGTATTTTTGTCTCTCAGTCTTGTACCCAGGGAAAACACTGTTTCCATCAAGAACAATATATCAGTGTGTTTGTCATTGTTTTGTTTTTTTGTTCACTGAATCAATGTCAGAGAACTGAAATATTGTTCAAATAAGGCAATTTTTTTCCAATGCCTGTTTAAAAGACACGGGCTTCTTGATATGCATCAAGAGCTGTATTAAATTATGCCACTCCAGCTTCACATCATCAAATTGTGCCACTCCACCTTCACATCATCAAATTGTGCCACTCCACCTTCACATCATTAAATTGTGCCACTCCACCTTCACATCATCAAATTGTGCCACTCCACCTTCACATCATCAAATTGTGCACTCCTAAAAGTGGTCAGTCAGGATGTGAATTGTGCTAAAAAATATTACCACTTAATTTATCATGTAATACATTCCATTTGCACACTATGATTATTTATTGTTTAAAAAATATTTCAAATATAAATAAAGGAATAATCCAACTTTTTTATTTACACGTTTTCAGAACGGGTAAAATTGGAAAATAAAAATTGCTCTGTTTCTTACTTGGATAGAGAGCAAAAAGGAAATGAGAAATTAAGTTAAGGTCTACTGAAAAAACTATTTTACTATATAAGAGCAACTCATGGATAAAATGCAACTTTCATTCCTTGTCACATTTTCCAGAAAATAAGAATGACAACAATCACAACTACAACTACTGCTACTACTATAAGAACAAAAATATTATATTCTAATAGTGCCAGAGGAACACACACATCTCACATGTTAATACTTAAGGAGATCTGAACCAAAATTTAGCAAAATGGAAAACTTACCATATGATTCAAAAAATTCCATGCAAGGATATGAAGTCTTCCATTCAGTGTTTAACCAAGTGCTTCGTTTCTTAAGCTCTTTCTTTGTGGAAATCACACTATCTGATTTGGAATCACCATTGCTGACACCAATCTCTGATCTTCATAGCCAAACCACCATGGGGTTAGCTGGGCGCTGTGTAATTTTATATATTTTTATAGGTGGTGTGTCTATTTTTCACAAGAATTTGCTTAACTTAAAACATAATATGTGTAACTTTTTTAGCTGGTAGTTGAAATGACTGAAATATATACAACACGCTACCAGCAGACTCCATCATTTCTGGCCGATCATGTGACTATGTCAATGCAAAGACAAACCCCGGATAGGCACTCGGGTCAGCCAGATACAAAAGTTAATGGCCAAGTGAATGAGTAACTATCCTGGATTACCTTAAATATGCAAGACGAGGTAGGAACAGGTGTCGTTCAAGTAATCGGGCCTTGAATTAGGTGACAGGATGTTTATTTAACAGATTGATTTTATAAGGATAGCGGGAAACAAAAAAGCATAGCAGCACAAGCGGATAGCTTAGTGGCAGGTTCTAAAGCATAGCAGGCTGAAAGCATAGTGTAATGGGACTGCTACGATAAAAGGCCTTGGGAGAACACTGCAGTCCATAAGGTCTAGTAAGCTTATGGTATGGCCATGTAGCAGTTGTCTGTCCATTAACATTTGCTTGTTACCACTATGGAGGCAATGTTTTTGATCCAGTTTTGGTCAAACTTGGAATATAAGTTTATATCGTCAATCTCTCGGACGAGTTCAAATATGAACAAAATCGATGCTTTTTAAAGGGGTCATCTTGCATTAGATTGCCTGAGCTTGTTATCACTCTTCAGGCCATATTTCTGATCTGATTTTCATTCCACTTGGAATATATGCTTATATCATCAAAATCTTGGACAGGTTCAATAATGAATGAGGTCCCTGCATATTAGCGAGGTGATCTTCCATCTGATTGGCTGTTACCACTCTGGGATCAGTATTTCTGATCCGATTTTGGTCAAACTTAGAATATATATTTATATCATAAAGATCTTGGACAAATTTGATTGGCTGAACTTGTTACCACTCTAGAGACTGGATATTTGATCTGATTTTGAAGCCAGCTTGACATTTTTTTATTGCTACTTCTAATAAACAGAATGTCATATCAACGTGGGGTTTTCACCATAAGACTTCTTACAATGTCTATTTGGTCCTAAATGAAAATGATGCCAATCTGACATCCAATACAGACACCATGGTGGCCATCATGAAAATCTGTTTGTTTTTTGCTATTCCTCCTGAATGAATGGTTATATTGAGATTGGGTTTTCACCAAAAGACTTCTTATGATATCTGCTTGGTCCTAAATGAAAATGGTGCTGATCTTACATCCAATATGGCCACTATGGTGGCCAGCTTGAAAATCTTGTTGTTGCTAAAGAATATCAGAGATAGTTTCAACACTCGGCAGTAAAAAGAAGAAATGGTATTGAATTCCTGGAAATTCTTTTTGGCCAGAAGATCATCAGTCCCTTCAAGGACTTATTTTGCTTTTTAAAATACACCGTACTCTCTCTCACTCTCTCGCTTTATCTCTCTCTCTCTCTTAAAGCAAGGTAAGTAAATCATGGTATTGGCTATTGAAAATCACATTGTTGGGGTTTCAGAGTTCTCCTTGCAAATATTATAAAAATCAGGCATACAAATAAATTTCAGAATAAAGGATGTGTAATTTCAGTAAAACAGTTTACACAAAATAAGTAAAATAATATGTCTTAATAATTAAAATGATTAATTTGTAAGGTAAACTGATAAGGAGTCTGACAGTTCATGTCATTGCTCTTCATTAGCACATATGACAGCCATGCCTGACATCCAGTGAATGATGAAGATACAAATCTCAGATTTTGTCATGTGTTAGTTGCCTCCATTTATACCATAATCAAGATATAGCATGAAATAGTGTCTCTCCGAAAACTGATTTGTCAGATAGGGACATTTGAGTTACCACAAAATTATAAAGATAGCTCCTCTACAAGGAAAACATTCAGTAAGCTGGGTAATTTTAAAGTACGATTTTCATATGTACATTGTAAAAAAAATAAGATATAAAATTATCCATTGCTTAAAAATGCAAAAAATTTAGAATTTTGAGACTGGTTATATTGATCTTGAGTCAGACACGACTTTACATTCTGATGTTGAGTCGGACATATGTATTATTGTCATAAATTTTAAGGAAATGCAACTCTTTTCTGTTGACAGTTGTGGTTCCTGAATGTTGTTGGAATGCATACATTAAATATTGCAGTGGGATATACAAAAAAAAAGCGTCCAACTCGTGATCATGTCTGACTTAAGATTAGTTGACCCAAATTTATAGCTGAAGAAAAAATGAAAGTATAAATATTATTAGAGAAAATATACAGTTGCAGGCTAACAGCTTGTAAGCTTATGAAGATCTTGGATGACTTTGATTATGGGCAGGAGACAATGCATATTAATTATACCTTTATCTTTGGAAATCATTTTTATCAGACTATAGTAAACTAGGTAAAATCTACATGATATAAAGCGTGAGAGATATTTTGCATAAACTGTAGGTTGTGTTCTTAAAGAAGCCTGCTTAGTGAGATGATCAGCTGTTAAGTTATATAAGCCAGGTGAGTGATATCAGGCCCACTTCAGCATCTTGTCTACCTTCTTATTTCTTTGTATCAACTTATTTTAATTTTTATTTCCTCTTCTTCCTCATCTCTCAATCTTGTTTTGATTCAACTTGTTCCCACCTTCTGCACATCAAGTGCAGTGATTACAGGCACTATATATTTGCTTCATGAAATTTTCAAGATCATTTCGTATGAAACCTGCACTGAACAAATATATCATTTAGTATTTTATATCTGATCAGTGAAGAGGGAGGAAGAGAGGACAATCGTGCTCTGAATTTTTTCCACCTTTCTCTACATATTTTCCCAGTTGGTACCCCATAGAAGTTGCAAGAGAGTGCGCTATCACGTGACTGAACTACGCATGCGTCAGGCGTCCGGCATTTAATTCTGACAAACTTGATCTGTGTATATGAGCCTGCTGTCTAACTTGGCCTCAATGATGTAGGCCCGTTAGTTCAGCTTTATTATTGAAAAATCTGTATATTTCGGCAATAAGCATGTCTTCTGTCCGGTGCTATGTATATATGTTATTTTCATGTATTCATGTGAGTGTTTGATAAGCATATCCTGTGATACAAGTGCAATTTGTCTAAGTGAACATCGCTTACTGAATTCCGAATCAAGGTAAGCGCTTGCGTACTACAGTTCTTTAAATTTTTTCTTTGATCTCAGCTGTTGTCAATATTAATTTGAATTTACAGAGTCATTTAAATGTTTTCATAGTTATCTTAGATTCAATTTATCCTTATGTTGTGATAGGATATGAACAGTTGAGCAGACAACATAATCGTGAAAGTTGCAGGTTACAGTAACTGGATTTAGGACATTTTATTTGCGTTAATTTCACCTTAAGCACTTTTAAGCGAGTCTGGATATATTTTCTAGCTCTAAATATCAGCGTTGCATTTGTATTTGTATTGATAAATTTGTTCACTTTCACTTCATTTATAGTTTTTGGAAGGAATAATGGTGTGTCAGCGGCGGCCATATTGGCTTGTTTTGCCTGTGCTGTGCAGCCAATTGAAAATTCAAAATGGTGGTCAGGGTGAAGGACATGTTTTGTTTCCTTGTACATTCGGTTGTACATTAGTTTAGATACCTTCCAACCGAGAAGTTATAAATTCGGCCTATTCACAGTGAGCAATTTTTTATCACGCGTCTTTTAATCGGATTCAATTTTTCCATGAAAATCGGGAAATGTGGGTAGAACAAAATACAACAGTTGATTGTACGAACATCTTTTACAAGACTACAAAAAAAGAATGCATTATTAAAAAAAGGTTACCTGTTTTACATGGATAACGCCTTCTAGGGAGTCGTTTCACTTCATGTCGTTTTGTTCATGTACGGGCCTTTTCCTCTATTCAACATTACATAATGGTAATTGTTAGGTGTAACCTAAGATTTTGGT
The DNA here is from genome assembly GCA_029931535.1 of Margaritifera margaritifera. Taxonomy (NCBI): domain Eukaryota; kingdom Metazoa; phylum Mollusca; class Bivalvia; order Unionida; family Margaritiferidae; genus Margaritifera; species Margaritifera margaritifera. The sequence goes on from JAQPZY010001121.1 coordinate 547,932, forward strand.
CTTTTTGCCAGGTCTTGTTTATCGAGTGTACATCATTTACATAGGACGCTGATGTCTCTTTTTAAGTAGGCTGAAGATAGTTGAGAACAGGGCATAACTTAAAATTGAAGCAGCAATTTCAAGACATTTTAGACCAGGTTGTTCTCTGCTTTTTTTTTCTGACAACTGGTGGCAGAGAACAACCGTATGAAGACATGATCCATTATGGAGTAACTGCTTCGATATGCAGAAGGATTATCGGACCACTAGCTACTAATTAATATGTTTTTTTCAACTGACCTTTGTATCCAGACCATAAGTATAATACCTCCTCTATTGATCCAAGACTATAAATCGTTTAGAACACCTACTTTTTAGTATTAATCCCTGTCAGAACAGAACACCAGAGTATTCAGTGGCTATTGATGATAACATTTTAATTGCTGACAAAGTGTCATTACCCCCAAGGCTAGAACAACGCGTCTTAACCATATAGCAAAGCTTATATTACAGGGAACTGACTAATGTGTGGGACAGTTAGGATGTGTTGCTTTTGCCTTGGGATGATGCTGCTTTCCATGCTTGCATCAGCAGTTCAAATCCGAGGTCAACAGTGGTAATAATCACTTTGTGATGTGCAAAGCTAGTGTTTTACGTATTCCGACTACGATCACAGAATGGCACAGCATCATGCCCTAGTTGGTTCAAGATTCCTCCTACCTTTTCCACTCGAGTTTCAGATATTTTGACTGCTATGTTGGGGCGGGAGGTCAGCAAATCTGATAATCTAAATGTGAATTATTTTTTTAGAAAATGTGGTAGCAGCAGAAGCTTTACCCACTGGCTAGCAACACTATACAACCTTGTTTCAAACCTGACCATCATGAAATCAACTAAATAAATACATCTGATTCATAACAATTGAAAACATATTTTGTCTCCTTAATAAGCTAACACACGAACCAGGGGTGAAACGATACACCTGTGCCACGTATAGATACGATTCACGATACGCAGCCTACAATACGATACATAATTGATTCTCAGTTTAAAGAATAAGAAGGCAAACGACTAATAATTATTCATGACTGCTGAAGATTAAAGTAACTATAGGGTAGATATCGTTTTGTATCGATTCTTCGCCTCCTGTATCGATACGGCAAAAGCATCGATATATCGATGAATCGTTTCACCCCTAACACGCACCAATATTACAGTGTTCACAAAATGGATCACAGACGAGGCTAATGTTCATATAGCTTGGTCATGTGATCCAAATTTAGCGGACTACATTTTTTCATGACATTTAGTGATTAACCATGTGAAAACCTAAGCAGGGAATTCGCAGACAACTGCATCACACTTCCATTACTTGTATAATATTGGCTTGCCAATTTCGGTTGCTACCAGCCAATGTAGGAAAAAGCAGATGATAATTTGATTGCGTTCAGTTATGTAGTGTACAAGATCTGGCAGTGTGTCTAAGCAATGCTGCATCCCAGGGTGGAGTCTATTCATATATGTTGGATATTGGCTCAAATGTCTGCTTATTAAACTTACAAATATTATATTTATCGATTTCATGCAAACGGGTGTTGACACGAGGTTGCGTAAATTTGCTAGTCCCTTGGTAAAGAGACTACCCTATGCTATGGCAAATTCTGTTTTCAGAAGCATGGGATTTCTCTCCTGATTGGTATATTCCATCTACTAACTGTAGGTACACTTTTCGACCAATCAGAGAATCAGAATTCCATACAGACGTAAACTTTCAACCCCACATTTTCTTGTCTTGGATACATCGTTTTCACGGTGGCATTGAACAATACCGTATTTTCCGCCCTATAAGTCGCTCCTGCGTATAAGTCGCGGGAGGAGGAAATCCAGATAATTTTGGAAAATTCAACAGATAAGTCGCTCCTGCGTATAAATCGCTCCTGCGCACTTACCGTAATCACGTCTTTGACACCGCCGGCCATTGCATGCGACTTGCAAACGCTTTACAGTGACATAATTCGTTGTTTAAAATAACAAAATAACCCCAGTTCTGCATGCTGTATTTATTTGAGTACCGGTACATCAAAAGAACATGACGCAATAGCTGGGCGGCAAGTTCAAAGGACTTTGACTAGCAGCTTGGGTGGGAAAATGTGCTGAAATTTACAACGACTGAATTTAGAGACAGAAAGATTCTAAGATGTACATGCCGAATAATAAAGGAAATACAATGGCAATCGTTATTTCAATATTTTTTTTATTTATTAATAACAACAAATTTTAACACATATATAACTAAATATTATTTGATTATTTAATTTGATAATCTTATAGTCTAATACTTACGTGTACCGTATGTAAGTTTCCAGCAATTGGCTTGCCGGTATACCGGTAGATGCATTTCGCTAAAGCACAGCATCACTGCGCATCAGTCACAGTCGTTAAAAAAATTTATTTATCGTATAAGTCGCTCCTGCATATAAGTCGCACACGTCATTTTTAAGAGAAAAAAAACGAAAAAAAGTAGCGACTTATACCCCGGAAAATACGGTAAATGCTGATGAATGGTCAATTCATGGCAGGATCTATTAAAAATTAATGCAGAAAAGTATGAAAGCAATTACTGTAATGGAGAATTATCAGCCGATATAACTATGGAAGGGAAGCATGATGCACGTTCTAATCCAGAACTGATAATTCGGTGGGGGGGGGGGGGATTCACTCCTCCATTTCAGAAATAGAGGGGATTTTGTAAATAAAGGGTGGATTCAACATAGTTAAATTGTAAAGCAAAAATTTGACAGGCCATATTAGGTAAACAGGCATGAAGCCGGTGTGACTAATTAACATTTAATTGTTCTCTGTTGTGATGATTGTAAAGAAACCAGTGCTCTATTGAATGTGTGTAAGCGTCTGCGATCATTTGACAAAAAAACAATGCCCTTTGTTGTTTTAACAGTGTTTAAATTCGTGACAATTATAAATCGTGAAAGTAATCAAAGCTTTCTCAGAGTTCAAGTTGGACAATACTGTAAAATCATTAATATTCCATAATAATAATAACTGCTATTTCAGTACATGTGATTTTGAGCAGGACACCACAGTATCAGTAGACACTTTTTAACCCTTTACCTCATGTAAGGACTTTTGGATGCCTCTACCCCATTCTCATGGAAGCGCTGGTGTATGCATCAACCCAATTAGCATACAATCGTGTTTGGAAGCCTACAGTAAACATCAGCCATTTTGAACTGGTTTTCATAGCGACACCTTCGGGGAAGACCCCCTATTAGAAACTACAGGCATGGAGGCCGCCGATTTGGTTAAGCAGTTTCTTGAGTTTGGATGATTAGAATTATGACTATGATGGCTTCATTAAGTCAGATATAGGCTCCTATGTTGATGAAGACGACACTGATTTTTTATATTATTTATACAACGAACCAGTAGATTTAGAGGTTTGAAAGGGTCAGCTACAGTTGGTCACAGCTTCACAGACTTGACAATGAACAAGTTCTCTCAACATTTAAAAACCTGTATGTAAAAAAAAAAATCATCTGTGAAAAATAATTATACAACTATAAAGATCAGATTTTCTTAAACGTATCTATAGATTACAGTGTACAAAAAAGGTAAACTAGTTAAAATTTATGTTGAACTTAACATATACTACACTGCTCAAAATTTTACAGGCAGGCTTATGCACATCGAGCCACTTAGGTAACTGGTCTTCTCTTTATAGTACACTGCACTGTGTGGCTTGGGCAAATGCATATTGACAGCCTACACAGCAACAGACTCTGTGAGGTATAGGGTTAAAAGAGAGTAGAAAATTACTTCAACTTGTAAAAATGAGTCTGCAAAAAATGGTACCCCAAAAAAAGTGTTCCTATCAAAATAAGTGTTTACAAGTGACTGAAAATATGTTGCCTACATTTATTAAACGTCTTGAAAGTTACTTAGTGTTTACTGGTAGTTTTTCCCTTGTAGTTACTTCATGTTGAAAGTGTTAGGCATGGTTGCTGTTGATAGTGGAGAGAATGTCAGGACCAGAGCTTCCGGGTCAGATACGTGTGAAATTCTGAAAGGATGCACCCTTTCTCCCTATAACGGGTCTCTGTGATGCACCTTGTTTTCCCCTTTTTATAGTTTGTTCAGCCATATCCAGTCTGTGGAATAGCTAAAGGCTAGACTTAAGTAAACAGACATGAAGCCAGTGTGACAAATTAACAGTTAATCCTTATCATTGTAATTATCTTGTGAAAAGGACTGCCCCTCTGAAGGCTACTCTGGTGTGACTTCAAAGAAAGCAAGTTCTATTGAGAGTGTATGTAAGCACCTGCAATTGATCAGCAAATAAACGACGCCTGTTTTTGTTGTAATGGTGCTCAAATTAAATTGGTGACGTGTAGTGCTGGGACGATTTATTGCTGCATCAGTGTATCACGATTAAAAATCTGCCAATTCACATATCAACATGTACAAACTAGTATTGATTTCCATCAAAAACCAGGTGTTTGGTAGGAAGTTTAGTCTAATCCCATAGTTGGTCTCCAGTCAAGAGTATTCAAAGCATAATATAAGACCTAAAAAGGTTGGCAAATTGATCTTTCGTGTGTGTATATTGACCAATCAGCAAATGCCTTGCAAAGCAACAATTTGCACAGGAGCAAGCATGGGCGAGGAAGGAGAGATTGTCAATATTTCCAATCTGACATGGTCAAAATCTTCGTGTGGGACCATTTCGGACACCGCATATGTGCTGAATGGAGTCCGAAATACAAGAAAATTGAAAGCAATATGTGAAGTCTGTAGAGCTGTCCTTAACCATACTGGGAACGCAACAAATATGCAAACCCATATTGCTCGACTTCACCCAACAATTTCCAATTCGAAAGCTAAAATACAAAAATGAAAATAAATCTGAACAAGTTAGACAAGTGGTTGGATATGGTCAGCATAATATTGCTGAAATATTTGGAAGGCAAAATAAATATTCATCTAACAAACAATGAACTCAGGCAGTTACATGCCAAACAGGAATTTTCATTGCTTCTGAAGCGAGGCTTCTGTCAGTAGTTTAATGCACTTCAATATGCGCTACTTCTGAGTTCAGAGGTATGTAGGTGTGACTTGTAGGAGTGGTCTGAACTAGTTAAATAATAAGCTGATAATCACATTATTACTCCGCATTAAACACTTGTAGTTCTGTAGTTCTTTTTTTTCTTCCCATTAATGATTCATTGCTTGTTAAATTTGATATTTTTAAGCTAAAAGTTATGTGTTCAACATTTTTTAGTCAGTAATCATTGATTGAACTCCACTAAATGTCACTAGGGGAATCATTTTCTCATTAGCATTTATTACTCTGCATTAAACACTTGTAGTTCTTTTTTTTTTTCTTTCCTCTATTGATTCATTGCTAGTTAAATTTGATGATATTTTTAAGCTAATAGTTCTCTGTTCAACATTTTCTAGTCAGTAATCAGTGATTGAATTCCATTAGATTTCACTAGGGGAATCATTTTCACATTAGCCTTTATTCATGTTTTTTACATTTACTAACCAGATATTTCACAATGATATCGGGATATTTTAGTCACGAGTCTCAACCCCTATAGTTAATTGTTTATGGCTTAGGAGAAGAAGATTTCTCTTGAAGTTACTTTATTTTCTTTTTTTAAATAAATGTAACAAAAAACTTTATGTATTTATTCTTCATTCATTAATTATTACATTTTAATATAATGGCACATATTTACAAAAAAAATACCATGAAGAGTACAAGTGCTTGTATAACCAAACACATGCTCATGATATGTATCGTATCATAACACCCGTATTGCAATATGTATCAAAGGATCATATCGCCTCATACACATATCGTCCCAGCCTTAGTGACATGTATGTAATTCATAAAAGTAATCAGAGCTTTCTCATAGTTTGATTTGGACATTATTGTAAAATCATCTATATTCGATAAAAATAACTGCTACTTAAGTACATGTGATTTACACTTGGGCAATATCGGTAACAGTAGACATTTTTTTAATGTGAGCATAAAAAATGTCGACTCTTAAAAATGAGTTGCAAAGATCTGTTTTCATTTTTCGGGAAACTGACTTGAGCTGAAAATCACACTAAAGCTAATAAAAGGCAAAAAATAGATGAAAGTGAGAGCACAAGTGAAGACAATAAAGAGAACTCCAACTGGAATATATATATTTAATGCTCACTCCATCTCGACTACAGTGAAGGTCATGGATTAAAATAGCGGCAGAACTATGTACATGAAAAATTACAGACCAAGTGGAAGAAGCAGTTCTCATGGTTGAAAAAAGTTGAATCGGATGTTACATTAACTCTTTACCTACTACTGATGTGTTTATCTGCTGCATACAATTGCCTTGCCTCTGCAGTGAGTGAAAAATCTGCTTGTAAACAAGCACTGCTATCTGCCATAGCATTGCCGGTTATGTGCTCAAGACCTCAGTGTCAGATAGATCCGCTCTGTATGTTCATGTAACAAGCGATCTAATTCATTATTAACTCATTCAGCCCCAACACTGTTGTCAGTATCACTGCTGTTATGCCCCAGCAGCACTAAACTGTGTCTAGCTGCTTGTGCCCCAAACAGTTTTTAGCTACTTATAAAATTTTGTCAACATCATGCACATGCATTCATTCTTACCTTAATTTCTTCGCTTATATCCCATAAAAATCCATGAAATTTCACCAGTTATTCAAAATAAATGTATCTACACAGTCATATATTTTTTTTGTTATTTGTCCAAGTCATTCACAAGTTATTTATGCACTGTTTACAAAATTATGTGCATTATCATCGCTGTCATTATCCTCTTCTAACAACTATTTAGTCTCAGATTATTTCTACGTCTGAGTTTAAATCTTGTAAAATATGCAACTAACTGTCTAGCATATCTTTCCTCTGCTTCCTCAATATTTTCAAGATCAAATCCAAGAAACTCCTCATTTTCATTCTCATAGTCCTCGAATATCGGTCAGAAATCCGCCATTGTTTACAATTTTTCATGAATGAAACGTGTAGTAAAACCACTGCCAATTCGTAACCTTAGCTTATGAATATTTAATATTTAAATAAAGAAAAGTAAAGTCATTTCTCATTGGTTCAGTATTATCAGATTCTTGGGGGCAAAAATACTTGTGTGACCAATCTGAGACATTTTTACTACCAACCCATTCACTACGACTATATGCAGAATCAGCCAATGACTGCAGTAAACAAACCACGAGTATGAATGGTTAATATGTGCGGTTGTTGGCAATGGAAACAAAGGCTTTTGCCAGTGATTCAGAATCATGATTTTCAGATATTTAAGAGGAAAAAATTTGATGATGTTGATTTAGGAAGTGTTGGCAGTGACATTTAATTATCATCTTTGTCCAGTCTGTCGGAAATTGAGATAGAATCTGATGATGAAGACTGCATTGTGGATAAGAGAGCCACGTGCTCTGCAAGTCGCCGAGTTCAATGAAAGTGTTGGTCCTGCTTTCATTTTGGATGAGAGGAAAAAAAGAGATTTCTTCTTTAAAAATTTTCCCCTGGTATTAAATGAAAGAACTGTCTGAAACTAACAACTATGCATTAAAATGTATGAAAGAGAAGTCCAACAATGTTTGAAAGAAAAAGGCAGCAAGAGGTGTCCATAATGTGCAAGCAGTGTGATGTTCATCTTGGTGCTTTTAGAAATATCATCAACAGCAACTTGAGAACATAATGACCAATTAAACATTTGTAAATAATTATGTGTAGAAGTCTGACATAACTTTGCATAAAACAACGACAGACAAATTATAGTTTTACAAATATCGTGTTCTGTGTTCAAATTCTTGGATTTTTTTAATCAATCTTGTGGAAATCATTGGGATGAAAGAAAGACACCGACAGAAAGTAGTTATAACTTTTATATATGCAAAGTGTTAGGATATAAATAATTTATAAGGAGAATGACTAAAAATAATTGGCCCATATCCCCAAATCATTAGCTAAAAAGTTGTAATTTGGCTGCAGCAGCATCAGCTCTGGTAGTCAGGCCACAAATTGGCTGCAGTAGTGACCACAGCAGCTTGGCAGAGCAGTGAGTCATGACGGCATCACTTGTTTCATGACAGCATCACTTGTTTCTCTCTAATGTGATCTTGTGAGGGTAAGAATATAATCCAAATATGTAATAAAATAATGATCATGTACTTTTTCATTTTCCTTTGTATCCTTTTGAAAGTGAGGGACTTGCGACTTTGTCAGAAACTCTCAGAAATAGGATGGGGACTCCTAAGTTCAGGAGTGAGGAGTCCAGGACTCCATCATGCAACTCTGTTGAAAGCCCTGAATGTCTTTTACTAGCAATTTGGAATCCGAGTTTTCTGCTTTTTCAGAGGACAAAATTCATGATAGTGAATTAGGGAATGTTTGCAGTGATATTGAAGTATCTTTGTCCATCTGTTGGAGATTGAAGCAGTTCATTGAAAGTGTTGATCATACTTCAGTTTTTGATGAGGAAAAAAAAGGAGATTTCTTCCTGAAATATTTTCCCCTGGCATCAACTGAAAGAACAGTGGCTGAAACTAACAATTATACAGCAAAATGTATGAAAGAGAAGCCCGATTCTCTCTGGAAACCCACAATACTTGAAGAAATGCTGGCCTCACAACGCATATATCCAGTAATGCCAATCTTGGTTCTTCCGACATATACTTTAGCTTGGTGATCTACGTGGCCTTTCTAGACACTGTCCAAGTATTTATGTGCACAAATTTGACCTATAACTTGGTATAAAAAGAAAGGAACAAATTTTAGAGTTGCAGTGTGGTTGTATACTCGGTTAATATGAAATGAATTTTCATACAGATCTTAATGAAAGTTCCATGGATATAAAATTCACACAGATGGAAGGTAGTTATAGGTTTTATATATGCATGGATTTAGTATATAAAATCTGTCAATTATAAGGAAAGTAAAAAAAAAAAAAAAGACTATATGCCCAGTTCATGAGATGAAAACTTGTCATTTCGCTGCAGTAGCATCAGCCCCCCCAAACCAGCTGCAGTAGTGACTTCGGCAGCTAAACTCCCTAAGCCGTTAGTGTTCGCAATACTTTGATTAATCACTCTTTTTGTTTCTCATTTTAGCTGATATCCAAAGATCTTACATTTCTTGCCTTGAACTCTGATCATCTCATCTATGTCATATCAGGTAAGCTCTCCTTTTACTGCACCTATTTGTCCTCCACTATTGGGAGGAAACCTATCATTTTTGCATAGAATGACAAATCAGATCGGATAAACCAAGATAAAATTTAGTTCAAACAAACTTGGAATATAATCATAGTAAGTTCTTCCAGAAGATTCCATTCATTTTGAATTGCAGGAGACAGTAGGGGCCAACCATTTAAGCTTCTTTTGGGGGGGGGGGGATGCCTGTGATTTTCTTTTGAACCGGGATATTTGTTTCTCTTTTACTGCAAGACAATTTATTTTGTTGAAGTACTATAATGGGGTTCTTTTTTCTATCTAAATCAGAGCCAGAATATTTTGGGAAGTTATTTGTGGGCCTGAATTTTGTTCTAAAATAAAATCACAGCCCCCTCCTCTAGTAGGAAAATTGAATGGTCTTTCCCTTAATAGTGAAGAAATTACTATTCCTTTTAGTATAATGGGGAAACCATTATAAAAAAAATTAAACAGATAGAATATTGTTCAAGGAGCAATAGCTGCAGTGCCAGAACTTTTGAAAATTAGGCCCATTTTATATTATTTATCTGGCTTATGAATATGATAATTAAAAGGTTGGGTGTGTTACATACTTTTTAAATGTTGTCCTTTCACTTTTTGCCAGAATCCAGAATCAGATGCCAAATTTTCACACTGCCTGTTGTGATTTAATCTCAGGTAAGTACCAATTCATTAGGTTTCTGAAGTGGCAACTTACAGTACAGCTCGCATGATTTTTTGTTTCTCCGTGCATCAAAGTGGGGGTGGAGAGGATTAAGAAAAGTCTCCACAATCTTCCCGTGCGTCATTATGGACCTGCCACGTCTCTCTCGCAGATAATAGCTTGGCACAGCACACCTCCTTGCTGAGTTGCATCTGACAAACACTGTGGAGTGGACATTGTGTTGATAAAGTGGGTGTAATTTACTGTTTATGACCCCAGCAAGCATGTGCTAAATAGTTCCATTGAGAGAGAGAAAGCATTGTGGGGCACAGAGTTACCAACATCAATGCCCTTATAAATCGACTGAGGTTTTTTTTCTGCCTCCAAATAAAATTGTATATAACATTAGTCTAATGCTATGGTGCACAAACTTTATTAATACTATATATTGAGTGAAACAGCCAAGTGTGGGGCACTTTTTTGTGTGACTCTACTGGCCATAGACCAGAAGAGCTTATGGGATGGTCTTTCATCCGTCCGTCCATTAGCACAAGTTTGTTATAACTACTTGGAGGATTGCCGCTTGTACATCCATGGCCACACAGCAGCCATCTTGTTATTGCTACTCATCATGAACAGAAAGTCATATTGATATGGGGGTTTTACCAGAATTCTTATAATGTCATGTTGGTCATAAATTAAAAGGCTGCTGATCTGATGTCATATGGCTGCCACTGCTACCATCTTGAGAATCTTGTTATCACACTACTGCTGAATGGATGGTCATATTAACATTGGGTTTTTACTAAAAGGCTTAAGATGTCTGGTTTATCCTAAATGAAAATGGTGTCACTAAGACATCCAGTATGGCCACCACAATGGCTGTCTCGAAAATCATGGCACTACTACTCCTGAATGAATGATAATATCAGCATGGGGTTTTTACTCGAAGACATCTTGTGATGTCTAGTTGGTTGTAAATGAAAATGGTTCCAATCTGACATCCAGTGTGGTCACCACAATGGCCATCAGGAAGACCTTGTGATGTCAAGTTGCCTTAATGGAAATGATGTGAATCTGATATCCCATGTGGCCATCATGGCAGCCATCTTTAAAATCTTATTCTTACTCGTCCAAAACGGAAAGTCATATCAACCTGGGGTTTTCAACACAAGACTTCATATAATGTCTTCTTTTTCCTAAATTAAATTTGTGCTGATCTAAAGTACAATATGGCCACCATGGTGGATATCTTGAAAATCTTGTTATCACTACTACTCTTAAATGGAAAGTCATTTCAACATGGGGGTTATCATCAGAAGAGTTCTATGGCAACTAGTTGGTCCTAAATGAAAATTGTGCAAATTGACTGTCAATATGGCCATCATGGATGGCTATATCAAACATGGGTTTTCACCATGAGACTTCTTACGATACACAGTTGGTCTTGGGTGTACATACATAATGTCGGCCACTTTGGCTGACGTGAAAATCTTGCTGTCGCTACTTCCCCCGAATGGATGGTCATTTTGGCATAGGGTTGTCACCAAAAGACTTTTAATGATGTTTACTTGATCCACAATGAAAATGGTGCCAATCTGACATCGAATATGTCCACCACAGCAGTTCATTTTAAAGTCATGGTAATGCTGAAGAACATCAGAGATGGTTTCAACACTTGGCAGTTACGAGGAAGAAATGTCTTGTCTTGAATTCCTGGAAAATTCTTTTCCCCCAGTAAAGCGTCAGTTCTTTTGGGGGACTTGTCGTTTTTCTAATCATACGTTATCGGAACCATAGGCAATTTCTTTAATCTCAAATATTTAAGAATAATAAATGCATTGCTTTTATTGTTATTGTGTGATATATTTAGAATAAAAGTCACTAAAATCTTGACATGCAAAATTGGGGGGAACTCTTGTGCTAGTTAAAGGAAAAACTTGAATGCAAGTTTAGTCAATTGTATAACAAGTTTCTTGGTAAGAGAGGGTGGATGTAGATTGTGAGTGGTTGCCGAGAATTGATTAAAAGGAGTAATTGTGAACTAGAGATTTTGTTTTCAACCAAATGTCAAATGAAAATACAGTGTATCAGATTATCAGCATCTTATGAGAGAAAAAGAGGGAGAGACAGTGCACAACAAATGCATTAACAGAATTCAGTTTAAAATACCCCAAAACGTGTAATTTTTTTAATTTCAAAACAGAGTTTTAACATGCAGAGATATAAAAAAAATATGGCAGTCATATACTGAAGAGAGAAGTGAAGATGGATATGTGCTTGCTGAATTAGTTAAAAATGAAGACCATTTTGTGTGGAAAATTTACATTTTGGGCAGTGGGGATCATTTTCTTTACTTCAAAATGAACAGAGCTGGTGATAATTGGTTATTTGAAAATTTGATTTCAAAAACGAGTTTTAACGTGTGGAAATCAACATGGTGGACAACACTCAAGCAGCAAGTTACGGCAGTGATGTGGATGCCAATTTTGATGAAAATGTAGACAATTTTGGGGTGAAAATGTATGTTTTAGGCAGTGCAGATTGTGACTGACCTTGACAAAATCAGCAGAGATGATGATACTTGGTTAGTCGAAAATTTTATTTCAAAACTTAATTTTAACGTGTGTAGGTCAAAATGGCAAACAGTACTGAAGCAGCAGTGATGTGGCTGCCGATTTTGATGAAAATATAGACAATTTTATTATGACAATTATGAAGACATGAATGCTTTTCAGGCTAACTGGACATTTTGAGAACTTCTCATAAAGTTCGCACAAGTACCAATGTTGGGTGTGTACATAATAATATGAAAATTTACTGCATTCCTGGAAATGGAGCAAAATAAACACAACAGAACTCTGATGTTATTAAAATAGAATTTATTGTGGAATAAAAACACTGAACCAAAATGAAAAGCTTTGTCTACTTACCAGTAAGGATCATTCTGTTTGCTCTACAATTCTCATGCGAGTAAATTTAATAAAATTCCAATAACTTTTGACATTCTTGATGGATTTTTATTATTTTGTCACATTCTTTAAATGGCGTTAAATTCACCACATTTCATACAGTTACATATAGGAGATAACATGAATATTGCAGATAGGAAAATTGCATTGAAAGTAATTTATTAAAAGAAAATGTAAAGCATTTTTTTTTTTTACATAACTTTACATTCAACTTAAGTTTTTTGGTCTTTAAATTTTCAGTGAAAAAATGTGACCTTAAAGAAAATGTTATGCTTTTTAAAATGGTTTACAACATTGAAAAATTATTTGAAAAAATTGTCCTGTAAAGCCAGATTGGCCAACGTCGCTGCATTCTCTCATGCTGCTATACCACTGACTGAAAAAATTAACAGTTCTACACAACTGCTTGTCTTATTGGGCTTAAGTATGAAAAGGGTTAATTGCTGGGTTATAATTGGGGCTGTTAAATAGGATGCTTCTAGTCAGATGTGTTCATGTCAGGGGTAAAGCTAGACTTTAAATTTACGAAGAAGTGACTTCTTGTGGACGGAATAGGGAAAAGTGACAGCAGAGCAAGAAACACAGTGTGTATATGTGTGTGTGTGTGTATATATATATATATATATATATATATATATATATATATATAGTGAAACTCCGCTATAACACGAATTCTGATATAACGCGATCGTGGCGTGGCTCCCAAAATTTCATATATTCATTCGCACATGAAATTTTTTTTTCTTCAAAGTACGAGAAATAGTGTATCAAATGTATATATTATAGTATCATTTTGGGGAAGAGATCGCGTATGAATTCGAGTATAATACGTTGTGGCGTGGTTCCTGAAATTTTATATACATGTACCTGTATTTTTCTCGTACACAGAAAAATATATAAAAATTTAAGTACGAGAAATAGTGTATAAAAAGTTTATTATCATTTTGGGGAAGAGATCACGTATGAATTCGATCGTGGCGTGGCTTCTGAAATTTAACAATTTCACCAATTTCTTGAAGTGTTGTGCCAAAATAAACATCGGAAATGTTACTTATTACTGATCCATGAGTAAAGCCAGTAAGTCTTCTTTGTGTTTGTCTTCAATTCATTCTGTATACAATCATTGCTCAAACAATAGCCGACATGTTTTTCTTCTTTAACTGCGTACACAACCGATCATCAGACAATGTGGTGGTTGATAAAAGATTCTCACGATTTAATAAACATCATCCTGTAACAACCAAGTGCCAGACAATGCGGTGGTTGATCAAAGATTGTCATATGTGGGCACTTATGTAGAGACTGAGCTTGGGCGGCAAAATCAAAGATTGTCATATGTGGGTGCTTATGTAGAGACTGAGCTTGGGCGGCAAGATCACAGGGAGTTCAAATAACCACTCTCTGTTACTTGGCATTGAACAAGGATTAAACTCGTGGCTCAATCAAAGGGTTCTCATGTGGGAAAACAAAGACGGATCGATATCAGATAGTAAACAGTGTTGCTACCCTATTCATGCTCTATTCTTCCTTGAAGTATCATTGATCTACTTTGCAAGTGTGGAGGGGTTTAACTGCCCCACTGTGACACATGCAGAAATAAAAAATCTTGTGCAAGTTGTACTGTACCAGTCTCTATCATGTCGTCTTAACACTCCTTACACAGCATAACACCATTTTCATTCATTTATTTGTTACTGAGTTGTGTGTAACATATTTAATACAAGAGCTAGACTGGCATGAGTAGCTACATAGTCCTATTTCACAGCAGTGAAGTGGTATTTTATATTTTAATGTTTTATAAGTACAACTCCATACTAGTATTAGTAACTCGATATTCAAGCAAAGGGATTCTCTGTTTTGTTATGGAACATTTTGAGTTTGTTGGTGCGTTTTTAAATCGGTATTTAAAAAATGGACACTACCTTTTCATCAATTGCACAGGACTTCTGCAGAGATCAGGAAAGTATATCAGCAAGTATTTTTTGCTCAGCATGCCTCAAGGCCAAGTGAGCTATGGTATGGCCCTGCATGCATTGAGTGTCCATCGACAATGGCTGTTTTTTGACATTGCAGAAACCACTGGACCAATTTCATCCAATCTTGGCGTGAGGCATCATGACATGAGGACCATCAAATTTGTATCAATCGTGCCAATCTGCTGTCAAATGTTGCTGCCATTAAAGAAAATAGAAAAACTTTATATAAAAAAACTTGTTTGTAGTATTATAGAAAAGCTGAACAGATTTTGGACATGTTTAACTGAAAGCATCTTGGCATAAAAGTCTTTTGAAGTTTGTACAAGTAATGATGTTGATCCACAAATATGGCAACTGTTACTAAAAATAAAAAACTTTAAACAACTTCATCTCAAAAACTACCACACAGAATTTGATGAAGTTTAAAAAAGCATTCTGGCATGAAGAGCTTTTCAGTATTGGACTTAATAATGATGCTTAAACCAACAGAGAAAAGAAGAGAAACATTGAAAGAATTGTTTCAAAACCTATACCTCAACAGGATCCAAAGAAATTTGTATTATTGTGCTGATGTGCTGTAAAACCCCAACTCATCATCATCATCATGTACAGAAAGTATCTTACTGACCTTATTTCCTGGTCAACTGCTCTTGCATTTGGCTGTTAGGCAGATGCAGGGGTGGACAGATCACTGATATGTGTGATAGTCTGATGGGCTATGAAAAGGGGAAACTCGGGTAGCCCATAGCAAAATTTGGAAGTCTACATTTTTTCAGTGGAGAAACATTTCAGTTGAAGAGTGATGGTAGCCAAAGTTGGTTAACTTGTGGTTTATTTTCTTCAGCAAAATGAATATGTCTGAGAACATTAAGACAAATGTGATTATCCATATTCGTTTTGTTAAAGACAAGTAACCACATGTTAAGGGACGTAGGCATTCCTCGGCTTCCACACCTCTTCAGCCAACTGATATGATGCACAACAGTTTGAAAAACTAGACCACTTGATTGTGCATGGATGTTCTTCAGCAAGGAAAGAGGCATTACAGTAAGTATAGTACGTCTAAAGCAATTGGACTTTAATCTGTGCACAGTGTCAATATGGGCTGCCATCTGTGCGAGATATTCTTTAAACCTGGACTTCTGGTTCCAGGGTTGACTGACTGAGGATCATGTGTCACAGTGCCACTTCTTCAAGCATCAAGACTTTGACTCATCCTTATAAATATCAGGGGTGACGTCTTGCATTGTAGGAATGTACCTCAATGCTGTGCTGTAGTTTGTATTTAATGCTTTAAAAGAAAATGTGGTCGGTAGTCCTGTGTGCTTGAGAACCTCACAGTAAAGTAGTCCGAAAACAAAATCTGATTTCTAATTGTATTGAATTAAATCATTATTCGATTTTATTGAATTAAATCATTATTCGATGAGATGTTACTGTCTGGCATCAAATACTTAAACAGTTTTAATTGTAATGTGTAGCAGTCATAATTATATGGCATGATTTAATATAATGTCTCCCTTTCTTGCAGATATATTTATTTCATACGACGACGAGGTAAGACTTTACAATGTTATTTGAGCATAATATATTGCCATCAAAATTCAGCAGTTTAAAAAAAAGTGAGCAGCTGTGAGGACTAGAAGGTTGGATAGGAATGACTTGGATAGAACCTCACACAAAAATTAGTATACTCACTTTTTTGGTACATAAGTGGTTTTGTTATTAATGGTAAACGCTAGGGGTGAAATGATTAATCAATATATCGATGTAATGATACTTTTTCCAAGTCAATACCCATATAGATATATGAGGTGGAGAATCTATACAAAACTACACTTACCCTATACAAGTTACTTTAATCTTCAGCAGTTGTGAACAATTATTAGTCGTGTGCCTTTTCGTTCTTTTAAATGAGAATTCATCTGAGAAAAACTATTGACAACACCAACTCGCCTTCTACAAATTAACGAACACAAGGTGACTCATATTTTTTACTAAAATATTTGGCTTATATGCAAGTATATACGGTAACTTTGATTGTGTGAAAGGTTGTTTTCTGGAACTTATTCTTTCTGTGATCCTTCCAACACCAGTTGTAAGTAATTACAAATTGAGACCAATCTGCTCTCCCTCTGGTAAACATTCATTAGTACTGAAGAGAATGAAGCACTTGTACGAGCTTGATTTAAATAAATGGAGAAAAAAAAGAACTTTTGTTAGAAAGTATGGACTTTCATTGAACAAAGTTGGCAATGTTCTCATCAGAACATACTTTTTATTAAAGAAAAATGTTTGTCAGCCCTGAACCAGCACTTGTCATTTAGAGTTGGGCGAGAAAATTTTCAACTCCAGGGTATCGTATCTATATGGAACTTGGTCAGGGTGTTCCTTGTATTGTTGTGACCCTCCCCAAGAATAAATCGGGTCACAGTGACCTGCTTTTCTTGCACAGATTACTTTTGATATGCTGGTTATCTCCAGCATCAGATGAACACCAGTGTACAGGGGAACTTGATTGTCTGTCTGACAACTCGTTTTCCTGCACTTCTCCGAAAGTGTTTGGGATATTGCGATAGTCCATAGGTGTGTATGTGTAGTCATACGAACCTGTAATGCCCTTGAACTCTACACCGTTAAAACTTGACACTAGAAACCTGGGTCAGTGATAGTCCTATTGGTAAAGAGTCTGAAATTTGTATTGGATCTTGATGGGCGGGTTGGACTCGGGAGGTAGGTGTAATTTTTTCTTTAAAATAACTAGTTTTTTGTTTACCTCTACTGGTTGTAGCATGTGGGATGGCCTGTTGTCCAGTGGCCATCTTCTGACTTTTATTTGTCCATTGGCACAAGTTATCACTACTCCTCCTCAACTACATGGCAGATTACCATGAAACTTTACACATTCATTCCAAGGTCTAGTTGGTCCTAAATGAATATGCTAATTTTGAACCCTGCAGTAATCATATTAAAAATTTTGTTATTGCTACTGCTCCTGAATGGATGGTCATATCAACATGGGGGTCTCACTAAAAGACTTCACATGATGTCTAGTTGGTCCTAAATGAAAATGGTGATAACCTGACATCTAACATAGCTGCCATGGCAGCCATCTTGAAAATCTAGTTACCACTTTTCCTCCTGAACAGAAGGTCATATCAACATGGGATTTTCACCAGAATTCTTATAATGTCTGGTTGGCCCTAAATGAAAATGGTTCTGCCCAAATTCCAATATGGCCACCAGAACTGCCATGTTGAACATTTTCTTGCTAATCCTGAATGGATGGTGATTTCACTAAATAATATAAAAAATTGTGCCAAGCTGATAGGGATGAAACGATTCATCGATATATCAATCCATCAATACTTTTGCCATACAAGAGGTGAAGAATCGATACAAAACGATATCTACCCTATATAGGTTACTTTAATCTTCAGCAGTCATGAATAATTACTAGTCGTTTGCCTTCTTATTCTTTAAACTGAGAATTGATAATGTATCATATTGTATGCTGTGTATCGTGAATTGTATCGATATGCGGCACAGGTATCCACAGTGGCCATCTTGAAGATCTTGTCGCTACTCCTTCCAAATAGGTAGTCATATGAACATTTAGTTTTCACCAGAAGACTTCTTATGTTGTCTAATTTGTACTAAATGAAAATGGTGCTAATCTAACATCCAGTATGACCACCATGGCAGCCATCTTGAAAATTGTTATTGCTATTAAAAGGAAAGTTATATCAAACATGGGGTTTTCACCAGAAGACTAATCATGATACCTAGTTGTTCCTGAATGAAAATGGTGCAGATCAGACCTCAAAGAGACTGTTCCTTATTTTTTACATTTTTTTATTCCATTTTTTAGAATTGTCATGTGTAATTAGTAACACGAGTGTCAACAGATATCAAACTGGGTCATGCCTCTAGGTCTTTCTCTCTGTCACCACCACCACCACCAACACCAAACACACACACCAGATACTTGGAAACTATTGATATCCCAACCTTATAAATATATATACATGGGGCATGAAAGGAAAAAAATACACATATGACTCTGACCAGGAGTCCATCCCTACTCCCAGTGGACTTTGCCCTTAAGGTCACAACTTATAAACTTTTGAGATCCAGAACCTTTAAGCATATACTAGTATACAATTATTGATCATGAAAAAAAACAAACAAGAGACCTGGACCTGAGGTACATCCCCACCCCCATGGACTTGGCCATATACTTACTGGGCATGAAAAGAAACAAAATATGCAGCTGAAAAAAACAGGCAACTGACATTGGCCATTAAATCACCACACTATAACTACATGCTTACTTAATAGACGTGAAAAGACAAATGCACATACCCTAGTTTATCACTACTTAAACTTTTGGGGAGGAGGTCAAAACGGGTAAGTGTGGGGATGTTTGTTGTACAAGCACTAAGTTCTAGATTTTATCAAAGAAACTAAATTGTCTTTTCTCCATGGAAAAACAGATGAACTAATAAGGAGTGCATTTCGTGTAAGTGATTTCTTTAATGCCGTTTTACTATTTTAATACTTTTTTACTATGTTCTTCTTGGGGTTTCCCCAGACCAATAAGGAATGGTGATAGATACTTGCCACCTTGCCTTCATTTTGTTACCATGCCTTGATTTCTTGGCATTATGCCTTAAATTTTGAAAACTAAGATCCAAATTGTAACAATTGAGCTTATGGTATGGTCCAGCATTCATCATCCATCTGTCGGCAATTGCTTGTTAGCACTCTGGAGTCCATATTACTGATCAGATTTTGATCAAAACTTGGAATGTGGGCTTATATCATCAAAATCTCTGACAAGTTTGACAATGAGCGAGACCCAGGTGATATTGCATCTGATGAGCTAACTTTGTTTACCCTGGGTGCCATATTTCTGATCAGACTTGGAATACACATTTTTATATCATCAGTATTTCGGATGAGTTCAGTGACAAGTGAGATACACATATTAAAAGAGGTGACTTTGCATCTGATTGGCTGAACTTGTCACTCTGTAGTCTGTATTTCTGGTCCAATTTTGATTGGGCATGAGAATGTGTATCTCACATCTTGATCTTGGGAGATAATTTTTATCAGACTATAATAAAAAGGGTAAAATTGACATGATGTAAAGTTTGGGAGATAGTTCACATAGGTCAAGTTCTTACAATACTGCATAAGCTTGCTTAGTGAAATTGTCAGCTTTTAAGTTGTGTAAGCCAGGTGAGCGATAACAGATCCACTTGGTATATTTAGTTCCGTTTCATGTCTGTCCAGTAACTTTACAGCTGTCTTAAATGTCATAGACAGATTTCCTTTTTGTAAACTATTCTGAGGACAAAAATTTGCCAAAACTTGTTTTTAACAAAATTTATAAATATATTTTTTCTATAATGTACAACAAGACTAATTTATTTGGTAGTAATCTTCAAATATTTGAGCGAATAAGTCTCATCATAGCCTTATGCATGTAAAAAATCATTCCATATGTTTGTAGTTATGGTATCTGGTGGTATATTGTTCGTTGTAATTGATAATATTTTCCTCCTTCTTTTTGTAGATTGCCTTTGATCTGCTCCAAGAAGATTGACTCAAATTTAAAGGTTTGTTTTGCTTCATTGTAACCAGTATCTATTTTGTAAAATTGGCTTTGCTGAAGTTCAGTGTTTGAAGTATTAGTATCCAGTATTAAAAACTTGCAAAAGCCATACTATCATTGGGCAGCAGTTTAAATACTGTGTCCAAATATAAAACTTTGGAGAAAACTTGCATAGGGGTGAAACAATACGCCTGTGCCACACGTATCAATACATATTGTGATACACAACCTACAGTATAGTACTACCATCGGACCAGCCTGGGTCAGCTACTGTGGTGTGTCCTTGGGCAAGGCACTTTACTCCAATTGCCTCGGCACTAAATAACCAACTTGTGTTGCTGTGCAATAAAGCACCATAACCAAACAGTATAGTACATAATTGATGCACATATCAACTTAAAGGTTTTGTCATCTTTAGAAGGATAGCCAGCAGTAGGGTGGTGTCATTTCAGATATGTCAACATATTGGTCACATTTCCAATATGCTCGAGATGTGTAACTGAGATTACAGACAGACCTAGACTTTTCAACTGTTCTGACCCATTCATCCATGACAGGATAACCAAAATGCTTCCAAAAAGATGACCTGCTAGTTGGTGGTGATTCCAGTTCATCCTTTTTGGTCATTTCAGGCTACTCCATTTGATTGGATGCAGGACTCGTCTTCATCATCATGCCGTTTGTTTTGCATTGCATGAATGCATCACAAACATCTTGGTGACTAGGATTAATCAGTGGCCATTAGTTCCATCAACGCTTCCACAACCATACTTCAGCATGAACCACTTGCACAGAGAAAAAAGTTGTCTCTTACTTGGATGTAATAATTTTGAGAGAAGAAAAACATTTGTTCAAAAACTGTTACCAATTTCATGTCTTCAGTTAAATTTGGAAGGCAATATGGAGTCCTCTTCAAAACAAGAAGAAATATAGCAATTTCCTCTTTCAAGGAAAATGTTATCTTTTGTTTGCTTCCGATCCAATATGACTTGTATTTCACCTTCAATCTCCAAAAGTATTTACCTGGCACAATTATAGTCAAGCTGAGAATTATGTAATCCCTTTATACCATACAAATTTCAGACCATACCTTAATTGTCTGTGGAAACTTGTTGCTTGGAAACATGTAGTCATCAGCGGCAAGTGCAGTGTTAAATCCATGCTGTTTTTAGGGATGTAGCAGCCTTATGTACATGATGGGCTGTAGGGGTATGACGGAGACTCGTGCGTCAAGTCCTGTTATCTCGTCATGTATATTAGCCTGCTCCATCTATAAAATAGAATGGATTTAATATTGTACTCGCTGATGTCTATATGTCTATATTTTCCAAATTACAAAGGTTTGCATGGATAGACCAAGGTATGGTTTGAAATCTGTAAGGTGTGAAAGGATAAAATCTTATGAAAATTGTAATGTGCCAGGTAAATACTTTTAGAGATAGAAGGTGTGGTACAATTCACTATGGATCAGAGGCTGACTATAAAATGGGTCTCAGTGCAGGAGCGGAGATGACAAACAGCCAAATCCATCACATTGAACTTCTATAGATGCATGAGAAGTGCTGTGACAACTCTAATGAATTCTTTATTTAAAGAGTAAAAAGGCAAACAACTAGTAATTATTAATGACCGCTGAAGATGAAAGTAACTTGTATATACAAGATAAATATAGATTCTTTACCTTTGTATCAGTATGTGTATCGAAATGGCAAAATTGTTGAAGCATCAGTGAATCATTTCACCCTTGAACTCTCCTCATGATTATGCTTTTCCTTTTATTTCTATATACCAATTTAGTTTATCTAGAGAGTTTACTGTCCTGGCAAAATTGTTGAAGCATCAGTGAATCATTTCACCCTTGAACTCTCCTCATGATTATGCTTTTCCTTTTATTTCTATATACCAATTTAGTTTATCTAGAGAGTTTACTGTCCCAAGAATTATTGACAAGTTCGTGTTTAGCAGATTGTAATACATAGGTATCGATTGTCTACTTTTGGCTATGTTTGTTTTGCCTTTTTTGGATTAAAAATGGGGGACATAGCAAGCATCATATCAATGCATTGTTTTCAAGTTTTTTTGAAAGCCCTAAATGTGAAGCACAGTGTTCCAGGGAACCCATGTGTATTGAAGTTTTTTGAAGCAATCCAACTTCTTTATAAATGGATGTATCAAATGAAACTTAAAGTTTGGTAGAAAATGACCCATGTGCCAAATATTTGTATACTGTTTGTATATGTCTTTACTGCATTAGCAGAAAGTAGCAGTTTTATAGTATCATTCCAATGTTTAATGTAACCTTTTACAGAAACATTTTTCCTTATGTAGAGAAGCCTTGCATAGGAGTCATTATTTGCTACTACTAGTACTAATAATTAATATAATATTAATAACTGCTATTTGTTGTGAATATTCATATGTTGAATGTCAGAATTTTATTTACAAACTCGTATTCCACAGAATTTTTTTTCAAGAAAATTAAGATGTTGATTCATACTTGCGTTGTCTGGACACATTCTACTCCCTTGGCCTTAAATATGGATATTAATACTGTTGAAACCACGGTATTATGTACAGTAAAGATTTTGGCTCTCAGTCATGGTGCACAATGTACATTTTTGTGATTTTGTCTCGACTGACCAACATTAACATGCAGTTTGGTACAATTTATCTTTAAATAATTATCTGTATTGATCACCTTTTTTTTTTCATCCACAGATCTCCATTTTGACAAATCCTCATCGAACCATACTATGTAAGTTGTTTACAGATTGATTTATCATTACTATTTTTGTCCAAGGTTTTCTTTCTAATTGGTCAATATTGTCCCACCATGCCATTGGACATTTGTGGCCTATAGATGCTAAAAAAATTGAAAAAGTTGGCTACTATTTTTAGCTCACCTAGCCTTACGGT
Organism: Margaritifera margaritifera; assembly: GCA_029931535.1. NCBI lineage: Eukaryota > Metazoa > Mollusca > Bivalvia > Unionida > Margaritiferidae > Margaritifera > Margaritifera margaritifera. The sequence goes on from JAQPZY010001121.1 coordinate 571,308, forward strand.
CAGCGGAGTTCATGCTATGATCCATTATCTGATGTCTGTTCATAGTTGTTATTTACAATAACTTGTCAAAAACTGCTTGACCAATTTGCACAAGATTTTATAGGGGGCATTCTGGCATCTAGGCTTTTCAGATTTGTTAAATGGGTGCCATTCCATCATACAATATGACGACTGTTACAAAAAATATTAAAACCTTTATACAGTTTCTCAAAAAATGTTCTTCCGAAATTGACAAATTTAACGTGGTGTCCTGGCATGAGGGCCTTTCAGATTTTCAAATGGCACCATCAGCTAGCAAATATGACTGCCGTTACTAATGATGGAAAAACTTTTAAACATGTTCTTATACACTTCTCAACAGAATTTAGTACATTTTTACAGAAAGCATCTTGGCATAGAGAGCTTTCAGGTTTGTACAAATAATGCCATAAAAATTTAAATACCTTTAAAAGACTTGACAAAGACCATCCAACAGAATTTGACAGAAAGCATTATGGAATACAGGGCTTTCAAGTTTATGCAAATGATTCGAATCTGCTATCAGATGTGGTCACTACTACTAAAAATAGACAAACTTATCAACAATTTCTTCTCCAAAACTGTTGAATAGAATGTGACTAAAATTGACAGCATCCTGGCATGAAGACCTTTCAGATATGTACCATTTATGCTGATTCATCATCAAATATGGCAACCTTTCCTGAAAATAGAAACACTTTAAATGATTTCTTGTCCAAAACCGCAGAATAGAATTTGGTAAAACTTGATAGAAAGCATACTGACGTGGAAACTTTATATATTTATGTAACAGATGCCAATCTGCCATCAAATATGGCCACTGTTAGTAAAAATTAAACATAAAAGCATCCAAGTAACTCCTCGAAAACCGCTTAACCCTTTAGCAACTGCAGCTGTTGTACAGTTTCACTACTCCTGTTGTCATATCAGTTACTGAGGCTGATTGCTAGGCTGAATATTAGAGCGTCATCACAGCTGACTACATAAACTGACAGTTAAAACATGGTTACATTTATTTTCATTATTTCATTATTTATTGCTTGATTTTAATGAAATATAAAAACAGCTTACCATGTATAGTGTCTGTTATTGATATATTTAAATATTCACATATTCTTATGTCCCATCATACAAGAAATTTTGATCCCAAGAAATGCCCACATCTCTGATGTTGGTATCATTCCATTTCAGGTCTTGCCTTTCGTCCCCCATTTTCTTGGCATAAGCATTCATTTCTTTAACAAGCTTTTCCATCAGACATTCAGGAAAAAACTTCATTAAAAAAAAATCTTTCTCAATGCTGAGTGGTCCAAGCTCAATAGTTGAACCAACATCAATCAAAATGATCGATCTCAAACATGGAGATGTCCTCACTGCATTGTGCAAGTGGGACTATGGCCTGCTCGTCATCTGATTTGAAATCATTTATATCTGGTGTTGAAACTGGACTTAGATCAAATATTCAATCCAGTTTCTAAGATTAATCCATTTAACTCCTCTATATCGCTTGCATTAAACTCTTAATTCAAGCTCGGTAATATCTGAGTCGGAATCCATCTTTGTTTATCTCAGCTACACGTGTCTCAAAGTGTGGAAAAACACTTCCTTTGCATCTAAATTTAACCTCTTATGTTTCAAACTTGTATCGAAATGTAGAGTAAACAGTCCTCATTGGTTATGATAATCAAAAATAGTAAACTTTTGTACTTTCAACCAATCAACATTCTGTTAACATGCGGTAATGTGCGCATATATGCGGCACTGGGATTTCGAGTAATGCTGAACTAAATGCATAGATGCATCAGTGGGGAGTAAACAAGTGTTATCGACACGGCATATATGCGGCACTGGGGTTGAGCTATTTACAGGTGATGCATATGCTGCAGTGGTAGCTAAAGGGTTAACAGAATTAGACAGAATGTGACAGGAAGTATCCTGGCATAGAGGGTTTTCAAGTTTGTACAACTGTTTATAATCTGACAGCAAATAGGGCAAGCATTACTAAAAATAGAAAAACCTTTAAATGACATCCCCAAAACTGCTGAAAAGAATTTGACTGATAGCATGCTGGCATGAAAACCTGTTAGATTTACACATGATGCTGATCTGTGAACAGAAATGAGTGTTGCTAAAAACGGAAAAACCTTGAAATTACTTCCCCAAAACCATTGAATAGAATTTGACCAAACTTCAACAGAAATCATTCTGGCATTTATATATTTCAAGTTTATAAATTACAGCGATCCACCATCAAATATGGCTGCTGTTACAAAATATTGAACATCTTTAAATGACTACCACTGAATAGAATGTGACCAATTTTGATTATTGAAATAAAAAAGCATACTGCCATGGAGACAGTTTAGATTTATACAAATGATGCCCATCTGTTCTCAGATATGGCCATTGTTACTAAAATATAGAAAAACCTTTAAATGATGTCTTGTCAAAAACTGCCAAATAGAATTTGACCAGTTTTGATATAAAGTATGGAGAAATGTTACTGATCTTTTGTTGATATGTTCTTGTCAGTGTTGCAAATTAATCAAGCACACCCTCATGAAATTTTCTCCCGTCATGAAATTTTATTGGTTACAACAAATTGCAAATGGTGATAACCAGCAGTATTATCAACTCCAAGTCGGTCTTTAAAAAAGCAAATATGTATAGTCATTTATTTAACTTTTAATTATAAGCTGCACTTCATTGCACTGCAAAAACATTAATATATATAGGTTGTTTAATTGCTGCACCAAACGCAAATTGGCTTGTTTAATTTAGATATATCACAGACAGGTTATGAAGTCTTATTCCTACTTGCAAGGTTTTCCAAGCCCATATATGTGACATTACTACCACTATGTCCAGTATGGTTGTTTTTTCTTTAATTTTTAAAAAAAAAATGTCATTCAGACTGTACCCCAGAGTGGCAATATCACCGAAAATTATGGTACTAAAAACATCCTGGCATTGAGGCCTGACAGATGATGTGGATGTGGCTTTTAATATGTATATGGTATATAGTACCAACAATATAGAAACCATGAAGCAGGGTTTTCGTCACATACGCAGTCAACAGTATTTGAGGAAATTTCTACAAAAAGCATGCTACTGAGATTGCTTGCCAACTTCTTGCATGTGGCTATTAGGCAGACGTAAGCTGGTGAGCAATCTCAGGCCCACTTGGACCTCTTGTTAGAAAGTAAGTTGTGTCTTCTTGAATAGTGTGCTGTGTATGCATAACACGTATCTCCTAACAGGCTGTGGCAGTAATGTTGAGGTCAAAAAAGCATACCAGGAGAGTAGGCATTGATATTTAAGGAGTATGTATTGTATGTCTTCTATTGTTTTTTTTTTGTTTTTTGCAGATTTATTGCCAATGTGTGTGACATGTACCGAAGACGATATTACAGATGTAGTGATGACTTTAACATTTTAAGCAACTTAAAATTGGTAAGAAATATTGCACCACTAAACAGTTACTGGTGTGTTTATTTATTCAAACACTCTTATCACATCGCGAGTTAGGCACATCTCATAAGCGGTACTGATGTTAAAGGCTAGCTGGACAAGTTTTCAAAGTGATGTATTATACCTAACTTCTCTGAACTGTAGGGGTGAAACAACCTATGACATGATACATTATCGATACAAGTATCAACTTGAAGGCCTTGTCATCTTTTGAAGGATTGTCATTGGTAGGGTAGTGCTGTTTCATGTGTCCGCATGTTGGTCATATTTCGAGTATGCAGAATACAGACAGACCTAGACTTGTCATATGTTCATATGACATTCTCATCCTTGACAGGACAAAAAAAATAACTCCAAACAGACTACCTGCTGGTCATCAGTGATTTTAATCCAACCATTTCAGCCGTTTCAGACTGCTCCATTTGATTGGATGCAGGACTGTCTTGGTCACCACACCCTTTATATTGCATTACATGAATGCTTTAAAAACATCATATTACCAATTTCATGTCTCACGTAAATTTGGAAGGCATTGTGGTATTGTCTTGAAAACAGAAGAAATGGTGCAATTTTCTCGTGCAAGGAAAATTTTATTTAGAATAGGTCCATGTACGGGAGTAGAGATCACTAACAACTGAATTTCTCACACTATACTTCTGCAGATACAAAACAACTGCCGGGACCATACGCAATCATTTCTGTCCATGAAAAAGGAAAACTATTGACAACACCCGCTCCCCTTCTACAAATTAACACAAGGTGACTAACTTGTGCAGTTCAAAATCTGCCCCTCTCACCAATTCTGTGCTAATTTGTTATTTTTCCAATGGCACATTCAGTCACTGAAAACATCTCTCAGCATAAAGGAGACCTGGACTGGAACAAACCATAACCACCAGTCAGAATTGAATGTAGCATATTTCTCTGCCTGACACCAGAAGTGTAAGCCTCCAAATTTGATCCAGGTTGTTAAGCTATGAAGCAACAGAGAAACTTCACGTAAAAGTGGCCGCTAAATTATCAGAAAAGTACTTAAATCATACATGGAAAAAAAGTTTGGAATGTCTCCTTGACATTGATAAATGTTACCAGTCGCTGAACATGCTGATCGGATTGAAAAAAATTGCATAGATTCATTGGGGGGGGGGGGACCAGATTTTGAACCACGTGAGTTAGTCACCTTGTGTTAATTTGTAGAAGGGGAGTGGGTGTTGTTAATAGTTTTTCTTTTTTACTGACAGAAACGAGTGCCAGTATGTGCAGCAGCCCTCCCTAATGAATTCTCAATTCAAAAATAAAATGGCAAACAATTAATAATTATTCATGATTGCTGAAGATTAAAGTAACCTGTTTATGGTTAGCATCATTTTGTATTGATTCTTCACCTGTTGTTTCAACATGTGTATCAATATGGCAAAATTGTCGATATATTGATGAATTGTTCCACCTCTTCTAAACTGCATGGATGAAGGTGTTGGTCTTCTCATAAGCAGTGTGTATTGAATTATTATATGCTTACCACATGATATTGTAATGTCTGTCCATCTGTCTGCTACCAATTTTGTTTCCACAAAATAACTTGGAGAGGGCCACCATATATAGTTGCCAAACGTTGTGGATGGCTTGCACTTTGGGTAATAGGTCAAAGGTCAAGACCACTGACTGAGCCATGAAAAATGGTTTCTGCACAAAAGGTCAATGGTCAAGTTCATTGACTGAAACAAAATGGTTTCTGCACAAAACTCAAGTTGTCCACCATATACAGTAACAAACATGGTGGATGGCTTGCACTTGGTAAGGAAGAACCCAAACGATTTGGGTTTTCACACAACTTGAGTTGCCCATCTTCAGCAGCAGTTACCAATTTTTGTGGGCGGCTTGAACTTGGGATTAGGAAGAAACCTATCGAGTTTGGGATCAAGATATGAAAATTTAAGATCACTGTGACTGAAAGAAGAAAAACTATTTCCACACGATAACTTGTGTTCTCCGCCATCTATAGGCACCAAATGTTGTGAATGGCTTGCACTTTGGGTAAGGATGAACTCTATCAATTTTGGGGTCAAAGTTGCTATGACAGCAAGAATAAAAATGGTTTCAGCACAGCAATATTCATTCTGGCATCTATCTTTAAAATCTTGTCACTTCAACATGGATTTTCACAACAAGACTTGTTTTGATGTCTGGTTGGTCCTGAATGAAAACTGCTAGTCCAACATACACTCGGACGTCTAATAAGGTTGCCATGGTGGCCATCTTACAAATCTTATCACCACTCATCCTGTACAGATGGTCATAATGACCTTGGGCTTTCACTAAGAGAGTTCATGTTATGTCTAGGTCTTCTTAAATGAAAATGGTACTCATCTGACAGATACTGTCTTGAAAATGTTTTTGCAACTCATCCTGAATGAATGGTTGTATTGACATGAGCTTTTCACTAAATAATTTCAAGTTTGTTGTAAATGAAAATGATACCTGTTGGATATCCGTTATGGCAGCCATGGTGACCATCTTGAAAATCATTGTCACTACTTTTCCTAAACAGATGGTCATATCGACATGGAGTTTCAACTAAAAACTTCTTATGATCTCTCATTGGTCCTAAATGAAAAATGGTACCTATCTAAAAACCAGTATGGCTGCCATGATGACCGTATTGAAAATCTTATTATGGCTGCTTCTCCTGAACAGATGGTCATATTGACATGGGTTTCCACTAAAAGGCTTAATATGAAGTTTATTTGGTCCTATGCATTATGTGGCTAGGTAGGTGCTCATCTGACCTGCAGCATAGCACCATAGCCATTTCAAAAATCTTGTTATTACTACTCCTCTTGCATGAATGGTAGCATTAACATGGGGTGGTTTTTATTAAAACACTTCTTGCAATATTTATTTCGTTCTGAATGAAAATGATGCAGATCTGTACACCAACATATCTGCAATTTTTTGAAGGCATTGTGAAAACCAGATATAATTGACCTTGGGGTTGAGTCTAAAGTTAATTTTTGTACTTCATTGGACATATAAACACAATGACTTGTGCAAGCAACTTTTGACCAAAGTTTAACGTTGGTTGCCTTTCAATGAACAAGCTGAGAGTCGGCACTCTGACATTGATTTTAAGGTCAACTGTCTTGACATATATTTTGAACTATTCTGGCTTGTAAACATGACAACACAAACAAGCATGGATGGATTTTTATCATTAAACCCAGTTTGCCAATGTTGGAAGAATACCTTGATTGATACCACTTAAATAACAGGTGTTTTGTGAACATGTTACCTCAAACATGAGAAAAAAGTTTTGTTACCAAATTTGATATGTTGGAGTTTCTCAAGAATATCAGAGATGGTTTCAGTCCTCAGTTACAAAGAAGAAACAGACTTCTCTAGGATTCCTTGAAATTCTTTTTGGCCAGTAGACCATCAGTCTCTTTGAGGGTCTCTTGCAAATTGTAAAAGTTCTGGTGTTGTTCAAAACCGATCACTTCCATTCAGATATTATGGGATTGCAGACTACATGCAAGAACAACTTGCCTCCAAAATTGAAGAGCTTGACAACATGAAAGAACTACTTTCTGAAGAAACTAGAGAGTTTGACAATACAACTGCTCCAGTGAGCATGGACAGTTTTACGTTCTACAAAAACATGTTGACAAATTTATATGAAGAATTTTACTTAGTTCAAATTAGAAGCAAGACCATATTAGATTGACTTTAGCAAGTCATCACAAGAAGCAAAGTGAACGAGTCAAGTGCGTGGAACTATTTTATTAGACTCTTGCATACATGCGTGTCTGCCGAGCTGGTAGGCATAGGGACCATATGCAAATCTGTATAGTGAAGTGGCAGAGCAGCAACTTGGCAGCAATAGTGCAGAGTGGAACTCTTGTTTATAAGAGTAATTGATCTTTTTTGTTCCCCACCTTTTTCTTGCCTTTTCAAATAAAAGCAAGGGACATAGTATCCATGTTTCTGTCTGTCTATCACAGTAATTTCCACTCAACAAATTTAAAGCCATTAGAGATTAAGGGATGAAACTTGGTATACTTGTACATCATCATTAAAAGGTGTTGCATATCACATTGGGGGTCCAATCTCAAGGTCAAGGTGATGGCTCAATATTTAACTTGTCTATCCTTTGTGCTCTACAACTTTAAATCCGTTTGAGATTAAGAGATGAAATTTGGTATACTTGTACATTATCACTAGAAGGTGTTTTATGTACAACATTTGGGGGGGGTTACTATCTTTAAGCTCAAGGTCACGGCTCAATATTTTGTGTTTTCACAACCCTTTTCTGTCCACCCTATAACTTTTTAAAGTCAATGGATATTAATACATGAAACTAATATTGAACTAATGTTCTATTGGGTAGAGGTTTGTCACATTCAACTGTTTTCATTTATCATTGTCCTTGCTCGGAGGGAGTCCTAAATTTAGTATGGTTTTGTTATTTGGAAATTAAATGAAGTGTGTCAGCTCAAGGAATTGATGTAGATCCATGAGATATGTCTCAATGCATCATTGAATATTTCAGGTAACCAAAATTGAGATTATTACTTGCAATTTCATGAAAGCATGTGTGCATGTTTTTGCAGATCAAAAGAAAACCAAGCCCAAATCAAATAGAACAAGCAAAGAAGCCAGCCTAAGAGCAATTTACATAGTATAAAGTGCCTGTCTCGGAAGGTTGGTACACTTTTAGAAAACTTGACTTTAATTGCACTACACTTTTGCTATCCTAGTCCTTGCATTGTGACATATTCACAACTGTTATGATAAAGTATACTGCCAGTGCATATTAGATCATGTAGATGCACTTTTGGTCCAGCTATCCATCTATCATACGTTCATTTCCATATATTAACTCCCTTCATTTTTCCCATCTCAATGATTATTTGTTGCTGTGAAACATTACCATACAGATTAAAAAGGGTTTAACAGCACATCAGCACCATCCTTGCTATAAAGTGCGGAGTAAAAGATGTGCAGCAAAAATGGGAAAGGTACAAAACCTTGTTGAATGGTGAGCAGTTTGCCCAGATGTCCCTTTTGCTATTCAACATTCTTCAGTTCTCCTAAACTGAAGAAAAAAAAAGTTTAAGATCTCTCATTGAAATTTGGTACATATTAGACTATTGGTGCAGATTTGTCTTTTGCTATTCACAATTCTTCAGTTTAAATATTTTGTCATGTTTAATCTTTCTCTGTTCATCCTTTCATCATTCATACTTTTATTTCCAGAGCACAACTCGAAAACTTTTCAAGCTATATTTATGAAATATGGTACACATATTGAATTTTTGTCAAGCCCACCTTGGCAGAAACCTGAGATAGCAATCACTTTGGCCTCCATGTTCATGTCCATCTATCCATACATACATCCACACCTTAGATTAAGGTAAATGTTGAAGTTGATTACATTAATTAAGCTGTGTGTTTAGTTTTTTTACCTTTTAGCTAAATAACAAGGGGGCCTCTTGTTTACACATTTGTTAGCATTTTGGATTTCGAGATTTTTTTTTATAACAAATACCTTGTTACTAAAAATTAAGCAGATGCCACTTTATGTAAACAAAATTGTGTAAGCTTATTTGTATTTATATGTTGATCTGTTTAGATTTTCTGGATACTACAGCAGTTTTTAGCTCTACTGGTCATTGACTAAAACAGCTTATGGGATGGCCTGTTCATCGTCTGATGTCCATTGTCTGTCCGTCTGTTAGCACAGGTTTATTAACACTACATTTAAACTACTTCGAGGATGGCATGAAACTTTGCACACATGTTTATCCCAAGGTCTTGTTGGTCCTAAATGAAAATGGTACCATTTGGGCAGCCAATGTGGCAGACATCTTGAAAATCTTGCTGCTGCTACTCCTGCATGGATAGTCATATCAACATCAGATTTTCACTAAAAGACTTCTTATGATGTCTTCTTAGTCCTAAATAAAAATGGTGCCGATCTGATATCCAATATGGCTACCATGGCAGCTGTCTTGAAAATCTTATTGTCACTACTCCTGAACAGAAAGTCAGATCGATAGAGGGTTGGCCCTAAATGAATTGGTTTTGCACTGAGCTCAAATATGACTACCATGGTGGCCATCTTGAAACTCGTTATGGTTGCTTCTAGATGGATGGTTATATCAGCATGGGGTTTTCACTAAAAAACTTGTTCTGATGTCTAGCTTGTCTGACATGAAAATGGTGCTGATCTGACATTCAGTATAGCCACCATGGCAGCCATCTTGAAAATCTTGCTATGGCTGCTCCTTCTGAATGGAAAGTGATATCATCATGAAGTTTCAATTATAGATTCATAACAGCAGCCATCTTGAAAATCTTGTTGTTGCTTCTACTACTGAATGAATGGTCATAATTGACATGGGGGTTTAAACAAAAGACTTCTAATGATGTCTAGTTGGTCCTAAATGAAAATGGTGCTGAACTTGCATCCATAATGACTGTCATAGTTGACAATTTGAAAATCTTATTGCTCAAAAATATGAGAGAAAGTTTCAACAGTCAGCATTTAAAAAGAAGGAATAGTCTTATCTTGCTTTCCTGGATATTTTTTTTGGTCAGTAAAGTGTCAATCCTTTCAAGAGACTCTTCATTCATTTTTTTTTTTAATGTGCTGGTGGAAATGTGACATCTTTATGGTATATTAAGATGCCCATACATACATACATACATACATACATACATACATACATACATCTTTCTGTCCATCTGTACATTCACCTCTTTTGTTTCCACACAATACCTTGCGTTTACACCATCTGTCTTTACCAAACTTCGTGCATGGTGTCCATTTGGGGTAAGGAAGAAGCATATTGATTTGGGGATTAACAGGTTGAAGGCCAGAGTCACTTTTTCTGCTCAGTAACTTTACTTTTGCCTCGTAGATCTTAACTAAACTTTGTGGATGGCTGCAAGTGAACTTGGAAAAGTGAACGCTATATCAGCATGAGGTTTTCACCAAGAGACTTCTTATGATACCTAGTTGTCTCCTAAATGAAAATGGTGCCAATCGTACATACAATATGGCTGCCATGATAGCTGTCTTGAAAATCTTGCTGTCACTACTCTTCCTGAATGAATGGTCATATTGACATGGGGTTTTTACCAAAAGACTTCTAATGATGTCTTCTTGGTCATAAATGAAATGCATGGATGGTGGAGTGGTCTGAGGCATTCCCCTGTACAGATCACTCACACATCTCACCTCTGCGTGAGTTTGAGTCACAACTCAACCAACGTGGTTATATGGGAAAGCTTGCCATTAGCTTCCCGTGGATCAGTGGTTCTCCCTCCGCCAAATATACAGCCAATATGTCCACCACAGCAGCTATTTTGAAAATCTTGTTATCGCTGAAGAATATCTAAGATGGTTTCAACACTCTGCAGTGAAAAGGAAGAAATGGTCATGTCTTAATTCCTGGAAATTCTTTTTGCCCAGTAAAACGTCTGTCCCTTTGAGGGACTCCTGTTGTCTTGTAATGTCTTTTTGGCGTTTCACCAAACTTTTTGTATTGATCGAGTGTTTATCTCCTAGGTCCTTGCTTTATTTGTGTGTTGTCGGTGTTCTTTTTGTAAATTTTAGAGCGGGGGTTGCGCCTTGCTTAGCAAGTGGTACTTAAGAAAAGTGGATCTCCCTTCATTGTTCTGGTGCTAGATTAAGTATTGTCTCTCCTCTTTGGTTCCGGATTTTTTGTTTTGTGTGAATTTTTATCTTATAGAGCTTCTATATTGCAAGGTGTGGGCAAGTCGGGGCACAGGAAGGCCCCATGGGACACACAACCCACCTGCTTAGCATGCACTGGGTAGATACATGTCCAATTTGTTGTATATGGTCTGACCAGGTGTGGGACTTAGCTGAAAGTTGCCGCACATACAGAGGGAGGAAGAAGGACCCTTCTTCCTCATCTTCATTGAACGACGATATATTTTCCCAGGAGGAGTCTGAATCTCTTCCCATGTTGAGAAAAACTACTGCCATATGTGGGGCAGGAATGTTATGCGACCACTGTGGTTTGGAGATTGTTTCAGGGGCAAAGATTATTGATGCTCATGAAAATGCCATTGGTACCAGTGAGGGTTCAATCCCAAGGGAGGAAAACACCTGAGAGCGAGTCACACTTCCCTATTTAGGGATGATCAGTTTTTAGAGTACCTGTGGCTGAGATGAGCAAATCGCCTTCCTGCAGGGGAAGAGCAGTGATCTTGATTGGATAAATCTGATGCAGGCTCATCCATCAGATCTTCGTCACTGGACCAGTTTAAGTTCTGGTTTAATCCTATGTGGTGTGGGGACACACACAAAAAGTCCCGCCCCCCCCCCCCCCCCCCCTCCATGCTGCTGTGGAATGAATGTCCATTCCTTGGCCTGGGTCACAAAATGGTGGGGAGGGGATTACCATTCATCCCCTTGATGTTCCAGCAGGGATCAGTTCTTAGGGTTTGTCACATCACACCCCATGAGTGGATTCGGGACAACAGCAGGCCCATTTAGACGTCTTCCTTTCCAGAGGGGGGGGGGGGGCAGTCTCGTCTCAGAAGTGGGCTCATGATGATGCCGTCATTTCCATCATGGTGGATTCAAATCATTTTTCAGAGGAACCAGTGGTGATAGTTCATCTACCTCCATTGGAAACCCCTGCTCCTTCACACCTGATGGGCCAGGTGTTGGAGTAGGAGGAAATTTGGATGTTAAATAAGGTGCTGAACGAGGTTGACGCCTCCTTACCCTAAATTTTTGTCCTAAGCCTTCCGGAGAGTCGTTCTGCGACCTTGTCTCGTCCAGATCTTTGGTTGCTCCTGCAGATGGTCTGAAAGCTTACCCAGAAGTTTTCCCAGGGACAACAGTTCACCAGGCAGCAGCAGGAGTTGTCTGTACCCTCTTGTATGCTTCAGCTGCGAGTTTCTGCCTCTAACTATCGAGCCCATTTTCTGGCTTGGTTCCCCTGGAGACTTTGGTGTCACAAGTACGATCTTGTATTGGGCGTGTGCTCGCCTCCATGTTAAAGCCATGGAGGCCTGGGAGCTTAATGCCCACATTCTAGTGACAATTGACTTGCATGCTGATCTCCTTTTTTGGCATTATTCAGTCGCTTAAAGGAGGAATCGTGGTCTCCAGCAGACTTTATATCCTGTGCTCTCTCTTGAGATGCCACCTCGGAGACGTCAGATGTGTTGCTGGACCACAGAAAGAGGCAGAGACGCTTTTCAGAGGCCTCGTCCCTTCTGTGGCATCACAAGATTTAAGGGACCAGCAACACAGGTCCCTGCAGCAACTCTTAGGAACAGAAAGGTCATGGGAGAAGGTCTTCAGACTCCTTGCCCATCTCCAATGAGATATGGACTTAGCCTAGGCAATTGCCATTAGGCCCTGTGACTGCGTGGGCTCCATCGATCTTTAGGATGCATATCTTCACAACGCCATCTCCCTCCACACAGAAAATGCCTCCGGTTTGGTCTCGAACAGAAGGTATTTAAATTTTTAGCTCTTCCGTTGAGTTTTGCCTCCACCCCCAGAGCCTTTACCAGGGTGATCGGGGTAGTTGCAGCCCACGAGGTCAATAGGGATCCCCATATTCAAGTATTTAGATGACTGGTTGATGCAGTGTCCTCAGATGCTCTTGTGAAGAACCTGTCCTTCTGTTGATTGATGGTGATCCGTCGCGGTCTTATCCCCAACCTATAGAAGTTGGATTTTGTACTTTTTGAGGACTTCCTCCAAAGAGGATCGATCACATCCTTTTTGTCATAACAGCTCTTTTGGCTAAGGCCTCATAGGCTTGCCTTTACCTTTCTCTCATGGGAACTCTGAACTCGCCTGCAGACTTGGTTCACCTAGGGAGACTTTACTGTGCCCTCTCTCCAGTTCCTGCTTCTAACAAACTGGAGACCGCACAAGGAACCTCTATCAGCTCAGACTCCCCTGGGATCTGATTTTCACCACCACCTGCATTTGTGGCTAACGTAGTATCCCAACTCACACACCTAAACCCAACTCCTTTCTGTACACTGACAAGTCAGATTTGGGATGGGTTGCTTACCTGCAGTCAGAGAATGTAGTTGTTCAGGATTGTTGGTCCCAGGAAGAAGCAACCCTTCATATAAACAGCTTGGAAATGCGGACAGTGTTCCTAGCCTTGCATAGAATCATCTGTATCTGTATGCGATCCCACCTTTGAAAATAACAAGTCAGAATCTCTGCTGCTCGTGTCCTGGTTGCCCTTCAGTGGTGACAACGGTCATGGTTTAGCGACCTACTCAACCTATTGGTAGACCAGCACAGGGGGTCTCTCATCCACAAGAGCTCAGAGATTCTCCACCTTCATGCTCATCTCGAGCAATCAATCTGGCCAGGAACAGTTTTTGAGTGAGGTTGCCAACTGCATCGTCCAGGTTAGGAGACGATCTACTTCCAGGGTTTACGATGTAAAGTGGAGAATCTTCTGTAATTGGGGCAGTTTGAAACTTGTTCTTCCTAGCTGTCCCCCTTTAAGTGCAGTATCGTGCCTTGTCTGTGGTAAAGGGTTGTTTATGGTTCAACAGTACTTATAATTCGGTTTCTCTTCATTGCCAATCTGGGATTCTGGCTAAGAATTGGCTACCTTCAGTAGATCAACTTTCTATTGAGATCCCCAGTCTCAGTCATATCTGTGCTGAGGATGATCAAGATAGGTTCCTTTGCCCATTTAAGGCATTGATGTGAAGTTGGGCGAGATTAATTGTAAGCTTACCACTTTTACATTTTGCGGAGTTTTAGCCTCTGGTTGTAAGATCCTTTCACTGTTTAATTATTATTTGGTTTTGACCAGATTTGGTATGCAGCTTGATATTGATAAGACATTGGTTGAGTTTGATAGTCAGCATTTTTTATCATTTAGCAGATTTTACCACCAAGGGTATGTTTTGTGTACTTGGGTACTTGGTTCATTCCGCTTTAACTCGTTAACCCCGGAGTCAAATGGCTAGGTATTCCCCTACAGCATTGGTTCCCAAACCCTGGGTCACGACCCAAATGAAGGTGGCGAGGACCCTCGCAACCCTATACCGGTACTGCATTTTGGGTCACAAAAGATGGTATTTAGGGTTGCGATCAAAAAGTTTCGTAACCACTGCCCTACAGCATATTTGCAGAGGGATCACCTAGGGTAGTGTAAGCCATACCGGTACCTTTATCCCTGAGACTCGCAGACAGTACTTGCTGATTTTTACAGAGGGGGCTACTTAAAATAAATTAGTTATGTTTTGCTTTGTATTCCTTTAGTTAAGCTGAAATTTGGCACGGCTGTTCTCTATAAAATTATGTACATAATGGGATAAATTTCATGCAACATGCAGAAATAAAATTCGGGCATAAAGGTAAAAAAATGATTTGCTTACCAAGTTGCTTCTGTTGTCATTAATAATCCATAAAATCCATTATAAATTCACGCTGAATAATTAAAACCTTCAGCGCATGAAATAATTCTATTTTATGTACACAGAATTTCCATTTGTCATCTTTCTTGTAAACTTTAACCTCATGGGAAAACTGCAAGCAGACAGGCATATTTTCCTTAAATTTTACTTACCTTTCTTCCTTAGAATTCTCCACTGAACATTTAATAACAAACAAAAAACTTTGAACAATCTCAGAATTATGTGCTCACGTGCTAACTAAAATCATTTTCCCAAACACCAGCAAGTCTTTATTTACCGATTCTTCAAAAGATCTACATGATATGGTTTAAAACAATCCACACATAAATGAATATTGCACTTCTACTCCCTGTGGCTGATTCTCGTCATTTTCCATCATTTTCAAATCTAAATAACTCCACTAGTTTTGGTGCTATAAGAGTCAAATTTTCTTTCCTTTGTACTGCAATGTTTCCTCCATCGATGTAAGCTAAAATTTGATTCGTTAAACTGCCTGCATAATTAGGAAATGGTTCAAAATCAACCAATGGTTTGTGATGTATTAGCTCATGCGGGATACAGGCCTAGACTAATATTGCCACTCAAAAGCAGCACCTAGTATACAAGAGAGGTAAACTGCCACGTTATCGTGGCACATGGGAGATGAGGGGGATCAAGTATGATTCATTATTGTGGCCGCAGGGGTTAATGAGTTGAATAGTAAAAATAATTCACATGTTCTTCCACCCATTCCCAATAAATAAAAATGGAACCCTCTCTACATTCAAATGTGAAATTAATCGAGTTCTTTTATTTTTTTACTTACAGGAAAGATATATATCAGAACAAGTTCATCAGAAGTATTTCAGTATATGCTGTGATTTTACTTGATTTACATGGTAAGCATCAGGTGGCTTTTTTTTTTTTTTTTTTTTTTTTTATGCATTTGAAGAGGGGTGAGGGGAGTCATTCAGATCAGACTGCATAGAAGGAACAATTTGATTATGGCTTTTTGTATAGACGTTATTTCTGATGTAGACAATAATATATTTCAATGTATGTAGAGACACTACCTATCTCGCTTGGGTAAGGCAATCTTGGAGCAAATGGAAAACATTTGAGGCAGCAAAAAAAAGTATAAAGTGTGCAAGGTGGTCTGAACCTAAGATATTAATCAAAAGCACATTTTCTTGCCAGCATTATCAAATAGGGAGATGTAGGTGTCACATTCAAACAGCAGTGGTATCATTGTTAGAATTTTATGTGCAAGTTGTTTAATATCCTGTACTACATCATTGTGTGGTTTGCAGAAAATTGCTGTCCCAATCATAATGATACTTAATGGATGAAATGATAACATTTTTATCTTCTGTTTATTATGCTGTACCTTACCGAGTGGTTGCTGAATTTTTTTCTCTCCATCCATTGTTTTAATGTTTTTACAGTATTTAATGGCATTCCTTTTGAATTGAAATGATGATATCCGTTTTGATCTCATCATTTAGTTCATTATGGCGCTTCAGGAGCCCTGTAGTCCATCCTTGAGTCTGTCCATCTGTCCCTTAACTGTTACAATCTGCATACCTCTGTACCCTGTACAAATAAATGAACGCCATTTAGTAGGCGAATGCCTGTTACATGCCTATGTGCTTTTTAAATGTTTCGTCTTTTAAGGTCCAATTTGGCCAGAGTTGTTGCCCTTTTTCCATTCATATTAAATCTTGACTACAGCAGATCTTTGTAACCAGCTTAGTTCAGGGACCATTCAACATATTATGATGCAATTTGGTGTATACATTGTCTAAAGACCTATATGTGCCTTCTTTGTATATTGTCTCTTGTCAACTTCATTTTTAGCTCACCAGGCCATAAGGCCAAGCAAGTTTTTGGTATGGTCCTTCGTCCATCATCCATTGTGCATCACCCATTTAGAATTGCTCTTTACAACTTCTAAAAAAAGCAAACCACTAAACAGAATTTGACCAAATTTTCAGAAAGCATCGGGGCATTAAGCTCTCTTATATTTGTCCAAATGATGCCGATCTGCCTTTAAATATGGCCACAATTTCTAAAATTGTATCCAAAAATTTGAAATGATTTCTCAGAAACCACTACAGCTGAAAATGCAGAGAAACTTTTAATAACTTTTAAAAAGCTGTGTAACAGAACATGACCAAATTTTACAGAAAGCATCCAAGCTTGAAGATGTTTCACATTTATAGAAATGATGACAGTTCACCATCAGATATGTTGG
This sequence comes from Margaritifera margaritifera, assembly GCA_029931535.1. Lineage (NCBI taxonomy): Eukaryota > Metazoa > Mollusca > Bivalvia > Unionida > Margaritiferidae > Margaritifera > Margaritifera margaritifera. Next base: position 588,478 of record JAQPZY010001121.1, read on the forward strand.
GCATTACTAAAAATGGAAATCATCGACAGTTTTATATAAAACTGCTTTAAAGAATTTTACCAACTCGGACAGTAACCATTCTGGCATAGAGACCTTTTCAATATTTGACAAATTTGACGAATGATGTTGGTGTGCCATCAGATATAGATGAAGTTATAGAATGGGAGAAACCTTGAAACAATTGTTTTCATAACATGCAATCAAAAGGACAAGAAGAAACTTCAACAAATCATCCGTAGGCAGATGTCAGATGGGTGAGCGACATCAGGCCCACTTGAGCCTCTTATTGAGTTATGGCCTTTGACTATTAGCTACAATCTTCATGAGAGGTTACTTTTAACTGGTATAGCTCAATAATTATTCAACATATTCTGGTTCAGTTAGGTATGAACATTGTCTCTTGAACTTGATGTGTGTCATGGGTTTAATCTCATTTAGAAAAGTTATGGCCACCTGATACTTAATGTGCCTCGTATGGGTTTAATCTCATTTAGAAGAGTTATGGCCCCCTGATTGCTTATCATCCTTACTTTGGTGTCTGCAAGATAACTGCACCAAAGCTTGTTGGATTACAGCCAGATTTGGTTTGTGACTTCAGAATGATGAGAACGTGAGCAAGAATGATTTCTGTCATTCCACAACATCATTTACATGAGTTGTGTCCTTTTGGCCTGTCCTCTTCACTTTGGTTACAACAGCATAACTTTTCTAAGCTTTGATGGTTCCAATTTTAACTACATGTGGCACGCAGCTTTATATTGATGAGATCTTGAATGCGCTTCATTTCAAGTGTTCCAGATTATCATTTAGAAGAGTTGTGACCCTGATAGCCCATCCTAACTTTGTTTTTTGCAGCATAATTTTACTAAGGAATGTTGTATTTCAGCCAAAGTTGTTATGCATCTTTATTTTGATGAGAACTTGAACGAGTTGGCTTTCCAGCATTCCATATTGTCGTTTAGAAGAGTTGTGGTCCCAGAATACCCATCTTCTCCAAACTTTGGTTTTCCAACAGAAGAGGAAATTGGTGAGAGTGGGGCCAATTGCGATGTACCTGTCGCTACTAGCTCTAGTTATTTCATGAGCCTCGTACAACCTTAATGCTTAAAACAATTTCACCATATGTTTTATCCAAGCCACAAATCACAGAGATGAAGTGGTATTGTGCTGTTTGCATATAATACACACATGACCCATGCATACCTCCTGAAGGGTGAGCTACTTCCACCCAGTAGGACAGAAGTTTTTAATGCGTACCCTATTCAAAAGCTATATGATGATGTTCCACCAAAGAAAATCTTTTGACTTTTAAAAAAAAATGAAAGTGATTTTTATAACAAATTTGAACCCTGTATGTAAGGACTTTTACCTTTATCTTGTATTTTATATACCTTTTAAAGAATTTTAATAGCTTTTATGTTATCTTGTCGGTCGTTATGTTTATGTTTGTTTGGCAGGTTTGTCTTTTTAAAGTTTTTGCATTTTTTATGGCCTAGCGTCAAACTGCAGGAACCCTATAGTACTCACTATTTTTGTCAGTCCATTAGGTTTTCCTGTCCATTCACTTTTTGTAATCACCTAAGCTCTGCAACCCATGCGCATAATTAGATGCTATTTGGTTGGTGAATTGCCTGCGACCTGTAGCGAGTCTTTTGAAGGTTTTGTCTGTTCAAGTCCAATTTTGACAGTGATTTTCCTTTTTCTATCAATTTTAAATCTCTCTTATAGAAGATCTTTATAACCTGCATAGGTTGGGAACCATTCAGCATATTTTGATCCAATTTGGTGTGTACATTGTCTCGTAGATCTAGATATGCCTTTATGGGTTGCGTCTCAGCTACATTTTGGATATAGTTATGCCCCTTGATAATTAACTTCATATCTTCACATGGGATGTTGCTTGTAACCAGCATAGCTCAGGAACGGTTCACACATTTTGATTTGGCATGAATATTGAATTGTACAATTTACATGTGCTATGTATGGGTTTTGTTTCATCTACTCAATTTTGGACACAGTTATGTCCCTTTGTCTAGCATAGCACTACGGGTACCTGTTCAATTGTTGAGTCACCAAGCCTAATAATTAGGTTGCCTTAGACATTAAGCGCAGAAATTGTTTGAGTGGGGAATTGTATAAGATGACAAATAATGGAGGTTTTACTTGAGGCAATTTAAAGAGAAATTATTAAAATAAATTTAAAAAGTTATTTTTAACACTATACCTTGATCTGTTTGACACAATTGTCAACAGTCATAATCTATTTCAACATCTGGCCAGCCAATAAAATTCACTATTTGGAGTACTCTGAATCATCTCTCTACATACTTCTGGCTTCAAATTCACTGATAAAGGTCTTGACCTTCATTATCTTCTGGTAATAGTTGTATTATTAAAGCCTTAGCCATATCTGCATTTTTAATAGTTGAACTGTAAGTAATTTTACTCCTGGCTAAATTTTCCACATTTGTCTCAATGTCCACATTTTTCTGGATCCGTACCATTAGCTGAGGTTGGTTGCCCAGATCAGGTTTAGACTGGGCACTTAAATAGGCTGCAAGTCCGACTAGTTGCATGTATAGATGCCGATTTAATGTTGGAACTGGTAGTCTTACCAAGTACTGTCATTTCTTAGTTGCTGCATTATGATTCTGACAGTCGCCAGAGAAAGTGACCAGTTGAAAATTTTTACTTCTGCATTTCCAGTGACAAATACAACAATTTTAGTCGCAAATTTGAGCACTGCCATTTTTTCTTCACATGGAAACTCTGAATGTTGTTTGCAAATCGGCATCGCTGAAGAACCATTGTGCATATTTTGATGAAATTTGGTAAGAATATCCTCTCTAACACCTAGATGTGCATTTTATGGGTTTTGTTTCATCTGCACCATTTTTGACCATCAGAATATCCTCGGTGTTTTCCCTTGTATGCTTGAAAAAGACCTTGGCTGCAAATAATGGCCATTGCGAACTGCCCTCAAGCCAGTGGTTGTTATTATGTCAAAGCTTCATAGATGTATCAAGAACTCGATTGAGTGTCATCACTAATAGAAATGTAAGCAATAGTTTAAGAAACCAAATGATTTCTTCAGTTATTTTTTTTTTTTTTTTTTTTTGTCATTAAAAAGTTCCAAGAATAACATTACAAATCAAAAGTGCAGGTATTTCATTGATAGTTGAAACGTCGAGAAGTTATTTTCAACACCCATCATTAGCTCACCTGGTCTTAGACCAAGTGAGCCTATGGCAGGGTCCTGCATGCATCATGCATCCATCAACGATTGCTATTTTAAACTTCAGATTTGTACCAATGATTCCAATCTAGCTTCAGATATTGCTGCTGTTACTAACAGTTAGTAAAAATCCTTTTAAGCAACTTCTCAAAACCGCTGAGCAGAATTTTATCAAATTTGAGAAAAAGCAGCCTGTCATGAAGGCCTTTTAGATTTATACAAATAATGCCAATCCACCACCATATATGGCCACTATCACTAAAAATAGAAAAACTTTGTATCTTGGCATGAAGACTTTTCTGATTTGAACAAAAGATTCCGATCTAACATCAAATATGGTTGCTATTAGCTCAAAGTTTAATCAAAAGAGGTGCAGAAAAACGATGTCTAGAGTGGTAACAAACTTGGCCAGTTAGATGCAAGATTACCTCAGTAATATCCATGAATTTCACTTGTCGAACTTGTGCATCTTTAAATGACTTCTCAAAACTACTCAATAGAATTTGACCAAATTTGACAGCATTATGGCATAGAGGGCTTTCAAGTTTGTACAACTGATGCTTTTCTGCCCTTCAGTATGGTCACTATTACTTTACTAAAAATAGTAAAACCTTCAAATGGCTTCTCCAAAACCATTGAATAGATACTGACCAAACCTGACAGAAAGCATCCATGAAGATCTATCAGGTGAGTACAAATGATTCCAATCCACCATCAAATATGGCTGCCATTATGAAAAAACAGAACAACCTTTAAATGACTTCTCCAAAACCACTGCATAGAATTTGATCAATTTGGATCGAAAGCATTGTGGCATGAAGACCTTTCAGATTTGTACAAATGAGACCGATCTGTTACCAAATATAGCCACCATTAATAAAAGCGCAGAAACACTTGAATGAATTCTTTTAAAAAATCACTCCACTGAATTTGACCAAATTTGATAGGATCCATCCTGGCATAAAGGACTTGAAGATTTGCACAAATAATCCCAATCCACCATTCAAAGTAGAAAAACATTCACACAACTTTATTTTTTCAAAATAACAGCTGAATTTGAAGTAAACCTGCTTCTTAGCCCGAGATGTGCCTTTTATGGGTTTTGTCCATAGACCTATGTGTCTTGTCTGCTCCATTTTGAACAGAGATATTGTCCTTGAGGGAGTTGGATTTCAAACATTCCCCATCATCTTTTACATCCCATCTTCTCCTAGCTTGGGTTTCAAACATAAGTTCTCTGTATTCAAAGCCCAGCAGAACAAATTGTAGTGAGTGAGACCCATTTGCAATGCACCCATTATTAATAGCACTAATTATATTTATACTTTTGGAGTTTAACTTTTATTTGGCTCTGTAGAGCAAGGATTGTACTGACATGCTGATAAACCATACTTAATATGTATCGAGGCTACGTGATAGTTAATTCACTCGTACATATAACTTGCTTGTGCAGAAAAAATGCATCTGCAGTGGGAAAGTCACAAAAATAGCTATGCTTCTTCACATTTTAATCAATGTCCATGCAAATCATTAAAAAATGAAAGTTGAATAATCATTAAAAAAATTAAAGTTGAATCGACACCAAATTTAGGGATTAAAATTTTGTTCAGTGAAAAATGAAAATCATGTAGAAGCTTTGCACAATCACGGTAGATTTTGACTTGAGGGATTCTACAATTGCAATCTTGGCATGGTTTGTTCAAGAAGTTGTTGTCCACATCGTGTGATTAATGCATATATTGATAGGAGTCTGATGTTGTATCCTTAAAATGGGCCTAGACTTATAAATTGCCCTGATTAATAACGTAACCCCCTAAGCAGTCACTGTTCTGACAATGGCGGTGGCAGTAAAAGTTTTGGTTTTGGTTAAGGTTTTTCATTTGCATACATTTCCTAAAACTCATTAAGATTCTGATTGTACATGGCATGAATCATTATAAAGCTAAGACAATTAATTCTATGATATTCTTGCTTGTACCTTTTACCCTTTTACCTTGGGGTCAAGATGAACGGAGAAAACCAGCATTAAGGTTTTGGTTCAAGTTTTTTCATTTACGTATATAGCTTCAACCAATTGATAAATTCTCATCATACTTGGCATGAATCATTATGAAGCTATAACAATTCATTCTTCAATATGCTCACTCACCCCTTTTACCTTGGGGTCAAGTTCACAGAGAACATTTTTATTAAGGTTTTATTTAAAGATTGTATACACTCGCCATATTATGTTGCAATTTTGTCAGTCATTTGTTACCATTTCTTTTCTACACAATATCTCAAGTTATCCACCACTACAGTTAACAAACTTTGTGGCTGAAGAAGTCTCTCAATTTTGGGGTCTAAAGATCAAGGTCACTGTGTCTGACGGTAGAAAAATGTTTCCTGCTCAATAACTCCAGTTCACCACCATCTACAGTTATTGAACTTTGTGGATGGCTTGCACTTGGGCTAAGCAAGAACTTTTTCAGTTTTAGGGTCAAAAGTCAAGATCACAAGAATAAAAATGGCTTCCACACAATAACTTGTTCTCTACCATCTGCTGTTACCAAGCTGGTGGATGGCTTGCACTTGGTTAAGGAAGAAGCTCGTCAGTATTTTTGGTCAGAGGTCAAGGTAACTGACTGGAAGTAGAAAAATGGTTTTTGCACAATAACATCACAGACCTATACCAAAAATTATGGATGGTTTGCACTTGGGGTAAGGAAAAAGTCTGTTGATTTTGGGGTCACAAGTTCAAAGGACAAGGTCACCGACTGAAAGAAGAAAAATGGTTTCTGCACAAAAAATTAAGTTAGGCGTAGGACTGTTAACACAGTAGGCATATAATGTGCCATTCAAGGTACTCTTGTTTCATTTGCTTTATTTCCTAAACCCCATGGTAGATTTTCATTATACTTGGGATGAATTATTAAGAAGCTGAGATAATTCATTCTGTGATATGCGCTCTTGTTCTGTTGATCTTGAGATCGATGTCAAAATCTTAGAAAATTTGCATTAAGGTTTTGGTTATAGTTTTTTATTTGCTTAGGAAGCTAAGACATCATTCTTTGAAACAATCGCTCAACTTTTTTGAACTTGGGATTATGGTCATGAATTTTACAGCAATGCCTTAAGCATGGGCTCCACACGCAGGCTCTGGCCATCTTGTTTTTAAAAAGGTTTTTGGCATTTATCAGCAAATTTTTAATTCTAGGCCCATTTTAAAGATAGATGATGTCAGATGGCTGTGCTATATTCATGATCAAGCACAAGGTGTATTAATGACCTTGTTGGCTGCTGAAATAGCAGCAGTAATTTAAACTGGGACACTTCACAGTCTCAAGCAAATGCCCCAGAATGTGAGTAACATGGCTAAGTTCGAGTTGCTGACAAGTTGGTGATGAGGGTCACCCTTAAATACTTACTGCTACCCCCATTTTTGTAAGAGGCATGGGGTACTGCTCTTGTTTGGCAAAGTTCTGGATACAACATAAGTTTCTGCAGAATCTTTGACAAATGCATGCTGTAGTTCAAGATATTAATTTTATGTGTCTTTTTCTGATGCTAAATGACAGATTTATTCATTTCAGCTCTAACACTGAAGTGATTAAGGATATTATATTGCACTCAATTCAAGCATCAGTATGATATTGTAATGAACAATTTACAAAAAATACATCAGTGGGATTTATGATCATTCAGAATAACAGATGAGATGGTCTGAGATGAAGGTATGCATGAAGAATTGTGACTTTGCTTTGGTCAAATCAAGCAAACTACTATTTGTATTGTTGGTATCAAAAGAGCTGTTTCAGCTACTTAGAGGATCAGTGATGCTAGATTGGTTTGGTTGAGTACTTTATGGCATAGCAACACAAGTAGGTTATTTAGTGCGGAGACATTTGAAGTTGAGTGACTTGCCAAGTGACACACTATGGTAGCCGACTTGGGTTGATCAAATGGTAGAATTCGAAGTTGCACCCTTCCAGTCACAAGTCTGGCATGCTAACCAGTGAGCTGCCATTTCTTCTGCCTCCATTAGTCGCCTCTTACAAAGTGCAGAAGAGAGCATTGGGCCTATTCTGGATCCCAGAATCCACAGAGGTCAGTGATGCTAGAAATAGCCACATGCATACTTCATGAATTTCATAAAAACTGTTCATATTAGACCAGCTGTCGGTATTGCTGTGGCGAACCATGGACAGGTGGCTGAAATTACGGATTGGACTTTGGGAAACTACTGGTAAACATCTGTCAGGGTAAATGTCTATGCAATGAAATTGGAAGGGGGGGTTAAAAACAGGCTCTGTCATTTTGTCTGTCACATTTTCATTTCTAGAGCATAACTAAAAAAGACTATTTGAGAGATTGTTATGTAACTTGGTATACAACCTAGTGGCCTAGAGGGGCCAGCTGCAGTTAAGAATTTTCCAGTATTTTTTTTTTCTTCATACTTTTGATGTTGAAATGGAAATGTTGCAGATAAAGCAAATATAATCTTGCTGCACATATCAAATTTTAGGTCTGAAGTTGCCATTTGTGCTTCTCAGGATTGATAGTATTTTTGTTGTTGTTGGAAGTGGGCTGCAATTTGGCCAAATTTGCTACTTTCCAGACCTTGATAAAATGATCTGAAACTGGTACATGTATTAAACTTGGGTCAAGAGGTGCCTGTTGCAGTTTAGAATTTTCAATCATTTTTATATGCCCACTATAAAGTGGAGCATATCATGTTGAACAGATGTGCATGTCAGTCCGTACATCCGTCCATCTGTTCCCGATTTTGTTTCGACACAATAACTATAGCTCTCCACCATCTACCGTTACCAGACTTTGTACGTAACGTATATTTGAGGCAAAGAAAACATGGTGAAAGGTCAAGTTCAAAGAGACTGACTTGAGGAAAACTGTTTCCACACAATAAGATGACTTATATGAACTCATGCTTTTTCCCCAAATATAACTTGTAGATTTAACCACACTAAGCATGTGGGTATATCTTGACATTGTCTGAGATTGGTTCAGCTATTTTCTCTCCATGATGCTAGGATCAAGGTCATGACAGACAATTTTGTAATGCACTTACACATGTTTTGTGAACATGTTAACTCAGACATGCAAGAAAATGTTCGTTTCCAGATTTGGTATGTTGGAGTTTTCAGAAGAATATCATAGATGAATTCACTACTCAGCATTATCTTGAATTCCTGTAAATTCTTTTCGCCCAGTAGAATGTCAGTCCATTGAATGGATTTTTTTATTTTTTATTAATGCTTTTTATTAGGTATTTGACCTTAAATTTGTCTCCCTTTCCAGCGGTTTCAGGGCAAGTTTATTTATTACTGACAGTGGTGCTATAGTCTCTCATAATGGTGTATCCTCTTTTCAGACCAATACAGAAATACTCATACAAAGAGAGTTTGAAGAGATATATGACACGGTTGCATATAGACAATGAGTTGTAAGTGGCTTTTATCAAAATTAAACATTCTGAATATTTACTACTCCTACTTTTTTGTGGGGAAAAAAAAAAAGAAGACAAATTTAAAAAATAAATATTTGCCCAAACTATCCTTTTCCACGAGTTTTAAGCTGACGAGTTACCAGACAGTAAGTATATCTAAAGGAGAAAAAAAGGAGAAAAAAAAACCTGGCTTGTAGGCTACAAGCAACCCTATAGTCTTAAATCAGAAAAAATAGTAGATGACCAGAAATATTCGATGTGACAAGGATTTTACAGTTTTTAGGCAGTGCCAATAGTGAATCTTGCAAATGCGTCGAGATACTTCAAGTCAGAATATGCCTAGGACATTCGTGATATAATAATCTTTTTTGCCGAGTTTTAATCACTTATTCAAAAGGGTCATCATGACCAAGATTTTATGCAGTTTGGTGGAAGCAAATGGGAAAATTTTGTGCATTTCTCTAGACCTAAAAATAAGCATCTGTCATTATGTTGATTATAATATATAATCCGACTTGTTATGACAACTAATTTTTAAAAGGCAGTCCATAACATATTATTCATGGTGCATAGTAATGGGAAAGGTGATTCTTGTTGGTGGTAGTGTTGCTGCTTTTGTTTAGGCAGTGTTTTCTTGTTGCAGCTGCTGTTAGGAAGCCTATAAACATATGGCAAAATTCCAGTGAGAACTGGCCAGATCATGATGATGGCGGTTGGAGTCAGGGACCACCAGCTTCTGGTTCAGGCTGGACAGATGCTTTAGGTACGGTCTCCTAAATCGTCCTTCATAAGTATCCACAAAGCAGTGCTTAGTCTAGAGTGAAATAGAAGTGCGCTCTATCCCCAGCCCTCCCCTATGCCTTTCTACAGTCCTCCCCTCTCCCTGTCTCCAGAGAACCAAAATGTCTTCTTTTATATTTATTATACTTGTTCTGTTTCTTTAATGTAGGATACATATATGAATGTGCTTTTGATTGTTTCTACTTCCAAAAGGACAAAATTTCATAATTGGCATGGGGTCCTTTCGTCACAAAAAGTATGACCCATTGTTCCAAAAAGCGTGTATGCTTTCAACAAAAGTGCCCTTGTCACTCTAGGTGCTCCTCTTGTCCTTGCCTCCGTAAGAAATTTCTTGCTGGAGCACTGGACAAAGTGTAATTAGGGCTCTGCATGAAGATTAGGGAGACCTGTTGTTACCACCTTTTCCATCTGCCTGTCTTTTCACACTTATAACCAATGTAGCTCTACAACCATCAACATAATTGGATACCATTTGGTAGGAGAATTACCTATTACATGTAGATGTGCCTTTTAAAGGTTTCTTCTTTTCAGATCTGATTTTGATGGAGCCACGGTTGCTTAGTTGGTTGAGAATCTGACTCATAACCCAAGGGTTGCAGGTTCGATACCTGCATAGGCCAGCCCAGGTTGGCTGCCTCTGTGTGTCTTTGGGAAAAGCACTTAACTCCCATTTCCTCAGCTTGATATAGCCAATAATTTGTTAAAAGTGCTGTTAAGACCAACAAAAAGAAAACAAACAAAAACACAGAATTAATCCACTGACATCTTCACTATAGCAGATCTTTGTAACTAGCATAGTTAGTAACCATTTAATATATTCAGATATAATTTGGTGTGTACATTGTCTCGTAGCCCTAGATGTGCCTTGGATGGATTTTGTCTTGTCAACATAATTTTTAATGGAGTTGACAGTAAAAAAAAAACTTGATATATTGATGTGGGATGTAGTTTGTAAACAGCATAGCTCTGCAACTTTTGCATACTGGATGCAGTTCAGTAGGTGAATTACTTGTAGTATGTAGATATGCCTTTTAAAGGTTTTGTTTTTTCAGGTCCAGTTGTGATGTGAATTATAGTCCTTCTCCATGATGTTTTCAGATTACTGAAGCTTCAAATGTTAATGAAATTATTTTCATTTGATTGCGAGGGCCATTTGATTTTCTGCAAGATCAGTTGATTTATTGTTAGCTGGCCCTGCTTGCCAATGGGAAAAATATGTCAAGTTGACCCCTGTATTCTGATCCAATTTTCGATATAACACGGAATATATGCCTATATCGTTAAGATCTGGCGAGTTCGATAATGAGCTACATCCACACGTACTAATTAGGTTAGCTTGCATATGATTGCCTGAGCTTGTTACCCCTCTGGAAAGCACATTTATGATCTGATTTTGATTAAAATTAACATATTGGTTTATGCCATGAAGATCATGGGAGTTTGATAATGAGCGAGTTCTATGGATGATAATGAGGTAATCTTGCATCTGATTGGCTGAGCTTGTGGCCACTCTGGAGGTCACATTTCTGCTCCGATTTTGAACATGTGGAATATATGCTTATATCATCAAGATCTTGAACAATTTCTATAATGAGCAAGATCCATACTTGTTAATGAGGTGATCTTGTATCCGATTGGCTGTGCTTGTTACCACTCTAGAAGCCATATTTCTGATCCAATTTTGATCAAAGCTGGAATAACAGCTTATATCATGAAGATCTTTGACAATATCGAAAGGTGTTAATGAGTTGATCTTGGATCTGATTGGCAGAGTTTGTTGCCACTCTTGAAGCCACATTTTTTATCCGATTTTCATCAGACTTCACATATAGGCCATATTAATGAGATACCTTGCATCTGATTGATGAGCTTGTAACGTCTCTAAATCTAAAGACTATATTTCTCTTCCAATTTCTAAAAAATATTGGCAAACAGATTTTTATCGTCAAGATCTTGGATGACTTAAGTTATAAGCATAAGACTGCACATTAATTATGGAATTATCTTTAAAACAAATTTTTATCAGTATATAGTAAAATAAGTTAAATCAACATGATACAAAGTTTGGGAGACCATCTATTTTTATGGTTCTGCACAACTCCATTGTTATTGGATTTTCTTGGCTTAGTTTGATTGTCAGTGTTGTACATCATTGTTTAGTGGAGTTATAACCCTGGATTGTCACTCTTGCTCCCCCCTCCCCTTTGAGGTTCACCAAAATCGGGAAGATATTCCGAAGAAATAGTGCCTTGTTTGCATGGTCTGTTTGCCAGTGACCTATGTGGTAAAGTTACTTATTGTAATAATTATGAAAGGGTGGATCTGAAACTTTATGAAATCATATAGAAAGTTGCATTTACTTGTTGTTTAATGAAAACAGTAGGATGTAAAATGTCCCAGCTTTCTGGGTCATGCAGATGCTATTTGGTTACTTGCTCTACGTCAGTTTGTTTACATCAGTAATACGCAAAATAGAGCTGGTCAACGTAGGATGAAACCTTGCAGGATTTATTGAACTTAGGTGGGTTAATCTGTAGCAAAGAGCGATAGAGGTCTATCAGTTATGGTAAAAGTGGCACAGTGTTGAATGCTTCTACATAAAATAGAAGAAAAATAATTGTGGTCTGAGGCCATTTTCATTCTTCCTTATTAACTTCCTTGCGAAAATAATTTAGTAAACACATTTTATCCGCATAGTAAATATCACCTTGCTTGACAACTACTTCTAAAGTCATCATGCCATACATTTTGTCCTTTAAATATGAACAGAGGCAGCTCCTTAATGAGCATAATTGTTTCACTTTAAAAACAATATCGGATGTGGAAATTAATCATCTGTATAATCAATTAAAAATTAATGAATCATCACTGTCATTTAATCAGTTCATAAAGGAAACCGACACTAATGTAGGTAAAGTGCCTTTCATTCACTTAATTGGATTGATTCGCTGGATAGAAATCAAAGAGTGAGTCGTTTGTGAGGATCTAGTTTACACAATACAACGAAGCCATTTTAAACACTGCTAATTAATCATACCGGCTTTGTTTTGTTTCACATGTTTTGATTGTCCAATAATTTTGGTTGCGTAGCCCAATATGCAGTCAAGTGGTAATAGAACGTACGCACATGCAACAAGTTATCAATCAGGTGTGTAAATAAACTACATAGAGAGGGGTAGAACCAAGCATTCAGTATGCCTGGATGGCATGAATGGTCCAATAAAGGTAGATAATGTGATTATGGCATAAAAAGAAGAACTTGCCCAACTTTTTTTCAAAAGAGGAAAAAAGTTCATGTCCCGGGCTAACAACTTGAAAAATTTACTTGCCCGACTTTGAAAACTAGTACTCCGGGACATCGGGCTATGTGATTTGCTCAGCCATGGCTGTCCTATACTTCGACTGTATAATCAGTACTGCCCTTTCATATTCATGCACTTCTAGCCTCCCTATAACCCTCGGTCAAGTTCAAGGTAATTTGAAAGGGAAAATATACAGGCAAGACTCTCAATTCCTTAGAATTTATTGTTTTTGGGTCTCTATCAAATTTGGTATGCAGCTCAATATTGATGAGACCTTGGCCGAGTTCAGTTTTGAGAAATCTGTCATTTGGCAGTTATGGCCACTGATTGTCAGACAAATCTACTTTAGCTTCTGCACAGTAATGCTCTTAATTTAGTAGACAACTTGGTATTGATGAGACCTCCGCTGAGTTGGAGTGTCGGTTTTGCAGAGTAATGTGCTCAGCTTGAAACATCATCATCTAGCAGAGTTACAGTCTCAGATTGTTTGACTTGCCTCCTTTCTTTTCTGCACAACTCCTCTAATTCCTGTTGGATTTAAACTAAACTTGGTATGCAGTTTTATATTGATGACATCTGGGCCAAGTTTGATTTCTTGGCATTTGATCTACATTTAGCTGATTTGTGGTCCCTAATTGTTTGACCCACCCAATTTTGTTGCCACACAATAATTCTCTTTATTGATTTCAAAAAAACTTTATATACAGCTCTGTGTTGATGAATTTGATCAGCTTTCTGTGGTTTTATTTACTGGAGTTGCAGGAGCTGACTGTTGGACCTTTTGTTTCAGCACAGCAACTCTCTGAATTATGTTTTTATTAGAGCAGGGGCATCATGATTTTGTTCCTGTCTGTCCATCCTTCCATACATACATCCATCCAGAAAAGCTTCTTGATGCAATTGCACTAAAACCACTCAAGGTATACAAATGAAATATAGCAGGCCTATTTATATGCACGTGTAGATGGTTTGATTAGATTTTCAGGCCATTGCAGCATGTTTTATGCACCCATTGCTTGTACCAGGATCATCTTGATTTCACCCTGTCCATCTGTCCCAAGAAGCTTGTTGGCAGGGCACAAAAACGCACTTGTTTTCGCATCCTGGACGTGTCACATTTGCCTGGAAACAAGTAGTGGTCCATACATGCGCACCTCTGGTGATGGGTTAAATTTTCTTCAGAAAATTGACAGAACTTGAGCAGGTTTACATAAATTTTGTTCGTTACATGCTGTTCACGTGTTGGTAGCAGAAGATTAAACATCAAAGTAACATTGATCAGTGTAAATATTGTACTGAAATATCATGGTTTTCTGTGGCAAACTAAATCAGTCACACTTTGTCAAGCAACAAGTGTGTTGTAAGTTTGATAAAAATAGATACTTTTTAAAAATTGAGAAATTTTATTTTGATTATTTCAGCAGCCACTTTACCATATATAATTGGAACACCGTATATGTTGGAACACCATAAATTAATTTTGAAAGTAATTTTTTTTACACTGTATGTTCTCTGACAGATTTTTTTTCAAGTCGCAAGTTTTCGGATACCATTTGAATCGTAATATCAGTGTTTAGCTGGTCAAAAAATGCAGTCAAACTTGTATTTTATTTTAAAAAAAGAAAAATACAAAAACCAGTCAGTTTCATTTGTTTACACTTTTGTTCTGAACTGCAAACTTTGGAATAACAAAACTTTATAAATCTATGAGCAATATTTGGAAACTGAAGATGTTTGCACTACATACAAAATACATTAAAGTCCAAATAACCCGTATTTGTATTGTATTCCGTTTTGCTGTATAAACAGAGTTTGATGCAATAAAACTTTTGATTTGATTTATATTTGCCTTTTTCATAAGCCGGATCTAATTCCCAACTAATATTTCCCAAGTTATCTGACAGTGCAAATCGTTTACCTTGTAAAGGCAGATTTCACTTTGTTTTCCCAACCTTTTGATCAAGCCGCAAATTTGACACTTGGTCAGTGCCAAGTAAGAGTCCTATATTCAGTTAGCAGAGTTTATTTGAACTTCCTCCGATCATGCCGCACAATTGACACCTGTTCACTTGTGGCAAATCTTTTAATAATTTCACAGACTGTATGCTCAAAGTGTCACTTACAGAGCCCCAACTGTTCCATTGTTTCAATTTATTTTCAAAATTACTGTGAATACCGGTAAAAAGAAACCAAAGCCAACTTCCCTAGGTCGGCCTACATTGTATATAAAAAATCAGCACACTTAAAAGAATCTAAAGTCGGCTTCCCTAGACTGGCTTACTTTGTATATAAAAAAAGTCAGCACACTTGAAAGAATCCAATGTCAGCTTTCGGGGTCGGCTTGCTTTGTAATAAAATAATCTTTGTATTTGATAGCCTAAGTTGAAACGATGGCTTTGTTACTCTCTACCAGGTGTGTTTATTCACCACCCAAGTGAATGTCGGCAGGGTAAATGGTAAGGTACAATATCATACACAGCATTGTCTTCAAGAATACTTTTTGTAACCCATGCTCGCAAAAATAGTCATTTGCCCTCACAGTGAATGTATATCCTAATAATGATTTTTATTAGCGAAATAGTTATATTGTTAGCCTGGATATAATTCGCTCTTGGTTATTTTGCACCATACACTGTGTTGTGCATGAATTGCTGGTGCCTTAAAGCAATCGGTTGTTATTTCTCTGTCTCCCTCTTTCTGTTGTTTGTAATTTTGTTGCATCCAATTTTAAGTTTGATAATATATTCAAACCTCTGGGGAGAACCAAACACGATTCGTTTATCTATATTCATGTCAATAAACAATGTGTAAATGTTGTTACCTGACATAAGCGATACACACTACCAATACTCTACATTACAGGACCACGTGGAGTTTGGATAGTGGATACATTTGTGTCTTTTATACATATGTTGATTATGAAGAACAAAATAGAGGAATAAATGAGAATAGTACACAGGGTTCATACAAAGTCTGGAAAAAGTATGGAAGAAAAAAGGTGCTTTTTCCAGACCTGGAAAAAGGATGGAAAATAAAGATTTGCCCAGGAGGTCTGGAAAAAGGATGGAATTTTGGGTTGTTGTGTTTTATTTTTGTTGTTGCTTGAACATATTCATGTGTTGCACTAATGTTTATCTTCGCCAAAGTTACCAAAAACAGAATGAGATATGTAACTGATTAAAAAAAATTCATGTATACAGGTTCTTTTAGGACTGATGATCAGAAGTGTAGATTAAACACCGAAAATACATTGTTATAACACGTCTGTAAACAATAAAGAGAATTATTGATGTAAAGAGATTAGTTTAGACATGACACAGACTTCAAATGCATGTGCCAGAGGGGTCTGGAAAAAATTGCAAACTAGTCGGGAAAAAGTCTGGAATTTTTTTTTTACCAACAGCTGTATGAACCCTGAGTACAAGGTTAGTTTCTTTCAGTTTTATTATCAAATAAACGTTGAATTTACCTACCTTATTGTAACATGCATGGGGGGAGGGCAGCAAATTGAAAACAATTTGTTTCGGTTCTTAAGTTTTGGGACATATGATCTAGTTGAAAAAAAGTTTAACCATAAGTTATGGGACAGGAGAAAATTATTTATTTTATCTTGTCCCAAGATATACAGTAATAATTTTGCAGCAGTTACTTTGATTAGATCCGGTCCAGATACTGCAATTTGGTACCTCGCTTTAGTGCATCTGGATAAACAGGAATCAGCAGAATGTTGAAGCAAATGATTGATTACTTCTTTATGAAAACCAAAAAGTCCAAGTCCCTGTAACAGTTCACCAGTGAAAGAAGCACTACAGTAGGCTTGCTTGTCAGTTCTGGACAGCAGACATGAATGTAAACAAAATGGCGAGTGTGTACTTGTGACAGTGTTGCTTATATCAGAAAGATGGTTGATGCTGATCACAGTACATATGAATGGGATAGTCTTGGCCAGAAAAGAAGTTGATTAGGGCTTCGAAAATGTGGAGGCATCAATGACCGTGGGCTGAATGTCACCAAATATGAAAAGTGACAGATTTTCTGCAGGAGTATACTATGCGCTTTTTTTATAGTTAGATATTTTCATCTATTTGCCTTTTGAATTAAAACCAACACTAAAGAAAAAAAATTCGTCTTTGAGAAGAGATAGGACCCCTTTTCATTAGGGTCAGGGGTCATTCAGTATTCAAAACGTGTCTGTAAAGGCAGGTGAAGTTTCGGTTCATGGGTCACAACAAATAACCATGTCTTCTTTTGATTTTCTGTTCATCACACTTAAGCCAACTGTCTTTTGATCTTGGCAAGTTGAGCAACTAACTAATCCAGATATTATGTTTAAAGCATGAACAAACTAATATTAGTGTATATTTTAAGTCTGTGATAATTTCGTTTATAGGAGCAGGATAAAGTAATCTCGCGTGGAACATAAATTTGGAAGAGAACAACATATACCCGTAATTATGATTTTGTTGTATAAAGCACATAACACAATCTTGATAACGTAATAATAATGATAACAATCATGATATTCGGTGCATGGTACTTGTTCAAAAACCAATTTTAAAAGGCGAACCTGCATACAGCAGTCACCTGTGTGCAACTACCAGTTTTGCCTTTTCTCATGAGTGGCTGCTAGTGATAGATTAGACTATATATGCAAATGACCTGTTTAGATTTTCAGCCCAGTAGAGCATTTTTCCACTTTTTATACATATTTGAACTTATATGGTGAAACCTTGTTAGCACAAGCAAGTAAAATCCACTCAAGGTAGAGAAATGAAATTTGGTAAGCATATTTTTATTTATATGTAGATGATCAGATTAGGCTTTCTAGCTATTACGCACATCTGCAGTGGGGGCATGCATGTTTTACAAACACAAACCTTGTTAGGAAAAGGCATTGTATATACTCGTAATTATGAAGTGTTGATGTCATTTTCTAGTTGCCACCTTGTGATTCTTGAGGATGACAGAGGGTGACCAGTTTACATGGCAGCTTTATCTTGAAAATGTGGCAGTTTTCCTTGCAACTTTGAGCACTTCAGTGTTGACATTTTTTAAAAGATGTGTTTTTTTTTCTATATTGCAGGATCTGCAACGTCAAATGGTTCAAGCCAGGATATAGGAAGCAATTGGCAAAACCCTTCTGATTCAGGAAGTAGTGCCTGGTCACAGCCAAAGAGCAACAATATCATAGTTGATAGAAATGACAAGGAAGCTTGGCCTTCCATAGGTAACAATTCCAAATCTGCCTCAGAAAATGGCGATGACAATGCCTCTGTGAAATCAGGGTCTGTGATATATATTTCTAGTACTCAAGGACAGTCCACCGGTCAGGAGACCAGCAATCAAGACATAAGTGCCATGCAAGGTCAAAGTGCTTCCAGTATGTGGAGCGCAAATTCTAATTTCAGTGGACCTGATTCAAGCTGGGGAATAGGTTTCCCCAGTTCCTCGGCTGCCAATGTTAATTCCCTTGGATGGGCTAGTGCCCCAAGTACAAGTCTTTCGATGAGCAACAACCAAGGACATAATATGCAAAGTGGTGCCAGCTCAGCTGGAAGTGATACTTACAATTCCATTAACTCCAACCCTATGCTTGGATCTAGCAGGTTTGGGTGGGGTGCTCCAGGAACATTGCAGGGAGCAGGCCCCAACAAAATGATGTCTGGCCCAGGAACAGTGTCCCAAGCAACCAGTGGTGGAAGTGGCAATACTATGCAAGGATTGGTATCCTTTAGTGGTGCTCAACCAAATGGACCTCAGGCCCAGCATGGTAATCGTGGAAATTCAGGGCCAATTAATCCACCATCACAGCAGCAGGGTAATTCGACTAACACAAGTGCATTTCAAGCCCTGTCAGGTTACCAGCAAAAGAATGGGTCTGCCAGTGGAGATCTGGGATGGAGTGGAACTACTAATCTTGGGATGAACCCAGGAGGCACCACGACCACATCAGTCAGTGGCAATAACGCTCAGAGTGGAGACAATCTCGCTTCTCCATGGGGAGCAGCAACAAGCTCTTCCAGTGATACGTCCAAACCTGGAACTGCAATGTGGGGAAATCCGGTCATGAATTCCAGCAGTGATTGGGCGATCACAACTTCCAGCCAGCAAGGCATTCCAGCACAGCAGACTCCACAAGCTCAGCAGTCTGCAGGCATGTTCAACAATCCAGATTCCAGCTCTACAAATCCAGGACCAGCAAACAATTCAAACCAGCAGCGTCCCAGCTCCTGGGCCCAGGCAGCAGGGAAAGGACTTAATCTTCATTCCTCTACTAACACAGCTACAGCAGCAGCAGCAATAGATCCTCGGGATGAGGAGATCCGTCGTGCCATAGAGACTCATGAAGGCTGGGGCAGGAGACCAATCCGCCAAGACACCAGCTGGAATATTGAACTCTCACCAAAAGCGCAACGCAAATTCTCCTCATCAGCAGAACCAAAGGGAACAAATAGCAATATGTGGAACAGCAATAACAATAATGGCACAGCCATCTGGGAAGCAAATAAAGATGGAACTGCTGTCTGGAATAGCACAACGGGAGCTCAAAGGCCAGGATGGAGTAGTGGCCCACCGCAAAAACCACCAGAGCCAGTAGGTAGCCAGTGGAGTGCGGTGCCTCAAGAAAAGCCAATAGGAGCTTGGGGAGGTGGTGAGAACAGTCAACCACCTTCCAACTGGGGCCAGAAAACTGAGACTGGCTCTTGGGGTGGAACTTCCTCAGGGACAAATCAGATGGGGAACAACTGGGGAGATTCCACGTCACATACTGGGAATGATGGCTCAACCTACTGGGGAGAGCCACCCAAACCAGCAGCAACCAATTACCCACCACCAACCCAGAGGATGAAACCTGATGACCAATGGCAAAACAAGCCCACAGGATGGGGAGATCCAAGTGGCCCCCCAGACACCAAAGTGGATGATGGCACCAGTATTTGGGCAGCAAATGCACAACAGCAGGTAAAGTAAAGTGAGATATTAAATTTAGTGTGATCTGATATGCTTCAAAATTAATGCACAAATAATCTACATGTTAATGAAGTGAGAGGAATAGAATCAATTAAAGATATAAACATTAAAAATTCCTTCATAATTTTGAAAAGGCACTGTACTAGATGAATAAAAAAAAGTTTTTAAGAAATAAAAAAAAATCTATCATCCCCCACCAAAAGTTTTTGAGAATTTTGTAAAATAACAGAAAAACTTAAATTATTAGGTGATCAGTGCTGTCAGATTGTCCAAAAATGCACTGTATCTCTGAAATAGTTTAATTTTTTAAGGGACCAAATATTTACGTATTTAAAAAAAAAAGAAGAAAAAACGGGTGCAAAACTTTTGTTTGAAGGAATGTGAGAAAACTTTTAATCATTTAGGAAAGAAAAAGGGACTTTATTCCCATTAAAAATATGAAAAAGACATGCATCATTTTCAGTGGAGTGGCAGTGAACATTTCTGTATTACAAAGTAAATATCTTTCTGAAGAAATTTTTATGGGTAAATATGAAAGCAGTAAACACAATTGCAGTTTCAGCTTGTTGCTTGTTGGTTTTTTAGGCCCGTGCTGGGGGCTGGGGAGATACTGGTCAGTGGAATCCAGCTTTAGGGAAGCCACCCCCATCAGCACCCAACTCTGGTTGGGTTGATGGGGATATGAACTGGAATGATCCAAACCGAAAGGTACTTTCCCCCATCTTTCATTTTTCCCAGTTCATAACTTGCTTTTTCATACTGCCCGTTATTTGTTGCATATTAATGCCTTGTTGTTTGCAGTAGGTTCATATTATGATTAATTTTTATTTTGATGATAATTCATTATTGGTGATTGATCAACAGACTGAAAAAGAATAGATACATCCTATACATGACAAATTTTTAAAAACAAAATTCAAAGGAAACTGATCCAGATGGCATTTAAAAAATAATGGCAGTTTCATACAAATTATCTACCCTTGGTTAGTGCATGCATACAATTCCCTCTCTGACACAGTGAGGCTAGATGATTGTTTCACTGCTGTTCTGGAGTCTTTAATCAATCATCAAATAAATTGCATGCATCCATTCAGCTTAAAATGTTTTGTATTGTGAAAGTGTCAAAGGATCATTTGATATTACTCTATAAATTATGATGATAGCTATTCACGTCTACACACTCTATTTAAATTTGTTGATTATTTGGGACTTTGTATTAAATGTAATAAAATTCATAAGAGACAAAAAAGAAGAAAAAAATTGAAGACCCATTGTTTAATTTTCACATTGGAGTATTTTACTGCTAAATGCAAACATTATCAATGCATGTTAACTGCCATGGATAAATTAATTAAAACATCTAGCAGTTGCTGAGGGCAAATTTCGTATTTATCATATTTTAAACTCCATGCAACTTGCTTAAATTGTTTTGCCTTGCTTTTGGCTAATTTATATATTGTAGTGGACAAGGCTGCATGGATGTACACATGTTTTTTGTCTATGCACATGCCAGTTTTGTGTAAGATGTATTATTTTTATTGGAACCAAGGGTAGATAATCTTGAAGGCATTCTTTATAGAGATTTACAAGATGAATTTATTCATTTATTATCATAGTGCTACTGAAGAGAAGGCAGAAAGTTACTGCAAAGGGGGTCAATAAACAATGCGTACAAGATGTGATGCATTTCCGTGTCCTTCATTTTTTGTTATAGAATATTTTACTCTAGAGTGTTGGATGAATAAAAAAGGGCAAGTGATAATCAAACAATCATGAAACAAAATTGCTGATAAGATATTCAAATGATCATAAAGCAGAATTAGTGATAAACAAGTTTACATTTTATGGCAAATAATGGCAAGTTTTGTGAGGAAAGAAAGTTTAAGGTGGAAAATGTTCAGATCCACTCCCAAACTTAGCCTTGGATAAAAGGCGATCAGTCAGTCAGTAGTGCAGTCCATGCATTTAGTAGGACTGACTTTTTATGGTGGGGCTGGTATTTCCTGCAGGAGAGTATGCTGTGGAATGAAGAGGCTGGCTGGGATGATGCCGACATGGGAACATGGAATGATGATACTCAGGAAGCTAACTCTTCTTGGAACAGTGCTACTGGCTGGAACAGAAATAAGAGAGATAGTCTCAAGGTATACATGGATATTTTTGGAAAATTTTAGACCCCCCACATACTAGTTAAGTCATCTAGATAAATACACGCAACTTGAATTGAATTTGATCAGGATATATCTGCTCTTGGTTCCTTGTCATTTATTCATAGCTTAATTTAAAGCAGCTTAACCACAACTGATGTTTCAGTTTAACTAAAGTGAAAATTTTAGTATACTGTAATGCTTGTATTTGTTATCTTCCATGTATGTGAATTTATTCGGCATGAAGAATTGTCAGTGTAGATACATTCTGTTGTTGCTGGAGTTTAGTCCAATTAATTTTCCTCATTTGTAAATCTTTGTAGGACCAAGGGTAAAATTATGCTTTCTAACATCCGAGAGCAATATTATTTTCCTTTTTCCTGTTTTTTAAAAAGAGAAATGTGGTTCTATACCATACTTCTCCAAACAAATTATCATCTTGATTCACATACCATACTTCACTCGAGTTTGATTCTTGGATATACAAATTGTAATGGACATTTTGTAAAGTACCAATATTAATTAATAGGAACAGATTTAAGCAAAATTAATCATTTGAGAGACAAAAAGAAAAGATAGCACAGAACAGACAATTCTGATTAGTTTGTATAGTGTCATTATCTGCTTCACTTTAGAACTTTTCTGGCAAGTTCCCAGGAGGTGGTCAACCTCCACAGAGAAGTCGTCTGCTTCAGCAGTTGATGGATTTGGGCTTCAAGGTTAGCAAACTTTTCATGGAGTAAAAGTATATTGTCATCCTATAACAAGTTCAAAGAATTGTAATGACTTTGTGAAGTATTGCCTCGGGGATCACTTGCAGGTTAATTGAGGTGTGTGTGTGTATTACTGCTGTAATTGTTGTTTAGTATCATCAGCCCACGGATGAATAATTTTCCCAACTTATTAATCCTTCTTTTAAGGGTTTATTCCACAATCATATCTGTGAAGGAGTTCTATGGTATTTCCCACATCCTTATGTCGCATCACGTCCTTTGTGAATTCATTTCCACTCAATAATTTTAGGGCTACAGGGATTGAAACCAAATTATGAAGTAAGCTTTTCATTAAGAAGGTCAAGTCTAAGTCATGTTTGATTTTCGCCATTTCTGGCAAATTAATGGCTACAGTTTAGCTCATAATTTTGCCTTTCCATTGCATCATATCAAATTCTTTCCATAGAAATGAACAATTGGAAGAAATATAATGTGTTCATAAAATTACTTGCATTAGTGGACCATATAGCAGAGCTCAATATATGAATTTAATGAATTAGGTATTTTACTCGGGTTTGAAACAAATTGTTTTGGGGGGGGGGGGTGTTGTTAAATTCTGTCGGGTATTTTGTGAACAATGCAGAGCACAAACTTGCATACCAGACTGGGTCTTCCTTGTTAAGATGTTAATCATGTCTGTTAGAACACATCAGACAGCTTAGTGACCAAGACTGGTTTAGGATGAGTTTGATTATATGGTTGTATTTGAGTGAGTCTTTTCACAACGACCAGGTTCGGTTGTCTCAAACAATCACAAAACAGAGAGAATTAGTCCTGATAGCACAATTTATATTGATTGAATACACCATTGTAAAAAATGGACAGTGTTTATGGTAGGCCCAGTATGCTTGGAACTTGGGACTAGATGTTTAAAAGAAAATTATGCGTAACATGAAGGCATTTCAAATTTTCTTTATGCAATTTAGTTGATTTTTTTGTATGTAAAATATGCAAATACTCGGCTTATCTAGACCTCTGATATAGGATAAAGTTTTGTACGGACTACTATTACTGTGGTCTAAATATTTTTAACAAGTTTAAACAAATTTTTGCACCATGAAAATAATTTACAAACTAATCAATCGTGGCACTCCGGCAATTTGTTCACATTTTAAAGATTTTCATGATGATGTTAAAGTTTTTTATGTTTACAAATCTTAATATTGTGATTTTTTTTTTTTTTTTTTAAATCATTAGAATAAGGATGACAAGTTCAAGTTTTTCTACATAGCTTTATAAATGCTAACAAAAATTACATGACTCCTATACACTATACATTTGCATATAAAGTCTGCTCAATACTTGTATGCATTATTTTGTTTTCCAGAAGGATGATGCCCAACATGCTTTGATCAGTAACAACATGAACCTGCAGAGTGCTCTTGGTGAGTACATAACAGGCTTTTGTAATAAGATTATTTTCTTTTTTGCCAAGCCTGCAGTTTGCAGCAGCATCATTGTCATGTTTTGTGTGGAAGTAATGCCCCACCTCAACAGTGGTTGGAGCCTGTAGTGTTACCCTTGTTTGTATGACCATCTACCTGTCACATGGTCAAGGTTTGGATTTGGGTCATTTCAGTTGTAGTTGAAAGACGCATAATGGGGGTACAATCTAGCATTAGGGGTGGATATTGCATTGAAAATCATATTGATTTAAGAAGAAACAACAGATTTTACATTGTTAGGGCCCAGCATCGAGATGCAGGAGCCCTATAATGATCACCTTTTCTGTCCATCCAGTCGCGCTTCTTGTAACCAGTAGAGTATATATGAATGAGTATAGGAATTGGACGAGTGGACTGCATGCATTTTAATATATACAGCCTCGGCTGTAGTGGCTAATCAAGGTCATTACTGATACATAAACTAAGCTTCAAATGGTGGTCATACTGGCTGTCATTCCGAGGTTACGCAAAGCCTATGACTTTTTATGACTTTCACCTAGTAAACTCTGGTTTCTAGGGATGGACAAGGATAATGACTTCTGAAGCCGATTTAAGAACAATAATTTAAGTAAAATATTGTGCTTGGAGACAAGGTCCATAATAATAACTGTGGCAAGAAACTTTATGATCTTGGCACCTGATGTGTCCCCTCCAGAGTGTAGGGATAAATTCTCTCTTTACTGGATGAACCGATTGGCATACAGATTTGTGTGATGGACAATCTCACTATCATTCAAAATATTCTAAAGGAGAATCAGAATTGTTAACTTAAAAAGTTAGACCTGGTTTTTGTGTGAAATTTAATTACTTTTGATTAGAATGAGCTCCAGTCCAATTATCAAAGGGAATACCATTGTCAGTATCTGCAGCTGCACCATATTCATCATCAACATGGCCAGTATCATTTTCGTCAAATCCTTCAAATTAAAATTCACCGTCACTGTTGGTAAAGAACTCCAGGTCCTCATGGGCAGGTAGAAACCTTGTCCCAGTGGCCATAACTTTAGATCATATCATCATTGTAAAAATAATATAAAGTTTAATAAACCAAGAATTGATTGTATTTTTTGTATTAAAATAATCGGCAGTGTCGTCTGATTGTACAACGGGTGGGCAACTTGAATGGAAACACATTTGCTATAAAACAAAAATACACTATGATAAAAATTTACAACAGAAAATAACCCAATAAGATATTTTGGTGAAAATGTTGATTTAGTTATGCTTGTGAACGTCTTGTTTCTCCCGTTCGTGAAGTTTACAGATACCAACAAAAGAATTGCCACCACATCTGTTAAAAAAATTTTTGGTTCTGGTTCTGTAGAGAAAGATTATCTCAACTTGAATGCAGATTTGGAAATGCCATCCATGCATGTGAAATTTCAATTTCTATAACAGTTTAAATTGTGTAAGACCTACCTTAAGCTGCTATTTGTTCCAACTTTATAATTTAAAATACAGGACACCCCGTTCAGAACACAGAAATTTTCCTCCTACCTAAGGATTGTGGGATTCTCAATTCTTTAATTACAATGAAACGGATTTATATTATCGAACATTTAAACCTCGTACTAATTCTTTGAAATACACTCATACAGGTTGTTGGATAGCAGTGTTTTCTCCAGGGCATGTTGAGCAAAGAAATGCTTTTGTTGATTATCAAGTTATTAAAAGCATTTTACCAACTCAACATGGCATGGTTGTACAATGGCAAACATGCAGTTTTGGGCATTTGGCCCAAATGACTCTGCTGTTACACGCAGTTGTGTCTTTATTCATTAACAGTTATTTGTCAAATGCATGTTTGTTGAAACATACTGTAAGGGGTGTATTCATTGATACGGTTTTCATAAAACTTTTCCACACACACCAAATGAAAATATCCTGGACATATTCTGGAGAAGTCACTATCTGTCTCGAAGTGATTGTGATATTTGCATATAATGCCAGTTTTAGTGGCTGGAGCAATTTCCATCATCATCAGTGTCTGCCTTTTTTTTTTGGCGCTTCCTAAAAGATTACTTATTAAAGCTATATTTCATATCCAGTATTACTTTTCCAGTGGTTTTACATGCCAACACATGATGCATATGAAAATTTTACATTTTAATGATTCGTTTTTAATGCATAAACTCGTATATAAAAATCAACTAGTTTCTTTCAAAATGGGCTCATTTTACAAGAAAGCATTCACCATGTGACAGTCCAGATATATCCAGGTGCTGCACACAGAGTTCATTATCCAGGATATATCCAGATTTAGCATGACAAGGTCTAAGGTCTTGACTCCAAGGGGTTTTAGCTGTACTGGCTTGTGAGCATGATGACACGAACAAGTATGAATTTTTATCAACCTCAATTTGAGGCTGCATCTGAAGAATACCTTTTGATTGAAGCCAGTTTTCCCCAAATATTATTTATTACAATTTAACCACACTTTAATGTGGGTATATCTTGACATTGTCTGAGACATGTTCAATGATCTTCTATTCATGATATCAGGTTTAAGATCAATGGTCATGACAGAGAATTTTGTGCTGCACTTACAGGTAGGTATCTTATGAATATGTTAACTTGAACATGGAAGAAAATAGTTTTGTTGCCAAATTTTGTATGCTGGAGGGTCTCAAGAATATGATATTGTTTCAGTATTCAGCAGTTAAAAAGAAGAAAAGGATAGAAAAAATGGACTTTGAATAGATTCCAGGAAATTCTTTTTGGACACTAGAGTGTCAGTTTCTTTAAAAGACTCTTGCTTAAATCCATTTTAAACATTATTTTGCTTGTTCATATGTGCATAGATTCTGCCAGAGTTATTGCTCTTTTCTACTTGTAGCATTCGTTCAAACAAGAGGGGACACGTTTCTAATCAATATCTTGATCATCCTTATTTTTCAGCTGATCTGTATGGACGTCAAGGTACAAGTGCCAATAAAGATGATAATGACATGGATGTATTCCTTAATGGTGCAAAACACAAGACTCCAGGTTCAAACGAATCAGACATATCAGATACTCAGTTTGACAGCAATTCATTTGTGCCTAATATTAATTCCATGCAAAATACTCCACTATCTAATGCTCAATCACAATTACCAAATCAATATTCTTTCAAGACTCCTAGTCTCCCTCAGTCTAGTCTGAATCATGTTAGTAATCCCAGTATTATTTTCCAAAAACAAAAGAATTCCATTAATCAACCACCTCAGGGTCAGGTTCGTGGGCAGTTGCCCACCACTCAGAATGTGGCGGCAGTGCAGCAACAGCAGGTGAATCAGCAGCAAATGGCGCAGCAGCAGATATTACAGCAGCTCCGCATGGCTGTTCATGCAGGTCTTATTAGCCCTCAACTTCTAAACCAGCAACTTCCCCCAACAGTCCTCCTCATGCTACAGCAGCTTCTGCAAAACCAGCAATTGCTTCAGCAACAGGTCACCACCCAGCAGATGCTACAGCAAAATAAGATGGGCCAAAACCCTCTAGTCCAGCGCCAGCATCTGGAACAGGTCACAGGCCGAATAAACAGCATCAAACAACAAATTCTTCTCCTTCAGAAACAAATCTCTCAGGCTCAGAATAACCTCCTCAAGCCACAAGCACAACAACAACAACAGCAACAAAATGCATCCTCAGTCACAGATGAGCCGCTGAACAACATCCAGCCAGATATGGGTAATTTGGTCATATCTTCATCTCAGTCCCGTCTTAATCAATGGAAACGTCCCACACCTGAGAAAGAGTCGGATGGAAGTCCTGTAAGCTGTGCAGCTTCAGTTTCAATGGCAGGAGGTGAACAGGGTACTCTGAACAAAGCTGTTGGTTCCAAACCAACTCTTCATCAGTCTAGCTCCAACCCTAATCTCCAAGGCTTTGGGGATCTTGGCCTAACTAAGCTTGGCATGGGCGGTGATCAAACTTGGTCCGCTACAAGTACCACTTCTCAGAACTGGCCCACTACTAGTGCCCCATCCACAACTTCTGCTAGTCAAAGCACTGACTCTAAAGAAAACTCTAACAATAAAGAATCTCAATCAACCAACAGTACCACTTCAACCACCAGTGCCACTTCCACTGCAGCTAGCAGTGGCAGCAGCATTATCGCATCCACCTCAGTATTGAATATCAATGACACAATTCCAGAGTTTATACCAGGAAAGCCATGGACTGGAATCACCAAAAGTGTAGAGGATGATCCACATATCACTCCAGGAAGCTTTTCTCAGTATCCTAGTGTCAACACCATCAAAGATGACTATCTCATGTCACTGACCAAGTCTTCATCCAACACAGAGGAAACCAACTCACCCTGGCTGGCTAAAACCACAACACAGACAAATCGGTCCATGAGCCTTTCTGAATCGTTCAACAACTTCCCTTCTGATGTATGGAACTCGCCACTTGCCCAGCAGAAGGGAGGGCTTTCCACTGGGGGAGGACTGTCTCGTCCACCGCCTGGGCTACAATCCGGTGGCAAGTCTGGATGGACTGGAACAGGAGGAGGCTACAATCGACAACATTCCTGGGCTGGCCCAAGGACTGATCCTGCCTCACTGCAACAAGGTGAGTTTTTAATTGGAATCTTTTGCATACAATTTGTTATGTTGTTGACTAAAGTTATGTTAACAAAGAGCTAGTTGTAATTCGGTACAATCCTGTTGGTAACATACCTTAAACAGTTGTTAGAAATAGCAATAACTGCATCTGTCTTAATATCAGCATCATGATTATGCAAACTATTTAAGATGAGAAGAAGAAAAATTCATGTTTGCGATCAAAATGCCACATAATTTAACTTCTGGTTTGTCCTGGTTTTGGATTTTGGAGAACACCATTGTCTGCAAGACTTGGTCCAAACTGTCATTCTGAATTTTATTAGGCTATATTTAACTAAGCATGTCTTAATTCTATGTATTATCTGTGTAAATTTATCTGTAAATTCAACATGATGGAAGATACGGGAATTTCACCTTTTACATTGCAGGTTCTTGGAACACGGCAAGTGCATCAAAATTTCTCATCCTGAAGAACCTTACACCACAGGTAAACTTGAGATTGGTTTATTCAATAATTGCTTTGTAGTTTTGTATAGTTCTATATATTTTGCATTTCTAGGGTTAAAACACAGTTGCAGAAAGTGACAAATGATGATACTAGAATGTCCTGGAATTTGATGATTGGCACATATATTGAATCATGACAATGTCAGTCCATCAAACAAATGACTTGAAAACCAGCATTATCATGATCCCTACAGAGAAACTTCTGCTCTTATATGAATTGATAACTGGTGTGAATTCATTATTTTTCATGATGTACCAGTTTTAATGTATATTGTGATTGCTTCAAGTCACGAAATTTAACACCGAACAAAACAAAATTTCCTTCTTTCGATAGAATAGAACTCCTCCAGTCCAGGAATTTAAGTACCCACAAAAAAAAATGAATTCACAGTATCATATTTGTGTTAAAAGTATTTGTATGTAAAAAGTCCTTGCAATAACATGCAACTGAAAATGTCCTGGATGTATTTTTATACACCAGCCAATATTTTAAAAATTTTGTTTTTGCTGCTTTTAAAATCATTTTAAACACACTAATGGCTATATTATGCTGAGGAAATGGCATCTAAGTGCCTTTCCCAAGGACACATTGAAACACCTGACCTGGGCATGTATCAACACGTGACCATTGGATTATGAGTTCGACGCTCTTCTCAGCTGAGCTACCATGACTCCTGTAAATCAGAACATATTGTTAAAATATTATCCATACAGCTGTCTGTCTTTCTACCAATTTCATTTCAACACAACAACTCGAGTTGTTCACCATTTTCAGTTACCAAATGTGTGTATGGCTTGCACTTGTGGAAGGAAGAACCCTGTCAATTTGGGGGTCAAAAGGTCTCTGTCTGAAGGAAAAAAAAGGTTTCCGCACAGACATGTTAGTTTCTCCACCATCTACAGTAACCAAACTTAATGGATGGCTTGCAGTTGGGATAAAGAAGAACCTCGTCAAGTTTGGGGTCAAAGGTCAATGTGTCTCTTAATAGCCGTATCATTGATAATGTTTATGCTGCTCATCATGGTCCTGCTCAACAAACTCTTCAAGGTCCTATAGTAATCACATCCATCCATCTGTCCAACCATCTGTTTGGTTTACACAAGATAATTTTACTGGAAATAGTTGGACTTCCCCAAGTTGGGTATGCAGCTTTATATTGATGAAACCTCAACATGTTCGATTTCCAGCTATTTCTGTCCACAACTTTAACTTTACCTAGAATTGTTTGAATTTACTAAATTTGGTATGCAGCTTTATATGGATTAAGTCTCAATGTGTTCGATTTCCAGTCTTTTATGTCCACAGCTTAAATTTAACAAGGATTGTTGGATTTTAACCAAGTTTGGAATGCAGCGCTGTATGAGACCTTGAATGAGTTAAATATCCAGTGTTCCACAACATCATTTACAGGAGTAGTTCCTCCTGATTGCTTCTCATCCTGACTTTGGTTTCTGCAGCATAACTTAACCAAGGTTTATTCAATTTCATCTAAATTTATCATACAGCTTTATATTGATGAGACCTTTAAACAAGTTTGACTTTTAGAATGGTGATTTGCCAGTTGATACATGGGCATGTTGTCCACAAGTCAGTCAGTCCTAGGCTGTAACTCTATATTACTACACTTTTTAATATCCAGAACCTGATGTGTTTGTGTGTATGTCTGTACAAGATTTTGTGATGTCTTTGTTGTATCTTTCTGCAATTTGACCCAAGCTTCTTGTGAACATGCGTTTACTTTTTAACAGGAGAGACTTTCATATTTAGATAGTTGTCATCACTTTGCATTGCCATTTTATGTGCTCAGATCCTATACTCGTTCAAGTCATTTAGGGCTAATGACTAAATGTACTAAATCCTAGATGCAACCCAGCATTTCAAGTTGAAATTGTATTACACACCAAACTGGATCCCTTTGACCATACCATGATTTATTAAGCATTGCTTCACATTATGTTGATAGCTGTTGATTCCAATTTCTATTCACATGTTGCCACCAAAACTTGAACTCTAGGTGCATCTTGGAATATTAAGTGGTTCACACATGAAAGCTAGGTCACTGTACCCTACTTTCCTGATTTTATTGCACACTGCTTTAAAAGATGCTGGTTAATGCCAGAGTAGTAGGGTATATTATGAACCTTGACCAACTAATAATTTGTGTTGTCAGAAGAATGCCACAAAGTAGAATGGCATTCATGGGAATCTACACCAAGAGACTTAATTGTGAGTTGGTTTGATAGCTGGAGCAATAACAATAAAGGCTTATTAATGTAAGCTGTCAGTGTTTACATGAAAATTTTACAAAATGAAGACTAAGCCAGTATAATTGGAAATTTGTTTAAAGAGACTGGTGAACCTCAGATGGTTCTAATCAGAATGCAAAGAGAACAAGTCTTTATAAATTCCCGATTTTATGGAGTATTTCTCAATTTTTGCAGTGAATGTGTACATTCATGGTTATGTACCTTAGTCTTGCTTGACATGTGGTTTCAATCATTGCAGTCCGCTTGGTCACAACTAATATCAGTGCAAAGAATACAATGCCCCTCTCTTTCTCGTGATGCTTCAACTAAAAGGGAAAAACAGTTGGAAGATCACTAAGAATTATTTCCGTGCTCCTTTTCTTTCTTCAGATTGATGGATCAACCCTTCGCACCCTGTGTATGCAGCATGGCCCACTGCATGCATTCTACCTGTTCCTTAATCATGGATCAGCTTTGGTTCAGTACAGTAGCAAAGAGGAGGCTATCAAAGCGCAGAAGTCACTCAATACCTGTGTACTTGGCAACACCACAATTGTTGCTGAATTTGTTTCTGATTATGAAGCAGCTCGTCTAGTCGAGAATCAAAGTGCCATGTCAGTCCCTAGTCAGTGGTCCCAACCAGTCTCACCTGCAATGTTCCGCCAAACCGGGCAGCTTGGTACTCGAAATGATGGGTTAGGAAACCCATCATGGAAAGTTGTTGCACCAGCCAATAATCCAAATGTGTCTTTCAGTAATCCACTTCCAGGGAATGTGGGCAATGTGTGGGGAGGGGGAGGGATTGGGGAGGGGGGAGGTACCAGATCCGGGTTAGGGGTTGGGAGTGGGATAGGGAGTGGGCCAGGGGGCTTATGGTCCCTTGATGACCATGCTACAAATAACTTCCTTGGCAATATGTTGGGGGGAACGATGTAACTTATTATTAATCAAACAATGTTGTTACCCCAGATGCATTCTAATGATCTCTTATGCGGGTTAGTTAGTGATTGGAGTTGTATACTTCGCTTCTTATGTGTTCCTTGAGCTGGTCTGTGCGGGAGAGTGAAGCAGGCATCAAGTGATTGATGCAAATATTTTGGTGCTCACTGCTTCAAAGAAGTACAGCACATTTTATTTTTCTACTTCTCCTGAAGTAATTATGTCTTTCAGATATTTTCCATTAGTCTTGTCAGGTGCCTGGGTGAATCTCTCTGACGCTAGCCAGCTCATCTTGTCAGAAAGGTTACAGTCATCTGTGCACTAAATAACCTCATTGTAGATTTGATATGAAAGTCTTTATTTATGCCATTCATGACAGTGAATTATAAAAATACCCTTAAAAAAAAAATCCATAAAAGAAAAAAAAAAAAAAAAAAAAAAAAGAAAATATATA
This sequence comes from Margaritifera margaritifera, assembly GCA_029931535.1. Taxonomy (NCBI): domain Eukaryota; kingdom Metazoa; phylum Mollusca; class Bivalvia; order Unionida; family Margaritiferidae; genus Margaritifera; species Margaritifera margaritifera. The sequence continues at coordinate 621,299 of JAQPZY010001121.1, forward strand.
TATAGTGAAATGCATCAGTTTTTGAATGATGTTATTTGTAAATGGCTAAGAGAAGAGTGCAAACAAATTTTATGATTATTCTTCATTTAAAATTCCTTTAATGTATTATTATATTATTTTTCACTGAGTGGAAATGTATCTGTCATTGTGGCAGAAAATCTACCTGTGATATTGAAGCAGCCATAGTTAAGAGTAATTTCAAGTCTGTTTTGTATGTGATAATCTTTTTTTTGTGTTTGAAATGGGTACTTATGTATGATCATGTGTGCAAGTATGTTTTTTTGTTTCTATTGGTGCATGTGTATACATGGAGAGTCCTCTGTCTTTATGTGTGATTACATGGTAAAAACCACATTACGTCTAGTGCTAACTGGTGATATTTTAATCAGAGGGCCACCACTCAAATCGTTCCAAACATCCAGTATTTTGTTGTACTGGCTGAATTATTTCATTCATTAAATGTCTCGCAAAAAATTGCTAATTGTTCCAAAGCCTATATTCAAACTTTGTTTTTTTATTGAAGAACTGCTGTATTGCCAATCAGAAGTATCAAATACCAGTACTGTGCCGCCCACTTTGATAATGTATTTGTTGATGATACCAGTGCATTTGGAGATGCACAGGATGTTTTGTATGTTGCTTATTCCATTTTCCATAATAGACATTCAAATGCATGGCATTATATCAAAATGATCTGTATTGTGTTCAGAGATTGTCTAGACATTCTGGTGGTGAAGGGGAAGATGTTTGTAAGATGTTAGTGTGTACATATTCTGATGAATACAGCATTTTTTTTTCAACATTTTTGTACATTGTGATAAAATGTACTATTGTCCATGTTTTTATTAAGCTGTCATAATAGTAGACTTCAAGGTGACGATCACAGTTATGATTATGTCGGAGGACAAAGTGGCATGGAGTCAGGGCAGTTGTTATTATGAGTAATTATTTGATTCATTTCTACAGTGATGTTTATAAATAGATAGTATAAATAGCTGTTCATGTTCTCAAATTGCTATTAACAGTGGGGAGAGCATATTGTGATTCTTGTTGATATGATATATACCATTATGAATCATACCTGTCTATGTATTTTTCTGTGATGCTGTTAATTGCAGTATGGATCCACATCATTCTCATCAAATCAAGGAAATTAATATTATGTTATTTAGATTGATACGAGAGACTACTTAATGATAATTTACTGCTTTTAATTATGATAATTGTGACCAATTGGAATAGATATCACAACCTTTGCCAAAGCACAAGGAATTTGTATCTTAGGAATGGGCAGCTTTTTATCCGTCATCGTTCAGTGATAGAGAATTAATTTTTGACATGACATGTATATTGTGCTCGTAGCATTGCTTTGAAATTGTATTATGAAATAAATCTTTACCTCAGCATTCAGTGTTATCATTTACCCTACTTAAAAAGCAAGTTTTCTCTTTCTCTCTCGTTCACACCTGAATTGTACCATTTGCTTCCCATTTGCATTTACCTGCCTAACCTCCATCAGGTCACTTCTCTATTATTGTTGCATATATCTCCATGTTTTACTTACTTTCTCTACACATTCACTTAAGCCACAAGAGTCATGCTGGCTCAGAGGTTAGTGTGCTGGACTTGCAACCAGGAGGATGTGGTTTCAAATCCTTCAGTTGCGTCTGTGGTGGCCACTGCATGTTCCTAGGCAAGGCACTTTACTCAAGTTGCCTTGGCACTATACAACCTTCATGTGTTCAAGGGAGTTCCAATAGCTCTGTTGGTAGAGCATTGGACTTTTAATCAAAGGGTGATCAGTTTGATGCCTGCCCAGATCAGCAGCCTATGTCCTGGAGAAGAATAATGTGTTCACAATTGCCATAAAAAAACAAACAAAACATCCTGTGTAGATCTGCCATAAGAACCTGTTGCCATATTTTGATCCCAATATATAAATTGGAAGGTACAGCTCTCCCACAGTATAAACCTGTAAATGGGGTCCAATACTGCTGACCATATGCCAAAGATTAAAAACTCCTTAAAATGCATGTATATAACGGTGGATGGGGGGGGGGGGGGGGGCATGGTTAAAAAAATGTTAAACCAGTATTAAAATTGCATTACTGTACATAAAATACTGAAAATTGTCACATTATGGTAATTGTGCACTAAAACTCTAAAAAAAAATTGAATGTACAAAAAGAAAGATACCATATTGAAAATTAAGTTTTCTTAAATCTATAATTATCGTGCATTTGTTAGGTCCGCATATCAAGACTGTCATTAAAGAAATGGAGTCCCTTTGATTTTATAAATACCTCGGGCAATGTTCATTTCTGATTAGTACTGATTTCTGACCTGGGTCAGTGAAAGCACTTTTGTGTATAAATTCACTCAGAAAAATTTCACGATTTCCATCCGTTTCTGTGCTTCGGATATCACACTTACACTATGTAGGGCATTAGTAGATCACGTTTACATCTTGTAAAGTCTGGATGACATAAATGGGATCATCTCAATATCACCTCCATGGAAAATCCATTTATGGTATGGCAACTTGGTTTAACCAAAACGCTGAACTAAGGAGACCCACTACACTTGCTGTAGTATGCGGGTTAGGCAGAGGCATTGTTACTATAAATAGAGCATATACTGTTCCACATAGTTTACTGTTGTTTTACATGTACAAATGTAGATTGTAGCAATGTGTTTTGGCAATGCTCAACATAAATAAAGTTGACTCTAGTCTTCTCAGATATTGGAAATTTTCGGCCAGGGTCTATGGCCCGACTGTTATATATAGAATCGTGTTATAATGATTATGAGATATGTATTACTACTAATGATTGGTAGAAAATGCCTCGAGCACAGGCATGCATGTCTAAATATAGCTGTGGAGGGGGCATGTAGTGTTACCCATGTCCGCAGTGGCAGGGAGGATGGCGGTTGGCAACTGACAAAAACAGTTATCTGTGGCAAAGTAGTTGCGCAACTAAAGAACATTGCCCCCCAGGTGACTCGTACCCTCGCGCCGCCACTGCATGTCCGTCTTTTGCATCATGAAATTCGTTTTTGCTCAATAACTTGTGAAGGACTTCATGGTATCAAACCAAATATTGTACAAGACTCAACATTGAGAAGATCTAGGTATAGTTTGATTTTTTTTACAAGCATGAAATATTGGTCAAAAGGACCTACTTTTGTGACGAGGGTGTAGTACTGGAATTTGTTAAATAAAATTCCCGCCTCCAATAGCTTCAGAAAATATTCTTGCTAATTTTTTTTTTTTTTTTAAAGAAAAAATATTGGATTTCCTAATATTTGTTTAATTTTTTTATTATTATTCTTGATGTCAGCGAGGGAAAAAAAATGGTTCAAAAGAAAATCCCTGGCGGTGTCCTTGCCCCACCCCACCTCCCCTCGAAAATTCAATGGTTGGTCCCATGAAACAAATGTTTGTCCCTCAAATAGCTTGAAAAAAATATTTTTGCTCAGATCTATGGAAGAAGAGAAAAGAAAAAAACATATATTGAAAGAAGAAAAAATCGTTCCTCGAAAGAAAATCCCAGCTAGGGTGGCCATAGAAGAAACTTCAGAATACCCGACACCTTTGCACATGCGCAAAAATGATCATGTTAAGAATGGGACAGACCATCTCAAAACCGGACTGTCCGGTATAAAACTACAAATGGCTAGCCTAATTCAAGCCCTAGCCCCACCCAAAACTGAATGGGCGGTCCCTAATGTATTAAAAGTGCCGTTAAAACCAGCAAAAACAAATGCATCTTGATAAGAACTGCATCCTTATTGCAAAATTTATCTCTGTGACCATAGTCAATCTCGTGTTTCAGTGACTTTGTTGAATTGCATGCTGTTCAAATCATGCAATTTGATAATTGGACACATTTCTGTTAGTACTACACCCTTAGAACCAAAGGTCATCGTGATCTTGTGCTTTACTAATATCGATTAGGTATTTGCAATTAGCTCATGATTACATAGATTTTTCCATGCTATATACATCCCAGCCTACACAGAAGGTCCATTGTGACTAGTGCAGTTGGACGTAGGAATATGTTTACTCAATGATAAAGATCCCCTAGTAGTGACAACACTGTATATTGTCACAGGTTAACCGAGTATTGTACATGTAAACGAGTACAGGAATTCGATTTGTGAACTGCATGCATTCACGTGAGGCCTCTGCTGTAGTGGCTACTAATTGTTGAAGTAATTACTGATGCATGAACTATGATGGTAATGCCGGCTGTCGTTCCAAGTTTAATCGAAACCGGCAACTTTCACCTAGCAAAATCTGGCCTCTAGCGTTTGACGACGATGATGGCTTCTGTAATAGATTTTTTTTTTTTTAAATGGTTTTTATCAATTCTTTATAGTACCTGTACTTGGATATCATTGATAAGAATTTTTTTTTTTAATTATCTTTTTACGCCCTGTCATAGTGTGTGTATGTATATGTATATGTGTGTGTGTGTGTATATATATATATATATATATATATATATATATATATATATATATATATATATATATGTATGTATATATATGTATATATATGTATTTGGTTCAATGGATTGTCAGCACAATATTGGCTGTAAGTTTAAAAAATTAAAAATAAATGAATAAAACTTTGGTTAGAACAGGGTCCAGCATTTCTTTGTCAAAACCACTTTAGTCTGAACTAGCTGTCTGTATGATAGTTAACATGTACAGTGAATACTGGAGACTACTAAAAGCTTTACAGAGGTGAGCTATGTAATTGTTGATCATACTCTGGTTTTGCTTCTACTCATGCTAAAATTTGAAAGGGACATGCAGTATTACCCTTGTCCAGCAATCTGTCTGTCACACCTTGGTTAAGTTTTGCTTTTAGGACAGTTTCTTGGGCATTTGTTTGTCCCAGAGCCCTGCAACTTTATATGTGGATGCATCTTGGTGAATAATACGCCATCTAACTAAAATTATTTCACCTTGACCAGTATGTGAATCTTCAGTGACTTCGGTAAAGTTTTGCATTCAGATTAGTTTCTTGGTGTTGGATCCAGATTCGTGCAACTTTTTAGGTGGATAGATAGAGGTAAAAATAGGTCACTGTGATCGAAATTTCATGCCTCGGATTAAGATTTGCGTTTAGGTCTATTTGATGGGCATTATTGGACACAGAAGCGTGCAACTATGGTGCAGATGTGACCGAGTACAATGCCACCGTAACAAAATTAGTTTACTGTGATCAATATTTCATGCCTTGGTGACTCGTTAATGTCTTTGGGTCAGTTTCTTGAGCTTTTTTTTTAGCTGCAAGGTCAATAGCACACAGTTGGGGCGATAATGTTGAAATGCTTTGAGATCTCGAGACTGAATTACGTTAAATCGAGACGGGCAGTCAAAAGATACCTTTCAATAACAAGATCTCTATAATGCGCATCCACTTTGCATAATTGAACTACATGGAAAGCCAACCGGATCAAAACGTGAAAACGGTAGTGTTTCTAATCTCGTGTCGCATGATCACAACTACTTTAATGGCTAGATTACAACCGACTAAGACCGAAAAGCAATCACTCCAGTTTCTCGCTGTATTGTTATCATAAGGCATATAGGGTTACAGCAGAGTATGAACAAGTATTTTAGTGATAATGGTCATAGACCAGAAGAGTTTATGGGATGGCCTGTTCACCGCTGTCTGTCCGTTAGCACATTTGTGATTGCTTCTCCTAATAAACTGCTTGGAGGATTGCCATGAAACTTTACACACGCATTCATCCCAAGGTCTAGTTGGTCCCAAATGAAAATGCTGCTTAGACATGCAATATGATCACCACAGCAATCATTTTGAAAGTCTTGTCGCTACTCCGTCTGAATGGATGGTTATATCAATATGGGGTTTTCACTAGAAGATTTCTTGTGATGTCTAGTTGGTCCTAAATGAAAATAGTGCCGATCTGACGTCCAATATCTTGCAAATCTTGTTATCGCTACTCCTTTTGAACAGATAGTCGTATCAACATGGGGTTTTCACCAGAAGACTTCTTATGATGTCTGGTTGGTGCTGAATGACGATGGTGTCAATCTGACCTCAAATATGGCTGCCACAATGAACATATTAAAAATCTTGTCACGAGTTCTCCTGAATTGATGGTCATATCAACATGGGGTTTTCACCAAAAGTCTTCTATTGGTGACCAGTTTGTCATAAATGAAAATGGTGCCGATCTTACATCCAATATGGCTGCCTCAGAGATGGTTTCGACACTCGGTAGTTAAAAGACGAAATGGTCTTGAATTCCTGAACATTCTTTTCGGCCAGTAGAGTGTCAGTCCCTTGGAGGGGAGTCTTGTTTATCGCATGATTTCGTTCTTGATTGTGTATTCTGAGAGTGATTCACATTTTCTAGGTGCAAAAATGTGATCGCAAGTCTCAAATGCGCGATCTGGAGAGAAATCGTGATAAAACCAGCTTTCCAATTTGCTGTCTTGAGATCACATATTGGAACCTTGAAAATGCGCATTTTCATTGTGTCAAATACATAATCATTTGATTCAAGTAACTTTTCGGATTGACTGTCGAGAGATCGCATATTCTAGCTTCGAATACGCTTATTCGAGCTTCGAGAATGTGAAATGTTTTCATGTTATGACCTTGTTGGCCTGCCAGGTTGTTCAATCATGCAAAGTGAGAGTTTTGATTTTTGCGAATTTGAGAATTCTATTGCACGTAATGGAGAGCTTGATTATGCATATTACAGAGATCGTGTGATTGAACATCTCTTCAGATCGGATCTTTACGAGTTTTGTACAATCAGGCCTAGAGACTGCGAAGCATTCCCATGTTATGGCCATGATGGCTTGCCTTAAGAGTTTATCAAATTTATATGTGGATGCATCTTGCAGATAAGGCTGAAATGTTTACTAAAATATGTAAACGTGTACACGGTATACAATAACTGGAACGATGCTGTTTAGTCGAAACAATTCCAAATTTTACCTTTCCTCTCTCCTAGTGGGGCTTAATGTATATCTGACAGCTATTTATATGTAAGACGACAACAATGTGCACACCATACCTCAGCGATTGTTTATTTGCTATACATCTTGTACCTCTTATTACGACTAATTCAGTTTGTAAGACATGTCTTTGGTGAATTGCAGTATATCTGACAAATTATATAAAACATCTTTTAGGATCATTGTGATAGTGTATCCCACTGTTACATATATGTATGTGATGAAAAAATGGATAATACAACCAGATGGACTTCGTGGACACGCGCAAATGATGCTTTTAAAGGATTATCAATTATTACGGAACTGTGCAGTGGCATATAAACTTGAAACGATGTTTCTTTAAAATAAAATGTTATACATCAAAGCTCCTGCTAAGAAATGTTTTTCGAAGATAAATAGTGTAGTTCAAAGATGATGTGGAACGTGCGGAACAACCAATTCTCTTCGACTAATTCCTAGCGATGCCACATTCTGTGTGGAGATCATACTTTAAGATAATAATTAAGAGCAAAATCCTACCAAACAGTCTAATTAAGCAGAGATGTGGAAATATAATTTAATTGGAACTGATAGCTACTGCGTGACTGTCAGCCACGTTCATGTTCGTTTACACAGTTCCGTCTTTTGTAAAGTTTACAAGCAGTAAAGCTAACTAAGCCATTTACATGTGTAAACGTTGCAGCCTTACTTGCTAAGTTTTATGTTTAGGGTCACTTTCTCATGCACATTTCACTGTAGAGTCATATAAAAGAGGGGATGTCAGGACATTCGTGTTCTGTGAGCATATGTTTAATATTTTTATAAGTCTGCCATAAGGTTTAGCGTATTAGGTTATGATGTCCATCCGTCTGGCCATGTCTATCCGTCGGCTAACTATTTGGTTTCAGCACAATAACTCAACTTTTCCACCATCTACAATTAAAAAAATTTGGGATGGCTTGTACTTGGGGTATGGAAGAACCCTATTGATTTTCAGGTCAAAAGGTCAAGGTAACTTGTGACTAAAAGAAGATAAATGGTTTCTGCACAATAACATAAGTTTTATATCACATACATGGACCAAACTTTGTTCATAATTTGCATTTAGGGTAAGGAAGTCGACCGATTTGGGCTCAAAACGTCAAAGGTCATGTTACTGTGACAGAGAGACGAAAAATGGTTTCCGCCCAATAACATTAATTCTACACCACAGACCTGGACCACACTTTGTGGATAGCTTACACTTGGGTTAAGGAAGAAGCCTGTTGATTTGGGGGTAGAAATGTCAGAGATCAATGTTACGGAAAGAAGAAAAGTGGTTTCTGCACAAAACAATTCAGTTGTTGGCAGAGGACTATTCAACTCAATGTGGACGTATAATGTGCTGTTCGGGGTACTATTTCTTTTTCTATTTAGCAAAACAACTAGGGCCTTGGGATTGATATCTGTCCATCAGTCTGTCCGGAGTTAACAATTTGGCATTCAACTCGCTTACTCGGGAACTATTACTTGTGGCATTGAGTTCTCACTTCAGCAAAAAACTGGATTACTGTGTACTATATTTCGTGATAGAATAAATTGTGCTAAGCTTTGTGTCGAACTTAGTTTATTAGACATTGTTCGTATACAAATTAAGCACTTTGGTATTTAGATACATTTATGAGAAGTACTGCATCTCACAGACGAAATTGTGACCAATTTGTTACCATTGATTGATTTTCTATTAGTTTTGCGCATTAACACAGTTTCCAATGCATTATTATCAGGATAGTCTTGTAATTCTGTATGTAGATACATTATGAGAGAAAAAGGGATCGCCTACAACTCGTGACACCGTTTCAAATATCACTATACCATTCAGATTGTAGAGACAGATGAGCGAAAGCAGTGGAGCAAATACAAAATAGTCATTTGAGATATGGCACAAAACAACATTGTATTGAACAGATTTTAGAGAGGTAATATAATTATTTCGTATGATAATGTCTGGTCTTATCCTAATAATAATCTTAGAGGAAACTGGGCTAAACGCAAAACTTGGAAGAGGAAATCACTCGGGTGTCACAAATAGGTCACAATCACATTCTGTAGTTTCATCTTGAGATATAGTGTTTCTCATGATGAATCCAAATATATAATCATGGTTCGCGAGTGCATTGTACCCGTGACAGTCAATGTTGCTGTAACTTTGTCATTCCATGTCAACATGATGGTGTTGAAAGCCTGTGACTACCATTGACACTGTAAATCTGACATTCAGTGACAACATGACAGTGTCAATGAGAATTGTATGTTTAGGTGTGTTTACACGCGTTGTCAGTATATTCGGGTGATATATATATATATATATATATATATATATATATATATATATATATATATATATATATATATATATATATATATATATATATATAATTTTACCAAACTTGGCAGAAAGCATCCTGTCATGAAGACCTTTCATAGTTTTACAAAATTGCTGTATATGAATTTCATCAAAGATGGCCTCTGTTAGTAAAAACAGGAGAACCTTTAAATGACTTCTCAAAAACCTCTTAACGGAATTTGACCAAATTTGAAAGTAAACATGATGCCATTGAGGGCTATGAGTGAAGTTTGTACAACTGATACTGATCTGCCACCAAATGTAGCCGCCTTTAATAAGCAAAAAAAAAAAAAAAGAATAATGTAATTGCCAGGTTGTTTATTAAAGTAAAGGAACCTATGATGAGGAGTATTGAGAATCATGGGTTTGGGGTTATGCTGAGTTCTTCCTCTTTCGGAAAAATATAAATCATTGATAAGAATAATTTTATAATAAAGGAGTCATAAATTTCAATAAAATGTTTATATAAATTAGCAAAATGATACAGCTTTGGGATTAAAATGATTAATATGTAATCTGAAGTGGAGTAAAAAATTAAAATAGAAATATGACAAGTAACACTCTAAGTAGATGAAATAAATTATGGATCAGATTAGCTTGGAAAACAATGAAGAGTATGCAATCTTAGGATTTAATCTGCTGTATTATGTATAAATATAAGACACCTTATTCTTGTTGCCCAACAAAAACTAAACAAAACCACTAAATACCTTAAAATGATATTGACATATTAAAATGAAATATTTGTTGTTACACGTATATGCATTATTGTATGGCATTTCATATATTAAATGTCATTAATCACAAATCATTTTTAATCTATATTTTGTAATTATAGTTTTTAATTATAAAAAAACAAGAACTCGATATGCTTTTCTCCTGAAACACGTCGAGATTTAATTGCCGTTATTAATTCAGATAATCTCCAATTCACAATGTGCAGACGCTTGAAATTGTCCATCTATAAAGAAAAAGAAATTAAAAAACGAAACAAACCAACAAAAACAAATTAATTCCAGATTTTATAAATGTGACCAGATTGTATTTCATTTCATTCTTTGGCAACATTATTGGACCTCGTACTCATTAGGATGACTACTGTTTCTGCCAGTTTTGTTAGCCCCAACTAGACTGAGACTAAAAAGCATGATTGAATAATGGCTTCCTTTGTGTACTGTTGGCTAATCGTGGTACACACACACACACACACACACATATATATATATATATATATATATATATATATATATATATATATATATATATATATATATATATCTATATATATATATATATATATATATATATATATATATATATATATATATATATATATATATATATATATATATATATTGTATAACATTGTGTTGTTGAGTAATGCTGACTGTGTCTTTTCTCAGAGGAATAAAATCGGGTCAGACAACAATAGTGAACTTTCAGTATAGGGAAAAATTTGTAAATTATAAATCCTGTTCCACCCAACGAACCCAATTTTTTTTCAAATAAAGAATGATTTGGCAAAGTAGTGCTCCAAACTTTCTTTCCACTCCAAATTATCATTAAATGTATAAATTTGCTTTCACAAGCTTAGATGTCAGTTATGCAGGTGAGTGATCTTATTTCATGAATTTAACATGAAAACAACATTGTCATTGTTACGAGATACCGTAATACCTACTTACAATTTTGAATGCGATAAATGTCGGGTCAAATCTTGTTGCTGTTGCGTCAGAGAATAATATTCAACACAGTAAAAGTGTCAATTTCTTGATTTCAAACATCAGAAAGATACGAGAGTTATCACTCTGGTTTTTCCTGATGTTTTAATCTCTTTACTTTGAGCGATGCATTTTTTTTTTTTTTTGAAGACTTACAGAAATAATTTGTTCCAAGTGTCAACCATATCAGTAACATTATACGGCCATTCTATCAGAGACCAAGGAACTTCATCAAGCTCCTTGCAGAATAGATTAGGGTGAAAATTCACAGTACATCTATACTTAATGGAAAATTTTGCATTAAAGTAGCTTTCACATTGGCAGGTATGTTTTTTAACAAATGATACAAAACAGTGGTCACATCAGTGTGTATAATCGTATCCGATGTGTCCATACAAGTCTTAGAGCTTTATGTAACTCTAGTAGATGTGTCAATCCAGTTTGTGAGTCCAAAAGATTCACATTGAACTGAAACTTGGGGGTGGGTGGGTGGGATCCCCCTTCCCCCCGCCATTTGCAAAAAAAGGGGAGGGGAGCTTTTTGTTAATACAGGTGGAATTTACTAAAGAAATAAACGTAGAGCTTGAAAATATGATACACGACTTTTACACATTAGCTTGATTTTTCAGCGCAATTTTTTAGAAATTAGTGTGAATCCCGCAATCGCGCGTTGTAGAACAGACCTGATGTTTTCCATCTATGATTATTTATTTCATTTTTGTTAGTATTGTATAGATAAAGTTTCCTGTCATAATTGTTTCTCTATCGTCACTGCACACGCGATCAAGTTTATTTCGAAAGGTGTCATGCCTTGTTACAAAGGAATCTGGTGGAATTGATTTTAACTTCTCCATATTCATTTGGAGCCACAAATCCTCTAGATCATTTGAAAGTAGATCATCCTTCTCTATGTATTTCATATATGAGCACAAAACGCAGCACCCACTACCCCCTTTGTGGATCGATCTTTACTTACGAGATAATATCTCGGAATTTCAAAACTGGCGTTATCACGATGGTATTTAAACAAAGGTTCAGTTATTCCAAAATAGTTGATGCCAGAATTAGTAAGAATATATTTCAAATGAGCATAATGTTTTGGCATACTCACACATTCAGTCCGTTGCAGGCTTGAGTATATAGATGAGGCCCGATGCCCCCTCCTGCATGTCGTAACAGGCGACTAATGGAGGCAGGGATCATGGTAGCGTGGTGGTTAGCGTACCGACCTTGCGATCGAAAGGATGTGGATTCGAATCATACCGTCGGATCAGCGCGAGCCAGATACCGTGGTGTGTCCCTGGGCAAGGCACTTTACTCCAGTTGCCTCGGCACTAAGTAATCTACTTGTGTTGTTGTGCCGTAAAACATCAAACCAAACCAAACTCCACACAGTCCATGTACATAGTTATGGGGGGGGGGGGATTTAACGCCATTTTCAGCACATGATAGGCTATACATGGCGGTTGGTATATTTAGTGGAGTAAGAACCGAAGCGAAAACCCTGGAAAGAACCACCGACCCACGGGAAGCTACTGGGAAACTTTTTCACATACCCATGTTATCCGGCCGAGACTCGAACCGACGTGCACAAAAGAGGTGAAATGTGAATAATCTGTACAGGCGAGCGTCATAGACCACTTGGCTACCCGGGGACCCCAATATTTATCTTGGAAGGTCTGCAGATGTATTTAAAGGGAATTGTGGTGTGTTGATTTCAGATGATAAACTGCTATTATTGCATGTATCACACTATCACTTGTTAATTAGTGAATTATTGCTGTCAAGGTGCTGATTATTTAGGCAGTGTTTGTGCCAAGATATAAAGCATCCAGTACAATACATATGTGTATATCCAGCATTGGTATTGGTAAATTACACGCTGAGCACATTCCCTGATAGGGTGAGACATTGGATTCCAAATTAATGTTAGGTATTTGGTCTATTTCGGGTCCTAGGTTAGGATTAACAACGTTGGAATTTAGCAAACATAGCATGGCTAAATACCGAGTTAAATTCACTCTCCTACCTGTGTTTTCCATCGCAGACAATCCAAATCCAATTCGAAAGCATCTCACTAAAGTGTCTTTTCCGTAACATTTCACACGTAAATTCCAAATTGTCCAGATATTTCCGTGATGATTCATGAAGTTATCCTGTGGAAATTTCGGAAGACCTCCCACCCCCTCCTGCCGGCCTCGAAGTTCGAGACGACTTAGTTGTAGAATTTTGTTCGAACCGTGTATCCGGCTGGAGATGTTTTGGACGAAAGTTCAAACGTGGTTGCCGTACGCTGTCGGTCTTGGGGATGATGGTTGGGGTGTCGGTTTCCATAGCATCGGCAAGGTCGTACTGTTCTCACATCCCGTTCTCCGTCATTTAACTGAATTGCAGCCATAATGTCTCTAATGTACACAGACCTGGCTTTGTCAAAACCCTGGAACTCAGTGTATTTGTTCGTTAACTTCTCCAGCTTGTGACTCTAGTCGGCTTTTGTTGTTTTTCTCATTGTGCCGTAATCATGAAAGAGAACAGTGGAGACGGGTCCCATGTCTAAACACAAAGTCAACGGTAACATCAACCCGTAACATTAACATTTACATTATTTTGTTTTCCTTTCCTTTCCCAATCCTGTTCTTTGCTTTGTCTGTCATGTCCATAAATGTGTATAGACCTGCTCTAGGGATCGCCGAGTAGAAACTGTTTTTTTTGTTCGTTTGTTTTGGTTTTTTTGGGGGGTGGGGTTTGGGGGTGGGTGGGTGGGAGGGTATCCGATAGACAAGGTACAGTCCCAGAAGTGTTCACTTTACTGAGGCCAGTACCTGTAGAAATGTAGAAATGTTGACTTAAGTGTCAGGATACGGGTCAACACAAAACGAGTTGGTCATTCCTTTAATATGTGCCATGGAAGGTCTCACATAGTCTTCATCGCGCCTTATGACTGTAGTGTGAGTTTCTTCGTGTGATTTCTGACCTTCATGTTTTATAAAGCATGCGCGATCTTTCATGGTAGACGCATACTTTCCCATCACGTGTCTTGCAAGAGACCATAGAACAAGTGCCGATTTCTTGCGGGTGAGACCAACGATCCCAACACATACAATGGCATCTTTGATAACGGTCTTACCTGTTCCCATATCTGACAAGATACCGTTGAATCTTCCAAGTTTCCACCTAATTGCAAACTGGTCAGAATTACGCTGGTGCGTCAGACTTTTCTTCGCTATTGCAGCTTGTGAATCGACACGATTTTTACAAATTGTCAGGGAGATGTCTTCCACAGCTCCAATGGAGCTTCAAAAACCAGCGTAAGGTTTATGTGCTCGTTGTGGTTATTACGCTAAGTATTTGAACCGTATGACTTCAAATAAGAACAGGAGAAACAATATATTGTAACTACTTCTAACTCATAGGAGTACATATATTACATTATTGCAATTACAAATAGTTAACACATATTTAATCAACTGCAACTACATCCAGCATTTGAATTTCTTTCTATTATTTATTTATTTATTTTTTTCTTTCTAAAACTTCACTATAAAATGACCAAGTCCAAAACACTCAAAGTTATTTTTGAAACAATCTTTATAAAGTGTAGCTGTCATCTATTTAAACCTTAGTGGTCACTGATATTATGGGCGTATAATCTGAATTTTACAACTGTCTGTCTAAACGGTTAATTCAAAACTGAATGCGAATTGATTGGACTTTATCAATATTTGCTGAAGTTTTTGGAAACTAAAAAATTTTTTTTTTTTTTTTTTCAATTGCTTGTTCCAGTAGCAATTGATTAAATTGTCTTGCTCATTTTTAATTACAATAATGTAATCTGGGTACTCCTATCAGTTAGAAGTAATTACAATGTAAAGATCTGCTGTGCTCATTTGAAGTCATATGGAAAAATACATGGTGTAATGTCCAAAAACGGGCGCAAAAATCGTAACCCCACGAATAGTTCTACTGAATTGCTTACCGCAAGCAAACTTCAAAAGTTAGGTATTTTTCAAAAGGCAATGGTGCAGACAGTTATGAAGTGATCCTATAGTTGTTAATGGAGCAACACAATTACAGTCCAAGTTACCAAAAGTGTGTGTCTTATTACAAAGCATAAACGTCTATATGACATAGGACTTTTTCTGAATGTGTGTCGAGCTCATTCAGTCAGATGCTATAGGTTCCGTTCTACAGTTATTTACTTCATTCTTAAACCGGGACTGGTATAAAGTGAAGTTGTGTGCATTTGCAGCAAGCACAATGGTTAGAATATTGACATGACTTTATGCTACTTTCATGTACTGTGATTGAAAGTTCTTTATATGTCGTATTAAAGAAACAACGCGCTACCTAAAGCAGACAGCTGATCGAAATGGCTGCTTCCATGTGCTCGAGAAATGAACTAGAAACAGTCCAAAGTACACTAACCTTAGCAGTTATTAAAGTAGGGATAAAGAATTTTGGCAGCGTAAACAATACTAACTTCTGAAAGTGCAATAAATGAATTATAAAATATCAAAAACAATTTTTGCTTAAAAGTTATCGGTCTTTTTTTTTTTTTTTTTTTTTTTGTATTTCTTTATCAATTTTAGGTCTGTTGCGAAAGACAAGAAGAAACTAGAAGAGATGGGAAAACGCAACAGCGACTAGAGCGGGTGTAAACAATGCTCATGCAAACATACAATTGATCGTGGATATTTGATGGCTTGCTATTTTATATTGGAACCCATTGATGATGAAAGGGTTTACATGCAAGTGTGGTAGAAGGATAAAATATTGGTCGTTTAGCAAAAATTTAAAAACAAAAGTAAATAGCAAATATGAACGAGAGAAATCAGATAGTATACAAAATAGATTGAGAATCATAAGAATGAATATATGAGAGAGAGAGAGAGAGAGAGTGAGTAAATGTGTAATTGTACATGATTAGTTGAAATAATGAAAATATCAAGAAAAAAGTCTTACACTAACCGCCGATAGGTCACGGAGCCACGCCTCTCGCGTTTTACTTTCTATTTTTGTAATTTCATACGGATAAAGTATTTGAAATAACCAATAATATTCAGAATTTCTTCAAAGAACAAAATACCTACTAATGCTCTACGACGAGGTACTTTAGCTGGTATCCACGAAAAAAAAAATCAGTCTGGTTGGGTTGTAATTTAGTATGCTACACATGTATAGTTGGTGTATTATGAATATTGTGAGAATTTCTATACTTATTTTATTACATTTTTAACTGAGATCACACTATTAAATTTACAAATATATTATGTATTAGTTATAAAAAAAACTATTTGTATACATGAATGTCATAGCAAGATCAATATTCTTGTGGTAGCGTCTCCGATTTCGAACCCCAACACGTTTTCGAGACCCATCATAGGTATAATATGTTTATAATAATTGAACACACCTGCTTATTCTCCTCGGTTCGTTGCAAGTATTACACCAGATTGGTGCCAAGGGTGTGGGTTCAAATTGATTCAAACTAAAAGTAATGCTAACTTCCGCTGCAACATAATACTTAAGGGGACAGTTGGCAATCACTGTAGCTTGACTTCCTTCCGAAGTTCCTATCCTTTCGTTTCCCCTAGTAGCTCCAACAGGGGTTAAAGTCAACCGTGTAATTTAATCATATAGGGCGCTCGACAACTACCCTGTTTTCATTTCTTCCACCTCCATTTTGGCACCTATATTGATAGGTTTTTATTTGGAGTATCCACAAATAATTACATAATTATTTAACCTTTTATTTCGACTCTCTACAAATAATTACCACTTTTAGCAGATAGAATTTAGAAAACAAGTAAAAATCTTTAAAATTTTAAGCTACTTAACACCTATCTTTAAACTTTTTATCTCCACTATCTGCAAATAATTTCCTGATCTTTTAACTTTTTATCTTGACTATCTACAAATAATTACCATCTTTAAAAAATAAAATGTAGAACACAAGACACAAACTTTATAACATTTGCTAATTTTGATCGAAAATTACCACGCTAAAAAACGAATAAATTAAAAGAATTTCCAGACCTTAAATGGAGGTGGATACAATTACAATTTCGACGTAAGAGAACATAATAACAGACACAAGTAAAATAAATTATACCAAGGGGTATAGAAAATTGGAAACATATACCAATGACAGCCATTCTGCGACAATATTATGTTATTTAAGATATTTTACAAGGACCAATATCTAATAGATAAATTGTTATAGCAGAATATTGTGGAACTACAAACACAAGAATTAGAGCAGGGGTGTCAAAGACTCATTATTTATTATTATTATTTATTTTTATTTATTATTATTATTTATATCAATTCTGGCCCGCCATAGCAAATGAGTTTGACACCCCTGAGTTAGAGGACACTTTTCCAAATCTGAACTATATAGACACGGAGTAAAGATTTAAACAACAAATAAATAAATAAATAAATAAATAAGTAAATAAATAAATAAATAAATAAATAAATAAAAACAATGTTAGTTAATGGTCCAGATTGTTATACTAGATTTATTGCAAGACCAATAATAGAAAAAAAACTATTTAAAGAGACAGGAACAGAAAATCTCGTAATAGCACCATAAATGTGTAGTCGGTTCAGTGTATAGTCCTATCCAAGGCTATTGTTCAAGCATGACAACTCTGTCAATCTTTTTAAGTGTTAAACCTAACGGTATGTGAAGCTTTTAGGTTTCTGTAGTGAATAACGTATTTCTCTTTGGTTTTTCAATGTACATAATAGTTTTGATACAGTTGATTTTATACTCTTGTCCTTATCAATCAACTTTTTCTGAGATTAATTTCTTTGGAGCAAATGGATAGTCCGTGAAATCCCCGAATCCATTTCAATATGTAACTAGTATCATATTCATCTGATATTTCAAGTAAATATTCTTCTAACAGTATAATTTGTTCATGAGTTTCCCATCTTAATGTTATTTTTTTTTAATCGACATGTATTGGCCCATGGTCCATTTACATAGGTTGTTAGAACCTTGGTACACAATGAATGACCTTGATCTTGATATTTTGTACTCTCCATAGTTATATAGGCATGCACCGAAAGTACAATCAGACTTTGTCTGTCCATCTTTGTCCAATATTTGATTTCATCACCTCTAATTCCACGCATAATCATACAGAGCATGTCATAGTCTCTTCAAAATTCAAGTTATGCACGTGCTATCTTTAATCGTTCATCATGTGATAATCCAGTATCACTGTAATAATGAACGGTGTTTAGTTTGTAGACATAAACTCCTCAATAGCATGTATGATAGTCAGGTAGATCTCCGAGTGTTTGGAGATTCAAATATTCCATTACATCTTTAATCTATTGGTAATTATTATTTGATATGTTTGAATCGTTAAGGGATGAGTACCTCTTTTCTATTGGTGGTACAGCTGTTTCGTTAAACCTTTCAAAGGTATCCATGTATTCATATGATTAAATGTCTTACCTGAAATATTTAGGTGTCATGTCTCTAGAATGTTTCAGTTTCAGTGAACTTTTTTAATTAAAATGTTGTCATCTTCCTCTGCAAGCATCATAGGTTTGTGCATTTTTTGGTCTTAATTCGACCATTATGACAGATTTTATTCCAATGTAATGGTACCTTCTTTCAATGCAGTCACTGTGGCCACAATAATGAAATATGATTAACATGTCAATATATATTTGTCTTTCTATTTCAGTTATTCCAATAGGTTTAATGTAAGATGGTTCAACCATTTCATCAACATTTACAAATTTCAAATTTACTTTCAATTTTTAATGCCCTCTATTTTTTATTTTTTTTAAAAAAATGACCTCCATTTCTACCAGGCATCCTTTAAACCAGTGGTTCTCAACCTATTTACCACTGTGGGCCACACGTGCAGCTCTAGATGTGTTATGTGTGCAACATCCACACAACTTACCCCTCTGTGTATCCATTTAAAAAATGTTTTGTATCTGTTATCTGACAATGATCATAGTAATGCAATAAAAATCAGTATAATGTTATACCTCTCATTTCTACTCTGTTAAATATCTACCAATCACATTTTAAATGTTTACTTTTTTACAGGATGTCACGTGAGCTGCAGCAGTGTGATTTTATATATCCAAAATGTATTTTGATGGTCTGTCTACACGGTCACTTGGTGTATTTTACACAGTTTGCTCAGCATAAAGAAACATCTACGATCTTTATTTTTCGCATGGCTATAATCTTTCTTGTTCTTAACCCTTCAGACTAATCTATGTATGAGCTTCATCTGAGCTGTTGATATATATGTGTAATATTAAATATCCAATCCTTCAAACATCCATATTGACCTTTCGCTTATTTCCTGTCTAAATTTGGTGTGTAAACTGTCAAACAAACATCAAAATGACATTATCCATTTCGCTTCTATTTAATATATTTAGAGACTTTGTTCTGTGGCTACAAGAACAACAACATAATAATAATAATAATAATAATAATAATAATAATAATACTCAAGTTGTTCTCCTTCCTGGATATGTCGTTTCATAAGTTTGATCGTTTAGTGTAATTAAGTTTTCGCCAAAAATGTTGAATTTTCCGAATGATGATGATCTTCAAGTATGGCTCAATGTCATTGAAAAATTAATTCAAATTTTGATTGTTACTACGGTAAAATATATACTCAATTAAATTTCTGTTAAATGAATCCCTAACGTTTTCGTGATAATTCTGTTTAAAAATTATGTCTATTCACACGTCTCAATTCTGTTCTAGATCAGAGACGTGTTTTTTTCTCACTCGTTTTGAAATCGGAATATTAAGTATAGAAGTGTTTATTTTGATGTATCTAAGTAGAAATGTTTCAGTATATATTTAACCTTTTTTATTTATTTAAATAGAAATATTATTTCAATATGTATGCAACTATTTTATTTATGTAAGTAGAGATATTTCAATATACATTTAACTATTTTGCAAGCGAATAAATTTCAGTTCTTTACGTCATTGTCTATTATGTATATATACTTCATCGTTTTACAAGCAGAAATCATTACAATGCGTCAACGATTCAATGAGCAGAAATCGTAAACATGCGCCAGCGGTTCAATAGTTTTGTTTGCTTTTGGTTGGCTTTTTTGTTGTTGCTTTTTTTTCGAGGGGGGGGGGGGTTCAACGCCATTTTCAGCACATGATAGGCCATTCATGGCGGCCAGTATATTTTATAGAGGAAGACCCTAGGAAGAACCACCGACCCGCGAGACGCTACTAGCAAGCTTTCTCACATACACACTTTGGTCCTGCCTTGACTCGAACCTACGCGGACAGACATGAGATATGAGTGATCTGTAAAGGCGAGCGCCGTACAACACTCGGCCACCCGGGACCCTAATTCAATAAGTAGAAATCATGAACATGTCTCAACGGTTCAATGAGAAACCATAACATATGTCAACAGTTGAATTAGAAATCATGAGCGTAAATCATTCACATGTGTCAACGGTTCAATAAGAAATCATTCACATGCGTCAATGGTTCAATGAGCATCAGTCATGAAACGTGTCAGTGGTTCAATAAGCATAAATAATGAACATGCGTCAATAGTTCAATGGGCAGAAATCATGAACATATGTCAACGGTTCGGTGAGAAATCATTCACATGCGTCAAAGGTTCAGTGAACATAAGTCATGAACATGTGTCAATAGTTCAATAAGCAAAGATCATGAACATGCGTCAATAGTTTAATGAGCAGAAATCATGAACATTTGTCAACGGTTCAATAAGCAGAAATAATGAACATGCGTCAACGGTTAAATTAGCAGAAATCATGAACATGTATCAACGGTTCAATGAGAAATTATTTACATGCATCAACTGTATAATGAACATAAGTAATGAACATGCGTCAATAGTTCACTGAGCAGGAATCATGAACATGTGTCAACGATTCAATGAGAAATCTTTCACACGCGTCAACGGCTAAGTGAACATTAGTCATGCACATGTGTCAATGGTTCAGTGAGCAGAAATAATGAACATATGTCAACGATTCAATGAGAAATCTTTCACACGCGTCAACGGCTAAGTGAGCATTAGTCATGCACATGTGTCAATGGTTCAGTGAGCAGAAATAATGAACATGTGTCAACGATTCAATGAGAAATCTTTCACACGTGTCAACGGCTAAGTGAGCATTAGTCATGCACATGTGTCAATGGTTCAGTGAGCAGAAATAATGAACATTCATCAATTTATGAAATAATATCCTGGAGTCCTGATGGTCTACTACAGTTTATTGATTTTCAAAACATCGCGAAGTCTGGTTGATCTAGAAAGTTTGAATAGTTTTCAACACACTACTAAGATTGGCCGGTCGAGTACATTTTAATTTATTTACAATCAAGAAATTAGTCTCTGGTCCAGTAAAAAACCAAAAAACAAAAAAAAAAAATTTTTTTTTCTCCAAAAGTACCTCAAGTTATGCTGGTCAATAATTGTTTAAATTTTTTATTTTTTTAATCTTTGCGTACGCTTGTACCCTGTATGAGACGATTGAAGAACAAAAAGATTTATTCATTATCAGCAGAATACATCTACTTAATGCAAGTGCCTATTTCATATCCCATTTAAATTAGACAAAACGTTTTCATACAATTCTTTTGACATTAGCACAATTGTAAGAATATACGTTAAAATATATTCGGGTTCATCCTCCTTTACAATTTTACTGTGATTAACGTCATATTTTCATATTTAAAAGGGTTTTAACGCGCCATATGATCAATGACCTTGCCATAAACATGTTAACCTCTGTTTTGTGTACAATGGCCTTTGCTGATGTAATAAGCCCTTTGTTGTTTCCATGAACATTTCTGTCTGAATGAAACAAAATTAGATATTTACAAAAAAAAAAGTCTGTTATTTCTTAGTCAAATTTATGTATTTAAGACGTTTTAAGATTAGAAAGTATTTATATTTTCATCACAAATTTTAGCCAATAACTGACCACTTATCCTGACAAGGAAAATATCTGTTGTGTTTATTTTATTGATTAATTGAGCATACAGGATCAAAAGTTCTGGAAATGGCATTGCTGATTATCTGGTATTTTGGGTTTGGTGTGGAGAAGCATAAATAAATTGTCTTTCTTGCTGCCATCAAAAATCAGAGGCTAGAGAAGCCAATATGACGCAAGAGACGTCAATTCTTAACAATTTATTGATAACTTTAGTCGTACGAGAACCATTCAGAATTGTAGAATAAAAAAATATGCAATTGACCTACAATAAAATCAAGTATAGGAAGATCCTAAAATGATATATAGAAAGACAACAAATAAGCAGACGCATTGATGCACCAAGATTGTACATGCGATTAAAGCTACACAGGATGAACTATATCCGATTGAAGATAATAATCTTGACATGTACTGGAAAGGATTCTCCATGCAACGGAAGTTTTACTTCCCAAAATATGGAAATAAAATAGTGTCAATGTATCATGTCTTCAACTTTTGACCGCTCTTATTGAAGTGCAGTGTAAAAGTTTGTTACACATTGTAACATTGGTGAAATACATCAACTGTAACCAATACCTGGTATAGATACGCATGTTATAAAATATATTAAATTCAAAATGTATTATATAACATAATATCCGTAAATATTCTTATAGGTATGACTATGAACGTAACATATTGTTACTTTTAAACATTTTTTATTCGTGAGATTTTGTTGCTAACAATGACGTCTGACAATATTGTCTCATTATAAAGAAATCCACATTAGTTGAAACGAGAGTCCAAGCGAGGATCTGATGCTCATCTGTCGAAGATGACCGCTACGGAACACACATTTCATATATATATATATATATATATATATATATATATATATATATATATATATATATATATATATATATATATATATATATATATATAAAATATGAATAAATAATATTATCTTACAGGTTAGAGAATATTAATTCCTACTCTACTGAGATTAGAACCCGGACCCGCGGGTTACGGCACCCATCGCCTTGCCTGTAAGCACCAACCCCTATACCAGTGGTTCCCAAACTTTTTTGATCGCGACCCTAAATACCATCTTTTGCTACCAAAAATGCAGTATCAGTATAGATGTGCTCAGAAGAAAACCTCATTTGGGTCGCGAAGAAGAAAACCTCATTTAGGTCGCGACCAGGGGTTTTAGAACCACTGCCCTATACCATCTCGACCATGCAAACACGTGGAGTACGAATTAAAAATCTCTAAACTGTATGATAATATTATTTAATCGTATTAAAAAAATTCTGCTAATGTTATCAAGCATTCTCCCGTAGGATCCAGGGATAACACTTTCCGCTCTGTTTGGTGTACATTTGGATAGCACTTTCCGCTCTGTTTGGTGTACATTTGGATAGCACTTTTCGCTCTGTTTGGTGTATATCTGTAATTCTCTCTCTATATATATATATATATGTGTGTGTGTGTGTGTGTGTGTGTGTGAGTTGAAGCCTCTCAAAACTGAAACCTCACTAAACCGATATCCTCTTGAAACTGAAACATTTTCTGGTCCCGAAGTTTTCCATCTTTAATTTCAATAACATTTCAAAACTGAAACCTCGCTACTCTGAAAACCGAAACAAATGTGCTCTGAAGAAAACCCCATAACATCGAAACTTACTCAAAACGTGGCAATGTAGTTCCCGGATCCAAATTATGAGGACGGCCAATGGTCTGGAAATAGCCTAGTATCATGAGTAATGTAGAAGAAAAGCCCTGCACACGCACTGAATACGTCCAGCGTAAACAAAAGGCTTTACATATGTCGAAGTGACCGTTTTCCGAGTTAATTGTTTATAATATATTGTCAGAGGTTGTGCAAATCAATGGAGATTATGTTTATCTGCCGATCATCTTTGTCCGATATTATATACCCAAAGAATTTTCAATCAACTGAATTTTTAACTTAAAACAAGGTTCGCGCCCTCACCTTTGACTTTTTTGCCAATAAAGAGCAAATATATTCTCATATTTACGAGTTAGTAACATTTTATCAAATCGTGTAAATTTACGTAAAAGTACAAATGCATATATTGAAACAAAATTAGTTTAAACTCTTACAGTATAAATATCAAGAGACACAAGATAATTATACATGTATTAATACAACAGAGGCACAGGGGCTTGTATTGTTGCTTACAACTCTTCTATCAGTCATATGAGCCCCGGTGAACCGAGGTAGGTATACACATTCAGTTATTACTAAGGGGACATAACTGATTGCATCTCATTATAGGTGAAGTTTGACAACCTCAGTAAGCCGAAAACCACTCACAACTTTAACGTGATCCTTAATAACGATACAACGAGTCTACGTGAATTTACTGATTAGAAGATTCTATTATTTCTTATGAATGCTGATCTTGATTCAGTTGTATACAAAACAATAAAAGACACAAAAGCTCATAGCTCATGTACATTTTAAAACACGAATCCAGGATATTCCATTAAAATCCCTTTACGTACTTTTTAATGATGTTAGGAAGAGGAAGACTGTCAACACAACTGCAACATGAAAGTGATTGCCTGATAGCACTACAACATTTATCCTGAAGGGTAGAATAGCGGCAAGCACGTATGCCCAGTCCCATTTCCGTTTCTGTGGTAGTAGATGAAATAATTGGATAAAGGGACTCAGTCACTAGATCTAATCCTTCAAACGCAACTCCGAGATTGACTCCGTTCTTGTAGAATGATAGAGTGCCATTATTAAGATTCAGGTAGCAGCCGATAATGGTTTTCTCGTCATAAATGGGTTCACAGTATTGTCGGGACTTGCCGTTGTTCCAGACTGTACCTTTGTATGAAAGTCCCCAGCTGTTGCAATCCATACCTGTTTCAAATGCATACAAAAGATCATATGAAATCCTTCTCAAAATCCTTAGAAAAATAGCACATATACTCAGTCATATCTTCTTTGTCTGTCTTTATCAGACAAAAAGACGTATGCGTTTCTTTTTTGTCGGTGATGGCGACGGTGTGTAAACGATATTCATTTTTTTTTTATTTTATAGTGGTACATCATATATCATTGTTCTATTCGCGGGCGAAACATGGGATGCGTTCGAGAGGACTGTTCTTCACACCGGTGCACGTTCTAGTGCCGTTCTCAACTCTCGAACGTCCAGAACATGATACCCGGAACACGTTCTCGTTTCGAGAACCCACACCTGCTTTTTGTAGGTGTGAACTTGGAACAAAACGGCGGATGAGAAGGACATGTGAGTAGCGCGAAACAATTTTTTAAAATTTTTATTTATACTATTTTGTTGTTTCTAACGTTCAATATAATATTGGAATAACCGGGAAGGGTCACGTACAGATCGACCATTTCCATACAGAGGTTCCTTCACTAAAGGAATTTGTAACATTATCGTGCGTTTTGTAACAACGTCTAAGATAATTTTTTGCACGTGCATCAGTTTTGATCTTACAGTCTGAAAATAAGTTGTTTAAATAAGCCAGTCAGTAAATACAAATTATTAAGAAAGAAAAAATGAAGAAACAAAAAAGAAAGAAAATAAAAAAAAAACGGGAACTTTTTTTTCAAACAAGGTTATTGAATTGTTGTGGGGTTTTAGCTTTCTTTCTTTTTTAACTTAAAGATAAAACAAATTTTCATCTAATATAATGGATAGAATTAGTTCTTTTTTTCTACAAATCAGAGAAAGAGTTTTTTTTCTTCAATCTTTTTTAGGGGTCAGACATTTAAATAAAATTCCAGGCTCCCTCCTCCCGAAAATTAAACGGTCGGACCCTTATTAGGGCCTAGTCCATCTGAGACAAATGTATAACGGTGCACATGCATTTTGCATTGTTGACGTAATTGATATTATTCCACATACCATGCACACAAGATGCATGCACTGCAATATCCGTTTTCCGAGTGAACTAGGCCCCTTGGAACATTCCATTCAAATGTGAAACTGACAGGTCCTGTTCTTGTCCAGCTATAATTCTCTTTTTGTGTATATTACGGTTTGATTGGTCTCAAAATTGGTTTTAAAACGAAACCCATCATCTCCCCAGCCTGTGCTAAAACAAATTATGTACTACTGAGTATTAAAAAAATGCAAATTAATAAATTATATGTTTTTGTGAGCTGCTTTTGTACAAAAACAAATAAGACTGTGCTATACATCTTATGGAATAATATGGATGAAGATTGAAAATTCCTTCCATTTTATAAATGTTTTTTTTTTTCATTTCAGAGTGCCTGTTGAAATTGATGATGAAATCTACCATGTTACAGAAGATCTTGCAGCCAGAATGGAAATTTGTAAAATAACTGAATATATGTTGCTCCATGTTGTTCTAAATATATTCATTTCAAAAGTGTTAAACTTAGTAATGAAGTACCTGAAATTCAATGAATCAAACTTATTCATTTACAAATGTACTACTGTACAGAATATAAAGATGTGATGATATTATTTTTCTTTCTTCGTCAAATTTCATTTACCGAAATGGAAGAGTAGCTTTTGCCTATGTAATAATATATTTACAGCTGTAATGTTTTCTCCCCAACCATTACTGTCTTGTTGCTGCAGCAATTTAAAGTTGAACTGAAAAAAACAGCTTAGTCAATACATGCTCAGATATGGAATTCAA
The DNA here is from genome assembly GCA_029931535.1 of Margaritifera margaritifera. Lineage (NCBI taxonomy): Eukaryota > Metazoa > Mollusca > Bivalvia > Unionida > Margaritiferidae > Margaritifera > Margaritifera margaritifera. Next base: position 648,056 of record JAQPZY010001121.1, read on the forward strand.
TAGCATCCGAATGGAAAAACAAGGATAATGTGTAACTGGTGGTCAGTGCTCAAACAAATGGAAATCATTGAAAAGAAGTTACATGGAAACAGTTGATCACAATTCTAAAACCGGAGAATCTCCATAAATATGTAAATACTTTAGAGAAATTAATCAGTTGTTTGGCAACAAGCCCAGTACCCAGCTAGCTTTTACATTGATTCATCAGGTCAGTCATCATCATCATCATCTGATGCATCCTCTACTGATCAGTCAATTTGTAAAGACAAGGATGTAGAAAATAGCAACTTGTAAAGTGATAGTTTACATTCCGAGGTTGCAGCTCTTCCTGCCCCTAAAAAAAGGAAATTTGTTGTCCGGTAAAAGCGGAAAGCAAACCCAGTTCTGGATGTTTTGAAAGAACATAGCGAGAGACATGTAAATTAAATTAGAAGGCATTAGCAGTTTCTACGGAAGCAACAGGACCAAAAGGTTTAGCACAATTTGACCGGCTTTTATGCATTTTGCAGACCCAAAAACCCATAAGATGAATAACATCATGCGAGTCAATATTAGACGATGATGATTTTGATGATGATTATCACTTACAGTACTGGTAATTACAAATAAAGTGATCTTATTTTTAGTTGGTAACTTGAAATATATTGATTGAGATTATGTTGGGTTTTTTTTTCTCAGCTTTATGACAGGACATTTCAGATGGAGTCCAATTTGTCTATGTTATTGTAAAATCATATATTTCATCATTATTTTACAAGAAATTATTAATTATCCGCTACTCAACAAAGTTGGCAGGGGAGAGACATACAAGTTCCAAGTGGACATCTGTTCATCAGAGTTTCGTTCCTAGAGCATAACTAAAAATCAGTTTAAGGGATCGAATATTTAATTTTCTGGGGGGAGGACAGGAGGCATGGGATTTTTGTTAAAATTGGAGAAAACAAATTTCGTTCATCTGAAGAAAATTGTTGCTTTTTTTCAACTAATGTAATGGATAAAATTAGTCATTTTTTCTAAAAATTAGAGTAAGAATAGTGTTCTTCAGGATGTTTGGTGGTCTGAACTTATTTTTCAAAAAAATCCCAGGCTCCTCCCACCTCCAAAAAAACAAAACAAAACAAAACAAAACAACATAATTGAATGGTTATACATATCAGATAAGGCAAGTGGCCTATATGTACCTTTTGTTATTTAGAATTCTTCAGTTTCAGTATTTTTATATTTGTGTCCGATTATTTATTCATCCCTTCAATATTCACACTTTCATTTGTAGGACAAATCTCGCACGCTTTAAGATGTATCTACGAAATGTGTTAGACATATTAAACAAATGTTGATCCTTTTGCTATTTGGAATTCTTTGATTTCAATATAAAATCTTTTGACAAATCTTTCATTTCCCTAATAGACATTTTGGCGGAGTATGGGATACAGATGACTCTGTCTTCTTTGTGCATGTTGCTATTAACACGTGTTTTGGAAAGGGATTCATTTTGACACAATTGTTTTGCAGTTATTTGAAAGTGCATTGTTTTATTCATTTGCAATGAAGCACAAGTTGTTGTTTCATTTAGATACAAGTATAGCTGATATATTTGCATTTGTAAAATTCTTTTTTATTTCAATTTATTTATTTCTTTTTTGCTCGTTTGCATTGACGGACACTCATCGGTCCTGGTTGATTTTGCTATAAATCTCTTTGCAATAGTTTTTTAAATTATGTAATATACAACTCCATGTGGAAAGGTATCCAGAAATATGGGACTATGTTTTTTTTTTTTTTTTTTTTTTTTTTTTTTTTAGAATTTGCGTATAATCTTTGTAGATGAATACCATTCAGAATTAATTTTTATAATCCCAGCCTCGTTTGTCCAAATGCATATGTGAAAGCAACTTTAAGTGTTACATTCTGAAGAATTACATGAATCTCCATTTTTTGTTTCAGAGTTTTTCAGTTTTCAGATAATAGTAACTTAAAGAATTTTTGACACATCTTAGAAAAGATTTTATTGTTTTTTTTCAATAAAAAAAACAACAACATGAGAACGATTTTCTTTCTGCCTTAAGTTAATTAAGGAGTAGCACCTGAAGAGATTGATCTATGTATATGGCATCAATTCATCAGTATATGGCATCAATTCATCATTGATATTTAAGTTTAATGTGCCACATAGGGCCTTAAAATCATAAACTGACGTTGTTGGATTCATTAGCATTAAGAAAAACTCCATGTTAATTCGAAGTTACAGATCCTAAAACAAAAACAATAATTTTATGAGAATTCATAAATTATATTTTAATTTTTGAAAATATGCTGCTGTATAACCATGATTTGTATTCCCACCAACATATTCTATAGAGTGGCCATAAAGTTTTACCCATGTTCATCTAATTTGTCAGTATATTGTGAATTCGGTTCTGCTCAACAACTTTTGTAGGACTGTATGGATTGAAACCACATTCTGTAGAACAGTGTGATGGATTACTACAAAAGAAACATAGTGATGAGGATAGAAGACTATTTTATATCACCTTATCAAGATTACAAAAATATAACTTAATTCAAATTAGAAATAATTAATAGTCTGTTACTGTTATCCTGTTATAATTAAAGAACATCCTAAGACTGGATATCTTTGTTATATAACAGGCGTAATTGTTCATGATGCACATTGGTCAGCTACATATGATTATTTAAATGTATGGCTCATACTGCTAATAAACACGGGTAAATACCCATTCGCGACTTACGCATTTGACGTTAACAGCTATAATGCATTCGACCAAAAACTGGTACGTGTCTGTTAAGAGTCTAAACATCTTGAAAATGCACGACCAGTGACGTTGCAAGGATAGGATTACTGAAGAGGAGTTCGCTGGGCATATCTAAAACAAAATTTGGGGGGGGGGGGGGTAAAACTAATTTCAATGATGTAATACTTACCTGTTGCTATTGTATAACTAGTACTTTTCCGGGAGGAAAATACCCCGACCGAACGACAAAAATTTCGTCCTCCCATAAGGATGAACCAGAAGCTTGCAGAACACTGGACCACTCCTGCAGTTGAACTCCACACTTATCGGGCATGCGTGCTGGCCTCATTCATTATTTTGCGGGAGCAGCCTAACTTAGTGGGACATCAGTGCGGGGCGGGAGGGGGGAATCTGGCATTAGCAACAGGTAAGTATTACATCATTAAAATGAGTTTTACCACCCCACCCTACCCCCCGCCCAAAAAAAAAAAAAATTTATTTAATTTTTCAGTAAAACCATACCTGTTGCTATTACATAGCTGAATTTGTCAGTTTGATGGGATGCTGATGATCCCACAACTGGCGAATACAAGTAATCACCCTCGCAGATGAGCAGGAGACTACTGCATGATGGAATCCGAATGGGCCACTTTTTGAGCGACGACGATTGGACCCAGTGAGAAAATGCCTTCGCTTTGGTGGGCTAAAGAGCGAAGGTAAAAGGAGGAGAAAGTAGTGTGAGAGTGCCAAAACGCGGCTTTCATCAAATCCTCCAAAGATGAATTGGTTAGATAGGCCCACGAGGCAGCAATGGCTCGAACCTTATGGGCTTTAATTTTCACGAAGGACGGGTCCCTATCAGTAAGGGACTGGAAAGATCTCTTGATAGTTAATGCAATCCACCTAGAAATGGTGGAAGCTGAAATATCAGCTGAACCTTTAATAGTGGGGAAAAGACGCTTTCTACCCTTCTTTCTCTCCTTATAGGTTGCCAAGTAAAAACGTAGAGCACAAACTGGACATAAAAGAAGTCTATCTTGGTCATCCCCAACACAGATACGGCTGAGACTGGAGATCTCAATGGGGAGTGGAGCAACCGATGAAAGCTGTTTTTTTGCTTAAAAAAAAAAAAAAAAAAAAAAGTTTGGCAAAGGAGAGAAACTGACTCGTACTTCCCATTGAACCTTATACCCTACTCAATGGATAGGGCATGAAGCTCGCTCCTTCGTCTCGCAGACGCTAAGAGGAGCAAGAAAACCGTCTTGAGTATAAGGTTCTCAAAGAAAGCTTCCCCCTAAGGTTCAGGGGGGGGGGAGGTCGTTTAGAGACCATAAGACACAAGAGAGATTCCACTTAGGCATCAGAGTGCGAGACACTGGTCTTGGCAATTCTAAATATCTGATCAGGTCTGCTAAGCGAGAATCCGTCCCGATGGCAGAGCCTTTTGAAAATTTGAGAGTGTTGGAAAGGGCTGCTCGATAGCCCTTAATAGTAGAAACTTAGCATTGTTTCTCTTCGAAAAGGAAAAGAAGAAAATCGGCCACTGCGCTCACAGAGGGACAGCTAGGATTGACACGTTTTCTAGTACACCAATCACAAAAGATTCTCCATTTGGCATCATACGCCTCAGACGTCAATCTTCTCTTGGACTGAATGATGCACTTGGCAACTTGGATCGAAAACTTTTCTTTGCGGAGAGATCGTTTGAGATGAGCTAAGGGTGAAGGTGGAGAATATGTGGGCTGTTGTGAAGGAAAGACCCCCTGTGTTGTGACTGGAGGTCCCTCTTCTGAGGTAAGGTCCTGGAATGGTCCATCAGCAGATCGAGAAGATCGTTGAACCACGAGCGCTGGGGCCACAGAGGATGAATCAAAATGAGCTCAGCCGTGGAGTGCCTGACTTTGTGTAGGACCTGTGGGATCATTCTGAAGGGCGGGAAGGCGTAAGCGAACAGACGATCTCAATTCAAGCTGAAAGCGTCCACAGGCCCTTTGGTCGGGGACTGGGGAAACGTAAAAGGGGAGCGAGCTTGTTGTTCAGCTTGGTGGCAAACAAGTCCACCAAGGGAGTTCCCCAATGCTGGAACAGGGAATTTACTACGGATTGGTCGAACGACCGTAAGGACTATCTTTCCTTTCATTGACAGACTGCCGGGAATGTCGCGATGTTTCAAACCTCCACGCAGAGAGAAGGTGCATGTGTGCCTCCTTGTCTCCTGAGGTACGCTGCCACTCAGTGACTGACGTGTTGTCGGAGGAGACCATCACGCAGCGACCTCTTATTTGGTGGACGCAGCCATGAAGGACTAATAGCACTGCTCTCATTTCCAAATTGTTCATGTGGAGGGTAGATTCTTCCTGAGACCATGAACCCTGAAGAATCAGTCTCTCCAGCTCTAGATGGGCTCCCCGCCCTGAATCTGATTCGTCTGCGAACAGGTAATAGTGGGGTTCGGAGGGGGAGGTGAATGGGGACTCCGGCCAGAAACCGGTCCCGATTTGTGCACCAATTCAGATGATGATGGAATTCCCGACCCAAAGAAATCGGAGCGTTCAATGGGTCTCTGCGCGGTTTGCAAGCCGCTAAAAGGAGAAACTGGAGAGGACGCAAGTGCAGTCTGCATAGGGGAACCAGGTCCGCTGCGGAGTTCAAGGTTCCCAGCAGAGAGAGAAAAAGACGAGCTGACAACGCGATCTTAACTCTGAGCGCCTCCAATAGGAACTGGATGTTGTCTACTCTGTCCAGAGAGACACGGAATAAACCTGTTTGTGAGGAAATTCATCCCTACATAGACAAAATCTTGAGGTGGATTGAGCCCTGATTTCTCTAAGTTTGCTAGAAGACCCAGCCTGGTCACTATGGACCAACAGCGAGACAGGTCTAGTCTGAGGGACTCTAGACTGCCATTGTGGATCAACCAATCGTCGAAATATTGGAGGATTGGGATACCTAGTGACCTTAAACGGTCTGCAACTACTCCCATGATCCTGGTAAAAACTCTGGGTGCAGAGGCTAGGCCAAACGGCAGAGCTCGAAATTGGAAGACCTCTCCATCCAGGCAAAACCGGAGTTACTTCCTGTGTGGAGGAAAGATAGGGATGTGAAGGTACGCATCCTGAACATCGATGGAGACCGCCCAATCGCTAGGTCATATGGTATTCCTGACTGAGGCTGTGGTATCCATCTTGAATGGTTCCTCCAGAAGAAATCTGTTTATGGAGGAAAGGTCGATAATTAGACGAGGCTTTTCCCCTTTCTTGGGATTCAGGAAAATCCAGGAGTAGAAGGCCGGAGATTGATCTTTTAACACCTTCTCTACTGCACCCTTCCGAAGAAGGGAATAAACATCTTCCTTGAAGTGCACCAGATTTAACTGGCAGAAGTAAATGGGGGACCTAACTAGAGGAGGGAGATCCCGAAACCGAAGCCGGTAACCATATCTTATGATAGAAAGGACCCAGCCATCGACCGTTATGCCTGACCATGCTTGTGAAAAGAGGTTTAGTCTGGCGCCAACAGGAACCAAAGGAATGTGTATGCTCTACAGGAGAGAGAGAGAGAGCGAGTCCGCAGGGTTGTCCACACTTGTCCGTAGGAAAGGGGGAAGGATTTGCGAACTTCTTCCCGGGCCTTTGTGGCGCGCCCTTCTAGGGTCCGCCTGCCGAGGGGGAGCTCTGAATTGGGATTGTTGCTTAGACTGGGACTACGTGATTTTAAGGAATTTAGCCGATAAGCCCTGAGGGTTGTTAGGATGATTTCGCTTCTTGGCTGATTTCGAAGAGCCAGAAGTGGATGCAAGTGACCAGTGTTGATGGTCTCTCAAATCCTTAGTAGCCACAGAGGGGATCGGCCCTCCGAAGAGAGCCTATGCCTCCATGGGGGCAGCCCTCAGAAGGTTCTTACTCTGCTCTAGTAAGACCTTGTAAGTGTCCAGAGCAAAATCCCTTCTGAGGTGAAGAAGCTCAGCTGACAAGGCCATGGACAAGGACATCGCATGCCTAGAAGTTTTTTCCACTACTTCCAACAAACGATGGCGAGCCATTGGCAACAGAGCTTCCTCCTTCATGTCTGAAAGAGGCTGCTGAAAAAAGTCAGCATGCGAGGCTACGGTTAGTAGTGACCTAGCCTTTTGTTCTTAGCATCCCGGTGTTTTCACTAGAAGGCGTGCCCAGGTCCCCGAAGAAATATCCACTTGAGCCGCTTCAGTGAACAAAATGGGAGGTTTAGTGGGCCACAGGAAGAGGTATGAACTTTGTAGCTAGAAGCTGCTACCAAGGGTCGCAACGTAGATGGGGGGGGGGGGGGGGAACAACCCCCTGTGCTGTCTAAGAAAACGTAGCCCTTGCCAAACCTTTGAGAGAGCTCTTTGATCGTAACCGAGTGAGGAAGGAGCAAAAGATCTGCTCGAGAGTTTGCCCCGGAAAGTTTCTCAGAACTGGAACGAACTTTGGAGTCGCCAGAACCTGAAGGTTTGGAACACAAATCACTGGACAATAGGCGGTAAACCGCATTTACCGCTTTATCGAACGACCAGGCATCCTCCTCCTCTGCCTCCTTAACTAAAGGGTGACAAGGGGCAGGGGACTTGAAGGGAGTGGGTACCACATCGGCCTGCTGTGTCAAACTCATTGGCTTCAACGAGGACAGAAAGGACATCGTCGTCCTGCACTCTCTCCTGGGAGGCAGGACTACATGACTCAGTATTTCTCTGTTTCGTGGGAGACTTGGGGGTAGGAGAAACTTGAACCGGTAACTCCTCCCGCGGAGTTAATGGGCTGTTTAAAGCAGTGGGTGGTTTAGGGCGACTCTCCACCCGCTTAGAGCGTTTTGGGGAAGAGGGTCTAACCCCCTCCCTCTTTTTAGACCCAACCTTGTAAGACGATGTAGGTCCACGACCCGCAGGCACGATCTCACTACCTTGCGGCCCAGGTCCAGAAGTCCATGGCTGCGTGTATGAAAAGTGTCAATAGCTTCCCTGCGGCGATAGGCTCCACATACCATAGGAATTTAGAGGGGTAATAGGGAGGGGGGATGCCGATCCATAGGGGCTACAAAGACCCATGCCCGGTACTCGGTGCCCGGTGCCCAGTGACCGGTACCAGGTGACCGAGACCCGCTACCTGCTGACCGGGCAAAGATTCGACAGGCGACTCAGATCTGTAGAAAGATCCATCCCCAAATCTGCTAGACTTAGGTGAGCACTCCCCTTGTCAGGGGACTCGATCGCATCGCTGTTAATGGTCTCTGGGAATGAAAGGGTGCTGCTTCCCACTTACGGGGGTGCGCGACTCACAATCGGCCCTTACCGAGCTGTGGGTCAATAGAGGATGTTGCTCCCACTCGCGAGGCGGGGGTGCGGCCAGCTCTGTCCTTTTGGACGCGAGAGGGTGCTGCTCCTCCCCGAGAGGAGGGCGACTCTGTCCAAGTGGTAAAGATAAGGTGCTGCTCCTCCCTCTCGGAAGGGCGCGACTCACTCTCCATCCGTGTATAACCTCACTTGGGAGGGGGCCCACTAACCCTAAGAGTTTCATGGGAGACTTGAGTAATCCTTCTCGGAGACCCGTACGACACAGAAAATGAAAACCTGGAAAACTCTAATGAAGACAAGGATACCTTCCTCCTTGCTTGGTAGGTTCGTCGACTCTCCGCGAGATCCCATATCTCGTCAGACCAAAGGCTACAAAATGGACAGCCGTCTGTCCTCCTACAGAGTGTGCAGGATAAACAAGTGTGTGTGTGTGTGGGTGGGTGTCTCAGGGCGATTTCCTGTGGCCACACTTACCCACACTTTACTTAGACATTGTTCCTGAAATAAAGTTTCTGAAAAGAAGATTTGTTATACAAAAAACTTCTAAGTATGTATAAACCAGGTAAAGCGTGGACTAAGTCAACGCTAATAAAATTATTCAGCGAAACGACACCTTACATGGGTGTTTCACTAAGATTAAATGTTAAAAAGGATACAAAGCTAAGCTTCAGGACAGAAAAAGCAGTTAAACAAGCCAACCAGGCTTAAATACACCAAGGGAACTACTAAATTAGCAACAACAACAAACAAACAAACAAAAAAAAAACCAAGGTAGGTTACGATTGCTAATAATGAGAAAAAATTTTAAGGAAGGCTATCCTAAACTAAAATTGAACAGGAACCTTTGTTCGATAATCTAGCATGATAGATGAAGTGAAAAAGTGGTGTGCGACCTTCTTACCACATATAAAAATTGTCACAATTCACGATATAGGTCAGGTGAATTAAATAATTGGCCGGCTAGTCCAGACTACAAAATGCAAGGATAGAGAACTTAATATAAAATACCTACCCTATGCTGCTTTTAGAATTGTTTTTAGAATTATAAAAAAAAAAAAAAACAACAAACAAACAAAACATTTGAAACACTAACGCCCTGAGAACGGGTAAAAAGGACAAATTAAAATGCCAAGATGTACACTGCTAGTACGGAACAAATGCCTTAAAAAAAACTCAAGAGAGCTTAAATAAACGGTGATAAAAGTCAATCCCGGTATAATCCTAACGTTTAGGAAGAATACTGCACTCAAGGCAATTAATAATTCACTCGCTGACCCACAAAATAGCGGCTAATCTTCTTTACGTAAGCGATGTTGAACATTACAACATGACAACCAAACAAACAATGAAGGACACCAACACGCATGCCCAGTATGTGTGGAGTTCTATTGCAAAGGTGGTCCAGTGTTTGGAAGCTTCAGGTTCACCCTAATGGGAGGACGAAATTTTCGTCGTTCGGTCGGGATATTTTCCTCACGGAAAAGTACTAGCTATGTAATAGCAACAGTTATGGTATTACTGATATTAAAAAAGTGCGAAGTTGGCATATAGGAGAAGGCTTCTCACGTAAATTTTGGCAACAAAGTGCACTCACATGAGTACCTGAGTATGACTAGCTACGACCCTGGCGTTCTAATGTGGACATCGCCATTTTTGAAATTTCGCGCTGATAAAACCAAGTGACTTCACAACTGCATACACACATACAATATATATATATATATATATATATATATATATATATATATATATACACACACACACACACACACAAATATAATGTTAATAACCGCAAAGCGATATCTCTCGATGACTATAATTTTTTTCGTATTTTATTTTAATTCTCATTTTTAATATTTTTCCTGTTTTCTGTTCTTACATTCAAGGTCTTAAATAATTTAGCGCCAGATTATCTTAATGTTTTTTTAAGTGTGTAAGGAACATTAGCACAAGGAATTCAGGGTTGAGTGAAAACAATACACCAAATGCTCGTACTCCATACGCCGGAACCATTTTATGGAACAGTTTGCAGCATGATATTAAACAAGCACCTACTGTTTCAGCTTTCAAGAAAGTATACCTCTTCAAATATTTTGATGCCCAATCATTATTTTATGACAGCATAACATTTGTATGTGGTAGCTGTGATATATCTATGTGATAATAGTATGCTAACCTTGTGTAATTTGTATTGATTTCGGTTATATTTGTATTCTTTTATGCAGTAGATGTTAACCTTTTAGATTTTGTACTAATTACATCTATATTTGTTTTAACTACAGGTCCATAATTTAAACATGCTGTTAGCTGATTATGTCCAATTGGATACATAAAGGATAGTAGTAGTAATAGTAGAAGTAGTATTTGTTGTTGTATGTTGTGTACGCAGCTGCGTATAGGTAGCTACCGTAGGAGCTTGACGTTAGTGTTAACTTTGTTTCTGAATTGTTATGTATCGAACCCTCAATATAATACCATAGAAGGTGCAATCCAGAAAAAAAAGTTAAACACTGAATAACGTCAAGCTCCTGTGGTAGCGACACCCTCGTCATCTGCTATAATTGTAACCACGTCATCCTCATATAAGAAAACGTATTTGAGACAAGCTGTGTCTGAAAACTACATCAGGTCACGTAGTCACAAAACTGTCAAAGCACAAAAAGGTTACCAAACTGACTCATGCTCAAAACATCAAATTTGAAAAACAAGCATGAATTTCGTAATATCAATGAAATTTCACGTTTGAAAATCAATCAAAGATAAAATACTCCTGGAATTTTGTTATGATTCTTAAACGGAGCGTACAAATGTGCTAAGTTCGTTTGTGACTGCAGGGCCTGGACTTGAAGGGAAATTCATCGCAAAGTTAACTAGTTGCCGCCAAAGTATATGGTCTACACACATCAAGACATTAGTTGTTTAAATCTTGCATCTGTCAGTAAGCAAAGTAACAATCAACTTGAACCTAAAATATTGTAATTTATACTCAGTTTTTAAAGCAGCCGGTTTGTATCGAATTATATGCATTTTGTTCGTGTTCATGCAGGTATAGGTCCACACGCAGAAAATAATGCAAATAAACATGTCCGAAGAGTCAATTATGTGACGGCAGATCAGGGTCTATGTTATTTGCAGTTGTACTCGACTTCTACGCGTGTATATACGGTATTCCAAGGTCCATTCGTGCATATATTATTCAGATGGGGATGAAGGGATGGGGGAAGACTCGCCCATAGAAACTCAGTCTTGGGGAGTTTTGTACGTACCTAGTAAATTAACAAACTTGTAATCCGACGTATGCAAGACAGCTTGCTCTGTTCCCACACCCACCATGACGGACGTGCCAATAGGAGCTTCCAGAAAGATTATCTCCCAGTAATGTTCACCATTTGTGAAAGCCTTGGTCCCTCTGACTCCTACATTTAAAAGAATGAAAATGAAAATGAAAATGACCACTGAATGCGGCGGCTTTTTAAAAATTCTTATGCACAAATATGGGGAAATTGAAAATGTATAATGATTTATATTCGGCCTCATGCGTTGATAAACATCATAATCGGCCTCATGGGTTGATAAACATTAATGTCATCCATCCATCCATCCATCCATCCATACATACATACATACATACATACATACATACATACATACATACATGCATGCATGCATACATACCCGCACCACACCCATATACCTGTGCAGAAATGCCTAAATCGTATCCCATTTTTTAAAAAAAAATTATAAACATTTAAATCTATCCTAATCATAACAAAATCCTGTCTTTCCTTTTTTGGAAATACGTCCTTCTTGATCAGGTAAAAAAACATGAATAAAACACCAATAAATTATTGCGGCCAAAAATTACCTTAGTTGAGTTTAAATATATGTTTGGTCACATTAAAGAAGCAACTGGAGCTGGGCAGCAAGTTCTCCAACTCTGGTACAGCCCTCTCCTTATATAAAAATTCACGTAACAATACGAGACAGGGAGAGAGAGAGTGAGAGATCATGAATGAAATACATGAATATGCCTGATACAAATAATAATGTTTGCATAGGTATTATAAAGAATAATTTTACTGTGTGATGAAAATCAAGAAAAATGCACGTTTCTTAAATAAAATCTGGAACAGCTTTAAACACTTTACAGTTTAAATCATAAGACAGTTGAAATGTATGGGGCACTGTCTTACTATTTTTTCAGTATTCTTTGATATATATTTGATATTGTAAAATAAATATTTTATATAACAAAATCGAATATTTTATATATAAAAGTCAATTTCAATATATCAACAATTTTATTACATTTATATATATATATATATCGATTTTTATATAAACTTACTCTCTGATATAAAGAATTGATTTTTTGTATTTTATTTTTTTATTTTAAAAACTCTGCAAGAAAAGAAACTTGTTCATAATTCTGAATATGTATTATGTTTTTATGAAGTTTGTTCCACAAATACAGGGTCAAATTGATAAATGACCTTCTTGATATTTTCAATCTAAAATTTTGGAATTTCGAAATTAAATTTATTTTTCATTTCATAAATTGTTTGATCGCTACCCACCCCCCAAAAAATGAAATAATAAAAATTACTTGACTTAAAAACTACACACAGATTAAGAATATTGCCAACAAATATTGTTATAACTGAATGTTTCTTAAAGTAAGCGTCTATTTTTAAATTCTTAAGTTGGATAGATATTAAATGTTACGTTAGGTTCAGTAACTCACAATTTTTCAGTCTAAGAACTTTAATGACTTGACTACAACCGAATCACTGAGTGAAAACTGCGCCCGCGCGCGCACACACACTAGCTAATTATGGTAAGCCATATAGAGTTACTGCTTGTGAAGGAAGAAAACCTCAAGTTGACCTGACGTGACCTATAACTGTCAATGAATGTGTGGGCTGAAGAATGTGAGAAAGCATGAATACCACCTTGAAGTGTCAGTGTTTTCATACGGGTCAAGACTGTTTTATTTTCAGAGGGCAACAACCATTATAAGTTCGTGAGGGGGTGGGGTTGGTAGGATTTTCTTTTCTTCTTCTAAATATATTGGATAAAAGGTGTTAAAATCAACCAAGGCACTACAAATATTGTTTGAAAACCTTGCTATGATAATCTATAATATAAATATCTGTTCCATAATTTTCATATTTAGGTGGAAAATCCAAAGGGACATAGATTTGTCCTCAACACATGACCTTTAAGTTTAAGTCACCCAAAACACGCAAGCTCACAAACAATTTTCCCATAAAACTTAATACTGTCATGCGGTTTTTTGAAAAAATTGTTTATTTTAGGTTTTTCAATCGTGCGTTTTTTTTTTGTTTTTTTTTTTTTGTTGTGGCTAAACTTCAAGGCCATGCGTTCAGCCATGCGTTCAGTACATACAGACCAAAGTTTATCAGAATCGACTGCCAGTCGACAAGCTGGTTGAATCGAGTTACATCTGGTTGTCACATATTGGGGAAACGTGTCCGACTTTAATAGGGCGATGAATACAAAGTACATGTTGAGCCTATGCTGCATAGGAGATCTCTCTCGAAAAAGTCGGGATATTTGTCAATCGTGCAAATTCATTGTATAAAAAGAAGACATTCAACATTTTAAATGAAGTCACTCAGCGAGCTGTTAACATAACCGTGCAACCCGTCAAAAGCACAAGGACACAGTATAGCGAAGTATATTAGTACTGAAAGCAAAACTAGCATTAAAATAATAGATTTACCACATGCATGCATATATATATATATATATATATATATATATATATATATATATATATATATATATATATATATATATATAAAGAATAAAAATAAGAGCAAATTAACAACTTACACTGCGTATAGTGCACTGATTACTTTATACACATTCTCATTAAATGAGAATATGTTAATATACAAAAGAGACAGATCCGCATATGAAGCCAACTGGTGCAAAATGTTTCATCTTTATAGGTGATACAACACTATAATGCCAATAAAGACGTACAGGTGCAGATCCAATCCGCCCCCTACCCACCCGTGAAAATAAGCACGAAACAAGAGAAGCGTTTCTTAGAGTAAGTTTTCTTTACAGTTAGATGGTTACAATTATTCCCTGGAAACGCTTAAAATGCAGGAGATTCCGGGGGCTTTGTCCCCCTCAGCCCCCACCGGATGATCCGTCCCACAGACCCCTCGCGTACTAAATACATCTAAGCAAGTATAACATTTATGCTGCATGTAATCTCTCTCGCCCCAACTAGATTCTTAGGGATCATCCATAAAGGACGTCCGCAAAGATGGGGGGAGGGGGGTTTCGTTCAAATGCGGACAAGGGGGGAGGGGGTGTAAAGAACCTTGCGGACGTCCGCAAGCTATTATTTTTTGTTATGACATTCTGTGTTGAACAGCTGCTTAAGGCCTACTGCGTGTATTCCAGTATGTTTTGCGGACGTCCTTTATGGGTGATCCCTAAGTATAAATTATTTGTTAATTTCAATTTGTACGATTCGTGCCACAGAATATAAATGAATGGGTTGGCATTAATACATAGGTCTGGCTCCCAGTGCCTGAGGTTGATTACATGGCCCACATATCGGCCATGCGGACCTGAGCGAGTATACAAATAGCCAAGTAAGATGCTACCAGCTATTACGCTGCCAGACCATAGAGCAGTGTATAATGCTAGATGGGGACATCCGCAGCCCGGGGGGGGGGGTGGGGGGAAGCCACATGCGGACAAAAGCGGACAAGGGGAGAGGGGGGGGGGCTAGGAAAACAGGTATTATCTGCGGACGTCCTTTATGGACAACCCCTTACCAGCTGTTCCCGTACTTTGGTCGACAGGATCCACATAGAAATAGGCATCTTCAAAATCGCGAGATAATTTCACTTCTGGACTCTTGTGAAATTGATCCCAGACCCAATTCTCTGGGACGTGGTGTATACAACTAGACCTAGAATCACTGATGTTTTGGACCTTTGTCAGGATCAGGGCTGAAACGGAAACGATGAAAAGAAATAGCATTATTGATTGTGAAGATTCAAGTTAGAATGTTTGTTTAAATAGATCTTTTTTTAAAAAAATGAAACGATTAAACATGCTAAAAAAAATTAAATGCATGTATATTGTCATTCATTACTTTGTTCCGAATTAAGGCTTTCATGACTTTGTTTCAAATTAGGGCATTTCATGACTGACATAGATGACGTCACCGCGTTACTCCAACGGGTGGCCAAAGATATGGGATCAGTGAAGGGCAGTGATAAATAAAACTCTAAAAGTAAAAACAGAGAAAAATGTCACACATCATGTCAGATATTTACCAAATAAGGATGTTTTAACTTTATTTAACCCCATCTGAGAATTGTAAAATATTACTAGTTTTGCTAAATGTTAGCAGATATCTCCCCTGTCAAAACTAAAGTCTATATATTTGCCACCCTTTGCTCAAAATGACCGGTTACGTGACAGTTTTACGTATGCATAAAAGACCTAATGATTACTCACGTTTTAAATAATAATAATAATAATAATAATAATAATAATAATAAATTTATTCATGAGGGTTACATATTTAACTGATGCTAATCGTCCATAATGCCCTTGCAAGAAAAATAGTGAACACAACCGTATGTTACTTAGAATGTACACTAAATTAAAATATCCTTTACTAATAAAACAAACAATGGACATTTTCTACTCTCAAAAGACATTTAAACACACTTACATTCGCACTCACTCTGTGTAAGTCATTATACTATGTGCAAAAATCCAATAACTAAAACAAGGATAACTAATACTACATATACTATACACACGCATATACATATACACAATCTCAAACATACATCCAATACACATGCCAAAACGCATATAAGCACAGTTTAATAGGAAATGTATTACAAATACTTTGAGACATCTATATAAGACATCTAAAAATTATTAAACTAACTACTAATTAATGCAATAAAATCATGCAGGTTAGATATGTTAGTTGATGAAATGATGTATACAGGGGTAGGTTTGGTGGTATAGGGTGGGGGCTAGTCCCCTCACCCCCGCAAAAAAAAAAAAAAATTGTGCGCGAGACAACTGGAACGTTTTCTATAGTAAGTTTTCTTCAGAGTTAGATGGCTAAAATTATGCCCTGAAAATGCTTAAAGCGCAGGAGCTTCTGGGATATTCGCCCTGTGCAGGGTGGTCGCAAGTTTGCCCTGTAAGAAACGGCGTGCCGGGCGAGCTTCGCCTTCGGCGCCCCCCCCCCCCCCCCAACGATATTTCTGGATCCGCCACTGGTATATGGATCATGAAGGACATTGCTCATTTCCAGTATTGCTGGCATCACAAATGTAACCGACTTTTATAAGACAAAAACTTAAATCAGCATGATTCCTATGATTCCTTGTAATGGAATTTTTCATTCCTTTATATGTGTAGAATCCTAGATCTATATAGTTCAGGGCAAAAGTGTAACTGAAGCGTGTATATCGGTTCATTTAGATCGACAATCATCTATTTATCTGTTAGGATTACTTACCCATACTCTGATGTATTCTCCTGATAAAATCTCACAACCCACTGACTTATGCGCTAAAAATATACTATTTCTAACAAATTAGATACTTCTGTTGTTATAGGGCAATTGTTTACTATTTACAACATGTGGTTGACCGATATTTAAGAGAGACGGTCCCTCATTGGTTAAAAAGGGACAACGCCTTCTGACGGTATCATTTTGACCTTGAACTTACAAGTTCGTGTGATTTAGCTTGTACGTGTCTTTTGTAATTTTCAGGCGATCTTCTAACTTCAGAAAAAAATAACTACCAAAGAAAAACGACAATATCGTGAAACCATACCCACACTCGTATAACGCAGCTGTGAAATCAGATTCAGTTGATTCCGTAAAACGTATGGGTTAAAAATTGTAAATAATAAAAAATAAAATCATGATTACGGAATAAACTGACTAGGATTTCCAGATCACATTATAATTTATACCGGGTTTGGGGACGATTCACGATATTGCAGATAAACGAACTCGTATTTCATAGGTGTAAGTACGCATGTGCAAAAAGTTTATTGTTGACTTCCGTCAACAAACTAAACTCGAGCAAGATGGATATGTTTGAATTAGAGGAAGATAAACTGTAAGTTTTGAGTAAAAAAACAAACATTGTACATACATTATCTGTCGCCCTTTATCGCCATTATATTATCTGCATTTATTGCAAAAGAATAAAAGGGAGTTATAGGTCGTACAGTTATATGTTTTCGAGGTCCATCTAATTCCAAGATTAAAAATTTACCGAGACATATGCACGGTTGTTAGTATATATCTTCGATGTAAAACATGCATAGAAGCAAACCGTACCACATACGTTACCAAGTATGACCATATATATTTAGAAACAAAATGACAAATCTATACCACTTTATATAATTAGTATGCAAGATACACGAATAAAATGTACATGTGTGTACTCTCATTAAAAAATGCATTGCTACTAATTTTAACTTGGTAATTTATTTAATTTACCAATTTTGATACTTTAAAATTCAAAATCAATGTTGACTTAAGAGTAGCAAAAGAGGTATTTTCATTTACATTTTCTTTGTCCCTATCTATCATAGAATCATAGGTGCATTCAATCAATATAAACTATCCACTCAAATAGAGACGTATAATCAAATACACCATAAATTAGTCCTTCACTAAGTGATTTGATGCATTCAAAAGTCTTGATGATTAAGACTCAGTCTTGTGTTATAAGTTTGTATTATTCTGTGTTCAGAAAATATGCTATCCAGTTTTTAAAAATATGCAATTAGGGAGTAATATACCAAATTTATTCAATTCTTGTCTAGAGCTCTGAAGTAGAAAAATGTAAGAGTTGCACACGTCTGCAGCAATCTATATAGTGACTATCATAATGTGTATACTGACTTGACAGCTCTTCATACGATGGAAGAATCTGTGAAATGCTTTGCGTAGAGCACATGTGCATTCTTAGTCTGTGCAAAGTGTATTTGCTTGGCCCAGAATATTAATTTCTTCGGTGAATATCAAAACTATAATTTAAGTCATGACTTTGTGTAAAAAAATTCATCTGCTCTGCCTTCTTTGATTTTATTGTTCTGATACTATCATTATCTACTTAAGTACTCATACAGAGTAAATCAGAAGAAACCAGAAATAGAAAATAAATATTTTTAAGCTGGTCCACAAGGAGGATGATATGTGATACCATAAGAGCTTGCCATAGATGACAGACATGCTCACCGTAAATGGTTGAGTTTGAGTTTGGTGTTTTATGGCAAAGTAAAACAAGTAGGTTATTTAGTGCTGACACAGTTGGACTCAACTGCCTTGCCTAAGGAAACACCATGGTAGTCGACACATGCTGATCCAATGGTAGATTTCGACCTGTACTCATTTTCGGTTGCAAGTCTGAAACGCTAACCACTGAGCCAATGTGGCTCCACTCACTATAAATGACAGACATGCCTGCATTTACTATTTAAATAAATACAAGACATACAGTGTGCTAGAAAGTGAAGTTGCACCCTTCACACATTTATAACCAAAGTTTCAGTATTTTCGCAAATTGCACAGCATGAGCTCCAGAATGGATGAATCAAAAAAAGATTATGATACATACCCCACATGATGTAATCATAAGTAACTGTTGCTATTTTTTATAGGAGCCACAAACATTTCTTGAAACAGCTTCCAACATGTGTCCAGATCTAGATTTAGCCCCAAGGTCATATCATGGAAGCTGTTGATATCATATCCTATAACCATATATACAGGTGCAGGGAATAAAAAGAAGAATTAATAGGTGTGTCTAGCATTTGCCCTGGCTCCATGTCACATATCTGAACCTATTGTAATCCTCATCCCAAAAGCATTTTCCCTGGCTCGGAGTCAGTATCTGGACAATTCTGAGGCAGACAATTCGGAGAGGGGTCAATTCAGAGACATACAATTCGGAGATGGACATTTAAGATAATGGACAATTCAGAGAGGGGACAATTTGGAGACAGAATAAAAACACGATTAAATGAATTTATTTTTTTGGAAATGTCTATGGGTTCAGATACACAACAATATATGACTGTGTGTGTGTGTGTTTAACTGTTACCAGTGATAATGCATTTTTTAAACCTTTTCCTAATCCAGATTCTATCACTGAATAATAGTAATTGCCATGTAATACCAACATAACCCATAGGCGATGTCTTAACATCTACTTGATAAGACATAATCCTTTTGATGTTCAACCACATTCTTTCAGCAGGCACATGAAAAAAAAATGTGAAATGCAGCAACACAGTCAAAAACAGACTGTTACCTACTGATATAATTATGCGCCTTCTTAACAGTTACTAAATAAGACCATTCTTTTGTGTACACACAATAGCTATTTTCATAAGTTATGGCTTTTTCCAAAACCATCGGCCGTCACTGGGTATTATTAACATTTGACTAACACGTGCTCAATGAAACAATTTACTTTTATATATCCCCAACATCCATCTGTCTTTCGACTTTTCCATCTCTGAAATTACTCCTCACGATCTCCAAATTGTCTGTCTCCGAATTGTCCATTCTCCGGAATGTCCATCTCCAAATTGTCCGTTCCGAATTGTCCATCTCCGAATTGCCCTCGAACCCCCGGAGTCACATATCTGAACTTTTTGAGATCCCCATCCCAAAAGTATTTTCCCTGGCTCTGAGTCACATATCTGAACCTTTGGAGACCCCTATCCCAAAATCATATACCACAAAACCAACTGCAAACTGCATAGACCCAGATCTGCCATTGCATAATGCGCCGGCAGATCTGGGTCTGTGCAGTTTGTAAGGACTAATCAGGTATAGGTCCACATGTGGAAAATAATGCAATTAAACATGTCCAAAGAGTCAATTATGCGCCAGCAGATCAGGGTGTATGTTTGCATTTGGACCTGGCTTATACGTGAGTATAGACAGTATATGCAATAGGACTTTAGAAACTGAAAACACTGTGGTGATATTCCCAACCTGGTTCATGTCTTGGAAACTGTCAACAATGTCTTCCTTCTAACTATATGTACAGTTGTATGGTTTGGAAATGTGAATCTCCATAAAGGACAAAAATGCACTAAACTGACACTCTTAAAATCAATGAAGTTGCATGCATAACCGTGCATGGTTTAAATCTAACAAGAGATAAAGATAAATGTATTTTAAACATGCATGTTTAAAGCACAGGGATCTCAAAGGAGCTGCTTCTAGTTTGAGATTGAGTAAGCTTGGCCTGGTTATGATATGACTTTAAAGCATTGATGGTTATGTATGTTTCCAGATTGCATAGGCCACATATTCTTTAAATCATCCAGTACTTAATCAAGCAAGGAACTGTTTTGATCACATCAGAGAACATTGTTTAGAATTTGATTAAAACTTATTTCAGGCCAGGTATATAAAATCTGATAACTTGCATAAAGAAGATCATAGCAGATATTTTTTTAAGCAAGCATGGACAAACTAGTGAAACATGTCATATTAAATTTTGTCTATAATTGACAAAAACATTATGAAACTAAAGTTGCAAAATAATTGGCTTATTCATATAGTTATCAAAATTTGCAAGATTTAGAAGCTTGAAATGACTGTTAACAAGGTCAGTTAACTGGTCAAGTGGATATTTAACCTGTTTAGATACTGCCTTACAAACTGTTCAGTTGTCTCAAAAATTAAATAGAGCTCTCAAGTTGATTAGGCATATTTCTGTATAGTATGGGCAGCGTTTTCTATATTGTAGCTAAATATGATGGAAAACGCTAAGCTTTATTCTCATCTCATTAGGCATATTTCTGTATACACTGTAGTATGGGCAGCTTTCTCTTTAGTGTAACAGGGATTAAGGTTTGTGTACCCATTTTTGATATTACACCATATGTTTGTGTTATATGACTTCAGATAAGCACAACAGAAATTATACATTGTAATTGATTCTAATCAATGGGAGTACCTAGATCATGTTATGGTAATTGCTAATAGGTACATATATTTAATAAACTGACACTAGAAGAAATCATGTATTTTTTGTTAGTTTCTAAAACTCCACTCAAAAATGACAAAGTCTAAAACATATTTTGAAACAACCCCATTATATGTGCAGATGTCATCACACCATAGTGGTCATGTATTCAAACTATTATGGTCACTTATGTTGTGGGCGAGTAACCTCAACTTTACAACTGCATGTTTAAGGGATCAATTCAAAAATGATTGTGAATGTTTTGGATTTAAAATTTTTTTGCAAAGTTGTTAAAACTCACCCAAAATATGAGTTTCTCTAGTGGTAGCTAATTAAATATTGTTTCCTATTTGCAATTACCATAATGTAATATAGGCACTCCTATCAGTATCAGTCAGAATTAATTACATCACACAGTATCTACTGTGTTCATTTTAAGGCATATGTCCCAAATAACATGGTGTAAAGACCAAATGGGGACATAAACAGTAAGCTACAGAATGCTCAACATCCCATTATAGGACCCTTAACAAAATGAAAAGTCCCTTTTCTTTCCTATTTCCAAATCTGAAAGTCCCTTTTCCTCCTCAGTATTCTAACTTTATGACCAAAGTAAATAAAAACCATATTATTGAAAGTCCTGCAAATTTTTAAATGTTCTGTGTTCAAGAAGAGGCAAAAATGTAACCAAATGCTTTATGAAACATCATAAGTTCTTTTTTTCATTATTTTAATCACAGAAAAGAGAAATGAGAAAGTTAGACTTTCTTGTGGCTCAGGATATATTTCCAGTTGAATTACCTTTCTACATGTAAATCAGTCCGAGTTTAGATTAAGTTATTCATGTGAAACAGCACTTGTATCAATGGTTGAAAGTTTTGGATAAAGATAGATATATGAGAGTAGTATTAGTTGATTTTAGAAAAACTTTTGATCTTGTTTTCATGATATACTGTTGCAAAAACTTAAAATCTACACATGCAGCAGCTTAACCCTGCGATGGTTTGAGTCATATTTAACAAACAGGGTTGCAAGAAATTGTGATTCATGGGAAAATATCAGAAGAAAGAAAAATATGCAATATGGAGTTCCACAGGGATTAATCCTGGGGCTTCTATTATTCACTGCAAATTATAAATGACTTCCTACTTAAAATAGGTGGTACAGTATTCTCAATAGACTTACATGCTGCTGATACTATATTGTCAGATCCACCAAGTTCAAAGCAGGAATTCCAAATACAACCATGGTCTATTCTTGGATGCGCTTTTGTGGAATTTCTTAAAAATTATGCCATAAAATCAACCGAATGCATGAAACTCCTGCATCATATTTTCAAGTCCTACTTTTATTTCTTCATTAATTTCCTCCTATATTCAGAAAGTTCCCCCTTTTTTAAACTGGAAGGGGCAACCCCACCTGCCTTGCCCAAATTTTCACTTAGAGGGTAGACCCTGTAGAACTACTGTTTCATTACAGAGACTCTGTCAATACACCAATTCTGTGTTCAGTTACCGGCAGAAATTTAAGAATTCCTTAACCAAGCATATAACTATTTGAGAATGGGTTTCAGTACTTGGGCAAACTACTTTGGAACTGCATTTCAAAGGAAATCAAACAATCCCCTCCATTTCTGCATTTTAAAACAGATTTATGAAATAGATGAAATAATAAGTTATATAAGTTGTTAAGTCCTATTGTAATTCACTTTAACTCCATTTCTGCATTTTAAAACAGTATTTTAGTAATGTTTATATAGGTGTGTTTACTTGTAAATATTGGTAGAAAGATAGTTGTTGTTGTTGTTGTGGGTTTGACGCCATTTGTCAGCACATGATAGGCTATACATGGCGGCCAGTTTTATCTGGTGGAGGACGAACCTGGGCAAACCCCCTGCAAGAACCACCAACCCACGGAAGCTACTGGCAAGCTTTCTCACATATCCACATTGGCCGAGCCCGAGACTCGAACCCATGCGGACAGAGGTGAGATGGCAGTGATCGGTAAAGGCGAGCGCCTCAGACCACTTGGCCACCCGGGGCCCCCGGTAGAAAGATAGAGAATATGCATGAGAATACTTTGCTTTTATATGAGTGATAATACTTTGTACATTTTGTTTACAGTAGAGGGCATTTTGTTTGCAGTAGAGGGTATTTTGTTCATTTTGTTTATAGTAGAGGGCATTTTGTACATTTTGTTTACAGCAGAGGGCATCAAGAAGTTAGTTGTACAATTTCTTATTCAGTTACCCTCTATAAAAAAAGACATTATTATTATTATTAATATTGTTATTATTATTATTATTAATATTAATTTTATTATTACTATTATTATTATTATTTACATTGATTACAAGGCCCAAAAAATAAGTGTTGTCCGGTCGGCCGACTGTCCCTGTTTGTCATTGCCAACCCTAGCACTTTTTACCACCCTTCCCCCCCCCCCCCCCCAAATTTAAAAAAAAAAAAACAAAAAAAAAAACACATTGATTTGTGCATCTAATTGAGCCGGTTTTGCCCAGTACTTTGAAGCGTTTGAAATATATTTTTAAAAAAAAATAAATAAAAATACCTGCCTACCCAAATTTTAAAACCAGTGCAATAGGAAACACACATATTTTTTTTGGGCCTAATTTCTATATTGGGCAAGAAAGGGACCCATTCGAAAATTGCTAGTTTTAATCCCTGTTAGAATTCTAAAACAAAGAAAAATATTGGTAAAATTAAGGTACTTGGAGGCGTGTCAACTACTTACTAGATTGTGCTTTTACAGAACATCGGTTTTAATGTCAGTAATACAATACCAGTCGCAACTGCATTGCTTACCTTTCCAAGATAGAAATTATCCTTGTCCTCATGAGCGAAATTCCATTCTCCCATCAGATGGAAAGTTTTAGAGCTCCAGGACTAGAAAGAACACAGAACACAGAACCAATCTGTTCCCCACATCATAGGCCTATGCACAGTATCCATCCTCTTTTTTATGGGCCTTATTTTTGATTGGTTGAATTCATCATGCTCTACGGAAAATATTGCTTTTTCTTGTGTCAAAGACACATTCTGGCATTTTAATACTGGTTTCTGTATAGTATGAGTGTTTACAACCTCAGATCTGTGTATATTTTAGTCATAGTTTAAGATATCTGGTGAGTTTTTAGGCATCTGTTGTTCAGTTTTGTCAGCAGTGCCAGGCCCACTGACAGAAATTCCGGGTCCCTGGGTAGGGCAGTCATGGGACCCAAAACTAGTTTAATTTTTTGTATATAAAAACCGGTGTACAGTTTTGCATATAAAACCTGTAGCAATCTACCATAACTTAGACTCTTATAAGGAACAAATTTTAATATTTACTGCAAAGATTAATTTATTTGTTATAACAGAGTTGACGGTGGGTCCCTAGAAATCACTGGGCGTCTGGGCAATTGCCCCCCCCCCTCTTCGATGGGCCTTTACATTAAAGTTCATCCTCTGTGATAGGGTAATCCATAATTGTTCTTAATTCAATGATAATTCGATTAGTTTTGGATTTGTTTCTGGACTCTTGGGTAGTTATGGTCTCCCCATTCATCTCCGGAAATGTTTGTGACCTCCATTTAAGTCTACATTTTGAGCACATCTGGTTTGATGATTCATTGACTAAATGTTATTTGTTTATTTGTAGACTTGCTTAGTGGGTCTCACACCAACATTGTCTTCAATTATTGTGCTCAGGTGGTCTCACACCGTTCATTATCATATAGCAGGCATGTGCAACCTACTGCATTTGGGTCATATCTGGCCTGCAACCTGGTTTTATCCAGTTTACAACATACTGGTACATTTACAAATCACTATCCGGCCCACGTTCTTGAGGAAGTTGCACATGCCTGATCTATAGTGAGTCAAGGTCACACTTCAGTCATTATTATTCATTATAATATTGTGTTTTGCTGGTTTCACACCACACTTGTCATCATTCAGTGTTTTCCTTTACTCTCATTTGTGTATCAGAGATCCGCACATTTTTAATTTTACCCCAGTTCTGACACCAAGGTTTATTTTTTGCTCAATCTGACCCCCAGTTCTGACACTGAGGGAATTTTGACTCTCAGTCTTGCACCCTAGGGCAAACACTGTCATTACCATATGGGTAAAGTATTGCTGATGTTAGATTGTGTTTGACTACAGGTCTCATACCATTCATCATTGTCACCAATACCCAATACCATATGGACAGAATAAAGTATTGCTGAGTTTAGATTGTGTTTGATTACAGACCTCACACAATTTAATTATACTATAATCAACACTTTTGATTATTGTTTCTTGTTTTCAGATATTTCTTCTTGCAGCAATATGTTGGAGAGTGCGGGAAAATGTTGGCTTAAGAAAGTCCAATGGGATATGCATCCCACCTGCCTTGTTTGCACTAATTGCCAATGGACAGATGGGTGTCCGTTCTGCTGTTTATGGTCAGACGAGGTCTGGGACCTTGTAGAAAGTAGATGAATTCATAAGGGGAGGAAGAATGGGCCTTCTTCCTCCTTATCTCAGTAACACATTGGATCCTTCTCTGTGTCCCTTGGGGCTCAGAAGATTAGCTCTTTGGTGAAGAACATTCCTCGATCCCAGGAATATATGGGATCAATCCCTGTGGAGACATATAAGGCCCTGGGACCCATGATGGTCGTTCCAACCCAGTCAGTGCCTGTTAGGATCCCAAGGGAGGAAATACTAGAGCAGAAAGTGTGTCACAACCCCCAATGAGGGAGGAGCATCATACTCTCTGAGCCCATAAACCGGTGATGGTGACAGGCAGATCGAGTCTCCCCGGAAGGGGAGAGCTAAGATCTTGTTCTATAAGATCTGAGGAGGGTTCCTCTGTCAGATCAGAGTCGCCTGACCGGTCACTGGTCAATGACTTGGCACCGGTCTTTGAGTACTGATCATTGGAGCCCTTTGGTATGGGGACAGGGTTCAGGTCAAGACCACCCCTCTCGTCAGGCTACTGAATTCCATTGGGGACTGGAAGTCAGGGTGCATGTACCAGACTAGGGAAGGAAATCATATCAGTATCCCCCCTTTCCTAAAATCCCTCTTGATCCCTATGGGATGTGGGGACATCCATTTCAGGGAAGTGAATAGTCATTCAGTTTATGCTGCCATGGACACCAGGCTTTGGCCTCATGCATCATTTGCTTTAGTGGAGATAAAGAGGAAGGAGGGGGCAGATCTTCTTTCCCCAGATGCTCAAGGAAGCTTGAGAAGCAGCCCCTTTGCTCTGTGTGCAGAGTTATGGGATAAGGATACCCCTACATCTAGGTCTCCCCCTCAACAGTGAGACACAGAGTTGCAAAGTCCTGCCTTACAGGAGTGAGAACAGGATGAGGACATCCTGTCAGTCTTAGTGGATTCTAGAGAGTTCGCAGAAGAAAAGGCTTAGACAGTGCCTCTTCCTCTCTTTGGGTCCCCTGCCTCCTCCCACCTGTCAACAGCTGAGGATGAAAAAACAGTAAACAGAGTTTACCATCATCTACACCTGGGTTTGTGTCCCAAGTCCGCAGGCTTAGAGAATGAGATAATTCTCTCCAGTCTGAAGGTTCTGTAAGGGCCAGGAGTCTGTGAGGCAGTGTAAAGGCTGTTTAGTCCCCCCCCCCACTCTGAATCCTCTGGTCTCTGCAACTAGCTACAGGGTACACTCCTCTACCTAGCACCATAAGTCTCCCCTCTTGGATGCTGGGGCATCACAAGTGGGCAGGACCTTGGCTTGCCAAGTGGTCTAAGGTGCTCACCTTTGGAGATCACTGACATCTCACCTTTGTCCACGTGGGTTTAAATCTCGGCTTGGCCAATGTGGATATGTGAGAATGTTTGCTAGTCGCTTCCCATGGGTTGGTGGTTTTTCCTGGGGGTTTTCCGGGTTCTTACTCCACCAAATATACTGGCCACCATGTATATCCTATCATGTGCTGAAAAAAGGCACTAGACCCATACAAACAACAAAACAAACACAAGTGGACATTTCCACCGGGACCTGGGTCTGCCATCCAGTTAAGATGCGTGAGGCATTGGAATTTAAGGTTAGGTTGCTTGTCACTAAAGTCTTGCATGCTGATCTTTTCTCAGCAGCCTCTTTGAGTCTTCTGAAGGAGGAATCTTTGTCTCCAGATGCACTAAACCTCTAGACATACCTTATCCATGTCCTTGGTGATGTCATGATGTCAGTGGAGCTGCTCCACTTCTGCAGGGATGTTGCTCTGGACACTTCTAAGGTCTTACTGGAGCACAGTAAGAACCTTCTTCAGGCTGCTTCTTTGGAGGCAGAGACTGTTTTGGGAAGTTTCATTCCCTCTGTGGCATCTCAAGACCTGAAGCATCAACAACACCAGTCCCTCACATCCGCTCCTGGCCCATTGACACGGACCAGGAAGCACATTCATCCTGATCATCCTGATCCCCTCCCCTGGGCCATTAGTCAAGTGCTTCAAAGAGATGCAGGTCCAGTCCAGGAAGCAATCCCAATTTAAGCCTCCCTCTCACCCACTGGTTGCTAGACAGGGTCGCTGGAAAGGCCTAGGGAAGAAGATTGCTGGCTCCTCTTCCTTTCCTAAGGAGGGGGGGGGGGGGGAAGAGGGGCAGCCCTAGAGACTTGCTCCCTCTCCTGCAGTGCATCCCTCTTCCAACAATTCCCATGGGTGCTCAACTAACTCTTTCTTCAGAGGTCTGGTCGAGCATACTGGACTATTGGTGTGTTAATTGTTTGTTCTACTGTTTACTCCTAACAAATTGCATAGACCCAAATCTGCAGGCGCATTATGCGACATGGATAAGTTTGCAGTTGGACTCGACTTTATAAGTGAGAGTATATGGTAATTTATATCAAGTACATTCAGGTAGCACATTGTATGTTGAAGTCCCTCTATTAAGGCTATCAGATTGGCTACTGTTCATATCATGATTAATGAAATGTTTAGTGAAAGTAGAAGAGTTGACTTGCAGATACCAAATTATAAATCCAAATTGGCACAAAAATCTGGGACCTTTACAATAAATTGCCGTTAAGAACATTATTTTTCTCCCTGAACCATGTTTTAATCATGTTCTTTAAATGTCTACCCATATAACAAGATAAACTTGGTTACAAGGCTCGATGCAGGTGTGAATAAAATGTTCATTAAGGCCCAATATTAATAAGCATTGCACAAAATATATAGGCAGCATATAATAATTTCACATAAGTGAGTACTCTAATGAGATGAATCAGTTAAAACAGGAGCAGTGTAAACTTTGGTATGAAGGTTTTATATGCTTTGAATGTGCATCAGTGGCGGTATGAGAGTTAGAGGTGCCCAGGGGTAATATTCTTTAGTGGTGCATCCCTACTTTGCTACAGAGAACAGTCTTTATGTCAGTTGCCAAACCCCCCCCCATATAAGTTTTGTGAAGAATTGCCACTGTTAGACTAAGGTGAAGGTGAAATACTATGAAAATTCCAGCTGCAAAAAAAAGCTCATGACAGTGCCCCCTTCGCCTGGCACCCAGGGGCAATTGCGCCCTCCCAACATTCCCCCCTTATGCTGCCACTGATGTGCATAGAACCTGCATTGAAATAATACAAGGTGGTACTCGAAATAAAGATATGAACTGTGAATTCCATAGACTTGAATTTGGGCATGAAATGAAGAACACTTTGTACATATATTTGTTGTCCACCTTGTGCTTATTTGCTTGAAATTTCTTATATCTCTTCACATTTGGTTCTCTATATTTAACATGTATCTAATTCAACTTCCTTTTGATAATGTCTTTGTTTTTAAAATGCACATATGAAGATTTTCTTGTCTTCCTAGTTAGCTCCTCAAACTTAAATGGAGGAGTAGCATATATCACAGAGCAGATTTTTGGGAATGTTATAGTTATGTAATACCTCAGAAAATATAAGTTACATTAATAAATGTTTCATACAAGTTTTGCGAATAAATGAATAGATGATAATTTTGAATATGTTAAATGTTATTAATGTTACAGTTCTTTCTAAGGCTTACAGAGCACATAGATCTGTATTCGATATGTGGGTAAGTAGGTACAAATATCTGCCATGCTATAAAAGCAGTGTTAGATGACAAGGTGTCACATGTGTGCCATATTAGCTAAGAGTCTGTAGGACTCGAGGTACCAGTTATATGGAAGAATTGAAACCAGTCTAGAAATGGGTGAAGATAAAATAGAATATACTAGTATATGGGTTTGGCTAGCATGATGGTTAGATAATGAAAGGTAAAATTTTCGTATAAAAAATCTTTTGAGAGCTTATCCTATTTGTAACTGAAAAAATAGAGACAATGTTTTATTGATGGAATTTCAGTCCTTTTACAGACTTGACTTTGGAACACTCATTACTGGAAATTAGCACCTGATTCTTTAGGTGTGGAATTGAAAACACATGTTTCAAACATATGTAGATCCCAAAAAATGCAGCAGGATATACATTTTTCTCCACACAGAAGCTTGCATCAAGGATGGGTCTATATTTAAAAATATAGGTTTGATCATGAGCATTCGGAAAAGTGAAGTTATTGAATTTTTAATATTGTGGTGTTTCCATAGGTTTACTATGGGATTTGAATTAGTACCTTGAGTACTGTAGGCCAGTGGTAACTGTAGGGGTCTGTACTAGGCAGGAAGTTGGACATTTCAAGTAGAGAAGTAAATGGCCAGGACAGACAGATCATATGGTCACACCAAGTTAAGGTTCATCATACCATTTCAGTCATTACAGCCTGTAGTTTGACCATATGACTTCAAATGAGCACACCAAAAACTATATATTGCAATGAATTCTAACTGCTGGTAGCACCTAGATAACTTTATGGTAATTACAAATAGGTACAAATATTTAATGAACTCCCACTATAACAAACAATGTTTGTTTTTTTAGTTTCTAAAATTCCACCAAAAAATTGATAAAATCCAAAACATTTCAAAGTTATTTTGAAACAGCCACTATAAAATGAACAGGAGAGCACATGCACAAATGTTTTTACAGATGACAATGCAGACAGAGTTGAGAAGATGCAAATTAAACGGAAGCCTAGCTGTCTCATGTTGTTTGGGCTCAACCACATGGAACTTTGACTTCTTGTTCACTCTTAAAGTTATATTACACTTTAGATTTTCCCAATATATTGCAATACATATCTCATTACACTGTCCTGTATTGCAGTACATCACAATACAAAAATACTGATGATACCCAACCATAAAGGTGGTCACTTGTATAAGGCCAGTATGGTCAGGGATCCCATTCAATATTTAATAGTAATACAAGTATTATGTACAAAATACCTCAATATAAGGTTACCTCACCTATAAGGCAGTCCAGTTTTTTTAGTCCCATTAACAGCATCATTGTGAGGGCAAACAGTAATTCTGATCATTTGTATCATTGAACCATTTGTCAGTTGTATTGAATGCTGCATGTTGAAACTGGACATGTTAAAAGTCCAAAACTGATTTAGAAAATGTATCAGATATTGTTAAAAAAAAACAACCTGTCTCCTCTTTTTTCTTTGAAGTACACACATCTGCTTGTAACTCGTGTAGGTAGCTAGCTATGGAAAATAAATTGGAGGGAGTGGTCTTTTCATACACCCATGTAATCTTAACTGAATCAATAATGGCTGGCATTTTTAAATATCAACATTGCCTGAATTTTTGTGTATAATGCATGAGACATTAATACTGGCATGTACAAGCAATACCATAAGTTCACTATTAAATAAAAATGGGGCCTAGTTTCAACATCTCAAATGTTTTTCCTCAAATTGAGATTTTTTATATCTTTATTATTGTTTTTTTTATCTATGAGTGTTCACTGAACATTTGGCAGACATTAAAGATTAATATACAGCTATAATATTCTGCATTTTCCTAAAAATAGTAGTTTTATTTGTGAGGAAAAATGGAAGATTTCCTCAAATTTTAGGAATTCCTCAACTTGTTTTTCAAGAATAAAAGGACTTCCAGATCTAAAATTTCAAAACTAATGAGTTATTTTTTTATCTTTTCTATTATATCTACCTCTCACAAAAATCCCAATATTGTCAGAAATATTATAAGCAAGATCATGCAAAATCAAAATTTGAGGAAAATTGTGAGAATTTGAGTGAAACTGGGACCTGATTTCTAGGATGTTATGCAAGTCTGCTTTTTATGAGATTTATAAGTCCTATCATGAATATGGCAGGGACTGTTACTCTGGTCTGTCCATTCATCTGTCAACTTAGTTTTGCATTTAGGACAGTTTTTAGGCATTGTGGTGGGCTATGCATTCCATGGTATAACACATATCTGGTTCATTAAAGAATGTGTTTTTTCTTCCTCATGTTTACAGTTGCATATTATTTACAACTTTTTTTTCTCATCTGTTTTAAAGGAACTTTGTTGATAAGATCAAGGTCTACACTGCTTTTCAAACAACAGAAGCAAATGTAAAGCATTCATGGTACTTGAAAAAGGGAAGAAAAAAAAGAAAGAAAGAAAAAAAGCATCAGTCATTCTTTGTATTTGGAAAACAAAACCCCACTGGTCTAGCAAAAAAATTCTTTCAGCCAAAAAAAAATGCAAAGAAGTATTATTTACAGTATTTCCCCATTTTTTTCACTTCAGAGGAAGATTATATAAGCTAGGGCTTAATACCCAAAATAGTATTTGACAACAGCTACAAGTTTTTGTTTCTCAATTTTGCTGGTATTTAATGTTACATGGTAGTCCAGTTTAACAAGTTCGTATGGTTAGTTGATATTTCGTATCAACCGTTCTTGATTCTTCCCTATAATCCGAGTTCAAAGGATTTGATATACATGTATTTGTGTAGAACCAGGCAACAAGTGTAATTTTTTTAGGTTTGTAGCTTTAGAGTCTTTACAGTATGATGATGTGTCAGTTGTAAATCTGCTCAGTTCATATTGAAAACAACTGGTTTCCCAGCTGTTGTTTGTTTCCTATAGCATGAATAGTTTAATTAGATTTACAGCTAAACGTCACCGCTGAATGTTCAGTTGATGTGGATGCATGTTTACAAGTCTGGGAATTTTGACAGTGATGATATGGTTCTCTTCGAAGTAGAATCCCGTGTGTACACTGATATTCAGGACTGTTTACAACTTTACTACAGTGTTTTTTTTTTTCTTCTTCTTCTTCGTTTGTTTCTAGCTTGAAGTTCAGCGTGATTTTTGAAGGGAGTCAGAGCTTCGTGTGTTTTCCAGTTTGTTGGATATAATAAGTTGGATATATTGTAAAATGAGCATTTGTCTCCCCACTCCAACCCTTTGGTTTTGACCAATTTTTTCTTGTACAAGGACCACCTGCGGGTGCGGGGTTTACAGAGTAGGCCTGAAGCACTCTCCTTGCATGTCGTAAGAGACGACTAATGCCGGAGGCAGGAACCGTGGTGGCTAAGTGGTTAGCATGCCGGACTCAACCGAAAGAGTGTGGGTTCAAATCCTACCATTGGACCTGCCCAGGTCAGCTACCGTGGTGTGCCCTTGGGTAAGGCACTTTACTCCAATTGCCATGGCACTATGTAACCTACTTGTGTTGCTGTGCTGTAAACAACAAACCAAAACAAATCTTTTACAAGGGCATCAGTTCACCCAGACCATGAAAATAAGCAATCTGCAATAGATGTTTCAGGCAGAGATAAACGTTTTATTTTCAGATACAACGATTTCATGCTTATTACCTAGCTTGAAAAAGACCACTATGCCATGTAATTAGGAAAAAGTCCAGAAAATCAGTAAGGATCTTATTCTCCTGAAAATAGTCCATTTTTACCAAGCCTTAATTAGAAATATAATTGACACACTGAAGTATAATCTACCGTATATACTCGCGTAAAACCCAGGTCCAAATGCAAACAACGTAGACCATGATCTGCCGGCGCATTATGTACCTTGTTCTAGATTCATTTTTGGGCCTATTTAATTAGGAAATTTCAACATTGTAACAACAGTTTGTATGCACTTATTACTGTATTTACAATACCACCAATCCACCAGTGAACAGTGTAGATGCAGATCTGCAATTGCACAATTCACAGATTGATCCAGGTGTGTACTGATCTTCTATTTACCGTCTGTACTCGGATATTATTCCGGGTCCAAATGCAAACAACATAGACTCTGATCTGACATTGCATAATGCGCCAGCAGATCAGGGTATTTGTTGTTTGTTCTACTGATTATTCCTTACAAACTGCATAGACCCAGATCTGCTGGCACATTATGTGATGGCAGATCTGGGTCTATGCAGTTTGCAGTTGGTATTGGCTTATACACGAGTATATACGGTACATTATTGCTGTCTTCATTAATGTCCAATCTAAATGATACTAAATTTGACTACATATGACCTGTATTTTCAGTAAATCTGGTCAATTAATAAAGTCCGTTCACTGTCAGAACCAGAGAGAGTCATTGGTAGTGGGGACTAATCTAGTGCAGGACCTGGACTAGATGTGTGGGACAGGTTTACTTGTGGGCATTTGTAGTTGACTAAGGTGACAACTTGGCAAGTGTAAGATCTTAGTTCGTGGTAATGATTGTATTATATACTCATGTAAGGTTCTAAAAATATATAGGCTTTTTTTTCTTTAAAAAAAATGCAGCATCAGTGTATAGATTAGGGACTTTTTTCCGATTCACAGTAATGATGACACACTGGAAGTGACAATTGGTCGTTGCTTCCAATACTGTTGTCTATCATAAAGGAAATTTCAAACAGTCAACCTATTGACTAGGATCAGCATCCTGAGTAGCATAGTAATTTTAAAAAACTGAAACTTTTTTTTGAAAATTTGTATACACACTGCACTGCTGATTCTTTTTTCTTCAAAGTTTTGGGAATACCCCCCCCCCCTCCCCCAGAAACGTTAGAGCAAGATGAATTTGTACATGTTTTATAGATAGAAATGTCCAGGTGTTCAGTCAATGAAGATTCAGACAAAACAGAAGGTACGGAGATAATTGCATAATAACTGTCAATTGGCTTGCAGTTTGATTGGTCAGTGGTCCTCTGGGATCACCAGTCATCCATAGGTCAGCTGTGCATCTGTTCATGAGAAACTATCCTATTCAATAAGTATTGAAATGAATTATTCTCAGGATAAGTTTTGGGGGACAGAGTGCATCCTAGTTTGTTATTGCCTTTACCAATTACCACACCACACTGAATGAAGTGGAAAGCTAATCCTTATGCCTGACATAGTTTTAAGGCTCAAACTTTTACTTCCAAAATGTTTACATTGATATTGAAATTTTGAAGGAAGGTCTTGCAGAGCATTTTGGTAGCATATGATTTGTAATCCACATCTAGAATCAGATAAATCTTATCAAGACAGGGTTTTCCCCATTAGCAATATGAGTGTGAATGCTATCCTAATTGAGATATTATTACTGTATATACTCACGTATAATCCGGGTCCAAATGCAAACAACATAGACCCAGATTGGCCAGCGAATTATGTGATGGCAGATCTAGGTCTATGCAGTTGCAGTTGGTATAAGCTTATACACAAGTATATATTGTCAAGCATGCCTCAGCAGAAGCTCAACATAGCCGTCACTTTGGCATCCATGTGCATGTCCATCCATACATCTATCCATCGATACATCTGTCCATCCATACAGCTGTTCATCCATACATCTGTCCATCCATATGTCTGTCCATCCATACATCTGTCCATCCATATGTCTGTCCATCCATACATTTGTCCATCCATACGTCTGGAAGAACCACACCATAGATTAAGGTCAATGTTAAGGTTATTTTCTTTCTATCTAAATAATAGGTGTGCTTGACATAAAAGGGGCCTCGTATGGATTCTGTAGATTACCAGGGGTCTCTTGTGTGGATTCTGTAGATTACCAGGGGTCTCTTGTGTGGATTTTGTACATTACCAGGGGTCTCTTGTGTGGATTTTGTACATTACCAGATGTCTTTTGTGTGGATTCTGTTGATTTCCAGGGGTCTCTTGTGTGGATTCTGTAGATTACCAGGGGTCTCTTGTGTGGATTTTGTACATTACCAGGGGTCTCTTGTGTGGATTTTGTACATTACCAGGGGTCTCTTGTGTGGATTCTGTAGATAACCAGGGGTCTCTTGTGTGGATTCTGTAGATTAACAGGGGTCTTTTGTGTGGATTCTGTACATTACCAGGGGTCTCTTGTGTGGATTCTGCACATTGCCAGGGGTCTCTTGTGTGGATTCTGTAGATAACCAGGTGTCTCTTGTGTGGATTCTGTACATTACCAGGGGTCTCGTGTGGATTCTGTACATTACCAGGGGTGCTTGAGTGGAACTCTGTACATTATCAGAGTTTGGTTGGTTTGTTTTTCTTTCTTCTGTACTGTTTTCTTTCCTTGATGGGAATTTCAGAACAGGTCTGGTGCAAATCTGGGCTTGGGGGATGTAGAATGGGCCTGTGTGGATTGTATAACATAAGCCATTTCAAATACTATTGATACTCTTGTTTATCGTAATAACTGTTACAAAATTACATTCAGGCATGCACTGATTATATTGCTTTGAAGATACCTGGTAGATTAATGAATGTTACTCACGTGTAATGTGACTTTGCTTGAGTCCTGGCATCAAAGTATAATATAGAATAAAAGTAATTATCTTTAATATCTTTTATAAGGAAACATATTGGTTCAGTTGATGTCATCTAGGATTCATCTGTTGGAAAAGGGATTATTTGGGATAGATGTTTTGAAAGTTTTTGCAGACACATTCATGCTCATTTTCTATCATGACATAGGAGTACTTGATATATGATACAAACTAGCCAGCAGAACAATGAGTTATGCGGATTACAAGTATGACATGCTTCCGGAAGAAGACTTGGATGAGTGGTTCTGCGACAAGAACAAACATGTGCTCCTCCCCTGGGAAGATACCATGTAAGGAAACTTTACATCTTGGCACATTCTTTGAACAGCAGTTAAGAATCCCTGCTTGCAGTACCATCATTTTCCAGAGTTATCATACATAAAATTGAGGTCAACAGTTTTCTTCAGTACTGTTTGATTAATCAGTTTAGTCAAGTACTGGTCACTTGTAGTGAAATGGCCATTTACCGTATGTACTAGCATATAATCTGATACTAACTGCAAAGTGCATAGACCCAGATCTGCTGTTGCATACGGCACTGGCAGATCTGGGTCTATGCAGTTTGTAAGGACTAATCAGTAGAACAAACAACATAGACCCTGATCTGCCAGTGCATTATGCAATGGGAGATCAGGGTATATGTTGTTTGCAGTTGGACTAAACTTATAAGCAAGTACAGACAGTATTTAGTTTTTGCGAGTACATATGGTAATTGATTATGATTTATGTGATACTTTTTGGGTTAAAATTAGTTCTGTTCCATTTTGACTGTTTCAGACTTAAGGCAATTTGAAAAATAGCTATGTAGATAAATTAATCATTCCATTAGTAGAAACTGATGATAGATTTTGAAATGTGATCCAATTCCCAACACTTGTTTTGAATTAACTTTGTCCATTTATATGACAACCTGCAGGCTTGGGGATGTAGAATGGGCCTGATGTGCTCTTATGCATGTTGTAAGAGGTGGCTTAAGGAGGCAGGAGTCAAGGTTGCTTGGTGATTAGCTTGAAGGACTTGCAACCAAAATAGTGTGGGTTTGATTCCTACCTTTGAATCAGCCTGGGCTGCCAACTGTGGAGTATCTTGGGCAAGGCACTTTACTCCAATTGCTTCAGCACAAAATTACCTTCTTGAGTTGCTGTGCCATAAAACACTGACCAAAATCCGTTTCTATGAAGACATTTGACTAGGATTCTCTCTTTTAAAATCATTCAAAGAGTTCTAATACTGTTAGGGAAACTAATGTTTGGAATAAAAGGGATGATTTTTTTGTGGGAGGTGGGGTGGGGAATATTGTTGTCTTTCTTTAGTTGTGTAAGCAAGTGAATGCTGTTATGTTAGAGTAATTATTTCTTGTGTAAGCTTACATGTCAACAGAACTGGAAAATGTGATAAATATCCAATCATCTGGGATTGAGATTGTCATGGAATTGAACAAATAAAAAAATTTCTGTCATATTTTATCTGAAGTTTTGAGAAGTTACATAAAATTGTACTTGACTAGCAGTATTTTTATACAACTACCATTAGGCTGAGCATATTATGTTATGATGATGTGCATCCATCTGTCTATTTGTTTGTTACAAATATGATTTCTGCACAATAACTTGAGTTTTCCACCATTTAATTTACCAAGTATTGTGGTTAGCTTGCACATGGGGTAAGGAAAATGTCAAGGGTCATCGTGACTGAAGGAAGAAAAATGGTTTCCACACAGTAACACAAGTTCTCCACCATCTAGTCACCAAACTTTGTAGATGACTTGCACTTGGGGTAAGGAAGAACCCTATCAATTTTCGGCCCAAAAGGTCAAAAGTCAAGGTCACTGACTGTAAGAAGAAAAATGCTCTATGCACAATAACTTGTGTTATCCATCATTTACAGTTATTAAACATTGTGGATGGCTTGTACTTGGGGTAAGGAAGAACCCTATTGATGTTGGAGTCAAAAGGTCAAATGTCAAGGTCACTGTGACTGAAAGAATAAAAATTGTTTCCACACAGTAACATTAGTTCTACATCACATACATCAACCAAACTTTGTGAATGGCTTGCACATTGGGTAAGGAAGAAATCTATTGATTTGGGGATCAAAAGGGCAAAGGTCAAGGTCACTGAAGCAAGAAAAATGGTTTAGTTCTACATCACAGACCTGGACTGAACTTTGTGGATGGCTTGCACTTGGGGAAAGGAAGAAGCCTAATGATTGTAGAGTCAAAGGTCAAAGTCACTATGAAAAAAAAAATGTTGTTATCTGCATGGAGGACTATTAAACATGGGTTAGGTATATAATGTGCTGTTAATTGTTCAGGGCTACCACACAACGATTTAATAACCACCCTGGTTTAGATGATGAGGCATAAGCAGATAATCTTTGTTGTCCATACATTTTTCTCAGATAAAAGCAGGGGCTTTTTGAGACCATCCATGTGGATGTGTTTGTTACATAACAGTTTTAAGTAAACTGTAACTCCAGGGGTGCAGTTGGGGTTGACTTGAAGATACAGCCCTTGGAAGTGAGGCTAATGGGAAGTTAGGTTGGATGAATGGAATGAATAAGTGAAAAAGAAACATGGAGATGTTGTTGCATATTTCAAACAGAGCTGCTGCATTGCTGTCAAGATTTTCTTTTTCATTGTAAAGGATTGATCATTTAATCTTTGGGATTTTGAGGGTGGGTGGGAGCATGGGATTTTCTTTCCAACCAGAATATTTGTATTTCTCAGCTATTATGATGCTTTAAGCTATTTCGTAGCCGGAATTTTTTTCTCTCTCAAAAATATCCCATTCCTGTCCGTGAAATGAAATGGTTGGTCCCCAAATAAAATGCTAACATTTGAATGGATACTGTTGGTTAACCATTGGGCAGCAATGCAGTTACACATGAGCTCAGTTTTTACAGTAGTAGCATTAAGATCTATGAAGGATTGTTGGAAATTGAGGAGCTGCAATGGCTCAGTGGTTAAAGTGCTAGACTCACAAAGGAAAGTTTATGTGTTTGAATCCTACCATTGCATCAGCCCTAGTCACCTTCTGTGGTGTGTCCTTGGGCAAGGCGCATCATACTCCAATTGCCTCAGCACTAAATAACCTACTTGTGTTGCTGTGTCATAAATCAGCATACCACACCCATTGGAAATATTTATACTATTATGATGTCATTTCTTGCACTGTGCAGTAGTACCATAGAGAATTATATGTTCTGCTACTTTTCTCCAGAATTTTTCAAACTGTCAGTAAAACTACAATTAATATCTTCAAACCATCAAATATTAGACATATCCTCAAATATTAAACATAATCATTAATATTAGACATATCTTCAAATATTAGACATTCTTTAATGTTAGACAGATTCTCGAATATTAGACATATTCTTTAATATTAGAGAAATCCTCAAATACTAGGGATACACCCTAATATTAGACAAATCCTCAAATATTAGAAAAATCTTCAAATATTGGACATATCCTCTAATAGGAAACATTGAGCTAATAGATTACAGTTGTAATGTCTTTATCAGTTCTTTATGTGTTTGACATACACATTCAAGAGTCATTTTATTTGTGGTAAATCTGAAAGTTAGAGATATTAGTATGTGATTTAGTGCAAGACCTTTAATCTCTCCATTATTTGCAAAGATTGGATGTTTATACACCTGCATGTAAAGACTACCTTTGTGTAAAGACTACAGTCTCATTGGTCACATTTAGACATACAGTACTATATATTTACATATGGACCACTTGCTTATTTTGACCACCTCTATATGGTCACTAGAGTGGCAGTTAAGTTCATTTTGACCACATCTATATGGTCACTAGAGTGGCAGTTAAGTTTACACATGGCTAATTTGTAGTATGTGGGTTTATTTCAAGAACTGCATCAACCTAAAATGAAGTACCGTATATAATTGCGCATAAGCTGATACCAATGGCAAACTGCATAGACCAAGATCTGCCATCACATAATGCACTGGCAGATCTGGGTCTATGCAGTTTGTAAGGACTAATCAGTAGAACAAACAACATAGACCCTGATCTGCTGGCACATTATGCGATGGCAGATCAGGGTTTGTGTTGTTTGCATTTGGACCCGTCTTATATGCGATACAGTAGTTGTGCAAGATTTCTCAATACTTTTCGCTTGGGAAGAAAATTTAAATTATCCTATAATTTATTGATATAAATTATAACAATTTGGATTTT
Organism: Margaritifera margaritifera; assembly: GCA_029931535.1. NCBI lineage: Eukaryota > Metazoa > Mollusca > Bivalvia > Unionida > Margaritiferidae > Margaritifera > Margaritifera margaritifera. Next base: position 688,018 of record JAQPZY010001121.1, read on the forward strand.
AATATATATATATATCTGGCATTGTGATTTTATGATTATAGAAGGATACCTTACAATGTTTGTAGTATCATACTTACATTATGATGTATGTAAATTTTTTAAATATCATGCTGGAATAAATCCTAATATTGACCTTCTACTGGGGTCATACCAAGTTTAATGTTCTAAGGTAAATGTGGAAATATGATTCCTTTGCCTGTGTCCCAAACTTGTTTTCTTTTTATCCATGACATTGACCCAGTTTACATTATGTCCCAGACCAAGGTAAAACCTGTTATGTACTTACAATACCATATTTATCCAATTATTTACAAGGCATAACAGCAAGCATTATAAAACCGAAGTCTGCCATCACATAATGTACTGGTAGGTTGGGGTCTATTATGTTTGCCTGATATCACGAGTAGAGAGAATAAATAATATAGACACTGATCTGCCAGTGCATTGTGGGTCTGCTGTTTTCATAGTTGGGTGTGCACAATACACAAGAAAATATGCTTTAGTACTCCCTAACTGTAAGGTGCCTAATTATTAGGCAGTCCCTTTCAACTGTAAGGTGCTTCGTTATTAGGCAGTCCCTTTCAACTGTAAGGTGCCTCATTATTAGGCAGTCCCTTTCAACTGTAAGGTGCTTCATTATTAGGCAGTCCCTTTCATCTGTCAGGTGTCTCATTATTAGGCAGCCCCTTTCAACTGTAAGGTGCCTCATTATTAGGCAGTCCCTTTCATCTGTAAGGTGCCTCATTATTAGGCAGTCCCTTTTATCTGTAAGGTGCCTCATTATTAAGCAATCCCTTTCATCTGTAAGGTGCCTCATTATTAGGCAGTCCCTTTCATCTGTAAGGTGCCTCATTATTAAGCAATCCCTTTCATCTGTAAGGTGCCTCATTATTAGGCAGTCCCTTTCATAAGGCAGGTATGGTCTTGGATCTCATTTCATTATATAATAATAGTAATACTGTATGTATAAAATACCACAATATAAGTTGACCTGACCTATAAGGCAGTCCATTTTTAGCTCTACTGGTCATAGACCAGAAGAGTTTATGGGATGGTCTGTTTTCCATCATCTGACATCGGTCTGTCCATCCTCTCAGACATCCAATGAGGCCATCACAGTGGCTATCTTGAAAATCTTGTTATCACTACTCCTTGTGATTGGATGGTCATATCTTCTTATGATGTCTAGTTGGCCCAAACTGAAAATGGTGCCGATCTGATGTCTGATATAGCCGCCATGACAGCCATCTTGAAAATCTTGTTATCGCTACTCCTCCTAAATGGATAGTCATATCAACATGGGATTTTCACTAAAAGACTTCTTACGATGTCTAGTTAGTTCTAAATGAGAATGGTGCTGATCTGACATCCAATATGACCGCCGCAGTGGCCATCTTGAAAATCTTGTTATTGCTACTTCTCCTGAATGGATGGTCATATCAACATACGGTTTTCACTAAAAGACTTCTTTTGATGTCTAGCTGGTCCTAAATAAAAATGGTGCTAATCTGAAATCCAATCTGTCTGCCATGGCAACCATCTTAAAAATCTTGTTATCACAACTCTACATGAACAGAAAGTCATATTGATGTGGGGTTTTCACCAGAAGACTTCTTATAATGTCCAGTTGGTCTTAAGTGAAAATGGTGCCGATCTGATGTCCAGTATGGCCACCACAGCAGCCATTTTGAAAATCTTGTTATTGCTACTCCTAAATGGAAAGTCATATCTTGAAAATATTGTTATCTCTACTCCGCTCCAAATGGATAGCTATATCAACATGGGGTTTTCACCAGTAGACTTCTTATGATATCTAGTTTGTCCTAAATGAAAATGGTGCCAGTCGTACATCCAATATGACTGCCATGATGAGTGTCTTAAAAATCTTGTTTTCACTACTCCCCATGAATGGATGATCATGATGACAGGGAGTTTTCACCAAAAGACTTCTAATGATGTCCACTTTGTCCTAAATGAAAATGGTGCCAAACTGACATCCAATAGGTGTACCTCAGCAGCTAATTTCAAAATCTTGTTTTTGCTGAAAAATATCAGAGATGGTTTCAACACTCGACAGTTAAGTGCCCTTAGTAGACATCAGCTGTGTGCCCTTAGTAGACATTAGCCATGTGCCCTTAGTAGGCATTAGTTGTGTGCCCTTAGTGGGCATGAGCTGTGTGCCCTTAGTAGACATGAGCTGTATGCCCTAAGTAGACATTAGCTGTGTACCCTTAGTAGACTTGGCTGTGTGCCCTTAGTAGACATTAGTTGTGTGCCCTTATTAGACATTAGCCACTTGCCCTAAGTAGACATTAGTTGTGTGCCCTTAGTAGACATTAGCGGTGTGCCCTTAGTAGACATTAGTTGTGTGCCCTTAGTAGACATTAGTTGTGTGCCCTTAGTAGACATTAGTTGTATGCCCTTGATAGACATGAGCTGTGTGCCCTTAGTAGACATTAGTCATGTTCCCGTAGTACACATTAGCGGCACAAAATAGCTAGAATGTTTGATCCCCAGCATTGTCAGATTTAGAGTAATTTAACTTTATATGTTGACCAAAGTTAAATAAGTATATCTGGAATATTGGTACCCATCCATTTTGTTTTCTTGACATAATTAGGTTTCCCCTACTATATATAGCTTGACCACCTTGACCTGACAGTTTGACCTTTCATTAGCATTGTTCAGTTGCAGGCCAGTGTCCTTTATCCCTACAGCGTCAAAACTAAGGTACTTGAAAAACATTTGATTTATCTTATGAATCACAAACTTTTACATGAAAATCAGTCTGGTTTTATATAAAGTCATTCATGTAAAACAGCACTTGTATCAAGGGTTGATCAGTGGTTGAAAGCTTTGGATGAGGGTAGCAGTACTTCATTTTAGAAAAGCTTTTGATCTTGTTTTCATGATATACTGTTGCAAAAACTTAAGATCTACAAGTCAGTAGCCTAACCCTGAAGTGGTTTGAGTCATATTTAAGAAACAGGTTGCAAGGAATTGTGATTCATGGGTAAATAGCAGAGGAAAGAACAATGCAACAGGGATCGATACTGGGGCCACTATTATTCCCTGTAATTTATAAATGACTTGCCACTTTTATATGATGATGATACACACACTATACATTGACACTGATGAACAAAATTCAGAGCTCAAATCAAAACTACAGACAGCTCTCAATATGTGTGATATTTAGTGTAATGAAAATGGGATGATAGTAAATCTGATAAACTAAAATATTCATTCTTGTAGCCACTGAGCAAAAAGTATCAAAGTTGACAAATGAAAGTTTTAATATCAATTATAATAATGCCATCTTACAGATGGTCACACATGACAAAATACTTTTTGTTGACAACAACCTTCAATGGTTTCAGCACATCACTCACATAACAATTAAAATAAATTCATACTTGTGGTTCTTAAGAAAAGTAAAGTATTACTTACCAGCAAAACAATCAGAGAGATTTCCCCAAATGTTTGCTTTAAAAAATCTGCTGGTCAGTGACCCCGGCAAGGTCAGTTAAGCAACCCTGGACCACACTCCCGAATTCAGAACAGAACTGTTGGAGATTCACCTAAGTGTCAGCTGAAGCTGCTAGTAATGAATGGGAGCATTATATACTGTGTGTAGAAGTTAATTGTAATTAAATATTTAAATACAAGAGCAGCCTTTCACTGTCCATTAATTATCCATACTTCCTATTTAACACCCATTAACATTAAATTCTATGTAAATAATTGATATTTACTACTAAGAAGAAAATGGAAAGTTGAAATTTAAAACATCAAAAATTCTCAGTAAGATCTGATAGCAAATGTATTTTCATGACAGTTCCTTATTTGAGGCATTACATTTTAATGAGTAGATTCTTTTCTAATTTAAGAAAATTAAGCATTACTAACCTAATTCTTTGCAGCTGGTACCTATTAATCTCCAGTTTTGACAGTTCTGGTCTGGATTGGAGATTGTGATGGAGGTCTTCAGAGGTGACCTTGCTGCAGTCATTCACCAGATGATTTTTTAAAAGCAAACATTTAGGGAAATTTCTACAGGTGTGAGGAATTGTTCTGAGGCATTTAATTAAGATTTTTACACTCCAAAAAAGGGTCTGCAGAAGTATATTGGATGAACCAGTAATAAATATTACATAAATAATGAATACTTTGAATATACATGTATACATGTACTCACTGTTAAAGAAAGAATATTTATCAAAAAGGCACAGACACTGTTTAAAGTTTTAAATAACACTGTTCCAGATTATATAAATGATATATTTCATTAGAGAGAATCTGTAATACACCAACTCTGTTCTCAATTACTGCCAGAAATTTCAGAATTCCTAAACTGAACACAGAAATATTCGAGAACAGTTGTCGGTACTTGGGCTCAGTACTTTGCAACTGCATTCCAAAAGAAATCAAACAATATCCCTCCATTTCTGCAATTGAAAATAGAGTTATTAAATGGATGAAATAATAATTTATATATGTTATTAAATGGATGAAATAATAATTTATATATGTTATTAAATGGATGAAATAATAATTTATATATGTTATTAAATGGATGAAATAATAATTTATATATGTTATTAAATTCTCCTGCTGAGAGAGAGAGATGGTAGTAGTAATAGAGGGTCTCAAGTGAGATTAGTTGTACTCGACTGAGTTACTCTCTATAAATGAAGACATTATTATTGTTATTATTAGGGCCTTGTCCACCTGACAGGTAGGAAAAGTGGTATATTGTGCATGGTGGGTGAGATATTTTCTCCATATTATAAATGCAAGATGCAAGTTGTTTTGAGTTGACTAGTCCCCTGTGGATATTACTCTGAAAGGTTAGACTGGTTGACCTACACACAAATTTCATACACTACCATGTGATTGTATGAGAACACTTTATATTAGTTGTCAAAACTGTTCAGACTTGGTGCAGTGTTTTCAATAAGCTAATGAAATCTAATTTTTTTTACTTTTTATTTTTTGCAGGGGCATGACAGTGACTTCTGGTAGTGCCAAGCTAAAGAAAGATGAAAAGAACCTAATAGGGATAAGTATTGGGGGTGGGGCACCTCTCTGCCCTTGCCTTTATGTTGTTCAGATATTTGACAATACACCTGCGGCTAAGGATGGAACTTTGGCCTCAGGGGATGAGATTGTGGGTGTCAATGGTCAGTCTGTCAAGGGAAGAACAAAGGTGGAGGTGGCCAGAATGATTCAGTCAATAAAGGTTAGTTACAAATCTTCTTAACCAAGTATAATAATATGTGGAAATTGATATATTGGAAGACATTTATCAATGTAAAGAATGACAGGTGCAAAATTGAATCAGATTCTGGATTTTTATAAGAACCACATGGTCTGACATTATGCCTTTGATTCAAAAGCTCAACACGTGTATCTAACTCTCAGGTATCCACTCTGATTGGTGGCTTTAATAAGTTTTTAATTTGCACTTTTGCAGCTTTTGTTATCCAACTGTGGACTGATTTATTAGTAATAGATCAGTATATCAATCTTGCAAATCTTGTTATCACTACTTCTGGATGTATTACTAAAAGACTTTTTATGATGTCTAGTTGAGCCTAAATGAAAATGGTGCTAATCTGACATTCAATATGGCTGTCATGACAGCCATTTAAAAAATCTTATCGCTTCTTCTCCTAAACGGAAATTCATATTGCCATGGGGTTTTCAGTGGATGACTTTATGGTGTCTAATTGGTCCTGAATGAAAATTATGCTTATCTGACCTCGAGTATGGCCACTGTAGTGTCCATCTTGAAAACCTTGTTATCGCTACTCTGGCATGAAAACACTTATGATATCTAGTTGGTCCTAAATGAAAATGGTGCCAATCTTACATTCTTGAAGAACTTGTTATCACCACTCTTCTTGAATGGATAATTATATTGACATGGGGTTTTCACCAAAAGATTTCTTATGATGTCTAGTTGCTTTGAAATGAAAATGGTGCTGATCTTACATCCAGTATGGCTGCCAAGGTGTTCCTCTGGAAAATCTTGTTATTGCTTCAGAATATTAGAGATCATTTCAACACTTAGTGGTTTCTAATATTGATTTTACTCCAATAAGAACATTTTACTTTTAAAAACCATGTCTAAATTTATAAATTTATTGCAGAAAATTATTTCTAACATTTTTGCCACATTTGAAATTCCTCAGTACACCACTCCCTCGATAACTCGCGCCCGGATAACTCGCGAACCCGCTTATAACGTGGACAAGACGTGGATCCCATTTTTTTTAAACTAGAAAATTTTTTTAAAAAAATTTAAAAAAAAAAATTGACCCTATTTGTTGAAGGTGAAAAAAATCGCGATCAAAAATTAGTATATGAAACCTTAATATATCGCTCGTTTTATCGTCAAAACCAGTGGTTAGTACCCAGAAATTTGAATCATCATCATGAAATTTTCGACTTTTAATTAGAAGTCAAATATTTTGTTCAATTTTCTTTCCAAACAACATTCTCAGTACACTGTAAATAACAATATTCGACGAAATTTCGATCAATGAAAACGTCACTAAAGCCTACTGGTGGCAACACTTTAAAAATAAATACCAATTAAATAAGTTTTGTCAAGTGAAATATGTGTTTTAGTTCTATCTTTTAATTCGGTTTCAGTGTAATCATCATAAATGCAATAAGCCCTCTTGTATTCAAACGTGAAAATTAAAATTCAACCGACCCAGCTATCGCCGCGAGCCTTTCTGTAAGAATCTAATTATGTGCCGACCTTTTTTTGTTTTTATCTCCGACTTGCGGAAGTATATGTTGTGTTGTTACACTCAATTAATAGCAGACCTGCTTTGTATTATCACATTAATTACGTCTTTTGTATCAAATCAAACAAAGGGGGTGGAATAACAGAAAAGTTAAAAGGCGTGCAAATCCTGCCTGCGTAAGAGTTAGCGGTCACGGCCGTGTGTCAGGTCAACTCATTTCAATTGATCAATCGAACACTGTTATAAATATTATTATGTAAGTAATATAATTAAACTACCTTAAATTAGCCTACTCATTCACAAATGTAATCAAAGATAGTAAGGCAACCACGCCAAATGAGTACTTGGAGAATAAAAGCTTTGTTTTACAGATGCGGTTCATTACGGAGAAGCGAGTTCCAGAGTTTGTATTGAACTTTATAACATGCTACTCAGGGATTTCCTCAAGGATGAGACGAAGTTTTACTGTTACTTGATATGAAATCACGGCATCCATATTTTACTAATGGAACAATAAATAAATCGAGGTTCGATGTTGACGGTTGTTTCATGAAATAAATGTCAATAGTTTTTGAAAAAAGGAATCTTGTTTAGTTGTGAATCAACAACAACAAAAAACAGTGATGTAATACACAATGTATCGCGTACACGTGTTGTTCAAACCGCTTGGACTAATGTTGTTAACGATCTTTGAGAGGTTCGTTATCTTGAAAATAAAGGTAATTTATACAGAAAAGCAAACAACTACATTAGAAAAAGCTCTTTATTGACAATTATTCCCAATGTAATTATAAAACGAGTATTCCGCTATTAAACAGCCCCGTTACCCACCCCCACCCCCACTGCAGTTTTCTCGATGTCCAGCGGGGATGGCATCCCTTTCTTAATTTTTTTGAGGTCCCTCGGTAACTCGCGGCCTCGCTTATAGTGCGGTCTATGTTTTTGGACCCCGTTGTGCGCGAGTTATCGAGGGAGCAGTGTATTTGGAAGGAGGTTTGAAATGTTTGGCGAAATAGAGTTTGACTGTTGGTAGTGTTTCCATGTTAAAGTGCCTGAAACATTTGCCTTTTTTATCACATGTATTGTGCAATATTTTATGGCATTTCATGAATTCTGTGCCATTATTCAACATATTTTTGAAGTTTATATTTTGCACTTTTTTAGTATAAAAAAGTACCCCAATATACTTTTCTCCTGAGTCACTTCCAGATTTAATTATCAAGCTGAAAGAAACCCAGGGCTTAAAAAAAAAACTCTGTGAATTATATAATTTCAAATTGTGTGAAAGCCATGTAACTGTGTAGACTACAAATTAAAGCTTCAAATGCAAATTACATTTTTAAAGATCTTGGAAAACTTCGATTATGAGCAAGAGATTTTGCATATTCATTATGCTTTTATCTTTGGAAAGAACTTGTATTGGACTATAATAAAATAGGTAAATTGACATGATGTAAAATTTGGGAGATATTTTACATAGACTGTGTTCTTACAATAGTACATAAGCCTGCTTAGGGGAATGATCAACTGTTAAGCCATGTAAGTTAGGTGAATGACATTAGGCACACTTGGGTCTCTTGTTTTCCTTTAAAATACCTGTCTTCTTCCTAAAGGAAAGCAAGGGAAGTAACCCATGATACTGACTATTGAAAAGTAACAATGTTTTTAGATACAGATATGTATTAAATATAAGAATGTATCTTTTATTTTGTAACAATTTAACAAATATAAGACCTATAACAAAGATAATTCTAAGTTTGAGTGAGCAGTGAGTTTCATGAATACAGGGCCTGGGTGTTTTGAGACAAACCTGCAGGCCTGCTGACAGAAATTCCGGGCCCCTGGACAGAGCAGTCATGGGCCCCAAAACTAGTTTAATTTTTTGTATATAAAATCCTGTGTACAATTTTGCATATTATACCTGTAGTAATCTACCATAACTTACACTCTTGCAAGGAATTTTTTAAAATATTTACTGCAAAGATTAATTTTTTTTTTATAACTGATTTGAAACTGGGCCCCTAAAAATTGCCGGGTCCGAGGGCAAGTGCCTCCTGCCCCCCCCCCCCCCCCCCACTCCCCAGTGGGCCTGCAGACCTGTGGCATATTCTTGGAACTCCTGAACTTGAGTGCACACTCTAACTCAAATTTTGATTGCTTACAATAAATAAACCAATTAAATACTAGAGGTTTCAAAGTAGCAATAAATTTAGGTACAGATGTCTTAAAATACAGTATATACTCGTTTATAGGTCCAACTGCAAACTGCATAGACCCAGATCTGCCATCACATAATGCACCAACAGATCAGGGTCTGTGTTTTTTGTTCTACTGATTACTCTTAAGAAACTGCATAGACCCAGATCTACTGGTACATTATGCAATGGCAAATCTGGGCTATGCAGTTTGCAGTTCGACCTGAATTATAAGCAAATATATACAGTATGTGTAATTAATTTTGTAACAATTTACCAAGACTAAGACTTTCGACAAAGGTAATTAGTTTTAAGTTTGAATGCATAATTAGTTTGAGGAGTTTTGTGAATGGCTTGTTACAAAATTTCAATTATCTTTTATGTAATATACCAGAGAGTTAATTAATCTTGTTGCTACATGTTGTGTAGATTTGATAAGCACTGTTTGTTGCTTCAAAAGTAGAGGATAGAAGACCAATTTCAATAATATTTATGTACCTTGTTCTAGATTCATTTTTAGGCCTATTTAATTAGGAAATTTCAACATTGTAACAACAGTTTGTATGCACTTATTAATGTATTTACTATACCACCAATCCACCTGTGAACAGTGTAGATGCAGATCTGCAATTGCACAATTCACAGATTGATCCAGGTGTGTACTGATCTTCTACTTACCGTATATACTCTCGTATAATCCAGGTCAAAATGCAAACAACATAGACCCTGATATGACATTGCATAATGCGCCGGCAGATCAGGGTCTATGTTATTTGTTCTACTGATTATTCCTTACAAACTGCATAGACCCAGATCTGCCGGCGCATTATGTGATGGCAGATCTGGGTCTATGCAGTTTGCAGTTGGTATCAGATTATATGCGAGTAAGGATGGTAGTACTTAAAGCAAGCAGCTGTACATAGTTGGGCAGATCAAGTGTCTTAGGTACAAAAGTACATGAATTCTTCATGCACATTGTTCACATTCATTGGTGAGATTTAGACACAGCAACTAACCTATCCCATGCATAGCACAAGGCTTTGCTGATAAAACCGTGGGAGTTATAACGTCATGGATGGGAAGATCACATATGCAGATAAAAAATACAGTGGGTTGTCCAATTAAAACAAAATCCCTAATTTTACATATGTTTAAAAAAATCTCATAAATCAATTTGACATATTCATCACTTCTCTTTTGTTATCTCTGAAAAATTCCTAAATACAAAGATATGGCACTGCTGTTTGTTGTGAAGAAAGTAATCTCATAGAAATTACATGAGAATTTAGGTATAACAAATACATGTCAAACACTTTTCATGCATATAGATGTTGTCTGCATTCATGATGTCATGCTTAACCTTATAGGTCCCTTTTATGGCTTTATCAACATAGTCTCATACTATGCATGAGAGAACAAGGTATGCATGAAAATTTAGGTATAACATACATGTCTGACATCTTTCATGCATATCCTATCAGATGTCTGCATTCATGATGTCATACTTAACCTTACAAGTCCCTTTCATGTTTTTTTCAACATAGTCTCATACTATGCATTATCAACATAGTCTCATAGTATGCATTACCAACAGTTTCATAGTATGCATTATCAGTATAGTCTCATACTATGCAATATGAACAGTCTTATACTATGCATTATCAACAGTCTTATACTATGCATTATCAACAGTCTCATACTATGCATTATCAACATAGTCTCATACTATGCATTAAGTCTCATACTATGCATTATCAACATAGTCTCATATTATGCATTATCAACATAGTCTCATAGTATATTTTATCAATATAGTCTCATACTATGCATTATCAACATAGTCTCATACTATACAATATCAACAGTCTTGCACTATGCATTATCAACAGTCTTATACTATGCATTATCAGCAGTCTCATACTATGCATTATCAACATAGTTTCATACTTTGCATTATCAACAATCTCATACTGTGCATTATCAACATAGTCTCATACTGTGCATTATCAACATAATCTCATATTATACAATATGAACAGTCTTATACTATGCATTATCAACAGTCTCATACTATACATTATCAACATAGTCTCATACTGTGCATTATCAACAAAGTCTCATACTATGCATTATCAACATAGTCTCATACTGTGCATTTATCAACAGTCTCATACTATGCATTATCAACATAGTCTCATACTATGTATTATCAACATTGTCTCATACTGTGCATTATCAACATAATCTCATACTATGCATTATTAACAGTCTTATACTATGCATTATCAAAAGTCTTATACTATGCATTATCAGCATAGTCTCATTCTGTGCATTATCAACATAGTCTCATACTGTGCATTATCAACAGTCTCATACTATACAATATGCATAGTCTCATACTATGCATTATCAACAGTCTCATACTATACATTATCAACATAGTCTCATACTATGCATTATGTAAGGACAAAGCATAACTTATCCTTTTTGCATACCTGATTTCTATCACTTTTATTGTAGGATGAAGTCACAATCAACTATAACAAACTTCATGCTGACCCAAAGCAAGGGAAAAGTCTTGACATAGGTATTTTTCCTATCTGAAAATTTAACTTCTCAATCATATTGTAAATTTTTCAGTGTAAAATGCAGCTCCTTTTTCATCATCTTCAGTAAACCCATTCATTTTATAAGTACTAGCAAGTTGTGGCTCATTTACATGTTGTTATTATTATTATTATTATTATTGTTATTATTATTATTATTATTATTATTGTAATTCATACTTGCCTTATCTTCAGAGATAGCTTACTGTAATTATAATTTAGGGACTGCTTTAAGTTTTCAACCTTCAGATCTAATGTAGTTCATTTATATCTTATATGTGCTCCCAAAATTTAAAATTCTGAGTATTCATTTGGAAAATTTTGAGAAAAAATTGATCATTTGAGTAAAACTGACACTTAAATTTATTTTTCAAACTAATTTTTCTTATGTAAAAATATAATTATTTTGTTCTTTGAAGTCCTTACAATACAAAAAGATGTATTATCTTGAAAGGTAAGTTGCATTAAGATGACAATAAACCTCCAAACCAGCAAATCTGAATGCAAATGCCCAAATCATTGACAAACATTTATGTCATGTACAGGTGACTAGCAGTGGATGGAGTAAGCTTGTTGTTTGATGTTCTCTTTGGTCTTTAATTAGTTATGTAAAATGATAATCTGAGAACATGCTAAATTCTTACTCATTGTTTGTTATAGAACAATTAAAGGATAATTCTATTTACTGATATTCCTTTTCATCGCTGAGTTACCAATGCAATCAGAGAAATTCTACAGTCAGACACCAAATTTGATACATAACTTTCAGACCATGTGATAGTGGTATAAATTAAGGCAGCTGCTGTGGGAGTGATCATATTCTTACAGAATGCCCAAAACAACAAGTTATCTCCAGTATGTTGCTCGTCCTGGTCCAGCTTCACCTCTTCCACCTGTATGCCTACTAATGGTCTGCTGCCAGATTCACCTTTTGTTTTTCTCACTGTTCAAGTCAAAAACTGGAGTTAAGTTCCATACCTCCCCCAGTAAAAGTTTAAAGCCAGATTCCTGCCTGACAACAATGTCAATGAAACCAGCGACAGATCAGAGAGGTGTGGTTGCTATATGATCATTCAAAAGCAGCGGATAGCTGATTATGGAAATGTCCATGGCATGAATACGGCAGTTCAAAGATTCAACATGGCAATAAAGAATGTCTGCAGATGGATAAGAACAGATTATCATGACCCATGAAGGTAAAGTATGGAAATTACGGAAAAGGTGGATGGAAGCTGAGCTACCCTCTTCAGGTCAACGATTGCATCATAGAATGGGTACTGTAGCAGAGAGACATGCAGTTTTACGAGTTTTTTCCAATATTCTCATCAACAAGTCTGTTGCCCTCATCTGACCATACAATAATGATTTCTGCATGTCTAGAGGCTGGCTACAGAAGTTTATGTTGTGTAATAACTTGGTATTGAGAATGCAAACTTCTGTGGCCCAGAAGTTACCTGGTGATCTTGAAATGAAATTGGGTGATTTTCAACAATTTGTCTACACACAGCACAAGAAATATGATTATCCCCTCCACCTGATTGGCAATATGAATGAGACTCCTGTCTTCTTTGATCTGATTCCCAGTAGAACAGTAGAGGCAAAAGGAGTGAAGTCTATTCTCATGTGCAGCACTGGATTGGAGAGGATACACCTTACAACAGTTCTGAGTGTAGCCACTGATGGTACCTGCCTCCCAGTTTATGTTGTATTAAAGGGGAAGAGAGTGATGCAACTGAAGCTACTTTCAAATGCACTTGTCGGATTCCAGGAAAAAGGGTGGATGGACACAACCCATATGAAATTCTGGATAATGAAAATATGGGATAAACACACCAAGCATCAGGACAATATGCTAGTTTTAGACAGCTTTGGAGGCCACAGCTTTGATGACACAAAGAGTAATTTAAGAAGGGGCAAAGTAGTGCCAGCAGTCATCCCAGGGGGCTAAACTTTTAAGCTGTAACCCCTTCATGTATCCATAAATAAGGCTTTTAAGGCCCTGATGAGGAATGAGTGGGTTGAGTACATCATCATCAGCAAGCCTGACGAGAAAGGAAAGATGAAGCCCACTACCATACAGATGATAGTGGATTTGGGTATCAAAGGACTGGGCCTCTATTTCAGGGAGACCAGAGATCAGAGGAAATAATTCAATACTGCCAAATATGGATATTGCTGAAGAGTCTGATGATGACTATCTTGGAGGAGGATGTGCAATCAGAGACATTTACAGACTAATTTTCTGATGATTTTGAGGAGGAATTTGAGGGGTTTAAACTAGATGATATTCCAAAAGGATTGTGAATAAACATGAGGTGGTTTCATACTAATACTAAAAATATGTGCTTGTGACTGATGCTGATTTTCTCTACATTTGACTTTATATTTTACAATCTGAAATTGTATATTCCCACATAACTTGGAGGAATGTTATACTGTAGTATCATCAATTTTCGTGGGGGACCAATTTTCGTGGTTTTCATTGTTGTCCCGAACCACGAATTTAAATACCCAACGAAAAATTAGCCACGTATGATGATGATGGCCCCCACCCCCACCCCTTGCTCATTTTCTTACTGTGTGTCGTTCCTAGAGATTAAGGAACCTACTAGTATTTCATAAATCAACGTCAATACTGTAATTTGTAAATAAAATATTAGCTTTTACACGTGTTTGTTTTATTTTAAACCTTTGAAAAAAGAATTATAAAACATCTTATATTTTTTCAATGCACACGTGTCGATAAGATATCCGATAGCTGTAATTTCCACTCACTGCCATAAATCGATATGCGAGATAAGTAAGGATAGAGAGAAATGAGAAAAAGCGTAAGGTATTCAAATACTAGAAATGTTGAAAATAAAAAATAATAGTATATGAAAATTAAATTAAATACTTATTCAAATCGATCCTTCACTCGAGTAAAACTGTTGTTAAACAATTTAAATCCTCCTCAAACCACATTTCATTTTATCCATGCATTTTTAATCCAAAAGAACAACAAGCCTGTAAAATACTAGAACTATTGCTTGAAGCACTATTATTAATGAAACACTACGTATATACACTAATTACAGCAGAGTATTAAAGCTCACACTTCGCTGATTTTCGGACAAAGCCAATGTATCAACATCGTGTCAAAACGAGTCTCAATGTACACACAAATGCTTGTCAGGTAAATAATCCCCAAATTGCAGAATTAAACAAGTCCAGCCTTCTCCAAACTACTAATAATTAGGTACCATCTTTCACTCGTCGCTTGAGCTGCAATTATCCCTTCAGTCCGAATTCGTTTGATTAATGAGGTTGCAATCAGTGATCGTCATCAGTAGCATCTTTCTTTTTTCGTGATGGCCTCCATGACCTGTTTAGCATACCAGTTGTGGAAGTGTGATTTTAATTATTCTTTGTACTCTTTATGTATTGTCAAGTCTAGTGGTTGAAGTTGGTCTGTACATGAGTCAGGCACAAACAAACGCGTGATTCCACTGTCTTTCAATTTAGTTAGCATCTTCTTACATATATGGGCTCTAGACACATCAAATATTGCCGCTGTCTGCTGATTGCATTGCAGCCGGTCACGTGCTTTGTGACCTTTATTGATAGTGGTTTAAGATAGAGATCAGACAGGTTACTTTAATAACCGATTGACTTAGTGTTGTAGTCTGCGTCGGCTTCCTTTGATGTTGAGCACTCAGACGAAAACACAGTGTAAGTAATTGACCTTGACATGAGTGTTATTTGAGATCATAGAGGCGGTAGTATTGTTTTAGTGTTGTTGGCTGCGTCGGCTTCCATTGATGTTATTCACTTGGACAAAAACACGGTGTCAGTATTGAACTTGTCAGGTTTTTGATTTGTGCTCATACATGTGAAAGTATTGTTATAAACATTCAAGTGACCGCCGTTTGCATCGGCAGAGTTTTATTCTTTTTTATTCTTTATTTTGGGTATTTGTAGAGGTTAAAACACGAAATTAAACACTTAGTAATATGCAAACTTTGACAGGCACAACCACGAATTTAACTACCCACTAAAATGTATTTTTTTACAAAACCATGAAAATTGAGCCCCACGAAAATAAATTATACTACAGTATTCCTATTACACGCTTAATATGAGATGTCTAAATGTGGTTAAATATGTAAATGTATGGCTTCTTTTAATTTGTTTTTGATTTTGCTTTTTATTCCTTCTCTCTCTCTCTCTCACTCACCCCCCCCCCCCCCACACACACACACATTCACTCACTCTCTTTCTCTCATGTTGTGTGACTTGTATTAAATCTACATGTAAGCTATGTGAATGTTACTGGGATGTTAATTATATAGCGTGATGTTTCAGTTAAAAAGGAAAGATCATAACACATTAAACAGTCATTAAATCTGTATTTTCTTGAAAATAGAGTTTTAGAATAGAATTAGAATATTTTACCCACATGTCAAAAATCAACATTTTTGTAATCGAAAAAGGTAAACCCTCAAAATTGAAGTTGGAGTTCCCCAATATGCCATTAGTGATCATTATCCTATACATGAAAATTAAGTCACAAAAGTAAACCCTATCATCACAAATATATCAAGTATTGAATAAGGAAAAGATTCAATGCAAAGAACTGAAAGATATCCCTTGGTCATTAATTGAATCTTTTGCTCTTGGCATTTGGATAGGTATGTATATTGACACCCTGAACAGTCATGCTTCTATTAATTTTAAGAGAATCAAGCAACAAAATCAACCCAATTGGATTACAGGCGATATAATGAATGCTATTAAGACAAGGGATAGATTTCATAAATTAAAAGATACTAACAATTACAGATTATGGAGAAACAGAGTCAAGTCAATGATTCAGAAGACAAGGAAAACTTACTATTCTGCTGAAATATCAGATAGTATTATGAAAAAGAACCTTAGAAAACTCTGGAAATCCTTCAATGACTTAAAAGGCAAATCTGTCAGTAGCCTGCCATTTAGATCTATTGGTGATGAAAACGGTGATTATTATTATTATTATTATTATTATTATTTTCTTTTAGGTCCGTAAGAATAAATTCTTCACCACAGAAACTGCCCCCCTCCCCCATTTCATACTGAAATATTTTCATGATATTATTTATGTCAAATCAGTGAATATAACAATGAAATGTATGTATTTAATTATTCATTTTTTAAAAACACTTCTAGACTTTGAACAGTCGCACCATTTATGTATGTATGTATGTATGTATGTATGTATGTATGTATGTATGTATGTATGTATGTATGCTTTGGGCAGCCTACTGTGGCTAGCTTATTTTTGAGTCTGAAACTTTGTAGGTTTTAAATGAGCTACATTGAGGCAGGTGTATTCAAGAGCCTGGCACATTGTCACATTTTTAACTTTGCTCTCTATGTACTTTTATTTCATGAAGTTTAAATAATAAATCAGAAGGATACATACACTTAGCTGTGTATACCTTACCACTTTATGTCTATCTTTGACTTCTTGATTCAGTCATTCAGCATTAGCACTAAAGTCCATGACATTATAAAATCTTACAGATGCCCAGATCACTCAGACCCGGAGGTTTTCAGGACTGAAGAATGGTTAAAATAACAAATATTACCAAGACACTTCATATCCATTTTCTTCAGACCATTTCTCCGGAAATCAATGGTATGGAGACATCAGGATTTTTATTGATAGACACATTTACAATTTATTTACACATGAACAGCCAAATAAACTGGCGAGTCAAGCTTTATTTACTCTGCTTGCCACATTTAATATGTGTGTACCATGCTCAGGTTCAAAAGCATTGCAGGGTAAATAAAATTGGTTGCTAAAAAAGTGATTGGAAAATATAATCATAGTTTCTTGGTGGTACATCTTATATTAAGGACCCTATCATATCAGAAACCTCCAAATCTGAGAGATTTGGAAATCCTGTGAGATTTTATAATGTCATGGACCTTAGTGCTAATGCGGAACATCAGAATAAAGAAGTTGAAGATTAATATTAGATGCTAAGTCATCGTTATCTTCAGTGAAACAGATATTGTAAAGTTCAGAAAAACTGCTTGAATAGAAAAAAGTATTAAGGAATCATCTGTCCACTTTTTTATCTTTTTAGACTCGGTAAGTGCATAATGCAGTAAACTGACTTGATCTTTTCCAGTTCTGAAGAAAGTGAAACATCGGGTTGTAGAGACCCTGAATTCCAACACAGCAGATGCTTTAGGCCTTAGCAGAGCAATTCTTTGTAATGGTGGGTAGTACCAGTTATTATGGGTTGATGGTTGACAAATTCTAGCAGAGCAATTCTTTGTAATGGTGGGTAGTACCAGTTATTATGGGTTGATGGTTGACAAATTCTAGCAACCTAAACTATTGGCTCTTGACAGCTAAATTTTTGGTATAAAGTGGTCTTAGAGGAGGAGGGAGAAACCAGAGAAACAAGAGGAAGCCATAATGTCAGATTGGGGATCTTTCACTCTTGCACATATCAAATAGAGTTGTTCATTAAAGGCTGAGTTCTGAAACCGACTGGTAGACCTTGAAAGGATAGGTGCCATATGTTACAAAAGAGTAGTGATTGGTCAAGCAAGTGGAGCTTTATTGCCTGCCTATGTTTATACAGGGTGGGAATAACTTAATGCCTATTGACTGATCACATGATGCATGGAGTTGTAAGCTAATTATTCTCTCTTTATAGCCAACAAAATTTGTTAGGTAATCAATCACATGTCAAGCCTCATCTGTTAGTCACTATGTTAAGTAAAATGATTATTGATTGGTATCTACATGAATATCAACACCTGAAAAGTTAAATTATGTCGAGGCAATTGGAGTAACGTGTCTTGTCCAGAGACATATAACAACATTTATAAATTCAAATATCTGATGTACCTGAAAAAGTTGCAAATTTCCAATCCGGATCTTGCTCTCATTTAACTTTAGTCTTCATCCATTATCTTCCAGTATTTTGTATAATATTTCCCCTTTTCTCTAAGTTACTTTTCTTTTCAAAGTAATAATTAATTGATTAAATGCTAAATTATGTATTTCAGCAAGTTTATTCCTTCCGAAATGTTGTCCATTTTATCAATAATTTAACCTTGAAAACACTTGACACTATTGGCCGTCAGTGATTTTGCACTGTAACTCAGCAGACAACTAAACAAACCTTAAATATTTCAATTGCCAGATTTGTTATTTTATTTAAAATGAATCGCAATCTGAACATTTTTATTTCTGATTGCCTCTGGCAAGTTTTACAATCACTAGTTCCAACATAGACATGGAAGTCAATATGCACAAGCTTTTATAATTACTAGTATAAAAACAAAACATGGTGACAAAAAAGCATGCCGAGGGAGCACACAGACATCAAGGTTTGTGGGACATAGTACCAAAAATTGCAGGAAACATGATCTTGTGCTCAAGGTGCAACACATCATTTCCACTATCACATCATATCAAAGCAGTTATTGGATAAATAGGAGTCCGGTTAAGCAGATCAGACTGTAGTCATGAAAATGAACAGTGTTAGCATATTTCAGGAACATTGTCAGTTTTGTGGATTTATGTAAAAGGAGCATAGATACAGGATTTTTATCAAGCTTTCTTGCACTGAGGGTCCCATCAAGAGCCCCTATGCTGTTTATATATAACTTTTGAAAAATGTAGAGTTCCAATCTGATTTTGACACATTTCTGCAAGTCATGGACTTTTCCTATGCGATCAAAGAGAAACTGATAGATAAGTTGTGACTTCACTGACTTTCTCTTAAATTGAATAGATTACAACTACAAAACTGATAAACAACATAATAGTCTAATGAAAACTTACTTGCAGTTTAAGCTATCATAATACAATAAGCCCTCTACAGGTGTATTGATATATTTTGCTATCAAATAACGAGATAAATTATATTTTTAGTGGGATAAAATGATGTATTTACACAAAATAAAGATTTTGAATCAGTATCTTCATTAAGTTTGTGTAAATTTTGCTGGTACTGTACAAAGTTGTTTGTTAATTATCTTTTTTTTCTTATTTCAATAAGAAGTACCATGAGAAATTAAAACCTTCATACTCTTGTTATGAAATTGCAGATCTTGTACAGCGTTGATTTATCTTTAGAATAATGAGTCATTTATGTAATAAAGTATGCTTCATTCACTCAGTCCCTGACTTTATACTGACTATAAATGAGTTTCTGATAGATGAATGTGTGTAGTAGAGTTTAATGGCACATCAGCACAATACTGGCTATATGGTGCCAATTAAAAATTATGTTCTAAAATTGTAAATATAAAGAATTGCACAGAAAACTTTAGGAAGATGAACTCTCCCCAGTAAATGTAAACATGAAGTACTCCAAAATAAAAGATAGAAGGTAAAGATGTTAAAATTCTGTAAAAGGTAAAAATAAAGGTACAAATTATAAAATCCTTAAAATGTAGAGTAATTTCTGTTAGAATCAAACATTTGGCTTACTAAGGTCTTATTATTCAGCTATGAGCATACAATGTTTCCAACTTAATGTTAGAAAATCATAGGGAGAAATATTCACTTGCTATTTTTAATGTATTTTTTTTCATTGAACTGGCATTTTTTCCAAGTCTTTTATTCACTGTCAATTTTATGTAGGTCTAAAAGGATTACCACTGTGTAAATCACCTTTTTAAGATTTCAAGTAGCATGTTTTGATTTATTATAAGAGTATAGATTAAACAATCAACTCCCATTACAGATGGTTTGGTGAAGAAGCTGGAGGAGTTGGAGAGGACAGCTGAGACCTACAAAGGCCTGATAGAATTCACCAAGAGACTCCTTAAGGCCACCTTTGATCTTTCACAGTCACATAAAGGTGTGTAAAGTACTGGCATGCTTTATTTCAGAGTCAAGTCTATACTTGATTTAGTATCAGTGTACTTGTGCATTAGCAAACTAGTCATCAAACTGTAAAAAATGAATGTGTGTTGAGACCAGTTTCTCTTGCAACTTGACATTACAAACACTCCCTCTGGGAAGATTGTTGAGCTCAGGTAGGGTCAACAGGTGAAAATGATGACATATCTTTGATGTCTCAGAATTAATGATTTTGTCTGATTATAACTTGCATCACAAATATAGCAACTTTAACTGCATTAAATCATGATTTCAAATGCGCTATTCTATGAATACACTATTTTTGGGGGATACCAGTTTTTCATGGATTTAGTGGTTGCTGTAAACCACAAATTTAAAATCGCATGAAGTACAATACTTCTGAGGAAACAATAGGACTTCTGTGGAAATAATATGACTTATGTGGAAACAATAGCACTTACGTGGAGATAATAGGGCTTCTTCCCTACTCCACAAATTTAAGTACAAAAAAAATGTAATTTTTCATAAAACCACAAAAAAACATTTTACTCACGATTATAAAAGAATCCACCATAACAGATTTTATCTCAAATAGCATTCCATCATGCTTTGTCAGCTGGGATGAACACTACAATCCAAATTAGGCACACTTATAAGGTACATTTCACAATCTTCAGACTGTGTTCATAATACACTTGGCATGTTCTTGACATGTTCCAGTTGTTAAATGGAATTGATATTATTGGAAGTAGAGCTGAAAGTTAAAGATTCATTTTTGCAATAATGCATTAGGTAGTAAGTTGGAAATTGTTGACCTCTGTATCAATTTAATATAATCGCATCTCTGTCATGAGAATCGGGGTTTTTTTTTCCCACTATCATAATGCTGATGGACGACAGTATGATGGTGTTGGCTACAAACATAAGAATTCAACTCCAGCCGTAAAATTCCTAACCTCTACAAAATAGTCTGACAACTGTAAAAGTGACTGGAGAAAGTAGGGGCTTTTTTGGAGGACAGTTTTCATTAAAATTTATCAATATGCATAAAATAGATGTAATATCAGGACTGAGCAAATTTTTTTTTCATCCACTTGTCCAGGACAAGTGGTTTCAGAAAATTCACTTGTCCCACTTTACTTTTCACTTGACCCAAAATTGTAATCACTTTCCAAAATTTGATGAGATGTATGCACTTAATCCATAGGAAGAAGAAACGAAATAATATAGAACTTAATTCTTTCTTAAAAGAA
Source organism: Margaritifera margaritifera (assembly GCA_029931535.1). Taxonomy (NCBI): domain Eukaryota; kingdom Metazoa; phylum Mollusca; class Bivalvia; order Unionida; family Margaritiferidae; genus Margaritifera; species Margaritifera margaritifera. Next base: position 709,693 of record JAQPZY010001121.1, read on the forward strand.
TTTAATTTTTCAAAAACATTGGTTGATATACATTTGGCTACTTCAGGTATATATGTTTTAGCTGCAGAGGCCTTGTGGGGTCCAGAAATATCATGGGACTTGATTGGTTCAATCTTGAATTTGTCAGTTCCTCTGAAAATTACACTGGTTGAATTTCCAACCTTTGCCAGTTTTGGATATTATTTGCAATAACTGCAAAACATCTTTCCTTCCTAGTCAATAAATTCAAGCCTGGGATAACAATCAACCCAATGCGGCTGAAAAATTCTTTGTCTCTTAGTGTCATATTTGACGTATTTTGCTATCACGGATTCTGGCTTATGTCTCTTTAGAGAAATAGCTACCTCACACTCAGTAGCAGTCGTACATTTTATCCCTCGACTTTCACACAAATTTTCCTTCTCCGAATCGTCCTTGTTACCTTCCTTGCGAAAATAATTTAGTAAATATCAGCTTCCTTGACAACTACTTCTAAAATGATTGTAACATACAATTTCTATTTTAAATACGAACAGATCCAGCTCATTAATTAGCGTAATTGTTTCGCTTCAAATGCAATATCATGCGTGAAAGTTAATCCTCTGTATGATCAATTAAAAATTTAAGATTCATTACTGTCATTTATTCAGTTCATAAAGGAAACCAACACTGATGTCGGTAAAGTACCTTTCATTAACTTAATTACACTGACTCACTGGATTACAATCAGAGTGAGCCGCTCATGAGGATCTGGTTTGAGTAAACACAATGCAACAAAGCTGCTTAAAACACTGCTAATTAATCATACCAGCTTTGTTTTGTTTGACGTGTTTTGATTTGCAGATAATTTGGTCGCTTAGTCCAATGTACAGTCAAGCAGTAACAGAACGTGCACATATGCGACAGGTATCACTGACCATCTGTAGGTGTTATACAGGATGTAAATGAATACATGGAGAGGGGTAGAATCAAGTGAATGGCCAAATAAAGGTAGATATAGTGATTAAAGCATGAAAATAAGGACTTGCCCGACTTTTTAAAATAGAAAAAAAGCACTTGTCCCAGACTAGCGACTTAGAAAATTGTACTTGTCCAACTTCAAAAATGAATAGTCCGGAATGTCAGGCTATTGGATTTGCTCAGCCCTGAATATGTAGTATAAATAATCAGTGTTTAGATGCAATATGTAGTATAAATAATCAGTGTCTAGATGCAATATGTAGTTTAAATAATCAGTGTCTAGATGCAATATGTAGTATAAATAATCAGTGTCTAGATGCAGTATGTAGTATAAATGATCAGTGTCTGTGCAGGCTAACTAAGAAAACATTACTGCCTGGTAAAAATTAACATGCCAGCTTATCTAAATGCGAACTTCCAGTATTTAAAAGCAGTGTTGATATAAAAAATAGAAACGGTGATCACAGAATATTCAGATATCTCAGTTTTTGCCAACAGGGATAAATGATTGATTGGTTCTAAGTTAAGTGTGTTTAATATTCATTATTCATTGAAGCTATCACTAGTTTATCATTTAGACCTCTGAGCCAAAGCCAAGGTTTCTGAATAAAATGTAAATTCCCATCATTCATTGTATAGTCAAGAGGGAAAGCTTGTGTTTGAAAAAAGAATTCTCTTTAAGAATGATTAGTTTAGTTAGAAAGAAGTTAGTAATGAATTCTGCAACCATTTTCAAGTGGACTGTTGTGCATTGTCATTTTGTGTAATGTCTGTTTACAAAGTATTTTGGTGGTGATGTGCAGTAAGTTATGATTGTATCAGATTCAAAATGATGGACTTTCTGACCCTTGTATCATATACCATGGAATTACATGTTTCTGTAAATATTAGAAATGAATTGTTAGATGCTGCGATTTTTAGCTCTGCTGGTCATAGACCAGATGAGCTTATGGGATGGTGTTTTGTCCATCATCTGTCTGTCTTCCATCTATCCGTTAGCACAAGTTTGTTATCACTACACCTCCAAAAGCACTTGTAGAATTGCCATGAAACTTTAAACACACATTCATCCCATGGTCTAGTTGGTCCTAAATGAAAATGGTGCTGCTTGGACATTCAGTATGGCCACCTCAGCAGCCATCTTGAAATTTTTTTTATCACCTCTTCTCCTGAATGGATGGTCATATCAACATGGTGTTTTCACTGAAAAACTTCTTATGATGTCTAGTTGGTCCTAAATGAAAATGGTGTCGATCTGATGTCCAGTGTGGCTGCCGTGGCAGTCATCTTGAAAATCTTCTTAGTGGAACTCCTCCTGAATGGAAAGTCATATTGATCTGGGGTTTTTACCAGAATACTTCTTATGATGTCTAGTTGGTCCTAAATGAAAATGGTGCTAATCTGATATCTAATATGGCCGCCACAGTGGCCATCTTGAAAATCTTGTTATCACTTCTCATAAATGGAAAGTCATTTTGATATGGGGGATTTGATAAGATGAATTCTTATGGTGTCTAGTTGAACCTAAATGAAAATGATGCAAATTAACCCTCAATATGGCCACTATGGTGACCATCTTGAAATTATTGTCTCTACTTCTCCCAACTGGATAGTTATATCAACATGGGGTTTTCACTAATAGACTTCTTATGATACCTTGTTGGTCCTAAATAAAAATAGGGCCAATCGTACATCCAATATGGCTGCAACAACAGCTGTCTTGAAAATTTTGTTGTTGCTACTCCCCCTGAATAGATGGTCATATTAACATGGGGTTTTCACCAAAAGACTTCTAATAATTGGTACTTGGTCAGAAATGAAAATGGTGCCAATCTGACATCCAGTATGTCCACAAAAGCAGCAAATTTGATAATCTTGTTATTGCTGTAGAATATCAGAGATAGTTTTAACACTCAGCAGTTAAAAGGAAGAAATGGTTTTATCTTGAATTCCTGGAAATTCTTTGTACCCAGTAGAGCATTAGTCCCTTTAAGGGACTCTTATTTACATAGAAATAAAAATTTAGAAGTATTTGCATAGCTTTTAGAGTTAATAAATGTTCTATCCAAATCTGTAATCTATTTACATTTTTCTCGAAGTGAACTATTTTCAAAAAGATGGTCATTATTGCAGGGACATTTTCCTGCCAGTTACAGACTGTGTATCATGTTTATGTAAATGATGTATAGGAACCTGTCTTCTGTAAAATCTTATTGTATAAATATGAATTTATATGCAGAAAGTTTTATTGCAGTTATATATTTATTTATATAAGCCCAGCACAGCTTTTCTGCTAAGACATGACTTCTACATTTTTTGAAATTTGTGTATAAAAACCCACAACATTTTGGAAAACCATGTTAATGACCCTTTTGGTGTTGACCATAAACATTATTTTGTAAAGCAGAGGCAAGTACTTAGGTGTATGAACTGAATCATAAGGGTTGAATCGTCAATACTTGAATGCAGCAGGAAAAAAGGAATTAAGAAAACAGCAGCAATATATGTATGTGTGCAGTGTCCTTAAACTCTGTTATAATCTGTTAATGTGTCCACATGATGTCTGGCCAAAACATTGGCTATTTTTATCATTGCGCTTTCATAGAAGTACGTGGATATTATTATACAGTCCATCCTGCGCTTTCATAGAAGTACGTGGATATTATTATAGTCCCTCGTGCACTTTCATAGAAGTATGTGGATATTGCTATACAGTCCCTCCTGCGCTTTCATAGAAGTACGTGGATATTATTATAGTCCCTCCTGCACTTTCATAGAAGTATGTGGATATTGCTATACAGTCCCTCCTGCGCTTTCATAGAAGCACGTGGATATTATTATACAGTCCCTCCTTCCATACATGTGTGAATACTGTCCTTGAACTCCTTCTGCACAGTTAAAGCTAGACACATTAAACTTGGATAAATGATTGTCCCATGGGTGTTGATTGTGCCAACTTTTGTGTTGTTGTAGTTTTGATCTCTCCCCTTGGGGTGGGGCTACTAGGGGTTAGGGGTGATTTTACATAAATTTCAAAAAACTCCAGAGTTGTTTGTCTCATATGTCTGTGAATTTGCTGGTGTGATCAATGACCCAGTTTTCAACTTATGTCAGATTGCAGAGTAGTCCAATAAATCAGCCCCTAAACTTGTATTGAACTGTTCATCAGTATCAGTACAGGTTTGGGGGATGATTTATCAGACTAACTGCAGAAGAGCTCTGGCTCATGCCCCAGGATCTTTCACTAATCCCCAGGGACTTAGCCCCTGGTCATAACATAGAAATTATAGAGATCCCCACCTTTAACCATATAAACACTGAAAATACCAATGTATACATGCAATTGATATTGACCCTGTGGTCTATCCAAGAGACTTAGACCCCATGTCATAACTTTTGAAACTATTGACATTCCCGGCCAATAAATTTGTATATACTTACTGGGCACAAAATACAACATTCATCCTTGACTTTGACCATAAGGTTCATCCCTTCTCTGTCTTTATGGTTTGCATTAAGTTCATATGAGGCACTGTGGATAGGCATCCATGATGCATGAGGATATTTATAGTTGTTGATGATACTGTGAGTGAATTTGAGTTATGGCATTTAGCTGCAGCATTTAGAGAGTTATGGACCCTGATTGACCATCCTCCTAAACTTTGGTTTCTGCAGCATAACTTTCTCAAGAATTGCTTGATTTAAAGTAAATTTGGTATGTGCTTTTTATTAATGAGACAGATGAATTCCATTTCCAGTTTCCTACATCCTGATATATAGAAGTTATGTACCCTGAATTCCCATCCCCTTAGACTGGTTTCCACAGCAGAACTTTCAATTCAGTTTGATATACAGCTTCATATTGATGAGATCTTGAATGAGTTTAATTTTCAGCTGTCTACTTCCTCTGAGAGTGTCTTGTAAGGTTTGGTTATAATACGCTATGAATTGTTTCTCTTGTAAAGATTTAATTGATTTTACATTTGTCTTTAGGGCATTATTTAGTACTAAATTTTTATCAGTATTGAACATTACTCTTTTGTATTCTTTTATGCTTCTTTCTTGTCCAAAGAAATAAGATAACATAACTGGAATGGATCACATCCTCTTATATTGTCTCAAATTGCATCAAAGATTTTTACCTATCATCCAGCATGCATTTGGAAAGGAGGAACACACCATCAGAGTTGCTTCAAAATGTTTTAGAATGAAATGCTTTTCATCTTGCCAAGCCAGACAAACAAACATTGCAAACTCTGTAGGAAAACGTACAGATAGACCTGAGATAGACTTAAGGGACCAGCTAATAATGGTCTTAAAATACAGGTTATCCTTACATGCAGGTAAAAGTCATTGAGAGAGAGAGAAAGAGAGAATAGTGAAATTTCATGTACAAGACAGGGCAGACAAATATACTTTCATGACTGCTGGTTGCTATACACAGTACATAGGAGTACATTGGACTGAATTGGGTCATTGGTTGTGTGGAACAAGTGGCCTCAACATACAAGCAGATGATTTATGGAAAATTGAAGGGACCCAAGTATGATGTTTGCTATGGACAAGTGGTTGCTGTACATGGGTGGTCCTTAGAAAAAGTTATCATTGGTTTGATTGTATTTTGAATCTGATTCCTCTTGTTCTAATACAGACTCTCTTCTGATTGGTTTTCAGCCTTTGGAGAAGTTTTCAGCAGCATTGGTGTGAGAGAGCCCCAGCCTGCAGCCAGTGAAGCATTCACCAGGTTTGGAGAAGCACACAAGAACATGGAAAAATTTGCTATTAAAATGCTGAAAACTGTCAAACCTGTAAGTCTAATAAGATTCTTTGTATATTTTTTAATACAATACCTTGTATCACAGAATTTTCATTGTTAGATCACCTGGCAGTAAGACCAAGTATGGTCCTGTGTCTGTTGTGCATTATGCATCTTCCATCAACTGAATTTGGGAGTGAGCATTCTGGCATGAAGGCCTTTGAATCTTGTAGAAAAAATGTCAATCTGCCATTAAGCATTGTTGCCATTACTAAAAGTAGACAAACCCTTAAATGACTTCTTCAACAAAACTGATCAACAGAGTTTTACTAAATTTGACAGAAAGTTATCATGAAGGTTTTTAACATTTTTAGTAATGAAGTCAATCTTCAATCAAATATGGCTGCTGTAACTAAAAATACAATAACCTTTAAACAGCTTCTCAAAAACTGCTCACTCAACATTATTTGACCACAATTTTACAGAAAGCATCTTGGCATAAAGGCCTTTCAGGTTTATACAAATGATGTCAATCTGCTATCAAAGATGGCCACTGTTTATAAAAATAGAAAAACCTTCCCTTCAAATGACTTCTCACAAACCGTTAAAAAGAATTTGCTTAAATTTGACAGAAAGAATCTTGGCATAAAGGCCTTTAAAATATTTACAAATGATGCCGATCTGCCATGAAATATAGCTGCTGTTACAAATAATAAAAATCTTCCAAGGACTTATTCTCAAATACTGTTCAGCAGAATTTGACCAAATTTGACAGAAAGCATTGTGGTATTAAGGCCTCTCAAATGATACCAATCTGCCATCAAATATGGCTGCCATTACGAAAAATGTTTTCATAAAACTTTTAATGATTTATCTAAACTGTTCAATAGAATTCAACCAAATTTTACAGAAAGCATGTTGGTATTAAGGCTTTTCGATTTTGTACAAATGATTCCTTCAAATTTGACTTCTGTTACTAAATTTGAAAGAAAGCATTTTGGCATGAAGACTTTTAAGTTTTTAGCTCACCTGGCTGTAAGGCCAAGTGAGCTTATGGTATGGCCCTATGCAGCACCCTGTCAGCAAGGTCTCTTAAATTTGCGCAAATGATGTTGATCTGACATCAAATATGACCACTATTACTAAAAATAGAAAAACCTTTAAATGACTCCTCGAAAACCACTAAATAGGACTTTACCAAATGTAACAGAAACCAGTTTAAATGACTTATTCTTTAAAAAAAGTGCTTTTCTAAATTTGGTCAAATATGGCATGGAACATTTAGATATATGGCAAAACTCAAGATCATTTGGAAATAATTATGTACTCAGTATATGCAATAATATTTCTTGGTTGAGAATAAACAATGCATACTACTGATTTTTGCAAGTTATGTGCTTCCAGTCAAATAATATGACCTTGACCGAGTGCTATTTGCATTTGTACAGGCAGCGAAGTTTTGCTAAGAGGTAGATATCAAATGGCAGCTGATAGATTTCTTTACCCTGGTTTCACACATAGGCAATAAAAATGACTGCAGAGATGATGACTCTAGTAAACAAACTGGTAAAACCCTCAAAGCCAAGACAGAAATCAGACAAAAAGTGAAACTTGTGAGGAAGAAATGGATTCCATAATGGTGGAACCAAAGCAGAAAAACATTCACACACCCTCAGTTTCAAGTTGAAAGACATGATACTTAGTCTGTACTTTGTTGACAGTCTTGGACCATGAGGAACCTGTGTGTTGTGCATGTGGTGTCCTTCCTTGCCACGCATTGTAGCTATGTTTTTGTTTTTCACAGGCCTAAATTTATCAGAAAGGCTTATTGTGGTGTATTCTGACACTTGTTAAAGGAATAAATACATTTATTAGTGGGGAAAAATTTAGTTCTTGCCTTCCATTTATTTCATGTTTAATAATCCCCAACAGTGTAATATTACACCCCCACTTCAACCCTCACTTTTCAGCCATTGTGGATTCGATAGATTTCTCCCATACTGGCCAACATTTTAATGCAGTGTTCATTCAAATTTGAATATTTAATACCGTATATATTCGCGTATAAACTGATACCAACTGCAAACTGCATAGACCCAGATCTGCCGTCACATAATGCGCCGGCAGATCTCTGTCCATGCAGTTTGTAAGGACTAATCAGTAGAACAAACAGCATACCCTGATCTGCTGCTGCATTATGCGATGGCAGATCAGGGTCTATGTTGTTTCCATTTGGACTTGGTTTATACATGAGTATATACAGTAAGAGTAATAATAACAATTTGAATAGTCTTCATTAAGCTGAAGGAGGCCAGTAAATGGCAGAAAAAGGATAACCCATGAGTGCAGTATTCAGCCTTGTTAATAGTGGGGAACAATTTCAATTTTTTGACCAACTATCCCAGCAAGGATGATGAAATCTGGAAGGCATATATGTTTTCGTATATAATTGACCTAATTAGACTTTTCAGGACTTTACAGCAATATTTCAATTTTTATTACACATTGTTGAACTTGTTGGACTTTATGACACAATCCTTCTTAGCATGATGAGGCAAAAACTACTTGAGGTAGACAAATGACCATTGCTAAGCATATTTGTATTCATATAGAGATGACCTGTTGAGATTTTCAGGTCATTACAGAAATTTTTTCATTCTAGCTCACCTGGCTGTAAGGTCAAGTGAACTTTATGGCTGTCATGCATTGTCCATCCATCAGTAATTACTATTTTCAACTTCTTCTCAAAAAACACTCAACCAGTTTCAACCAGATTTGGCACAGCTCATCCTGGCATCAAAACTTTATACAGATTATGACAATTTGCCATCAGATATATGGTAATCATTACTTGAAATACAAAAACCTTTTAATGGCCTTTTCTTAAAAACTGCTAAACAGAATTTGACCAAATTGGACAGAAAGCAATTTGTCATAAATGTCTTGCAAGCTTTTGTAAATGATGCCGCTCTGCCAGGAATACTGAGTCCTGTGAACTAAAGATGTACATTTCACAACCTTACTGGACAGCAGACTTCAGAGGGTACATTACACCAGTCACTGTAAGTTTTGCTTAAAGCAGTACTATTCAGACTCAGTTGAATACCTACATACATGTACCATGTATTACAACCTCAGTAACTTTATGCAAGAAGTAGAGCTCAGCTGTGCAAGACTGTGTTGGTAAAGGTGAGAAAGTTATAAAATCACAGAGACTTATGATGAACAGATTAAACACACATTAGAAAGTTGCCCTGCAACTAGCATTATACATATTCATAGTAATTAATGATGCATGTGATAACAGTATCGAATGCCAGATAAATAAGGAACTTTATTATACTCTGATGCAGGTCCATTATAAATCGTACCCCATCTCCTGTCTTTGCCTGGCACAGTTACAATGTAGCTGAGGATTATTCAATCCCTTCATACCTTACAAATTTCAAACCAAACCTTCATCCATCAGCGCAAACTTTTGTAATTTGGAGAAAAAAAAGTTGTCAACAGTGAGTGCAGTGTTAAAGAAATGCTATTTTTAGTAGATGGAGCAGCCTAATGTACATCATAAGGTGCATGGTTGTGATGCAGATGCTTGTGCAGGTAAAAATAAAAGTCGGTGCATTTATACTGTATACAGCGTGCAAGATACCAACCACTATAACCGGTAAAATTAAAATAAAAAGGACGAAACTGCAGTAAGAAAATTCTCGGAATCATAAAATGTAATGTTAGTAGGATGTAGACTTTATAATTTTTTTGTTATTTGTATGCCACACATTCCAAAATAATGTAATGTGAATAAAAATGGCTTTATAATATATTTGTAAAATTCATAATCTTTGTCACTAGTTTTGTACCCTTTATTTTAATTTGCTGGTATCTTGCACTTTGTATACACTAAAAATGTACTGACTTTTATTTTACCTGCACAAGCATCCGCGTCACAATCAAGGACCTTACAATGTACATTAGGCTGCTCCGTCTACTAAAAATAGCATTTCTTTAACGTTGCACTCGCCGTTGATGACTTTATGTTTATTTTTCAAAATTACAAATGTTTGCGCTGACGGAACAAAGTTTGGTTTGAAATTTGTAAGGTATGGAGGGATTAAATAATCCTCAGCTACACTGTAACTGTGCCAGGTAAATACTTTAGAAGGCAGGAGGTGGGGTATGATTCATAATGGACCTGCATCAGACTATAGATATCTAGTTTGTGCTTTTGAATTAGCAGATTTATCAATTGTACAACTCTTTAAGTCTCTATAAAGTACATTATCTCCAATCATATTCAATGTTTTGCAGTATTGTGCTATTCTAAGTAGACCTTAATTGTAGGAAAAAGGGTGCAGTTTGTAAATGCTATGCAATTGAATACTTGGTCCAGTGTTCTGTTAAGGATAAGATCCTTTAAAAGCTTTGTAAATATTCTTAAAATACATATATAAAATAGGGATAGGTTATCTTTTATACATTTTTTAAAGTTTATATTTTTTTTTGTGTTGTATTGTGTTATTGCTAATTGGGCTAAACATTTAGATAAAGGTGACCAAGTAGACATTTTTGCATTAGACTTTGAAAAAAGTTTCAGACACTGTGCCCCCACAAATTGTTAAAGAGTAAACTATTTCATTATGGAATTGCATGCACAACTCTATGCTGGATAGACTCTTTTTTATGTTTTCAAGAATAATGCGTGGTGCTAAATGGTTCTAAATCTGGTTAGCCCAAAGTAGCTTCTGGAGTATCTCAAGGCACAGTACTTGGACCAGTGCTCTTTTCCTTGTGCATCAGTGATATCATGATTGAAATTGATTTGGAAATTCACCTCTTTGCAGATGACTGTGTATGCTACAGATCAAGATACAAAGATATTACAAAATGACATTAATAAACTAGGACATTGGGCATGAAAGTGGGGGCATGCGATTCCAACCTAAAAAATGCAACATAATGCAAATGACAAGAAAGAAATGCCATAAAACCAGTAAGTCATATTCATTGGAAAGTACTTCTTTAGAAAACCTCAATCAAATAAAAAAATATTGAAGGGTCACAATCCAATCAGTAATGATCTGAAATGAAACCTTCAGATTAAAGAAAAATAAACCATTGCAAATCATACTTTAGGCCTATTCAGACATACCTTGTCATCTTGCCCACAAAATGCAAAAGAATTAGCTTTCATGGGTTTAGTTAGACCTATTTTAGAGCATGCTTGTACAGTTTGGGACCCCAATTACCAGGTTTTTACAGGATGAAATTTAAAAAATCCAAAGGCGAGTAGATTGGTTTGTTACATCCAATTATGACTATACTACAGGAAGTATGACTTAAATATTGAAGAAATTGTCTTGGAAACCATTAAACCAATGTAGACTTGAAAATAGATTACCACAAATATTAAACACAACTGCTGAATCTTCAGAAAACCAAATTTAAAACTTTTCAAAATTAGTACGGACACATTTTTTTCTAAAATAAGATTTTGTTGTAAAGATTGACATTGCGCAGTGCAAAAATGTCATTATGATGTAGCACCAAATTAATCAAGATCAAGATATTCTCAGAGAGTTGACAAAAAACTAAATTTGTAAAAAAATTTATATGTTTTTAGGGTAAGTGGAATCATGGGTCTTCCAGGCTTGCGGTATGGGACTTCTAAATTTCCAAACAAGGGAGTCCAGTGCTTCCAAACATGAAAAATTAATGGAATTTTGCCGCAACCTGATATTGAAATGCTGATTTTCTTATTCCTTGCAAGGACAGGATTATAGCCGGAATATACACTTGTAATACAAATTGGGGTTGGTAAAGGGGATTTTTTTTACACTATTTAGCATTACATTCTATATTTTCAATTTTGTTCTAAGCATTATATTACTTACATAGTAAAGTGTATATGTTACTTCAGTTACTCAAATATCAATCACTCAGATTCCCAGCATCACTTAAAATACTGGATCAATCTCGATGTAACACATTCTTGAATGTGTGTCCTAGAAAGAAAAAAAAAAATTACAAAAGCCGAAACTAAATTTTTCAAAAACTCTACTGTATTTGATATAGTAAATCCTGTCTTGAAAGACACACCCACCCACCCCTCTTCTGCCAACAGAATATGGTCTCTCAAGACAGGCTGTATTGCAAATGAGTTCATCTCATTATATAATAAAATTGACCTATGCATGAAGAATCTCATCATAAATGACAGGTGTTCTCCCAGAACAGTGGTGTTTCAAGTCAGGTTTTTCAGTACTGTTATATACCATATATACTCGCATATACATAGGATTCAACTGCAAACTGCATAGACCCAGATCTTCCATTGCACACTGGCACAGCAGATCTGAATCTGTGCTGTTAGGACTGACCAGTAGAACAAAAAACAGTTGGACCCGACTTATATGCGAGTATATAAGGTACATTATTTCAAGATAAATGTGTGGATTTGTACATTTTCAGATGATTAGTGATCTGAACACCTTTCTCAACAAAGCAGTACCAGACACAAGACTTACCATCAAGAAATACCTGGATGCCAAGTTTGAATACCTGGTATGTTGAACAAAAAATGTCAAGGAGACGAGGACAGGTTGAAAGAAAAATTGTATGCTACCACTTTATTTATGGAGGGGTATAAAATTATAGTATTACTCATGTACAGCTATCCCATCATGTCTTGTAACATCACATCCCACATAGTGTCCCATCTGTCCCATCCAGTCACGTGACGTTATATCTGACATCATGTTCAGTCTGTCATGAATTTCATTTTGTCACAATAACTTTTGAAGAACTTATTGAAATGAAACCAAATTTGGTATAGGTTAGGTTTAGTTTTCACCATTTTGCAGCATAATTTTATGGAGTTATGGACCCTGTTAGAACTTTAATTGCATCATGTATGCAGGGGCATTGGTGTCATATGGACACATTTCTAATTCAAGTTAAAAGAACCATTCTTTTCATTAAAGAACATAGACAATGTAAAAAATGTAAAAATATATTCTTTTCCTTTGCATTTGTAAGTTTTTTTATTGTCTTTTCAGGAACAACATTAAAGTATCTTAACATGAAGCCAATCTATGCAAGTCTTAATTTTTGCTGTTCTCATCTATGACACTTGATTGTATCATCTATGAGACTTAATTGTATGTTGTGTTTGGTGACCCAAAATTAAATAATAAAAACCTTGAGTGAAAAAGTGCATATTTCAAATTTTTTAGTTAAAATGCAAAAATGAAGGTAAACTACCATATATACTCACTTGTAAGTCGAGTCCAACTGCAAACTGCATGAACATAATGTGCTGGCAGATCTGGGTCTGTGCAGTTTGTTAGGAGGGAGCAATAGAACAAACAACATAGACCCTGATCTGCGGGCGCATTATGTGATGGCAGATCAGGATCAATCTTATTTGCAGTTGGACTAAACTTATAAGCCAATACAGACAGTATTTAGTTTTTGCAATGCATGATATTATAATCATTATTTACCATGGAAAACACCAATTCCAGTGGATCACTACCCACTCATAAGCTGGGTTTTGTTTGATTTATTATATTGTAATGTCTGGGGTGCTAACCTAAAGTGACCTTATTGACTAAGGTTTGTAAATTTGACCAGTTTTACTATGTAACATGTAGAAATTTATACTGTTATAACTTCACTATCATTCACCCAAGTTTCATGAAATTTTACTATGAACCCCAAATTTCTCACTAAGTGTTAAAATTTTCAAAAGAATATCTTTGATTTTAAAGAATGATATGCTAATTAAGAGGCATTTTCTCCGATGATTTAGTCTTACTGCTTGAAAGTGAAGGAAATGGATGACGAGGAGTACAGCTATGCAGCCCTTCAGGAGCCTCTGTACAGAGTTGAAACTGGAAACTATGAATACAGGTGAGTTTACCTGTCAACTATGAATACAGGTGAGTTTACCTGTCCTTTTAGAAGCCTTTTTATGGATTTAGAGTTAGAATGTAGTCATATATACCGTATATTCTCGTGTATAAACAGGGTCCAAATGCAAACAACATAGACCCTGATCTACCATCGCATAATGCGCCGGCAGATCAGGGTCTATGTTGTTTGTTCTACTGATTAGTCCTTACAAACTGCATAGACCCAGATCTGCTGGCGCATTATGAAATGGCAGATCTGGGTCTATGCAGTTTGCAGTTGGTATTGTCTTATACGCGAGTATATATTGTAGTCAGTTTGATGATAGTAACCATTCCTTCAGAAATCACATTATAGGATGGAAAATGGCAAGTCAAAAGATAGGCAAAGTTTTTCATGAGCACTTCTTTCAGGAACCCCTAAAATTAGTAATAGTGAATCTAAACTCACAGATGCATCTTAGCTTGAAATAATTCATGATGCTAAAACTGTGTCATCATCATATTTATATTGAATGGTAAGATACAGGTACAAGTGTTTGGCTTCTGTAGCAATAAGTGGTCAAATGTATAAATTTGTATCAAGTGGCATTTCATTCAAAATCCTACCAATTTGATTTCTACCAAGTGGCATTTCATTCAAATCCTACCCATTTTGATTTCTGGCTGTCTTGCCGTCCTTATAAATACTTTCACTACGTCACACTTTGCATATGTAGGTGTGATTTCCCATACCAGCTGTGATGACAAACGAGGAATTGGCTGAACATCAATGAATAAACTAATGCGGAAAATCCACATATGCATTGCTTATTTTATGAAGGCCTCTCTTTCATACATCAATTATTTAATATTTTCAATTTTTTTTATCAAGATGTATCTCTTGTATTGATTTTTTTAATCTTTATCTAACAAAGCTAGATAAGGGTATCTTTATTTCTGTTAAACTACACATACTTTCCTTTATGTTTCCATTTTCAAATTTGAGAATAATGTTTTGTTTATTCAACGTAGATTTGTGACATTGATTTTAAGTTTTATATAGAAAAAGGGTCAAAATAGTAACATTAAAATGCATATACTTTATTTCATTTATCCTTTTTAAATATGGGTATAATTTATCGATTTTTGTTTATTTTCATCTGAAAAATTTGAAAAAGTTGACAGTTACTTTCCCTTTTTTTTATCAAAAAACATGTCCTTTAATTCATCCTTGTAACTTTTTGGATAAATTTTGTTTTGTCTACTTGGAGTTTTTGCATTGATTGTTTAAATTTTGATCATTAAATGGAAAGATGAAAGATTGAAATAGTCTCTTGATATACAGGGAATGCATCAACATAGTGCTCACATAATTTTAAACATCATATATTAAGTATACTTGTTAATTTATCCAGTTTTCAGTGTTATATTGTATCAACCTGGATTTTATTAAATTGATTTGATCTTGATCTAATAAGGGAATCAAAGTCAGCATTGCATATTTCTTATATTTTATTATATTATTTAATTAATCCATTTTTAGCTCAATTGGTCATGGACCAGAAGAGCTTATGGGATGGCCTATTGTCCATCATCTGTCCATTAGCATGAGTTTGTTATTGCTACTCCTCCTAAACTACTTCAAAGATTGCCATGAAACTTTATGCACACATTCATCCCAGGGTCTGGTTGGTCCTAAATGAAAATGGTGCTGCTCAGACATACAGTATGGTCACCATGGCAGCCATCTTGAAAATCTTGTCATCGCTACTCCTACTGAATGGATGATCATATCAACATGGGGTTTTCACTAAAAGATTTCTTATGATGTCTAGTTGGTCCTAAATGAAAATGGTGCTGATCTGATTTCCAATATGTCTGCCGTCTTGAAAATCATGTTATTGCTACTCCTCCTGAATGGATGGTCATATCATCATGGGATTTTCACCAAAAGACTTCTTATGGTGTCTTGTTGGTCCTAAATGAAAATGGTGCCACTTGGACATCCAGTATGACCACAATGGCAACCATCTTGAAAATCTTGTTATCGTCATTCCTCCTAAACAGACACACATGTCTACATGGGGGTTCGCACCTGAAGACTTACTATGATATCTAGTTGCTCCTAAATGAAAATGGTACCTATATTAGCTTAAATATGGCCACCTTGGCATCCAACTTGAAAATCTTCTTGTTGCTGCTCTTAAATAGAAAGTCATATCAACATGGGGTTTTCATGAGGAGACTTCTTATGGTGTCTAGTTGGTCCTGAATATGATGCAGTTCTGACATTCAGTATGGCCACCATGGTGGCCATCTTGAAAATCTTGTTATTGCTACTCTTCCAGAATAGACGGTCATATCGACATAGGGTTTTCACCAACAGACTAATTCAAAATGTTGCCCCACAGATATCCAATATGGCTGCCACAATAAACATATAGAAAATCTTGTTGCCACTAATTTTCCAGAATTGAATGGATGGTTGTATTATCATGGGTTTTTCACTAAAAGTTTTCTAATGGTGTCTACTTTGTCCTACATGAAAATGGTGCTGATCTTACATCCAATATGGTCATCAGAGCAGCTAATTTGAAAATCTTATCACTCAAGAATATCAGAGATGGTTTCAACACTTAGCAGGTATAAGGAAGAAATGATCTTATCTTGAATTCTTGGAAATTCTTTTCAGCCAGTCCTTTGAGGGACTTTTTTTTAATGCTAGGATAGATGCTTTGATTTATTCACTTTTAAGACTAATTTTTAGTCAGCCTTGATTTATGACATTGATTTTTGATCTTGATCTAACAAGGAAAAGGCTTATATAGTTACATTCCTTACATTAAGAAAGTACATGTTGTTTCTTTAATCAGTGCATTTTTTACTTTAAGGATAATTTTAAATGTCGACCTGGATTCTTGACATCAATTTTCAATCTTGATCTATAAAATGTTATATGAAAATGGTTTTCCCACATACAGGCAATTTTCAAACGTAGAGTTTCCTTGACAGGATAGCAAGTCACTCTTTCGTAAAATGCAGTAATCATTTGATCATGAAAGTTTTTTGATTAATGACAAGAACTGTTCTAATCGAGCTCGATTCTTAAATTTGCATGGCTTGAGTGTATGGATTGTCTTGTCAAATGCATCAAATGACAGGGTACTATCATTGATTGGAAAGAAAACAAAAACTGCCCTTTTTCTTGATTTCTTATCTAACAGTGCTCAGTGGTTCATCTCTGAGCAGTTTAGTTATCAACTTATAATAACCAGGCCTTTGTTTATACTACTATAATAAAAATGAGAATCAAAACTTTTCCATCCCACTTATGTCCAGATGCTGCATGTAGCAGACATTTTTGTGCAGGTATAGGTTTTACATGTTGTTCTCGTTTGATGTCATCTGGGGGTGGTAATTTAAAGCCCTACCCATTGAAAGGGTCTGTAAATTCTTTAAATACTATAAATTTTGATTAGGCATATAATGTCATATCATTTTCATGAGAATCCTATATTTTTTTGTTTTTTTTACAGTACAAACAAATAAAAGAAAAAAATAATTGAAAAATTACCATTATACCCTGTCAGCAAATCATATCTATCTGTTTTTGTGTAAAATAATGATAGTATAATGGTTAGTACTGTGAACTCACTATTTTTCATGGGGTACTATAATTTTTGTGATTTGGTGGTTGCTATGAACAACAAATTGAAAGAGCCAACAAATTAGTGGTTCTTATGTGGAAAAAAATAGGTCTTCTAACCCAATTTACAAAATTAAGTACTGATGAAAACATTTTTTGTCAAACCACAATAATTGATTTCCACAAAAATGAATTCCCTGTACTACTTACAAAATGGCACAAAATCACTAATGCTATGGTGGCACAGAGCATAGCTAAAGTTTGTCCATCCTAGATAAAGTACACTTAGATTTCTTGTCAGCATTATGATATGTTACACAAGACACTTATATGTTGATTTTCAGTCTAAGAATCAAGGGTAGCAGGTCCCATAGTCATGAGAAGTATTAAGCACAGAAATATTACTTAGGCTCAAGGAGTTTTATTTCAAATAATGTCTCATTTATAAAGAAAGGTAAAAACAGCCATGTTTCAGAATCAGGATAATATTGGAACTTCATACTTTAATATTTTCATCCATGTCAAAAGATGCTTAGTTAGTTTCCTCATTTTGTTGTCTTGAGTCAGAGTTCAGTTTTTGGAGTCAGTTTCTTGACCACAGGATATGGAATTGCAAAGTTTGGGAAGCTGAACAAGTTTGTTGTCAGAGAAATTTGTCACAGTTATTGACGTTTCATTTATGACAGTTATGAGGAGGTGGGGCAGGGCTCATTTACGTCCCATGGACACAGTTTTAATTTTTGTAATGCTTTATATGAACTTGAAACATAGATAAAAATATACTAGTGCTTCTTTGTCCCTATCTTGGATGACATTGGTTAAACTGTATAGTACAGATTGTGCACCAGCTGTGAGCAAAAACTGTAAATATATGGTAAATTTGATTCAGATACCATGCTGTGTGTGAGCTTTGAGGCTTTTTTAAATCATTTTAGAAACTAACAATCTTCAGACTTCATTTATCGCTTACATAGGAATTTGATACAAGATAACTTTTTAACCATTTTTTGCATTACCATTTACAACAGGCATTACCCAAAAATGTAAGAAACTAGTTCAGCTAGTTTACAAAAGTTATGTTTCTTTCAACTGGTCCTGTTTACTTTTACTGTTTAAACATTTGCTAGTAAATTGGATAGTATCATTGCATATTGATAGCATTATGTTAAATATTGCTAGTAAATTCGATAGTATCATTGCATATTGAAAACATTATGTTAAATATTGCTAGTAACTTCGATAGTATCATTGCATATTGAAAACATTATGTTAAATATTGCTAGTAACTTCGATAGTATCATTGCATATTGAAAACATGTTAAATATTGCTAGTAAATTCGATAGTATCATTGCATATTGAAAACATTATGTTAAATATTGCTAGTAACTTCGATAGTATCATTGCATATTGAAAACATGTTAAATATTGCTAGTAAATTCGATAGTATCATTGCATATTGAAAACATTATGTTAAATATTGCTAGTAACTTCGATAGTATCATTGCATATTGAAAACATGTTAAATATTGCTAGTAAATTCGATAGTATCATTGCATATTGAAAACATGTTAAATATTGCTAGTAAATTCGATAGTATCATTGGATATTGAAAGCATTATGTTAAATATTGCTTTAAGTAGGTTTCAAAGTATCTTATTAGAATGATAAGAAAATTATTTCAATGTTTAATGTTTATTGAAATTTATTAAAAACTTATCAATGAAATTGGAGACTAGTCATATTGTATTTATGAGTATAGGGATTCAACATAGTGACTACAAGTACAATAGGATTTAAAAAATAATTTCTCTTCAAGATCTTTGCATTATTTAATTACTGTTCATTCTCTGTATGGTACTTCCAGTTTGGACCTTTGAACTGTATGCTTCACAAGATATGCTAACTAGTAGTGATTCAGCTACGAAAGTGTCACTGTTTTTTGTATGGTGCTGGTTAATGATATTATTCTATAAATACTATGAAAATGTCACGGTTTTTTGCATGGAGGGGGGGGGGTATATTCAGATATTGCATTCTGGGACAGTGCAGCTGATGTGTGCTGTCTTTTTTAGAATAAATTACATGGATTTGCAGTGCTCAGAAATGACATTTTCAGATACAAGTCCAGGGCAAGTGGCTTTTAAAGGATCATTTGCCCTGACTCAGATTCCACTTGCTTCAGAGGGCCATACTTTTTACTATTATTTTTACACAGCTGTGAAGTTGCTATGCTTTGGAAAAAAAAGAGAAACATAAATATGCTTTAAATTGACTCATTTTCTGTGTCAATTTGTCTCTCAAAATAGTACGTGACTTTGTCTACTAAAATTATGATTTCATTTCATTTCATTAAAGGTAGTGTTTTCTCCAAGTCCAGATATAAACATGTACTCAGTGTAAAATAGTTTATGCTTTAGTGTTTTCAAGCAACATTTATGTCTGAATATGTTTATTAAAATTTTGATTCCATTTCACTCTAAGGAATGTTTTCTTCCAGGTCCTAATGTCAACCATTGTGATCATTTAAAGGTTATTTCTTGTTGGTGTCAAAAGTACCATCTATACTCGCATATAAGTCGTTACCAACTACAAACTGCATAGACCCAGATCTGCCATCATATAATGCACCAGCAGATCTGGGTCTATGCAGTTTGTAAGGACTAATCAGTAAAACAAACAACATAGACCCTGATCTGCCGGCGCAATATGCAATGGCAGATCAGGGTCTATGTTGTTTGCATTTGGACCTGGATTATATGCAAGTATATACGGTATGTTAGTGTTACCTATTTTTCATGCCCCATTGATTTGTTAGGTTTTGGATCATGCACTGTGTAACCAAACAAACAGCAGTTCTCTGAAATATTCATTAGCACACAAAGTATGTGGACAGAGAGAAAGGTAATTATTTTTTTAATGTCCAGATATTTACAATAATGATGGTACTCCAGTTAAAACCACAATAAGCTAAAGTCAGACCTCAGAAGTTGGTTTAAATCTTGACGTCTAGTGATCCAGTAGATATCACTTATTTTAAAATTAAATCAGTAGTTGTTTATGTCACTCAGATACAGGAAAATGTTAAGATACATCATTATACTTGACAGTATAAAATATTGATTTATGTCCTATTAACATTTCAGACTGATACTTAGATGTCGACAAGAAGCAAGAACAAGATTTGCCAAGATGAGATCAGATGTTCTGGTTAAATTAGAGCTTCTGGATCAAAAACATGGTAAGATTTGTGAGTTTCTAGCACTGAATAATACCCTACTTATATCTACTGTTGGCTTAGTAAAAATGTACTTTCATAACACATTTTAGTGTCTAAGCTTTATTCTGTTCTATTTCAAAATTATTATCTCCATACTTTAGCTAGGGGATGTTGTGATACCCTATATCCTATCTCAGTCTGTAACCATGTCTCCTTCTTAACCACTGGATGGAAGTTCACCAAACTTGGTACATAAGTTGCCCATGCTGCCTCTGTGAGAGGGGTAGGATGTTTGGGCCTTGCCCCTGGGGTCAGATATAAAAAATTGCAAATACAGTAACATTTTTTAATATTCTTTTACCAGACTATGTAAATGCATTTGTAGGAGAAGGACACATGATACCATATATACTCGCTTGTAAGTTGGGTCCAACTTCAAACAACATAGACCATGATTTGCCGTCACATTATGCACTTGCAGATCAGAGTCTGTATTTGTTCTACTGATTACTCCTAATAAACTGCATAGATCCAGATCTGCTGTCGTATTATGCAATGGGGCAGATCTGGGTCTGTACAGTTTGATCTGACTTATATGCAAGTATATACGGTATATATTTATGATTGGCTAACCTTGTTACTGCTTTGGAAGTCATATTTTTTTTTATCTGATTTTGATCAAACTTGGAATCTGTGATTATATCATTAATACCTTGGATGAGTTTGATAATGAGTGAGATCTATGCTATGCATACAAATGAGGTGATCTTGCATCTGATTTTTTACCATTTTGGAGGCTATATTTCTAATCTGATTTGGATCAAACATGGAATATATGCTTTTATTATATACTCATCTTTTTCTCCATTAACTTAACATAGTTTGAATTGTGCAATATTTATTCATACTGCACTGCTTCATACAGAACAACATGTTTGTCTTAAAATGATTCTTGTTTTAAATGTTGCAAATTTGAATAATCCCCAATAATGTCAGTGATGACTTTTAAATGTTACATTTTAAAGAACATTACTATTGGTGGAATGTGCAGGTCTCAGAAAGAGGCATCTGTTATGAAAGATAAGTACCTCCTTTTCTCAATGTGTTGCATAGAGAGACAAAATGGGTTCATGTTAGAATCACACCTAGATATAGAAAAATGAGTATATAATTAATAATTTTGTGCATTTGAATGGAAAATTATGAACTTGTTTTGCACTTGTAATGTATTGTAGTATCGCTCAGCAAAAACTAATTCATACTTTCCCATACAAATGTTGTAACTATATATCATTAAGATCTTGGACAAATTCACTAATGAGCAAGGTCCTCATATATTAATGATGTGATCTTGCATCTGATTGGCTGAGCTTATTACCACTCTGGAGGCTGTATTGCTGATCTGATTTTGATCAGACTTGGTATATATGCTTATATCATTAAGATCATGGATAAGTTCAATAATGAGTGAGATCCTTGCATATTATTGAGGTGATCTTGCATCTGATTGGCTGAGCTTATTACTACTCTGGAGGCTGTATTTCTGATCTGATTTTGATCAGACTTGGTATATATGCTTATATCATTAAGATCATGGATAAGTTCAATAATGAGATCCATGTATATTATTCAGGTGATCTTGCATCTGATTGGCTGAGCTTGTTACCATTCAGGAAACCATATTTCTGATTTGATTTTGATCAGACTTGAAATATGGGCTTATATGATGAAGATCTTGGATGGATTTGATAAAGAGCAAGATACATGCAGATTAATAGGATAATCTTGCATCGATTGACCGACCTTGTTACGACTCTGAAGGACAGACTTATGATCTGACCGTGATCAGACATGGAATATATGGTTATATCATCAAAATCTCAGATGAGTTCAGTGATGAGCAAGATCATCACTTACTAAAGAGGTGATCTTGCATCTATCTGATTGGCTGAGCTTGTTACAACTCTGGAGGCTGTATTTCTTATATGATTTTGATAAAACTTGGAAAATATGCTTATGTCATTAAGATCTTGAATAAGTTCGATAATGAGTGAGATACATGCATATTAATGAGGTGATCTTGCATCTGATTGGCTGAGCCTGTCGCCACTCAGGAAGCCATATTTCTGATCCAGATTTGATCAAGCTTGAAACATGGGCTGATATCTTCAAGATGTTGGATGGGTTTTATAATGAGTGAGATCCACACATATTAAGGATGTAATCTTGCATCTGATTGGCTTTGCTTGTTACCACTCTATAAACCATATTTATGATCTGATTTTGATCAAACTTGGCATATATGCATGTATCATCAGGAATGTGGACAATTTTGATAATGAGTGAGATCCAGGCACATTATTAAGGTGATTTTCCATCTGATTAGCAGAGTTTATTGCCACTCTGGAAGCCATAATTGGAATATGGGCTTATATCATCTAGATCATGGACAATTTCAAAAGTGAACGGGATCCACACATATTTATGAGGTCATCTTTCATATGATTGGCTGAGCTTGTTGCCACTCTTAAAGTCAAGTTTTTATATTATCTGTTTTTGATCAAACTTTAAATATAGGGTTATATGATCAAGATCTGACATGAGTTCTATAATGCATTAGATCAACATATATTAATGAGGTCATCTTGCATGTGATTGGCTAAGATTGTTACCACTCTAGAGACTGTATTTCTGATCCAGTTTTCGTCCAACTTGGTAAACATACGCAAGTCATTAAGATCTTTGATGAGTACAATTATGAGCAAGATCCATACATATTAATGAGGTGATTTTGCATCTAATTTGTTGAGCTTGTTGACCTTTTAGCGACTGTTTCTGATAATATAATGATAAAAGTTGGTAAATAGGCTTATATCATCAAGATATATAATGTGTTTTATTATGAGGAAGATCTATGCATATAATGAGGTGACCTTGCATATTTTTAATTTGGCTTCTTACCACTTGAGAGACTGTATTTCGGACCCGATTTTAATCAGACTTGGTAAATAGGCTAATATCATCAAGATATGGCATGATTTTTATTATGAGTGAGACCTATGCATATTTATTTGATCTTGTGTCTGATATGGAGATTTTTTTATGCCACTCCTGAGACTGCACTTTTAATAGGATTTTGATCAAACTGGTTAAATAGGCTTATGTAATCTTGATCTTGGTTGAGTATGAGTATGGGTAAAATTTATGCATGTTAATGATGTCACCTTGCATCTGATATGCTCAGCTTGTTAACAATCTAGCAGCTATATTTCTGATCAGATTTTGATCAAACTTCTTAAATAGTCTTATATTATCAAGATGTTGGAAGAGTTTGATTATGAGCAAGATCTACACATATTAATGAGGTAATGTTGTATTTGATTTACTGATTTTGTTACCACTCTAGAGACTGAATTCCAGTCAGAGAAATACTTGATCCACCTTAAGCTTATATTATCATTGTTGTAGACAGGTTCTGTAATAAGTTAGATCTGTGCATATTAATGAGATACCTTGCATCTAATTGGCAGAGCTTGTTATGTCACTAAATCTAGAGGCTATATTTCTCATCCAATTTCTATAAAAGTTGGTAGATGGGTTTATAGAATCAAGATCTTGGATGACTTTGATTATGAGCAAGAGACTGTGCATATCAATTATGCTTTTATCTTTGGAAATAATTTTTATAAAGATATAGTCAAATAGGTAAAATTAACATGATGTAAAGTTTTGGAGATAGTTTACATGGGATGTGTTCCTACAATAGTAAATAAGCCTGCTTAGTGAAATGGTCAACTGTAAAATTATGAAAGCAGGGTGAGTGATATCAGACCCACTTGGGCCTCTTGGTCATTTCAAATTAGTTATTTTATTAGTCTTATTGACTAAGATGTAAATTTGATTAATACATCACTGTTTTATGTCACCAATCAGTATGATGTGTCATCCCACCTGTTGTGACATTTATGCTCGATTCAGCTCATATTATATTAATCACTATCTTGTGTCATCCCACCTGTTGTGACCTTTACGCTTGAGTCGGCTCATATTATATTAATCAATATCTTGTGTCATCCCACCTGTTGTGACCTTTATGCTTGAGTTAGCTCATATTATATTAATCAATATCTTGTGTCATCCCACCTGTTTTGACCTTTATGCTTGAGTCAGCTCATATTAATCAGTATCTTTTGTCATCCCACCTGTTGTGACCTTTACACTTGAGTCGGCTCATATTATATTAATCATTGTCATGTTTTTATGTAACTTTATGATATTACATCAATTCTTTTGGTTTGAATGATGTATTAAATGGAAGAACAGTGATTTTTATCTTGTACTTAATAAAATCTTATATTAGTGGTACTTTATTTTTGGAAATCTAAAAATCATGGAGTTATTTCACTGTTTTGCTCGCCAGGGCATACAATGCAAAGAAGTAATTCTACTTATATTTTTAATCAAATTAACTGAGGACAGACCCCTCATGTCACATCTTTTTCCTTTTCCAGTTCAAGACATAGTGTTCCAGTTACAGAAGTTTGTATCTGCAATGGCCAGGTATCACAAAGACTGTCATGTAGTGATGAAGGAAGCTGTTGTCTTCCCTATTGAGGTAGATTTGTCTCGAGGCACATTTACCTATGACACAGCTAACCAGTTTAATGATGGGGAAGAGGAACAGGAGGAACAAGGGGAAGAGGTTATGGAACCAGACATTGGAGATCTCATTAGCACAGAATAGCTTCTACTTTTAGTATTTAATGTATTTTGTGAACTTAGTTGTATGTTCATTGAATTATTTACTGCAAAATCTTCTACTTATGAGGAGCAGTGAAAGCATGTAAAAGTCTTGAAGTGAAGACCCTCAAATATGTTGTGCACTTCAAAATGGGCTTTTGGAAAGGATAATGTCTGTATCTCAAGTTTTCAAGTTTGTCATGTTCATAATACTATAAATCAAAAAAACTTGTATTATGTCCAGCTATATAAATACAAATTCTCAATAATTTTTAGCCCTATTGGTCATAGACCAGAAGAGCTTATGAGATGGCCTGTTGTCCATCATTCATCCATCCATCGTCCATCCATATGTCAGCACAAGTTTGTTATTGCTACTCCTCTTAAACCACTTGGAGTATTGCCATGAAACTTTACACACACATTCATCCCAAGATCTAATTGGTTCTAAATGAAAATCGTGCCTCTCAGACATCCATCTTGAAAATCTTGTTATCACTACTCCTCCTGAATAGAAAGCCATATTGATTTGGGATTTTCACCAGAAGACTTGTGATGGTCCTAAATAAAAATGGTACTGATCTAACCTCCAAATTATGACCACCATTGTTGCCATCTTGAAAATCATGCTATTGCTACTGTTCCTGGATGGATGGTCATATCAACATGGGGTTTTCACCAAAATTCTTATTGTGATATCTAGTTGGTCTTAAATGAAAAAATGATACCGATCTGACATCCAGTATGGCCATCATGCATGCAGCTATCTTGAAAATCTTTTTATTGCTACTCCTCCTCAATGGATGGTCATATCGACATGGGGTTTTCATCAAAAGACTTTTTATGATATCTAGTTAGTCCTGAATGAAATGGTGCTGCTCTTACATCCAATATGGTCAGAATGGTGGTCATCTTGAAAGTCTTGTTATCACCCAAGAATGTTAGAGATGGTTTCAATATGTAATAATTAAACAGAAGAAATGGTCTTATCTTGGATTACTAGAAATTCATTTTGGCCAGTGGATTTTCAGTCCAATCAAGGGACATTTTTTTTCTGTTTCCTCCAAAGGAAACAGGAAATGTTATGGTACTTGTATGATTGGTGACAACAAATTTTCCATTGTTTACATTCTCTACTGGCCTTATAAGTGAGCTTATGGCATTTCCTTGCATTCATTGTCTGACATACTGCGTGAATCATGCACCATCAGATTTTGTGTTAAGAATTGCTTGTCACTACCCTAGAGGCTAGATTTTACGAACAGAGAATCTGATGAAAATTGATGTGTAAACTTATAACATCAGTATTTTATTACATGAATTTTATTATGATTAAGACCTGTGCATATTTATGACTTGATCTGGCATCTGATTGGCTGTAAGAGCTTTATACCATTGTAGAGACTGCATTTTATAGCAGAATTGATGTAACTTCATGTCACTTGTATGATCACAATTTTATTCCAATTTGATAATGAGCAACATCTTCACATATTGATGATGTAATCAGTTATTAGATCAGCCTAGAGTCTGTATTGCAGATCATATTTTGATGAAAATTGGTATGTAAACTTTTATAAACAAAGTTTTATTGATGTTTAAAATTGAGCAACATGTTAGCTTATTAATAGTGGTGAAATGATTCATTGATGCAAAAGGTGGAGAATCGATACAAAATGATACTTACCTTATAAAAGTTACTTTCAGTCCGCAATAACCATGAATAATTATTAGTCATTTGCCTCTTGATTCTTTAAACATGTAATGATATGTAACGTATTGTAGGCTGTGTATTGCGATATGTATTGATAAGTGGCACAGGCATATCATTTCACCCATACATATTAATGAAGTGATTTGGGATAAAATTCACTGATTTGAATGCCACTGTAAAGGCTGTATGACTGGAAAATAGTTTGATGGAATTTGTTTTTAAGTGTTCATCCAGAGACTATCTCACAGGTTCAGTAAAAAAAATCAATGAAATGATTTACTCATAGATCTTATTTTTCTCTATAAAAGCTTTAGTCCTAATTAGATATTCTAAATTAAAACATGGCGAATCAGTTTACATGGAAAATATTAGTCTTATAAATCAGCCTGTACTATACTGATACTAATGATACATCTGGCTGTACTGATACTGATGATACATCTGGCTGTTCCATCAGATCCAGCAACCAATCAGATGTGATTTCCGCTCATTCGAAAGTTTCAGTTGCTTTTGTCACGTGCACTTAGGAAGCAAGCATCTATATATAACAAGTAAAAATATTTCAAATTACCCATTATAGTGGATTTATCATTCAGTTCATTTAACATGTGATTAGACAAAAGCAAAAAAAAAATTGCATATAATATTTGTTGAGTTGAGTCACATGACCAAAGCAACCAAAACTTTCAAATGAGTGAATGAGCAGAAGTTGCATCTGATTGGTTGCTGAATCTGATGGAACAGCCGAAATGTAGCTATGAAATTCAAAATGGTGACAGGAGGTAGGGTTGTGTTATTCCATGTGGACATTTAAGTTGTCAAACATATGATCTGATCCAGAAATATTCTGTACATATTACTGAAAGGACACTTCAACTGACTGTAACTCAAGAGCCATGAGAAATACCAGTAAGTGTCTACAATGTACACTGATGTATTGTGGACAAATTTTTGTCTGCTCAATTGCACGATTTAATAAATAGGTGAGATCAGATCCAAACTGTCCATCAGTATCAGTACAGGTTTTGGGGCTGATTTATCGGACTAGGAAAATATTGCTTGTCAAAGAAAAGGTATATGTGGAGCTGTCAGCTTTGAAAACTAAAAGAATATGCTTTTGATTAGTTTCATGAGTAATATCAGGTCCTTTTGGCCTCTCATACTATTCTATATGGAGTGCTGTGATCAGGTATTGTGAACTATTCATTTGTTATTGTTTTGTTTTTCTTTCCATCAGTAAACTTGGCTCGATATGAACATGTACATAAGTCAGTGTTTTTGAACTATTTTTTTGTGTGTGTACTAGTTGTTTACCTAGTTGTGTACTAGGTGTTTACCTAGTTGTGTACTAGTTGTTTACCTGGTTATGTACTATGTGTTTACTTGCTGTTTACCCAAGCCTTATACTTGTGCAATTTTAATATCATAACAATTATGATACAAGAAAACTTGTTAATATGCTGTCCATAAATAATTATTGGATTGAATCCTACATTCCAGAATTAGAACACCATTCCTATAGTTATTATTAATTAGTATTCATATTGTTATTTACAGGGGGGGGGTTGTTTTGTTTTTTGTATCTGTGTTAAATTAAAAATCCAATGGTGTCTTAATTCCTTTTATTTTAAGTTAATTTTCTTCTACTAAAAATTTATAATTGCTGTGGAGGCCTGACACAACACATGTTTTCACATCATGAAAACATTTTAGGTTTAGAGCATAAGGATAGTATATTAATGTAAATCACTCATGTTTTGCAGTGACTTATTTTTGGTATGGTACATCTTTTCATTTTTTGCAAATATTGTGAATTCATTTATTTTCATGTATTTATTATCATGGTTTTGCAAAATGATATTTTAGTTGGTTTTATTGGAGGATTACAAATATTGGGCCTGTTGTTTTGATGGTAGTATTAATCTTCATTGAAACTTAAAATGTTTGGTTTGTAACAACCACACAATCCATGAAAATTCATGGATCTTTGAAAAAATAGTGAATTCACTGGGATCAATGGGCACTGAACTGCATTTGCCTCTAAAAAATCTCTTGCATTCATAGTACAATTTTGTTTAAAAATTTGCCTTTGAGACTATCTGAAATTAATGTGAAGATAAATATCTATCCAATAAATATTCCTATATTTTTTAACAAGATTTAAATCTCATGTGAAATTGAAGTGATATTTACACCATACATAAATTTCTGCATAGCACATAATTCAAATATGTTATTTTATGCTGTTTATCATTGCATTTATAATAAATGTGTATGGATGGTAGTTAATACTTAATACACATGCACATTATTTAGAAAGTCATTATTATCCATCATAGACTTTATTACTAAACCCCCAGGAGACTAAGGTTTCACAGTCAGTTACCCACAAGTCATGACATCAGGATTGTGTTCCATAACTATAGCATTACGGGATGCATGGCTTACAATAGTACTGTATGGGCTGTTCATTTATGGTATTAGGCAACAAGAGCTAACAGTAGTGACGGCTAGCTTGCTGCAAGCAACACACGATGCAAATTTTGTTTGATTCACACAAGAGCTTGCTAGAGAGAGCTTAGATATGTAATGAATGTACTTAGAGGTTTTTTTTCCTGATGTGTATTCAGGACTCTGTACTATGTGATATTGACTTAATATTATTTTTGTGGCAAGTAATATTTGTTGTTGATCAATGAAAAATATGTTTTAAATATCAGCATTATTCTGTGCTATGCCAACTCAATTCAAATATTCATCCACCATATAGAAAATGCCTTGAACAAAGACAGACTGTTCAATAGAGCCTAACTGCCTTCTGTGCTAACAGTTCATAATGCTATCATTACTGAACACACCAATATGTTCATAACACTATAATTCCTGAACACACCAATATGTTCATAACACTGACATTACTGAACACACCAATATGTTCATAACACTATCATTACTGAACACACCAATATGTTCATAACACTATCATTACTGAATGTTCATAATACTATCATTACTGAACACACCAATATGTTCATAACACTATCATTACTGAACACACCAATATGTAGACATGTATCATGATCAGTTATGTTATCGGGTGATTTAACCTCCATATTGCTCTCTTTCATTTGGAAAATTCTTGATTTCTATGGTTTTAGTTTGATTCTGTTGTCTGTTTCTAATAAATCCTTCATGTCAGTCTCATGAGAACTGTTCTTTTTATACACCTGCCATAAGGTGAAGTGTGTTCTGTTAGGATGTTGTACATCCATTCATCTGTTACCAATTTCATTTCTACACATTAACTCAAGTTGATCATCAACAGTGGATGGCTTGCACTAGGGGTACGGAAGAACACTATCAATTTCAGGGTCAAAAGGTTAAAAGTTAAGGTCAGTGTGACTGAAAGAAGAAAAATAGTTGCAGCAAAATAACTGAAGTTCTTCACTATCTATAGTTGCCAAACATTGTAGATGACTTGCACTTGGGTTATGGAAGAAGCCTATTGATTTGGGGGTCAAAAGGTCAAATGCCCAGGTCACTGTGACTCAGAGAAGAAAAATGCAGAATAACATTAGTTCTATATGACAGACCTGGACCAAACTTTGTGAATGGCTTGTATTTGGAGTAAGGAAGAAGCCTGTTGATTTTGGGGTCAAAACATCAAAAGTCAAGGCTATTGTGACTAAAAGAAGAAATATGGTATCTGCACACATATTTCAGTTATCGACCATGTACCTTCACCAAAGTTTGTGGATGACATGTGTTGGGTAAGAAAGAAACCTACTGATTTTATGGTCAAAAGGTCAAAGGTCAACAGTACTATGACTGAAAGAAGAAAAATTGTTTTTTTTGCATAACTTTAATAACTTTAGTGCTAGACCATTTACCTTGACCAAAGTTTATGGAGTGCTTGCACTTAATGTATGGAAGAGGCCTTTTTATTTTAGGATAAAAAAGTCAAGGGTCAAGGTCATTGTGACTCAAAGAAAACTGGGTTTTCCAGATTAACTTTTGTTCTAGAGTAAGTTCCTTGACCAGATTTTGT
Organism: Margaritifera margaritifera; assembly: GCA_029931535.1. Classification (NCBI taxonomy): domain Eukaryota; kingdom Metazoa; phylum Mollusca; class Bivalvia; order Unionida; family Margaritiferidae; genus Margaritifera; species Margaritifera margaritifera. Next base: position 740,646 of record JAQPZY010001121.1, read on the forward strand.
GGACAACTTGCGCCGATTTTGTGGACAACTTCCATTGTCCATCCCTCATCTGTCCACGTTTTTTAGCACAAGTTTGTTATTGCTACTCTTAATTGGCTGTTGAGAGGATTGCTATGAGACTTTACAAACACATTCATTAAAAGGTGTTGGTCCTAAATGAAAATGTGTGGATCTGACGTCCAATACAGCTGCCATGGCATACATCTTGTAAATCTTGTTATTTCCACTCCTAAATGAATGGTTGTATTACATGGGGTTTTCACTAAAAAACTTCTTATGATATCTGCTTGTTTCTAAAAGAAAATGGTGCCTGTCGGACATGCCCTCAGACGTTCAATTTGGCCACTATGATGGTCAACTTGAAAATCTTATAACTACTCATTCTGAATGTATTGTCATATCAAAATGAGGTTTTCACTCGAAGACTTCATATGATGTCTAGTTTTACCTAAATGAAAATGGTGCCAATCTGACATCCAATATGGCCCCATGGCAGCCATCTTGAAAATTGTGTTAGTGCTACATATCCTGAGTGGATGGTCATATTGACATGGGGTTTCACTAACAGAGTTCTTACAATATCTAGTTGATCCTAAATGAAAGTGGTGAGAATTATTAAGTCATCCATTATGACCGCCATAGTGGCTATCTTTTGAAAATCTTATCACTACTCCTCGTAGATGGTTGGACAGCAAAACCTGTCTTGAGAGACCACCACTTCTGCCAACAAAAAGTGGTCTCTCAAGGTAGGTGGTCTCTCACAACAGGTTTGTGCAAGATGACCAGTTTTTCAAGATTGAAATTCAACAGGGCATAAGAAGGAAAAATACCCACAAATACTGTACATGCATTTTATTCTTTTTTCACAGTTCTTGTAAAAATATTGCATTCATTTCATCTCAGAATAACCTTATACATGTATAGCAATAAAGATGTACATCTGTCATAAAACATTCACATTTATATTTGAAGATCAGGTGTACATTTATTAGCAAATGAATTGCAAAATTAACTAAGGTAGCATTTATTTATCCTGGCCATAAGTTAACATCCCATGTCCATAAATTTAACATTTAAATGTAGCATAGGAATTGCAGGTAGTTATGATGACACTTATTCTGTGTATGAATTGCACTGTAGCGCTTTTGATCAAGCTTTGGGTAAATATGGAATACATATGTACCAATGAATGAGATTTAAAAAAAAAAATTAATTAACACATCTAGAAACAAAATAAATTTATTGAGAGAAAAAAGCCAAGGGCTTAATTCACTGATGACATAAAGAGATTAACTCGATAAAGAAAGGGTGTAACTAGCTGCACTACGGTCAACAGATGACAGCTTTGTGTGTGGGTATAATAACTGTAATATAAAAAAGCAACAAAGAACATGAACATTTTACAATGAAAATTGAATCCAGAAAATGGTAATCACTTATTAAAAACAGCAACAAAGACCTCATTCACCCCAGGCATTATGGATTGACTCCAAAGACAAACGGTGTGCTTGACCGCTACATTGAAGCCCTTTAAGAAGGCTTTTCATTATGACATTGTCAGTGTTGTGCAATTTTTGCCCAAGATGAAGAAACAATACGAACCATTGAATAGACTTTATACATCCTTGACTGCTCCCTTTGAAGAAGGAATGGTTAATCATAATAGGGATTTACATGACTTCGGCACTACAATGGTGGTTAGTGACATATAATTTAGACTGGTTTATAGTCTGAAGCATATGATGCTACCTGCATGACCTGTAAATTTTAGAAAACTGGTAACTAGACTAGACAATATATGTTGTGTTTAAAACAAACCTTCCAAAGGATTAAATAAAGGTATCTGGTGTTTATCTCTGTTCTTGCAATGCAGTCGTTTATAGCAGTGTTGTTGGGAACAATCTGCACTTGGCCTGCAGACCCTCCTAAGCGGTTGTGGTTACAAAGGATTAAATCAAGATCAGTGGTGTTTATCTCTGTTTTTCCAATGTGGTCATTCATAGCAGTGTCAAAACTCTTGTTTTGCCTAAATATTCTCGTCGCTGGTAGTGTTCTGCAGGTGGTTGCTCATAACAGTGGATTTATATAGTAACATTGATCTGTGCATGACAGTTGTGGTCATAAATTATAGGTGGTTGCTCAAGACAGGTTTGACTGTATCTATATGGAGCTTTCACTAAAAGACTTATGATGTCTACTTGGTACTGAAAGTAAATGGTGACAATTTGACATCCATCACGGTGGTCACATCTTGTCGCTACTTTTAAACAGATGGCCATAGGTACATTGGATTTCACCAAAAGACTTCTTATCATGTCCTAAATGAAAATGATGTCAATCTGACTTAATGGATGGCCATAGCAACATCGGGTTTTTAACTACAAGACTTCTTATGATTTCTTGTTGGTCCTAAATGATAAAGGTGCTGATCTGACAGCTAATATGACCACTATGTTGGCCAACTTAGAAATCTTGCTATAGCTCTTTCTCCTGAATGGATAGTCTTAGTGACATAGAGTTTACACTAAAAAAAACATTCTTTGATCTAGTTGGTCCTAAATGAAAATCATAGTGATTAGACTTCCAGTTTGATGGCCATGGTGGTCAATTTGAAAATCTTGTCATAGCTACATCTCCTGAATGGCTAATCATAGCGACATGAGATTTTCACTAAAAGTCTTCTTATGATATGTAGTTGATCCAAAATGAAAATGGTGCCAATCAGACATCCAGTATGGCTGCCATGATGGTCATCTTGAAAATCTTGTTGGAGCTTCTGAGGGTGATGAACATATGGTCATTAGGCATGAGGTTTTCACTAAAAACACTATCTAGTTGGTCCTAAATAAAAAATATGCTGATCAGATCACCAAATGATGGCCAAGGTGGCCATCTTGAAAATTTTATTACTAGTCCTCTTTAAGTGATGGTCATATTGATATGTGGTTTTGACTAGAACACTTCTCATCATAAATGAAAATGAGACCAATGTGATCGCCAAATATTTTGACATTTTGCAACAGCTACTTCTCCAGATCCATTGGCCTTGCTGGGATTTTTATTTTTTTAAACTACTTCTTTCTTGCAATATATAGTTGTTCCTGTATTAAAATTGTGCTGATATAACCTCCAAAATGGCTGACTTGATGACCATCATGAAAATGTTTATATGGCTACTTCTCCTCAATGGATATGGACATGAGATTTTCACTAAAATACTATAGCAATATGTTGCTAGTTCTGAATAAAAATGGTGCTAATCTGACCTCCAACATGGCACCATTGTAGCCATCTCAAAAATCTTGCTATCACTACTACTCTACTCTTGCATGAATGGTGGCATGGAGTTTTCACTAAAACACTTGCTATCAGTACTACTCTACTCTTGCATGAATGGTGGAATGGAGTTTTCACACTCTACTCTTGCATGAATGGTGGCATGGAGTTTTCACTAAAGCACTTGAAATATTTGATTGGTTCTGAACAAAATGGTGTAAATTTGACCACCAACATATCTGTACTTATGTGAATGAGTTTTGGAAACGAGATCTAATTGATCTTGGAGTCAAGTCAAAGGTCATTGATTGCATTTTTCTACTTCACTGAGCTTATGAACACAGTGACTTATACATATACAAGTGAATTTTCATTCCAATGAACATATTGATAGCACTCTGACATTGATTTTAAGGTCAAAGGTCTTCACTTGGGTTTTTAGCTGTATTGGCATGTAAGCATAACACAAACAAATATGATTTTTGTCATTGAACCCAATTTGTGGATTTATCTGAATAATACTGAATGATATCACTTTGATAACTATTTTTTTTCCAAAAGATATTGCTGTAGGTTTAAGCAAACTTAGCATGTGGTTATATCATGATATTGTCTAATACAAGTTCAGCGATTCTCTATCTCTGATATCAGGTTCAAGGTCAGAGGTTATGGCAAAACAAATTGTACTGCATTTACAGGTATTTTGTGAACATGTTACTCAAACATAAGAAAATAGTTTTGTTACCAAATTTGGTGTGTTGGAGTTTCTCAAGAACATCAGAGATGGTTTCAATACTTAGCAATTCACAAGAAGAAAAGTACTCAGATTCCTGGAAATTCTTTTCTGACAGTAGCACATCAGTCCCTTTGAGGGACTCTTGTTTGTATATGAAAAGATATTCTTAGGCAATATTCACACACCTTTCATAATGCAGTAGACTTGATTAGGTCTCTATCTTGGACAGTTTTGCTTAGCAGTAAGATATTATTCATGCTGTTGTTTATATTATGTTCTGCTGGCAGTATCATACCTGTTATATTCAGTTGTATTTTTTGTTACTTCTTTGTCTTTGTTTACTTTGTCCACAAAAGATGTATTCCTGTCACACCATGTTTATCTGTTGATTATAAACATTTTGTTGAAGTTCTGTACACTGTAGTTTCAACACCCAACTGATTAATAAAATGTATAGAGGCCACACATTGATCTGCAGAGCCTTAGAGTAATTGCTCTTTCAGTTTTTTCTGTCTGTTCACACTTCTTGTAACCAGCATAGCTCTGCAACCCTTACACATAATTGAATGCTATTTAGTTGGTTAATTCCCTATTACATGTAGATGTGCTTTTCCAATTTTTTGTCTTTTCAGGTACAATTTTAATGGAGTTATTGCCCTTTTTCAGTCATTTTTAAATCTCCACAAGAGCAGATCCTTGTAACCAGTATAGCTTAGTAACCATTCAACATATTTTGATGCATTATAGTGTGTATATTGCCTCATAGACATAGATGTGACCTTGATAGGTTTTGTATCATGTTGCATTACCTCATTTTTAGGAGTTACAGCCCCTGATTATCCATCAAGCTGACTTTGGTTTCTGCAACATAACTTTACCAAGGATTGATGGATTTCATCCAGAATTGGCAGTCAATTTTATCTTGATGAGATTTTGAATGAATGTACTTTTCAGCATTGTACATTATAATTTAGAAGAGTTTTGACCACTAATTGCCATGCCCATTCTCCGAACTATGATTTCATCAGCATTACTTTATCATAGATTGTTTGATTTCAATCAGAGTTGGCATACAGCTTTATATTGATGCGACCTTGAGTGAGTTTGATTTCTAGCATTTCATGTTATTATTTAAAGGAGCTTTTCCTCTGTGTGCTCATCCTCCTTACTTTGGTTTTTGCAACATTACCAAAAGTCATTGGAATCAATCAGGTTTATCTTGTATGTTTCTGTTGATGAGACATTGAATAAGTTCAATTTCCAGCATTTAGCATAATCATTTAGAAGACTTATGCCCCATGAATGTCCATCTTCTCCAGACTTTGGTTTCCCAACACAAGTTCTTTTGCTTAAGGTCTGGCCAAGCAAATTGTAGTGAGTGGGGCCCTTGGCAATGCACCCATCACTCAATAGAATACTCATGTCACCCATCAAAAGAAATGCAAAATGTAATAAACAAGTAAGAATTTTAAATATTTTTATATTCTTATGTAAGATGTATAGTTCATAATAACCACTTACAAACTTTGTCAGGTTGGTCTTTTGTAAAAAGAAAATAATTTCAATTCCAGTATGTAGAGGATGCAGTGCATCTTATATAACTATCAGGATCACTGTCTTTTGCATTTATATCTTTCCCATATTTGTATCAAGTGTGAATTACTCATGCCCATATTTGTATCAAGTGTGAATTACTCATGCCCATATTTGTATCAAGTGTGAATTACTCATGCGTTGAAGTTGAATCATCAAATTATTACAATCAAATCTAGTCTAGCTACCACAATCTGAATAGAGCAATCACTCAGCAATAACAACCACCCTTTTTTGGTCCACTATAATGTTTGTGTATAATGTACCCATATATAGCAGCCACCTGCAACCACTATATTTGAGTCCTAAGGACACTGATTTACCATGTATAATTGATCAGCAAGTCATTTAGGGGTGTTCCTCTGGTCTTTTCGTTTATAGAAGATACTGTATAGCGGGTACTGTTTGCATGCATCAAATCTTATAATTTTATTCAACAGCAAGGATTTTAATTTTGGTTAGTTATACTTTGGAAATCATGAATATAGACATGCTATAATATTAACGGTGCTAAATTTTGACGGAATTTTTGCGATCTCATTCTGAGACCGCTAAATTGATATAATTTCTCCACTGCTTAGAATCCTGCTATACATTATCACCTTTAGTTATACCAGTCTATCATTCCTGCTATACACTATCACCTTTAGTTATATCAATCTATCATTCCTACTATACACTATCACCTTTAGTTATAGCAATCTATCATTCCTACTATACACTATCACCTTTAGTTATAACAATCTATCATTCCTACTATACATTATCACCTTTAGTTATAGCAATCTATCATTCCTACTATACACTATCATCTTTAGTTATAGCAATCTATCATTCCTACTATACACTATCATCTTTAGTTATAGCAATCTTCTACTATCAAGTATCACCGTTAGTTATAGCAAGCTATAATTCCTGCTATACAGTATTACGTTAAGTTATAGCAATCTATCATTCCTGTTATACAGTATCACCTTTAGTTATAGCAGTCTATCATTCCTGTTATACAGTATCACCTTTAGTTATAGCAGTCTATCATTCCTGTTATACAGTATCACCTTTAGTTATAGCAGTCTGTCATTCCTGTTACACAGTATCACCTTTAGTTATAGTAGTCTATCATTCCTGTTATACAGTATCACCTTTAATTATAGCAGTCTGTCATTCCTGTTATACAGTATCACCTTTAGTTATAGCAGTCTGTCATTCCTGTTGTATAGTATCACCTTTAGTTATAGCAGTCAGTCATTCCTGTTGTATAGTATCACCTTTAGGTATAGTAGTCTATCATTCCTACTATACAGCATCACCTTTAGTTATAGCAATCTGTCATTCCTGTTATACAGTATCACCTTTAATTATAGCAATCTATCTTATAGCAATATATTGATCCTTTATTGTGGTTTTCATTCTACCAATAGATATGACAGCATATCTGTACATAAAAAGACCACCTGTCTATAAAGACCACATAGAAATTGTCCTTTATTATTGTTATGCACAGGTCTTACCATATATATTCATCTGTAGATTACAAGCAACTGGCCTTCATAGACTTGTTTAGATTTAGAGAGATATTGCAGTACTGCTTTTTACAAAACATGACAGATATGAACACCTTTTTTATATTTCATTTCTATATTACTTATAAACAGAAAGTTTTGTATTCATTCTTTATTAACATAGAGTTATGTCCCCATGTTAAGCCCCTGTCATATCTATTGAGGGGACATGGTGTTAACACTGACTGTCACATCATGTCATGTCCTTTGTGAGCTTGTTTCCACTCAATAACTTTTTAATGACTTTACGGATTGAAATAATATTGAGTATAAGGCTTGTTGTTAAGAACACCTAGGTCAAGTTTGATTTAATCATTTTCCAACAAAATTTAATGGGGTTATGGCCCTTGTTTGACATTTAACTTTACCCTTCAATTGCATCATATTGGCAGGGGCATCTGTGTTGGATGAAGACATTTCTAGTTCCCAGATGAAACCTAAGAATTGTGAACCCATTATCCAGAAACCTTCATCTGCTATATATTGATGCACTGGAATTTCTTTATTCATGTTCATTATATTTCATATGTTATGCAATTTTTCATACACAGAAAAAAAATTATTATTTTATTTTAAAGTACCAAAAAATGAGGTGTAAAAAAATATTCATTTTTGGGTAGTGATCATGTATGAAGAAATGAAGGATATGACACTGAAGAGGACTCTTAAACATCTACATCATCGTCAGTATTAAATTCATGTGCATTGGACATAATTGCACTGAAAGTGTCATGCAGTACTACAATGGATAATTATGATACTATTCGATCATCACACTTTTATTCAGACACCTCATGATCCAAAGATTCAAATATATTAGGCCAGATGACCTGACAAGATATACATGTGTGTGTGTGTGTATATATATGTGTGTGTATATATATATATATATATATATATATATATATATATATATATATATATATATATATATATATATTAGCCCTTTTTCATGCTTTTATGCTTGATATATCTTACATTTAAATGTTGCTGTTTAGCTGAAACTTTTGTCAAAGAGAAAACAGTAATAAAATAGTAAATGTAAATTTTTATAAAATTACATACCATACTCCTTCATTTTCAAAGATATATATTTTGGATTTAAATATTCACAATATTTATATCTATATGTTCTCCATTCAGTTTAAATCCCAAAAAGATTCATATATGCTTTAGAATTAGACACCTTTACATTTAAACATGCAAAGTTGCTTTCTCAGCAAGTGAAACGACGTCTGCATTTTGATAAAGAAGAATGAGTTCTATAAATAAGTGCATGTACAATTCCTTTATAGCTTTCATTCCACAGCATTGAACCTCTCATTTCTATTCATGCCAAGCTGTAGCTGTTACATGTACTTTGTTTTGGGCAAGTACAAAGGTGTCACTGGTCTTTTATAAAACTTACAAGAGTATAACCTTGCATACACTGTACCATAAACATTAACATAGATCATTAAAAGTAGAGTGAAAATATATACCAAGAGCACAATTCCAAAAGAATAATAAAAGATAAATAGACTGATTACTAAACAGTGGTAATTGCCTGAAGAGTTAGACATGGAAAAAAATGTGGGATAGAATGGGGAGTCTCTATAGAAAAATGGTTTCATTTGATATCGCAGATGTGAACTGATGTCACAATTAATTCACACAAGCTTTACATGAAAATCACCAGTCAAACAGAACATGACTGAGAAGTAGTCTAGTTTGTTAGGCCCTGATTGTGTTTACTTACAAGGGGCTTTGATTTCTATAATGCAGAGCTCATGTGTAGAGAATTATCGCATGTAATTTCTAATGTTGAGACCGTATCTATCAAGTTAGTGTGAAAAAAGACACAGTTTGACTTGCTTATGATAATGGAGACCGTTTCATAATGCTTTGCATAAGGAAATGATCAATTAAATATATGCATTACTGTAAATATTTCTCAACACTTCATCCAATATTGGCTCTATATTAACTACTCTAATATGTATTATTAATTGGAAAGATTGATAGCTGATGATTTACATTTTTAAAAAGGCCAAACTTCTTGTATAATTTCAGTTTAATATACATTCTATTGAAAATAGTTTGTAGCTTTTTTATACACTGGTTTTTGAGAGAAATTCTCAAAATAAAAAAATGCCAGGCAATAAATATTGGCTGTTACAGTAAAACATACTTTGGAGCCATGGAAGGCACTTTAAAGTGGAGTAGTCACCCATAGATGCAATTTAGAATTTTGTATCGTTTTCATATAAACTTTTTGAAAAATCTGAGTATCCTCGCATATATTTTGAAAAAAACTACCTTCCCTGGGTACCATGTATGTTTAAATGAAACAGCCCTAAATAAAGTATAGAGCACATTTTCAATAAATATTATCTTTATTTTCAATGTTTTTGTACAATATTTGCTATATACTTAAATTCTCAACAGCATTGATCTTCTGATTTTAAACTTCATTTTGTACGAAAAATAATTATGATTGTAATGGATCGACTGTGTATGAAAAATTAAAGTGTATAAAAAAATTACATAAGTTATGGTACTATATTTCTATCCCCATTTATTCAACATAGGAGGCAAGTGCATGTATTCATATTTTCAAGCATCACAGTGTCATAAATAAAGATAGTTGTAATAAATGCTCTTATTTTGTTTGCGATTCCACATTATATTGCTATTTCTGAGATCTTTGTAAACAATATCTAGGATAAACATAAAGACATGGCCTGAATTTCACTAACAGAACTGAAGTCTTGACTTAAATTTAAGTTTAGAATCCAGCGATCTGATTGGCTGAAATTTATGTCTGACTTCATATAGACCAATTAAATGTCTTAATTATAGATTTAAGACTCGTGCTGATGAAATTGAGGCCAGGTTATTATAGAATACTGTAAATTTAATTACTTTTCCCACTGCAAAGAACATAGTACTGCAGTATCATTTATTTTTATGGGTCTCAATTCATGGTTTTGCCAATGAAAGTCAGCAGTTTAATATTTTTTAGGTATTTAATTTCATGGATTAACCTCTACAAATACCCAAAATGAAGAATACAAAAGAACAAAACTATGCCAACAAAAAAACAGTGGTCGCTTCAATGCTTAAAATAATACTACCACCTGCATGAGCACAAATCAAATACCTGTCAAGATCAATCACTTAAACTCAACATCAAAGGAGCCGACACAGCCAACAAACTAAGCTAATCTGTTATTGAAGTACATGTGTATGATCTCTTCCTTAAAACACTGTCCATAAAGTTGCACCATCAGTACTTTCTGATGACCGTGGCGTTAACACAGTGACTTAAGAGTAGTAACATTCAAATTAGATCCCTGTAGGTTTGGATAATATCTTCATTTCACATGCGAACTAAACACATGACTAGCTGCCCCTTTGCTCAATGCATTTAGCAAGTATTGTCAACATTTGATGTGTTAAAAGCCATCAAAGTGTGAAGATGCTAACTAAATTGAAAGAAAATAAAATCATTTCTTTGTTTGAGTCTGCCTCATGTACATATCAACTTTAACCACTAGACATTACAATAAATAAAGACTACAAAGAAGAATTAAATCACATATCCACAACTGGTATGCTAAACAGGTCATGGAGACCATCAGGGAAAAGAAAAGGAAGACATCAGTGATCAGTGTACTCTATTAGTGGACCTTAAAAGCACATCAATCAAGCCAATTTATGTTGAATGGATAATTCCAGCTAGTGCAATAATGGATAATTCCAGCTAGTGCAATAATGGATAATTCCAGCTAGTGCAATAATGGATAATTCCAGCTAGTGCAATAATGGATAATTCCAGCTAGTGCAATAATGTGTGAAAGATCAGACCTAATTATCTGTGACTTTGAGAATGCTTTACAATTTCAGGTTTATTTATCTTCCAAACATTTGTGTGTACCATCAGACATGATTGACATGTTGATTCAGTGGTTTTGTCTGAAAATAACCGAAGTGTGAGCTTCAATACTCTGCTTTAATTAGTGTATATATGTAGTGTTTCATTAGTAATTGTGCTTCAAGCAATAGTTCTAGTGTTTTGTTGTCCTGTTGTTTATTGGGATTAAGCATGCATGGATAAAATGAGATGTGAATTCATGAGGATTTAAATTTTTTGACAACAGTTTCACTTGAATGAAGAATCAATTTGAATAAGTATTAAATCTTAATTTCATGTACTAGTATAATTTATTATTCTTTCTTTCATGTTCAGTAATACCAGCATTTGAATATACCTTATGCTTTTTCTTGTTTCTTTCTATCCTTACTTATCTCACAACTTATTGATTTATGGGAGTGATTGGAAATTACATCTACCAGATACCATATAGATACATGTGTATTGAAACAATATAAAATGCATTATAGTTCTTTTTTGAAAGGCTTAAAATAAACCAAACACATGTAAAAGCTAATATTTTATTACCAGATTTCAGAAATGGCATTGATTTATCAAATAGCTTTGTTGATCTCTAGGAATGAAACACAGTAAGAAAATTGGGTCTTTTAATTCGTACGGGGCAACAATGAAATTGACAAAAATTGGTACCCCATGAAAATTAGTGATACTTCAGAATATAGTAAATAGTTCATTGAAAGTGTTAGCCGATATCTAGTGTAATCTCATTCTAAGAGTGTAAGTCAAGGTGGTCATGTAGTTGCATTTACTCAAATTAAATATTAATTGTTGTTCTTAAATTTAATACTAGTTTAACCAGAATCTGTTCAGTCCTGATTGTTGAATGCTCTGCATCTTAACTGTCATTAAAAAACTTCCAGATGAAAATTATTGATCGCTATGGATTTTTACAGTGGTGGCCAGGCACTAAACTGGGTCAAGAAAAAATGACATCTGGTCTAATCATAACAAATAACAGGGTAGTACACATTTTTCTCAACATGCGCAGCTTTCATTGTAACATCACAGTATATGACATTCAATCAGTTTTGTACAGGATCACACCTTTAGGTTGACCTCATCCAAAATGTCCATGTACTTTAATATTGATTTTGCTGTATGTATTTCTCATGGCATGTATATAATGACCTTCCAAGGAATATGGATGCATGAGGATTGAAAATAAAGTGAATAATTGCCACTTAAAGGTATGTGATCAAATTGTAAAAAATTACACCCATTACTGAAATAGTCCGTACTGAATGCCTACATGACCTGTATGACTTGTACTCTAGTGAAAGTGACTTGCAAGCTTGTTGCCTCAAAACAACTCCTCCAATCCAAGATACCAGCCAATATGCATTCCTTATTTTTAAAGATTTTTGTGTTTTGCTGCATTTGTGTGTGTAAATTAGGTGACAACAGTCTTGAATTATAGCATTTGATGCATTAGTAGAGCCAGTAAAATTGTTTTTTTTGTGATAATAAAGCAACCTTAATGTCATCAAATCCTCAAAGACAAGACTTGTATCCATGTTCTAACATACTTTGCAAAATGTTTTTGAGAAATAGCCTAAAATGTAATTCTCTTTGGCACTACATCACTGGGAAAATCACAATGTCATCAACATTTCTAACAGTATTATGGATTTTACTGTTGGAAATTTTGATATTTGACCAATCAAAAAGCAGGTTACAATTTAAGTTGTGTTTACCAGTCGCAAAGCAGGTTCACATTTGAAGTTGTATTTACCAATCAAAAAGTGGGTTACATTTAAAGTCATGTTGGAATCCGTGGTCGCAAAATTGTGGTTCCTAATTTTTATTATTTTTTACTAATTGATAATAGCCAACCATGTGGAATAGATCTTTGAAATCCAGATTTACAAGGCCGTTTTTGTCAAGGTAGTCAGTATCTTCAAAATATAGCAGTCCATATTAATATTTTATTGGTTCTAGCTGTAACTTACTGATTTAGTTAAATGCATTGTGTTTATTTAAATAAAATATATATCTGAAATGAGTTTCTTCTGCTTATTTGCATAATTTTGTAAAGTTATTGTGCATTTTGTCACTTGTGTACTGCTCATAAATAAATTGTAAGGTGTAGCAGAAACAAAGTCACCACTGGTCTGTCATCCATTCATTTGGTAATGAAATTCTTTATATTTTCAGTCATCTTACCACATTTCTTCAGTGGGAAAGATATTATAGATTTAGATTTGCTTGCAAAAGGTTACAAATGAGTCAAAGTTTTGTATGCAGAACAAATACCATACATATATGTTGAGTCCAACTGCAAACAACATAGGCACTGATCTGCTGACAATAATTCGCTGGCATAGCAGGTTCTATGTTGTTTGTTCTACTGATTACTCCTAACAAACTGCAAAGACCCGGATCTGCTGATGCATTATGCAATGACAGATCTGGGTCTATGCAGTTTGCAGTTGGATCCGACTTATAAGAGTATATATGGTATGCGAATGTAAACATTAACTTGTTTGTATCTGCACATATATGCAAGCAGAAATTTTGACTTGAGGGACTAGTACAACTGGCAACATAAGAACCAACATCAATGCAAGCCACGGGCAACAATCTGTTATATGCTTCTTTAACACCCATGGCTGCCTGTGTGGAGATTTACTTGTTTTTCATGAGTATGCATAAAATAAAAATAGGCCATCAATAACACAATGTAACAATCTCCTACACATCAGTGAAAGTGCCTGTTTTATTGATTGATAAGTGACCCTCTTTGAAGGAGAAACTTTGATTGACTCATTCAAACACTATGAAGGGACATGTTGGGTCACAATGGCAAGAAAATTTTACTTGAGCTAGGAATGATTGGTTAAGCAGGTTTATGCATATTCATGAGAAATTAGAAAATCTCCACACAGGCAGCAATGGGTGATAAAGGAGCGTAGCGGATTGTTGCCTGTGGCTTGCGACGATAAAGAACCAACTGATCATCTTGGGGAGGGGGTTTAAAGAAAGATGTGTATTTTACTACCCCATGATTATAAATGCCCTAAATTCAGATGTATTAAGAAATAAAAACAGCTGAAACTCCCATAACCTTTAATTATGGCTGATTAGTTAAAAGAGAGAAATATTTTCTACATTTTATATCTCCTTCCTTAATTAATTTTTTGTGCCAGAGTTCATCGAACCCCTTATTAGAAAACAAAGTCAGCTATACCCCAACTACTCCACCACTAGATTACTGATTATTTATATATATATATATATATATATATATATATATATATATATATATATATATATATATATATATACATAAAGTGAATATGTCTGTGCCATTTCATATATGGCAAATTTGTTTAATTCTATGTACCTTCTCTTAGTTTATTTTTCGATTAACCTATGCAAAAGGCTTCACATTTCACACACATATCAAATCATAAATCATATTTTTAGAATTGCAATCCATGTCCTGTGAAGGGTGTTTATTGATTTTGTCAGTCTTACCAATGTGTTTTTGTATACAACTGTTGTATATAGATGTAAAGAAGCTGTTAATATCTCACCCTATACGCAATGATATAATTAACAATCACATCAAATTATTTCTGTACAAAACTACTTTGAAAGTATAATTATATATATATATATATATATATATATATATATATATATATATATATATATATATATATATATATATATATATATATATATATATATATAAATACAATGAAACCCCTCAAAACTGAACCCTCAGTATATCGGTATCCCGTGTATTTCTATGTGGAACAACTGTATTCATGTAACAGAACATGATTTTTGGAAGGAACGTATGTTGTTCAGCTAATTTTTCATTAAATATTTTTTTTTTAAAAACTAATACATTGCAGCTTTCTTAATTGTATGCACTCCTACACACACAGACACTGATGTTTTCTCAAAATTACATAGCAAAGGGCACATCTAGACCACTAGTATAATATGAGTACCAAATTTCAAGGAGATTAATTGAACAGTTTTTAGCTCTACTGGTCATAGACCAGATGAGCTTATGGGATTTTGTCTGTCTTTTGTCTGTTGTCCATCATCCAACATCCATCAATCCGTTAGCACAAGATTGTTATCGCTACTCTTCCTAAACTACTTGGACGATTGCCATGAAACTTTGCACACACATTCATCCCAAGGTCTGGTTGGTTCTAAACGAAAATGGTGCTTCTCAGACATACAATATGGCCACCACAGCAAGCCATCTTGAAAATCTTGTCAATGTTACGCCTTCTGAATGGATGGTCATATCAAGATGGGATTTTCCCTAAAAGACCTTTTATAATGCCTGGTTGACCATAAAATGAAAATAGTGCCACTCTGACATCCATTATGGCCACCAAGGCAGCCATCTTGAAATCTTGTTATTGCTACTCCTGAATGGAAAGTCATATCGACATCGGGTTTTCACCAAAAGTCTTATTTTGATGTCTAGTTGGTATTAAATGAAGTAGTTCTGCTTGGACATCCAATATGGCAACCACAGTGGACATCTTGAAAATCTTGATATTGATACTCTACCTGATTGGTTGGTCATATCAACATGGGATTTTCACTAAAAGACTTCATATGATGTCTACTCGGTTTAAAATGAAAATAGTGCCAATCAGACATCCAATATGGTCACCAAAGCAGCCATCTTGAAAATCTTGTTATTGCTACTCCTCTTGAATGGAAAGTCATATCAGCATGGGGTTTACGCTGGAAGACTTCTTATGGTGTTTAGTTGGTCTTAAATAAAAATTTTGTTGATCTGATATCCATTATGGCCACCTCAGTGAACATCTTGAAAATCTGATTGATACTCCTCATAGAGGTAAAGTCATATCAACACTGGGTTTTCACCAGAAGACTTCTTACAATGTCTAATTGGTACTAAATGAAAATGGTGCATATCTGACATCCAGTATGGCCACCATGGCAACCATCTTGAAAATTTTGTCACTGCTACTCCTCTTAAATGGAAGTATTATTTACATGGGATATCTAGTTGGCCCTGAATGAAAATGGTGCTGATATGACCTTATATATGACTGCCAAAATGAACATATTGAAAATCTTACCACTAATTCTCCTGAATGGATGGTCATATCAACATGGGGTTTTCACCAAAAGTCTTCTAATGGTGCCTAATTTGTTTTAATGAAAATGGTACTGATCTTTAATCCAATATGGCTGCCACAGTGGCTAATTTGAAAATCTTGTCACTCAAGAATATCAGAGATGGTTTCAATGCTCAGAAGTTTTTAAAAAAAATGTTCTTATCTTGAATTGCTGGAATTTTTTTGGGACAGTAGAACATTAGTCCCTTCATGGGACTCATGTTTAGTTGTGCTGCAGGAAATTAAAGTGTGATGGATGGACTGAATGACAGATGGACAGACAGCAAAACCCATGTCTATAGGCCCCGCCAACTTCATTGGGCAAGAGATACAAAAGTTAAAAAGGGGGTGGGTACCATATTTATTCTATAAATGCTGACTCTAATTATTACCCATCTCCTCTTTTTAATCATTATTTGCAGATGATGGGGGGGGGGGGGGGGGCAAAGATCCTGAAAGTTGTATACCTGCCCAAAACTGTCCTCTGCTTTTAAGTCTAGACATACTGGAACAAACTTCTGGTCATTCAACATTTTCTAAAAAAATGGAGTATGACTATTTTGGTTCTTTGTAATATATGAAGTGTGAACCTGGTTACACTTGGAGCTGCCATATATACACATGTATAAGTTGGGTCCAACTGCAAACAACATAGACCCTAATCTGCTGGCTCATTATGCAATGGCAGATCTGGGGCTATGCAGTTTGCAGTTGGATCAACCTAACAAGTGTGTATATATGGTAGGTACCAGGAGTGGATTCAGTTAAATAGTTACACAAAATAACATTGATCAAGGTTTTGTAGATACTTGATTTCTAGTATTACAGAAAAAGAATTGTATAATCCACACAATATTCTGTAGGGGTTGGGTGGGAATGGCATATAGTGTTAACCATGTTTATATATGCATGTACATCCATCTATTCTGTACATCAAAAATTGGGTGGGAATGGCATATAGCGTTAACCATGTCTGTATATGCATGTACATCCATCTATTCTGTACATCAAAAATTGGGAGGGAATGGCATATAGTGTTAACATGTATATATATGCATGTACATCCATCTATTCTGTACATCAAAAATTGGGTGGGAATGGCATATAGTGTTAACCATGTCTGTATATGCATGTACATCCATCTATTCTGTACATCAAAAATTGCTTCTGCTCAATAACTTTTGAAGAACTTTGTGGATTGAAACCAAATTGAACATGACGCTTAATATCACAAAGACCTTGATTAAATTGGATTTTCACCTTTTCCATTCAAATTTCGCTAAGCTATTGCTCCCGTTTGACTTTGAAGATTTCACCTGCATCAAAAAAATTGTTTCTAATTTAGAAGGATTTCATCAAATAAAACCAAATTTGCTATAGGTCCTAATAGCAAGAAGTCATAGGTTCAGTTTGATTTTTACCTTTTCTATCAAAAACTTAGAGTCATGGCCTCTGTTTGATTCAGAAGTTGCCCTTGCATTTTGATTCAAGGTTTCTTCAGTTACACTATATTGGTAGGGGCATTTATTAAATATAAAGTAAAATTTCTGAGCAAAAGCAGTTGCATTGAATACCTAGAGCAAGCTTTGTATGACTCTCACAACATAACATGCTCATTACTACAGAAACTTAGCCCTCAAGATCTGTATAATATTGTCACCATGAATAGAATGAGAGCCCTTTCAACAACATTGTTTTATTATATTTTATTAGCACAGTCCACAAAACAAATGATGCTTGGAGGTTTCACAGATTATTAACATTCAACTGGGTAATGTTTAGGTGAATCTTGTGTTTAAATAAAATTGTAACATTTAATATTGACTCAACCCAGTCTCTCTCTCTCTCCTAATTTGCCTGTGTTAAAACCCTCTCCTATAACCAAGTTACTGGTTCACTAACCTTACATTTTAGTAGTATGATTGTTGCAGTATGATTTACACATTTTACAAGTTTCAGAGAAGAGTCAAACAATTCAATGAGTTTCATATTTTGATGTGGAATAAGTGTGATTGTAAGGTTTGATTTTAGCTTCCCACTTTTCTTAGATAAAAAAGCCATCCTTCCATTGTTCAATCCACCAGTATTTTCACTTTTATACAATAAATTTTTTAATTATCATGGAATTTCAACCATATTTGGAATGAACTTCCTACTGTTGAGATCTCAAATGATTTAGATTCCAGCCTTCTACATCTAGCAGAGTTATGTCCCCTGATGGTCTGTATTACCTTTTTGTTATTTCCACACCATTTCATTCCTTTATTATTTTTAAATTTCAAATAAATGTGAAATACAGCTTTATATTGATGAGATCTCAAATTAGTTAGATTTGTAGTGCTCTGGGTCTTTATTTAGGAGTATTATGGTCCAACTGTCCAAATCATAATCGTGCCATGTTGTTGTTGTTGAAATAAACCAAATTTAGTATGAAGCTTTTCAATGACTAGGTCTCAAATTAGTTTGATTTTCAGCTTTCTACATCGTTATTTTACAAAGCCAATTACCTGAATCAGCCTTTATTTATTTCTGCACAATAACTATTATCTTGGGATTTCAACCAAATTTTGTGTGCAGGTATTATCTTAACAAGACTTTAGATGAATTGGATCATCAACATTTCACACTCTGATTTGTTCTAAAGCTTGAATTTCATTATTAGGATTCTGTTTCATCACTTCATTAGATTATATTAACAAAACTATGGTGGATTTTATATTGTTAGCACTGTACATATTCATGAAGTCAAGTTCTGGCTGCTGTTTTGACTCAAAACAAATCTGAAGTTTACTGCACACATGACCTTGTTTTAAAAATTTTAGATTTCAACCAGTATAGATGTGGAGTTTTAAAGTACTGATTTGACATATGAAGGTCTTAGTGTCCTGATCACAGTATTTACCATGCATCATGTACCTTATACATACACGTGATAAAAAATGAGGGGTCAGCTTGGAACAAATCAGGAGATTTGCAAAATTTGGTTAGGAGTTTTGACCTCAACGAGGGAGGTTTTTCATCAACCCAATTTTTAGCGTGCAAATGGGCAAAAATTACTACAAGTAAATAAATTTCCATATTTTTAATATTAAAATGCAATTCAGTTCTTTCACATTAGATTGTTGCCTTTCACACTCTCCATATATGTAACACCAGCATTTTTAGAATTTCTTACAAGATCATTGACTGAATTATATTGGTGGCAGTCCTTACCATGGTTCATCTTAACTTAAAAGATTATGTAGTCCCTGGATCCAGGTTTCCTTTAGAGTCGTCCTGAAATTTCCTCAGAATGGAAATGTTCTTTCAGAGTCTACATTGGAATGTGGCAAAGTCAATACAACTCTAATGAGTTCACCAAGAAGTTTAAATTGTTTCCTGCCTGTAAGTAGAATGAGATTGCTAACTGTCTGCCAAAACTGCTCATGACTGGTACTGTCTCTGACGACTTTGGGAAGTTCTTTGAGAGTCAGAATGTGGTCCTGATTTTCATCTTCCAGTGCAGTTCTCATTCTGGGTTAACGTCATGAACCTCTCAGACAGCTTCACGACTGCAATACAAAAATGCAAAACATTTGAACTTTGAAATTTACTTGATATGGATATACAATAGGTAAATTAAAATATTATAACATATTTATAATATAAGGCAACTCTCTTAATTCTAATAAACTTTCTTTTTATGCTGCAGTTAAAATATCAATAAAGACTACATCTCCATGCATTCTTATTGTCAGAACAAGTTATTTCCCATGTTCACAAAAAAAAAACAAATGGTCATTGAACTCACCTGCTGGAGTCGAGACCTTTTCAGTAGCGTGGGGGTGGGGGGGGGGGAATTGCCCACCAAACCCGGCGCCTTACGAAGGGGGAGGGGCGCGGTCGGGAGCTTTTTTGTTTTTAGTTGTATGGGGGGTGGGGGTGGAGGATGGCAACTGACATAAAAACTGTTCTCTGTGGCAAAGTAGGGGCGCCACAAAAGATCATTGACCCCGGGCGCCTGTAACCCTCGCGCTGCCCGTGGACCTTTTCCCTGACATTTGGGTCTAGGAAGGCAGTGGCTTTATAAGGTTTAGCGAAATTTTCCATTAAAGGTACCCATCACTGTTTACCTAACTAATCGCATTAGCGAGTATATATTGCACTCCCAAACATCTAATGTTGTTTTATTGTCAGAAAGATTGTCCACATGAAGCACTGATGCATACATTAATGATTAGACTATCACACCCTTTGTGACTTTAAGCTTAATTTGCAGACGCCTTTTGTTGCCATGATTATCAGCACTATCACCATTATTTAACAATAATAATCAAATCCGGAAAACTTGTCACTTACTGGGTAATATAGACGAAGACAAAGACCTCGTTCATCCTACGGATTATGGATTAATTCCTGTACTGTATCCATATTATTATTATTAGTAGTAGTAGTATACAATTGTGCTTATGATTTCTTATGAACAATAAAATAGTTAAACTTTAGTAATACTTACGTGAATATTTTATCCAAGCTTTGCAAAGATGAGTTCTGCTGATCCAATGTTACATGTTGATATTCCAAGGAATCTTGTAGATATTCTGTTTACATCCTTGTCAAGAACACGAACTAAAACTGTCAGCATTTTATTATCCCCTTGATCATTTGACTCGTCAATGAGAATGGCGAATTTGTCATTGCGGCACATGTCTGTGACTTTCTCATCCCAATGAGGACCCAAAGCTTGGTTCACAATGCAAGTAGCTTTTGTCCGTTTGGATGAGAACTTTTGTGCGATTTCCGAGTCCGGGAAGATTATTTTGACTAGATCTGAAAATTGATCTACTACTAGAAATGGGAGATTATGTTCGGCAAATAAAGTTGGCAAAAATTGTGTCTCGACACGTGCAACTTTATCCACATTTGATGCAGATTCCGTGAACATGCATTTTGGTGATCGCATATTGGTTGTCGCAGTTAATATGCTTTTATGCGATGGGGTTTCTGCATGACGCGTGTAGTCATTATTGCCACCGTAACAGACTTCAAAATCAGCTTTACATGAAGATCAGAATGCATATTCATGTCCATTTGAACTCATTTTCAACCACTGAAATTCCCGTTTCCATCCATCATTGAATTTCGTGTGATATTTCCATTGCGTGGATTTTGGTGCTTTGGTATTGGGAGATAATACACGCTGAGACATCTCAACAAACTGTAAACATCGAAGTCAAACTGACCCAGTTTTATGTCACTTGAGCTCTTGAGTAATCCATCCACAATCAATCAACATCTTTAATCCTGTCCAAATTACTTTTGGTCATACATAGTATAGACTCTAATTCATCTCGACAACTTTAAGCACCGAAGCAGAACATACCTTATGGAGAGAATCAAAGTAATGTTTATTGTTTCATGCTGTTTGAGCTTTTCAGCCATAATCAATTAACGTCTTTAATACTTTCCGAATAACTTCTACTTACACATAGTATTCTCCACCTCGACAAACTTCAAAATAAACCAGTTGACCATGCAGAATCAAAGGATGAAATTAGCAAGTACATTCACTTGTACTGCTTAAGCCAGTTCAGTCACGTTGTCACAGGCAGCATTACTGTAAATATACTACACTACAGCCAGAATGTGGAGGGGGAAAAAATGTAAATAATAGTTTTGCGCACGCGGGAGATTTCAGCGAGTGACGGGTGACACCCCTAAACTCTGGAGAAAAACCCTCCCGTGCGGAGGTTCACATATATGCTTTTACACGTTATTCAAACAGCAGGGGACATGTAATTCCTTAAACTTACTTGTTCACCTGATGAAATATGCTGAGACTTTGCTTATTGAATCATTGAAACTAAAACTGTGGTCACAGATCACAAATGCCCACCCAGGTGTATCTTGTTTTCATGGAATTAGAATGTAGGCATGGGGTGGAATGGGAAGTATGAGTGTTGTCTGATGCAGGAAGCTGCTGTCTGGTGCTGCTGATGCAACCAGAAAAGACACATGCTTATCTTTACAGCACAAATAAATATATGCCAAGTATTACTGTGATCCAGTGGAAAATTTGGACAGAGTTGATTATACAAAGTGTTGACCACGAGGTGCAGCAGGAATATTGATTTTGTGAGAAATAATGCAGCTCCAAGCTGTTTATTGTCTGGAAAAATGTAATCAGCTTGATCATAACAACTGTGTAGGAAAACTTTTTCTAGTACGTTTGAAAACAATTGAACAAAATCAGTAGGAGAATTTATTTTTTTGCACAAAATGGGCACCATAATAACTGTGCTAGATTACTTGGTTAACTGCTCTAGCATTTAAATATTATGTGGATATCAGTCAGGTTAGCAATCTGGTCTAGCATTTGAATATTATGTGGATATCAGTCAGGTTAGCAATCTGGTCTAGCATTTGAATATTATGTGGATATCAGTCAGGTTAGCAATCTGGTCTTGCATTTGAATATTATGTGGATATCAGTCAGGTTAGCAATCTGGTCTAGCATTTGAATATTATGTGGATATCAGTCAGGTTAGCAATCTGGTCTTGCATTTGAATATTATGTGGATATCAGTCAGGTTAGCAATCTGGTCTAGCATTTGAATATTATGTGGATATCAGTCAGGTTAGCAATCTGGTCTTGCATTTGAATTGTAAATGTTGTTTGAATGCGAGCATCTTTTTTGTCATGCCATTACAAATCCAACTGAAAATAAAATGAAATAAATAAAAAAAATAATGTTCTTTTGCATAAATAATCTATTTAAAGTTTCACATTTGACCAGTACATTGGACCAGTGGCGTAGCGAGGGGGGGGGGGTGCGACGAAGGTGGCGGTGACCCCGACGGCACTTTCTAGGGGGCGGCAATTTGGTAACAATACCGTATATATAATAAATAATACGAATGGAGTGGGGGCGTAATTTTGGTAGTAGGCCCTGGCCGGCACTTGGACCAGACCTGTATATTTATCTTATTTAATATCGTCCAACGGCCAGTTGTCGTAGGACTCCTTCAATCGTGCGCCATGTTTCTTGCGATATAACGCGCTTGTTTCGAGATAGTGACGCCACCAGTTGTGTCACCAGCGTTCTTAAAGAGTGACCGGAATGAATTAAACAGTAAAATCTGAAAAAATGAGATTTAAACAGGTAATTTCATGTAATTTAAAAAAAAATCATAATGAAAATCTATGTTTTCACTAATGCCTTTTTATGTCAGACATTTTGGCCTTGAATTTTCTATTATATGCTAAAGATAGCGCCGCCGATCACATGTTGGCTTTGTTTACATATTTTGAACAGGATAATCCACTTTGGGAATTACTACAACTGGATAGCCAATATAAATATTTGGTTTCAATCATGTGAGGTTCTTATACAACGTAAGAAAAATTTACACTCGAAATGTATATTCACTACGGACTTTTTCGTTTCAGTATTATTTCATAATAAACATATATTCTACATCAAAAGACATTGAATCTATTATAATAAAATGTGTATCCATTCACCAGTGTCTATTTTTAAATTTCTCCCTCTGTCTCTCTGTATGTCTGTCTGTCTCTCAGTCTATTGAGTCATGTATCTATATGGTAAAGAGCAAGCAGTAATTTAAGTGCACAAACTGCATATAGAATTAACGGAACAAAATTATTCATTTTTAAATGTATTTTTTTTTTAATTACAAAAACACGGAGACGCTATAAACTAATAATATCCATACATTGGTCTAACTGGCACGGTCCGGTCATATGCCACGTGGCTTTTTAGTGAGTGTCACGAACCATGGATGTCACTTCTGGAAATAAGTAAACATACACACGCTCGGAAAAACGGTAATTATTAACTGATGTACATGAATGCCAAAAAAATTTTCACGCTGATTAAATGAAGTAGATATAGTTGAAAACTTTTTATGGTTTATTTGAATCGATTATCATAATATTATAACGAACGCGTTAAAATTCACGCTAAGTCCACGAAAGGTGGTTACTCGAGGCTACATCTGAATTTTGACTCCTAACCCAACTACATAACAGTTTTAATTTATTTCCCAGTGAACATAGAAGTTGTGATTTTGTTCGACTAATTATTCCGATTTTTGTTCAGCTAATCATAGTTGCCCTCACAAAATATTTCAAAAAGAAAGAAGAAAAAAAAAATATTTTAAAAAATGCGTTGTCTCCCGACTTTATTTTTATCTGTAGTCCCAAAGAATCGTGTTCGTCTTCTTGGTAGGTACAATAGTCTGACCTATAATTTACGGAGCACGCGCTACGTGTTGCACGTGGTTAGATGAAAACTCATTACGAATATGACACTGTATCATGTTGAGCAGTTCGAAGCGAAAGAAACGATGTTTTCATGATATTTTAGTAAGTAATTTTAGGAGTGCCATCACGAAAGAACACTTTTTTGTTCTTGTTGTAACCATACTTAACACGAAGATTAAACATTCTTGATAGACATTTCCGTTGGCCGGTTGGTATCTTCATATTTCAATATTGCGTCATCTGATTTTTTTTCATCCCGCACATGATAATGGTTTATCGTTTTTTTCTTAACATTTCGTCATTTTTTTTTATTTGTTTATTTTATGGACTAAATGCCAAACTCCTGTAGTTTCTTCGGCTCTTTATTCGGTAATGCGTGTATTTTGATCTTGAAATTAGGGAATAGTAATGACCATATATTAAAAAAAACATCAGAGTCTCAGTCGAGACTTGAAAATATGGTGGACACTATAATCTAGTCTGATAAATCAGCCCCTCTCCCCCATACCTGTGTTGATACTGACGGATGATTTGAGGGGACCCCCTCAAATCGTCCATCAATATCAACACCGGTTTTGTTTTTGTTTTTTTTAAGGGGTGGGTGGGGGCTGTTGTTTTATTGGACTAACTATAATCATGATGAACAGATGTGCGTATTATTTAGAAATTTGGAGCAATGTTTGTCCAGATATTAGCCTCTCCCTTCCTCCACCCAAGTGCTAATTATGAGGGTGACCATATACTTTTTAACACATTTTAGGGGATGCGAGGTGGGTTCATTTGAAGCTTGGGGCCAAGAAATTTTCCCTGCTTTTTTTAGCTTCTAATCCTGGCTCCACTAAGGGACTGCCCATTTCACCTGTGTGCATGTGTTTGCAGGAGAGGTGTGGCCAGGAATTTTCTTTAGAACCAGGATATTTTGATTGCTTTTACCTGAAGATGGTTTATTTTTTTCACCTAATATAATGGATATAATAGGTTCTTTTTTTTCTATAAATCAGAGCAAGAATATTTCTTCCAGGCTATTTATGGGCTGGAAATTTTTTTTTTTAAAAATCCCAGGCCCCCTTTAGAAAATTATATGACTGGTCCCAAATGGGAGCTGTTGATTTTGATAACCCCTAAAATTGTTATGGCAAAAATATTGAAAACTAAATATGGGACTCATTAACCCCATCCCAGTATGATTGAACAAGAGCTGATCAGTGGACTACTCATGATCTTGTTTGTTTAGACCATGTATTGTGTTTGTGCTGCATGTTTCATGCAAAAGGAAGAAGGGCATATTAATTATTATAACAGCGTTTGAACCCTTTTATTGTAATTATGAAAAATGTTATGCTTTAATGCCTTGATATATATAGTAGTTAAATGTGATTATTTACTCTCTGGTATTTGTTTACTATGTTAGGTCTCTTTCTAACATGCCAGCCAGTGTTCCAGAGACCGGTGTCCCTGCAGGGAGACCATCTGACACCACAGCCAAGCTTCCATGTCAGGAAGATGTTGTCATTAGTGGAATTTCATGTCGACTGCCACAGTCAGACAACATGGAGGATTTGCGACAAAATCTTATTCAAGGAGTTGACATGGTCACAGGATCAGGTATAACTTCAGTGATTTCAGAACGTGTTTGAGGCTCAAAATTCAGCTCTATTCCCAATGCCAAAAACTGTCCATTTTTCCCAATTTGAGTGTAAAACTTCCCATCAGAACTTTTAAAGAATGTGTGTCCTTTACTATACTGACTTAAATAGAGAAATTACTATCAGGAGTATAGCAATGAACCTAAAGAGACAAAGCAACTTAGACTATTGAATAATTTAAATGTTCTAGAATCTTTTCTTTGTAAATGTATATGAATTAACAGTGTGCAAAAAAACCAAAAAACTTAACCAATTTGAACTTTCTTCGCATAAAATTCCCAATTCCAGGGACCCCATTGTGAAAATAGTTGGTATATCCCTGGACTTTGTCTTTTCACTTGGAGTTTTTTTGTGGTAATAGATGGGATGGAGAGAAAAGCAATACTTGACCTTCTCATATGTAACGTGCCTGTATCAAAGGATATTCATAATTGACATGCAAAGGTTTTCCTAACAGTTGGTAGATGGCATATTTCACTGCCAGTTTTGCCATCTGTTGCCAATTGTTTCTTCATAAGATGTGTTTCAGAAAGTAAAGCTGTATGAAAATGATGGGAAGCATCATGGATTTGTATCATTTAATTTTATTATATTATTCTCTTAAACGGAACACACAAAAGCAATGTTCTGCTTCTTACCCTAGTGTCACGTTCCTACCAGTCCACAACCATTGAATTCTTCATTTGGATTTGCTTGGTTGATTTTCTTGCAGTTTCGGGGTGTTATGCAGTAGTCATTTAGCTTGCCCTGTTTATCACTGGTTGACCCGCAGTCATGGAAAAGGTTCTCAATTACGAGTACAAAGAAAATAAAGCTGAACAGAAGTCTTTGGAATATTTCTTCAATAGCGATAGGTCATATAACCTTTGATAAAAGTAGTTTTTATATAATTAGACATCTCCAAATTGAACAAACATTGAAATAAAAATCTGAAAAGCATTGTGAATGTCATGTGATTTCAGGGCCTTGATAATGTAACACAGCTGATCTATGAAGCCAGCATCTGTTTGGAGTTCTCATTTATCACTGGGATTCAGTTTATAATGCTTGTGGTGGTAGGAGGAAGGGGGTAGGGTCAGGGCCAGTTTAACCGCTAGGCAAACTAGGCGGTCGCCTAGGGCATACAAATTTGGGGGGACAGCAAAAGACTGAAATAATAAAAATAGAAAAAAATAGCGTAAAATAGAAGATAATAAGCGTCTAAAAATTTAAAGAGAAAAACGGAAGGAAAGAATACATGTACAATATTCATTTTCGAAAGTTAATTGTGGGAGAGGGGAGGCACAAGGCTCAAGTCTCGCCTAGGGCACCAAATATCCTTGCGCCAGCCAGGGGGTTGGGGGCTGTATGGTTATATATTTGCAAGGCATTTTTCCACCAAAATGCCTAGGAACACCTGAAATTGCATCATTTTTGCATCATTGATTTCAAATGCTTCTTTGGGAGCATGTCCCTGGACCTTCCTATCACTGGCTAGAGTAGCCTCCTGTTTTTCATGAAAAGCCACCTGCTCTGAAAATTCGGGAAAGCCCAGGATATGGATTCAAGAACTAATTAAAAAAGGTAACTTTTGCCTTCCTTGGGTGTCACATATGGGTTAGATGTACCTTTTCAGGGTAACAAACCCTTAATGCAGTTTGAGCTCTGCATGTATCTGTGTATTGATTTATCTATTTATTTATCTCTAAATATATGCACTCAATGGTTACTTTGTGAACATAAACAAAAAACTTGTGGATCTCACAGCTCATAAATGATTCTCAAGTGATGAATTAAATGAGCATATTTCATCAAAACTTAGCTTAAAAAAGTACTTCAAAATACCTAAATTAAGTCTATAATTCATTTTAAATGAATGAGAGAAACTTGATGTCAGAACAGCTACAGGTCTAGATGATATAAGTACTAAATTCCTAAAACATGCAACTCGAGTGATTGCACCTTCACTTGTGTGTATCTTCAATCTAAGTATTTCTACAGTTACTTTTCCAAACAGTCTAAAACTGGCAAAAGTAACTCCAATACACAAGAAGGGAGATCTTTCTGACATGAATAAATATAGACCTATATCAATTTTATTATCACTTTCAAAGATATTAGAATGACATGTTTGTAATGAATTTAGAAACTACATGGAATCTTTTAATTTACTGCATTCACAACAATCGGGCTTTCATGAAGGACATTCTTGCCAGGCTGCACCAGCTAGAATGGTAATGATTGGTTAACAGCAATAGATCAAGGTAACCTGGTAGGTACAGTGTTTCTTGATCTTACAAAGGCTTTTGACCTTGTTAATCACAAAATCCTGCTCGAAAAACTCCGCATATATCAAGTTAACCTTGAAAGTTTAACTTGGTTTCAATCCGATCTTGAAGGCAGACAACAAGAAGTTTCTATTTCTAAAAAAAACTTTCAGAGAAGAAATTCATAAAGTCAAATGTTCCACAAGGATCAGGTCTTGGACAATTACTATTTCTGCTGTACATCAATGATTTACAATGTCACATTTAGCTTTCCAGCACCCAACAAGTTCATTGATAACACAACAACATTGAATCAACTGGCCATGAGCTTAGCACTAAATTAAATCAGGATTTGGTTAAAGTAAATAACTGGTGT
This sequence comes from Margaritifera margaritifera, assembly GCA_029931535.1. Taxonomy (NCBI): domain Eukaryota; kingdom Metazoa; phylum Mollusca; class Bivalvia; order Unionida; family Margaritiferidae; genus Margaritifera; species Margaritifera margaritifera. The sequence goes on from JAQPZY010001121.1 coordinate 769,407, forward strand.
GAGCACAGTAGTATGAAGATAAATGCAGCCAAGTCAAAAGCCATGATCATAGGTAGTCAAGCCAAAGTAAAAGCTGAGAAAGATGACTTCAAAGTAATGCTAAAAGGAATAGATATAGAACAGTCTGAAAATGACAAACTACTTGGCATTATGATAGACAATTTCTTGTGATGGAAAATGCAAGTTGATAAGGTCATTAAAAAAGTAAACTCGCTGCTTTATCTCTTGAACAGAATAAAATCTTATCTCTCTCAAGAACAGAAAGATATTCTACAATGCCTATATCATGCCACATCTAGAATATTGCTGTTCTAACTGGTGTAATAGTGATATAGAAAATCAAGAAAGACCACTGAAATTTAAAAAAAAGAGCAGCTTGAGTTATTCTTGATGCTGATTTAGATACACCATTAACAAGTCTTCTTAAAACCCTCAGGTTGCTTCCATTTCAATAGAGAACTCGGTTTCAAAAGGGTTTACTAGTGAACAAATCCTTACATGGGTTGGCTCCTGATTATCTTAATGTAATTTTAAATTTGTGGAAAATGTACATACTTACGAACTAAGATCGATCTCAAACAACAATTTATATTTACCATAACCAAATGCATAGTTTTATAAGAACAGTTGTGCTTTTTCTGGAGTCAAGTATGGAATTCCATTCCACCATATACAATGTCAGCTGACTCATCCCAAGGTTTTAAGAAGCCCTTGGTCAACATCTAAAGAAACAATCATTTGTATGGTTTGGTGTAATTCAGTACTACTCGTCTTTAAAACAATGTCCTTTCATGTACTCACCTGTGATGTTTTACACAGGTTCACTACTAATCTTTTTACAAATCCTGTATGAATTCATCTTTAATGCCTTGTACATATTTTATAGTAGCAGTAGATCAATTATCTAGTTTTAATAGAATTGTTATCTAAAGACATCACAACTTGTAAAAATTCTACAACATATACATGTAATTGTAGAAGGCCTCATGGAAGATTGGTCAGTTGACCAAATGAGCTTTTATAAATAAAGTCATTGTTACTATTATTATTATTGTGAGAAAAAATATTCTAACTTTTTCTTCTCTTGCTTAAATTATGGTAGAAGACTACTGAATTTATTTACATCAAGAAATTTTTCATATTAAATTTAATTGAAGAGTAGACCATAGTAAGTAAATGAAAGTGAAGGTACTGTATATACTTGCGTATAAGCCGGGTCCAAATGCAAACAACATAGACCCTGATCTGGCGTCGCATAATGCGCAGGCAGATCAGGGTCTATGTTGTTTGTTCTACTGATTAGTCCTTGCAGACTACATAGATCCAGATCTGCCGGCGTATTATGTGATGGCAGATCTGGGTCTATGCAGTTGGTATTAGCTTACACGCGAGTATATAAGGTAAGTGCAGGTTGAGCAAACTAGTTTTGTTGCTGTGTGCATCATTGTAATATGGCCCTTTAGAGCAGATTTCTCGTAGAATTCAGTGGGATTTTGCCCTGGATGATACATTTTAACATTATTTTTAAAATAAAATTCTTTTCATCCAGATATTTTCAACATTTTGTAGAGACATTTTAAATGGTATAATTAAGCTTATGAACAACTTTAAGTTACAACCTTAATTTTTTTGTCCATATTTTTGTTGTCGTAAAACCTGCACCAGAAACTGGTTGTCTGTTTATGAGTACATATCTACCTTAAAATGAGAATTTGACCTATTTTGCAGATGAGAATAGGTTTGCCAAGCGAAGAGGAGTCCTGAAAGATATAACAAAATTTGATGCCTCATTTTTTGGTATCCCTCCAAAACAAGTAGACGTGATGGACCCTCAGCTAAGGTTGTTACTAGAGGTCACTTATGAAGCTTTCATTGATGCAGGTAATTACTGGTGATAAAGATTTTATTTTGCTGTTTCAATGCAGTTGCAGTTGATTGCACAAAATGAAAAATTTTTTTTAAATGTTTGTCAAATTAGCCATTAATTTCTGACTTTCTGCATTTTTTTTTTTTTTTTTTTTTTTTCCTTCACAAAAAGTCTGCTACTTTAAGGTAAAAGAGTGATCATATAAGTTGTTGTTGGCTACTTTACCAGCTTTGCCTGTCCACATGGGCAATGTTACAACATGAATGACCTGAATGAGATATTTCCACTGTTGCAACTGGTTTAGAGTATTATTGTTTGACTCCTTATACCTTGTCATACCTGTCAACTTGTACAGGAATCCTGTAATTTGTATGGTGTTTTTTTTTTTTGTTTTTTTTGCAGTGTACGTCCGTACATCAATTTTGAACAGTTTTTTATATTTAAAAAAAAAAATTGGGCAAGTCCTTATTTTTTTGCTTTAATCACTACATCTACCTTTATTTGGCCATTCATGCCCTCTGGGCGTACTGAATATTTTATTCTACCACTCTCCATGTATACATTTACATCCTGTATAACACCTACAGGTGGTCAGTGATAACTATGGCATATGTGCACGTTCTGTTACCGCTTGACTGCATATTGGGCCAAGCGACCAAATTATCGGCAAATCAAAACACCTCAAACAAAACAAAGCCGGTATGATTAATTAGCAGTGTTTTAAGCGTTTTTGTTGCACTGTGTTTACTCAAACCAGATCCTCACGAATGGCTCACTTTAATTTTAATCCAGCGAGTCAGCGTAGTTAAAGTAATGAAAGGTACTTTACCAACACCAGTGTTGGTTTCCTTTATGAACTGATTAAATGACAGTAATGATTCTTTCATGTTTAATTGATTATAAAGACAATCAACTTTCATGTGCGATATTGCGTTTGAAGCGAAACAATTATGCTAATTAATGAGCTCTGTTCGTATTTAAAAGAGAAAATGTTTGTTATGATCACTTTAAAAGTAGTTGTCAAACAAGCTGATATTTACTATGTGGATAAAATCAGTTTGCTAAATTATTTTCACAAGGAAGGTAATAAGGACGATTTGAAGAAGTAAAATTCTTGTGAAAGTGGAGGGATAAAACGTAAGACTGCTACTGAGTGTGAGAATTCCTTAAACCAAGAGAGTGTAAAGATTCTAATGAACATTTCACCAAATGAACCAGAGCTTGAGGACTTTAACTCAGACACAGCTATCAACTGCTAGCTTAGTGCTGGTGCAGGTGGCAGACATGTACATGGACATTTTTTTCAAAATCCAGTAGCTAAAACATATATACATGTACCTGAAGTAGCCAAACATATATCAACAACTGTTTTAGAAAAATTAAATTCTTTTTAGAAATAATTATGTTGTATATTATTTCATTTGTTCTTTCTATGGATTAAGTACATACATCTCATCAAATCTCTGCAAGTGATTACCATTTTGGGACAAGTGAAAAGTAAGGTGACCATGTGAAAAGTAAGGCTAGACAAGTGAATTTTCTGAAACCACTTGTCCTGGACAAGTGGATGAAATTTTTTTTGCTCAGCCCTGTCTTTGGTGTAAGGTTTTTCTGGTCTTTGTAAGTTTTTTTTTGGTCTGGTGTACAGGTTTTTGTCTCGGGAGGTTGACAGGTATGCCTTGTATTTATTTCAGGTATAGATCCCCACAAATTTCGCGGTAGCAGGACTGGTGTGTTTATTGGTCTGGGTATCTCAGAAGCTCATGAGGGATGGGGATCTGATCCAGACAAACCCAGAGGTTACGCTGCATGGGGCTGTACAAAGAACATGTTTGCTAACAGAATCTCGTTCATGTTCAATCTCAAAGGTTATAATTTCTGTTTTCTTTTGTTGTGAGAATCCAGGAATTTCCATCTTTCACAATTTCTTTTTTGTCATGTCTGTGCCAGCAGACATTGAATCATGGTACATTAAAACTTTACTTGAATGACCTCTGCTATAAGTGACCACCTGTTATTTACAATCAAAGTTATAATGCACAGATGCTTTTACTATATAAAAGCATCTATCATGAGTAGTCACCTGCTAAACATGATGAGTGACTAAAATGTGTTTTAACACTGCAATAAATGATCATATTGTAAAGCCAGATATAAACACTACAGACCTTTATTTATCCTTTGTAACCATTATTGCTGAGTAGAGTCTGCAAGTGGACTGCAGATTGTTACAAACTTGGATGCAAAAAACAAAAAATGAGGGATAAAGGTAGAGTGTGGTAACTTGATTTATTGGATTTATTGGGTAAAGTTGTTTGCCGAAGACTGTAAACCAGACTTGTGTACTTTTGACAAACCATCATTGTAGTGCCAGTCATCAAAACCAGTCTCGACAGGGTTTTACTGCATCAGTTTTCTGCTGCAGATGACTGCAGTGGCATTGGTAGTGTTAAGAATTTGTCAGTTTTTTAAACGTCTTATAGCATATACTTTAGCGCAAGATGTAGGCAACACATAGTATTACACAGAACTTAACGCAAGCACCAATGATAGTGCAGGGGACTTTATTCTATAATTGCATCATTGTAGTAAACTGTAATTCGCATTGACAAATGTCAATCTTTCATGTTTATTCTTCAACACTGTTATTGCTTGTAGTCACTCATGAAACTTAACATGTGTATATGTCCTGAGGAGCACTATACCACCATGCTAAAAGTAAATTACTATGATTTTTTTTCCCCGCATTTCACCAACTATTTGAACTTTTTACATGTCTACCATAAAGGGGAGTCTGTTGTTATGATGTTATCCATCCATCTATCCGTCTGTTACGAATTTGGTTTCTGCACAATAACTCCAACTCTCCAACTGTCCATGATCTACAGTTACCAAACTTTGTGGATGGCTTGCACTTGGTATACGGAAAAAACCTATCAATTTCATGCTCAAAAGCTCATAGGTCAAGGTCACTGAAAGAAAGGAAATTGTTCCCTCACAATAACTCAAATTCTCCACCATCTACAGTTGCGAAACTTTGTGGATGGCTTGCACTTGGGGTAAGGACGAAATCCAGTGATTTTGGGGTCGCTTGCCCCTTTTACATTTGGGTCAAGGTCATGGTAATAAAATATTTGCATTAGGCTTTTGGTTAAAGTTTTTTCATATGTTTATATTTCCTAAACCCCATGATGGATTTTCTTTATACTTGGAATTAAACATCATGAAGTTAAGTCCATTCATTCTGTGACATACTTGCTTTGCCCCATGGTCAAGGTCACAGTCATAGAAAGTGGGCATGGAAGTATTGGTTTAAGTTTTTTATTTGCATATACAAGTCATTATGAATCTAAGACGATTCATTCAGCGACATGCTTGCTTGCCCCTTTTACCTTGGGGTCAAGGTCATGCTCATAGAAAATTTGCATTAGGGTTTTGGTTAAAAAATTGTCATTAAATGCTTACATTTCCTAAACTCCTTGATGGATTTTCTTCATACTTGGGATAAATCTTGGAAGCCAAGATAATTCGTTCTGTGACACATTCTTGCCCATTTTATCTTCAGTTCAAGGTCAGTCATAGAAAATTTGCATCAAAGTTTTGGTTAAAGTTTTTTAATTTGCTTATAGTTAAATCATCAAAACGTTTTCCCTGTAAATGTGGGAGGAGTCCACCTCCTAACAGAGCCAAAGTTGACCTCGTACAGGTGTATATACATAACATTGTTTACTGTTCTTTACCTGGAACTGACTAGCTTTAATGACATGCCATCCTGCTCATGAACTGATCATGCAGTACAAATAGTACTGATCATTGAACTGTTAGGGCCTGGTTATGGTATGCAGGGTAAATGTCGAAGGCAAATGAACTCGGCAGAACATTTACCATCTGTACTCGCATATAAGTAGATACCAACTGCAGACTGCATAGACCCAGATCTGCCGTCACATAATGCGCCGGCAGATCTGGGTCTATGCAGTTTGTAAGAACTAATCAGTAGGACAAACAAAATAGACCCTGATCTGCCGGCACTTTATGCGATGGCAAATCAGGGTCTATGTTGTTTGCATTTGGACCATATATTGACTGCAATATATGCCTGTAACCTGTAACCAGTTTAGACAGTAAACAATTATGATTCGTGCAAGTTCATGCTTAATGCTCATGGAAAAATATCAACTCTTGGCAGTTTATATAGTTAATTGTCACAGTGGCAATATAAAAGGTAAAGGCAGTCAGAGATGAACACCCACCATTCCATAGATTACTTGATTGACAGAGAATATCTGGGATGATTTTGTTTTACTGGTCCTTTGAATATTGCTCTAAGCATAGGGCTAATTTGCATCATTCAAGTACATGAACTGGTACAGCCCACTTTATTCGAAGTTGGGTAAAAATCAGAGATGCATGTTGAAGAAACAAAAGTCGTCTTTAATTAAAGATTATTGGCTAGTTCATTATCAGAGTGTCAATGCTTCTTGTGCAAGTCATCTTTAATTAAAGATTATTGGCTAGTTCATTATCAGTGTCATTGCTTCTTGTGCAAGTCATCTTTAATTAAAGATTATTGGCTAGTTCATTATCAGTGTCATTGCTTCTTGTGCAAGTCATCTTTAATTAAAGATTATTGGCTAGTTCATTATCAGTGTCATTGCTTCTTGTGCAAGTCATCTTTAATTAAAGATTATTGGCTAGTTCATTATTGGTGTTATTGCTTCTTGTGCAAGTCATCTTTAATTAAAGATTATTGGCTAGTTCATTATTGGTGTCATTGCTTCTTTGAACTGGGATTTTACTGGTACATAAAATACAAAATATTTATATAGTTGGAATTGTAAAGTTAGGAGTAGTGTGGAAGTGGAATTCATTTTTTAATGCAAAACATTTCTGTAGTTGGAATGGTAAAGTTAGGAGTAAGTATGGAAGTGGAATTCATTTTGTAATGCAAAACATTTCTGTAGTTGGAATGGTAAAGTTAAGAGTTAGTGTGGAAGTGGAATTCAGATTAGCAAATTCTTCAGGGAGGTTTATACAAAGGTACCATCCAGTCTATAATGACTGTAAATATTAACACAACACTTGCATTAGCATCAAGCACTCCAATGAACTGTTTAGAGCAGCAAAGTCTGTAACTACAACTTATTACTGTATTCAACTGTCCAGTGGATTTCACTACAGACTGCTGTAAAATTTCACATAATGATAATGATCTTGATGATGGAATTATTAATATAAAGACAGAAACTTGGTGTATTTTTTAATTTAATGTCTGTGGTTGTGATTTTATGAGTGTTCACTCATGTCTGTGTGCATGTGTGTGGTTTGATATGTGACAATGTTCAGTCTAGCAGCAATTTATTTTCTGGAAATGTATTAAATGGTTCAAAGAAAACATTTTATTTTCTGTGATTAATATTTGAATTTCCAGTCTTTTATGATTAGGTAACTTATTCTAAATTGTTGTGTTGCTTATTTAGGTCACATGCACTTACACCCACCTAGTCGTTTGGACAACAAAACACTTTCTAGGTGAACAAAAAACATCCAACACTGTCTCTAAGGTTTGCAGGTATGCTGCCATGGTGTATTCCAAGGCACTTTACTTTTCTTGCCTCTGCATTAACCCTTTCACCACTAAGTAACTACAAGGGAAACACTACCATTCAACACTAAGTAACTTTCAAGATCTTTATAAATGTAGGCAACATATTTTCAATGACTTGTATAAATTTCATTTCTTGCGATAGGAATACATATTTGGTACCATTGTAACGAAGACAAATTCAGGTTTCTGAAAATATTCTCATAAGCAAGTTTAGTCTCGCACAGATGATTATACAGATAAATCAAAAGGTAAGTTAAAGGTAAATTTCACTGTATTCTCTATAAAATGTTGAATAAAGTGTTTAAAGAGTAATATCTGGTCTGTTTTTGATCCATTGTGGTGTTCTTACAAACCGTGGCTTGAATAAATGCAATGTTATCTCACAATTCAAGCAAATCCAAAGGTGTGTTAATGATATTTCTACAGGTGTTTAAAAACGGAAGTATACAAGGTTTTATGTTCATTTCAATGGAAATAGATATGAAATAAAACACATATTTTGACTCTGAACCAGATTAATTTAGCAAAAATCCAAGGCATTTCTTTGGCAAACACATCATTTACATGTACATGCACACCTGTGCAGGTACAAACGTCATTGCCAGAAGTATATTTTTGTGTGATAGTCACGGAAGCAAGTGCTGCGAGCATTGCAGCACAGGGGAACATCACATTTCTCACAAGCCATTGTTGTTTTGGTCCTTTTGTAAGGGTTATCCCTAACTGACGTACCAGGGTGGCTTGCCAAATAATTGCGATGTTTCTTGTTGCATACAGTGCACAACCTGTCTGATCCACCTGCACTTGTTGGCCAATGGCCTTTGTCATCAAGTCGACTGTCATTGTTGCTTTCACTTCTGGGATGCTTGAAAGGGCATGTAGACCTGAATATTCCAATAAGAGCATGAGCAACATCAAGACGAAATGACAGTAATTCTTTTTTCCTTTTATTAGGAGGATTATGATTAATGACAGTTCCCTCAAGGACATAGGCATTGTACAACGACTGCTCCCGCAACTTCGCTTCTACTTTTTGGTACCACCGCATAGACTTCTTGGAACGATTTGTCCTTGTATTCTGATCAAGCCTGTCTACTCCTCCCATGTATTGTGCATAGGCAAGCACAGTCGGTGTTGCTGAAAGCTCGTTCTCAGTCCCATCTTTGTTTCTCCGTGCTGTGGTCAAATCAGGTTCAACAGGTGCATGGAAAGATGACATGTAATGTACAATTCTGTTGTCCTTCAAATAAGATGCAAGTAATGGACCACACATGAGCCAGTCTGATCATCCTCTGGCTAGGCGTCTTGCTACTGCATTTGACAAGACTAAGTCCTTTGGATATCCCTTTCGATTTGTGCGCACTGTGCCACAAAGGTAGGTATTTATGCGATACAGGTAATCTGCTAACTGAGGACTGGTGTAAAAATTGTCAGTGTAGATGACATAGCCTTTCATTTGCAAAAGTCTTGTTAGTTCAATAACTACTCTGGCTGCCAAACCTAGATTTCTGTTCACAAGAGTTCCATTTTTCCCCAAGGTAGACTTCAAAATTGTAGCAATATGCTGACACTGCATCTGCAACCACCCATAACTTGATGCCAAACTTGACAGGTTTGTCTTTCATGTATTGTTTGATTCCAAGTCTACCTTTAAATGGCACCATGGCTTCATCCACAGATATTTCTCTGCTTCGAACATATTCTGACATAAATTGCCGATGACAGTGGTCTAATATGAATCTTATTTTGTGCAATTTGTCACCTTGAAGATTTTGACTGGTATCATCACGGAAATGCAGGTAGCGTTTTACCTGGACAAACTTATCACGTGACATAATTTCTCCGAAATTTGATCCAACAAGCCAGAATTTCTTACTTTTATACCAATACAGTTCATCTCTGTCGAATTTCATAACTTCCATCAATATCAATAGACCATAAAATGCCTTTATTTCTGATAACGTGACATCAGTCCAACCACCTTTGTGTTGATTTGGGTCAGTCTCTCGCTTCAGGTGTGCGTTGGTATTTGTAAATCTTGCTATTTCCAAAAACACATAGTCGCTATAAAATAGCTGAAAATATTCAAGAGGTGTTCCTGATCCATCAAATACTCGTGTTGGACCTACACGTTCGGAAATTGGGTGAATATTACGTTCCGATTCAGATTTAGTCCACTGACAAAATTCAGGTGTCTCGTACACATCGACGAGTTCAAAACCTTCAAATTCCTCATTGTCATCACTATCGCCAACAATATCCCTCCATTCTTGTTGTAAATATTCCCTTTCTTCTTGGTTTATATTTAGAAGATCAAAACTGCCGATATTTTCAATTATTTCGTCCCCCAGATAATTCCGATTCATCATCAGACGAGTCCACCATTTTGGATGTACTTAGGCGACCTCGAAGATTTACATTTATAGATCGGAAAAACCCCTTTTCTTGTAAAGAACCTACCTTAAAGTCAGAACGTATCCGAATAGTATGCAAATGAATGAATGTACGAAATAAATATTTACTATAGGGGAATCCCCGATACTGACCAATCAGAGAATTTATCACCAAAACGAGACAGGTATGTGAGACCGGAATACCGGTCTACAGTGTTGAGCGGGAGTTATTGTTCCTGGACCGCTTTACCGGTCTCTTGTGTTGAAAGGGTTAAATAACCTTAATTTGTTGCTTTGCTGTAAAACAGGCCAAACCAGACCAAGATAATCCCTCCTATAAATACAGCAATGTACATGTATCATTTACATAGAAGTTTTACTGATCCTGGCATAAAGCAATGTAGCTGTTAATACAGGTCAGAATTGGTTGTTGATAGAAGTAGATATAACTTGTGTAGACAGAGGGTACAATTTGCTAATATAAATTCAGCTCACACATTTTTTTTTTTTTTTTTATAAATTACAAAAAATTCAAAAATTTCTGGACCAGATGTGAATGCCAATAGATTGTGGCTTTTGATGGCTTGCTTAAACAAGTGGATTTTGATAAAGCTAAGTAAAAACTTGGAGTCATGGGAATCCATGAACCATATTGGCAATTACAAATCTTGTGTGTGCATATTTGTAGGCATGATTTGCTTTCTTCTGAAAGTTCTATTTCTACTTTGTTGCTGCTTCAAGATTACATAACAAATAAGAATTATCTTATTGTACATCATATCACTGCAATGCTTGAAGTAACATGAACAATTCTTTCATGTTTATTTTCAATACGAGTACAAATATGTAATGCATATGAGTACTATATGTACTCGCTTATAAGTGGAGTCCAACTGCAAACAGCACAGACCCAGGTCTGCCATCACATAATGTGCTGGCAGCTCTGGGTCTATGCAGTTTATTGGGAATAATCTGTAGTACAAAGAACATAGACTCTGATCTGCCGGTGCATTATGCAATGGTAGATCTGAATATGTTGTTTGCAGTTGGACTCGACTATACATGGTAGGTTCTGGGATCATTAAGAGAAGAATCAGTAATAATAGAGTTTAAAGGTAATGATATATTATTATGAATTTGTTTCCCCATATAAAATTTTAACTAATTTAAGAGTTGAAAATGCCATTTATTTGTTGGTTGTCAGCAATTGATGTAGTTTTGTATTGCACAGTTGATAATGTATATAAATGCTTTATTACAGAAAGAAATTATCCAGTACAATTATAACAACTTATGTCGGCATTGTTATTCAAAACAAGATGAATTGTTAAATCCTTTTGAATATACTGATCATTGCACTTTTAGGGCCCAGCTATGCAATGCAGGGAAGTGATGCAGCCAGTGCTCTGGCTTTAGATCATGCATTACACAGCATCTGCAATGATAAATGTGAGGCTGCTCTTGTGGGCGGAGTAAACCTGTGCCTGAAGCCGACGACAGATATTCAGTATCTAAAGCTAGGTGTTCTGTCCTCAGATGGGAGCTGTAAACCTTTTGATGCCTCAGGTAAACCTTTTGATGCTTCAGGTAAATTACATCAGATTTTGTCCTCAGATGGGAGCTGTAAACCTTTTGATGCTTCAGGTAAATTACATCAGATTCTGTCCTCAGATGGGAGCTGTAAACCTTTTGATGCTTCAGGTAAATTACATCAGATTTAAGAGCTTAAAATGTTGTTTAAATACAGTAATCATTTCAAGGGAAAATGGTGAGTAAGAAAAGAGTTACAACTGTTGGGGATCTGTATGCAGATGCAGAAGTTTTCTCCTTTTTCATTTGTACTGAAATGGGATAGTTTGCATGCAGTTGGACACTATTTTTGTTTTTTTTATAGATCAGTTTAGTTATTGTCATATATCTATTTCTTGTAAAAATGGTGACTTGGAGAAAAAAAGCTATTACCGTAAGTTAATGTTTTGAATTTGTATTTAAAGAAAAAACAACCAGGGACATGCAGTGTTCATTCCAGAAATGGAAAAAGTGGGCCCAAGAGCCCCTACCAGATCAAAATGTGGGCACCTTTAGAAAAAACGGGTTACAAATATCCCATTCTGCTTCATGATTGTTCTTGTTTATTTAAGAAAATTTAAACACGTTAATTATCAGCCTCCCTCCTGCTGCAGACCTTCTGAACCAGAAATTAAATTCCTCATGCTTGAGTAACCATCACCCTCTAAAATTATATTTTGGACACTAGGAGTCAACAAGTTTCTTTCCTGTATGTTGCTTGGAAATAAATCCAGAAGGGTTTGTGCATATTATATTATTGAGCCCACATTAGTTGGGAGTGAGACATAGTATATTGGTTAAAGTTTTTCATTTCCATATACTTCCTAAACCCTTGATAGAATTATCATCATACTTGGCTTGAATCATTATAAAGCTAAGATGATTAATTCAAGGTCACACATTTTACAGCAGTGCTTTGATTGTGGGCTCAACTGGCAGGTCCAGGCTGACTTTCTTGTCACTCCTCTTTCTATCCATGAATATTGACCATGTGCTCTCAGTTGGGGCCCAGTCAAAATCAATAAAAGAAATTGATTGTCTTATGCTTCTCTGGCAAGAAGCACAGTCAGTTCGGTAGGTCAGCTTTAGGGTGTGCTCGATTCAGTCAGTTAAAATCCACTATATCAATCTTTTATCGTTATATCCTGGGAACTTTTTATGCACCCTACAGGTGATATAGATGCAGCATTCTTGAACAAAAGATTAAAAATTAGGGTCAGTGGCACAGCCACGAATTAACATGAGACATGGATCATTTATTTATCCATCTAGATTTCTTGATGTTAGAGCTCAGAAGTGCATTTTAGTCAAACATGTTAAAGTGGGCTTGCCCTCTCCAAACCAGAATGTTGTTTTATTTCTTTGATGCACACCAATAAATAGATTTCTGGAGTAGTGAATAGCATATATACAGAATGTATTTGACTTTGATTGAACAAAGTATCCTAAAGTTGTAGGGTGCTGAGGTTATTCAGATGTGGCAAGTATGTTATTATCTCGCATGTGAATGGAGAGACATGGGTATCTCTTTTCCAGTAGAAATGGCAGCAGCAACAATGTCAAGATGCAGTGTTCAAGTTTTTTTAAAGAGACATCTCCATCAGTGACTGTATTCAACTAAACTTTGATAGAATATTACTATATGTTTATAGTTTTTACCCCAATATGCTAGGTGTTCCAGTCTCACCTGTGTACAAATCACAAGGTATTCACAAGCGAGGCACAGCATTCCATGGAACTCATATGCGGTTATATTTTTACAGCCTGTGGCTACTGCAGAAGTGATGGTGTAGTTGTGTTACTGCTCCAAAAGATATCCCAGGCCAAAAGAGCATATGCCACAGTTCTGAAAACCAAGAATATTGCTGGTCAAAACCAAGGAACAGGTAAAACTCTGACAGGTAAATGGGTAAAGTTGTGACCTATGGCATACATGCCATAACACGACGTGTCACGCGAAAAACACGATTTTTGACTCACAAACCCCCAGACACGGTCGTGTTTCGGAAAAAGATTTTCAGCAATCTTAGCAATTTCCCACAAAAAAAGTTAATTTCTTGATCACAATGATATATGCCCGTTATCTGTGGTATGTATAGACAGTAAATAGTCTTGCTCAGAGCTCATTTAAAACTATCCTTGGGGCAGTTTAGACAGATGTTTTAGAGACAATTAAAAGGTGAGGCGGTCAGCGACAAACAGACACCTTTCAGAGATTACTGAATTGGCTCACAATAGCTAGGGTGAGGTGTTGTGTCAAATCCTTTGAGCACTGCTGAGGGAGAGCCCATTAGGCTAATTTGCATAGGTAACGTACACTAAGTGGAACAACCCAATTTGTCTGAAGTTTTATCATGTGATCAAGTATCAAGCTAACTCATGAAAACATCAGCATGTTTGAATATCTGGTTAACCTGAAATGAACTGCACCATGGAATTTTAAGAATATAAAAGTATTAAATCATTGTGTACACAAATTGTGTATTTGCATAAATTGGTACCTTTTTTCATTAATTCAGCCTGATAATAAATTAAATCTTCACTACTGTAACATGACTTTAACCTCGAAAATATGTTACAATAGCGGCGGTCAAAGACTTTAGCAACTCGGCCGACTACCACAAACCTTAAATGTTTTCATTGCCAGATTCATTGTTTTGAAATGGATATTCAATGTCATCTTACAGGTTTTATCACTTTTAGCGACTTTGGCCATTGCTTGCTCCAACATAGACGTGAATGCACATTCGCGAAGGAAAGTGTGGGCATATTTGTGAACACAAATGACACTTGCATTACCATCAAACCAACTACTGAACTACTGAAAGCAGCAAAGACTACATGTACTTAAAACTACATTTCACTGTCCAATGGATTTAAAGACAGTAACTTGGTGTATTTTTGTATTTAATGTCGGCGAGGTTGTGACCATGTTGACAATTCTAATTCTACCTTTTTATTTTTTTGTAAGTATTAAATCAGAGAAAACAGATGGTATTTTCTTTTGTTCAGATTTGAATTTCCAGTCATTTGCTGTATGCTGATTTGAAAAGATAACTTAATCTCATTTGGATGCCTGCGCTTTTGGCGGCGTCATCCCCCTTGGGACCTCAAAACACACTTTTTGAGTCTCAAAAACCCCCCCAACACTGTCTGGGAATATGGCAAGTATGCTATGGTATCTTACAAAGATTTGACTTAATACAAGCAGTAGATTGAGATCCCTCTAAATACAAATGAACAGTGAAAGGGACCAGAGTGTGAGAAAAAAATCTGTAAAACTCGTAAATTGTGTGGAGAATTTAGGTTCTATGTAGACCTGATTTGTTGCCAGAAGACAAGAAAATTACTGTAGCAGTCTCATTCATCATCCATCTTTTGTGAGTTGTGTAACTGAAAAAATTTAAATATTTATAAAAAAAATCAGTAATAAGCTGTTACAGTGGTCCTACTCTTATGAGGTCCCTCCCAAGACAAGCCACCCTTTGATGATGGCCATCATATCCAGCATGAATGTAGTATACTTTTACCATTTTGTCCACATTGCCTAAGATCACTCTCTTGTAAGGCCATCTTTTAAAGGGTGGCTTGTAAGGGGAGGGTGACATATAAGTTGTAAATTATATCAATTAGAAAATTACACTAATTGTATTAATTAAAGGAGAATTACACAATTAGGACTTGGAACATAGGATCAGTGGTGTTCTCTTTCTCCTGAGAAAAAATAAAAGGAACTGAGTCTTATTTTTGTCAGCACTGCCTTTTAGTACCAGAGATCTAGAATAATTGATGAGGGTAAAGGTAGTTGAAACTTAGTTGCAGCTCATTTGGAATATTATACGATCCCAAACTTCCCTTTCTCCCTATTCTACTGTTGTCTGCTGGATTACTTCCCAGGATGGGACCATAGGGTCAAGGACACTTGATTGATTTTTTTTCTTCTAATATTTTAATAGTAACTCCTCACCTAATTCACTTCTTATTTGGGATGTTTTATAATGCAATATTTCCTTTGTCCTTCAAGCACTGTTGCTCCCTTGGTTATGTCTCTGGGTGGAGTCCATGTTCAAGAAGTAGACACTTGGTTATTAACTTTTTTACACACCCACCCATAAGGAATAGCGTATCATGTTGTGACATCCATCTGTTCATCTGAATGAAGTTTGCACCCAATTTTTAGCTGTACTGGTTATAGACCAGAAGAGTTTATGCGATGACATTTCATCCATCATACGTTGTCCATTAGAACAAGTTTGTTGTCGCTACTCGTCCTGAACTACTGGGATGATGGTCATTACATTTGACAAAACATTATCACAAAGTCTTGTTGGTCCTAAATGAAAATGGTGCCCCTCAGACACCCAGTATGGCCACCATGGAAGTCATCTTTAAAATGTTGTCACTGCTACTCCTGAAGGATGGTCACATTGACATTGGTTTTCACTAAATGACTTCTTATGATGACTAGTTGGTCCTAAATAAAAATGCTGCTGATCTGACATCAAATAGGGCTGACATGGTGGCCATCTTGAAAATCTTATCACTAATACTCCTTGTGTCGACATTTGGTTTTCACTTATGATGTCCAATTGGTCTTAATTAAAATTATGCCTCAGACATTCAATATGACAACCTCAGTGGCCATCTTGAAAATCTTGTTATTGCAACTACTCCTAAATGGATGGTTGTATTGACATGGAGTTTTCCCTGAAAGACATTTTGTGATATTTAGTTGGTCCTATGCAATATGTAGCTAGTTCCAATGAAAATGGTGCTCATCTGACAGCCAACATGACACCATAGCCATAACGAAAATCTTATCACTGCTACTCTTGCATGAATAGTGGCATTGACTGGGTTTTCTTTAAAACACTGTTTGCAATATTTAATTGGTTCTGAATGACAGTGGTGCAGGCCATTGCTTGCATTTTTGTATTCCACTGAGCGTATTGTACATATACAAGTGAATTTTGACAAGACTTTGTGTTTAGTTACATTCCAGTGAACAAGTTGATAGTCAGCACTCTGACGGTGATTTTAAGGTCAAAGGTGGTGATAGGTTTGTAGCTGTGCTGGCTTGTGAACATGATGACACAAAAAGTACAAATGGATATTTATCATTGAACCTAGTTAGTGGTTATCTTGAATGATGTCACTTTAGTACCTTTTTTTTCTTCTCACAAAACAATACAGATTTGATCAAATCTAGCTTGTGGTTATGTCATGAGATTGTCTGACACAAGTGCAATGATCTTCAATCCATGAAATCAGATCCAGGGTCAAAAGCCATAATGAAAAAATTTGTGACCATGTCACCTGAAATATAAGAAATTAGCTTGTTACCAAATTTGGTATGTTGGAGTTTCTCGGGAATATCAGAGATGGTTTCAGTAGTCAGCTGTTAAATGGATGAAATGGACTTATCTTTGATTTCCAGAAACTCTTTTTGGTCAGTAGAGCATCAGCCCCATTGAGGGACTTTTGTTACATGTTGTCACATTTTGCTGTGAGTGAATAAACAATTACAAACAGCAAAATATTCCTTTCAAAAAGTTAACATTTACTCCTTTAAGAAACGAGATGTATCATTATTTAAGAAAAGCAACTTGAGCAGACATCCAGATATGATAAAGTCTGTTTCAAAAAACACCCTGCATAGCTGTTATGCTACCTTGCAACTTTAAAAATCTCTATAATTTTGTCAAGGCATGAAATTGCATTACGAGACCTCATTTCTTCAAATCATAATGAAATGCACTTGATAAAAATAAAACAATAATTGGGAAATTAATGTATAAAATGTATATTTCAAACTTTAAAAAAGACAGTAGCCAAACTTTTACATTGAATTGATTCCATTTCTGCATAATAGTCAAAAGTAGCAAAAATATATGAAATATTTGAAAAACATGAGCATGATTCTTTTTCATTAGCTAATTGTTATTGAATGATTTTGAAGCACTTCACAGCCTTATTTTTGTGTTGCTATTTCCAAGTTGTTAGCTTAATAATAGTTCTAGTCAGTAACTTTAAGTATGAAAGAAGCCTATTGATTTTGGAGTCAAAAATTCAGAGGTGAAGATCACTGTGATTGAAAGAAGACAAATGGTTTTTGCATGATGGCCTTACTTCTAGACCACATACCTTAACCAGAGTTTGTGGATGGCTTGCACTAAAGGTATGGAAGAGGCCTATTGATTTTTGGTGAAAGGTTAAAGGTCAAAGTCATTGTGACTAGAAGAAAAAATGGATTGTGCACAATAACTTTTGTTATAGAGTAAGTTTTTTTTTTACCAAACTATGTGGATGACAAGTACTTGGGGTAATAAAGAAACCTTTGGATTTTGGGATAGAAAGGTCAAAGGTGATGGTCATGGCAAGTCTGGTAAGAAAACAATGCTTTCTGCATCTAGCAAGTTTTGTTGAAGATCTCATTGAGACCCATTGCTCGATAAACTCACAAGTCAACCATGGCTGCTAGTGCCTACATAGAGGACTTTTAAACACTGGATAGGCATGTAACATGTACTGATCATGGTTAAGGCTGCAATGTTTACACATGTAAATGGCTTAGTTTAGTTTACTGCCTGTAAACGTTTACAAAATCGGTAACCATGTAAATTAACATGCACATGGTACATCTGGTGTTGGCAGATATGCATGTATGTCCCAGTAATATGTCTGGTTGCATTTTTCATCAGTACATATATGTAGCACTATCAAACAATATGTCAGTCCTAAGGATGTATTACCTAAATTGTCAGAAACTGTATTTTCAACAAATGTCATAATGAGAGTTTTAAAGATGTACAGTAATTGAAATGATCACAAGTTGAGTAAATTACAGTATGCACATTGTCCATGGCTTGTGTATGAATAGCTGTCAGCTGTAAGTCTAACGTGCTTCTCAGAGGAAAGGTTGAGTTTCAAATCAATTCTATTAAACTGCATCGTTTTGGTTATTTTATACCATGTACATGTTTAGACAATGTTGAGGTGTTAATTATGGTTGAAAAAACTCTGTTCCAGTTCAGTACATATTTAGACTATATTTAGACTATAACATCATTGCATACTTACCTCTCACACTGTACCACTCCTGCTCATGGGCCATGTTCTTGGATTGGGCCATTTGGATTTGGTCCATAAACTACTGTATATATATACTCGCTTATAAGTCGAATCCAACTGCAAACTCCACAGACCCAGATCTGTTGTTGCATAATGCACTGGCAGATTTGGGTCGGTGCAGTTTGTTAGGAGTAATCAGTAGAACAAACAACATAGACCATGATCTGCTGACAAATGTGATGGCAGATCAAGGTCTATGTTGTTTGCAGTTGGACTTGTAAACAAGTACAAATGGTAACTTTCAATAGTGCTTTATCAGATTTACACTTTGATACATTGACAGCTCATTTTGTGGTCATACCACACTGATTCTTGAAACACATTTCTTATGGACACGTTTCATTCTCCTATTTTCCTGCACATTTATTTTGGTCATATTTCAGTTAATATTACATAGTAACAATAGAAATACAATCCACACCAGCAATACTGCAGTATATACATGAAAAGATAATTAAATTGTATACATTCAAGTGTCGTTGATAATTGCCCAGCTTTAGCTCTGCTGGTCATAGACCAGAAGAGCTTATGGGATGGCCTGTTGTCTGATGTCTGATGTCCTTCACCCATTGTCCATCCATCTGTTTACACAAGCTTGTTATCGCCACTCCTCCTAAACTACTTGGAGGATTGACATGAAACTGTACTCACACATTCATCCCTAAGTATAGTTGGTCCTAAATGAAAATGCTGAAGAACTGACATTCAATATACCAGCCATTTTGAAAATCTCGTTATTGCTATTCCTCCTGAATAGATGGTCATATCAGCATGGGGTTCTTATGATGTCTAGTTGGTACTAAATAAAAATGGTGCTGATTTGACCTTCAATATGACTGCCAGAGCAGCCATCTTGAAAATCTTGTTATCACTACTACTCCTAAATGGAAATTCATATCGACATGGGGGTTTCACAGGAAGACTTCTTATGATGTCTAGTTGGTCCTAGATGAAAATGGTGCTGCCTGAACATCCAATATGGCCCCTAGCTTGGCCATCTTGAAAATCCATCTGCACTAGTAATGCAACAGTACATACAATGAAAGATCAACTAATTGTATGCATTAAAGTGTCATTTATACTTGCTCAGCTTTAGTTACGCTGGCAATAGACCAGAAGAGCTATAATGGGATGGCCTGTTGTCCCTCATATGTCTAATAGTTTGTTATTGATACTTCTCCTAAAATACATGTAGGATTGCTATAAAATTTCAGACACATTCATCCAAAGAACTAGTCAATCCTAAATTAAATTAGTGCCACTCCATGATCCAATATAACCATCCTGAAAATTTTATTGTTACTGCTTCTGAATGGATGGTCATATGAACATGGGATTTTGACCAAAAGACTTTGTGTGATGTCTAGTTGGTCCTAAATGAAAATGGTGCCAATCTGACATTCAATATGGCCACCACAGTAGCCATCTTACCAATCTTGTTATCACGACTCCACCTGAACAGAAAGTCATGCCTATGTGGGATTTTCATTAGAATTTCTTCTTATGTCTGGATGATCCTAAATAAAAATGGTGATGATCTGATATCAAATATGGCCACCATGGCAGCTATCTTGAAAATCTTGTTATGACTACTTGTCCTGAATGGAAAGTAATATCGACATGGGTTTGTCACTTAAAAGCTGTTTATGATGTCTAGTTGCACCCTAAGTGAAAATGGTGCCAATCCAACATCCAACATGGATACTCCTGTTAAACAGAAAGTCATATCAACATGGGGTTTTCACTAGAAGGCTTCTGATTGGAGTCTAGTTGTTTCTAATTGAAAATTAGGCTGATCTGGCATACAATATGACCATGGTCATATTGGATGCCAGATCAGCCTAATTTTCAATTAGAACCATGGGGTTTTCACCAAAAGACTTCTTATAATATCTAGTTGGTCCTAAATGGAAATAGTGCCGATCTTGCATCCAGTATGGCCACCACAATGGCCATCTTGAAATCTTGATGTAACTACTACTCCTGAATGGATGGTCATATTGACATCAGCTAGTTTTCACCAAAAGACTTATTATGATGTCTGTTTGGTCATATTGACATCAGCTAGTTTTCACCAAAAGACTTATTATGATGTCTGTTTGGTCCTAAATGAGAATTTTGGTAATCTTGCATCCAATATGACAACCAGATGGTTGCAGCACTTTGCAGTTAAAAAGAAGAAATGGCTTTATCTTGTTTTCCTAGAAATTATTTTCAGCCAGTAGAGTATCAATGTTGTTGGAAGATATTTTAGCAGTTTTTTATAGTAAAATTTTCTCTCAGCTGTCGACACTATATTTCTTGACATTTTGTAGAAGTTTTGATTGTATCAAAAAATGATTTCTAAAGATTTTTGTGACTTTAACAAAGGTGACACAGGTATTATTTATTACCTCCAATCTTAATGATCCCTTAATCATATTTTCCAGTCTCAAGGGATAGCATTAATTAAACTGATTGACTTTCATAAAAAAAATTTGTTTATATTAAACCTTTCTGCAAGGCCATTCATTGCTAGAAATTCACAATTCTCATCTACAATGTCATTTATAAAAACTATTTTTTTTTCTCAGTACCGTTTTAAAAAACTATACATTTTTACCATCTACACCTCTCCTTGCGCACTATGGAGTCACAAAATTATAGACCACACTATAAGCAAGGCACGAGTTAATGAGGGACCTAAAAAAAATTAAGAAGGGGATGTAACCTTTGCTAGACATCAAGAAAACCAGATGTGTGGGATGTGTGTGTAAAGAATCTGTTTAATGGCTGAATACTTGCTTTATAATTGTGATAGGAATAATGGTCAATAAAGAGCTCTTTCTAATGAAGTTGTTCACTTTTTTGTATAAATTAACTTTATTTTCAAGATACTCAACCTCTGAAAGATCGTTAACAACATTATTCCAAGAACCATCATGTGTACGTGAAAACATTGTGTATTACATCAGTGCTTTTTTGTTGTTGATTCACAAAACTTGAATCCTTTTTTAAAAAAAAGAACGGGGACATTTATTTCATAAAACTACTGTAAATGTCGAAACTCCATTTTTTTGAAAATTTTTAAATCATTAAAATATTGAATCCATGATTTCATTGCAAGAAATAGTGAAACTCATCTGGAATTTTAAGTTCACTACAAACTCTGGAACTCGCTTGTCCATAATGAGCCGTATCTGAAACAAAGGTTTTCTTTGGCAAGTACTCATTTTGCATGGTTGCTTAGCTATCTTTGATCACATTTGTAAATGAGTAGGCTAATTTAAGATAGTTTAATTATATTACTTACATGATGATATTTATACCAGTGTTTGATTGATCAACTGAAATGAGTTGACCTGACACAATCGTGACCGCTAGCTCTTATGCAGGTAGGATTTGTATGCCTTTTAACTTTTCTTTTATTCCACCCCCTTTATTTGATTTGATATAAAAGATGTAATTAATGTGATAATACAAAGCAGCTCTGCTTTTAAATGAGTGTAACAATATAACTAATATTTCCGGAAGTCAGAGATAAAAAAACCCAGCAGCACTTAATTAGGGTCTCACAGAAACACTCGTGGACGTAGCTGCAATGGTAGATTCACATTTTTCATGTTTGAATGAACAAGGGCATATTGCATTTATGATGATTACACTTAAACCGAATTAAAAGATTGAACTAAAACACAAATTTCACTTGACAAAATTGATTTTAATTTGTATTAAAGTGTTGCCACCAGTAGGCATTTGTGACATTTTCATTTATCAAAATTATGCTGAATATTGTTATTTACAGTGTACTGAGAATGTTGTTTGGAAAGAAAATTTAACAAAATATACGATTTCTTATTAAAAGTTGAGAATTTCATGATGTTGATTAAAATTCTGGGTTCTAACAGTTTTCGATAATAAAATGAGCGATATATCAGCGTTTCTTTTTCCAATTTTGGTAGCAATTTTCTTCATCTTCAACATACAGGGGACAATTTGTGGGGTATTTTCTAGTAAAAAAAAATAGGATCCACACCTGAAACTGCGTTATAAGTGGGTTCACGAGTATTGTATTTAGATAAATTTTTTAAACTACAGAAGCTGTGAAAGAACATTACTTGGGTCTGCATTGGAATCCTCACATATGTCTCTCCAAGCTGAGAGAACACTTTGACATCTCTTTTTTCTTTTCTTCCAGCAAATAATGGTTGGAAATTTAAATTGTTTCCCAAAAAGTGTACAGTGGAACTCGTCAAGATTCAATGCTCATTTAATGAAATTTTAGATATATTAACAAAGCTTTGATGCAATTTGAATACTTATACAGTGTACTTGTGCATTATAAAAGATATGTTTACAAGAAACTAGTTTTACTAGATGTTTGGATCAAGTTGTAGCAGTTTTCCAGTGTATATGCTAGACTTGGTTATGTAAGGTTTCCAATGTATCTTGTAAACTTAAATTAGATTGTCTTTATATTCAATAAAGTATTTATCCCATTTGCTAGATATGTTCAAGTAAAACCAAAGTATAAACAAGACAATTAATTAATGAGCAGATTATAACATAGATCTTGTTACATTTTCTTGCACAGGTCCAGCTTATCCCTCTGTGTCGCTCCAGATGCAGGTTTTGTCAGAAATCTATCAAGAGGCAGGTGTAGACCCCACATATGTTGAGTACATTGAGGCTAATGCCATTGGTCACAAGATGCTGGATACACAGGAAGTCTCGGCTCTGTCTCAGGTGTTCTGCAGAAAATCAAGGTCTCCCCTTCTGATCGGTTCTGTGAAATCGAACTTGGGTCATTTGGAAGCAGCATCGGGTTAGTATCATTGTGAATCGACAAACTTGCAAAATGTGGCCGAAGTATGGCCATTCAGACCTGAAGATTGTTTTCACATTAGTTTTTAGCTCTACTGGTCACAGCTGTATGAAGAGGCCATATCTTCCATTTTTATGCATGTATTATTATCAGATATAAGGTTTTATTGTGCAGGAAACCATTACAAAAATGTGCAAGAAACTATTTGTCTTGAAAAATACATTTGGTTTTGCTAGGTATCACAAATATAAAATTTTATTAAAGAAAGAGATATAAAACTTCATTTTGATCAAAAGTGTTTTTTTAACCACCTGAATCTTTCTAGGATTAGGTTCAGTAGCCAAAGTAATTGTTGCCATGGAAGATGGAATGGTTCCAGCCAATCTCCACTACAAAAATCCTGATCCTGCCATGGCTGCCATAGTAGATGGAAAACTTCATGTGGTTACTGAGAACACTAGATTATACGGACAGATCTATGGAGTGAACACTCTTGGTCTTGGAGGAATCCATGTTCATACAATTTTAAAAGCAGACGCAAAAAGACCTTCATGGAGACACCCAGCAGCCGGTAAAATTTCCCTCTTTGTGTATGCTGCCAACACTTCTGCAGGGGTTCAGAGTGCAGTACATCTCTTACTCCAGCACCCTGGGAACATTCATCTGCAGGCATTATTACATGAGACTGCCATAATGCCTCCTGCCTCTCATCCATACAGAGGATATTCCATTTTAAATTGCAAGTCAAGAACATATGAAGTTCAGGTATTGTAATTTATGGCATTTAGAATAAAAAAGTTTAGATTTGCATCTCACAATATGAAATATTTGTGTCATATTTTATCACATAATTGTTGTATGATCCAGATAGTAAAAGGTGTCACATTTCCTATGGTGATGTTCTGGTCATAAATGTTAAGATTTTGTATTTGAGTACATATAGTTTTAAGTTCATATATATACAGTCAAACCTGTTCTAACAGTCGCCTTTACTCTACGGTCACCTGTTCACAACAGCCATTCCTATTCCACCCCCCACCCCCAGCAAATTTCCTATATAAATGTCCTGTATGTAATGGTTACCTACCTTCTGTGGTTAGTGGCTCGGTGTTTCATAACCATACAGTGGTTTCTCCCTGCCTTAAGTGGTCACTGGCATGTATCTTCAGTGACCTCTCAGTCTATGTAAACTAAATTTTTGCTTCATTAGGAAGGCATTGTTTAGATATAAAGGAATATCATATGAATCGATGTACAAACATTTCTTATCTCACCTCTACTCGCTGTATCACATCAACAGTGTAACTTGGGTGTCAATATGTCAAATTTGAAAGAAAGGCAGTTTTTATTATTAGGGTACAGGGTTGATACAGTTTGTTTGCTGGATGGTGGAAAAAGTAGTTGTGTTGTTCCAGCACAAATGGAAGGCTCCTTTTGTGCCAGTGTGACAGGTATAGTTCGATATCTTCTATTTGCCTGTTATTTAAAGCTGTCTCTGAAGAAAAAAGTTCATCTCTGAGAAGAGATATTGAGTTACATCCCTTTTCATTAGGGTCAGAGTCATTCAATATTTAAAACTTGTCTGTAAAGTCGGGCGAAGTTTCGGTTCATGGGTCACAAAGAATAACAATATATGGCTTCTTTTGATTTCCTGTTCATCACAGGCTTCTCCCATAAGCCGACTGTCTTTTGATCTCAGAGAGTTGAGCAACTGGCTAATCCAGATATTACTTTTAGAGCGTGAACAGCTGTTTCCAAGTGAAACTTACCCAAGTTGGCTGACCAAAGAGTCTGTCCTTTGTTTTACAGTCATGTAAACTGTCAATCAATAGTGAAATTATTGTTTTGTCATGGTGCACAAAACAAACTAAGATCAGTGATTATTTTAAGTTGGTGATGATTTAATTTATAAGATAGATCAAAGTGAGTAGGATACAGTAATCTTGTGTGGAACATAAATATGGGACAGGATAATATATGTGCATATTTTATGATTTTGTTGAATAGTGCATTTAAAACAATCTTGATAACGTAATAATAACAATAATAATAATAACGATAATGATATTTTATGCATGGTATTTGTTAAAAAACCAATTTTAAAAGTTGAACCTGTGGACAGCAGTCGCCTGTGTACAAAGGCCAGTTTTGCCTATTCCCATGGGTGGCCACTATTGACAGGTTTGACTCTGTGTGTGTGTGTGTATATATATATATATATATATATATATATATATATATATATATATATATATATATATATATATATATATAGACACACACACACACACATACATACACATATACACACACACACCGTCAAATCTGTGTTCAGCAGTCACCCATGGGAAAGGGCCAAAATGGCCTTTGAAGACAGGTGACCTCTTAAGGTAGGTTCAGCAAATAGCATTAACATTATTAGGATGAGTAGTACCGTATTTCATGTATTTTTTCATACCCTTTAATTTTTCGTACATAGCACTTTGTATTTTTCGTCAAAACCTTTAAATTTTCTTTCATAAAAGTTCTACTGAAAAGATTTACATTTGCAAAAAGATCAAAAATATTTTGGCTTTTTTGGGGTTGCAAAAAAAGAATAAGAGATTAAAATCAAATATAATTAAGGTGTTTTTGTGTTGTTGTTGTTTTTTTATCTTTGTATTATTTTTTAACCTTGTATTTTGATGTGTTAAAATTGAAGAGAAGTTCCCTTTTAAAACGACTTCGAAAATATATCGAGGTACGATTTAGACACATCCAATGACCAAAGTATTGTTTTGCTAAGCATATGTTATAAATGATGATTAACTTTGGGTAAATTCTTAACTGAGACATCGAATAATGAAACTGGAGATTAAGAAATAAAAGAATCACCATTTATAATTGTGCAGAAAGGTCATTGATCATTTCATTCTTTTATTTTTTTAACCACGTATTTTGATGTTTTTTATTTGAACCAACAAGAAAAGTTCATGTTTCATACGGCGTCGAAAAAATACCAATGTACGATTTAGATACGTCAAACGATCAATGTATTGTTTGCTGAGTATGTGTGATATAATCCCATATGAAAAACATAAGTATTTGTTGCCTCATGTAAAAACTTGCCAAAACTGTTTTGTTAACTTTGCGGAAATTTTTAACTGAGGTATCGAATCATGAAACAGGATATTAAGAAATAAAAGAATCGCCATTTATAATCATGCAGAAAGGTCACTGATCATTTCATTCTTTTATTATTTTTAACCGCACATTTTGATGTTGTTTATTTGAATCAAGATAAGAAGTTAACATTTCAAACGGCTTCGAAAAAATATCGATGTACGATTTAGATACATCAAACGACCAATGTATTGTTTGCTGAGTATATGTATGATATAAGCCCATGCGAAAAACATAACTTTTTGCTGCCTCCATTAAATGCTTACCCGAACTATTTGTTAACTTCACGTACATTTTTAATCGAGGCATCGAATAATGAAATAGAGATCAAGAAATAAGGACATAATCACCATTTATAATCACTCATTCATCCATTTGCCCTTCTGTCTTCTTTATCGGTGAGAAAATATAATGATTGATGTGTATGATCTCATGTTGTCATTACAGTATCTACTGCTCTGCATTAACTGGACAATGGTCTTTACAGCATATAATCCTTAAACAATATCATTAATTAGAGATCTTTATTACAATGGTCGCTGCAACAAAGCAGCACGCGCGTTTTAAGACGAGTTCGGAAGCCATTTGATGTTTTTTCCTATCCAGCAAAAATTGTATCTCGGTACATGATAAAGCGAAGACCACTTACCATTGGTCAAATTAGTCTTATTGTTTCAATATAGTAATACGAAAATGAAATATAAAAACCATGTAATTTTCATTTATAAATGTGAAAGTCACTGACTCGGTGAATTCGATTCTTATATAATATCTTTTAAGTTCTTAAGTGCTTGTACTGTTTTTACTTGGAGATGTTTTCATTAGAAAGTTCTTGTTTTCTGTCCTTAAACAATATAGTTAATGATTACTCTTTACTAAGGCCGTCACTGTCACAAAGCACCACAGTATAGCACGCGAGTTTTAAAACAAGTGTTGTGACGCCATTTGATGTTTTCTCATCAAATTAACATTTTATTGAGAATCTATTCTAAGATACATCCCTCTATTGTTATCTTTATGGGCGAGTACGAATAACAAATGATGCGTGTGATCGCTGGTCATTACAATATCTACTGTTGTTCATACATGAAGCTCATTGACAGAATTTAATTTCCCTATGGTTAGCCTAATTTCCCTACTGGTAGTCTCACTAATTTGATCTCGTCGGTTGAATCTTGCCCTCAGTCTGGTGTCAACTGGAATAACCTGGCCAAAGCCCTAGACATGTTTAATCAGCATGTAAATAACACTAGCCATGTGATTTTTGTGACAATGGATATTTTAATTAAAACAAGAATGAATTGTTTATTCAGAAGTGTTAATTGATAATGGAATATAATAGTGCCCTTGTACATCAGGTAACTGAACAATACAGATTACACTCACCCTGTAACCTCTCTCTCTCTCCAAAAGCTACAAATAAAAGCTGCTCCAAATACATACGATCTTACACACTGACACAACATTGTTTCATATCTCTCTCTCTCTCTCTCTCTCTCTCTCTCTCTCTCTCTCTCTCTCACACACACACACACACATTCACTAAAAACAACAAGTACTTTTGAGTTCTTTTATTCTTTTTTATTGTAAATTGATAATGATGCTACTGTTGCTGTAAGAATACAAGTTGCACTTAACTTTTTGACAACAGGGGCTCATATCGTTGCGTATAATTTACCGATAGATAATACCTATAAATAATACATGTACAGACCATCTTAATCATTTTGGAAACAACACACCATAACAGCTACAAATAAGTGTGATCGGAATACACATGATATTGCACACTGACAACATTATTGTTTCAGCCATCTCTCTCTCTTCCCTCTCTTTCTCTCACTAATAACAACAAAAGTCTTTTTGAGTACTTGTATTTTTTATTCTAATTGGATTCTTGAGTTGACAGCAGAATGAGACAAAAATTGTACGTTTATTTTGTACGTTATACCTGTTAGGTCATCAAGTATCGCGTGTCACGTAGACCTTGTTCGTGTTCCCTTTATTTTTTGTACATGGTCAGTACTCCAAAATAATTATTTTTTATTTTACACATAATTTTTCGTACACTGAAATTAATATAAAAAAAATTCCTGTATGAAAAAATACATGAAATATGGTAGTATGCTCTCAAGAAACATATATTTAGTTTACTAATTAGAAAAAAGAAAAATAATAAAATAAAAAGTTCCACTTTAATCCACCATGTACATTAAATCATCACTTATCAGTAGAAACTGCATCTAAATAAAATTACTAATTGACAGCCTACCTGTGAATGTCAGACACAGGACTGACTTTTTGTTAGACCAGCTGGTATAATTAGTCATGAAAATGTATGTTCACACTTCAAACAATTGATGGATTAAGCAGTTTCTCAAACTCACCAAGATCAAAAGACAGTTGGCTTTTGTGCGAGATCTTTGATTAGGAATATTGTTAGCAGCATATATACCTTAAAGGATATCACAAGTGCCATGTACATGTATCTCTACTCATTTGATGTGATTCTACATAATCTTTTACACTCTGGATTAACGTTGTTCTCAAAATCAGTCATAACATCTCGCTTATGCTTGATAATAATCCCTTGGATCTGAGAGTTCGCCCGACTCCCATTTCTGCTGCAACTACACAACTACTTTGTCCACTTCCCAGGAAACAAATTGCTTTGATTCTCTCATGTAAGGACAAAACCGTTTTGCTTTCAAAGCTGACATGTTGACACCTTTGTGTTTGACTGACAGCATGATTGGAGTACAATAAGTACAATCGAGATATGCTTAAACATCGATTTACATGATATACCTTTATCTAAACAATACTTGCTCATCAAAAAAAAGAAGTGTTTACTTTGCATACTTGGAGCACTCACTTAAAGCAGGGTGAAACCATGGTTTTGTTAAGAAACACCTGGCCACTGAGTGCTGCAAGCATGTGACCGTTAAATACAGGGCATATATATAGGACATTTGCTGGGGGGAAATTAGAATGACCGCTGAACACAGGTGACCACTAGGACAGGTTTGACTCTGTCTGTGTGTGTGTGTGTGTGTGTGTGTGTGTGTATATATATCAATGCAGCTTGCTGGCAAGACGTTATTTTTAGGACATATAATTTGTATACACCTGTCATTATGTTGTGGCTTTTCCTATCCATCCATATGTCCATCTGTTAACATTTACTTGTCCAGCCCATAACTTTGTAATGGGTTGGAGAGATTTTCATGAAATCTTGCCAAAATATATACCACGACTAGACTGTGTCATGTAACCTAGCCAGGCCCCCTGTCTCAAGGTCAAGGTCATGGCAAGGGAAAATATAATTGCTACTTGTTTAGAGTAAAACTTTTGAACCTCCGAAGATATTTTAATGAAACTTTTGCCAGTTATGTTTCATGAATAGACCGAGTTGCATATCATAACAACACACCCTGCCATGGCAAAGCAAAAGTTTAATTCTTTGATTTGTATCCTTGTCCAGAGTACAACTTTTGAGCCACTAAAGCTAATTTAATGAAACTTGTGCTAGTTATATATCATTTATAGATGGTATGTCACATACCACAGTGACACACCCTGCCTCAAAATGAAGGTCACAGGAAAATGTAACTAAGGCTGGAACATTTACACATGTAATGGCTTAGTTTAGCGTACTGCCTTAAACGTTTACACATGTAAACAGCTTAGTTTAGCGTACTGCCTTAAACGTTTACACATGTAAACAGCTTATTTTAGTTTACTGCCTTAAACATTTACAAAATTGGTAACATTCTATACGAACATTCACATGGCTGTGAATCTGCAATTAGCCATTGCATTAAATAATATATTTCCTCATCTCTGCATAATGGGACTGTTAAGTATAATTTTTCTGTTCATTTTTTTCTTAAGGTATGTATGATTTCCACATTGAATGTTGCAAGGAATAAGTCAAAGTTTTCAAGAATTTGTACCGCACATTACACATCCGGTTGATTTACTGATAATTCTGATGAAACTTTCTATAAACTACATTATTTACCTTTGAAAAACATGTTTATTAACAGAGCAACATTTTATTTTAAAGAAAAACTGTTTCAAGTTTGTAAGCCACTGCTCATTTTCTTAGTTCTACAAAAGCATCCTATGTGCATGTCCAGTTGCATTATTGATTTTTTTTCCTTGTGTATTACCAAAATTGTCAGATACATTCAAAAAGACCTGTCTTAGAAAATGAATCCTGCCATAAGTAGTAAAAGATGTAAAGCAAAAGAAATAAGTTGGGCAATGTACAGCAGTGACATTTACATATAAATATTTGTCAGCTGTACTGTAAGCCTAATAAATAGATAGGAGGAAAGGTTGATTTTTTTAATTGTTACGATCAATGGCATCATTTTGGCTTTTGTATACCATGTACATGTTTGGAGATTTTGGTAAATGTTGCAGCCTTTTTTGTAACTCCGACTTGCATCATTTTCTGGAGTATAACTTTTGAACCACCGAAGATGTTTTCATTAAACTCTAACCAGTTATATATCCTGAGCAGACGGTGTGTCACATATCATAGCCATGCACCCTGTCGCAAGGTCAAAGTCATGGCAAAGGAAAAATATAAATCCATGACCTATCCATGTTCAGGTATAACTTTTAAACCAATGAAGATCTTTTTTAATGAATTTTAGCCTTTTATATATTGTGGCAGTGTCTTGCTTATTGAGTCATAACCTCTACCTCAGAGTCAAGGTCACAAGAGATACTGTAATTCAGTGCCCCATTTCCTTATCCAGGCTGTCACTTGTTAACCCCTGCAGATATTTTGATGAAACTTTACACAGGTCCATACCTCATCATACAATAGTCAAGGCCCTAACTCAAAGGTCAAGGTCATTAGTATGGAAAAGGTCACATAGACTGGCATATCATGTATTGTATGCAGTACTCTTGTTCAGAATTAGAAACAAAAACAATTGCACAAAGCATTAGGTCTTTAATTTGTGAATGTTAAGCTTTTCGTCAAGTCCTTCGTTTATAGAGACTACATCATTACAAAAATTATTATGGCAATATTATTATAGATAGAGGAGGTATTGCAGGTTAAAAGCTTTTTGTTTTATTTGTAGTAGTTCATTATGAAACAACCCATTGAATTTATGTTCAGTACATATTAGGATCTTACTTCTCAATTTGAACATCTTAGTCAAGGCCACTACATGGTTGTTAAGGCAAGCTTGATTGCAACTGCAATTCTATATACCATATATACTTGCGTATATCCCCATTCGTGTAAAAGCCGACCCCCCCAAACTGAATAGGTAAAAACATTAAAAAGTGCATGACCCACGCATAAGCCGACCCATGAAATACTACCGTAAATTAAATATCAATCACCGCAAAGTGAAGTGTCTGTGAGTGTTGTTTACTATGCGTGTTTACTAGTAAGTATATTGCTTCCATTTTCGTGCAAGTCTGAACAAACTGTATTTGTATTATATTTTGTGTTTTGCTGTATTAAGACTGTGTTTGATGCAATACAAGTTTTGATTTGATTTATATTTTCTTTTTCCATCAGCCAGATCAAATTCCTAAGTGATATTTACCATGTTATCTGTCAGTGCATGTGGGCCGATAAGCCCGTGGGTTGTAAAGGCAGCACTGCCTGACTTTGTTTTCAAGATGACAATCCTTTTGATCGAGACACGAATTTGATACTTGTTCAGTGCCAATTAGAGTCCTAGGCACCGATTTATCTACATCGTTATCCCTCTGGGGAACAATTTGCTAACTTTTTGATACTGTTCAGTGCCAATTAGATTCCTATGTGTCTTACAAATATGTGTTTCACTGTAATCCCTTAGCACACTCTTTGTTTTCCCACATTACAACACTTTGATTGAGCCGCGTAGTTGATACTTGTTCAGTGCCAAGTAACAGTGGGTGGTTATTTGAACTCCTTGTGATCTTGCCGCACAATTGACACTTGTTCGGTTGCATCCTTTAATAGATTCACAGACTGTATGATCGAAGTGTCACTTACAGAGCCCAAGCTCAGTCTCCACATAAGCACCTGCATATGACAGTAAAGACGAGGAATCGGAGTCGGATGATATTTATGATGACTAGATGACGATGGAGGATTTCAGCACTATAATTGGTCACTCCAATGATGCAGATGAATTCTTGGGCTTTGTACCAGATGACATTAGACAGTGACCTTTATAGGATACCGTGAATCACAAAAGTGTGGACTTAACTTTCATTGTTTATTCGTGAGACATGTGGAATTAACATATTACAGGATATTGTGAATTGGATCATTCTGGGCTGCTATTTTATGCTGGTATGTGATTTCATGGATTTATCATAATGACAGATTTAAAATGTCAATCATTATAGATTTCTATGGATTTTTATGACACAAAGATCAACAAAATATAAGTTATCAATTTATTTGTGACATATTCCACTCAGTAGTATACCTAATTGTATTTTAGACTGGTTTTGTCTTTATTATTCTTAACTATCTACCTATCTATCCATCCAGTTTTCTCGAATATATATACCGGTAGTCAGCAAGAAAACTTAAAATTTTTCAAGTTTAGACCTTGTCCTGTGGATAAGACGACCCCCCTTCTTCCAGGCTTTAATTTTTTCCTAAATTATTCGGCTACAAGTATATATGGTACCATTCATTTTAAAGGTATAAATATAAAACGGAAGAATAAAATTGTAGTTGCTGATATTTGAGTATGGAAATTCAATATAGAATGTTTGGTCATTTGGTTTTTCCTACCAGTCCTTGATTATTTTGATTGTTACTTTACTAGTTTGTATTTATTTCAAATTTAACACGCAACTTTCTTAAATATTTTAGAAATGCGTGTCAGATTGTCGCCCCATCTGGTATGTCTTCTCTGGGATGGGTACACAGTGGTCAGGTATGGGTCATCAGATGATGACACTGAGTGGCTTCCGAGAATCCATAGAGGAGAGTGACAGGATCCTGAGGCCTCATGGGATATATCTGCTTGACCTTATCACATCAGGGAACGGCACAGTATTCAACACACCACTCAACTCATTTGTGGCCATCACAGCAATACAGGTGTGAAAAATAACACTCTACCACATTTGTGACAACTTTCTATTTACTGTACTGTCATCACACCTCCTATGTTTCTACGCTACACTTTTGACACTCGTTGAAGTGGATCATCTTGATTCGGTTCTGTCTATCCATCTATCAGTCCATCCATACTTAAGCATACATGGGAAGCTTGTTTAAGCATAATTGCACAAAATCAACTTTATGTAGACAAATGAAAGGACAAGGTAGGATAAGGGCTGATTTTGATGCCCTCTCAGATAATGACCAAATATGCATGGGTGGTATGGGTGGTTTTCTTTTCATCATATATTCGTGCATTTTTGGTTTATAACTATACATTGTCATGTAACCCAACCTCAAATCAGGTAATGCCCTGTCCTCTATTAGTATAGTAAGGGTGACAATTCAGAGCATAAGCTGATCAATCTGAGTGATTAAATAAATTGTAGATTCAGTTATTTCATTATTTTGTCATTTATTTATTTGTATTTATTTATTAATCATCATCACCATCATTATCATCTTACAACAAAAACTTCTTTAAAAAAGTCCTTAGTTGCAAATTGTAATTTTCAGTTAAAGCACAAAAATACCTTTTCTGATGATTCTGACTCCAAATTGTTTATACGATTCCAAAAATACAACACACTTAAATGAGAGATGTATCCAGTCAAGGGCAATGGTAAATTTTGATTTGATTGGAGGATGATAAAAAAGGTTAGTTTTTATCTCTACTGTTCATAAACCAGGAGAGCTTATGTAGCGGACTTTTATCTGGCATCCAGTTTGTTATTGCTCGTTAACTACTGGGATGATTGCCACCAAACTTTACAGATACATCCCAAGGTCCAGTTGTTCACAAAAACAAAATGGTACCCCTCGGACATCCAATATGGCCACTACCTGTCATTTAGAAAATTTTGTTATGGCTACAACTCCTGAATGGATGATCATATCAACATTGAGTTTTCACTGAAAAAACCTGGTGCTGTTCTAACATCCAATACAACTGCCATGGTAACAGTTTTGAAAATCTTGTCACTACTCTTTCTGAATGTATGGTCATATTTATATGAGGTTTTCAGTAAAAGACTTGTGATATCTAGTTGATCCGAAATGAAAATGGTGCCGATCTGACATCAAATATGTCCGTAGCATCAGCCACCTTAAAAATTTGTTATTGCTACTTTTCTTAAACAAATGGTCATATTGACATAGGGTTTTCACTGAAAGACTTCTTATGATGTTGGTCCTAAATGAGAATGCTGCTGATCTGACATCCACTATGGTTGCCATTGCTACTTCTCTTGAATGGATGGTCATATTGACATGGGGGTTTTCACTACAAGACTACTTATGATATTTAGTTGGTCCTAAATGAAAATGGTGCCAATTTGACCTACAGTATGGTTGCCATGGCAGAC
Source organism: Margaritifera margaritifera (assembly GCA_029931535.1). Classification (NCBI taxonomy): domain Eukaryota; kingdom Metazoa; phylum Mollusca; class Bivalvia; order Unionida; family Margaritiferidae; genus Margaritifera; species Margaritifera margaritifera. Next base: position 804,455 of record JAQPZY010001121.1, read on the forward strand.
ATCTTGAAAATCTTGCTATTGCTTCTCTTCTTGGATAGATGGTCTTGTTGATATGGAGTTTTCACCAAAAGACTAATAATGATGTCTAGTTGGTCCTAAATCAAAATGGTGCTGATCTGACATTCAATATAGCCACCATTATCTTACCAATCTTGTTATTGCTATACCTCGTAAATGGAAAGTCATATTGTCAGGTGTTTTTCACCAGAAGACTTTGTATGGTGTCTACTTGGTCCTAAATAAAAATGATGCCAGTCTGACATCAAATATGGCCACCATGGTGACCCTCTTGAAAATGTTTTTATTGCTATTTCTGAATTGATGGTCACATCTACATGGAGTTTTCACCTGAAGACTTGATGATATCTAGTTGGTCCTAAATATTGATGGTGCTGATCTTTCATCCAATATGACTGCCACATTGTCCACCTTGCAGATCTTGTTATCACTATTCCTCCTGAATGGATGATCATATTGACATGCAATTTATACGAGAAGACTTCTTATGTTGTCTAATTGGTCCTAAATGAAAATGACACACAGTATGGACACCAGATGGTTTTTTGAACACTCAGCAGTTAAAAAGAAGAAATGGTCTTATCTTGGATACCTGGAAATTCTTTTTGGACATTAGAGCGCCAGTCTCCTCAAGGGACTATTGTGTTGGTAATATCTGTTTTTTATATATTAGTTTTAATTAGGGCCTAGGCTAGATTTATGTTGATGTAAAGGTCTAGTATGTACTTACACACTGCTGCACATGGTGAGAGTGACTGATGTTACAGTAGGCCAGAACCAGGGAGGCTATTATTCATGTGTAGGATTTTGATAAGCATAAGAATGGAGCTTTCACACCTATTGTCTTTTGCTTTGTAGGCTATAGAGTGTTTAAACAATGGGTAAATGTAATGGCCAAATAATTGCATGGTATAATAATGGGCACTCTCTGTAAAATGTCTGACATGCCAAGTTTCTACTAGTTATTTCAACTCATTTGTTGTACATGTCCAGCAAATACAGCTGTTTTGGACCCAATGGGCATATATAGCATTCCTCCTGTCCATATATAGCATTCCACCTGTTCATCAAGTCCCAGTTTGTCCCAGTTTCTAAGGACTTAATGGATTCAAAACAAATTCGGCATGAGGCTTTATATTAAGATCTAGGTCAGGTTCAGGTTTCACCTTTCTTTCCAACAAAATTAAAAGGAGTTACAGCCCCTATTTGACATAGAACTTTCCCCTTCTATTGCATGATAATTTTGTTTTTGCTAACATAACTTTTGAAAGACTTAATGGATTCAAACCAATTTAGTAAGAACATCTACCTTGGTTTCGGTTTTTACCTTTTTTCAACAAAGTTTAAAATAGTTGTGGCCACATGTTTGACATAGAACTTTGCCCTTCTATTGCATTATAATTTAGTTTCTGCTCAAAAACTTTGAAGGATTTAATGGATTCAAACCAAATTTGGTATGAGACTTTACCATAAGAATACCTTGGTCACATTCAGTTTTCACCATTTTCCAACAGATTTAACAGAATTACAGTGCCACTTTGACTTAGAACTTTGCCTGGTGATTGCAGTTTCATTTCTGTTCAGTAACTTTTGAAGGAGTCAGTCTTACTGGATTCAAACCAAATTTGGTATGGGCTTTAAATTAGGAAAACATTAGTCAGGTTTTATTTTCACAATATTTAAACTAAATTTAACAGTTATGGCTGTTGTTTGACATAGATCTTTGCTCTTTAACTGTTCCTGCTCAGTTCAAGCACTTAATGCACTTAAGCCAACTTTAGTACGAGGCTTTACATTAAGAATACTAGTACCTAAATTAAGTTTGATTTGCACTATTTTCCGAGGAAAAACTTGTACAGAGTTATGGTCCCTGTTTTTTACTTGAAACATTGCCCTTCAGTTGCATCATATTGGCGGGGGCATCTGTGTCATCCTGACACATTTATAGTTCATATCTTTTGAGGTCTTAAATTTTGCTTTTTTCTTTAACTTGTACAGTTATAAATTTGGGGAAGAGGCAAGTTTAACATGACAGAGTTCTCAAATCGAGTTGACTTTTGGCATTTCTGATGATGCATAAATACATAAACATTAATATTCTGTCACTGTTTTTACCCAGCTTTGTGAAACAGTTGACTAAGTACGCATGTAGCAACTTCCAGACAGTGCAACGACAGCTTCATCGCCTCTTCTGTTTACTGTTACCAAAATCTGGGTTGTTTAAGTTTGGTTATTAAATTTATGGAAAATAGTCTAAATGGATGCAAGTGATACATAATCAGTTTAATTACTATTGCTCTTCTTGTGAAAAAAATTGAATAAAAATGAAACAATATAGTAGCTCATGAGCTACCATGAGGCAATCTATGAAGATTTTAATACCTTGGGGTGTGTGTGTGTTTTTGTTGCATTAGGTATGAATGCAGTCAAGAACGTACTTCAAATTCACTTAAATTTTGATACTTGAATGATATACATATGAAAAAAATAAAATACATACGAATTTGACAAGTGAGATCAAAAAGGTGGTGACAGAACCACACTACATTATTAGGGACACCTTGTTTGACTCTTATTGTAATTGTTCTAATTTAGGAGCTGCTCTAAAGTTGGCGTCCTTTTAATAGAAAGTAGTTAATTTATATTTTATATAGCCACTCCAAAAATTTTAAAGTTTGAGTGTAAATTGTGAGTAAAATATTTAAAATGTGGAGTAAAATTGACACAGATTTTTTTTTTACAAACTCTTTTTACATGTGTAAAAAAGCAATTTATTAAATTATTTGAAGTCCTTATAATACAAATGGATATGCCTCATTAATGATATGGATCAGAAACTAGGAGGTAAACATTTGATACCTTTTGTTCATTTGATACATTTTGATACATTTTGAATTGTCTGGATCAATCTTGCATTCCATTCACAAAGTACATAAGGTCTGGGGACGACAATTCTTGTGCGCAGAGCCAAGGTTCAGATCCCCCAATAATTACCCTGAAGTTCAATTATGTTAGAATACCTGCCCAAGAAAAAGGTATCTGTGTACACACACACAACTGTGCTGCTCAGCACACTGTAGTCTAAGGTGATGAGTCATGTGACTTTGCGTGTACAGGCAGCATGACAAAAAGCATTTGACTGATTGAAGTATCAAACTACTAGTATCATGAGTATTAGTATCTTTATTACATCTTTAAACAAACTACCACTATCATGAGTATTAGTATCTTTATTACGTCTTTAGACATGCATTGTTTTATCAACAGAAAACAAGGATTTTTTTTTTCTTTCTCCAAAACAAAAGAAATGGATACTTAGCCTCGCATGAAACCATTAAAGCGTATGATGCTAGAGGAATCATATTATTGACTATTGGTGTGCTTTTTTATAAATTTTAAGGCATGTGTTTGACAGTCCTAAAATAAAGACATATACAGGGATGGTATTATAAGGCTTGTTTTTCTTTTCTGATACTTTGCTAATAATTAAAAAGCCAAAGGATTTAAATGTTTAACTTCATTGTCATTACAAGCATGTGTTACTTGCTCCAAATATATTTATGAAATGCACACTCCAAATCTGTTCTTGATCCCTTTGATTGTAAACATGTTCACATGTGGTAGCCACCATTTTTGTATCGATCACTGGAGTGTAAAGTGATATGGATGCTGATTTGGATGAAAATATAGACAATTTTGTGGAGAAAAATGATGTTTTAGGCAGTGCAGATCATAATCTGGATTTCGACAAAATAGTTGATAACTGGTTAGTCGAAAATATGATTTAAAAACTGAATTTTAACATGTGGAGATCAAAATGGCAGACAGTACTGAAGTGGGCAGTGATGTGGCTGCTGATTTGGATGAAAATATAGACAATTTTGTGGGGGAAATTGATATTTTAGGCAATGGGGATAGTGATCATGACTACATCAGAATGAACTGAGCAGATGATAACTAGTTATATGGTATTTTTGACTTGGATATTGATAATGATGAAGACTTGGATACTTTTAAAGCTAACCAGACATTTGAGAACTTCACTGCTCATAAAGTTCACTCCATATACCAATGTTGGATCTGTGCATAATATTATGAAATTTTACTACATTCCTGCAAATGGATCAAAATAAACTCGACACAACAGATTTTTTTACATTAGAATTTATTGTGGAATAGAAATACTGAACAAAAATGAAAAGCTTTGTTGACATTCCAATATGGATCTGTTCTGCTCGCTGTCCAATTCTCATTCAAGTAAATTTAATAAAATTGTAACAGCCTTTGACATTCTTGATGGATTTTTGTTATTTTTTCACCTTCTTACAATGTAAAATTCCCCACATTTCATACACTTCCATATAGTAGCTAAAATTAATATTGCAAACAGAAAAATTGTATTGAAAGCAAGTTATAAAAAAAATGTAAAGCCTGTTTTTTAGTTTACTTAACTTTACTTTCAACTGAACTTTTTGCATCTGAAAATATTCAGTGTAAAAATATGACTTTAAAGAAAATTTGATGCTTTTTTAAATGGTATATAACTTTGACAAATTATTTGAAAACTTGTCCTGTAAAGTCAGATTGACCAACATCACTGCATTCTCTCATGCTGATACAACACTGACTGAACAAATTTCCAGTTCTACACAACTGCCTGACTGATTAAACTTAAGTATGAAAAGGGTTTAAGGAAGTTATGCATAATTATTGAACAGTCCTGACCCTTCATATGCACAGTCTATATGAATAAATATCAATGCAAATAAAACTCCTCTCTCTCTCTCTCTCTCTCTCTCTCACACACAAGCACACAGACACATGAAGAATATACACGAGTCTTGACATGCATCAAGAAAAATAGGTGTTGCTCAGATTGGGAAGTGATACATACAATAACACACTCAATAGTAGATACTTGTTTAGCTGTAGTATTCTACAAGCTGCTAAAGTTCAAAAAAGGGTCAACTTTTTCTTGAAAGTAAACATTTTATTTTACAACTTTGTTTAGTATTTTTCCATTTTTTCGTAGTATAAAACTGTGCTTTTGTAATTTGTAAAATTTGGGTATTTTTCAAGCACAGCATGACGTATAAATTCGATATTTTGCAATCAGAATGTAAAAATTAATTATATCACCCAACTTGTCATTTCCAAGAAAGCCATCACTTTTGGAAATTGTAATTGGTATATAATTCCTAATCCACACAATTAAGGATTTACAAAATTCTTAAATAACTATAATTATAAAATAAGTGTTCAGTACTTTTGATTTCTTCTTTATGAAAAGTACATGTATCATCATTGCTGAAATTTTTTTTTTCAAAGATTGATTTGTTACAATAATTCTGGGCATCAAACTAATCTGAAAGGCAGTTAAATTTGTATCTTTGGTAGCCAATACTTCTTAGCCAAGATTAGAGATTTTTCCCTGTTTTGATCAATTGTCTGGCACCTTAATTGTTCGGACCAAGCCTCATGTTTTCCATAAGGTTTATTTTTTTAAATTATTAACCAAATCTTTATATACAAATTTTAAATTCTTGCTTGCTATAAGCAATTTTGTTCTGAATTTACATTAATAAGAGTGTTTTCCTTGTCAATATAATTTTTAATTCTTATTTTCTAATGAACAGACATTTTTTAAATAATTGAGAAATATTCAATGTAATTATTAGTGCGAGTCGTTTGACATATTTCTTCAAAATTTAATAATGATTCTTGACTATCAAAGAGATGTTTGATAAATGCTATTCCATTTAACCGCCATTTTGTATAGGAATTAACGTTATTAATACCAACAACATTTAGAATATCCTGTGACAAGTATTATTCTAACGATGAGGGCTCCCTTTTCCATGTTGGTAAGACATGGATAACATCTTGCCAAAATTTATTATTAATACATTTACTAATCTGTTAATTTTGTCTGCCCTAATTTTAATATCTGGATGCCTCCAAATTTTCCTAAATTTAGTTTTTTAACCATTCTCTCCCAAAGTTCTTCATTTGCAATAAGGCATTTAATTTGAGTGATCTTCATGGATTGAATAAAAGAATGAACATGAACCATGTCTATGCCACCATCTGTAGATGCGGTGACAAGTGCATCCCTTTTTATCCTTTTGGTTTTACCACTCTAAAAAAAATGTTAAAATATTTTGTTCAATTCATTTTCTGTATATAATTGAGGATTAGGCAATGCTGAGAATAAATGAATACATTTTGTCCAAATCAATGATTTGATGAAAGTGATTTTTCCAATAATGGAAAGATTTCTCCTCACCCATCATCCCAGAAGTTCTTTGGCTTCTTTTAACATCTTGGCATAATTTAACTCGAACATATCATCTAAGCTCAAAATAAAATCTATTGCTGACAGTTGAAAGGAAGAAGCACACAAAATTTATGTCAATGTCTGGGCATATCTTTTCTTATTAAATTTTTTTCCTTCCTATCAATAGCTTTAGATTTTGGTACATTACAATGTAAATCAAAAACTGATGCAAAATCCTTTAGAGTTCTGATGGTAGATCTGAAAGACTGTGGAAAGGCATCCAAAAGTAAAAAGGCATGCTGACCCAGTTTAAAATCTGTCATGATAGAAAATACCATTAATATTTCTGTTCTTCTTGAGCTCAGTGGATGTTGATGATATTATTACTATGATAAATAAGTATGGAGATGATGGGTCTCATTGACAACACCTTTCTAGATGAAAGAATGGGGACAAATAACCATTGTTGATGACACTGCTTTTGGACTTGTTACAAATTCTGTTCCGAAATATGTTATCTACAGAAAGGACTGTTAAACATGGGGTAGGCATATAATGTGATGTGCACGGTAATCTTGTTGTAGTTACGTTTTAATTTTTTGCTTCGTACATTAATTTTGATCTGACAATTCATCTTCCTTAGATTGCACTAGTTCGATTGCTAACCCAGATGGGCATTCAGCCAGATGGAATACTGGGACACTCCATTGGCGAGATGGCCTGTGCCTTCGCAGATGGCTCCATGACAGCTGAGGAGACAATACTGTCAGTCTACTGGAGAGGACATTGTGTAGAAGAGGCCAGGTTGCCACAAGGAAGCATGGCAGCTGTTGGTAGGTGTAGTTTGCTGTTAATTCATGTTCTGTTTGGAAAATCAACTGACACATACTTGCATAATGGCCTGACACTGTATCCAGGGTACTATTTCACAAAGTAATCTTGAGTAACAATAGTGTGGTTGTAGTTATGTAATATGTGGGTCAAACAGCTGGAACCATGGAACCAGCCTGTTTGTGTAGGAATATTCTTTAAAAATGCTGTCATTTTTGTACCATTCCTCAGGACTATCATGGAAGGAGGCTTTGGAGACCTGCCCTCCGGACATTGTGCCTGCCTGTCACAATGCAGAGAACACCGTAACAATCTCTGGCCCTGCCAACTCCATAGCCAAGTTTGTGAAGGAACTGCAAGACAGGCATATCTTCACTCGGGAGGTTCAGTCAGCTGGAGTTGCTTTCCACTCTCCTCACATGCGGCAAGTGGTTCCAGAGCTCAAGAAAGCTTTGACCAAGGTATCTCTATATTTAGTGTTTGATGAATTGCCAAGCTCTACATTTCGGTCACCAACTGTCAATTGTTTTATATTTGAAATTTAAATAGACTGCTGACTGTGTCATTGCAGGAAATAAGTGAATCATTACAAAATCGTATAAGTTTTAAGTTGGTTTAACCTTGGGGCAATTGGTTTAGACATCACCAAAAAAACATAACATGCACACATCAAGTTGTTAAAAAGATATTTATGTTCTCTCCAAACTAATGTGATATTTTCACTATCAAGATCAAATTAATTTAATTTGGGAGTAAAATTTTCAAAGGAGAAGACTTGAATTGGGGCATGGGGGGTGGGTTAAGAAAATGGTATGCTTTTGAATATTAATGGTTATTTCAGCTCTGACAATTCATAAAAGGAACAAGACGTAAAACATTATGAGCTTTGTAAATGTCTTGATCTTTGAATATTTATAATTGTGGGGTAATAAAAATGCCTTGGAAATGTCTTGATCTTTGAATATTTGTAATTGTGGGGTAATAAAAGTGCCTTGGAAATGTATGGAGCTAATCTAATGGCACTCAGTGTGTCTATTTTAGCAACTGGGAAAGCTGATGCAAGTGATTTGTGTCATGATTACAAACTAAATCAAACTATAGAAATATGTTATCCCAAGTGAACACCAATTGTTGCTTTAATAATCAAAATACTAATATGGACTTGAAGATGGCAAATCATGTCGATAGTGAACTGCTTAGAACAGTAGAATGTTAGTCTATAAATTAAATTGAAACATGCAGTGATAAATACATAGATTATTATCTCGTCAATAAATTTGGAAGGGGATATAGCATTTTGCCTCCTTGTTTGTGTTAATTTGTTTGTTTTGTTGTTTGTTTGTGTGCTCATTCATTCCTTTGCTCATTATGCTCTCAATATCTTGGATCCAATTGCACCTAAACTCCTTAAAATTTGCATCTGGATGTATTTCAGGGAAAAGAAACTCAAATATAAAAAATTAGATCACTGTGGCCTAATTTTTATGCCCGAGTGGCCCTTGTATTTTCAGCTATTGTTTGCTATACCCACATTGTTTTAGACCCTATTTCACCTGCCAGGGTTTCTTTGCTACCGGGAAATTAGGAAAGTTAGGAGGAAAAAAAAGGTTTGTTCTCAACTGGGAATAACCCTTTAATTTTGCAAATATTGATCAGAGTTGGGGGAAAAAACGGGGAATTTTCAGGTGCCACTTGATCACAGAAAATATAAGTAACTGAGTTGTAATTGAACTGATTGCGAGTTAAATTTATCGAGTTTTAACTGGAATTTTCAGAGGTTGTGGAACTCTTTAATCATTTGAGGTACATTTGCTATATGGATCATTAGGCTGCTTGCCCTAAACATATCTGTATGGTCTATGCAAGTGCTTAGGCGATTGGATTAGTCAAGTAGACTGGTTACCCCCGTAGTCGGTTCCATATCAGTATCTTTTCGCATGTAAAAGGTATGAAGACCAGTCTATTTTCAATGCATAATCCCATGCTCTGAATGTAATTGACAATGATTGCATGAAATGTACAGTCCATAGTCAGATTACATTGAAAGTAGAAACTAGAGCACCGACCAGACATAAGTAGATTTTTTTTAAAATTCCATCTTTTTATGCAAATACATATAATTTTTAAGGGTTTTTTGTCAAAATTTAAAACAACCATTTTCTAAAAACTCTTCACACCAACATATGCAGTCAAGCAGATTAAAGTTAACATTTTTATTCTGTAAATTTAAACGAGTTCACACAAATGTATATGAATTTCAGTAGTTGCACTTGTTTATAGTAATATATCTTTTGGTTTAGTACATAGTCATATGACTAATTCCAATGTTATGAGAGAGTCTCAAAATAGAAACCGTTTTTGATTTTAAAAATGGATGTTTTTGAAGCCAAAATGTTGTTGATTCTATTCAGTAAGGATGATAAGAGAACCTTTAAAAAAAAAATTTCATCCAGGAAGAAACCTAGGAAAGACCTGGAAATATTTGTTTCAAAAAGTGTGGGAACCCTGACCTGCACTTCTAAAAACTTGGTATGTGGATGCATCTTAAGATGAAAAACTTTGCATTACCAACACTAGGTCACTGCAACCTAATTTTCATTCTTATGTGACGTGTATTTTCAGCTATCCATTTGTTACACACTCAATATCTTGAACCTTATTTCACCTATACTAGTGAAAATGTTTATGTGGATGCACCTTAATGAGAGTGACTTAACCATACCAAAATGAAGTCATTGATTTAATTTTCATGACTGAGTTACTTTTGTAATTCAGCTATTTGTTCATTACCAACACAGGTCAGCCTGGGTCAACTGCTTCGTTGTGTCCATGGGAAAGGCACTGAACTTCCATTTCCTCAGCATGATATGGCCAGTAATGTGTTAACTCGTTAACCCCTAGCGCCACGTTTACGCGTCATGAGGTTGTATCCTACTTCCGAGCTCTGTAACATCAACATCATTTAAGATACACTAAATTGGATGGTATTGCAGGAAAGTAGACACATGTAGCTCTACAATGATACCAAATAATGTCGACTTTCTACTCGCATTAAAAAGTACAGCGAACAAAATGCATTTTTTGATACCCGATTTTATTTAGGTCAAAAATTTACAGTTGCGGAACCGGAGTTTGTGTCTGGATTTTAGACTTTTTGGCCTTAGATCTAAAGCAGACCCGTCTGAACTGCACACAGACAGATGAACCTTTGCAAAAAGTAGGATAAGTTTGAGATTTGGAGAAAAAAGGGGCCAGGACACACAAATTGGGGGTCCAATACGAAAAAAAAAAAAAAAAAAAAAGGCCAACTTTTACCCTTCTGCACATGTGCGAGCATAATAGCCAATGAAAAACAATGTTTCTGATACACCTAAGCATCTGGCTAAACGATAAACTTTCTTAAGCAGATCTGTTTGACTGAATTCAGAAGTAACCCCGAAAATGTGTTGCCTACCCCCATTTCACGCGAAAATGATAAAAATCTCCAGGGGTTAATGAGTTAAAAGTGTCATTAAAACCAACAACAACAAAAAAATCCCCCCAAAAATCAGAATACCCTCAATATCTTGGATTCTATTTCACCTACTTTTATGAAAATTGGTATGTGGCAGTATCTCAAGGAGTGTTTGTTGGTTGGTTGGTTGTTATGGGTTTAACGCCATTTTTCAGCACATGATAGGCTATACATGGCGGCCAGTATATTGGTGGAGGAAGAACCCAAGAAAACCCTGGGAAGAACCACCAACCCATGGGAAGCTACTGGCAAGCTTTCTCACATACCCATGTTTGCTGAGCCAGAGACTCAAACCCACAAGACAGAGGTGAGATGTCAGTGATCTGTAAAGGCGAGCGCCTTAGACCACTCTGCCACCCAGGGCCCCCTCAAGGAGCGTAATTAAATGATCTTAAAATAGGAAACTGTTACCTAATTTTCATACTTGAATGATGTTTGTATTTTCAACCATTTGTTTCTCACATCCTGTGTCTTTGACCCTATTATATCAAGACTAATCAGATTTTGTTTGGACTCTACGCTGATGAATCTTTGGATGTTAATCCATCTTAATAAGTACCGTATATACTCGCGTATAATCTGGCTCCAAATGCAAATAACATAGACCCTGATCTTCCATCACATAATGTACCGGCAGATCAGTGTCTATCTTGTTTGTTCTACTGATTAATCCTTACAAACTGCATAGATCCAGATCTACTGGCGCATTATGCGATGGCAGATCTGGTTCTATGCAGTTCGCAGTTGGTATCGATTTATACGAAAGTATATATGGTAGTATATGGCAGTAATATGGCATTCTTATTTTGAATGCATTACCAAATCCTAATACATTAGGGGAATACATTCAGTACCTTGCATATCCAGCCCTCCCAAGCAAAGAAGATGATTATCATGTCTTTTGACTATTTTTTTTTGCAACAGAAGTACTAAAAAGTTGTCAGTCTGCCAAGGTAGAAGTCAGATGACAACAGTCTCCCCTTGGATAGAAGGATTGGTTCCAGATTCCATCAATTGATCAGTTACTACTTTCTCTTGTATTAGGAAGCACCATTTGTCTCAAGATGTCAAAATAAAAAATCCACTTGTGTCTTTTCATCAGTTCAGTGAGTCTTTGTAGTTTTCTCATACCATGGAATTATACTTCAGCTAAATTTCTTTTTCACTCTGTCATCAATGTAGATCAATATTTTGCACTTCCTTTGTCTAAATGCATCATACAACAAGTGTTTAGGTGCCATTTTAATTGCCTGCCATAGTGTTCATAGTATGCCAGTTAAACCTTGTTGTCAGTTATTACATGTTATAAGGTCATGCATGCAATTTTCCATCAGCGTTTTTTAAAATTATTTGTGGCCTCTTCACAGTGCAGCACCTGATAGATTTCACCAGTGTATGCCATTGTTTTGCTGTGTCTATTTACAGGTGTCAACGCAATGGGCAGATTTAAGTGTATGGGGTGCAAATGTTTGATGCTAGCTGAAGACAATTGCTCTATCTGTATTCATTGTATTCGGTGCAATTCAGGCCATACTTGTGACATGTGCTCAATCTTGTCTGGGATGTAAGGGAGACTGACTCTGCCAAATATCTAACTCTGGTGAATGAAAGAACTAAGAAGCGTACAGGCACTGAAATTGGCAGGTCATCTCTCACAACCCTGTGCCAGACTCAACATGGCTGGACCCCAACCTTGTTCACTATCAAACTCAACCTGCTTCGCCAGCTCAGTTGTCACATACATCACAGGAAGCATCTATGTCACCCCATTCGTACATGTTTGAAGCTTTGCATTCACAATCACAAACTTCCTTTCTCAATCTGACAATGTTCAGAGAAAATTCAGCCTTCCATACATCAATTGAAGAGGCTTTCCACCCCCACCCCGAGTTTTATCTGCCTACACCTACTCCGTCATTGACTGCTTATAAAGTTCCTATAACCATTGATCTAGGAGTCCACCTGGCATTCAAACAACTACACAAGTCTGGTCATTGTTATGAAGGACAGCTTTAGGACCACGGTGTCAACAGGCCTTTCTTGGAACATCAACTACTCACATCAACCCTATTTTCTACAAGACTTGTACACCTTTTTTTCACGCTGATGTTCCAGCTGTCGACAGAGGCTTTGTGAGTCTGCGAAGGTCAAAACCTTCCTTTTTTTCTTATGAACCAGAAGTACTTCCTTGACATCCAACAACTAGTTCCGATTGTCGTAGCAATAAGATCAATGATTGCCTTAGTTTCATTGCCTATTTTTCAGCAGTTTGAACACAGCCAAGACTCTTCTGTATGGTGAATGTGCTTACCAGCAGCTCGACATGCACTTGCCAATGCTATAGTGGCTTCTGTTAATCTACAGCTGGTGGTGAGGAATGCTTTTCTTTCCACATCCACCTTCCTGAAAGATCACCAGGCCCTTATGAGATTGCAGCCACTTTGTTTCGACCCTTTCTTTCATGGACAGATAGCAGAGGTCAGGAAACAGGTCGCCAAAGAAGCAAATTTTGTGCAGTCCCAGTGACCTAGAGCCCAGCTCTCATTTCTGAGTAGAGATTAAAGAAACTTCCTAGGGCATGCCAAATGGTGAAACAGTCCTGTAAGCCCTTCCCCTCAATGAAAATGCAATTTCCAGGGACTACAGATGATATAATATTGGGAGACGAGGATTGCTTTTGACCCAGTTCTTTCCATAATGGCCTTTATATTGCAGGAAATTGCACCATGCTCATTCCATCCTATTCAGATGTCTTGGTGGGGTAAAGTCTCCAACACTTTGCCATGGAATGAGGAAGACTTTGCCCCAATGACCCGTGGATCTTGCAAATCATTTCATATCATCCCCAGATCATGTTCAGCAACTCTACCCCATTGTCAGGGGTTCTCTTTGCTACAGATGTCCCAAAATACCCATTTAGAACCGATATTCTGCAGCAAGAAATAAGCAATCTTCTCACAAAAAGGTGGTTAGAGATTGTTCACAACATAAACTGGCTAGCATTTTACTTCAGAATGTTCTTAGTCCCCAAGGCCGATGTCAAGCTACGTCCAGTCATAGTTATAAGCTCTCTCAACCAAATCATTTTGGCACAATAGTTTAGAAGGGAGATTTCATTTTGGCACCATAGTTTAGAAGGGAGATTTCATAATGAGCCTTAATCTACATCCACAAGTCTTCTTGGAAATTCACGAGGTTCTTGATCATGGATATGGTATAACAGTTCAGGGCACTCCTGTTTGGTTTGAAAATCAGTCCCTGTGTCTTCACAAGAGGTATGACCAGAGCTGTGTCACATACCCAAGCCACTTCCCTGTGTCACATACCCAAGCCACCTCCCCGTGTCACATACCCAAGCCACCTCCTGTGTCACATATCCAAGCCACCTCCCGGTGTCACATACCCAAGCCACCTCCCTGTGTCACATACCCAAGCCACCTCCCTGTGTCACATACCCAAGCCATCTCCATGTGTCACATACCCAAGCTACCTCCCTGTGTCACATACCCAAGCCACCTCCCTGTGTCACATACCCAAGCCACTTCCATGTCTCTGACTTGCATCTGCTTGGATGACATTCTACAAACGCACCAGTTAAGTTATCTTTATATAATGACACGAAATCCCATGTTTGCTTTTACATCATGCTGAATTCCTTGTCAATAAGGACAAATTGGATCTCATCCCATCCCAGCATTTCACCCACATGGGTATGGAGTTCAAAATCCATATGAACTGAGACCGTCTCCCTCATGAACATGACTTGAAAATCATCAGGGTAGTGTCTGCAGTTAGCTCAAAGAATCAAATTTCAACCTGAGTCTCCTCAGTGCAGCATCAGATATTGTCCTGTTCTTGAGACCAATGCAGATGGTTTTTCTGTCCCAGTGACAGCCAAAACTTTGTCTACTGGACCAAGAAATCCCAGTTTTGGGATACATGAAGTCCCATCTCAGCAAATGTGAGAACCTCACTAGGCTTACAGCGGGCATCCCCTTGCAGGATCAACTGCCAGAAATTGCGATCTTCAAAGATGCCAACAGAGAAGATGGGGTGCCCACCTATCACTTATTCGTGCAAATGAAAGAAAGAAGGGAAAATATTTCAGCTCAGGCTCTTTCATCATGGATACAGTGGGTTATCTGCTCAGCTTATGAGGAACTAACCCATACATGTGACAGAACCAGGACGTAAGATCATTAGATTTCAAAATGTTGATCAGTAGATGGCTTTTGAATCAGTAGGATTTCTTGTTGACATAAATTTTACACATTTTAAATTTGTTGAAAACAAAACAATTGTATTTTTTTGCCATAATATGTATTCTCATATATTTTAATAAAACTGCAAGTTTTAAACATGAATCAAATTGTGATGACAGTGTTACAATAATAGTTAATATGAGTTGGGTATTGTCAGATAAATGAAAAAGAAAGAGTTGTATTTCTCATAGTTCACTGTGAAGATTTGTTATAAAATCCATAAGTGTTTTGAGTTTCTTTCACAAGTTTACTGTTAAGAGTCCACTGATGACATTCATTGGAATTATTAAGTTTCACACGTACAAGGCTCTCGATAGTTTTCTGGTTCAGATTTCCCCTTTGCTGTGGTGTCTGCAGTGAATGGTAATATAATTTCTTCCCCCATATACTGTCTTAAAATCCACTTTGCATGAAACACACAATGCAAAATCGAGGACCTTTACTACTTGCCCACATTGGTTAACTCTTTTAACTACGACTGACGTGTATATCCACTGCATACATGTGCCTTGCCTCTGCAGTGACTGATAAATCCACTTGTAAACAAGCACTGCTATCCACCATTGCAGGTATATTCGCTTGCTGGTTATGTGCTCTGGACCTCGGTGGTGGATAGATCCACTCTGTATGTTCATGCTACAAACGATCTTCATCAGTAATGGGTGGTAATAGGACATTTAACCAATCAAAATAGTGTTAACAAATGATGGTTCTTGCTGTGAAAGACGTCATATACTGTTACAGAATTATGTATCATCTTTTAAATTATAATACAGTTTCATTTGGTTTATGACCTTTGCATTATAATTTATACTATTCTTTTAGTAGCCAATGCTATTATTGAGAACAGGAGTCATTGTTTCTCTCGAAGGAAATCAATAATTATGTCTGTCAACTTAACAACATGGTGAGTCACGTGATTAGCATGTGGTGATTCGTGACCTGGATCCCATGTCTCATTAAGAAGTCAACAACTTGTTGATTTGAAATAAGATATGAAATCGCAATGCAAAGGTACTTTTAGTGGTGACATGCGCAACCTAGTTTCTGATTGGATCAGTAAAAGTTGTTTACACGGGAATATTGAATTGTTTTAGAATGCAGTAAAGGGTTTTTAGTTCTCTTTTACGCAGTAAGAGACTATAAAACTAGAATTTACCCCAGTGTGAGGCATTCTTCACGATTACTTCAGCTCATAAAAGTCATAGAGGAATTTGTTTATTGTTTATGATAGCTTGCGAATTCTTATTTCTAACTAGTACTTTTGGGATTATGTACTATTTTGGAATTATGTACTATTTTGGGATTATGTACTATTTTGGGATTATGTACTATTATCCTAAGATCTGAACATTATTTAACTCCGTTTGAATTAACGGAAACATTTCAAGAACTTTTAGGATATTCTACATTCACAGGAATTTACCTGGAATTAATAACATTTGGATTTATAACTGATTCTTGTTAGCACACAAGCACATTAGCATCCTCATTCGGAATACCTTTGGACAGTTTCCGGATTAGTGAATTCTTTAGAACAATTTAGGACTATTTAAGGAATTTCTAAACTGTAAGTTATTTTTAATTCTTTCACCATGTTTAAAATATTTATATTTTAGGAAATTAAATTTGTATTTTCGAAATTGAGAAGACTTGTTTGAGTCTTTCTGTTTTGTTACATATTCAACCCCTAGTCATAACAATACTAAATATGGCTACTAAATACAGGAATTTTCTGGAATTTTCTACCACATGATAGTTAATACATTCAATTGTTGACAGTGGAACAATGGCTTTTGCTAGCGATTCGGAATCGTAATTTTCAGTTTTTCAGAGGATGAAATTGATGATATTGATTTAGGAAGGTTTGGTAGTGAGATTGAATTATTCCAGTCTATCAGAAATTGGGGTAGAATCAGATGATGAAGACAGTGCAGTGTGGACAAGAGAGCCACATGCTCCACAAGTCACCAAGTTCACTGAAAGTGTTGGTCCTTTTGTTTTGGATGAGGAAAAAAAAACCAAAGAGATAGATTTCTTCTTTAAATATTTTCCCCTGGTATTTAATGAAAGAACTGTGACTGAGACTAAGAACTATGCAGCAGAATGTATGAAAGAGAGCCAGACAATGTTTGACAGAAAAAAGCAGCATGAGGTGTCAATTATGTGTAAGCAGTGTGATGTTCCTCTTTGTGTAAAACATAACTGCTTTTACAAATATCACCAACAGCAACTTAAGAAATAGTAGAACATAATGAGCAATTAATCTTTTTGTATTGTCACCAAATTTGACATATAACTTTGTATAAAAAAACCAGACAAATTTTAGTGTTACAAATAGTGTGTTCTGTGTTTAATTCATGGATTTTCTTATCAATTTTGTGGAAGTCAGTGGAATAAAAGAATCATACAGACAAAAGGTAGTTGTAGCTTTTGTATATGAATGGTTTTAGTATGTCAATCAGTCAATTATAAGGAAAATAACTATTAAAAAATGGGACCATATCACCAAATCATCAGCTACAACGTTATCATTTGACAGCAGCAGCATCAGGCTCTGTTAGTCAGCCCCCAAATCAACTGCAGTAGTGACCCCAGCAGCTAGGCAGAACAGTGAGCCGCTACAGTAGCACTAGTAGTTAAAGAGTTAAACTCCGATTTCCAAGCATTGTTGAACTTGTATTATTTATTAGCTGATGGTTTTTTGCATTGGGAGAAGGTGCACGTTTCAGTATTTGACAAAAACTGACAAAAAAGAAGACAAGAGCTTCCCTTAAACATTCCTCTTAAAACATCTTGAAAAACACAATAACAATTAATTGACAAAAAAAATTGATGCTTTCTCCAGTGTTTCTGCCAAAATCATTTTTGGATCTGTCTCTCCTTTTTATCTCACCTTTGCCAAAGGTTGGCCAATTTTTAATCAAAGACTCGCAAGCCAATGTGGACCACTTTTGATCCCATTGTTATTTACAACACCTCAATAAATATCTCACCTTTGGCCTTAAACGTTCCAAATGACAACAATAAAGTAATCAATTTACAGCCATTGTGTAACTATTTCTGATCAGACTTCTTGGAACACCTAATTGCACCGGTCATTGCACTGGTAGAACAGTTCCAGTCCCGAGTAGACTGGTTCTGGCTGGTACTTTGTGGATAGAATGCATACAAATGGGTTTTTTTTTTGTTTGTTTGTTTGGGCTTTTTTTATTGTCCAGTTTTTCAAAAGCAGTAGATTTCACCTATAAATCAGTGTGTGGTAGGGCACCTTTAAAATGGAATTTTTTGTCCAGTAGAATCACATCTATGCTAATCCAAGACTAGTAGAATCACATCTATGCTAATCCAAGTCCAGTAGAATCACATCTATGCTAATCCAAGACCAGTAGAATCACATCTATGCTAATCCAAGACCAGTAGAATCACATCTATGCTAATCCAAGACCAGTAGAATCACATCTATGCTAATCCAAGACCAGTAGAATCACATCTATGTTAATCCAAGTCCAGTAGAATCACATCTATGCTAATCCAAGACCAGTAGAATCACATCTATGCTAATCCAAGACCAGTAGAATCACATCTATGCTAATCCAAGTCCAGTAGAATCACATCTATGCTAATCCAAGACCAGATGAAATTCTTACACATATCACATGCCACTAGCATACTGTTTCATCTCAATGGCTCCCAAAATAACATTATCCAAACTTGGGGATGGAGGGCAAGAAATGACATTCTCAGGATTTTGCCTCAGAGACCTTTAATCACAAAGGGTTGACTTTGACCTGGTGGGACCTATATCAACAGCACAACAGGCTACATTGCCAGGTTGTTCAGCAGCTTTGTAATGATGTGGGATACTCGACTTCCATTGGATTTGTGTGAGGTAAAATTTGTCTCCAAACTGCATCCATACATAAACCATGTGCTAACCCCTAGCTAATATGTCACAGAGCACTCAATCACTACTAGCTCAAATGTCACACAGCACTCAATCACTACTAGCTCATATGTCACACAGCACTCAATCACTACTAGCTCATATGTCACACAGCACTCAATCACTACTAGCTCATATGTCACACAGCACTCAATCACTAGCTCATATGTCACACAGCACTCAATCACACAGCACTCAAAGCTAGCTAGCTCATATGTCACACAGCACTCAAAGCTAGATCATATGTCACACAGCACTCAAAGCTAGATCATATGTCACACAGCACTTAAAGCTAGATCATATGTCACACAGCACTCGAAGCTAGATCATATGTCACACAGCACTCAAAGCTGCTTTATGTACATTAGGAGACTGGAGACAGGACAAATTTCAAGTTAAGGGGATGTAACTCCCTCCTTTTGACTATTTTTGGAATGTATTATGATCAGGTAGTATATTTTAAGCACTTCCTTTCATTAGACAAGAGTGAAAGAAATCAACCTAATAAGCAGACAAGTAAAACAAAAATAAATAGAAAGCAAGAGCTGATGAAAGAATTATTGGCAACAATTATTGATTTAAGAATGAAATGAAAACTCAGAGTGAGAAAGTGTTCACTTTGAATTGGTGATCTACATACCATTGCCTGAGCTCTTGAAAGATACGGGTAAATTTATATTTGTGTCACTAAATTAATCATGATACACTACATCAATCATGATACATGATATATTTAAAACATGAAACATGAGTCGTATATAAAGTAGAATACATTTGCAGACCATTCTCATAATAGCTGACCATTTAGCTTCCTCCAGTGAACAGCCAACAAGATCTCAGACATTGACTCCAAACTTTTCAAACTGCAGCTCACTGCATGAAATATTAACTTGCATGATAATCTAATAAAAAGCCAGGTTCAACAATCAGAATGATTTTATGTCAATCAGGGATCACTCACCCACCAAATTCATGCAGTAAGTGAGATATCTGAAAGTCGGTGCCTAATTATATATTTTGAACTCCAAAATCAATCAAGAAGAAACCAATTTTTAGAGTAAAATATGTTTCTTCTGCAATACTTAACCTTTCATAATATAAGTACACCCTGCCAAGCCCTCCCTGCAGTTCCATGACTGGAAGAGCATGCACATCCACTCCAGTAGTAACTGATAAATTTGCAGGATTTGCTGCAATCACTCTATTCAAGGGGAGACCAGTTGTCTGAATTCCACCTTGGCAAGCAGACGACATTTTAACACTTCTATTATTAAAACAAGCCAAAAGATGTAACAAACATCTGTTTTAGCTTGAGAGTGCTAGATTTGCAAGGTAATGGATGTGCTGCCATAATGTATTATGTTTGGGTGAATATTATTGAAGAAACAAATCATACTATAAAAATGGGGGTTTCTGTCGTGTACATCGTGGCTCAGTTGTTATCTTAGACTGATAACCAGTGAGTAACGGGTTAGAGTCCTGTCCAGGTTGGCTGTCATCTCTCTGCAAGGGACTTAACTCCTGTTGCCTTAGCAACAATCTTTCATACCAGTCTTTATATTGTTAGTTACTACAAATATGATCCTGTTGGCAAGGGGATTCATGTTTATATTCGGGCTTATTTGCATTTGAAAAGTTGCTAAATCCCAGTTGTTTTAATCTGGCTGCACTGTATTTATTTGTATTGTTAGCAGTTAATGATCAGTTGCCTGTATCTTCTATACCCATACAATAAAAAGACCTTTCCTGTTGTCTAACAGATTATACAAAGCAAGCCACGCACCAATCGCTGGATCAGCACATCCATACCAGAGAAGGACTGGGACTCGCATCTTGCTAAATACTGCTCCGCAGACTACCATGTAAACAACTTACTGAGTCCAGTCTTGTTTCAAGAGGGTTTGTGCCACATCCCTGACAATGCTATTGTCATAGAGATAGCGCCACATAGTCTGCTTCAGTCAGTGCTGAAGCGGTCACTTGGCAAGGAGTGCACAATAGTTGGACTGATGAAGAAAGATCATCCAGATAACCTAGAATTCTTCTTGTCCAGTCTAGGAAAGTGAGTAGTAAAATACATTATTGCTTCATTTGTCCTGTGCAGAATGTTTCCATGTACCATATATTGCTCAGTTGTAAGTCGAGCTCAACTGCAAACACCATATACCCTGATGTGATGTCACATAATGCACTGGCAGATCGAGGTCTATGTTTGTTCTACTGATAACACCTGAGAAACTGCATAGATGCAGATCTGGGTCTGTTCAGCTGAACTTGTAAGCGAGTATATACAGTAAGTTATCAGATTAACCTGAAAGTTGTACATTTCAAATTCAATTTTAGCTTACCTGGCCATATGCTAAGTGAGCTTATTGTATGGCCCTGCATTCATCTTGCGCTGTGTGTCCTTTCATCAACATTTGCTTCTTACCACTCACGAGTCCATATCTCTGATCTGATTTAAATCAAACTAGGAATAGGGTTTATATCATCAAAATCCTGGATGAGTTAGATAATGAGCAAGATCCATGTATATTAATGAGGTGACCTTGCATCTGATTGGTTATCCTTGTTACCACTCACAAGGCCATATTTCTGATCCGATTTTGATCAAACTTGGAATATATACTTGTATTATTATGGTCTCAATTGAGCTAGAGTTGAAACCTCGTACTAAAAACAAAGTTGTGGGGCTAGATAATTGGTAAGCATAACAATTATGTTCAGAAGAAAATAAAGTAATAGAACAGAATCAGGGAATCAGCAATTGCAGAGATACTGCCAGGATGCACAAGTATGCAAATCAAACAAAAATGATATGAATTTGTGCACTTGGAAAGCAGTGATGCATGAGAACTCCCACAATTTGGTTCAAAAGCATGCATATAAAAATGCACTCTGTGCAGTATACAATTTTTATTTAACTGTTAAGACGACTCAATAAGAATCTACAAACAAAATTTAAAAGGAAGGATATTTATTTTATACCCCTCTGTCCACTCCTAAGTATGCAGATGTACTTTAATACAAAAAGATACTTGGAAATCCTGCTAATTTTTTACAACAGAAACATGCGTGTCTTAGAGGAGTTCTGCAGTTGATGCCATTTCCTCTCATTTGTGCATGCGTGATCTTTGGTCAATTTTCTGAAGGTGAAATCAAGCATGGCTGCACGGAAAATTGCTGCTTATTTTTCTACTTCATGTCCGTGGTGGTGGAAATGTGCAAAGAGAAGAAATGAAGGATATAGTGGAGTTTCTTGTGAAACAGAGGACGATAACTCAAAAATGATGTTATATGCTGGGTTAGATGAACCATAAAAAAAAAAAAAAAATTTAGAATTCTTGGCTGTCACAGAACAAATGGTTCCAACACAACACCAAGATGGGAGGTATGTTGTGCAGTATTTGTAAAAGTTGTGGGGAAAAAAATCCTTTTACATTGGAAATTGGCTGTTTGAATTTTAGGATGTGGACTCTTACATGACACATCGAGTCATGGAATACAATTCATGCACAGATAAAAAAACAGATTAAGCTCAGAAGTAATCAACAGATTAATGCTTACACAACACAAGGGGACATCTTATGAAGATTTTGATTTCAATAGAGCCCTAACAAAGTGGAACAGGAAGAAAGAGAGAGGATATTTAAGTGTTAGGTAAATATTGAACTATAGACATCCCCCCCCCCCATTTTTTTTTCTTCTTACTATTACCCCCTTATTTTGATGACAAGGGGGCAGATTCACTCTTCAGACAAAATCCTGGCAGCATCTCTCTAATTGTTCAAATGATTCAAAAGTCTTGATACTGACCCTGAAACAAGTAATTTTACCAGGGAAAGGAAAATGGAATACAGAATGAAAGGGAACAAAATGAATCGCAGAATGAATGCAAATGAAACAATGAATGCATTTTTAAGAAAATGTAGAGCACAAAGGCAGAATACAGAATGATAATTGAAAACAGAATGAAATGCATATGCATTTCATGAATGGAATTGAAAATGGATTATTTTCAAGCTGCCACTAAATTTCCACAGTTGAAATCCCTTTCACATGATAATTCAGGAACATATTCTTCACACAATTTTTCACCTCTTACAAGCCATGACATTGTTCTTGTTGAGGCAGACATAAATTCATGTTATGTTCTGCATCTGTCTGTTCCCTATTTTATTTCTACACAATAAGTAAAATTCTTCACCATCTACCATTACCAATCTTTCTAAGTGGCTTGCATTTAGGGCAAGGTAGAACTATAAATTTGAACTCGAAAGGTCAAAGGTTGAAGTCACAGGACTGAACGAAGGACAATTATTTTTGACCACAAATTGAATTGTATACCAGATGCTTGAACGAAACTTTGCATATGGCTTGCATTGAGAGATAAGAAGACACCTATTGTTTTGAGGATTCAACGGTCAAAGTCACAGTGACTTTTAAAAAGGAGAATATCTCAAGTTTTTGATCATTTACTTTGACCATACTTTGTGGATTGTTTGTACTTGAGACAAGGAAGATGCCTAGTCATTGTGGTGTCATGTGGACTGAAAGAAGGGAAAACAAATTCCACAAAATTAGTTCTGTACCACTTGCGTTAACTGAACTTTGTAAATGGCTTCCATTTGAGACCAGGAAGACACCTATTATTGATTTGGGGGTTAAAAGGTCAAATGTGAAGGTCATAGGAACTTGAAGAAGGAAAACTGTATCCAGAAAATAGCTAAAGTCGTATGCCACAAACCATGACTAATCTTTGTGGCTGACTTACATATGAAACCAGAAAGGCACCTATCGATTTTAGGGTCAATTATTTCAGAGGTCAAGGTCACAGAGATTGAAATAAAAATATTGGTTTCTGAAGAAAAAAACTTATACATGGTATGGTATGGTACTCTTGTGTCAATAATCCAAAATATAGTTTGACTCTCAGGAGATTTAAGATAGGACAACCATTATTAAGGATGGCAGTGTACATCACAAAGCAGAGGAGGGAATGATACTATCTAGGGATGGCAGAGTGCAGCATCCTTCTGAAACAGACCAGGAACAACACAGTTGACTGTGAGATGATTTTGAGTGACCTTCAGTAGTTTTTTTCTCATCATTACATTTTATAAATATGATAAACAAAACAGCAATTAGATTAACAAGGCTTGACTGTACTTACCAGATGCTCACACTGTAATTTAAAGGGCATGTCATATTTATTTGCATACAGTACATATCCAACTGCAAACATAGACCTAGGTCTGCCATCATATATTGCACCAGCAGATCAGGTCTACACTGTTAACTCATTAACCCCTGCCACCACAATAAGTCGTCGCACTTTGCTTCCCTCATCTCCCGAGTGCCACTATAACATGGCGCAGTTTACCTTGTCTCCCGGGCGCCTCGTTTGAGTGGCAGTATTTGTCTAGGCCTGTATCCCGCACGACGAGTTAAAGCGGTGCAAACCATTGGTTGATATCAGACCATTTTCTAATTATGCAGGCAGTTTAACCAATCAAATTTAGCTTACATAGATAGAGGAAACATTGCAGAACAAAGGGAAAAAAATTTGATTTCGATTGCGCCAGAAATAGTGGAGTTATTTAGATTTGAAAATAATGGAAAATGACAAGAATCAGCCACTGGAAGTAGAGACATACCTGACAGACTCTGACGGAGAATTTTCGGGATTTTCATCAGATGAGATTGATAGTGACATCAAAATCCCAATTGAAGATGACAGTGGGAGTGATAAAAATGAGAATGTTGAAGAGAATGATGACGAAGAAGAAAATGAAGTAAGAGGTGATCGATGGATCACAAATAATAGAACGTACATTGACAAGAGACCATTTGCAGGACCAACACCAGGGCCAACAACGAATTTAGACCCAGATGCAAATGAATTCGATTTTTTTGAGCTTTTTTCCCCAGCATTTTTGATTGAGCTGATTGTAGCTGAGACCAATCTCTATTCAAGATGAAAGCAGGAGGAAAAAGAAGACCCGCAATGGAGAGATGTTACAGAGAGAAATGAAAGCATGGTTAGGAATGAGAGTTTTTATGAGTATTCTTCAGCTTCCCGAGACAGCCATGTACTGGTCAACAGATGCCCTATTTGGAAACCTGAGTGTGAGGATGATAATGAGAAGAGATAGGTTTGATAAAATATCACAATATTTTCATCTAAATGATAGTCACCGTAATCCCCCCAGACATCAACCAGGTCATGACAAGTTGCATCATGTGAGGCCAGTGTATGATGCCGTTCAAAACAGCTGCTTAGGAAACTACAACCTCCATCAAAATGTAAGTGTCGATGAAGCCATGATAAAGTTTCGAGGCCGGTTAGCTTTTCGCCAGTATCTACCAGCCAAGCCAACAAAGTATGGAATCAAGGTCTGGATGAGGGCTGACCCAGTGAATGGCTACACCAATGAATTTCAGGTTTACACGGGTAAGGATGCGGGTACCAGAGAAGTGGGATTAGCAGCAGGTGTTGTTATGGATCTAACACAGAAGATTTGGAGAAGAAACCACATCGTAAATGTAGACAGTTATTTCACCAGTCCAGATTTATTTGAGAGACTTCGACAGAAAGGTATGTATGCACGTGGAACGGTAAGATCAAACAGAAGAGGATATCCTATACAGCATCTTCAGAAGAGAGACGTGAGGGTTCAAGGGGA
The DNA here is from genome assembly GCA_029931535.1 of Margaritifera margaritifera. Lineage (NCBI taxonomy): Eukaryota > Metazoa > Mollusca > Bivalvia > Unionida > Margaritiferidae > Margaritifera > Margaritifera margaritifera. The sequence continues at coordinate 829,989 of JAQPZY010001121.1, forward strand.
ATTCAAGACAGTACAACGAGGGGAATTAACAGTCTGTGTTTGGATGGACAAGAAGCACATCTACACCCTATCAACAGCAGAAGATCAAGCAGCCATAGAGAAGACAGTGCAACGCAAGTCCAGAAATGGAGGGGAAGTCAGGGAAATCAGATCACCATCTATCGTGCCAGAGTACAACAACAACATGAATGGTGTAGACACTGCAGACCAGCTGAGGACACAATATAGCACATACAGAGCAGCCAAAAAATGGTGGTTGTACCTTTTTTGGTTTTTGTTTGATGTCGCTGTCACCAATGGATTCGTATTAATGAGAGAATCAGAACAACATGTCAAGCGAAGTAAGAACAGACGGGTAAAAGCACATAGAATGGTCGATTTCAAGATGAATCTGGCAAAACTGCTTATTGGAGACTACCAGGAAAATGATATGGCAGCGCTAGCTACAACCACATCAGGACACTATCCTAAGAACAGCGAAAAGAGGGGAAGATGTAGACAATGCAGCAAACAGAAGCGACGCCGGGAAGTTATGAATATGTGTATTCAGTGTAATATTCATTTATATGTGGATTGTTTTAAACCATATCATGTAGATCTTTTGAAGAATCGGTAAATAAAGACTTGTTTGTGTTTGGGAAAATGAATTTAGTTAGCATGAGTGTACATAATTTTAGAGTTTGTTCAAAGTGTTTCATTACTTTTTAAATGTTTAGTGGAGAATTCAAAGGAAGAAAGGTAAGTAAAGTGTAAAGAAAATATGCAGTTTTCATATGAGGTTAAAGTTTGCAAGAGAGATGACAAATGGAATTTCTGTGAATTATTTCATGTGTTGAAGGTTTTAATTATTCAGTGTGAATTCATAATGGATTTTATGGATTATTAATGACAAGAGAAGCAAATTGGTAAGTAAATCATTTTTTTTTACCTTTATGAATGAGTTTTATTTCTGCATGCTGCATGAAATTTATACCATTATGTACATAATTTTATTGAGAACAGCTGTGCCAAATTTTAGCTTAATTGAAGGAATACAAAGCAAAAAATAACTAATTTATTTCAAGTAGCCCCTTCTGTAAAAACCAGCAAGTCAAGTACTGTCAGTGAGTCTAACACTGCTCTAGGTGATCCCTCTGCAAGCATGCTGTAGGGGAATACCTAGCTGTTTGGCTCAGGGGTTAATGAATTAACTTGAAATTGAAAAATTAAACGATACTTACCAAGTGGAAGTCTGATGATAATTTCATTGAACCTGTAAGTACCCTTAGGGATCACACGAGATGACGCCTATGTCACATGACTGGTCAGTCTTTAGAGAGATCACAGGATACAAGGTGAGAGAGACAGGGAGGGTGGGTGGGCATGTGATCCCTAAGGGATTATCATCAAACTTTAACTTGGCAAGTATCGTTTAATTTTCCAATTTCATTGAACCTTTCATGCCCCAAGGGACCCCACGAGATGTTTAGAGTGTAACCTGTGACAGATGCATAGTAGAGTAATAAAATGAATTACTGCACATCGTAAATCATGAGAATTATGCAGACAAATTTAACTGTACAAGGTAAATGCATTAGCAATGGGTTGGAGCTGATTCTAACAGTTTTTCAATGAATGTCAAGTCAGATGTGATAGGTTTCTGATAATATTTCTGGAATGTAAAGTCTTAGCTCCAACCAGCTGTTTTGAATATTGTAACCACAGGTACCTTGGTGAAAACGCAGCACTAGTGGATGTCATTCTTGTACTATGTGGGGTGAAAATGTCAGTATTGATGCCAGCAGCTTGCAAGGTGGATTTTAGTCATCTAGAAACAGTGTCCCTGTTCAATGCACGAAAAGGGGTCTGGTAACTAAGACATAGTTTGGTTTCATTATTCCAAATACTGTTTGTCTTATCTAAATATTCTACAAGGGTAGTGACTGTACAAAGTTGTCTGCCCAATGCAGAAGCTGCTATGTGAATTTCACCCAAATGATTTCCTGCACATGATTGCTTAACTCAAACTTTGACTCACGTGTATATCTGCTGCATAAATGTGCCTTGCCTCCCCAGTGACTGATAAATCTGCTTGTAAACAAAGCACTACTATCCGCAGTGACTGATATATGCACTTGCTGGTTATGCTCCCTATACCTCAATGACTGATAGAGTCGCTCTGTATGTTCATGTTACAATCGGTCTTATTGGTCAATAATTGGAAGTAAAAGGACATTCAACCAATCAAAATAGTTAACAAATGATTGTTCTTACTAAATCTGGGCATTATTTTCAATATTGTACCACATGTTAGTTAAGAGTCGACAGTGGAAACAATGGCATTTGCTTATGCTAGCGATTCAGAATCCGAATTATCAGGTTTTTCCAAGGACGAACTTGACAATGTTGAATTAAGAAGTGTTGGCAGTGACATTGAACTATCTTCTTTGTCAAGTCTGTCCGAAATTGAGACAGAATCTGGTGATGAAGACAGCGAAGTGTGGACAAGAGAGCCACGTGCTCTGAAAGGCACAGTGTTTACTGAAAGTGTCAGCCCAACTTTCGTTTTAGATGAGGGGAAGAAAGAAATTGACAAACAGTGCATTGTCCATCTGTGTATAAAGCATAGCTGCTTCTATTAATACCATGAAGTGGTAGAACATTGCGACTAATTACAATTTTTAAAAGTAATTGCATGTATGTATTTGACCAATAATTTTGTATAAAAGACTGAAAGATAAATTTTAGTGTTTAAAAATAGTGTTTTGTGTTTTATTCATGGATTTTATACCAATCTTGTGGATGTCGGCAGGATAAAAGAATCAAACAGATAAGGTAGTTATAGCTTTTATATATGCATAGTTTTAGTATATCAATCAATCACTTGTGAGGAAAATAACTAAAAAAATTGGCCCATATCCCCAAATCATCAGCTAAAATCTTATCATTAATGTCCGCAGCAGCATCAGGCTCTGGTAGTCAGCTGTCAAATCGGCTGCAGTAGTGACCCCGGCAGCTAGGCAGAGCAGGGATCCACTACAGTAGCACTAATAGTTACAGAATTAAGAAGCTGACCTATTCTAAAGTTAACTCCATTCTTGTTTCTAAGATCAAAAAATGAAGGGTTTGCCCTCTTTGCCCAGAATGCAATGCCAGAAGCATAACCAATTTGTATGAGAGAAATTTCAAGGAAAGTTTATGAACTGGTAAAAGAGATTGTAAATATCTGAGCACAATATCAACATCGCATGTGACTGCATTCTTGGGTAAATTAGGTCTCTTGTTAAACACCCCTCTCATAAAATGTTTAAGCAATGGGTGTTGAGAATAATTGAAACCATCTGACAAAACTAGAACTGTGCCAATAGCAGATTTGGCTGTATTTATAGCACTATATCCTAATCTGTTGTGATAAAGCATAGCCAAGAATTGTGACACTTAATTTACATAGGAGCAAAATGGATTAATCTGTTTTTGGTCACAAAAGCACATCCTTTGCTGGAGATATGTCTGATATTGTAACTGTGTTGATTATCTCCAACTAGAGCATAAAATATTGTTAAATTTCTGCGGTAGGTTTCTGTTTTCCATAGCCTTCCTGATAACTAAAACACTCCCAAGTGGAGCTTTTTCAATGAATGCATTATGGTGGGTGTCCTGTGGAAGAAACGGAATCACTGATGTTCTGGGCATTATGTATAACTGATCTGACACAAAAGACAGTAGTTTGAGTAACCATGGTTGAGTTCTCCATATTAGTGCTACCATCACCACCACCTCCACCTCCTCCTCCTCCAATTTTTGCAGAACTCTGAGAATTACACTGAAAGGGGGAAAAACACATGGTTGAGTGAAATTTCTCTAAGATGCAGAAAAGGCATCAACAAGTGAAGCTTGAGGGTCTGGTTTGTATGAAATATATCTTGGCAGCTGACAATTTAGCCTTGAAGCAAAAAGGTCAATATCACATTTACCAAATGTGTGTTCAATTTTCTGGAAAATTTCAGGCCTCAGCATCCATTCAGAATTGTGGTTCAACTTGCATGATTGAAAATCAGCCTCCATGTTTGATGAGTCTGGCAGATGACAAGCACTGAGCCATATATTTCTTGCTCTACACCATTCCCATATTTCAGAAGCCAGATTGTCGAGTTCCTCATCCCTATCCCCAATTTTATTAATGTACGAAACTGCAACAGTATTGTAGATAAGCAGTCTTACATGTTGTCCCTTAATTTCTGAGCAGAAGCATCGTAAAGTGAAGAAACCTGCTTTCAGTTCAAGGAAATTAATGTGTCACAGTCTTTCTTCTGATGACCAATGGCCCCCTGCTGATTAGTTAAAGTCCTAGATAAATCTACCCCACCCCATATTAGAGCTGTCACTATTAAGAACCATACAAGGCTGGGGTACAGAGACAGGGTGAACAGTGAAATGCACATTTTGAATCCACCAACGAACAAGTTTGTGACCTTGGTCACTCAAAAACATGGAACGGTCAAATTCACCCTTATGCAATTTCAAATTGTGGTCCTTCTCATTAAGGGTTATGCAGTACAGGGGAATGTATGGCACTCCAGTTTCACTGGCAACGATTTTTTCAATCGATCTAGTGAAATTCCAAATGGGAAAGGAAAGTCGCCTCAGCAACTGCTGGCAGTCAGATTCCAAGCTATCAGCCTTTTCTTGTGGAAGGCACACAGTCATGTCGACAGAAGTAAGAATGAAGCCCACAAACACAATAATTTGAGTTGGAGAGAAAATAGATTTATCCGGGTGAATAGTGAATCCCAATTTATCCACTAAATGCACAGTGTCTTGCACATTTTTTACACAGTCAGTGAATGTGTCTGCCTGCAGTAAACTCATCAATATATACTACATTACAGTGGCCAAGTTTGCGCACGTATGCAAAAATTGGCTTTAATAACTTTGTGAAAACACAAGGAGCAGAGGACAACCCATTTGGAAGGCAAGTGAATTCAAAAACTGTGTTATCCCAACAAAACCATAAGTAAGGTCTGTGTTAAGCGTGTATGGGAATAGAATAGTATGCATCTTTAAAGTCGGCAAATCAGCACTCTTTTTTCATTTGATTGAATGCAGAATGTAAAGTTTCCACTTTACAATGATGTTTTTCTATGTATTGATTCAAATGTTTGAGGTTAAGAATTAATCTTTGTGTACGATTCTTCTTGGGTTTTAGAAATATGCCAGAGAGAAATTTTGTTGGCAAGTTGGAGGAGGGGCTGACAACTTTTTTCAAAATCAACTTATGGACTTCCTGTGTTATAAAAGTAGATTCTGTGTCACTGAATTTTTTGGGGGGATGAAAAGTTTTCATTGGAAATGAGTCCAATTCAATTTTATATCCAAGTAAAGTCTTTAAAATCCAAGTTTCAGAAGCAATTTTTTTTCTAATTCTGAAAAAATGATGCAGTTTTACCAGCAATGGAATTGGCAGGAGTGTTAATAACACTGGAAAGAAAATCCATATTCATATGGGAGGTAAGGACAGAAGTATCCATATAAATACTTACTGAAAAGGCGTCATTGGTGGCAGCATCTACTGCCAAGCTGAGCCCTGTCCCCATTTTTGGTCTGCTGCTTCTTCGACCATGGAACTTTTTTGTTGTAATGGTAGATTTGATTGTTGGAGCCCGATCTGGACTGGTTTAATCCTAAAAAAGGCTTGTCACAGCGTGGTGAAGATTTGTGGGAAAATTCCTTAAAATAAGGCTCACGCAACACTTTCTGGCCAAGACATTGGGCCTCATTTATGACATTCAGCTGTGCATCTAGGTCATCCCCAAATAAATTGTCAGTCACTGGGTTACTACATGAGCACAGCTGGTGTTAAGTTATGTTCGATCCTGGTTTTACAAAATAGTTCACGACTTTACTAGCTACACATAAACTGTTTGTGAGAAGGCGAAATATGCCACTTGCCAAACTACAACATTTGGACACCTAGTGGCCTGTTACTTTCTCTATTTGTGAGAAAAAGGGCCATTAGGGATTTGAGGGGAATGATGGCATTGACTAAGTGCACCTGAACTTTTTGAATCTGGATGTCAAAACTATTATGGTCTGACATTTTCATCCAAATTACTGGATTGAAACCTTCATCACTGTTAAATTCTTAAGTTTTTTGGCTGCAAGTACTGGTCTGATAACTGCTTCATCTTGTCAGCTGACACTTGAGTGTGCATGGCAGAATTTACAACAGTAGCCAATTTGTCAAAAACTGCAGGGCCTGTACAATCCTGGAGTTCATAGAACTGTGACAACTTTGCCACAAAATCAACTGAATAGATTTCAGCAAGTTCACTTGCAACACTTTCTGTCAAGAGGCTTCTAGTTCATCCTCCGGTGTTGCCCAAGTAAGTGAGTCATCATCATTGCCTAGGGGGGAATCCTCATCACTATCATCAACTTGGGACATTTGAAATACCTGCTGGTGCATCCGCTTTTTAGACGAGGTTACTGCCAACATTTGGCTTTAAAGTGATGCCACATTACTAGACAGCTTTTGTAAGAGATCACCTTGTTGCTGCCACAACTGTTCATTTGCTGTACATTGATTATTTATCTGGTACACAAGTGACCATGTTTGTGTCATGTGATTCTCGTGATGTCGTTTGAGGCAAAGAGGGTGATCCTATCCCTGCAGCCATTGATCAAAATGACCTCTATGCAGCCCCATGAGCTACAACAACATGCTCAACCTCGGCATCACAAACCATATAAATACTAGATATAGTTGTGGTGGGTTTCCTACAAGAACAAAACTCTTTGTTCATTTGTAACCATGCAAGGTTGGCCAGAATTTCTTGCAAAGGTCCATGTGCAATGAGAGGCTGGTTTTTAGTTTTGTTCGCAGGCAGCACGTGCCATTATGGTTGCAGTACTGACCATTGCACTAAAAATTACTATAGGAAGGAATCATTGTAAACTCAGTCCAATATAAAGGAAACAGTTACTAATCCGAGTCTGATTGTCGTTAACAGGAGACTTGAAAACACGAGAAAAACCCTGAACATGAGGAAAAACTACAAATTTGTGGCTAAAAACACGAACTGACCATCACTTTGGACTTGTGTCCTGGCCAGTCACGTGACCTATGCATCATCTTGTGGAGTCCCTTTGGGTATGAAAGGTTCAGTTAAATTTTAAGTATAGCAAGTGTTGAAGATCCAAATCTGCCAGCCCATAAGGTGATGGCAGAAATGGGACTATGTTGTTTGCAGTTGGAAGCCTTGTATACATACATAAATATGATACATAAATATGGTAATTTTACCATTGTTTAAATTTTCAGATGTTTTCTAAATGGGCTAAACCTGAACCCACTTGGAATCTACTCACCAGTTGAGTTCCCTGTCCCAAGGGGCACCCCCTTTGTGTCCCCAGTTGTCCAATGGGACCACTCACAGATCTGGGATGTCCCAAGTACAGATAACTTCCTGAGTGGTGGTTATGGACGGCACTCTGACAGCACTTTTGAAATAGAGATTTCACCAGAATCTGCAGACTTCTACTTGACAGAACACAACATTGATGGACGGATGCTTTTCCCAGCAGCAGGTTATGTTGTGCTAGCCTGGAAAACATTGGCCAAATATTATGGAGAACTACATGAAAACCTGCCAGTCCTTTTGCAGAATGTTAATATTAATAAAGCTACCATCTTGCCACAAATTGGTAAGAAAAAATTTCACTTTTCATTAAACTTGCGCAAGTACAGTACAGCTCACGTGATTTTTCGGAACCCCACGCATCGCGGTGGGGGTGGAGAGTGAGTGGAGAGGATTAAGAAAAACCCCTCCACCATCACTCCACGCATCCTGACAGAGTTGTCGCAGAGAATAGCCCTGCACACCATGCTTTCTCGCGGAGTCGCATCCGATCACCACCGCGGAGCGGACGTGGTCTCGATAATATGGGCGTGGTTTACTGTTTATCACACATGCAAGCAGAGGTTGAGAGAGAGAGACAAGAGGTGGGGGGGGGGCACCGATTTATCTACATCATTATCCCTCTGGGGAGCAATTTGCTAACTTTTTGATACTGAAAAAAACGTAGTAATTCAGTTAATTATAAATATTTCCTTGTTCTAACGAAGATAATATATGATACATAGTGCCAAATCATATTTTAGATGATGATAACGTAATGACAATGCCTCGCAAACTGTATTAATACTACATTTTGCGCAATGAATCTATTTTTTTCTCTTTAATACTGTGTCATCGGAATCTAAACATGCATTCATATCCTTATTTCTTTTTCAGTAAACTCAATACAAAATTGTAATGATCATATGAAAGTCAGTGATATTGTACTACCTGCAATGAAAAGAACAATAAACATCGAACAAATTAATAACAAAGCTGCAGTCATACCTGACTGAAGTGAAACAAAATCGCTTAAGTTCCGATGGTTACTCCATGCATGAGTACTCATTCACATATTGTATGATTTTTTCTGACATCCAATCGCTTAAATAAAGCATTATTAAGATTTCACATCGTTATTTTATTTTAAACTGTACTAATTTGCATTAATTACCAAAGTAGCTGGTTTTTTTAAAATCACAAATGGCCGCAAAAGGTCATCCTAGATACATGTAATTGACACGTGCAAGTAACCTAGCACAAGAGAAGCCATCAGCACTGCTGATATTGACGTGTTAATTTCATGTGCTAACTGTAAACCTAAAAGTACAACAGCAGCGCTTCTGCGGGTTTGTTTTCTTTGCCATTGATCTGACAAACTTCCGCATCAGATGAAATTAATGTTTAACTTTTTCTTTTCTGTTCGTTTTCCTATTGCATAATACAGAAAAATAAGATGAATAATTTTAGATCATTAACTCTTCTTAGTAAAGTTCCCCTCCCTCTCTCTCTCTCTCTCTCATAAAATATGGAATCCAAAGCACTAATGCGCAAGTCTTTGTAATCTATTACTATTAAAAACCGTTTTTTTGGGGGGGGGGGGGGTTGTACATGCTTCAGTAAGAGTTTAAGTATTCCATGATTGGCTAGCTTTCTTCAATTAGCGGCCGCCTCATTCACACTAAGCCAAAAAGATGTTCCTGCCATTAAAGTTTTTCGTGATTCTGCTTATGTTTTGAAGAGTTTTTCACTAATGCGAGTTTCAAAAAAGACGCTAAAATGCTTATTAATGTTAACCAAAATTTTTCTTTTTCGCTGCTTGACATGTCGACATTTTTAGTCAGTCGCCAGAATTAAAATATTAAAATCTGACTGATTATAAATCTCAACGTACACAAACTGAAATCTGGAAACGTTCAGTAGTGGTAAAAAAGTAATAACGTGCTAGACATTGAAGCGTTATGGAGCAAAAGAGAAAGAAATTTTCCCACCACTGCACAGGAACTCCCGAGCACGTGCTCTAAAGTCGTGTGTGTGTTCATGGGCATCCGCAGGAATTTTCGGGGGGGGGGGGGGCGCCGAAGTAAAAGGGATATATTTATTATTCTTTTTTAAATCAGGGCGGGACGAGGCACAGAAACACGCTCAATAACCAAAGGCTCTAACAGTCACAAACAGGAAACTGCATTCTTTAATATCTGCGTAAAAATAATTAAAAGAGTATATTTTATTTTTATATTTTCGCCGTAGAAAAATGAGCAAATAAAAGGATACACGTGAAGACAATACATCCATGCAAAATGCTCTAAACTTGTTGGAAATTAAAATCTCAGAACATCTCAGATTTTAGAATTTTCCATATTATTTTTCATTTCGGTAATAAGCCGAGTTCAGATTAATTACTAACAATTATCAAACTTCCGTTGTTAATGGCGGGACCAGACCATAATTGCGGCTGTAAAGTACAACGTGCGTTAAGTCAGATGGCTTTGTGTGATAAAAACACTGTTCCCAAGCTGAAACTTACATCATCCTTTGATGCAAACCCTTGTTAATATTTTACAACAGTGTTCACAATGGTCACTGCCTTGATTTCTGTAGAACATCCGCTGAAGTCAAGTCTTTATTAGGGAGAGACAATTGAATTTTCCAAGGGGGGGGGGGGTAAATGCATGAAAACAATTGTCTTTCGCTGATTTTTGTAGTAGACGTTAATCCATTCCATATTTCACTTAAAATAAATAAATACAGTGGGACCCCGCTATAACCCGGTAGTTGGGAGCCATAGAATCCGACCGGGCTATGAGCCGAACCGTGTTATAAGCAACCATGTACAATACCAACACATTTTTGGATTTAATTGGGGGGGGGGTTTACATAAAGACGGGTGCGAAAATGCATGGCACAATTACCATTTTTGATCAATATATATTAAATGAGAAAACCATTTGCTGATATAATATATTACTTTATTCAGAAAACCATGCATTGGTACATACACGTGTCTAATTTATATATATACATGTATAATCTATTGCATGAAAAGAATATCAACACCGTGTACTCACCAGCGAATCTTGTAACATACATTGAATCCATAATACAAATATTTCCATCGAAAATATCCACACACGGATGTAGAATATTCAATAATTTTGTCACAGATCATTATGTGACTAATACAATGAAAAGAAAGTAACAAAAATTACATAACGGGTGTATGTAATGAATGATGAAAAAGTACATGTATGTCCGACGATTAATAAACGGTGTCGCATACATTTTACACCACTACATTTCTCATCTGTTAGTAGTTATTATTTTTTAAAAAACTCTGTGATTTTTAGCTGCTTTCTGCTAATATCACGTCTGCTCTTGGCAAAGTCAAGAATAGTTCTCAGTTGCAGAATTCGAAGATAATCAATATCTTGCGTCTCCATCCATCTCAAAGCACACTCTAAACCTTTGACAGCTTCTGTAGCTAATGGTGGGCTATCCTCAGGTGAAGTGTCTTCGCTGTCATCATCAGAAGTATCACCATCGTCAGCATCACCACTAGTGTTTTGAGACTTAATATTTTTAATAATTTCCGCATCCAAAACGTGGTCTGCAACTGGACATTCATTGTCAAAATTAAGCCATTCGTCAACGCGTTCACGTGACTGCATCAGCTCCCCAAATGCCCTCTCAGCCTGGAACACATCATTTTCCGAAAATCCATCGAATAAACTATTGTCATCATCGGTGATGTTGCCTCTGTCTTCCTGTGTACTAGTAAATGCTGCCCCAAGTCCTTTCTCCCAGCAGTTCTCAATGCAGCGTGGCGTAATGGCATCCCAAGATTTGCCGCCGAGGTACATTGCTTCTTTCAAATTTAAACTTTTTAGTGTCGCCTGGACTGAGGTTTCATCGCAAACAATCTTTTTAACAAGTTCTCTGCTAGTCTTGCTTTTTTCCTCATCATTCCCTCACTTTCGTACAAATCCAGAACCCTCTCTCTTAATTTTGCTTCATCTTTCTTCCATCCTCGAACTGTCGATTCATCGAGACCTAAATCTTTAGCTACATGCGATTGTTTAACACCGGACTTAATCCTGTCCAATGCTTCAATCTTTTCTTTAACAGTAAAAGCATTACGTTTGCGTTTCCCATTTTCCATTCTAAATGTATACAAATTAACACTTTTAATCCTATTGGTTTGAAAATCTACAGCAAGAATAATAGTCATTAAACATTGGGGGTATATTTGTAGTAAATTTACGACATTATTTACTGGCCAACAGATTGCATAAAACAACACCGCCAAGCCTTACGCACATGCTGGCGGCTTTGTTTCTTTGATGCTGTATAAATCGTTGCCCTATGATTTGAACAAGTATAGCTCGGTAGTTCACTTTGATGATAAACAATGTACTTAAATTAATTGATTTATACATTCTGGTGAGAATCTTTTATCAACCGCCACATTGGCTGCTGCTTAGTTGTGTATGAAATTAAGAGAACATATATCGGAGATTATTTGAGCAACGACTGTATTCGGAATGCATTCAAGACAAACAAAGTAGAAACGATGGCTTCATTACTCAGGAATCAGTAATTATAATATTGACACTTATGAGCTGTAATTTTTCAACAATAAACAAAGATCAAAGTTCTCAGTAGGCCCAGCAATTGGTTCGTATTTCCGACGTTTATTTTGGCACAAAAATAGAAGAAATTTGATAATACATTTTCTACACGTTCTTTTTCGCACTGTTTAGACGAATATGAGAATGATAATTAAACTCTTGACGTATTTAGTTTTTTTCATACTTAAAAATTTTTTTTTTTTTTTTTTTTTTTTTTTTTGGTCTTTGAGAAAAATAACTAATAAATTACCCGAAATTTCGGGAGCCATGCCACGACCGGGTTATATCCGAATTCGGGTTATAGCGGGGCGGGTTATAGCGGGGTCCCACTGTATTGTGATTAAAGAACAAAAAATATCCTGGTCGAAAAAAACAAAACAACATATAAACCCCATATATTAAATGGTCAGTCCCTTACAGTACACATGGAGTCATAATATTCAGCCTCGTCACTCTGCTGTTACTGCTTAAAGACTAAGGACGCGGTTTGCATTTCAGTGTAAATTCAGTGTTTTAGGTTTGTTGTTGTTGGGGGGGGTAAGCAGAAGCGGATGTCAATTTGGATTTTAATTGTCAGAGAATTACTTTCCTTTGGAACAAAATGATAAATTTATTCTGCTTCAGAAGCTCAGCAATGTGTGCTTCTCGTCAAGTCAGTGCATAAGTTTGTTCATATTTCTTTGAAATAAATTAAAATCATAAACTTAATGCAAAAGAAGTCGATCAACCTTTCATAAACAGTAATGTGTACTGAATATACAAGCCTTCTGAAATAATTTTTTTATTGTCCAAATATGATCGAAATAAAGACGACTGATTCTTCAAATGGTATCCGGTTGTAAATCACTCTTGACGTCTCCGTCTTTCCATAGGTGGTCTTCATTCATTGGCTGTTTAGATGTCAATCAGTAATGTTGACTAGCCCCTCCACGGTGGAGTTTACATCGGCATGCTTGCCGAAACGCGGTGGTGATTTGTAGGTATTTATGCCAATTTATGCCTCCACCGCGGAGTGCTATCGCGGAGCTAGAGTGGAGGGGATTAAATACCCCATCGCGATGCGTGGGGTTCCGAAAAATCACGTGAGCTGTACTGTAATTTGGGTTTGGTCATTTCTTGCAAGGAGATGATATATTTTTGAATGCAGATGATAAGCAAACGGTAAGACATCTAAAGTAAACAGTTAAACTTATCGCATAGTCGAACCTATCTTAATCAGCCACCTTCGTTAAAAGGACAAACACATTTTACCTCTGAATGGATGTTCAATTATTAAACATGATTTCTGAGCAAATATTGTGAACCAAATGTTGTTGTTATTGTTGTTATTATTACTTAAATCAGTTTTGTTCTAAAATAAGTCTTCAATCTGTATTCTTAAAATTTTGAGAACTTTTTTTAAATTCCTTTTTTTGGAGAAATTTTTCAGGCAATTGGAATATTGTATATACTCACTTGTAAGTCAACATTTTTTACTGAAAATTTGTCTTATAATCAAGTATATATGGTAATTTCTTGCTTGTAAATTTATTCAGAAAGTTGGGTGGAAAAGGGTTTCATTTGTAGATTTCTTCAAGCTTTCCCTCTGTCTATATTTGGTTTCGAGAGATTTTATCCCTGTAAGTCTGTCACATGGCATCTACTGCCTGCTACTAAAAATAGTTTTTGTGTGTATATATAAGGCACTTGCTGTCGTTATCTATTCTGGCCTTTTGACCTTGAAAGGTCAGTTAAGATATGTAATGGTACATAACTCAAATTCTAATCCTGTTAGTAAATGAAAGATTGGTCACTGCCCTTGATATAGTTTGACAGCTTCTATGTAGTACTTAAAATGATACAGAATCATTTCAGTAGAAAATGTTCATTAAAGGGAATTGCTTAAATTTTTTCTCTAATTATTTTATGAATTTGTAATCAATTGTCTGTTAAGAGATAAAGATAAAAGACTTCAAACGGCTATAATTAAGATCACATGTATTTCGACCTTATGTCCTTGTGCATTTTAGTAAACTTCAAAAGTGTGCACATACACATTGATAGCGCATGAACCAAATTTGACAGAAAGCATCTTGACATGAAGCTTTTTCAGATTTGTTCGTATGATGCCAGTCTGCTGTTGGATATGGCTGCTATTACTAAAAATTGACACTTCTCAAGAACACCTCCACAGAATTTTACCAAACTTGACAGAAAGCATTCTAAAATGAAGACCTTTACAATTTATACAAATGATACCGATGTGGCCATCAATGGTGGCCATTACTTAAAAATATAGAAACTTTAAGCGACTTCTTCTCAAAAACCTCTGAATAGAATTTGACAAAACTTGACAGAAAGTATCCTGGAATGAAGACCTTTTAACTTTGTTCAAAAATTGTCTATCTGACATAAAATATGGCCTACATTAAAAAACATTAGAAAAACCGTTACACAACTTTTTCTCCACAAACTGCTGAAGTCAACTTGACAGAACTAGACAGAAAGTATTCAGGTACAGAAGGCTCACAAATATATATAGCTGATGCTTATCCACCATTCAATATGGCCACTGTTAATAAAAAATAGAGAAACCTTTGAACGAATTCTTAACAAAATCGCTCAACAAATGTGACCAAATTTAACAGAAAGCATTCTGGCATAGATGTCTTTCAATTTTCTCCAATGATGCCAGTCAAACATCAAATTTAGCCACTTTTGCTAAAAACAGAAAAACGTTTAAACAACTTTTGTAAACATGCTAAACAGAGTTTGACCAGACTTTATAGAAAGCATTCAGGCATAAAGTGATTTCAATTATGCCAATCCACCACTTAAAATAGTAAAGCATTGACACAACTTTATCTAAACAAAATTGCTGAACAGAATTTGACCAACTTCGACACAAATCATCCTGGCATGGATATTTTTCAATATTGGACAAATATTGATGTGCCATCAAATATGGATGAAGATAGAAAAACTAGAGAAACCTTGAAACAGTTGGTTTCATAACATATGCAATCAACAGCACTGGAAGAAATTTAAAATTAAAGCATCCTACTGACCCAGATATCTTAGCCAATTTCTTTTGCATTGGGCAGTTAAACAGATGTCAGCCAGGTACCCAGGTTCACTCCATCTGTCTTGCACATGTCAACAGTTGATATTTTAAACTTTGTAAAAACCAAGGGATCAATTTTGACTGAATTTGGCAGAGAGCATCCTGGCATATACGGCTTTCAATTTATACAAATCATGATGATCCGTCATCAGATATGGCCACCATTACTCAAAATAGAAAAAAAAAAAAAAATTAAATGACTTGACAAAATTGCTGAACAGAATGTGATCAAATTTGACAGAAGCTGAACAGAATGTGATCAAATTTGACAGAAGCTGAACAGAATGTGATCAAATTTGACAGAAGTATCCTGGCAGGAAACCTTTAAAGTTTATACAAATGATGATTTGCTTTCAGGTATTGTCACTTTACTCATAATAGAAAAACCTGTCTGTCATCTGTCAACAATTTATATTTTCAACTTGTTCTCAAAACCCACCAGACCAATTTCAACCAAACTTGGCACATAACCTTCTGGCTTAAAGGCCTTTTAATTGTGTACAAATTATGCTTCAATAACTTGTACAAAACTGCTGAACAGAATTTGATCATATTTGACATAAAACATCCTGGCCTGAAGACCTTACAGATTTGTACAATTGATGCCGATCTGCAATAAAATATGGCCACTATTGCTAAAAGTGGACAAACCTTTAAATTACTTCTCTAAAACCACTCAACAGAATTTGATCATATTTGACAGAAAACATTCTGGCAAAGAGGCTTTAAAGTTTGTACAACTGATGCCGATCCACCATTAAATATGGCCACCATTTTTAAAAAGAATTTAAACCCCTTTAAAGACTTCTTCAGAAAAAACCATGTGACAGAATTTGACCAAAGCTGGCAAAGCTTCTGGCATAGAGGGTTTTCATATCTGTACAAATGATGCCAATCCACCATGAAATATGGCTGCCCTTACAAAAAATATAGAAAAACTTAAAATAACTTAACAGAAACTGTTCAGCAGAAATTGATCAAATTTGACAGAAAACAATTGGGTAATAAGGGCTATCAGATTTATGCAAATGATGCCTTTTCACCATCAGATATGGCCACCATTACTAAATATGAAAAATACATCAAATATGGCTGCTATTAATACAAAAAAGATCTTTAATAATTTCTTTAAACTGTTTAACATACTTTGATCAGATTTGACAGAAAGTGTTCTACCTTGAATGATGCTGTTTTGCCATGAAATATGGTTGCTGTTACTAAATGCAGAAAAATGTTTACTCCGCTTTATCTTCCAAAAAATCCAAACAAAATTTTTGATAACTTTGATACAAAGCATCCATGTGGATGGGTCTTTCAGTATTGGACAAATGATGATGTACCATCAAATATGGATGTAGATACAAAAACTAGAGAAACCTTGAAACAGTTGTTTTCATAACATATGTACCATATATACTCGATTATAAGTTGACTCGACTATAAGTCGACCCCCCCTTTTCATGGCTGCAAAAAGCCAATTCAGCTATGACCCTCCTATAAGTTGAGGTGTTTTTTGCAAATTAAATCCGTCTGCAAGGGGTGACATGTCATCACTGAGTCAGAGCTGCACTTAGGAAAAATAAACGAGCCAAACTGGATAGATAGATAGACATATAGATAGATAGGACAAATAAAAACAAAAACCAATGTAGAATAAATACAATTGTATTATTGAGTTGAATATGTACAAATAAATTTACAACTTGCATTTTGTCCATCTTCATGTAATGAAATCCATATAGCTTAACATTTTTAATCCATTTATATGATAAATCCATGAATTGGATTATAGGTCACATACAGGTATAAAATTGGTATCCTATAAATGTCACTGTCTAATGTCCTCTGGTTCAAAGCCCAAGAATTCATCCTCATCATCAGAGTTACCAAATAAAGTTCTAAATTCCTCCAATGTCATCCCATCATCGTAAACATCGTCCAACTCCGAATCTATTTATATGATAAATCAACGAATTCAATTATAGGTCACATACCGGTATAAAAATAGAAGTTCAGAATGATCCGATTCACAATATCCCGTAATATATTAATTCCACACGTCGTACAAATAAACAATGAAAGTTAAGTCCACTTTTTTGTGATTCACGGTATCCTATAAATGTCACTATCCAATGTCATCTGGTACAAGAATTAATCCTCATTGTCTGATAAAGTTCTGAAATCCTACATCGTCGTCTAGTCATTGTAAATCGTCGTTGTCTAGTCATCGTAAATCTCGTCCGACTCCGATTTTCGGCTTTACTGTCATATGCGGGTGCTTATGCAAAGACTGAGCTTGGGCTCTGTGAGTAACACTTTGATCATAAAGTCAGAAATCTATTAAATACTGCAACTGAACACGTGTCAATTGTGCGGCAAGATCACAGGGAGTTCAAATAGCCACCCTCTGTTACTTGGCACTGAACTCGTGGCTTGATCAAAGGGTTGTCACGTGGGAAAACAAAGAGTGTGTGCCTTTACAAGCAAAGGGATTAAGGTCAAAGTATATGCACAGGAAGTTGTAGAACTCTACTTGGCACTGAACAAGTATAGATTGGCGGCTGGATCAAAAGGAGTGTCAACTTGATTACAAAGTGAGTCCCTTTACAAGCCAAAGGCTTATCGGCCCACGTGCACTGGCAGATAACTTGGGAAATATCACTTGGGAATTAAATCTGACTTGTGGAAAAGGAAAATACAAATTGAATCAAAACTTTTATTGCATCAAGCACAGTCTTTATACAGCAAAACACAAATATTAATACAAATACAGGTTGTTTGGACTTGCATGAAAATGGAGGCAATATACTTACTAGTAAACACCCACGGTAACCATTGATGGACACTTCATTTTGCGGTAGGTAGTATTTAATTTACCGGTAATATTTTCAAATTAATAAAATCCAAATAACTGTAGATACATGTATTGTGTAATGAATACCGTCGTGAAACGGATAAATACAGTGCATACCATATATGCATTACTGCATAGGAATAGTGGCATGAAAACGTAAAAATATATGAATTGACAGTATTTTTATGTACTGCAAACATCTAGAGTTTCCAACATTACCCCAAGATTTTAAAAATTTTTTTAATGTCGCGGTTATATGACAACCCCTACTCGGTACGAGTCAAATTCTAAGTAAAAAACGTCGACTTATAAGCGAGTATATACGGTAGTCAACAGCATAGCCAACAACTCTTGCATTATACTGCTAGGCAAATGTTAGTTAGGTGAGTGATCTCAGGCTCATTTGGGTCACTTGTTATTTTTGGTCCAAGATTTTAACCACCTAGCCCCAGTTTTCGACAGATGCCAAACTGTCCTAATTTTCACAAAGCTGAAGCTTTCTGTATGCTGCTTAACCCTTTGTCTCATAGTGTCTCTTTTACTGTGTATGCTGTTGATATACATGTGCCAAAACCAGAGTGCATTGTGCTATAAATAGATCACCTGTTGCCTAAATGATTCTGCACGAATAAACCTGCCTGTCAAATTTAGAGCAGTGTAGTATATGTTAAGTGCAACATAAATTTTAACCATTTTACCTTTTATGTACATACTATCTATAGATAGGTTTAAGAGTAAAATCTTATCTTTATGGCTGTTTAATTGTTTTTCACCAAAGAAATTTTTATATGCTTTAAAACCCTGAGAGAAATTCATTCACCATCAAGTCAGTGAAGCTATGTGACCAACCATAGCTGACCTTTCTCAGCCATTAACTCTACCAGTTCGTTGTCTACATTTGTACTGTTTAAATTTGATAAATTATCAAAATAAGTATTGCCTACATCGATATATAAGTCAATATCATAATATAATTCTAATCATCCAAAATCAAGAAAGTTCTGAAGGAAGTGCACAGCATCGATTTTGGTTAAGGGAAAATCAAACCCAGTTACTTTAATTAGCAGATTACGACTATATCTTAAACAGAAACTATGTGATGTGACGTCATGGTAATTTCCTCAATGTTTATAGTTTCTAATAGGGTGTTTTCCCTGAAGGTGGTGCTACAAAAACCAACTCGAAGTGGCTGAAGTTTATTGTAAGCATTGAAATACGCTTCTATGCAGATGGTGCACAGGCATCCAAATGTGCTTGTATGTGAACCAAGGCATCAAAAGGCGCTTCTATTGGAATGTGGTAAGGTGTCCAAAAGTGCTTATGCGAGGTAAAGGGTTAAATTGACTGAATTGTTTTGATCATACATTTTGCCTGTCGCTGTAGTTGTCCTTCAATAGCTTCTGTGAGCTATATTTGTTGCAGGCACCCTGAAGTTTGATGTCAGTCTGATGACAACCACGGGTCACTTTGAGATCCTAGAGAGTGACCAACTAGTGGCCAGTGGGTCCATCATCCGGCTGCAAGAAGACAGTGGTCAGTGGGCTGTTCAGTGCGAACTTGATCTGGTTACTCCCATGAGCCCTTGCAGGAAGCTAGAAGTTGCACTGACGGCAGATGATATCTACAAGGAACTTAGGGTCCGCGGATATGACTATGGACCCTCATTTCAGGGCATTGTGTATGCTGACAGCAGAGGTGAGCATTAATTTGGTCTCCAGCCTGGGTTTAGCAGATATCAAGATGCACTTGTCACTTTACTAGGGATAACAAAGGTGGGAGTGCATGTTGTGTTCAGGTTTTAATATACCTACCATAAGGCGGAGCGTATCATGTTATGATGTTGTCTGTCTGTCCAACAGTTACCAAATTTTGGGAATTACAGTTCTGTTTCTGTGGTTATGTTAGCCAGGTTTCCTTGCCAAAAAAACAGCTTCCATCAGAACTTCCACTCCCGGTAGAGATCCACAGTCTCAGTCGCATCTGTGCTGGGGACGATCAAGATAGATTCCTTTGATCAGTTAGGGCACTGACGGTCTATTTAGCAGTTGCTGAGGTAGAAGGAAGGTAGGAAAAGATTGTTTCTCCCCTCAAGGGGCTCAGCTGATATTTCAGCATCCACTGTCTCTAGATGGATTTCACTCAAACTATGGAGAGATTATTGGTGTCTCTCTGAGAGAGACCTCTCATTCATGAAGATAAAAGACCATGAAGTTAAGGCCATCACTTCTTCTTGGGCCTATCTCAGTGACTCCTCTTTAAAAGATTTTATGAAGGTTGCGTTTTTGGTGATCGCACATGACCTTCTCATTTGACCTTTTGTCCTTATCAAACCAGAGCAAAGGTATTTGTTTCTCTTGGTCCAATTCTTTGCTACACAAACTATGACCCAGACTGCAGCTTATAACAGCCGTTGAGTGGCTTGGCTACAAGGTGAGTAGTTTATCACTTTTTACTCCCTTACAGTCCATCAGCCTCCTTCCATACTGACAAATTCAGCTTAAAAATAGTGACAGGTATTGTATTACTGATATTAAAATGAAGTTTTGGGGAGGAGTAAAACTTCTTTTAATTCTGTAATACTTTCCTGTCACTATTGGATGCCCTCTTCCCAACCTGTTCTGATGTCCCTCATTAGCCAAATGTCCTTTAAAAAGAAGAGGATGTGCTATTGCACATGGACCAATGAAGTAGGTCAGACCTGGTTGATGCACATGTTCTAAGAATTTCAGGAACAGGAGGATGGTGCATCTAACATGGACGAGGTTTTTCCATTGCGGAAAGAGTAAGCTTAACAATCGTGACAGGTAAGTATTACATAATTAAAACTTTACTCCCTCAAAAAATACATATTTTCTAAGCCAAAATGTTTTATAATTCAGTTCAATAAGGGTCACAAGTCAACCTTGAAAAAAATTAATTTCATCCACGAAACGACCTAGAAATTACCTAGACATTTTTGTTTCAAAAAGTGTGGGAACCCTGTATATATTGTTATACCTAGATTCATAAAACTTCATGAGGGGATGCATTTTGATTAGTACTAAACCCTCATCACAAATGTAGGTCACTGTGACCCATATTTTATGTTCACTAGCTTTGGTTTTGTTTTTAGTTTTTTTTCTCAAGTTCTATCCATGCAAGACGCATCAAACTTGGTAATTGTATGTATCTCTGTTAGTAACATGGCCATACAACAAAAGAATCTTACATTTTACATTTTACTGGTTTAGGTTAATTTATTGCAGTCATGACCAAATAGGTTTTTACACCTTGTACATAATGTTATACCTGAAATCTTGAAACTTGTTGAAGATCTCTTTAGATCCCTTGCTACATTCATTATAGTAATTTCTCTCAAAGTCAGTATAGTACAGGACATGGACTTTTTGAAAAGTTCTGATTGGGAATTTTATACACTCAAATCGGCAAAAATCAACAGTTTTTGGCATTGGGAATGGGGCACAAACTTCAGCCCTAAAGCAGTTCCAGAAAAATCCCTGCACACCCTTGTATCTGGGTTAATAGTGATACAGAAAATCAACAAAGACTGTTGAAATTTCAAAAAAGAGCAACTAGAGTTACTCTTGATGCTAATTTAGATACACCATCAACAAGTCTTTTTAAAACCCTTAAGTGGCTTCCATTTCAACAGAACTCAGCTTCAAAAGGATTTTCTAGCCTACAAATCCTTACATGGGTTGGCTCCTGATTATCTTCAATGTAATTTTAAATTTGTGGAAAATGTACAAATTATGTATGAACTAAAATCCATCTCAAACAACAATTTATAATTACCTAAACCAAATTCAAAGTTTTATAAAAAGAGTTTTGCTTTTTCTGGAGTCAAACGATGGAATTCTATTACACCCTATATAAGGTCAGCTGACTCTTCCCTAGGTTTTAAGAAGCTTCGTAGTCAACATTTACAGAAACAATTGTTTGTATGATTTTGTATAATTCACTACTACTTGTCTAAAATGAATATCCTTTCATGTACTTACCTGTAATGTTTTACACAGGTTCACTACTAATCTTTGTATGAATCCTGTATGTACTCATCTTTAATGCCTTGTACATATTTTATAGTTGCAGTAGATCAATTATCTGGTTTTTAATAGCATTGTTGTCTGAAGACACTACAACTTGTAAAAATTCTACAACATATACATGTAATTGTAAAAGGCCTCCTAGAAGATTGGTCAGTTGACCAAATGAGCTTCTTCTTTAAATAAAGTCATTATTGTTATCATTATTATTATTATTACAACAATTATTACTTGCTATCTTCAGAGATGCTGCCAGGCATGAGTGTGTGAATCGTGCAAAATTTGTACAAAGTCGCACATATAAAAATGTACTCTGCGCAGTATGCAATTTTTATTTAACTGTTAACTCTTAAAGTGCTTGTCATGGCATATGTCACGCCGCCAGTAGAGGTCTCACAGCGCTTGTCTCCTTATCTGTCTTTTTTCTGATCTTACACATCAGAGTACTGTTGTTAAACTAAATTTGATTGGCACATTGGGCCCTGGAACGAGCATTGTTGAGATTGAATATTGCATTCATGAAGAAAGTTTTACAAATTCGTGTTTAAAGTAAGGGCTCATAGAAAATCCAAAATGGCTGACTCCCAAAATGGTTCATCTTCAGATGACGATTTCGTTCAGCAAATACTGGCCAACGATAGTGATGATGACCATGATTTTTAAAGTTTTGAAGTATATGAGATTATTGGAGCCCGGAAAGTGTTATTGGAAATACAAGTGAGTAAATTTGAACCCAAAAGTAATGTTGAATACCAGTCTGATGTACATGCTGGATGGACAAAAACAGTCGGTTTTTTTTATACTCCCCCCTTATTTTGGTGACAAGGGGGGAGCTCCCCCCTTTAGATAAAAATCCTGGCAGCATCTCTGTATCTTTTCCTGGTGCTAGTCCTCAGTCCAAGGAGATTATTCCCTCCTCCAATTAGTAATTCGAGTTCTCTAATAAAAACCAGCTCCCATTTTGATACATTAGACCTCTCCCAACAATCAGAATATCATCCTTCTTTTCCTTGGACTTCATTCACTTTTACACATGTCTCTTGGGTGCTCAATGTTTCATCATTTAAGTCATCCTTTTGGCATATCTACTATCAGTTGTGTCCCTTTTTGTGTTGTATTTGTTATTTTCTCCCTATTCTGTGCACAATTTTCGTGTATCATGTGTTCCATTTTGTTAAATTTGAGGGTTTTGAGTACCTCGCTAGCAAAGTGGTGCTTCATTTTCATCCCTCCATTAGTAACTGGTGTTGGGGTAAGCATTGCCTACCCAATTCTTGTTCTGGTTCATTGATTATTTCTTGTATTTCCTTTCAGTGTTCAATATGCCTCAAGGTGTTGCTAAATGCACCATAAAGGGCTGCATGGGACACGCTCCCAAACAGTTCAACAGCATGTATATGCACAGATGTTTGTCCTTCTTGTTGTCTTCAGCCTGACATCAGGTATGAGAAAGTCGCTGTGCCTATAAGGCCAGGAAGAAGACCTGCTTCTTTCTCTTCATCACTTGCAAACCCTCTCCATTCTCAGGAGAGGTTGATGGCACTTCCCAATTTAGGGATGTTGCCAGTTTTTATAAAGGAGGGGCCCAAGGCTCTTTCCAGGGTACAGAAGTCATCCTGCTTCCACAAGGGTGTAATCACTGTCACATGGAAAGAAGTTGTCAGCTTTTTCTAGGGAGTGATCCTCAGTAATTCCTAGTAAAGGCAAGTCACCAGCACCCAGTAGCAAGTCCCCCCATCTGATGCAAGAGAATTGCAGTCATCATCTTGCTCAGTTAGACCAGTGTTAAAATGAAGGTGATCTCATTCGTTGGAGTAGAGTTCTCCAAACTGACTTGCTACCTAATAGGATCTATATCATCTGCCCAGTTGTTGTCCAGTGACCTGGCACCAAGCACCTACGTTTCTCTTTCAAATACATTCCCCAATCACATCAACGTTAGGAGATATAAATCTGCTACCTCCCGAATCCAGCATTACTAAAAGACGAAAATTTGTCTTTTTTGTGTCTATATCATATAGACAAAGGGCAATAACTCTTGCCCATTACCTCCCCTTGCCACCACCAGGTGTTGCTAGTTTTTAAGCTTCGCTATCGTACAGTCAACATCGTACAAAAAACCTCCATCAATTCATGCCAATATCGATGTGAATTTTAACCATCCTTCCAGAAATTTGGATTTATAGTGTGTATTAATCATTCCTCTACAGGTGGTATACATTATTTTTGCAATTTTTCCAATATTTTCATGCATTTGTCACTTTCTCTGACTTTGTCTATTTAGACCGCATGGTACAACACGCTATCTTTGATGCATGTTGTGATTTATGGTTTTGCGCACACTGCCTATTGTTCGCTCACCCAGTTAGTAACAGGTGGTGTTTTATCGATTTATTAACACACTGCAATGTTAATTCACACATTTTTTGTTGTGTTTTGTTTTATTTTGTCGTTTCAGTGAAACATGTCAACAAAGTGTATAAATACAACAAGTTCAATGCCAGGGAAGACATGCACGAGTTGATGCCTTGCATGTACAAAATGTACTTCTTCAGTACCATTCAGTGCGAGATATGGTCCGAGATTGTACAAACAGGTAATTATGATACAATGAAGGAGTGTACCCCCATTTTTAGGCAGCCCAGGAGGCACAAGTCTTCCCACATGTCCGAGCATGGCCTTCAGGCCTGTAAGTCAGGGCGCATGGGGTTTGAATGGATCCAACAGATACATCCTATACTACCATATTGCCGTCCAGAGCCGTCCACGATCATCCAGCCAACCGAGCCATCCGTCCAGCCAGTCCAGCTGTCTCAATCGGGGGATCTTACTGAAAGATCTGTCCGTTTCACAAGGCCTGCAGCTTCATCTCCCTTTAATTACGGAAATCTTGATGATAGATCTGTCCATCCTTCCATGGTATGGCTACATACAATTTCAATTACAGGGATATTGTGGTCAATCCATCCGTCTTGCCTGGCCTACGGCTTCATCCCTCTACAATCACGGAGATCTTAGTGATAGATCTGTCCATCCTACCATGCCTACGGCTACATACAATTACAATTATGGGGATCTTAGTGATAGATTCATCCATCTTGCCGGGTATACGGCTACACAAACATATTACAACGGGGATTTTAGTGATAGATTCATCCGTTTAGTTGTGCTTACGGCACTGCCGGTCAGGGCACCAACAAGACTGCCTTCTGAACAGCTGGCAACTATGCCGACCATACTCCTTGTGAACCAGCCATCTGCACCAGTACTACACATTTGTCCATCAGAGCGGGTTTACTGTATGTTCATGGCTTACCTACAGATAAGTCACCATGACTTGCATTGAGATGACGTCATTGTTTCCTCTTTGCCACCCTGGATGGTTTGTCCGAATATGGAGGCAGAACTAAAACAGGACACTACACACAGTGAGTGTGAAGATAATCCTAAACAACAGCTTTACTCGGATCCAACCATGGAGCGGAATGAGTTCAGCTTTAAGGCTGCCGTCAAAGAGATATACCGCGTGTTGTTGGTTTCAGAATGTCCTCCATACCCTGCCGCCACACATGACTATAAGGTCACATCTTTGGTAGATACCAGTGATGAGGAAGAGACTCTGTCCTTCCAGCGGCTTCCCCAGTCAGCAAAGATCAGTGAGATTAATGACCATCTGTCTGGAGGAGTCTGTGATCCGGTGAAGGCTAAGGCGTTCTTTTCTGAAAGCCAAGTACCAGTGACGTTCTCATTGCTCTGGTACAAAACATACTCTGACGCCTTTCATGCTGAATGCGCGGCTCTGGATAAGAATTTAGCAGCTGTCCACTTTGCTGCCCCACTTTTTTATAGAGTGGACAAGACTGTTTTTTATGTCACATCAAAGCTGGTTAAAAATGTTGTCGCCATGTCTTTGATGTTAGACTTGGCCTCATTGGTGATTTTCTGACTTGCAGAAAAATCGGGCATTGAACCTGCCTGGGAGGCAACAGCCTGAATTGTTAGAGTCATTAACAGGGCAGCCCACCATTTCATGGCAAATGTGCTGACTGCCTCTGTGAATCTCGACTTGATACGTGACACATGTTTGCGTTCCATGTCGCTCCAGCCACATCATACCCGGGCATTACCGATGACTCTGTTTGGCTCACCATTGCTATTTGGGGGCAACATTGAAGAAGTTCAGAGGCAGGCAGCTCAGGACCTGCCCCTACAAATCACCACCCACCCAGCACAGTCTTTTAAGACTAATCCGCCCCTGCCACAGTGAATCGCTGATATGCTAGCAAAGGAAAAGGGATCTTTTAAGTCCAACCAGTTCAGGATGCAACCTTGCAAGGGTGGGAGGCCAAGAAACCAATTTTCTCCTCCTATAAGCCTCCTAACTCTCAACGCTGACCTACCAACCCCACCACCCACAGAGAGCCTACCAGTGGGCGCCAGACTCCTGCACTTCCAATCTTGTTGGATCAACATATTTCCTCAAAACGAATGGGTGATCCATATAATTTTGGGGCATTTTGGCTTTAATTTATCCAACCCCTCCTCTTTCCTCTCCCATTCTAATGGATGTGCCGTCAGATCAGGAGAAAGACAATATTCTACAACCGGAGATACGGTCGCTCCTCAACAAAAGGGCCATGGAGACCGTGAGAAAAACACAATCTCCAGGGTTTTATTCAGGGCTTTTCCTCATACAAAAGACCAACGGCACGTTGAGGCCGATGATCAACCTGAGTTGCCTCAATCAATACATTCTTCCACCGAAGTTACAGATGGAGACTGAGATCAATATAACTCTCCATCAGCAGGGACGAGTATGCCATCAGTCTCGATCTGACTGATGCATATTTTTACATCCTATCCACCCGGCTTTGCAGAAATGTCTTTGTTTTGCTAAGCAAGACAAGGTTTACCAGTTTCAAGTTCTTCCATTAGGTCTCAACATCAACCCCTGGGTCTGTAACAAAATCATAGATTGCATCGTCACCCTGTTCCAGTCGACTTCATATACAGTAACAGTGGCGTACTTGGACAACATCATCCAGAAACATACGGTAAGTTCTATTTGTAAGAGCAGGAAGGATCTCCAATCCCTTTTGAATCATCTCTGTTTTCTCGTGAACTGGGAAAAGTCCAACCTTCTTCCATCCCAGTGTTTTGTTCTCTTGGGTATGGAGTTTACCACCAATCTCGATCTGTTATGACTTCCTCAAGTTCATGTAATACTACATGTTGAACTCGTCATATCCATTTCCAACAGGACTTGGGTTTCAGTGAGAGAGGGGGCCCCGTGTGGCCGAGTGATTTAAGGCGCACGCCGCTAACCGATCACTGCTATCTCACCTCTGTCCACGTGGGTTCGAGTCTTGGGCTCGGTCAAAGTGGTTATGTGAGAAAGCTTGTCAGTAGCTTCCCGTGGGTCAGTGGTTCTTCCCGGGATTTCCCCGGGTTCTTCCTCCACCAGATATACTGGCCGCCATGTATAGCCGATCATGTGCTAAAAATGGCATTAAACCCACAAAACCAAACAAGAATAAAAAAATCAGTGAGAGCGTTCTTGCAACTCCTCGGATTATTCAATGCAGCAACCGACATGGTTCCGCTTGGCCGTCATTTTATGCGCCCCTTACAGATGACCTTGCTGGTTCAGTGCCGCCCATTCCAGTCCCCTTGATCAGAAGGTCAGGATCACAAACGAGGTACGATCATTCTTGTGTCAGTAGCACAACCCCGGTTGGCTCACGACAGGAATTCCTGTGGAGAAGTCCCAATCGGAAAAGACAGTATGTACCGATGCCAAAAATATGGTTTGTGGAGCCCACCTGTTGCCAGACTTCAATACGGTCAGCGGCATGTGGGAGCCAGGGGAACTGCCTCTCCACATCAGCCTTCTTGGAATGAAGGCTGTCATCAATGCCTTTCAGTTCTGGGAGGACCGACTCTTGGGGGGAAAACAGTCCTGATTATGTCGGACAACTCGGTAGTGGTGATCTACCTCCACAAACGGGGGCACAAATCACCTAACCTGCATGTTCTACTTTGGCAGTTTCTATGTTGGTTCAACCATCTCCATATCAACGTACAAATCAGTTTCATTTCTGGCAGACTCTGTTCCCTGGACAACCCTCTATCCAGAAAGGGTAAAATCATTCATACAGCATGGTCCCTACATCAGTCAGTTTTTCGTCAGCTTTGCACACATTGGGGGGCGTCCAATGATGGATCTTTTTGCGACAAGGTGGAATCACAAGTTGCCCACCTTTGTCTCTCCAGTTCCAGACCCAGAAGCTTGGGCTGTGGACGCACTATCGATCAGTTGGGAGGGGTTCTGGGCCTTGCCGACCCACCCACACTCTTGGTACCGGCAATAATACAGAAGTTGAAGGGTCAGAGCTGCAAGATGGTACTGATAGCCCCTCTCAGATGGGACAAGTCCAGGGTCACCAATCTACTCGATCTAGCAATAGATCTGCCCAGGAAGATTCCGACCAAGCCAAATCTTCTCAAGCAACCGTGGTTGCAGGTGTTCGTTCCACACCTGCCTGACTGCCTTCTCCTTCACGCCTGGCTCTTGTCAAGACAGCCTTGCAAGAGAAAGAATTTAGACATCCAATTGTGGAGAGACTCTCGAGCAAGAAGGCCCTCCACTCTGAAGGCTTATGAGGGAAAGTGGTGTATTTTCAGGGACTGGTGCAGAGTCAAATAACATCATTCCTTTGAGTGCCTCAATTTCTCTATTGGCCAACTTTTTTCTCTGGCTCTACGAAGAGAAAAAGCTGACTCCATTTACCATCAGAGGCTACCGCTCCATGACATCGGACACATTAAGGCATCATGGCCGACAGGATATTGGTCATGATAAAGATCTATCAGACCTACTAACCAATTTTGATTTGGATCGACCAAAATCGCTCACCCTGTTTCCAAAATGGAATCCCTTCTGACTTTTAACATGGCTCAATTCAGATAAATTCTAACCGTTTGACTGAACCTCGCTGAAGCTACTATCATACAAAACATGTTTCCTCATAACCTTAGCATCAGGTGAGCGAGTTACATGCCCTTTCAGCTGATCCAAACTATCTTCAGTTTAGATCAAATGGTTCTGGTCCTCATGACGCAACCAGGCTTTGTAGACAAAAATAGGTTGCCATCAGTGAGCAGTCTGAGAGTCATCAGATGCTCCCTCTCTTTGTTAGACACTTCAAGAACAGCAGGCATGCAAGACCCTGCCTGCACCCTTGAGCACTACTTGAAGCACACAGAGACAAGTCGTGGCATACGCAAGCGTCTCTTTCTCCCAGTGGAGGCCGGAAAGAAGGATATCACCCCTCAAGCCCTATCTTCATGGATGAAGTGGATAAATGTTAGCATACTCTGAAATCTCGAAAGATTGGTGTCGCCTTATGAGCATTTCAGCTCATGAAATTAGAGCGATCTTTGCGAGCCTTGCTTTCAAATATAACATTTCGATCTGAGCCATAATAGAAGCTGTTGGCTGGCATGTTGATTCAACCTTCAAGAGTTTTTATCTCTGAGATTTCGCTTTGCAGAGACAAACTCTGAATCTGGTGGGTCCTGTGGTGGCGACCCAAATGACCACCAGACCCAGTTAAAGCCAATACAGGCTCTTAGCTTCGCTGGATTTGCCAGTGAAATTTTGTTAGTAAGAAGAATTCAATAATCATTTTCTTAACTGGATATAAGGGTCACAGATCACGTGACCCTAGACTGTGTTGCTTTCAAATTAAGAGTGTGGGTTATCGTTCGCATAGGGAATCCAGCCTTTTATTCCCTAGAAGGATACCTTATAGGTAGGATGCTCAGCATTCCCTCCTATTACCTATTTCCCTAACGTTAATGTGATCAGGGAACATATTTGAAGGAGAAGGCAAATTTTTCAGCAAATTATGTTTCTCTGGGAATACTTACCCGATCACATTACTTAAAAACCCTCCCAGCCACCCTGCCATGCGAACATCCTCATTGGTATATTGCTCAGCTTAAAAACTAGCGACACTTGGTAGTTGCAAGGTGAGGTAATGGGCAAGAGTTATTGCCCTTTGTCTCTATGATATAGACACAAAAGACGAATTTTCATCTTTTAGTAGGGCTGGATTCGGGAGATAGCAGGCTTATATCCCCTAATGTTAATGGGATTGGGTAAGTATTCTCGGAGAAACATAATTTACTTAAAAATTTGCTTTCACATTTTACTGCCCAGTTGTTGCCCAGTAACCTGGCACCAGGCACCTACATTTCACATTTTGATTCAGTTTTTGTTTTATTTAGCTCATGACCACATAGCGTAATATATTTGCAAGCTATATACATAGTGTTATTTGCAAGTTATGTACAGTGTTATTTGCATGCTATATACATAGTGTTATTTGCATGCTGTATACATAGTGTTATTTGAATGCTATATACATACTGTCGTATTTAGAATCATGAAAGGTTGGTGAGAGGATACATCATGAACACTACTCACATTTCAGATGTAGATCATTATTGCTCATATTTTGTTTCACTGACCACGGTTAAATTTCATGTTTGTTCATTTCTCAGGCACTGTTCATGCTAGAATCAATGAATGGATGATGGTATGCATCTCTGTTACCACCACACTCCTACAGTTACAAAAGAAACTCATTGTGACCTATATTTCATTTTGTACTCTCTTTGGTCAAATTTTTGCATTTTGTACTATCCTACCTATAGTCTGCCTCTGGTCCATTATGAATCGTACTCGACCTCCTGTCTTAGAAAGTATTTACCTGGCACTTACAATCTAGCTAAGAATTATTTAATCCCTTCAGACCTTAAAATTTCAAACCAAGCCTTGTTTTGTCAACATAAACTTTTGTAATTTGGAAAAATAAAGACAACGACGAGTACATTGTTCAAGAAATGCTATTTTTAGTAGATGGAGCAGCCTAATTTACACAGTAAGGTGCATGGTTGTGACGTGGATGCTCGCGCAGGTAAAAATAAAAGTCGGTACATCTATACTGTATACAACGAGCCAGATACCAACCGCTATAACCGGTAACATTAAAATAAAGGGGATGAAACTTAAACAGTGAAAAAATTCTCTCAATCATAAAAATGTAATGTTAACAGAATATAGACCATCAGTTTTTTGTTAAGTATATGACACATTCCAAAATAATGCAGTATGAATAAAAAAAGAACTTTATAATATATTTTTGTAAAATTCATAATTAAGTAGCATTTAAAATGTTAGTGCTTTGACTACATTTAAGGTAATAATTAAAATATTCAGATGATAATACTAAATTTTTTTACCAAATCAATGATGAATACAAATAAAAAAGAAATAATATTGTAAAATAATGGCTGATAGTTTTATTGTAAGGTGCATGGTTGTGGATCTATGATAGTTTTATTGTAAGGTGCATGGTTGTGGATCTATTCACCATGCAAGATGCCTAGTGACTACACCTATAGTAAAGGGATACAAAACTACAGTAACAAAATTCTTTAAATCATAAGTATGCTATTCTCTAAATCATAAATATGTCTGATAATTAGATTATAGATTTGTATCATATTTATATTATATGCTAAACATTCCACAATAATGCAGTATGAACAGATGTGTCTTAACCATAGCAATATGTTTCATCCATATTTAGATGGCATTTAGCATGCCAGCAATTTGATTAACATTTAAACAGAACAAGTAATAATGTTAGACATTATTATTATTATTATTATTATTATTATTATTGTTCTTGTTGTTGTTGTTGTAAATACAAATAATTCCTAAATATGTGTAAATGTCTGATAAACACATAAATTAATATTATAATATTTTTTTTTTTTTTATATCAAAATCTGATTAAATTTTAAAATTATAATAAAAAATATTGGCCATTATTTTACAATATTGTTTCTATTTTTGATTGTAGTCATCATTGATCTGGTCCAAAAAAATATTGTCATCTATATATTGACGACTTTGTTTTTCCAAATTTTAAAAGTTTGCACTGACAGAACAAGGTTTGGTTTTAAATTTGTAAGGTTTGAATGGATACTTACCAAATTGAAGTTTGATGATAATTTCATTGAACCTGTAGTACCCTTCAGGATCTGATGAGATGACACATAGGTCACGTGACTGGTCAGTCTTTAGAGATATCACAGGATACAAGATGACAGACAGGGAGGGTGGGTGGACTTGTGAACTCTAAGGGTACTACTGGTTCAGTGAAATTATCTGGCCTGTTAATTTCTTTATTTGTGAGAAAAAGGTAAATTGGAGATATGAGGGGAATGATGACATTGACCATGAGCCTCTTAACTTTGTGCACTTGAATGTCAAGAAACCTATTATGGTCTGACATTTTTTACAAATTTTTGGATTTACCTTCAGTATTGTTAAATTATTACTCTTCTTTGGCTGCAAGTACTGGTCTGAAAACTGCTTCATCTTGCTAGCTGACACGAGTGCGCATGGCAGAATTTACAACAGTATCCAATTTGTCAGAAACTGCAGGGGCTGTACGATCCTGGAGTTCATAGAACTGTGACAACTTTGCCACAAAATCCACTGAAGAGCCTTCAGCAAGTTCATTTACAATGCTTTCTGCAAAGAGGCCTTCTAATTCATTCCCCGGTGTTGCTTGAGTGAGTGAGTGAGTGAGCGAGTCGTCATCTTTGCAGGTGGGTGGGTGATTCCTCATCGTGCATGTGCTTTTTAGAGGATGTTACTGCCAACATTTGGCGTTGAAGTGATGCCACATTACTAGACAGTTTTTTTTAGAGATAAGCTTGTTGCCGCCACAACTATTTATTTGCTGTCCACTGATTATTTATCTATTCCGGAAGCGACTATGTTGGTGTCACTTGACTCTCTCGTGACATTGCTCAAGGTGAAGAGGGTGATCCTATCCCTGCAGCCATTGATTGAAATGACTGCTCTGCAGCCCCATGAGCTACAACAACATGCTCATCCTCGATGTCATCAACCATAGTGATACTTGATATAATTGTGATGGGCTTCCTACAAGAATGAAACCCTTTGTTCATTTGTAATCATGCATGGTTGGCCATAATTTCTTGCATAAGTCCATGTGCAATGGGAGGCTGGTTTTTAGTTCTGCTCGCATGCAGTGCATCATCCACCATTATAGTTGCAGCTCTGACCAGTGCACTAAAAATTGCTATAGAAAGGAAAGTAAACTCATTCCAATATAAAGGAAACATTTACTAATCCGAGTCTTTAACAAGAGAAAACACGAGAAAAACCCTGAAAACTGACCATCACTTTAGACTTGTGTCCTGACCAATCACATGACCTATGCGCCATCTTATGGGGTCTCTTAGGGTATGAAAGGTTCAGTGAAATTAATGTTTACAGTGGCTACACTACTAAACACTTTGTAGAGGTGAACTATGTAATTGTTGATTACACTGGTTGGATTTGTTTTCTCATTTGTAGGTGAAAATGGGGAATTGGTGTGGAACAATAGATGGGTTACTTTCATGGACTCCATGATGCAGATGGGACTTCTAGTTCACCCAGACAAACACCTGCTGTTGCCAACCCAGGTCAAGTCCATTGCTATCGACCCATTCCTCCACAAGAAACAGATAAAGAGTTACAGCACACCAGAAAAAGGTGCCCCTGCCTGTAATTGCATTTCATTATGTCTTTCAAGTTATGATTTGTAGAAAGATATAATGTTACTTGTAGCTCTTGTTTTTCTTTTTTCCTTTTTTGCCTGCAGTTGCAGGCAAGGAGACATACTTTTATATAAATGATAACAGCAGTATAAAAAAATCTGCAGATTTCCAATTCAGATTTTACATGGAGGTTTTTGAAAGTCGTATAACATCATACATACCCTGAAATGAAAATTTTTACCATTGAAATGAAAATGAAATGCAAACAGAATGCAGAATTAGTTAAAACAAAATAGAGAATGTTAAGAACCAAAATGCTGAATGCATTTTAAAGGAAACTGAGCATTAATGCAAAACACAGCACAATTAATGATAAATGATAATGGAATGAAAAGTTACTGCATTTCATGAATGGGTGTGAAAATTGATCACTTTCAGGCTTCCGCTGGTTGAAACCCTTTCACATAATCTGGGATCAGATTTTTTCACTTGTTACAATATATTGTTCTTGTTGGGGCAGACATATCAACAGCCATTTATATGATGACAACATCACTGTTGATAATATCTGTACAATTTTGTAGCTCAATTTTATGAAGTAGATTTAAACTATTATACTACTCCTAGTATTGGCGAAGGCTTTGGTAAAGGTAAAAGCATATACATATGCACACCCTCACTGAATGTCAACCATTTTTTCTCCTTAACTCCACGGTAGCAGTTTGTAGTGGGTTTCACAGCACCTCCCCCAAGTAGAGGTGGCTGAGGAGGTCCGTTTGTAAATGTACATTAGTTGTACATTTTTGGTTAAGTTTTTGCAATAATCTCAGGTTTTTTGAACACTTTATAAATGCTGTCATACCTGGAATCATTAAACTTGGTTAGGGGGTGCACCTTGATAAGTACTACATCCTCTTCACATATGTAGGTAACTATGACCTATATTTCACACTTCACTGACTTGTCAGATTGGGTTTTAAGTTTATTTCTCAAGCTCTGTTTATGATAGAATCATCAAACTATATGATTGTATGTACCTCTAGTACCACACCCTTACCACAAAGGAAGGTCACTGTCACCTACATTACACATTTCACTGGCTTAGGTTCAGTTTTTGTGTTTAGCTTATGACCAAATACCGTATGTACTCGTGTATAAGCCGGGTCCAAATGCAAACAGTGCCAGCAGATCAGGGTCTATGTTGTTTGTTCTACTGATTAGTCCTTACAAACTGCATAGACCCTGATCTGCCGGCGTATTATGCGTTGGCAGATGTGGTAGGTTTTTTGGCACTGTGTATATATACTGTTATACCTAGATTCATGAAATTTGGTAAGGGGATGCAGCTTAACGAGTACTATACTTTATGATATGAATAACTATAGACCTATATCAGTTTTATCATCACTTTCAAAGATATTAGAAAGACATTTTTGTAAAGAATTTCGAAACTACCTGGAATTTTTTAATTTACTACATTCACAACAATCTGGCTTTCGTGAAGGACATTCATGCCAGACTACACTAACTAGAATGGTGGTTGATTGGTTAACAGCAATTGATCAAGGTAACCAGGTAGGTACACTGTTTCTTCACCTTACAAAGGGTTTTGACCTTGTTAATCACAAAATCCTGCTGGAAAAACTCAGCATATATCATGTTAACCATGAAAGTTTAACTTGGTTTCAATCCTATCTTGAAGGTAGACAACAAAAGGGTTTCTATTTTAAATAAGCTTTCAGATAAGAAACTCATAAAGTCAGGTATTCCACAAGGATCAGTTCTTGGACCATTACTCGTTCTGCTGTACATCAATGATTTACTATATCACATTAAGCTATCCACCACCAACATGTTCGCAGATGTCAAAACATTATATAACACTGGATCAACTGGCCATGACCTTAGCACTAAATTAAATCAGGATTTGGTTAAAGTAAATAACTGGTGTGAGCACAATGGCATGAAGATAAATGCAGCCAAGTCAAAAGCCATGATCATAGGTAGTCGAGCCAAAGTAAAAGCTGAGAAAGATGACTTCAAAGTAATGCTAAAAGGAATAGATATAGAACAGTCTGAAAATGACAAACTAATTGGCATTATGATAGACAATATCTTGTCCTGGAAAATGCAAGTTGATAAAGTCATTAAAAAAAGTAAACTCGCTGCTTTATCTCTTGAACAGAATAAAATCTTATCTCCCTCAAGAACAGAAAGATATTCTACAATGCCTACATCATGCCACATCTAGAATATTGTTGTTCTATATGGGGTAATAGTGATACAGAAAATCTTGAAAGAATACTGAAATTTCAAAAAAGAGTAGCTAGAGTTATTCTTGATGCTGATTTAGATACACCATCAACAAATCTTTTTAAAACACTTGAGTGGCTTCCATTTCAGCAGAAAACTCGGCTTCAAAAGGGTTTACTTTTAAGTTGACTCCTGATTATCTTCAATGTAATTTTAAATTCATATTAAATAATATATAAACCAAATTCAAAGTTTTATAAGAAGAGTTTTGCCTTTACTAGAGCCAAACTATAGAATTCTGTTCCACCATATACAATGTCAGCTGACTCGTCCCAAGGTTTTAAGAAGCTTCTTGTTTGACATCTAAATAAATCATTTGTATGGTTTTGTGTAATTCACTACTACTCATCTTTAAAACAATGTCCTTTCATGTACTCACCTGTAATGTTTTACACAGGTTCACTACTAATCTTTGTATGAATCCTTGTATGTACTAATCTTTAATGCCTGCCTTGTACATATTTGATAGTAGCAGTAGATCAATTATCTAGTTTTTAATAGCATTGTTGTCTAAAGACATCACCACTTGTAAAAATTGTAGAACATGTACATGTAATTGTAGAAGGCCTCCTGGAAGATTGGTCAGTTGACCAAATGAGTTTCTTTAAATAAAGTCATTATTATTATTATAATTATTATTTATTATTATTATCAGCGGTCAAAATCAGTGGATGTGAAATTGCACAGTTATGTTAAATTTACATTTGTGATTAGTTACTGTTGGTCAGGGAGATCACCCATTCTTCTAATGGCTATTTTTAGATGATGATCTAAGCTTATTTACCAGGTCACATCAAAGTCAGATTTAAATTTAGTCTCTAGGTAATAAGCTCAGCCAGATCCAAGAAATATAGTTGCTAGAGTATCAACAAAGTGAATCAGATGCAAGATCACATCATTAGCATGATGCATGAATCTTGCTCATAATATAGGCCAATTTACCAAGCTTCATCAAAATCCTATAACAAAAGTCCCTTGAAGAGACCGACTCTCTACTGGACGAAAAGAATTTCCTGGAATCCAAGACAAGACCCTTTCATTTTTAACTGCCGAGTGTTGAAACCATTCTGATATTCTTTAACGAAAATGGTGGCCATACTGGATGCAAGGTCAGCACCAATTTCATTTAGGACCAAATAGAAAATTGTAAGAAGTCTTTTGTTGAAAACCCCATGCCAATATGACCATTCATTCAGGAGGAGTAGCAATAACTATTTTCATTTAGGACCAACTAGACCTTTGGATGAATGTGTACTTGAAGTTTCATGGCAATCCTCCAAGTAGTTTAGGAGAATCGTGATGACAACTTGTGCTAATAACGACAGAGGGATGATGGACAACAAGCCATCCCATTGACCATTTCTTATTTGATTTCAATAAAATTTTTATATAGGTTTATATCATGAAGATCTTGGATAACTTGGATTTATGAGCAAGAGACAATGCATATTAAATAATACGATTTTAAGTAAGGAATTTGCACAAGACTAACTTGCATAGGTAAAATTGTCACAATATATGCCTGCTTAGTGAAATGGTCAACTGTGTAAGCTAGTTGAGCGATATCAGGCCCTCTTGTTTCAGGAGCCAAACAGTCATAGGGCACAGCATTAATTCCAAGTATGGTACTTTTCATGCAGGATGTATTTTTCTAATATGATATCAAAACTGATCAATCTGTCCTTGTTATCATGAAGGTATTGTTTCCAAAAAAAGAAGAGAGAAATATTTGCATGACAGTAACTGTCACTAGTATCTTTTTTTTCCAGTGGTGGCTGTTATGGTTGATAGGTATTCAGATAGAGTTATTGCTGGAGGAGTGGAGTTGCAGGGTTTGCAAGTTACTATGGCACCCAGGCAGGGTCAGAGGGATACTGTACTTCAGGAGGCAAAATTTGTTCCAAATTTGGAAACCTTGGGTTTTGGGGACAAGGATCAAGACTTGGACAGATATGCTAAGGATTGCTGTCTTTATGCATGGAATGGACTGAAACAGATGTGCACAGAAACTAAAGATCCTCCAATTGTGAATTTGATTAAAACAATATTGGAGAAAGGAACCAAACTTGAAGGAGATGTTGATGTGGCAAAGTACAAGGGCCATGCATATGTTCTAATTCAGATGCTACAGAAGATATTTACTTTGCCAAAAGGAGAGAATTTCATTGATAATGCTGTTAATATACTGGATGCCTTCAGATCTGACCTGACCTCCGACCCTTTGTTGAACTTGCTTCATCAACCTCAGCTCCTCAATCCATACCTAGACCTTGTCCTTGAAAACAAATTTGCCAACAATTTGAATGTCCTCAAAATTGGAGGACCAGACAACAATTTCAGCTCATTAGTTCAGTCTCTGTTCAGTTCACACCCTCTACTGACAGTTGGATGTACATTTACCACAAGTACTGAGCACATGACACCAATTGAAGGAACCATGGTAAAGTTTATCAAATGGGACCCATGTAGTCCCCCTGCTGATGACTTGAATGACTATGATCTTGTCATTTTTGATGAAATTCTCAGTCGGCAATCTAACATTGCCAAAGCAATGAAGAATATTGCTGCCACAGTCACTGAAGGTGGTTTTCTTCTCATGAGGGAAGTCACTGATAATTTTCAGGTGAGTTTTATTTTGGACGAGTTGACTTCAGGTTGGAGATTGACAGAGGTTGAGGATCCAGATCAGAGAGATGTTGGTAGATGGTGCAGTGAAAGCAGATGGATTGAGTTGGTAGAGCAAGCAGGATTTATTGAAATATGCAGGAAATCAGATGGGCTCATGGCCACACTATTCCTGTTTAGGAAGGTGAAGAGGCTCATAAGTGTTGAGAACCAAACAGTTGTAGATGTTACCAGTCTAAATTGTGATTGGCTCACTGAGGTGCAAAGTAAATGGGCAGAGTGCCAAAAAAAGACAAAGGGGGAGAATGTTTGGCTATTAGCAGATGGAGAATATTGCAGCGGAATTGTGGGAATGGTAAAGTGTATCAGTAAAGAGCCTGGTGGAGAAAAACTGAGGTAAGAAGTGCATCAAGAACAACTTGCTTCTAGTACGTATTATAACACTAAGGCAGAAAATTCAGAAAATGTTGGGATTTTTGTAGATTATTTACTACATGTATTATTATAATACAACAACTTGGATGATGTAATATCACAATTCTTCATACTTGCACATGTGCAGTAAATTGGAAAGTGGGGCAGAATCTACAATGTCATCAATGTATGTTACAACTATTAATTTGAGATGCAACATGATTGGATCACTCTGACCCTTCCTAGCCCTCTTCCTTTATCTGAGCTACGCCTTAAGGCTTGGTTGATATTCCAAATCCTGTCAATTTCCTAGTCATCATTTCAATCTTGCATGTAAAAGTTCTTTTAAAAAGTATTCTAAAAGTTCTTTTCAGTTGGAGGGGGTGGGGGAATTTTTGAATTGGGTTTAATTAGTACAGTGAAATATCGAGACCAAAACCTCACTGAACCAAAAAACCCTTGAAACAGAAACAATTTTCTGGACCTAAACTTTTCCTTTAATTTCAGTTTTAAAAATTTTTTGTAAACTGAAACTCCTATGCTCTGAAAACACAAAACAAATTTTTTGTCCTATACATCTTATTAATTTTTACACTCAATTGAACCACATAAAACCAAAGCTTACTCAGAATGTGGCCAGGTAGCGGCCAGATCCCAGGTATAATGTTTGTCAATGGTCCATGCGCGAGGTAAAAAAAGCCCAGCACATGTGCTGGCACAGATAATAGTCGTGTAAACAATAGTTTAATCAGTAGTCTTTACTCCTGGGTGAAGTGACAGCTTTGAAAGTTAATTTTTTGTAATATAGTGCCATTGGTTGTGCAGATCAAAGGAAATTGTTTATTTGCTATCATCTATGTCCGATACTGTACACCTAAACAATTGTCAATTAACTGGTTTTTGACATTTTTGACAACAAAGACCAACTAAAGAATGTTTACAGAGTTTAAGTCACTGATTGCATTTCATTTTAGGTGATGTTCGAGAACCTCAGTAAACTGAAAATTCCTCAAAGCTGAAAGTCAACTTGATCCCATGGAATTTTGTTCTTGAGAGGTTTCACTGTATTTCCATGCACAGATTGCAGACAATTCAATTTTAAGTTTATATAAATATTATAATTTTAAGTATATATAAATATTATAATTGTAAGTATATATAAATATTATAATTGTAATTCCCAGTAGTTTGATTCATATGCTGTCATAATTTATTTAAATATAACAAGAACTTGAAGTATTATATTTTCATGGCCTTCCGAGAAACATGTATCCATGGCAACCAGTTCTTTTAAGCAAATTCCACACCATCATCATTAATTCAGATGTAAAATAAACAAGGCAACTTTATCCAACTTTAAAAATTGTTTCAAGTCCTAAGAAAAGTCCATTGAATGCATTGCCTCTTTTTAACAATGGTATATGAAAGTATAAAGTGGGCAGTCTAAGGAAATGAAGAAGGTAAGGCTGCAAGATCACAAGAAAAATTCTAAAAAAATTCCAACTCGGCCTGAAATATTGACATTGATGCTAGTGAATGGCAGAATTGTTTAGTAGAGTTCAAATATGAGAATTACATGCAATCTTGGGGCCATATCCATATCTTTCATGTTTTATAGCACCAACTGGACTCGACCTCTAGCTTAAATCGAACAATTTTGACAATCTGCAGCTTTCATCAAAATTAGTTAGAATCTTGGAACATTTAGAATTTTCTTGACTTTGTTTCCTCTAATAATGTACTCCAAAATTCATTGATGCAAATGATGTTTAAGTATCATATCTAATTTTAAGTTATGCTGGTCATAGAACAGAAGAGCTTATGTGATGGCCTTTCTGTATAGCTGCCACCTCTGCACACCTGGCATGTCACATGAAAAACACAATTTTTAACTCCCAAATCCTCTGACATGATCAAGTTCATAAAAATACAATTTCCAATAAATCTCATTTATATAAAAAAAAGACTTTCTTTGACACCACAATATATGCTTGTAACCTGTAGCCTGTACAAATGGTAAACCTGATTCATATAGCTTGACAATTAATGCTCATGGAACACTATCGTACTGGACTATTTACACAGTTAAATGTCATAGAGGCAATTAAAAGATAAAGGCAGTCAATATGAACAACCACTATTCCAGATTACTTAATTGATTGATGATAGCTGGGTGATCTATGTTGCTAGTCTTTTATCATTCTTGCGGGTGAGCCCTTGGACTAATTTGCATAGCTAAAGTACACAAAGTGGAACAGCCCAATTCATTGGAAGTTAGGTAAATGATCTGCATGTTGAAGAAACAAATAGCTATTACACTTTGTTGCTTTACATTGACTTTTGAAATCATAGACCATTACATAGACTGTTGAAATCATAGACAGTTACATAGACTGTTGAAGTCATAGACAGTTACACAGACTGTTGAAGTCATAGACTGTTACATAGACTGTTGAAATCATAGACAGTTACACAGACTGTTGAAGTCATAGACAGTTACACAGACTGTTGAAATCAGAGACTGTTACATAGACTGTTGAAGTCATAGACAGTTACATAGACTTTTGAAATCATAGACTGTTGAAATCATAGACAGTTACATAGACTTGAAATCATAGACTGTTACATAGACTGTTACATAGACTTTTGAAATCATAGACTGTTACATAGACTTGAAATCATAGACTGTTACATAGACTTTTGAAATCATAGACTGTTACATAGACTTGAAATCATAGACTGTTACATAGACTTTTGAAATCATAGACAGTTACATAGACTTGAAATCATAGACTGTTACATAGACTTGAAATCGTAGACTGTTACATAGACTTTTGAAATCGTAGACTGTTACATAGACTTTTGAAATCATAGACTGTTACATAGACTTGAAATCATAGACTGTTACATAGACTTGAAATCATAGACTGTTACATAGACTTTTGAAATCATAGACTGTTACATAGACTTTTGAAATCATAGACTGTTACATAGACTTGAAATCATAGACTGTTACATAGACTTTTGAAATCGTAGACCGTTACATAGACTTTTGAAATCATAGACTGTTACATAGACTTTTGAAATCATAGACTGTTACATAGACTTGAAATCATAGACTGTTACATAGACTTTTGAAATCATAGACTGTTGAAGTCATAGACTGTTACATAGACTTTTGAATCATAGACTGTTTAAATCATAGAATGTTGAAGTCATGGACTGTTACATAGACTTTTGAAGTCATAGACTGTTGCATAGACTTTTGAAGTCATAGACTGTTGCATAGGCTATTGAAATCATAGACTGCTGCATGGACTGTTGAAGTTGTAGACTTGCATAGACTTTTGAAGTCATAGACTGTTGCATAGACTTTTTAAGTCATAGACTGTTGCATAGACTGTTGAAATCATACTGTTGCATAGACTTTTGAAGTCATAGACTGTTGCATAGACTTTTGAAGTCATAGACAGTTGCATAGACTTTTTAAGTCATAGACTGTTGCATAGACTGTTGAAATCATACTGTTGCATAGACTTTTGAAGTCAGAGACTGTTGCATAGACTTTTGAAGTCCCCTACATCACCACCTGACCTGGTGTATGGGGCATTACGTTAAATTATTTTACATCCTGATCTTTACATGTGTTACATGTGACACAACACACACACATGCACACACACAGATATATACATTCACAATTATTGTACACAAAGACACACTCACATACAAACCCCAAGGGTGTTTAAAATTGCCTCTTTGTTTGTTGTTGTTGTTGTTGTAAAAAAAAATTTAAAAAAATCATGTATAAAAAGTTGACAATAGGATCCACTTTTTCTTAAACTCGTCACTTCTGTTATTCACTTTGGTGACATATTTCTCCAGCATTTTATATGATAAAACAATTTTTATAATAGATTAAATTTGGGATTTTTTATGCACAATATGATTTGTATATAACGTATTTTGCAAGCAAAATTGGGAAGTTAATAAGATCATCAAAGTTATTATTTCCTATAAAGATGTCATTTTGTGTAATTCTAAAATTTGGGTTGTAAGTTTCAATCCATTCGACAAATAGTTTCCAAAAGTGTTCAGTGTCAGTAACTGAACAGTCATAGAATAAGTGCTCAGTTTGTTCTATTCCCTCATTACAAAAGGTACATTTATCATTATCACTTTTTCAAAAACCGGTTTGTGGCAATATTTCTATGGAGAAATCTAAAATTAAAGCTAATCAGTTTTGTGTCTTTTGTACAAAGTTTAGCCAGAATAAAAGAGTTGGTCCATTCATTTTCACCAATTGCACACTCTAGTTGCCTGGACCAAGTTTCATGTTTACCATTTGGCTTTTGTATCTTGGTTCTTATCAGGTCTTTATAGATCAATTTATTCTTTGCTCTTACCCTAAGGAGTGATGTTTTGTCCAAAACTACATGAAAACTATTTCCACTTTCAAAAGACCTTTTAATTTTCTTTTTCCACAGCACCGAGATCTTTGAGATAAGAGCAAAGTACTGTATGAAATTATTTGTTTGTGTTTTTTTGTTTTATTTCATCAAAACTTAATATAGATCCTAGTGCATCAAAAAGATGTTCAATAAGTACAACACTGTTTGTTCTCCACCTTGTGTATGATTTAAAATTATCTATTGTAACTAAATTAAGAATATCTTGAGACAAGTATTCATGGACAGTAGATGGTTCATTTTTCCATTGTGATAAAGCATAAATAAGATCACGCCAAAAACTATTTTTAATTGATTTAGAAATTTCTTTTAA
Source organism: Margaritifera margaritifera (assembly GCA_029931535.1). Classification (NCBI taxonomy): domain Eukaryota; kingdom Metazoa; phylum Mollusca; class Bivalvia; order Unionida; family Margaritiferidae; genus Margaritifera; species Margaritifera margaritifera. The sequence continues at coordinate 873,782 of JAQPZY010001121.1, forward strand.
TTTAGTTTTTCCTAATTTAAATAGCAGCATACCTCTAAATTTTCCAAATATTTGTTCAGAAACCAGTTTTTGCCATAAACCATCTTTGTTTAGTAAAAGACGCCTAATTCAGGAAAGTTTTTGTAACACACAAATGAGTGCAAGTGAATCATATTTAATCCCCCTTCCTTAAAAGAAGCTATAAGAGTGTTTCTTTCAACCCTCTCAGTTTTACCGCCCCAAATGAACTGGAAAAATAATGTATTCAGTTCATTTTCTATATGGGGTGGAGGACTTGGTAGAGTTGCAAAAAGATCAATGAATTTAGGCAAAATCAAGGACTTTATCAAAGTAATTTTTCCAATAAGGGATAAATTTCTTCTGCTCCACCAGTCAAGCAGTTTCTTTACTTCCTTTAACTTCATTGAATAATTAAGTTCTAATAGAAATCTACTCCCAGTAATCTAAAATTGGACATTGACCAGTTACTCTCAATTTCGGGACATTTTCTCATTAGAATTTTTTAAATTTCCAATCCAAATAGCTTTTGATTTCAAAACATTGCAGTACAGACCTGATACCAAGGCAAAGTCATTTAAAATCTGCATGGTTGTCTTCAAGGACAAATGAGAACCATCTAATAATAGAAAAGCATCATCAGCGTACTGCCCTAATTTGAACTCCATTTCATTATAGAAAATGCCTGTAATATTTGTGTTCTTTTTTCATGTTTTTTAGTGCTAAACCACATTCCTCAAAAGCTAACTTACCTTCACATGAGTTTCTTTCAAAATCTGGAAATTTTTATCATGGTTAAAAAAAGTGGTTACGAGTTTGCAAATTATTTTTGTTTTTGATTTGGTACAGTTTTTCATAAAAATCTTTCTGTTGATTTAATATATCTTTTTGACCTGTTACCCTTGTTCCATCTTTTGTAATTAATTCTTTTATTGTTTTGTTTGTGTAATTTCTCTTTTCTTGTTTTTTTTTTTCACCAGACTTCTACCACCTTGCTTTTGATCTTAACATTACACCTTCCACCTCTTTTTTCCTAATTTCTTTTAAATCGGCTTGTTTTTTGTTCAATTCTTTCATCATAGTGGGGTTATTATTTTGATTCACTAAAGTATGTAAGGTATGTATTTCAGCTTCAATTTTCCTGACATTTTGTTTCTCCTGTTTTGCCTTAGGTTGTGAATACCTAATTGATTCTGATCTTATAACCATTTTAACGATTTCAAAAAACAATTGATCAATACAAGTTAGTTTCACCTGAAGTGGGTTTTTCTTATCACCTTCACAATAGTATTATTCTACTGTGTTGCTTATACATTTTTGTTACCAATTGAAGATATTAATTTTGCTTTAATAGCTTTAAATTAAATTTCCAGTACCCAGGACCTCTAGGTAATGCAGATATAGACAAAATTAGTGTTTTTGCTGAATGATATGTTTTATAGCCAGGAATAATAGAGGAGTCCTTACAATTTGAAAACATGTCCTCAGAGATTAAACAATAGTCCAGTCTACTCAGTGTTTCACAGGATTTGCCTGATGCCAAGTAAATACACTACTGTCAGGATTGACTGTTGATTCTTGATGTCCTGGACTGCTGCTCAGGCCATGGAGTGTTTATCATGCAAGATATTATAAGAGTCAAGCTCCATGTCCTGAACAACATTCCAGTCACCACAAATAATAACAGAGGAATTGTCAAGATTTATAATATCCTCTTTCAAATTTCTAAAAAAACTCGGCATTATCAACATTATGACCGTATAAATTCACTAGCATACATCTCTGTCCATTAACTGACAAATCTAATAGAATGTATCTTCCGTGACAATCACATCTGTTTCTGTGAATAAGAAATTCAAAATTATTTCTAAACAGGATAGCAACACCAGCACTACTGCTAGATTTATGGCTAAAAATACACTTACCGTATTTAGCTGTGTATAATGCACACCCCGATTTTCGATCCAGAACGAGTGGAAAAAACGTAGTTCTGCCATATAACGCGCATGTGATATAATACATTTCAAAATCGTGACTATTTCGCTCCATTTTCATAGTGTGACAACATATCGACCTGGAAAAAAATCTTTTTTAAGTTCTTGTATAAAATGCGCACCCCCGACTTAAGATAATAAAATTAGGTGAAAAAAGTGCGCGTTATACACAGCTAAATACGGTATAACCCCATTCAGCCTCCCAGTACTTTTCAATCTCAACTGTACTATGTGTCTCCTGTAAACATATAATGGATGGATTCTTTTGTTTGGCCCAGCAGCAAATATCTCTTCTTTTGAGATTGGAACTGTTGGAACTGTGTAGAGCCCTAACATTCATTGACAAAATTTTAATCTGGGTATCCATTGTTAAATTCTGTTTTGAATAAAACTTTCACAGAGCTTTTATAAATATGCATCACAAAACCAGTATCATGAAAAACACTCACATACACCTTGGGATATACTCTCACACACACAACCACGAGATGCTTAAAAAAACGATAAGTGTAGTACAATGTCGTGCACCACTGGGTACATATATGATGTTGCCCAATATAGAGATACATGAAATCTGTTTTACACTGGAGTGTTGGTATAATTATTAAATGTAAACATCAATACAGTGTGGCTGAAAAATAAAACTTTTTGCTCATCCATTTTTCTCCTTTTACCAAAAGATTTCAAGCCATTACATACGAGTTCGCTATTTGTTGGTTCTTTCTATATATTTGTTTAGGATAGTAAAAAATAAGGCAAATATATTTCTTTTTGTAAATTAACTCCTGATCTAGTCCATTTTTTAAAAAGAAAAAAATTTATGATAATATTTAGTGATCACATTTTTTCCTTACAAATTATAAAAATAAGTCTAGTGACCAGACTTTAAGGAATGATTGAAGAAAATAATGCATCATCATGTAAACATACTAAATGACCTTAACAACTCTGTACCTAAGAATCTAACACCAAAAATTCAGAAAGCAAAATATATGACCAACATGAAAGTACTATGCTCAGTCTTTTCAAGATTCAAACACAATTATATGCATATTTCAAAATTTAGCTGCAAGATTATACGAACATTCTTACCAATTACAGGCTTTGCCCTTCTACGAAAGTCACTTTTCCAACTTAGAATATATATAGCTGAAGTTAAAACTATATACATCCATTTTGGTACAAAGTTCTATACCTCAAAGTGTATCCAGAATCAATAGGGAAAATTATTTCACTTCTGGGTTGGTATTGATTGTTTCATTGATGTCGTCACAAAGGTCAGATTTGTACCTTTTACTGGCTTTTGTTTTGGCATACACACTGCAGTTAAAGTACCAGGCAGATTCAACTTTTGGATGGGTAGTTCATCTATTTATGAGTCCCGTATTTTGCAGAGTGACATCTTCCACTATTCTTACATTAAATTTGCTCTTAAAATCCCTTTTCTTCTTGGCGATGTTGACTTTGGATTCTGTTTTCCAAAATTTCACAATTAATGGTTTAGGGGTACCAGTCTTCCAAGAGATCTGATGTATTGCGAGAACATCCCTCTCATCTGCATCATGACCTGTAACATTCTTTACCATCTCTGCAAACTTTGCTCTGACATTTTCGTTTTGTGATTCAGGCAAGTTGAGAATTTTGATGTGAATTTTTCTTGAGTATTGCTCATTGTGGTTTGCAATCTTCATGGCTTCCTTGGAGCGATCTTTATTATTTTTTATTCTTTTAGCTTTTCACTTTCTTTCCTCGAGTCCTCTAATTCTTCTCTTTACTGGTTGTTTTCAAAGTTCATTGATTCAGTTTTGTCCTCTAACTCTTTGTTTTGTTAACAATTTGTCTGTCCACTTCCTTCATCAGTTCGACTTTCAGTTTCTCAAACAGCTGGGATGCTATGTCAGACCCTAAGCCACCTAATTCCTCTCTGATCACTAATACATTTAAACCAGTTTTTATTTCGAGTAGATCCCTCTGGATTAGGGCGACACTACTCACCTCTTCATTATCAACAATTAAATCTCCTGACTGAGAGCTTGTTGCTGACCATGTTAGTGGCTTGCTGGTTTCCTTCCTGGCACTCTGAAAACTAGTGTTCAGGGTAGACTGAACAATTTTCTTTGGATTGCTCATTTTGTTACATTACTTCTGACAGTTAAAGAGAGTTCAGCACAGCTTATTGTAATTCTAAAGTGTCTCAGTGAAATTGTGGAGCAAGTAGTGTAATTTGTGCAGCTTGATTAGCATGTTTGTCTTCTCAAAAAGGTGTAAATTGACACAAGGGTACACATACCAGATAAAGAAGATTCACTTTAAAAATTCCAAAAACCACAAATTTTGGAAGAGACACATAATCCACAGATGAACTGAAACTATATATTAAAGTAAAAAAGCTTCACATAGACGCTAGTCCAAAAATAAATCCCTACATCACACTGCAAACTATGTAAATATCACCTACAGAGAGATTTTTCTAACTACTTGCCCTGGTGGCCATCTTGCTCTCTCCCTTAATTAAGTTGGATTTTACTCCATAATGTAATCATGAAGCGAAGCATGATTAAAATAGCAAAGTGTGATTATTTTGGTAGCTGTAATGGTAACATTGGAAGCATAGAAGTGTGATTAATTTTTGAAGGCCAAATGTTGAAATTCAGCTGTCATCTACTATCAGAAATTTCAGGATTTTACGTGAGTGTGGCCATTCCATGTTCGACACTTCCTCATAGCAATGCAGATGCAGAAAGATCATTTTCCATGCTCAGAAAAATGTAACAAAATCTTCAGGGAAGTTTAAACAAAAGTACCATCCAATCTCTAACGAGTGCAAAGATTAACACAAATGAAACTTGTATCACCTTCAAACCCTCCAAAATGAGTTATTGAGAGCAGCAATGTCTACATCTACAAGTTAATGCTGAACTCCACTGTCCAGCAAATGGTGAGAATTAAGAATAATTCATCAATAAATCTTAAATGATGGAAAGGGGATGCTAACTGAAGTCTGATTTTGCAGGTGAGACACTATATTTAGCGTAGTCTTTTTCCCTTTTGGTTGGAGGGTTATGATTGGTTGCTTCACAGTCAGTTGATTATACTTTCCAGGTGTTTGTTTAATATGGACAAGGCCAGACTGTTTCCAGACTTGAAGGACAGTACCCTGTTTAGAGAAGCTGTAAAGAAAGATCTTTTAATGAATATAATCCAAGATGGACAGTTGGGCTCCTTCAGGCATCTCCTAATTAAAAAAGGTATCCAAGCATTGCTATTTTTTTACCCTTGAAGTGAAAAAAACACATGCTCTATTTATATATATTTAATGTACACCCAACTGTGAACAGAATAGACCCAGTCTATAAACTGTCCCACAATGCACATGTAGATCAGGTCCATATTTCTCAGGGTCTATATTGTTCACTTCCTGTGGGCTCAGGGACATAGAATAGGCTCAATGCATCATCCAACATATCGTATGATGCAATTAACTCATTGACCCCTGAGCCAAACAGCTAGGTATTCCCCTACAGCATACATGCAGAGGGATTACCTAGAGCAGTGTTAGCCTTACCAGTAGCTGTATCCCTGAGACTCAATGACAGTACTTGACTTGCTGATTTTTACAGATGGGGCTACTTGAAATAAATTAGTTATTTTTTGCTTTGTATTCCTTCAATTAAGCTAAATTTTGGCACAGCTGTTCTCAATAAAATTATGTACATAATGGTATAAATTTCATGCAGCATACAGAAATAAAACTCATCGATAAAGGCAAAAAAAAAATTATTTACTTACCAATTTGCTTCTTTTGTCATTAAAAATCCATTAAATCCATTATGAATTCACACTGAATAATTAAAACCTTCAACACATGAAATAATTCACAGAAATTCCATTTGTCATCTCTTACAAACTTTAACCTCGTGTGAAAACTGCATATTTTCCTCACCCTTTACTTACCTTTCTTCCTTAGAATTCTCCACTAAACCTTTAAAAACTACTGAAACACTTTGAACAAACTCTGAATTATGTACACTCGTGCTAACTAAATTCATTTTCCCAAACACAAGCAAGTCTTTATTTACCGATTCTTCAAAATATCTACAAGATGTGGTTTAATCCACACATAAATGAATATATCTCCATCAGAGTCTGTCAGGTATGTGTCTACTTCCAGTGGCTGATTCTTGTCATTTTGCATCATTTTCAAATCTAAATAACTCCACTATTTTTAGCGCTATCGAAGTCAAATTTTTTCCCCTTTGTGCTGCAATGTTTCCTCTATCTATGTAAGCTTAAATTTGATTGGTTAAACTGCCTGCATAATTAGAAAATAGTCTGGAATCAACCAATGGTTTGCGCCGCTTTAACTCATCATGCGGGATACAGGCCTAGACTAATACTGCCACTCAAACGAGGCGCCCAGGATTCAAGCAAGGTAAACTGCACCACATTATAGTGGCACTCGGGAGATGAGGGAAGCAAAGTGCGACGACTTATTGTGGCGGCAGGGGTTAATGAGTTAATGGATGCAGGAGCTCAGTGGTTAGTGTGCCATACTTGCTAGCGAAAGGGTGCTGGTTCGAATCCTACCATGGGATCAGCTTAGGTTGTCCACAGGTGTGTGTCCTTGGGTAAGGAACTGTACTACAATTGCCTTGGCACTAAATAACCCACTTGTGTTGCTGTGCCCTAAAACATCAAGCACCCAAACACCATACTGTCATTCTACTTGCGTTATCAAGCAAAGCATAGACTGTGGTCAACCAATGCATTATGAGAAGGCAGATCTGGGTTTGCATTTTTCAGTTAAATGCACTCTATACATGGATAAATACATTATTTCCACCACTCTAAATACTATACCTTTGTCATGTGAAAGCATTAGTTGTTCATATGTAGATAATTATCTGTGAGCCTATCATTGTCCACCACACGTCATTGATTGCTTTAGAACACTTTAAATAAGCTTCATGGGGAACTTATATATATATATGCCATATATAATTCTAACTATTGAAAAAAGAAGACCATAAATACTCTCATTTCAGCCACTAAGCCAGTGCAAACCCAGTATGCTCACTTGAAGATTCAGACTCCAGGTAATCTATCCAGTCTACAGTGGACGGAGTCCAGTCTGAAGTATGCAGCAGCAGTAGATAGTGGACAAGACAAGGCCCTGTGCCACGTGTTCTATGCCAGTGTGACAGACAGAGATGTCAAATATGCACTTGGACAAGTCCAGTCAAACTCCAGTCCCTTTTTCCAGGATGGAACACTGGGATTGGAATTTTCAGGGATTGAGATTTCAACAGGGCAGAGGGTGATTGGGATGGTTCCATTTGAGGTAGGTAAGAAGGAAAGTTTGGATGTGATAGCTGGATTTTGGGGACAGTTATTGGGTACAGTATATACTCGTGTATAAGCTAAGCCTAAATGCAAACAACACAGACCCTTATCTGCTGTCACATAATGCGCCGGCAGATCAGTGTCTATGTTGTTTGTTCTACTGATTAGTCCTTACAAACTGCATAGACCCAGATCGTCTGGCGCATTATGCAACGGCAGATCTGATTCAATGCAGTTTGCAGTTGGTATCGCCTTGTACGCGAGTATATACAGTATATTTTAATTTGAGGACTTAAGTTAAGGATTCACTGTTTCCGATAGATGTTTACTTGTGCCACTTCAGTTGAACAGGTTAAATGGGTATTTGCATAAGTAAAACCACAATTGATGTTCTTGTATCTTCACATATTTGACTGAGAAATTATTAGCTCTACAGGTCAAAGATATCATTTTCATTGTTTTAAAAGTATCCCTTTTGGTAGATCATGCTGGGTGTAAGCGTATTTTGCCGGTCATACCACAAAAGTGTGGAACTGATGTTTTTATGTGAAAACCACTTCTTCCTTCAGTCACAGTGACCTTGACATTTGATCCTGAAATCAGAGGGTTTCTTCATTGCATAAGGTGCAACCCATCCACAGAGTTTGGTAACTATAGATGGTGGAGACTTGACTTATTTTAGCAGAAATTAAATTGGTAACAGATGAATGATGGACAACATAACATAATATGCATCACCTTATGATAGGTGAATAAAGTCTTTTAGTGAAAATTTCATATATCTTTGACCATCCATTCAGGAGAAGTAGCTACAACAGAATGGTCAGATTAGCACCATTTTCATTAACCCAGGGTTCGCATGCTACCTTGAAAAGTACTTGAATTTCGATTCATCCTTGAAAAGTACTTGAAAATCGTTTTTACCTTGAAAAGTCCTTAAAAAGTACTTGAAAATAAGCCTTGGTCCTTGAAAAATATAAAATTAATCAACAAACGAATGTACAAAAGTTTCTTTTCATACCATTACATCATGTAATTGAAATAAAACTGTTTGCTATTGGGTGGTTTACAACACGTGGACCTGATAGAGAGTATTAAAAAGTGCACAAATTTTTCTATTGTGTTTGTTAACCTAAATTAATACCTTAATACATATATATATATATTGATTTTGTTATATATGATACCAAATCTACTTGACATTAGGAATTTAAAGTTATATTTGGTCCAAAAATCAACCCTAAATTGCTCTAAATGACTGAATACATGTTTACGAAAATGTGAGCACAATATTTGACATACATGCAGCGCTCGTGCATGTATAATAGTTTGTGTTTGTCTATGCGATATTTCCCGTGTTTGTTTTCTTTCTCGAGTTAACATAGTTAATCGTTAGACTGCGATAATACTGTTTTGATTAGTAGGCTACTGCGATTTATTGAGAAATTATTATCATATTCGAAACAACCACTGACAATAATATTCAAGTAACACCTGCAAATTTGTGCAAATAAAATTATCAGTTGTATGACGACCATAATTATAATGCTAATATTTTAAAAACAAATGCAATAAATGCATCCTTAATTCATTTCATTGTGACCAATCTTTTACCAATTTCTTTAATTGTAATAGGCAAATGAGTCATAATTCCGTGAATGCTAATTAAAAACTGCGTCCAAACATTATAAATAAATATACAAATTCCTTGTTATAGAATAAACTATTGTTTTTAAATAATATGCATGTAATCGTCACAGTATACATTTCCAACGATCATTCTTCTTCGTCGATTTATTTTCTGCGGCAGCGGTACACCTTTGTGCTTTATATCATGGTGAATCAACTGTTCAAACTCTCGAAACAAAAGATAATGAAAAATACACACAAAAATCGTCACAATTTGTTCTTATTGTACGTCCAAACTTCTGATTTTCGGCGTACGATCTAAAATTTGGAAGTCTGCTGGAAGTCTATTATTGACTTTTTCGGCGTCGCGACCAAACTTTGGGCGTAAATTATGGCCGTATGCCTGTCAACAGAAAGGCTGATTTCTACACAATGTACTTACATCTACGTGTAAATGTACCTGTACAATTTTGATGAGCGATCACGTGACAGCAGATGTCAAAACTTAGACGCAGCGACACACAGCGGACGATTTTAGGATGCCACGTGAATGCATTATATCACGCGTCGAAGTTATTCCAGAAATCGATTTTGCCTGCTGCAGACCACTTCCAGTATGCATAAATTATGCAAATCGCTATATACGAGGTTGACCAATGTGTTTTCGTGAAGTGTGTCGGAGAGAGAAGATGGACTTCGGCAGTCTTCATAAACTCCGATCGCTACCGAATATTCAGGAGGCTGCATTCACACCCGCTGAAGGATAAACACGTGTACGTGGCATTGAGAATACAGAAGATTTATCTGGGTATTTTTCTGCGAGAGCTTACCAATTTCTCTTGGAGCAAAATGCATGAGAAGTGTGTGTTCAACCCCAATTGGTGTCAAAAACAAGAATACAAGAACTGGTAATTAATTTCCCATATACTTGAAAGTGAAATAATGGTGGATTATACCCCCATAATGAAACATTCTACAAATTTGCCTTTACCAAATAACAGGGCTATCAACTCTGAATCTCCATAAAAATTTCCATCCTGTTGATTTTTGTTTGTAAGTGTTGTGCATTTATTCATCTCATCTGATTTATTGGGTATTATCAGTCACATAGCAGTGTCTTAGATTGACAATAGGCCTGGCCATTTTTACATGAAACTGAAAAATTTCCCATCAATTTTGATAACAATGGGCCACTATAAACCCCTTCCTTCCTCTCAAACCTGTTGCACAAATATTAGGAAGCCCCTTGTCAGGAAATTACAACATTCTCACTAATCCTTTAAATGGCCATTGATAAATATACCTAAGGTGCACTGGGCATCGGGGTCCTTGAAAAAATTGGATGAAGTCCTTAAAAAGTCCTTGAATTTTGTCACACCAAAGGTATATGAACCCTGTAACCCTTTTCATACTGAAGCCCAATCAGACAGGCAGTCGTGTAGAACAAGAAATATTTTCAGTCAGTGGTGTAGCAGCATGAGAGAATGCAGTGATGTTGGTCAATCTGGCTTTACAGGACAATTTTTTAAATAATTTTTCAATGTTGTAGACCATTTTAAAAATAAAACTTTCTTTAAGGTCATATATTTTTTCACTGAAAATATTCAGATGTAAAAACTTAAGTTGAAAGTCAAGTTATGTAAACAATAAAAAAACATGCTTTACATATTTTTTATAACTTATTTTCAATGCAGTTTTCTTATCTGCAATATTCATTTTACCTCCTATATGTAAGTGTATGAAATGTGGGGAATTTTACGCTATTTAAGAATGTGATAAGATAATAAAAATCCATCAAGAATGTCAAATATTATTAGAATTTTATTAAATTTGCTCGCATGAGAATTGGAGTGCAAATAAAATAATCCTTACTGGTAAGTTGACAAAGCTTTTCATTTTGGTTCAGTGTTTTTATTCCACGATAAACTCTAATGTAATAATATCAGAGTTCTGTTGGGTTTAGTTTGGTCCATTTCCAGGAATGCAGTAAAATTTCATAATGTTATGCACACACCCAACATCGGTATATGTGCAAAGTTTATGAGAAGTGAAGTTCTCAAAATGTCCAGTTATCTTGAAAGGCATCCATGTCTTCATCATCATCAATATCCGAGTCAAAAATACGAATTACCTAATTATCATCTGCTCTGTTCATTCGATGTAAACAAGATCACAACCCCCACTGCCTAAAATATAAATTTCCCCACAAAATTGTCTATTTGTATCAAAATCGACACCCACATCACTGCTGCTTCAGTACTGTCCACCATTTTGAATTGCATGCGTTAAAATTCAGTTTTGAATTAAAATTTCTACTAACCAGTTATCATCATCTCTGTTCATTTCGTCGAAGTGAAGCTCATGATATGCACTGCCTAAAACATCAATTTTTCCCACAAAATTGTCTATATTTTCATCAAAATCGGTATTCACATCACTGCCATAATTTGTTGCTTCAGTGCTGTCTGCCATGTTGATCTCGACATGTTAAAACTCATGTTTTAAATCAAATTTTCAAATAACCAATTATCATCAGCTCCGTTCATTTTGAAGAAGTAAAGATAACAATCCCCACTGCCTAAAATGTCAATTTTCCACACGAAATGGTCTTTATTTTCAACTAATTCAGCAAGCACATAAGTGTCTTCACTTCCCTCTTCAGTATATGACCACAATTTTTTTTATCTCCGCACGTTAGAACTTGATTTTTAAATCGAATTGTTACCAGTTTGGGGGTCTTTTAAACTTATTCAGTAAATGCATTTGTGTACCTTCTACCTTTATTTCCTTCTTTTAAAAAGAGGACACATAAAGTGACGACGTATTATACGGTTAAAAACACTTATGCGAAGTGGTCAACAGAATGTAGTGAACATATGACCAGAGTCGTATCCCGCTGGCAAAGGTAAAGTATGACTTGAGTCATATCCTGCTGGAAAAAGGTTAAGGACAAACTGGACATAATAAGAAGTCATTTGGGCACAGACAACTAAATTAATTAAATTCCTGTAGACTGTAATGTTAACAATTTGTCAAATTACTACATCACATGCCAGGATCAAACTTTGTGGATGGTGTGCACTTGGGCTAAAGTGGAAGCCTATTGATTTTATGGTCAAAAGGTTCAAGGTCATGGTCACTGGCTGAAAGAAGAATAATGGTTTCTGCGTGACACTATTAGTTCTACATCACAGACCTGGACCAAACTTTTTGGATGGTTTCCATCTGAAGTATGAAAGAAGCCTATAGATTTGGGTGGTCAAAAATTCCACAGTCAAGGTTATTATGGCTGAAAAACGATTTTTTTTTCTCTGCACAATAACAGTTGTACTACATATCAGACTTGGACCATACTTTGTGGATTTCTTGTACTTCGGAAATGAAGAAACTTTTAATTTTGAGGTCAGAAGGTCAGAGGTTAAGGTCACTATTATTGGGCAGAAGATGTTTTTGCACAAAATTTTCAGTTCTTGACCATGTACCCTAACCAAAGTTTGCAGATGATTTGGACATTGGGTAAGAAAGAAAGCTATTGATTTTGGTGTCAAAAGGTCAGTGGTAAAGGCCACTATGTCTGAAAAAGAAATGGTTTGGCATAACAACTTTAGTTGTAGACCATACCTTGACCAAAGATTTTGGAGGGTTTGCACTCAATGTGTGGAAGAGGAGTATTGATTTTTGGAGTTAAGGGTCAAAGGTTTTTTTGGCTCAAAGAAATTTTGGGTTTGCAGAGTAACTTTTGTTCTAGTGTGCAAGATCCTTGACCAGACATTGTGGGTGGCTTGCACTTAGGGTAATAAAGAAACATATAGACTCCAGCTGTTGTTTTATTTGGCACCAAGCTTCTTACTGTCCGTATGATATTGACATGTCTGACAGTTTCTTGTATACTTGACTGTTGCATATTTTGATGCTTGACCAATCAGAGAGTGTGTTATATTTTCAGTGTGTTAGAACAGGTGTCAGCAACTTATATCATGCATGTCAATGATTACACACATGCCAATTATGGGATGCCAGACTCTTTGGAAAGTGACAAGTCTTTGAAATATGACTTGCCTCATGGCACGCAGCACTATACAATTAAGCGGACATGGCACAGCAGTTCTAAAAGGTTGCCAATGCCTTTGTTAGAACATGGTTTTCCAATGAATATTTTCGTAGGAATCTGAATATTCAGAAATGAACTTTGTACCACTGACCTACCCTTCTTTATGAGAATGACAGTGAAACCACTGAACTCCAAACCTTAAATATTCCACATTCTTGCACAAACCAAACAGAAGTTTCCTATTTGCAATGAATAGTAATGAATTAGCGCCATCTCCACTGTCTTGATCTAGTTCTACATACAGTGAATACTGTCTTGATCTAGTTCTACATACAGTGAATACTGTCTTGATCTAGTTCTACATACAGTGAATACTGTCTTGTTCCAAAGGTGGATTATATAAGTATTTGCTGAGCCTATGTTAGTGGAAAGGCAGGTTATAGCCATCACTTTTCTAATGGTAGCTGTGGTGGTGGCAAAGGTTGAGGTTGTAGTTTTTCATTTAAGCCAATCTTCTGATGACCATGCTAATCACAAGATTCATTATACAGTGAAATCCGTTAAAACTGTACCCCTCTAAAATCTCCATAAGATCAAAATTTTTTGTTTGGTCCCTAATTTTCCTTCTTTGATATCAACATTTTTTCCCAGTAAACCCAAATCCCTCTGCTCTAAAAGCTGAAACAAAGTTTTGGTCCCAAATTTCAATTTTACTGTGCTAAAGGCACACAATTGGGTACAATTTTGAAGGTAGCTGGTTGGGCTACTGCCTGTATTTTCAGGAAATTCTATGACAAGCCCATTACAGACAAGACTGAATTCAGTAGAAAGGTCTTGTCGGCATCCGGAATTTCATAATGCTGAAGTAATGTACTATGTTTATGGGTTATCTGATTTACTGACAACACATAAAAGGTTTCTTCCTTTTTTCTTCTAGTTGTTGTTAATCTATTCCATGCATGGAAGCCTCTCTCTAAAATCTCATGGGATCACGTGGCACTTATGGGGGAAGTGAAATTGATAAATTAAACTAGACTTACCAAGTTGACATTTGATTGTAATTTGATGAGCCCCATAAGTGCCTTAGTGATCACATTCCCACCCTTGGTACTTCCCACCCAATAAGACACTAAGGCTTCCATTTCTTATGCTCTAAAGACTGATCAGTCATGTGACCAATTTCATCTCATGTGATCACTAAGGCACTTATGGGGTTTATCAAATTACAATCAAATGTCAACTTGGTAAGTCGACTTAGTAAGTCTAGTTTAATTTATCAATTTTACACTGAAAAAAATATATAAAAAAACACAAGACCCAAACTCACTTGGAGTTATACTAGCTGCTGAATTCCATAAAACGTTAACATTTATGGTCCAGAAATAGCCTGTCATCATGCGTTAAGGACAACACGCCCGACGCAAGCTGGACCAGATTATTTATGGCTAACAAACACTGTTGTAGGGTTATCAGTGAGTCAGTGAACCAGAAATGTTCCAAGGACATGCAAGGTATAAACAGTACTTGACATGCACACTGACACAGATGGATCCAACAATATGCTATTTCAAGGTCTTAAATTGCACCTTAAAGAGAGATTGTCCGGGCTGCATTTCTCCTGTTTCCCACCAAGCTTTGGAACAGGAAGATGATGATACTTTGTCAATTATCATAGATTCCCAGGAATTTACTGAAATTCCAGAGGATAGGGTATACCCTCCCTTCCAAAGATCTCCAAATCCCTCTCGCCAAGTGTCACATGTGGTCGAGGAGGAGGAGACTTGGTCATTCAAGATGGCTATCAACGAAGTCTACCGTCTTCTTCCCACTGACATGTGCCCTAAACACAAGTGTTCAAGTGACACTAAGATTCTTTCTTGCTTAGAGAAACTGTCAGGGGCAATGCCCAGACCAGACTTGCTGCTACTTCCTCAATCTCCGATGGTTAGAGAAGTTGCGCAATGGCTGAGCAAAGGTCAAGAAACAGCACTTTGGAATAAAGGGTGATCTGTCCCCCTTGCTACATTGAGACCCTTAATATCAGCCTTGAGATATAAGGTTCATTCGACTGCCTGACCAGTAAACCCCCCCACCCCCACCCTCCCCCAACATGGATACATGGATGCCAAAGCTTCACAAGTGGGCATTTCAGTGGGTTCCTTTGCTCGCCTATCGGTTAAATCCTTAGAGGCCTTAGAGTCAAAGGTCAGGTCGTTAGTTACCATAGCTTCACATTCTGATCTGTTTTCAGCAGCTTCCTTGGATCCATGGATCATCCTGATTGCACCTCTGTGACCTCAAAGGTCTTGGTTCAACGACCTACTTGACCTGTTGATCGACAAACCAAGGGTATTACCTCAGTGGGACAATCTTCTTTCACAACACAGATGTATGCTGTTACACACCAATCCTCAGATTCACCACCTTCATGCTTGGCTCATCTCAAGCAATCTATCTGCCAGGGAAAATTTTCGAGCAAAGTTACTGACTGCATTGTACAGGCCCAGCGACATTCTACATCCAAGGCCTACAATGCAAAGTGGAAAATCTTCTGTGATTGGTGTGCTAGGTAACACGTTAATCCTTGCCGACCCTCTCTTGCTGCAGTAGCAGATTTTCTTCTCTTCCATTTTGAGGAGAGATCTTGTTTAGCCTCTGCAATCAAAGGTTATAGGGCTGCCCTTTCTAACACACTTACATTTTCCAAAGGTAAAGCCATTGGTTCAGATCCTCACTTATCAGATCTTATTAAGTATTTCAAGCTACAGAGACCAGTGTCTTGCTCATTGATGCCAAGATGGACACTTTCATTTGTTTTGCGGGCATTGACAAAAACACCCTATGAACATATGAGTGTGGCTTCTTTTGAAAATCTTCTGCATAAAACAATTTTTGTTTTGGCCATTGCGTAAGTTTGGAAAAGAAACAAACTACATGCTTTATCAATTGAGGAGGGATGTTTACACTTAAGTGGGAATTACAATTCAGTTTCCTTGTTATGTCAGCCAGGTTTCTTTGCAAATAACCAACTTCCATCAGTATTTCCATCCCTGATTGAAATCTCCAATTTCAGTCGCATCTGTGCTGGGGATGATCGCGATAGACTTCTTTGCCCAGTTAGGGCACTTAGATTCTATTTAGCAACTGCTGAAGGGAGAAGGAAGGGTTGGAAAAGTTTTTTTCTCCCCTTCACTCTTTAACTGCGACTGTTATATAAATCCACTGCATACATCTGCCTTGCCTTCACAGTGACTGACAAATCTGCTTGTAAACAAAGCACTGCTATCCGCAGTGGCTGATATATCTGCTTACTTGTTATGCTCCCTAGACCTTGGTGACGGATAGATCCGCTCTATGTTCATGTTACAATTGGTCTTATTGGTCAATAATGGGAAGTAAAAGGACATTTAACCAATCAAAACAGAGTTAAGAAATGATTGTTCTTACTAAACCCAGGAATTATTTGCACCACATGTTTGTTAATACATGTGTTTGTAGTTGACAGTGGAAACAATGGCTTTTGCTTATGCTAGCGATTCAGATTCCAAATTTTCAGGTTTTTCCGAGGATGAACTTGACAATGTTGAATCAAGAAGTGTTGACTTGACATTGAACTATCTTCTCTGTCAAGTCTGTCTGAAATTGAGACAGAATCTGATGATGAAGACAACAAAGTGTGGACAAGAGAGTCGTGTTCTCCGAAAGTCACATTGTGTACCGAAAGTGTCAGTGTCAGCCCAACTTTTGTTTTAGATGAGCGGAAGAAAGAAATTGTCAAACAGTGCAATGTCCATCTGAGTATAAATCATAACTGCTTCTATAAATACCATGAAGAGCAATTTAAGAAGTAGTAGAACATAGTGGCTAGTTAAAAAAATTTAAGTAATTACATGTATATATTTGACTAATAACTTTATATAAAAAACTGACATACATTTTAGTGTT
Source organism: Margaritifera margaritifera (assembly GCA_029931535.1). NCBI lineage: Eukaryota > Metazoa > Mollusca > Bivalvia > Unionida > Margaritiferidae > Margaritifera > Margaritifera margaritifera. The sequence goes on from JAQPZY010001121.1 coordinate 890,741, forward strand.
TAAAAATAGTGTTTTGTGTTCTATTCATGGATTTCTTACCAATTTTGTGGATGTCAGGAGGATAAAAGAATCAAACAGACATAAGGTAGTTATAGCTTTTATATATGCATGGTTTTAGTCTATAAATCAGTCTATTATACAGAAAATAACTAAAACAATTAGCCCATATCCCCAAATCATCAGCTAAAAAGTTATTTGGCTGCAGCACTAGTAGTTAAAGAGTTAAGGGGTTCAGCTGATATTTCAGCATCCACTATCTCTTGATGGAGTTTTGCTCATCATCAAGAGAGCTTATGCGTCTCTCACAGAAAGAGACTCGCCGTTCATGAGGAAAATAGCCCACTTACTGGGCATATTTCAGTCACTCATCTTTAGACAATATTATGAAGGCTGTATTTTGGCGCTCACATTCAACCTTCTCCTTTTATGTTTGGTCGTTAGCAAACCTGAGCCAAGGTATTTTCTCTCTGGGTCCGATAGTCGTTGCATAATCAGTGACCCAGACTACTGCCACATATAATTGCAGTTGACTGCTTGGACTAGAAGGTAATTTTTCCACATTTTACTCTTCACAGTCTATCAACCACCCTCCTTGCTGACAAATTCAGCTTAATAATAGTGACAGGTAAGTTATTACTGACATTAAAATGTATTTTTTTGGTGGGGGGTAAAACTAATTTTAATTATGTAATACTTACCTGTCACTATTGGATGCCCTCCTCCCACCCCATGCTGATGTCGTTCATTAGCCACACGTCCTGAAAAAGAATGAGGACGTGCTATAGTGCACAGCCTTCATAATATCGTCTAAAGATTAGACTGCATTGATGCACATGCTCTAAGAAATCTCTAGAACAGGGAGTCAGTACATCTAGTACGGACGAGGTCTTTCCATGCGGAAAGGTAAAGCTTAATAATAGTGACAGGTAAGTATTACATCATTAAAATTAGTTTTACTCCCCCGAAAAACAACATATTGACTTGATTGATCCTCAAAGGAGAAAAATCATGAAATGCATTATTTAAGTAACCATTAACTGTCATTTGTATTGTCTCGCATATCATGTCAGAACAACCAGCTAGGCATCATAGGAGTTAACTATCCTTACAGGATAAACACAGACACAGATGTTTTCTCAGAATTACACATGCACACACACACACACACACACACACACAAAACACACACATACACACATTGTCACTCAAGTCACACAAGTGCTTTCCATATTTCACACATGCACACGAACAAATTGTCTCTCTCAAATCGATTGAAAAACATTCACATGTTTTGGTTTAAAAAATTTAGGGGTATTTTGGTCTATAAAAACTTATGCTGGCATCAATGATGATATGCGATACCGTCAGTAAACCAAAAACCTCTCAAAACCTGAGAATTAAATTTGGCCCATAGGGGTTTGGTTTTGAGGGGTTACACTGTAGATCCATTTGAATTCTCTGAATGCTTTATCCTGAATTTTGCAGAGTATATCCACAGTTGTATGTGTGGGAAGACACCAGATGTGGCCAATTTCAGACAAATGGACTCTAGAAGAAGCAGCCACCATTCCTGAAGCCTATACTCTTGCCTTCTATGCCCTTCATCACCGTGGTAATATAAAGGCAGGCCAGAGTGTTTTGATTCTAGGGGGCAGCAAACCTGTTGCCCAGGCTGCCATTCACGTGGCCAGGCATTCTGGCTGCCATGTGTATGTTGCTGTGGAGACAGACCAGGAGGTTGAGTGGCTTGAGAAACACTTCTCAAAGTTAAAGAGACAGAACATCCTAGTGTTGACTGTAATTGATCTTGGCCAAGAACTCCTGCGCAGGACAAAAGGAAAAGGTGAATAACTCTTATTTTACCCTTTACCTCATAGCGTCTGTTACTGTGTAGGCGCTCAATATACATGTGCCACAACCAAATAGAATACCTGTTACCTAAAAAAAAAAAGCTTACAATGGCTAATGTTTACTGCAGGCATCAAAATGCACTTCTATGCAGACATGTACAGGCATCCAAATGCACTTGTATTTGAATCAGACCGAGGTGTCAAAAGGCGCTGATATTGCATGGAATGCAGTAGAGGTATCAAAAAGCACTTATACAAGGTAAAGGGTTAATAAATCCAATAGTATCAAATGTATTTTCCTTAAGAACAAATGCAGTTGTGTAATTGATTGAAGTGATGACTTCATTGTCATTGGTCATACCTTGAGCTAATAAAATAATTCAGGACTGATTGAGAATTTACTAAAATGTTGACACTAAATACAGAACTGTCAATGGTCATTAAGTGTCAGGAGTGAGATCATCCACAGGGGTGGTAGCTCCCTAATCAGGGACCTGTGGCAAAGCCCCAGTGTGGGGGGAGAGGTTAACCCAGTTCTAAGTAAATGTCAAGTCACAGTCAGTATATTTTTTAGGAATCCCATTGCACAAACATGGAAATTGACTGAAGAGTTAGGAAAAGTATAAAATTATTAGGTTAAAGATACATGGGTCATTTTTTTAAGAAGGCGTGCGAAAATTCGGAATGTGCGTGTAAGCGTGATTTCTGTAAAACAATGCATGTCTCATGCACAATGCATGAGACTTGACAGGTATCCAAATACTAAGAATTCATGACTTTTCTTGGGGTACCAGGATTTCATGGATTTCATTGTCATGTATTTCATGGATTTCGTGGTTGCTGCAGATTTAATGACCAAACAAACAATGATTCTCACATGGAAACAATAGAATGCCTTCCCCTAACCACAAATTCAAGTTCTGATGTAAGTGCCAGGTTACTAAAGATTGTGAAAATAGATGAATTTACAATATCTCTAAAGCTATTGAAGATAGATGAAATGTTCAGCTCTATGTACATTGCCCCAACATAAGCTTTTTTCCTGGTTGGAATTACGACTTCAAATGATGTCCGAGTCCTGTACTTAAAAATTTGTATGAATTCCAAATCCGGTTTTCAAAATAATGCTCTATGAAATGGTTGTTCTGTAGTTATCATTTCAATAACATAATTTGAATGGTGAGGCTGAGTGAAATAGCCTGTTTGACATTGAGTCTGGAGATTTCCCAAGAGTCCCAATTTTTTATATGCCCATCATAAGTTGGATTGTATTATGTTATGATTTTCCCTATTTTGTTTCTGTACAGTAACTCTAGTTCTCCACCATCTGCCATTTCCAAACATTGTAAATAGCTGTCAGTGATCAGGGTCACTGTGATTAAAAGAAGAAAAATGGTTTCCAATCAATAGCAATAATTCTACAACACAGACCTGGGCCATACTTTGTAGATATCTTGCGCATTGGGGTCAAAGGTCACTGGCAAATACTGGCTGATGATGGCGATGATGACAATGATTTTGAAAGTTTTGAAGTAGATGAGATTACTGGAGCTCGAAAAATGTGACTGGAAATACCAACAAGTGATTTTGAGCACAAAAATGATGTTCAATACTTATCCGATATATATGCTGGCTGGACAAAAACAGATGGCATGCAGGTCAATCCCATATTCAGGCATATTTTGAAATAGAGAATACCAAGCCTATAGACTCTTTAAGGCCATTTTTTATGATGATTTCTTGTATTTGATCATAGATTAAAGGAATCTTTGAGTAAATGGAGCAAACTTTATTGACAAGTGCATGAAAAAATGGAAGCCTGTCACACCGGACAAATTGAAACTTTTTTTTTGGATTGGTTATGGCCATGAGTCTCAACTGGTATTTCTGCAGGACCTCTAGTCTCAGTGTCAAATTATAAGGCACAATCTCCATCAAACCCCACTCCTTGGACACCAGAAGAAAGTGTCACAAGTGGGAATTTCAACAGTGACTTTGGCCCGTCTACCTGTTGAGACATTAGGCAAAGTCAGTTGTTACCCTAACCTTGCAAGCCTACCTATTCACAGCTGCTTCTTTCAATATGTTGAAGGAGCAATTTCTGTCTTCTTTCACTCTGCAGTGCTTATTAGAAGCAGTTGCTAAGATGTCAAGACACTCCTGGTTTATGGCTATGTCACTTTCAGCGGAGTTACTCTACCTTCGCACGGATGTTGCACTGGACAATTCAAAGGTCTTGCTAGATCATAGCAAGAACCTGCTTGGGGCTGCTTCTTCGGATGCAGATATCCTATTTAGCGGTCTTATTTTTTCAGTTGCTTTCCAGGATCTGAAGGTTCAATAACATCAGTCCCTCCCTTCAGTTCCTGACCTGTCAAAACCAACCAGGAAGTGATCCTGTCCAAACTGACCTTTTGTACAGTCCAAGTTTCAAAAGGGGATGAAACCACAACAGTTTAGTAAGCAACTCTTTCTCAAGCCACCTCCTTAACCTTCATCCAAGAGATGGTGAGGCTGGAAATGCCTGTAGGGGGAGGGGAGGGGGGGATAGCAGTCCTACCTCTCCTGGAGTCCATTCCTCTTCATTTAGCACCAGTAGGCATCTGATTAGCCTTCTTTTCAGAGGTCTGGACTGGGATCATGGGAGATTGGTGGGTCCATTCTATAATAAAGATGGGCTTACACCTTGAATTCAAGAAACTCCCTCATCTTTTAAGGACCCTCATTCCATTGCAGAAGGGCACAGTAGAGAGGGTATAAAACTTTGGTCACCAGCCTTCTACTCCTGGATTTTTCTGCTACACAAAAAAGGCAGAAAGTTTTGACTAATCTTGAACAAATTTCTGTGAGAGGAATCATTCAGAATGGAAACTAGCAACAGTCTGGAATGCCATTAGGCTTGGTGATGGGGCAGTCTCCATAGACCTACAGGATGCGTAGTTTTACATCCCATCTTTCCTCTGCACAGGAAATACCTCTCTTTTTTGCATTGAACAGGAGGTTTTCAAATTTCAAGCCTTGCCATTCAGCCTACCCTCAGCACCCAGGGTTTTTACCAGAGTGATGGGAGTAGTGACTGCTCAAATCTCTCTCGAGGGAGGGGGAGGGGGGATTCCCCTAGAACAGTATTTCGACAATTGGCTGCTTCACAACAGCAGCAAAGAGTCCCTCTTGCAACATATGTCCCACTGTTGGTGCACAGTGACATGGCCAGGACTTGTGCCAAACCTAGATAAATCAGAGCTGGTGTGAGTTTGTGTACACCCAGAAAGGATAGACAGAATTCTTGCTCTTTTGAGGACTCCTCATGCCAAGACTTCATTGTTGGCCTGACTTGACCCTTTCCTCCTGGGGATCTTGAACTCCATGGCTGACCTGGTTCCCCTAGGAAGGCTTCATCTACATCCTCTCCTGTTTCTCCTTTTGGCAACATGGTAACCACACAAGGATTCTGTCAACTCGAATTTCTCTAGACTTGGATTTTCTGTACCATCTGAACTGGTGGTTCAATTGAGACAGGTACCTGAATGGAGTTCCACTGCATTCACTATCAGATTGAGGTTGAGGCGCTTATCTAGAATAAGAAGGTATACTTCCCCAGGGCCTTTGGTCTTTGAAGGAAGTTCTCCTTCACATAAAGAATTTGGAAATGAGGGTGGTGTTTTTAGCCCTGCAAGGATGCATAGACCAAATCAAGGGGCATTGCATCATGATCTCGAACAACACATCAGTGGTTGCATATATCTGACAACAAGGAAGCACTCATGGTCCTTACCTTTGCGCAGAGGTCTGGAACCTTCTATGCTGGGCAGTCGGAGGATATTACCCTCTGAGTTCGCCATATTCCCGGCAAGAAGAATATTCTTGCAGACTGTCTGTCTTGGACAGGCAAGGTAGTCCTTATGGAGTGGTCTCTGCATCAAACGGTAGTGCAGAGTCTCTATTCAGTCTGTGGGGAAGGCCTCTGGTGGATTTAAAACTGAGCAGCAAGCTCCCATTTTATATGTCCCCAGTCCCAGACCAAAAAGCCTGGGCAGTGGATGCCTTCAGCTTGAGCTGGGATCAGCTGTTTGCTTACGCATTCCCACCCTTCAGATTGATTCTGCAGATTCTTCAGAAGATCAGGACTTCACTGTTCAACTCATCCTGATATCTCCTCTATGATTTCAACAGTCATGGATAACTGAACTCCTCAACATGTTGATAGACCAACCCAGATTATTACCTCAGTGGAAGAACCCTATTGTCACAGCACAGGGGTTTTCTTCTTCACAACAACCCTCAGGTTATCCACCTTTATGCTTAGCTCATCACAAGCGATCTGTCCGCCAGGCGAAGTTTTCAAGCAAGGTTGCTGAATGCATCATCCAGGCCAGGAGACATTCTAAGGTCTATGTTTTAAAGAGGAGAATCTTCTGTGATTCTAGGAAATGCATTAATCCTTGCTGCCCCTCTCTCACTGCCGTAGCAGATTTTCTACTCTTCCTTTTTGTGTAGAGAGCATGCTTGGTCTACACTATCAAAGGTTATAGGGCAGCCCTTTTGAACACAATCAAATTTTCCAGGGGTCCAGCCATTTGCTCAGGTTCTCGTATAGCAGATCTAGCAAAGTATTTTGAGCTTCAGTGACTAGTGTCTTGCTCACTTATGCCAAAGTGGAATCTTGTGTGTTTTGTGGGCCTTATCCAGACCCGCTTATGAACCATAGGGCTTCATTCGAAAATCTTGTGCTTAAAACTGTCTTTCTACTCACTTTAGCTTCTGCAAAGAAAAGCAAGCTCTATGACCTCTTGATAGAATAGGGGTATTTACAGTTCATTGGTAATTTAGGAGTCTGTAACTCTCCTCTGTCAGCTGGATTTTCTAACTAAAAACCAACTGCCTTCAGTACTTACATCTCTTATACAGATTCCCAGTCTCATGCTTAAAACTGTCTTTCAACTCACTTTAGCTTGGAGAAGTGAGCTCTATGCCCTCTTGATAGAATAGGGGTATTTACAGTTCATTGGTAATTTACAAGTCTGTAACTCACCTCTGTGCTTTTGGTACTTCCATATCTTATACACATTCCCAGTCTCAGTCATATCTGCACTGGGGATTATCAAGATATACTGCTTTGCCCAGTTAGGGCACTTAGGTTCTATTTAGCAGAAGGGAGAAGGAAAGGTAGGAAAGGGCTTCACCAATATTTCATCATCCATCATGTCTAGGTGGATTACACTTGCTTTCCATAGAACTTGTCAATCCCTCACCGAGAAGGATCTTTCATTCATGAGAATCAAAGCCGATTGCATATGACCAATTTTCTCTTTTTACCTTTGGTCCCTACTGCACAAACCAAGGATATTTTTTTCCGATAGTTGCGACACCATGACTCGGACTGCTGCTGTCTAACAGCATTGGATTTGTTCTACTGTAGGGTGAGTAATTTAATTTCTTACTCCTTGGAGGCCATCAGACTCCCTCCTTACTGACAAATTCAGCTACACAATAGTGACAGGTAAAATATTACTGATATCAAAATGTAGTTTTTTGGGGATGGGGGTAAAACTAAGCTTATTATGTAATACTTACCTGTCACTATTACCAGTAAATGCCCTCCTCCCACCCCTCTCTGATGTCCTAGATATGACTAAGGAATCATAATGGGATCATGTTGTTTTTATTACTTCTACTGGTCATAGATCAGAAGAGCTTGTGGGATGGCCTGTTGTCCATCTTTCAACATCCGTCCGTCCATTAGCACAAGTTTGTTATTGCTTCTCATAAACTACTTGGAAGATTGCTTTGAAACTTGACACACACATAGTTGGTCCTAAATGAAAATAGTGCTACTCGGACCTAAAAAAAAAAGCCTCCACAGAAGTCCTGTTGAAAATCTTATTGCTATTCCTTCTGAATGGATGGTCATATAAACACGGGAGTTTCTCTAAAAGACTTCTTATGATGTCTCATTGGTCCTAAATGAAAATGGTGCTGATCTGATGTCCAATATGGCAGTCATCTTGAAAATCTTGTTATCGCTTCTCCTTCTGAATCGAAAGTCAAATTAGCATGTGTTTTTTCACCAGAAGACTTCTTATGATGTCTGCTTCGTCCTAAATGAAAATGGTTCGACAGTGGACATCCAATATGACCACAACAGCAGATATCTTGAAAAATCTTGTGGAGTGGATAGTCATATCAACATGGTGTTTTTATTCAAAGACTTCTTATGATGACTAGTTGGTCCTAAATGAAAATGGTGCTGATCTGAAATCCAATATGGCCACCATGACAGTCATCTTGAAAATAGTTGTACTGTCCTAATGACAGTGGGGCCCTTTGTGATGCACCCATTGCTACTAGCTTGCATTTAATTATTGGTTCACTCCCTTGTTCCAGTTGTAAAGCTTGTAAGCAGATGAATGACTTTTGATGTGATATTTTTTCAGTTGCTAATGATTTGTTCTTTTTTTCCAGGTGTTGACATTCTGTTAAACTTTGAGGAGAGAGTGCCTTTTTATACCAGTGTGCAAATGGTGGCCAATGGAGGATGTTGTTTGTCCATCGGTAGAGATGGATTTGTCATGAACTCTGCTTTGAGTATGTATATCATTGTAGATATGGCTACATTTACCTTCAGAAATATGCATGTGAAATTCAAAGATGCTACGAGGTAGGCTAATTTTGAGCTCACCTGGCCACAAGGCCATGTTAGCTTGTGGTATGTTAATGAGTCAGGCCTGCGTCATGTGTCATCCGTCCATCAACCTTTGCTAATGTTAAATTATCAAACACGGGACCAGTTTCAACCAGATTTGGTAAAGAGCACTGGAGCATGAAGGGACCTTTCAGATTTGTACAAATGATGCAGATCTGCCATCAACTTTGCCATTTCTAAAAGAAAAACTTTAAAATTACTTTTCTAAAACCGTTAAATAGAATTTGACCAAATTTGACAGAAAGCATTCAAGCATGAAGGCCTTTAAAATTTATACAAATGATGCCAATCTGCCAATCAATATAGCCACCATTACTAAGAAAAGAAAACTTTTAAACAACTTGTCCAAAACTGCTCAACAGAATTTGAACAAATTTGATGGAAAGCATTTTAGTATGAAGGTATGCAAGATACCAATCCACTACCAAATATGACCATATATATATATATATATATAGAGATATATATCGTTACCGTTTTTTAAACAAAATTCTTTCAGCATTTCAGTATGCCACAAGGAGTTGGCAAATACGTCCATAAGAAGGCTGCTTCAGATGCTCACCCTATTTGATTGGCATGTGCCAGACAGATGTTCCCAACTGGATGGCGTGCACCATGTGTGCTCACTCAGATGTTCCCACCCGGTTGGCATTCACCATGTGTGCTCACTCAGACAGATGTTCCCACCTAGTTGACATGCACCATGTGTGCTTGCTGAGACAGATGTTCCCACCCAGTTGGCATGCACCATGTGTGCTTGCTCAGACAGATGTCCTTTCTGTACATTATGGTCAGATTGAGGTGTGGGATTTAGCAGAAAGTCGCTGCTTATATAGAGGCAGGAAGAAGGGAGCCACATACTCTTCTCAGGAATACCCGCTTCATTCCCATTAGGAGTCCGTGGCACTTCGCAGTGTAAAGAAGTCACTTGCTTATGTGTGGGAGTGGTCATTGACAATTTCCTGTGTAAGGAAGATGTCTACTCCCTTTAGGGAGAAACCATTGGTACTGCCCTGTGTAAGAAAGTCACCAGCTCCCATAAAGGAGTGATACATGGCACTTTCTGGGGTAAGGAAGTCACCAGCTCCTGTAAGGGAGGAGGGATCAATGACACTTCCCAATGTAAGGAAGTCATCAGCTCCCATAAGGGAGGAATCAATGGCACTTTGGTGTAAGGAAGCTGCTTTGGAGGCTGATGCCAAGAAATCAAGACAGAAGTTCTTCATGTTGATGGCGCTTTCTGCAGATCTTCTCCACCTCCATAGGATTCTGACTTAGATACTTCAAAAGGTTTGCTGGAGCACAGGAAGAATCTGTTGAGGGTGACATGACTTAATGCAGAGACTTTAATCAGTGGGTTAAACTCCACAGTGTCTTCCCAAGGTCTGAGGGATTGACACTACTGGTCCCTGGCTGCAGTCCTAGGTCTGGCTAAATTGGCTAAGAAGTGCCCCCATCCTGAGAGGTATCTGGGTTCCCTTAAACATTTTAAGCAGGGTTCCATCAGACCTATTTGAAAACTCCCTCTTGGGGCCTGGATGGAACTAATGGTCAATACATGGGTCCTTTCCACAATAAAGAAGGTTATCAGCTTTGCCTCTGGGATCCTTCACCTATGTCAAGGATCCTCATTTGGTTTCTCCGGACTAAATTGGAATCCCAAAGAAAAGAAGTTTACACCATTGTAAGGAAGGGGGCAGCAGAGAGGGTGACAAACATTCAAGTCTGTGATTCTATTCCTGGATCTCCTGGTTTCCAAGAAAGGGGGAAAGTTTAGACTCTATATTGATCTTTCCCTGTTAAACAAATGTATTCAGGAAGAGCGTTTCAAAATTGAGACATCTACCTCAGTCACAATAGTCATGAAGTTGAATGACAGAGTAGTCTCAGACCTCCATTATGTGTACCTTCACATCCCCATACTTCTGTTCCATAGGAAATTACTGCAGTTGTTTCTCTCCCGGGAGGTCTTTTAGTTTGGACTTTTCCCTTTGGTCTAGCATCTGCTAACAGAGCTTTATCATTGTGATCGGTATAATAGCAACTCACTTAAGTTCATTATTGGTTCCAGTCATCCAGTATTTAATTGACTGGTTGATGCACTATGTTTTCAGACATGCCCTACTAAGGGACCTCTCATTCTGTTGGAAGACAGTGACTTGTCTGAGCCTAACCCCAACCAGAAGAAACCAGATATGATCGCTTCATAGAATTTTGTTTACATGGCAATGAATTTCCTCACAAATCAAGGTATAGTTCATGTTCTCTTTGACAGCATCACATATACTGTCCCTCATAACAAGAGTGTTCAAGAATACTTCATGGTCTGCTCACCTCTACCTCTCTCTCTCCTGGGTACTTGGCAGTGGAATTAGTTCCTCTAGAAATACTTAATGTGTGGCCTCCCCATTTCCTGCTGCTAGCAAACTGGAGATCTCAGAGTGACCCCTTTTTCAGCTCAGATTCCCTTGGGATCTAAATTTTGTCACTGATCTGAGTTGGTGGCTAAATCTCGACAGGTTTCTGGTAAGAGTTCCTATAAACACCTTAGAACTTCACTACTACATGATTCAGGCTTGGGTGCTCACCTAGAGCCTGAAGGCATGGACATAATCTTCCCTTCATATTAACACCCTAGAAATGAAGGTGATATGTCAACCACATAAGACATGGCTGCATCATGGTCACTCTGACAACACATCTGTCATGGTCTCCTTCAGATGTCAAGGGGGCACTCTCGTCCCTTCTCTTTGCTAGCAAGTCAGGAACCTCCTCTGATGGACAGCTTTGGAGATCACTCTCAGAACTCGAAGTCCACCACATTTCAGGCAAGGGAAATATCTTGGTGGACAATCTGTCCAGACAGAGACCGGTTGTACTCGCAAAATGGTCTCTGCATCTGCACCGGTTGGTTGCAGAGACACTTTTTCCAGCTGTGGGAGAAGTCAATAATAGACTTGTTTGCAATGAGGTTGAACAGCAAGCTATCACTTTTTGTCTCTCCATTTCCAGACCAGAGGTCATGGGTGGTGGACACCTTCAGTCTGAAGTGGGAATGGATCGACTGTATGCAGATGCCTTCCCACCTTTCAGAATAATCCCTTCTTCAGATGCAGGACCTCTATATCATCCTGATAGCCCCCTTGTTGTGCCCAGCTAGTTACCACTGAGGAAGGATCTACTGTTGCAGCACAAAGGGCCCTCCTGCACAGCAATCCTGGCTCATATCAAATGATCTATCTACTAAGGTAAGTTTCGAGAAATTTTGCCGACTGCATTGCCCAGGCTAGAGGGCAATCAACTACCAAGGTTTATGATCCCAAGTGGAGAATGTTTAGCAATTGGTGCAGCAGGAAATTTGTTGATCCTATCTGCTCCCCTTTAACTGCAGTTGCAGATTTTCTTCTTTTTTTTTGAAGAAAAAGACTGCTAGGTCTCCAACATTAGGAGAATTGCATCTATGATGTTTGATTGCAAAAATCCTGCTAAAATTGCTACTTTGATGCAAAAGTTTTGAATCTGGTGAGATATAATCATGTCAAAATATGGATTGGGTGCAAATTTTCATCAATCATGCATGTTTTGTTTCCAAGAAATGCAGAAATTACCTCTTTTGCTCCAGCACAGTGTTGCTGTAGTGGACTGCCATGTCGTTTGCTTGAAGACCAATGGTAGCTGAGGAATGCTGAATTTAGGTAAACTACCAGTTGAGTTTAACAAAACAAATATGTCTAATCACATTAGTCTGAATGTGATTAGACATATTCATTTCGTTAAAGAAATTGTACCCCTGTATTCCAGGTACCATTGCTCTTCAAAGCACTGAAATGGTGGTCAACAGAGTTTGAAAAACACAACTTTTTGATTGTGCTTGGATTTACTCGGTAAGGAAAAAGGCATCAGAGTAAATACAATATGAATAAAGCAATTAGACTCTAAGCTGTGCAGCACTTCAGCTTCAGGAGTGTCAATATGGACTGCCAACTGTGTGAGATATTCTTGAAAAATTTTCCTCCAGTTTTCCTGTCTATACTGTCCGAACAGAGCTCCACAGCACTGATTGTTATGGAAGGAAGATGTACCCCCCCATCATGCATATCAGGGTCAACATCTTATGTTGTCTGACTACCATCATACAATGTACCAGCAGATCTTAACCTATGCCATTTTGTTCTATTGATGAATTTGAATGATTGATGTAGACACTAATGATAGTAATGCTGGTGCATCATACATGATGTTCAGCTGCATGTTGACTCAATTCACAATTCTTTGTTACACTTTCAAAGAACAAGTCTCTACTGGATGTTGGAGATTCTTCATTTTAACTGTACTTTCATGTGACGGCACAATTCAAACATTCATTGCTGTTTCAAAACTTAGGGATGGATGATACAAGTGATTGACTATGGTGGAAATGCAGCCTGGTTATGGTAATTTACTGGCAAGTGTAAAAAAAAAACTTCAAAACATGAGCAAAAGAAAGAGATTATGGATTTTTAATTTCATATTTTAACACCAATAAAAAAAAAAAACAGGGATACATTATAACACTTGCTCTTGTTCTGCTTTCATTTTTGTTCCTTTTTTGATGTTCTATTTAGAGAACCCAACTCTGACAGATTGGCTCCCTTTTTTCAACTTTAAGGGGGCGGGGGCAGTGCCCAAATTTACTAAATTTAGATGAAACCCTGCTATAGGTAAGCCCTCTTCAATACTCTCACAAGTTCTCTACGGGCTACACCATAGGTCAGAATTTCTTTCAGAACTGATCAAGTACTTTGAGCTCTTTAATGCCTTGGTGGAACCTTTTGTGTATTCTTATCTAAACCACTTGTGAACCCTTGGGTGAGGCTGCCTTTGAAGACCTTGACAGTTTTCCATCTCTCCATAGCATCAGCAAGGAGAAGGAGTGAAATTCATGTCTTATCGGTGGAAATGGATTGTTTACAATTCCGTGGCAAGTACAATTCAGTTTCTCTTCTTTGCCAGCTGGGTTTTTTTATGTTTGTTTTTTTGCCAAGAATCAGTTACCTTTGGTAGACCCTGATCCAATTGAAAGCCCAAATCTCAGTTGCATCATTGCTGGGGATGATCAAGATGGACTCCTTTGTTCAGTTAGGGTCTTGGTTTCTATTGGGCTAAATCAAACAGGAAAAGAAATCATCAAAACCATCTCTTTTTCCTCTCAAAGGTACCTCTGATATTTCAGATGCCACCATCCCAAAGTGGATTATTCTATCAAAAGAGCTTGTCACTCTCTCACTGAGAGAGATATTTTAAGTCCAGAAGGACAATATTCAGAATAAAGGAAGTAACTAGGCATCAGATGGGCTCATGTTTTTGTTCAAAGACCAATTAATAATCGGAGGAGGGAATTCACCTTGTACTGGTGACTAGCGCCAGGAAATGAAATTGCAGTGCAATAATGGCAGGTAAGTATTAATTAATTAAATCAAGATTTAACCCCCCACCCCCCAAACTACATTATTCAAAACTTGTTTAAAAAGTGATACCTGTGCAAAAAAGAAGGAAAGTATCTGGTTCCTAAAGGTTGGTGTCAGAATGTTTGTAAATGTATTTAAATAAAATATTCAAAGTAAAATATTTATAACAGATTACAAATCTGTCAAGAGATATGTCCAAGGATTGTAGGTCAGAATAGGTTAAATCAATACACATACATGTTATTCCCCCTGGATCATCCCTGAAGCTAATCAACAATTTTTGGAAACTATCATGGAAATTAAACAAGTATCCAGAAGACTGTTCCAGAAGTTACATTTATGCTTGCTTTTGATTGAATTTTAAAGGTGATAATTAAAAAAATACTTCTTAAGATATACACAGCCATAATAATTAATCATATAATATCAAACGAATTCAATAAAAAAAATTTGTAAACAATTATTTTCTTAATAACAAGAAACAAATCTCTTTTATCCAGGTTCTATGTTTGCTCAGTGGAAGAGCCAGTTTCACAGTATCCAGATGGATTATCTTGAAGCAGACAACTTAAAATCAGTCCATTCCCTCTTGTCCAGGGGAATCAAGAATGGAATAGTGAAGCCACTGCCTTGTCATGTCTATCCCCTTGAACAATCTCAGCTGGCTTTTGAAAGCTTTCAAAAGTCGGACAAGAGGAAAAAGATACTTTTGAAGGTACAAAGTAGTTAATTGCTTCCTTTTATAATCAAGTTGCATCACTATCAGCTCTTGTTGTAATTCATGTAATGGATAGTTTATTGTTTTCAGAACTTTATTTACAGATGTCTCAAACAGTTGGTAAGTGGGGGCATAGGAAAGGCCCATGTGACACTCTCTCAACTTGTATATTGTGCACAAAATGTACACAGACAGATGTCCCATTTGTTGTCTATGGTCTGAAAACATTTGGGACCTTGCTGAAAGTTGACGCATATACAATACAGCTCACGTGATTTTTCGGAACTCCGCGCATCGCGGTGGGGGTGGAGAGTGAGTGGAGAGGATTAAGAAAAACCCCTCCACCATCACTCCACGCATCCTGACGGAGTTGTCGCGGAGAATAGCCCTGCACACCACGCTTTCTCGCGGAGTCGCATCCGATCACCACCGCGGAGTGGATGTGGTCTCGATAATATGGGCGTGGTTTACTGTTTATCACCCATGCAAGCAGAGGTTGAGAGGGAGACCGGGGGGGGCACCGATTTATCTACATTTTTTATACTGAAAAAATGTAGTAAATCAGTTAATTATAAATATTTCCTTGTTCTAACGAAGATAATGTATGATACATAGTGCCAAATCATATTTAAGATGATGATAACGTAATGACAGTGCCTCGTAAACTGTATTAATACTACATTTTGATTATTGAATCTAATTTCTTTTTCTTCAATTCTATGTTATCGGAATCTAAACATGCATTCATATCCTTATTTCTTTTTCAGTAAACGCAATACAAAATTGTAATGATCATATGAAAGTCAGTGATATTGTACTACCTGCAATGAAAAGAACGATAAACATCGAACAAATTAATAACAAAGCTGCAGTCATACCTGAGTGAAGTGAAACAAAATCGCACAAGTTCCGATGGTTACTTCATGCATGAGTACTCATTCACATATTGTACGTTTTTTTCTAACATCCAATTGCTTAAATAAAGCATTATTAAGATTTCACATCGTTATTTTATTTTAAACTGTACTAGTTTGCATTAATTACCAAAGTAGCGAGTTTTTTTAAAAATCACAAATGGTCGCAAAAGGTCATCCTAGATACATGTAGTTGACACGTGCAAGTAACCTAGCACAATAAAAGCCATCAGCACTGCGTGTTTTCTTTGATATTGATGTGTTAATTGCATGTGCCATGTTAACCTAAAAGTACAACAGCAACGCTTCTGCGCGTTTGTTTTCTTTGCCATTGATTTGACAAACTTGCGCATCAGATGAAATTAATGTTTAGCTTTTTCTTTTCTGTTCATTTTCCTATTGCATAATACAGAAAAATAAGATGAATAATTTTAGATCATTAACTCTTCTTAGTAAAGTTCCCCCCCCCCCCTCCCTCTCTCTCTCATAAAATATGGAATCCAAATCACTACTGCACAAGTTATCGTAAACTGAAATCTGGAAAAGTTTGCAAGTGGTAAGAAACAGAAACACGCTCAATAACCAAAGGCTCTAACAGTCACAAACAGGAAACTGCATTCTTTAATATCTGCGTAAAAATAATTAAAGAAGTATATTTTATTTTTATATTTTCGCCGTAGGAAAATGAGCAAATAATAGGATACTTTTGGAGACAATACATCCATGCAAAATGCTCTAAACTTGCTGGAAATTAAAATCTCTGAACATCTCAGATTTTAGAATTTTCCATATTATTTTTCATTTCGGTAATAAGCCAAGTTCAGATTAATTACTAATAATTATCAAACTTCCGTTGTTAATGGCGGGACCATAATTGCGGCTGTAAAGTACAACGCGCTAAGTCAGATGGCTTCGTGTGATAAAAACACACTGTTCCCAAGCTGAAACTTACATCATCCTTTGATGCAAACCCTTGTTAATATTTTACAACAGTGTTCACAATGGTCACTGCCTTGATTTCTGTAGAACATCCGCTGAAGTCAAGTCTTTATTAGGGAGAGACAATTGAATTTTCCAACCGTGGGGGGGGGGGGGTAAATGCATGAAAACAATTGTCTTTCTCTCATTTTTGTAGCAGACGTTAATCCGTTCCATATTTCACTTAAAATAAATAATTACTGTGATGAAAGAACAAAAAATATCCCAGTCGAAAAAAACAAAACAACATATAAACCCCGTATATTAAATGGTCAGTCCCTTACAGTATACATACAGTCATAATATTCAGCCTTGTGACTCTGCTATTACTGTTTAAAGACTAAGCACGCGGTTTGCATTTCAGTGTAAATTCAGTGTTTTAGGTTTGTTGTTGTTGTTGGGGGGGGGGGGTATGCAGAAACGGATGTCAATTTGGATTTTAATTGTCCATATCTCAGAGAATTACTTTCCTTTGGAGCAAATGATAAATTTATTCTGCTTGAGAGGCTAAGCAATGTGTGCTTCTCGTCAAGTCAGTGCATAAGTTTGTTCATATTTCTTTGAAATAAATTAAAATCATAAACTTATTGCAAAAGAAGTCGATCAACTTTTTACAAACAGTAATGTGTACTGAATATACAAGACTTTTGAAATTATTTTTTTATTGTCCAAATATATGATCGAAATAAAAACGACTGATTCTTCAGATGGTATCCGGTTGTAAATCACTCTTGACGTCTCAGTCTTTCCATAGGTGGTCTTCATTCATTGGCTGTTTAGATGTCAATCAGTAATGTCGACTAGCCCCTCCACAGTGGAGTTTACATCGGCGTGCCTGCAGAAACGCGGTGGTGATTTGTAGGTATTTATGCCAATTTATGCCTCCACTGCAGAGTGCTATCGCGGAGCTAAAGTGGAGGGGATTAAGTACCCCACCGCGATGCACTGAGTTCTGAAAAATCACGTGAGCTGTACTGTATAAGAAGAGAAAGGAAGCATATTTTTCTTCTCCTTCAGAATCAATTAGATCTCAAATTGTGCAAAACTTTGCTGGAATTGACTGCGTCTCCCCAAATAAAACGGGGAGAAACAGCATCTTCCAGGAGAGAAATACTGTTACTACCTGTGAGGTAGTAGCAGATATTTCTCAGAGGATCATGTGCTTTCCCCTGAAGAAAAAAGGGAAGAGCAGCACCCCTCTTAGATAAGATGGTGCATCTTCTAAAAAGAAGGCAGCTTCTATCGTAAAGGACAATCAGCTTGCTGGGTCCGAGCCGAGTGATCCCCACCCCCCAATCTTGGAGGGCAGAGAAGCACGGTTCCAAAAACAAGGACAGTAATACCCCCTGTGGGGGTTGAACTGAGCCCTAATATGGAGATCCCTTGCACATCCCCTTCGGGGAGGAGCAAGATTCCCATAGTACCCAAGGTCAGGCGAGGAGTAGATCACACAACCCCAAAAGGGTTAGACATCATTCTAGCTCTTCTAGTTCTGAGGGAAGTTCCCTCACATCTAGACCGCTGTTGACTGAAAGTGACAGGTCATTGACTGGTCACTTGTCACCAGGCACCAACCACTGGTCACTGGGAACAAGACACCGGTCACCAAACTGGGTACCGGTCTTCACAACATGCTGAATCAAGGTATAACACCAGGTTTAGGTTCAAATACCCATTTGCGTTATGTTAAATATTTATCCAACCACATGGACGGAGCCTGCTTTTATGCACGCTCAGGAATAGGAAATCGGACCAATGTTCCTTCCTTTCCCATGTTCCCTTTTAATCCTTTTGGTATGTGGAACTTTCTCCTTCAAGGGAGAGCACAACCTATACCACCATGGATATCTTCTATGAGGTCCTCTTCATGTACAAGGCTTGTCAAGGAAGGAGAGGGTTAGTTCCCCTTCCTCTAAGAAAAGAATTCTCACTCTTCTGACATGACACCAACAGAGGGATTGTCCAGGATCCATTTCTCCCATTTCCCACTGAGCTTTGGAACAGGAAGATGATGATGCTTTGTTGATTATTGTTGATTCCCAGGAATTTACTGATTTTTGGGAGGATAGGGTATACTCTCCCCTCAGAGGATCCTCGAAATCCTTCTCACCACGCAACACAAGTAGTCGAGGAGGAGGAGACTTGGTCACTCGACATGGCTGTCAATGAAGTCTACCGCCTTCTTCCCCCTGACACGTGCCCTAAGCCCCAGTGTTAAAGTGACACTAAGATTCTTTTTTGCTTGGAGAAACTGTCAGGGGCAATGCCCAGACCAGACTTGCTGCTACTTCCTCACTCTGATGGTCAGAGAAGTAGTGCAAAGGCTGAGCAAAGGTCAAGAATCGGCAAGACGAAATAAAGAGTGATCTGTCCCCATTGCTACATTGAGACCCTTAATATCAGCCTCAAGCTATAAGGTTCATTCATCTGCCTGACCAGTGAAAGCCCCCCCCCTCCTCCCCTTTCTTGGACGCTGAAGCTTCACAAATGGGCATTTCAGTAGGTACCTTTGTTTACCTCTCTGTTAAATCCTTAGAGGTTTTAGAGTCAAAGGTCAGGTCATTAGTGACCATAGCTTCACATGCTTACCTGTTTTCAGCAGCTTCCTTCAGTTTACTGAAGGAAGAATCATTATCACCTGTTGCTTTGCAACGACTGTTAGAGGGTGTGGCCGAGACTTTGAGATGCACATTGTCTGCAGCGATGGTGTTGTCAGTGGAGCATCTTCACCTCCATCGAGATGTAGCTTTGGATTCTTCACATTTTTTTGCTAGAATTTAGTAAACATCTTCTGAGGGCTGCATCCCTGAATTCTAAGACCTTATTTAATGGTATAATTCCCACTTTGCTTCTCAGGATTTTAGGGACCAACAACATAGGTCCCTTGCATTAGTTGCTTGCCAGTCAAAACCGGCCAGTACTCGCACACAACCTGATTGAGCCATGGGTCAGTCACAATTCCAACAAAAAGGTATGCAGCCACAACAAGAAAGTAGCTAGCCAACCTACAAGTCCATTCCAGAAATGAGATGGAGTGTGTGGAGAGGCAATGGCAAGGCAAAGAAGTCTACTTTTGCCTCCCCCTTTTCCAAACAGGCGAGGGGGGGGGGAGAAAGGTCATCCCTATGGACACCTCACCTCACCTGCAGTGCATACCTCTTCCTTTAATACACATAGGTGCTCAATTGGCCCTCTTTTTGGAGGCCTGATAGAACATCATGGAAGATTGGTGGATCTTTTCTAGAGTGAAGGAGGGTTTACACCTATGATTCACAGATCTCTCTCCCCTCTCAAGGACACCCATCTTCTTCCACCAATCAAACATATTAAAATTAAAGGAAGAAGTGCACACCCTTTTTCAGAAGGGCGCAGTAGAGAGGGTTCAGAACATCCAGTTGCCAACTTTCTACTCCCCGATATTTCTGGTTCCCTAAAAGGGTGGAAAACTGAGGTTTATTATAGATCTTTCCCCTGTACACAAATTTCTGCTTCAAGCTGGAAACTGCAACTTCAGTTCGGAATGCTATCAAACCGGCTGACTGGGCAGTTTCCATTGATCTTAAGAATGTGTACTTCCACATCCTGATTTTTCCTCTGCACAAAAAAATATTTTCAGTTCTAAATCGTACAGGCAGTATTTCAATTCCGAGCCATGCCATTTGGTCTAGTCTCAGCGCCCTGGGTCTTCATCAGAGTCATGGGCGTAATAGCTGCACACTTGAGGTACTTGGGAATGCTGCTAATCCAGTATTTTGATGACTGGCTGCTACACAACAGCAACAAATAGTCCCTATTAAGTCACATGACCCGTTGTTGGTCCGTAATGACTTGGTTAGGACTGATTCCAAACCTAGAGAAATCCAATCTCATTCTCTCTTAGGATTTTGTGTACATAGGAATGAATTTCCTTACCTCTCCAGGTTTGTGTTCCCCCAGAGAGGATACATAAAATCATGGAACTCTTAAGGACGTTACAGACCAAAACTTCATCGTCGGCTCATCTGTATCTCTCGCATCTGGGAATCTTGAATTCCAAGGCGGACCTGGTATCCCTAGGGAGACTTCATTTACAGCCTCTTCAGTTTCTCCTGTTGGTGGTATGGAAACCCCCACAAAGATGCACTGTCAGATAAATTTCTCTAGGGTTGACGTTTCAATCCACCTCAAGTGGTGGCACAGTCAAGACAAGTTTATGAGGGGATTTCCCCTGCACACCCCAAAACTCCATTCTTATCTGTACACCGACATGTCAGATTCAGGTTGGGGGGCTCATTTAGAGCCAGAAGGAGTACTTCTCCTTGGTCATTGGTCACAGGAAGACAGTCTCCTCCACATGAACAATTTAGAAATGAAAGCAGTCTTCAAAGGACATTGCATCATGGTGTCCTCAGACAACATGTCAGTGGTTGCATACCTGAGACAACAAGGAGGTACTCATGCTTCTTCTCTCGGTGTGGAAGTCGGGAATCTTCTACACTGGGCAGAGTCAGAAGGGATTACACTCGGAGTTTGTCATATTCCAGGGAAGAGAAACATTTTTGCTGACAGTTTGTCCAGAACAGGCAAGGTAGTCCTAACAGAATTGTCTCTACATAAAGCAGTTGCAGAGTCTCTGTTCATTCTATGGGAGACGCCTCTAGTGGACTTGTTTGCAACAAACTCAACAATGAGCTCCCATTTTATATCTCCACAGTCCCAGACCAAGCAGCCTGGGCAGTGGACGCCTTCAGCCTGAACTGGGAATGATTATTCGCTTACACATTCCCACCCTTCAGGTTGTTTCCACAAGTACTAAGATCAGGACATACACAGCACGGATCATCCTGATTGTATCTCAGTGGCCTCAAAGGTCATGGTTCAACAACCTCCTCAACCTATTGATCAACAAACCAAGGGTATCACCTCCATGGGACAATCTACTCTCACAACACTGAGGTACTCGACTTCACACCAATCCTCAGATTCCCCACCTTCATGCTTGGCTCATCTCAAGTGATCTATCCACCAGGCAAAAGTTTCAAGCAAAGTTACCAACCACATCATACAGGCCAGGCGATATTCTACATCTGAGGTCTGAGATGCAAAGTGGAGAATCTTCTGTTATTGGTGCATTAGGAAATGCAGTAATTCTTGCTGACACTCTTTTCCTGCAGTAGCAGATTTTCTTATCGTCCTCTTTAAGGAGAGATCTTGTTCAGCCTCTACAATCAGAGGTCATAGGGCTGCCCTTTCAAACACACTTACATTTTCCAAAGATCAATCCAATGGTTCAGATCTTCACTTATCGATCTTATTAAGTACTTGCAGCTACAGAGACCAGTGTCTCGCTTGTTGACACCAAGATAGAACCTTTCATATGTTTTGTGGGCACTGACAAAAACACCTTATGAACCTTTGAGTAAAGCTTCTTTTGAAAATCTCCTGCTTAAAACAATTTTCCTTCTGGCCATTGCATCAACTCGGAGAAGAAGCTAACTACATGCTTTATCAATTGAGGAGGGATGTTTATGCTTCAGTGGGAATTACAATCTGGTTTGCTTGTTATGTCAGTCAGGTTTCCTTGCAAAAAAACAACTTCCATCAATATTTCCATCCCTGATTGAAATTCCCAGTCAGTCAGTCGCATCTGTGCTGGGGATGATCGAGATAGACTTCATTGCCCAGTTAGGGCACTTAGATACTATTTGGCAACTGCTAAAGGGAGGAGGAAGGGTAGGAAAAGGCTTTTTCTCCCCTTAAAGGGCTCAGCTGATATTTCAGCATCTACTATCTCTCGATGGATTTTGCTCACCATCAAGAGAGCTTATGCATCTCTCACAGAAAGAGACTTATCGTTCACAACCATCTCCTCTTTTTACCTTTGGTCATTAGCAAACCAGAGCCAAGGTATATTCTCTCTGGGTCTGATAGTCGCTGCACAATCAGTGACCCAGACTACTGCTGCATAAATGGCAGTTGACAGCTTGGGCTAAAAGGTGAGTAATTTTTCCACATTTTGCTGATTCCAATCCATCGGCCACCCTCCTTACCAACAAATTCAGCTTAATAATAGTGACAGGTAAGTTATTACTGACATTAAAATGTAGTTTTGGGGGGAAGTAAAACAAATTTTAATTATGCAATATTTACCTGTCACTATTGGATGCCCTCCCACCCCGCGCTAATGTCCTTCATTAGCCAAACATCTGAAAAATAATGAGGACACGCTATAGCGCACAGGCTGATGATATAGATCAGACTGGGTTGATGTACGTGTTCTAAGAAATCTCTAGAACAGGAAGTCTGTGCATCTAGCAAGGATGAGGTATTTCCATTGCAAACAGGTAAAGCTTGATAACAATGACAGGTAAGTATTACATAATTAAAATAAGTTTTACTCCCCCAAAATGCTTCTTTTAAAAAAAATACTTTTAAGATTCAGATTTGTTCTTGCATGAGCCATCAAAATGTTTGAGTTGCTGCTTGCATAAAGCCTTGCATTGTTGATGCTTTAATTAGATTTTGATAGTTTTTGTTGAGCCCATGTTAATCGAAAAGCAAGAGATAGCAGTAACTTTTCCATTGGCAATAATGGCAAAGTCATATATTTTTTAAAGTTTTTATTTGCTTAAATTTTCATAACCCTTTGTAAGAATCTGTTTTAGTTGGATGTCCCAATTTTAGCTCGCCTCTGCGAAGTAGAGGAGAGCTATTGAACTTCCTCTGGCTTCAGCGTCAATATCTGCACAGGTTAAAGCATATGCATACATGCAGCCTTACTAAATCTCAACCATTCTTTCTTCCTAGGTCCTAAGCAACAGTTTGGAGTGGGTCTCATAGCACCTATCCCTTGGGGTGGGGGTTGATCGGGCTAACTTGATACATATACATGTACATTAGTTGTACATTCTTTATCAAGTGTTTGCATTTAGCTCAGATTTTGTGCACACTGTAAGTATTGTTCTACCTGGCATCATGAAACTTGGTGAGGGAATGCATTTTGACAAGTACTACACCCTTGTCACAAAAGTAGGTCATTGATGCATATTTCATGCTTCACCGACTTTGTTCTAAGTTTATTTCTGAAGTAATTCTGTTCATGCTAAAATCATCAAACTAGAGGATTGTATGCATTTCTATTAGTACCAAACCTTTGCAACAAAAGATCACCATGCCTACATTTCATATTTTACTGGCTAAGGTGAAGTTTTTACATTTAGCTCATGACCAGATACAGTAGGACCCTGCTATAGCATGCTTCGTTATAGCACGAATTCAGATATAACACGATTGTGGCATGGCTCCCGAAATTTCATCTATTTTTTCGTACATGAAAAAAAATTTTTTTTTTCAAAGTACGAAAAATAATGTGTAAAAAATTAATTATCATTTTGGGGAAGAGATCGTGTATGAATTCGGATATAATACGATCGTGGCATGGCTACCGAAATTTTACAATAATTTCGCCAATTTCTTAAACTACTGTTTGTGAATGTTCATTTCAAATGTATCAGTAGTCAATCACTGCACTTTGATCTTAGTTTATTTTTGAAAGATGTCAGCTCATTTTAAAGCTGATAAGTGTTAATCTTATTATTACTGATACATGAACAATAAAGTCATTAAGTCTTCTTTGTGTTTGTCTTCAGTGCATTCTGTGTACAATCGTTGCTCAAACAATAGCCGACATATGTTTGCTCATTCAACTGCATACACAGCCAAGCACCAAACAATGCGGTGGTTGATAAAAGATTCTCACCTGAATGTATAAATCAATTAATTTAAGTCATTGACAATCATCAAAGTCAATCTCAAAGCTAAAGGTTGTTCAAACCATGCGGCAATGATTTATAAAACATCAAAAAACGAAAGCCGCCAACGCGCACACGTGGCTTGGCGGTGTTGTTAGACAATCGCCACGCAATCAGTTGACCAGTGAAAAATATTGTACATTCCCTATAAAAATGACCCCATTGTTGATTAAAAATTATTCTCGCTGTAGTCGTTCAAACAAATAGGTATCCGAGTTTTAATTAGTAGTTATTTACAATAGATAACAGTACATGGTAACGTAAAGCTTTACTGTTAAAAAGAAGCTTGAAGCCATGGACAGGATTAAGTCCGGTGTTTCCACAAGTCAGATTTAATTCCCAAGTGATATTTCCCAAGTTATATGCCAGTGCACGTGGGCCGATAAGCCTTTGGCTTGTAAAAGCACTCACTTTGTTTTCAAGTTGTTTTCCCACGTGACAACCCTTTGATCAAGCCGCGAGTTTTACTTGTTCAGTGCCAAGTAACAGGGGGTGGTTATTTGAACTCCCTGTGATCTTGCCACACAATTGATACGTGTCCAGTTGCATCCTTTAATTGATTACTGACTTTATGATCAAAGTGTTACTTGCAGAGCCCAAGCTCAGTCTCTGCTTAAGCACCCGCATACGACAGTAAAGCTTTGGAATCGGAGTCGGACGTGATTTACGATGACTAGACGACGACGATTTACAATGACTAGATGACGATGTAGGATTTCAGAACTTTATCATACAATGATATTATACTTCTGTGTGCATATTTTCGATGGAATTATTATGGACTCGCTCCTACGCATGCCATGAGATCGGTTGGTGAGTACACGTGTTGATCCTTTAGCTATTCATGCTATACATTAGACATGTAAATATAAATGTACCAATGCATGGTTCTCTGAATAAAGTTAAATATTATATGTGCAATCTCTGTTTTCATTGCATGTGTATTTCTCATTTAATATGCATTGATTTAAGATGGTAACGGTGCCAATGAAGCACGTTGTTTTCAGACCACAATTTACCCCCCCCCCCCCCCCTCATTTTCTTCAGATAAATGACTTGGTTTTGTCTTGTTCGGTTATAGTACGATCTCGTTTTGTGGATCCCGACCATCGTGCTATAATGGGGTCCTACTGTGGTTTGTTTGCACCCTGTAAAGAGAAGCAGCAGTAATTGATTATATTTGTTTAAACTTTTTTCAATGCATTATGTTGTTAATATTGGTACATTTGTGTATTCAGTTAAAAATGTGTTATTCAGTTCGTAATATTAGTACATCATTATCCTTGTTTCATTTTTTTTTTATTTTGCTTTAGAATTCCTGTATTTTACCCCATACCTTTTTTTTTTTACCAAAATCCCTGTAAAATCCCTATAATTTTGACAAATAACTGAGAGGCCTGCAGGTGGTGGCATATTGTTTTGCTGCTGTTGATTGCTGTCTGTCCATATGTCTGCATGTCTGTACATCTGCACCAAATTTGTTTTAATGTGATGAAACAAATACTATTAAACTTAGAGCCATGAAATTTACACACATTATCATGGTCATAGGTAGATGATCTGTTTTGATTTTCTAAATAGTGTTGATTTTGTGTAGCCAACATTAGTGGGTTTGTATTGATTTTCTAAATAACGTTGATTTTGTGTAGCCTACATTAGTGGGTCTGTATTGATTTTCTAAATAACTTTGATTTTGTGTACCCAACATTAGTGGGTCTGTTTTGATTTTCTAAATAACGTTGATTGTGTGTAGCCAACATTAGTGGGTCTGTTTTGATTTTCTAAATAACGTTGATTTTGTGTAGCCAACATTAGTGGGTCTGTTTTGATTTTCTAAATAATGTTGATTTTGTGTAGCCAACATTAGTGGGAAGTGAGACATAGCAGTAACTTTTCCACCCATACCAGTAGCAGCATCATCAACAGCTTGTTCAGGTTTTGGTTAAAGTTTTCATTTGCTTACAATTCCTAATCCCCTTGATAGATTCTCATTATACTTGCCACTAAGTATTATGAAACTTAAAAAAAAACATTCTATGACATGCTCACTTGCCTCTTTCACCTTCTGGACAAAGTCAGTCATACAAAATTTGCATTAAGGTTTTGGTTATAAAAAAAGTTTCACTCAATCCCTTGATATATTTTTATCCTTCTTGGCATGACTCATTATGAAGCTAAGATAATTCATTCTATGACATGCTCACTTGCTTCTTTAACCTTGAGGTCACAGTTTTGGTTCATCTGATTTCTATCTCAATTTCTGACAGGCTGGACAAAGACAATTCAATATCACTGCCAACACTTCCTAAATTAATATCATCAATTTCTTCCTCTGAAAAACCTGAAAAATGACGATTCCAAATCACTAGCAAAAGCCATTGTTTCCACTATCAATAACCGCATGTATTAACTATCATGTAGTAGAAAATTCCAGAAAATCCCTGTATTTAGTAGCCATATTTAGAATATGGCATCTTTTATAGCAAGAACCATCATTTGCTAACTCTTTTTTGATTGGTTAAATGTCTTTTTACCACCCATTACTGACGATTAAGATCGTTTGTAACGTGAACATACAGAACAGATCTATCCATCACTGGGGTCTAGGGCACATGACCAGTATGGTGGATAGTAGTGCTTTGTTTACAAGCGGATTTATCAGTCACTGCGGAGGTAAGGCACATGTATGCAGCAGATATACACGTCAAAGTTAAAGAGTTAATGAAGTTTTGGCTCTTTGTGATTTAGAATTTGTCAAAATGGTCCTGAATCTGTTTTATCACAATTGAACAAACACTATTCCTTGTAGAGTCATGAAATTCTACAGACTTTATTATAATCACAATAAGATGATTTGGTTAGATTCTCATACATAAAGCCCAAGTTTTAGCTCTACTCAGGTCATAGACCAGAAGAACATGTGAGATGGCTTGTTGTCTGTCATCCATCCATCTGTTAACACAAGTTTGTTATCGTTTCTCCTAAACTGTGTACAGGATAAGTTTTTGTGGGGTTTAGCACCATTTTTCAGCACATGATACATGGCAGCCAATATAGTTGGTGGATGAAGAACCCTGAAAGACCCTGGGCAGAACCACCAATCTGTTGGAAGCTACTGGCAAGCTTTCTCACATACCCATTTCGGTCAAGCCAAGACTTGAGCACCCTGGGTGGTTGAGTGGTCTAAAATGTTCACCTTTACAGATCACTGACATCTCACCTCAGTTCGCGTGGGTTTGAGTCCCGGCTTGGCCAATGTAGGTATGTGATTAAGCTTGCCAGTGGCTTCCTGTGGGTTAGTGGTTCTTCCCTAGGTGTTCCCGGGTTCTTCCTCCACCAGATACACTGTCCACCATGTATAGCCTATCAAGTGCTGAAAAATGGCATTGAACACACAAAACCAAACCAAACCAAGACTTGAACTTCCACAGACAACAGTGAGATTTGTGAGTGATCTGTAAAGGTGAGCACCTTAGACCACTAGGCAGCCCAGGGCCATGACATGGGATTTTCACCAGAAAACTAATTATGATATCTTCTTGGTCCTGAATGAAAATGGTGATCAGACCTCAAATATGATTGTTACAATGAACATCTTGAAAATCTTGTCACCAATTCTCCTGAATCGATGGTCATATCAACCTGGGGATTTCACCAATTCTCCTGAATTGATGGTCATATCAACCTGGGGATTTCACCAATTCTCCTGAATCGATGGTCATATCAACCTGGGGATTTCAACAAAAGTCTTTAAATGGCGTCAGTTTGTCCTAAATGAAAATGGTGCAGATTGTACATCTAATATAGCTGACATTGTGGCAAATTTTGAAAATCTTGTCACGCGAATATCAGAGATGGTTTCAATACTTGGCAGTTTAAAAGAAGAAATGGTCTTGTCTAGAATTCTTGAAATTCTTCTCAGCCAGTAGAGTGTCAGTCTCTTCGAGGGACTCTTGTTTATGCTGACTTAGTCTTGTGCACTTGTTAAACTTGAATTTTCCTATTCAAATACTTTGGCAGGGGCATCTTTACAATTACTGATCTTCATAGTGCAGTATTTCTCCCATGATAAGCCAGAGGGAACTGCCAGGTTAATTTGTTGAGAATAAGGACATGACAATCTCGTGCAAAAACATTTTGTAAAATTTTTTTAAAGCAGAGTATGGGCTGATAATTGGAGAAAAATGCTATTGACAATCCTTGAACAACAACATTACAGCAGTGGGGGGCATTCAACTTTTACAAACAAAATTTATAGTTATTTTGCCGATATTTCCCTCAACTCCATCAGAGAATCTTTTCATACATGAAATGACCCATTACGGATGAAAGGTAGTAATTCATTCTGCAACACACTCGCTCACCACTTGGACCTTGTGGTAAAGGTCACTGATATAGAAGATTTATGTAAAGGATTTTGTTAAAGTTCTTAATTTACTGATATTTCCTGAACCTCTGTTAATTCTCTGGATGTCTCGTGAAGAAACGAGAACAGTTCATACTGCAACACAATCTCACATCCCATTGACTCAGTGGTCAAGGTCACAGACAGAAGATTCTGGTTATGAGTTAAAATTGGTTAAAAGAAATGTTTTTTTGAGCATGGCTCGAAATGCAGGCCAGGGCTTTGTATTAATATACTGTTTTGGGGTGTGCACAGTTTTAACTTGTGGAGCTAGATCTTTTCTCATCGTTATTTTTAGCTTTGCTAGTCATAGACCAGGAGAGCTTATGGGCTGATCTGTCATCTGTCATCCATCATCAGTCCATCCTTTAGCACAAGTTTGTTGGATTGCCATGAAACTTTACATACACATTCATCCCATGGTCTAGTTGGTCCTAAATGAAAATGGTGCTGCTCGGACAGCCAATATGGCCTCCACAGCAGCCATCTTGAAAATATTGTTATGGCTACATAACTCTTCCTGAACAAAAAGTCTTGGTGACATGGGGTGTTCACCAAAAGACTTCCTATGATTTATGGTTGATCTTAAATGAAAATGGTGTCACTTGCACATACAAAAATCTTGAAAATCTTGTCGCTACTCCTTCTTAGTGGATGGCCATATCAACATGGGACTTTTACTAATTAACTTCTTGTGATGTCTGATTGGTCGTAAATGAAAATGGTGCTGCTCAGACATCCAGTATGGCCACCACAGTGGCTATCTTGAAAAGCTTGTCAATACTTTTCCTGAATGAATGGTCATATCAACATGGCGTTGAAAGACTTCTTGTGTTGTCTAGTTGGTCCTAAATGAAAACTGCTGATCTGACCTCCAATATGGCCACAACAATGGCCACCTTGAAAATCTTGTTAACACTACTTAGCCTAGATGGCTGGTCATCTCGTTGTTGTGCTTTCACCAAAAAGACTTCTTATGATGTCTAGTTGGTCCTAATTGAAAAGGGTGCCAATCTGATATCCAATATGGCTACTTTGGCAGCCGTCTTAAAATCTTGTTATCGTTACTTCTCCAAAACAGAAAGGCATATCAGCTTGGAGTTTTCACCAGAAGACTTCTTAAGATATCTTGTTGGTCTTAAATTAAAATGGTGTTGATCTCATGTCCAATCTTGATAATCTTATTATAGCTGCTTCTCTTAAATGGAAGGCTATTTTGACATGGAGTTTTTATCAGAAAAAGTTCTTTTGCTGTTTAGTTGGTCCTAAATGTAAATGATGCAAACTGACCCTCAATATGGCCACTATGGTGGCCATCTTGAAAATATCATTTCTACTCCTCCCAAATGGATGGCCATATCAACATAGTATTTTCACAAATAAAGTTCTTATGATACCTAGTTGGTCCTAAATGAAAATGGTGCCAATCATACATCCAATATGGCTGCCACGATGGTCATCTTGAAAATCTTGTTGTCACTACTCCCCCTGAATGGATGTCATATTGACAGGGGGGTTTTATCAAAAGATTTCTAATGATGTTTACTAGTTTCTCATTGAAAATGGTACCAATCTGACATCCAACATGTCCACCACAGCAGCTAATTTGAAAATCTTGTTATCACTGAAGAATATCAGATATGCTGTCATCACTCAGCAGTTAAAAGAAATAAATGCTCTTATCTTGAAATCTGGAAATTATTTTTGGACAGTAGAGCATCAGTCCCTTCGAGGGACTCTTGTTATTTATGTGCATTGTGTGACACGTGTTCCAAATGAGTACATATTTTGAGGACCTTGCATGAATGCTCATTTCAGATGAAATTTATAAAACAAGTGGATTATTTACTGTATATACTCGTGTAGTGTATAAGCCAGGTCCAAATGCAAACAACATAGACCCTGATCTGCCGGCACATTATGCAGTGGCAGATCAGGGTCTGTGCAGTTTGCAGTAGGTATAGGCTTGTACATGAGTATATACAGTATATCTTTTCTTAGCCTTCGTGAGAAAAATTTTGAAATTCAACGAGTTTCATGAATTTTATTTGAAATAAACCAACTTGAGATTTGGTTTATCTCATAATGAAAAATATTTGATATATATTTAAAAAGCATAAATGCAATTTACTGTAGTGAGCAGACTAATCTATACTTTCTCCAAGGGCTGTCTTTGCAATAGTTCGAAGGTCATTTGGCATAGAAATGCATTATGCTTAAGTGGTTGTTCATTCAGATACATCAGAAAATCATGCAAGGATTTGGTCTAGCTTCACAACATGCCTACAATTATCCTTTATTTTGATGTGTAATTGCAGAAATCTTTTAAATATAGACCATTTTATTCCAAATGACCTCTGACCTTTGAAGCTCTTTATTTTGTAAAGAATAAAGTTACTTTGGACAATGGGTGTTTTTAAATGATGAAATAAGAAGAAAAAAAAGAAAAGTACAGTAGAACCCCGCTATAACACGATGGTCGGGGTCCACAAAACGAGATCGTGCTATGTCCTGAACCATGCTATAACCAACCTAGACAAAACCAAGTCATTTAGCTGAAGAAAATGATACATGCACCAAAAAAATGGGGGGGAGGGGGGAGTAAAAGACCCCAAAACTGGTAAAAATTTGATTTCAAAATCGAGTTGTAAAATGCGGAGAAAAAAAATGGCAGTCATATACTGAAAAAGGAAGTGAAGACAGTTATGTGCTTGCTGAATTAGTTGAAAATAATGACCATTTCCTGTGGAAAATTGACATTTTAGGCTGTGGGGATCATTATCTTTACTTCATCAAAATGAACAGAGCTGATGACAACTGGTTATTTGGAAATTTGATTTCATACACGAGTTTAACATGTGGAGATCAACATGGCAGACAGCGCTCTAGCAGCAAGTTACGGCATTGATGTGGATGCTGATTTTAACGAAAATATAGACAATTTTGTGGGGGAACTTTATATTTTAGGCAGTAGGGATCATGGTCTTGTTTCCATCAAATTAACTAAACAGATGACACCTAGTTAATTCGTATTTTTGACTTAGATATTGACAATGATGAAGATGTGGATGCTTTTCAGGTTATCTGGACATTTTGAGAACTTCACTTCTTATAAAGTAAGTACACCCATATACCAATGTTTGGCGTGTGCATAATATTATGAAATTTTACTGCATTCCTGGAAACGGACCAAAATAAACCCAACAGAACTCTGATATTATTTAAATTAGAATTTATTGTGGAATAAAAACACTGAACCAAAATGAAAAGCTTTGTCAACTTGCCAGTAAGGATCATACTGTTTGCTCTCCAATTCTCATGTGAGTAAATTTAATAAAATTTGAATAACTTGTGACATTCTTGATGGATTTTTATTATTTTGTCACCTTCTTACTTGGCATAAAATTACCCACATTTCATACACTTACATACAGGAAATAAAATGAATATTGCAGATAGGAAAATTTCATTGAAAGTAAGTTATAAAAAAAATGTAAAGCATGTTTTTATGTTACATAACTGCACTTTCAGCTGAAGTTTTTACATCGTAAAAATGTTCAGTGAAAAATTTTATGACCTTAATGAAAATTTTATACTTTTTAAAATAGTATATAACATTGAATGAAAAAATTGTCCTTTAAAGCCAGATTGACCAACGTCACTGCATTCTCTCATGCTGCTACACCACTGAATGAAAAAATTTCCAGTTCTACACAACTGCTTGTCTGATTGGGCTTCAGTATGAAAAGGGTTAAAAAAAATAGTAATGTGTTCTATGATTTTCTTTCAGATAAAAGACGAAAAGACTGACCCAGGCCTACAGGACTGTGGCCCTGCAACACTCCTGGCTGCCCCTCAGGCCTTGTGTGACCCCAGGAAGGTGTACATTTTGACAGGTGGACTTGGCGGATTTGGGT
Organism: Margaritifera margaritifera; assembly: GCA_029931535.1. NCBI lineage: Eukaryota > Metazoa > Mollusca > Bivalvia > Unionida > Margaritiferidae > Margaritifera > Margaritifera margaritifera. The sequence continues at coordinate 923,463 of JAQPZY010001121.1, forward strand.
TGGAGGTAGCTGACTGGCTTATTGATAGAGGGGCAAAACTTCTTGTTCTCACATCCAGATCAGGTATGATATGCAGTGGAACCTTAAGTAATCACCTACTGGAACTGAAAAAGTTTTATCTGAAGACAGGTGGTCCGTTAACCTCTAGGTAGCCAAAGATAAGAATTAACCTTTTTTGAAACATGTTTAATGTGAATAGACCAAGTTAGGTTGTTATCTACAAATTCACCAAGAATTTTATCTTGAGAGGTTGACATTGTCAAATAGAACTTGGAGTTTGTCAGTATCTAGCCTTGCTCTTTTTTGGGGTTTTTTGTAACTAGTAGGGCTTTTGTTTTTTCTGTATTAATAATCATACTGTTTTCTTTGCACCATACCTCAAGTCTGTTAAAGAGCATCTTGTAAGTTATTTTCAAGTTCAGTTATGGTTTTACTTGACTCTGATAGTGTAGTGTCATCTGCATAGAGGTAAGTAGAAGATATTGAATTTCCTATCTTAAGGGGTAAGTCGTTTATAAATACAATGAATAACAGAGGTCCGAGGATAGAGCCCTATGGTACTCCACAATTAATATTTTTACTTTCAGAAAGTTGACCATTTAGAGATATATTTTGCACTCTATCAGTTAAGTAAAACTAAATCAGTTTAGGGGGGTTTCATTACATTGATAGATTTTCACTTTTTCAAACAAAATGTCATGGTCTTTACAAAAATCAACCATAATAGTTCCAATCATTCTCCTTTATCTAATGCTTGTAGCCATTTATCAATAATAGATACGAGTGCAGTTTCACATGAGTGATTTAGTTGAAAGCCAGACTGATTATCATGAATAAGATTTTCTAGTAATTTGGAAAGACAAAGAAGGATAGAGATGGGTCTATAGTTATTTACATCATCTTTTGTTCCAGCTTTATAATGCAGTGGAGTTAACATGGCCGTTTTCTAAGTCTGTGGACATTTATTAGACCTAATACTGTGATTGCAAATAAAAGCTATACTCTCTACTATGGCAGGTGCAGCTGCCTTTAGTAGCCTTGGTCCAATCATATCAAGTCAAGTGGCTTTACAATCATCATTTCCAGAATTTAAAACTTTGTCATTAGGGAGCTTTTCAGAACAAAACTGTTTGAGTTCCAGATGATCAGAGGAAATTTCAGGTTTCTGAAGTTTTTTTTAGCAATTTGAACAAAAAGTAATTACAAATATTAGAGATGTCACTTGGATTATCAGTATAAATGCCCTCATGATCGAGGGAGAACATTTCAGTTTTACTCTTACAGTTCCCTGCACCAAATTCAGTAAAAACTCTCCAAATGGCTTTAGGGTTATTTCTATTTTCATCCAGCACTTTTTATGTGTGCGCTTTTTTGGCTTGACTTGCCATTTTATTAACATTATTCCTCTGAATTTTATATTCAGCATGATTTCCTACAGATTTTAGATGGTCTCTAAAATTTCTGGGGTGATCCAACCTGGCTTATGGTCTTTCTTTATCCTGTGTGTTTTCAAAGGAGCATGTTTGTTTACTGTTTCCATGAAAAGATCCATTCAAGTACCTAAAACATCATCAATATCTTCAAAGATTTGGACTGTATTCCATGGAATCTGTTTCAGATCTTTCAGGAATTGAGTTGTATCAAAGTTTTAAAGAGATCTATACATAATGGATTTATGGATATTATTTTTCTTTGATTTGCTATTGACTTTACATGTAAGAAAAATTGCAAAGTGATCACTTAAATCAGTCTTGGGAACCCTTACTTCCAGAACATTGTATTGTGTACTGGTATAAATAAGGTCTACAAGTGTTTTCGAGGTAGATGTTGCTCTAGTGGGTTCATTTACTAGTTGCCCCATACCTAAAGAAGCAATACAATCCATTCCAATTCTTTTTATTTGATCATTGAGAAGGTCTTGGTTTATATCACCTAGAATGTACAATTCTTTTCCTTCACTTAAAATTGTATCTATTTGAAGTTCAAAGTGTTTACACCAATCAGTATGTGATGAAGGGGTCTGTACACAAAATCAGCTATGTACAGTTTAGCTTCATCTGGAGTAATCTGTAACCAAATGGATTCTATTTCCTGCGTTTCTAGATCTTCCTTCTTTTAGCAACAGTACCAGTTTTAACATACACAAGGAGTCCACCTCCTCCTTTCCTATCCATACAAAAAGGTTTGTCATAATTACTATTGATATACAAGAAATGTTCACCCTGATTTTCTGTCAACATTGTATCTGAGAGTCCAAGTAAATATACATTATTATTTGGTAAGGTTAACAATAACTTTACTTGATCCATCTTTCCTCGAATACCCTGAATATTTAAGTGACCTATGTGTAAACCCTTACAAGAACTCTTAAATTCATGAGATTTACATCATTGTTGTTATTATTAGAGGCACTCGAGGAGACATTAACAGTTTTATAACTACGTTCAAAATGATCATTCTTCCAATTGTCATTACTGGCACTGTATAAAACATTAGTTTTTCTTTCATTACGTTGAATTCTGTATTTCATTTCATCAGTTTTATTTCTGGTGGTTCATATGTATGACATTGGAAAAAATCCCCCAAAATGCAAATGGCTGCTGCTTAAATTCTTCGCAGTGTCGTTGAATGACAGAATTCAGACTATCATATTGATTTTTGAGGATTAAATTTATGTTCAGACCTTGTCAGTAATCATGAAAAACTGTTTTTATGGGGAAAAAAAGAAGAAAATAAGCCCAAATAACCTACACAGCAATGACTGTCATTGCCAATTTTGAAGCCGCACATTGAGTGGAATGTATTTATAGCCCAGTCTAACCTTGGACTTGTTGTTTGTATACAAGCAGAAAAACCTCTTCTCACCTTTGGCTTTTTCTTGGGGTCAGCGATCCATCCCTTCTCTCACTATCTTTTTTAATTTGCTGTTTGTCATTTTATTCTTTAGAAAGAAACAATGAGCTCTAAATATTAAATTTTATATTGGCTTTATGTATGCATATAGCAGTGTGCAGTTTTTCCAGCCAGCCCTGTTGGAATAGTAAGCTGGTGGCACACTGTTCTGTTGATGGCACATTGTACAATATAGCAAGAGACAATGTATACTGAGTTGTAGTTCAGTGGTAATCACTTAGAGGTATAGGGTTAAAAGATGTGGTCTTGAGTACAGATTTGACTGTATACCACAAAGTCATTCATTTCACAAAATTTTGCCTGAATGAATAGACTGAGCTGATGATTAGTTTTCAGCAAAACAACATAAGAGTGAGAATTAATACTCTACAGTTTGGCCATTTAAAAATGTTCAATCTCAAAGTTTGTGTCCTGCGTCTGATGAAATTTGCCCCTAATATTTTCCTTGTAATTATATTTAATGATAGAAATTATCCACCTGTTTAACAATACAGCATGAAAATTTGAAGCCCGTATGATTAATGCAAGATTGTGGGGGTTTTTTCTCTGCATTTTTTGGCAGATAATTTTAATATTATCCTTAACTATACAGCTCCAACTGATGCAGCTTACTGTCTTTCTGATAGGTGTGAGGACTGGTTACCAGTGTAGGAAGCTGAGGCTCTGGAGGGATCGTGGTGTCACAGTCCAGATGTCCAGGAGAGATGTAACCAACCTAGAAGAGACTAGACAGCTCATCATAGAGGCCCAAGTTAATGGTCCTATTGGGGGCATCTTCCATTTAGCAATGGTCAGTAGTATTTGTCTCACCTGCATCTGTAAGCTTGTCAGTATAACCACTGTTTGTGACTTTCCTAAACTTTGACACCAAGCTTAAATTTAACATTTCACTTCCCCCATAAGTGCCTCGTGATCCCATGAGATGACATTGGTCACGTGACTGATCAGAACCACGGTTACATTGATGTGATGAGTTTGGGAGCAAAATTTTAAATAAGAAAACGACAAATATACAGCATAATTTATGATTTTCTGCATAAAAGTGTTGCAGTTATTGTTCTTTTGCCATTCGTGAGCAATAATTTTCGCAGATTTGGGTGCACATTTGCATAGGCAAAGTGTTGCAGGTCATTTCCCAAATTTTGCGAGTTGGACTGCCAAGTTTCAGACAATGGAGGGTTCAAACTGCCAAAGACAGATCCCTGAGGGGACGGGCTTAATGAGCGAAATACTCAAAAATTGTCGTACACGAAAGGAAAACGACACAGATGGTCTCGGCACGTCTTTTGCTACAGTTTTGATGGGGAAACGAGATAGTTTGCCATCGGCAACTGCATCCAGTGGTGTGTAGGTTAGCGAGACACATGAATTATAGACCATAATGCTCAAGTAAGCAAGACTGGCAAGACGGGAACTCTTTGCATATCAGACCTAAAGTAATATTGTCATACATTTTCAGTTTAATAACTGTTGAAGATACAATTTTGTACACCAAACTTAACATTTTGCAAAGTTGCATATCTTCAACATTAGTTTCCAACTGAAAATTTATGGTCTAAAGTTTATGCGAGGAGTTCCTGTCTTGCCTGTCTAGCCAGTACTGTGCTGACGTGGCATTAGACCTTTACATACATACATGTATACATACCTGCCTGTCTCACCTGCTTAAGCATCATGGTGAACAATGTTAAAGTTTTATGTTAAAGTTTTTAAAAGTCACACATCAAGCTTCATCACTGGCTGCATTAAATTGAAATTTTAGGATAACATTAATATGGATGTAAAGTTTAGCTGATGTTCTAGGCTGATTAAGGTGTGGGTTCGAGTCTCATGTTTCTTGGGTGCTCAGCACATCATCTCTCAGGGTTAAGTTGTCTTTTGGCATTTCTACTGCCAATTGTTTCCTTGTTGTGTTGTATTTTTTTTATTCTCGTCAGTTGTTCGTTTACTTTCATATACATTGGTCCCCCTCTTGTAAGGCCACCCCTTCTGCACTGGAAAAGTGGGCTTATAAGAGGGGTGGCCTTTCCAGAGGGGGACGATATTTGTGAAAAGTATATGTATGTGTATGAAGTAAGAAAGCTACATGTAACTTTAAAATATTTAATATCTTCATTTAAAAGTTACATTAATTATCAAAAGGTTCTTGTCTTAAGAATAGACTTATTTCAAGTGAACATACATTAATAGTTCTAAATTCTTGAGCATGAAATATTTATCCCATTTCAACTGATAAAATTGTTGCCTTTTCTTGAATCAATTGACCTGTGAGTGGGATGTTCTTGGCATATGCAGCACAAAACCAATAAATAAATCCCTTGTCATTTAAATCTTATTACAAACTTCGCTTAGCATGCAGAATCATTCTCTTTCCATTTACTGCAGATTATTCTCCTTATCTGTTACAAGGTTGTTTATTTGAGTCTTTCCAGCATCAAATTATCTGGCAAGTACTCTTGAACTCCTCCCATTGTCATTGGGTCGAATAACTTTTACTTTTTCTTCTAAAGTAAGAATTTTCAGTTGATATGATGACATGTTAAACTTTTGTCATGACTTATTCCTATGTTGCTGATTCTACTGCAGTTTAATCATGCAGACAAAACTTATATAGAGTAGACGAAATGCCTTGTTTATAAAGGGAAGTGATACATGTACTGTCACGTGATTTTTCTGTCTTTGCCGTATACCCCATTTTGTTCAAGGTTCATTTCTCTGTGTGTGAATCCACAAAAGCTATATTTAACCTATGTTGATCAAGTTATGATCTTGACAATAAACATCTGGTTGTAATCATCAAAGAGAAGAACTCAAAAGCTGTGTGAAGCCCAAAACTCTGTCATAACATTGTTGAGCCCATTTCCTGTAAACGTAGGCATTTGTAGACAGTGATATAATATTATCAGACAGCAATTATCTCAGTAATGAAAATCTGATAACTGGAAACAGACATCGGAAGAGATAATTGGATTATGTACCTTATTGACTTAATTAAATATTGGTTTTGAACACGTATTAGATAAAATGTATCGTATGAATTAAATATTGGTTTTGAACACGTATTAGATAAAATGTATCGTATGAATTAAATATTGGTTTTGAACAGGTATTAGATAAAGATAAATGTGGCCACTGAGCGGTAAATTTGAGATAAGGTTGACATCCTCTGACTAGCCATTACCTGGTCGCCAGACACCAGGTATTGCGTACCAGACTCTGGGTACTGTGCCAGGTGACAATCAGTAAAGATCAGTCTCCAGTACCAAGGCATTGGACACTGGTCTCCGAGTTTGTCCCAAGTGACATTCACAGAGTCTGTTGCTGGTTGGCGAGCACCGGGCACCAGGCACTGATAACCAGGTGTCAGTCACTGGGTATGGTGTACGGTACCAATCTTATATTTCAGTGAGACTTAGGTGGTGAGTGCTGTCTACTGTTTTCCCAGTCCTGAGTATAAGTGTTTTAGCTTTTTCTTTTTTTAGGTATAAACTTTGACCCCCCCCCCTTTTTTTTTTTTTTCAACAAGAGAGCAAACAACACCAGGACATTGCTCTCTACTGTTTTTATTTCTTTATAGAAACCTTGCACAGGAAACTTTTCATGGGTGGGTTAATGGGTGGGGTGTGTTAGGATTTTAGACCAAAAATTGATCTAACATCAGTGAAGAGTTTGTCAAAAATTAAATGTGCTGCTTATCAGGTTGACAATCTATGCTTTATTGTTCTGTTGTACGAGTAATTTAAGAATTGGCTGCCTAAATTGCAGAGATTTTTATTCTAACGAGATGAAACAAGATATTTTTGCTCGTTGTAGAGATCAATTTGATATTGCCTTTCTTTTCAATGGTCATTGTACAAGAAACGTAGAACCATATTGGAGGAGTGTATGGGGTTATGATGCAAGGTTTTGTTTCTATCCCAGTAGCAGCAGGGGTGTAAGAGTCATTTATAGAAATATATTTAAATATGAAGTAGTAAAGAAATTGCAGATCACAATGGGAATTTTCTTATTTTAGATACTAAAATCAATTATACCAATATAATTTTGGCTATAGTCTACAGCCCAATAGTTTTTTGAGACATTCTTTTCACATATATCTAAGTTGGAAAATTCCTCAGTAATTAGACATGGTGAATGGAAGAATATGGTCTCATGGATGTTTGGAGAGAAGAAAATAAAAAAAAGATATACTTGGAGAAGTCCTTCCCTCAAAGAAACTCGATTAGATTATATTTTAGTGTCTTCTGATCTTCAAACATATTTAGAAAACTTGAATATCAATACAAATCAGACCACTGTCCAGTGTCCTTGTCCTTTAAATTTAGTGAACAGACTAGAGCAGTGGTTCCCATCTGCAGGTCGCAATCCAAATTTGGGTTGCAGGGGGTCCTTAGTAGGGTCACGAAGTGTCATCAGAAGAAAATGTTTAAATCATATCATAATCCAAAGGATTGCGAGGTCCTGTTGGTGGCCAATTTAGGGCTGCAGCAAAAAAAGTTGAGAACCACTGGACTAGGGGAAGGGGAACATGGAAATTCAACAATAGACTTTTAAAGGATTGTGATTGTGTAAAGTCTGTAAAATTTTGTATCAGAAGCTATAGAACTATACAGATCAGATGAACAGGATAATTGGGGTGAAATTCATTTTACCATCAATGATCAGCTATTTTGGGTAACTCTTAAAATAATAAAGGAAAAAACAAAACCCTATTCATCATTTAAGAAAAAGCAGAGAAATAAACAAAAGAGAGAGATATAGAGAAACAGCTTCATAGCCTCTATAACAGTAACTATCTTATTGATAAATATGATGAAATAGATATTATAGAAACAAGACTCAAGAGCATCAGTGAGGAAAAAGTAAAAGGAATTATACTTGGGGCAAAATCAAGGTGGAAAGTTGAAGGTGAAAAAAGTACACAACTCTCTTGTTTTAGTATGCCCGGATCACTCGCGAACCTGCTCATAATGCAGGGGTAGGTATGGATCCCATTTTTTCTTGTAAAAAATACCCCCAAAATAGCCCCTTTTGCTGAATGTGGGTAAAATTGCAATCAAAATTGGCAAGTGAAACCTTGATAACAGCAGTTAGTGCCTGGAAATCTAATTAAAAATCATGAAATTTACAACTTTTAAAAAGTCGTATATTTTGTTTAATTTTCTTTAAAAAAAAAGAAAAAAATTCTCAGTACACTGTAAAAAACAATATATGATGAAATATTGATCAGTTATAATGTTAGTAATACCTACTGGTTGCAATACTCTAAGAAATAAATACCAATGATATAAGTCTTGTCAAGTAAAATTTGTGTTTCAGTTTTATCTTTTAATTCGGTTTCAGTATAATCATCATAAATGTGATATGCCCTCTGGTTTTCAAACGGGGAAAAGTGCCAGTCAACCATCACAGTGATGCCTACGAGCATTTCCGTGAGAACCTAATTAAGTACTGACTGTTTTAATCTCCAGTTTGCAGAAGTGTTGGTTGCATTGTTACAATAAATTAAAAGTTGACCTGCATTATCTTCTAATGTTAATTAGTCCTTTGGATCAAATCAAGTAAAGAGGATAGAATAAAAAAGTTAAAAGGCATGCAAATCCTACCTGCATAAGAGCTAGTGGTCACAGTCACTTGTTAAGTCAACTTATTTCAATTGACTAATCGAATACTGTAAGTACATGTAAAAAAATAAAATATCTAACAAAAATCAGTGGCTTATGCTCATTCACAAATGTGATTAATGATAGCAAAGGAACCAAGCAAAAGGTGGTGCAATTAAAGCTTTGTTTGACAGATAGGGTTCATTATTGAGAAGTGAGTTCCAGAGTTTATAGTGAACTTAAAATTCCTGAATTTACATTCTGCGGTTTCCTCAAGGATGAGCAGAAATTTCACTGCAACTTGCAATGAAATCACAGCATTAGTATTTTTCTAGTAGAACAATAAAAAAATCAAGTTTCAACATTATTGTTCTTCCAAATAATGTCACTTTTTTATGAAATAAAGGATCTTGTTTTATTATGAATCTGCAGCAACACTAGAATGTGTCCACATTCACATGCAAAAAGCAGTGATGTAATACAAATGTTTTTGCTGGTACACATGTGATGTATGTTGAAAGCACTTGGAGTAATGTTTTAAACGATATTTCTGAGATTGGATATATTGAAAATAAGGTAATTTTTGTAGAAAAGTGAAGAACTTAATTGTAAAAAAAGCTATTTATTGACAATTATTCCCAACGCAATTATTAAATGAGTATTCAACCACTTACCCCCCCCCCCCCTTCTCACTGATGATATCCATCTCTTTCTAAATTTTTCAGAGGTCCCTCGGTAACTCATGCCCTAGTTTATGCTGAGATCTCTGTTTTTGGAGCCCATTGTGCATGAGTTATTGAGAGAAAGGTGTACTGGATTTTTTTGGTAATTTGGAAAAGATACATTTTACGGAGAAATTAATACCAAACATTTTACTAAATGGATCAGAAATTACTGATTTAAGAACAATCCTTCAAGAAAAGATGTCTTTATGTGAGAATCTTTACTCGTCTAGAAATTTGACAATTGAAAATAATCACAGAAGTTAATTTTTTGACTCCTCCAACACATTTATAAATAAGTTAATGGCAAAAGATACCAGTTCATTGGAAGGTCCATTATTATTACCTGAATGTCTCTCTGCATTAAAAAAAAGTATGAAAAATGCAAAATCACCTAGCTTGGATGGTTTTACTACAGAATTCTGTAAAAAAAAAATTGGAAGTACCTTGGACATTTTATATTAAGAGCTCTTAATTATGCCTATGGAAATAATTCTTTATCTGCTACACAAAAATAAGGAGTTATTACTTGTATCCCAAAAGAGGGAAAATCAAAGTTTTATTTAAAGATACCTATATCTCTTATTAATGTTGACCTAAAAATTGTTTCTTCAGCCATTTCAAATAGAATAACTTCTTTTACCAAATATAGTTAGTGAAACTCGAACAGGTTTTATCATAGGCTGATATATTGGAGACCATACACGTCTGATTTATGATCTGATAAAAAAAAACCCAGAAGAAGATACCCCCATCAATGTTAGTTCTACTAGACTTTGAAATTGCTTTTTTTAATGCTGAAAAGATTCCAAATGCAAAGAATGATATTAAAATGTTAAAGTAAGTGAAAAAATATTTTTGAAAAAGGCTAAACTTGTGCACAAAGTTTCAAACAATATGGCCCTATTATATCTAAAGGAATTCATGCTAGAAAATAAGGCGACACTCCCAATTTAAGATATTTTCAGCTAACCATCTTTCCATTCTAAAACCAAATAAAGAACTCTTTAAGAAAAGTTTTCAATATTCGGGACCACTAATTTGGAACAGGATCCCAAAGGAAATTGGAGAAAGTGCAAATATAATGCATTTAATTATAATCTAATTCAATGGATGAAAAGTGGAAACTGTTTGATTTGATAAGTAGATCACAACTTAAAATATAAATTCTCAAACCTTTCACTTTTTTTCCTACTGTTTTTGTACTGTATATACACAATGTACCTAGCTGGAGCATGTTCTTAAAAAATCATCTGTTTATTACGCCCATATATAAATTTATCTTATTATTATTAAAAAAAATTCTAATTTCTCTTTTTGTTCAGTGTGAAGTTGTGTATTGATTACTTTTATTTTTATTTTTTAGGAATTTTTTTTTTCAATAGAAAGAATTAAGAGTTGCATATGCCTTTATTTATTGTGTGTGCAGCTATGTACTATGTTTGTAAATACATATATAATAGGGGGTAATGCAACTAATTTTGTCACCCTCTTTAAAAAAAAGTCATTACTATTATTATTATTATTATTATTATATGACAAAAGCTTTATTTTCTCTAAAAAAAATTCATAAAGAATCTTACAAATTCTTATGTTTATAGGGTGTGTGTATATATATATATATATATATATATATATATATATATATATATATATATATATATATATATATATATATATATATATATATATATAGGGTGTGGGTGTGTGTATACACACACATATATATATATATAGGGAATTCTTAAATTTTCCACAGTTCAACCGGACATTTTGATGGACTTGACAGACATTCATGAATCTGCTGTTTGTAAAATCTATTCATTTTAAAAAAAAATAAAAAAGTTTAGATCACTCCATAGGTCTCATCAGGTGGTAGCTGCAAACCATAAGTTTATCCCTATGATTTGCTACTGATTTCCACACAAGTTTTTTAAAAAAAACAAAATGCTTTTACACTGTATTCCTGTCACTGATCATAACATGGCCACATTTGCACTATGGTAAGTCCACTTTCTTAAAGTTCATCAATTTTGCAAAAATGTTATCTTTGTTTTGTTGATACTGATGTCTGTTTTGATTTCCCTTCCACTTCCTGACTGTTGGCGTCTGATAAAAGTCTTTATATGAACACCAACAAGATTTAATCTCATAATTAGTAAGTTCATCAGGAGTGTCAACGGTCAGTCTTCACCACAACTTTGTTTTGATAAATTCAGGTACGAAAATCCATGTTCGCACTCCACGCTTGACACTGGAAGTACCCATGAAATTTCTATGAAATGAATCATGTTCAGGTACTGTCCTTTCATTGAAACTAGTTTTGTCAGAAATTCAGCTACTGACAGTCCTTTATAATTGTTGTAAACAATATAGTTGAGAATCCTCCACTCATTACTTTCTCAGCACTGATGACTGAATCACTGTTCTCACTTGGCTGACTGTGATCAAAGTGTCCATGTGATCATTACCAAACTGTGGCAAGTCACTAAAATTTGCAGGAAAAGTGTTCAACTCAACACAGAGAATGCACTCAAAATTGCATTGTCCGATAATCTATCATGTACATTTGCATGAATAATCCATATACACTGTGCTGCTTTGGCTGGGAGGTCATTGTTATGTGAAGAACACTTCAGTTCTATCCCTTTGAACTGACCGCTGTCACACTTGACTGTAAAAACTCCTTGAAGAAGAGCCCAAAGTGGGGTGTATCTCTGAGTTACACAGCTTCCAGTGATGACAAAAATCCATCAACATGATGCTTCATGGTATGTATGGAAAATATCTTGTCTGCAAGCACTGGCTAAGGGTTACAGTTTTCAACCTTACTATGCTTATGCTTGGACTTGGTGAGTAGTGCTCTCTCTGTGGTATAAATGGGACTGATACTTAATATTGTATTTGAAATTTACCGCACTATTGTTCACTAAAGGATTAAGTTGCCCTTCTCTACCCCAATTAACCAGCTAACTGAGAGCAATATAGCCTTCATAAAGTTGAGCTGTAACAAGGTTAGTCGGCACCACATCCATTGATTGGCCAACAAAGAAATAATGTGTAAACTAGACCTTGTTACCTTTGAATTAAGTTTAGTAGGCAACACCTTTATTGCTTGTCCGACAAAGAAATGATCAATAAACTAGAAATAGGGACCTTTGAATTTTACTTTGTTAAGGTGTTTATTTGACAGTCTAATGGATAAACAAAGTTAAGACAATTTGATATAATGATATTTGGGATATCCTATGACTGATGTCTGATTGCTCAGTGTCGGTGCCAGACAACTGAATTAGCAGTCATGTCTGACAAATACAGGGATTTAAGGAAGCCTGATATATGTGTATGTGCAAATGTATGCATGTATGTGTTTAGATATGTATTGTTATGCATATGTTATATATATATATATATATATATATATATATATATATATATATATATATATATATAGATATAGATATATGTGTGTGTGTGCGTGTATTTCAATCTGGGGTCACCAAACATTGGAGCACTGAGTGCCGGTTGCCAAACATGTAGCACAGAGCACTGATCAACATATGCTGGGTATTTTGACCACCAGTATGTAGGAAGGGATTGATTGATCAGCCCCCTTTCTCTGTTTCCATTCAATCCCTATGGAAATGAACTTCGAGTTTTGTGGGCTGGTTTGGGGGAAGAGATAGGGTTGATACCCCACCCTTTTCAATGTTCCCATTCAACCTCCACATAGCTTGGGGACTCCCACCACCCAGTGGTGATTTGGCCATGGTTTCTTTTCCAATCATGCCACCATGGATGACTTTGCCATGGATCAGTGGACTGGGCATGCCCTAGCTCTTCCCCACTCCTCCAGTCTTGTAAACAAGGGAAGGGGAGGGGGACTCCCATGAGAGGGAATCGCCAATCCCTTTCTCCAGGGAGAGGATCTGTGGGTTAGTCCCATATCCTCACATGAGTGGAGATGGAGTGATGAATTCCAGGTTGGGAATTTATCTTCCAGGAGGGAGATGAGACAAAATTGTTCTGCCTCGGCCCAAGAGGATGATGAACTTTTTATTTTTGTGAATGCAAATGAGTTCCTGTAAGAACCAGTTACACCAGGTCCTTCTCATCTGTTGGGTTTGCTTTCTTTGTGTCACCAATTGGTCAGGTGACAGAGTAGAAAGAGGTGTGGACTTTTGATAAGGTGATAAATGAGGTTGACCACCTACTTCCACCAGATTTGTGTCTCAAACCTTCAGGATCATCAGACGCTAGCATCCTCTCCAGTTTGGAGAGGTGCACCTTCAGGACCCAAACCAAGTCCTTCTCATCTGTTGGGTTCACCTTCTTCGCCTCGCCCAAGGGTCAGGTGATGGAGGAAGAACAGGTGTGGACTGTTGATAACAGGGTAGATGAAATTTACCACCTACTTTAACCAGATCGGTCTCAAACCTTCAGGATCATCTGAGGCTAGGATCCTTTCCAGTTTGGAGAGGCTGACAAGGGCACAGTCTGAGTCGGAGCTGCTGTTGCTCCCTCAACTCGGTGATGGTGAGGGAGCTGACTCAGAAATTGTCTAAAGGTCAGGAGAGGGCCAGACAGCAGGAGGGGTGGTCTATCTTGTTTTTAATGCTTTAGTCCCTGGTCTCAGATAATAGCTGGGTCCATTAGCCCACTTAGCCCCTTAAGCCCCAAACCTTGGATTCAGGTGCCTTCCAGGTGAGGATTTCGGCAGGGACCTGAGCCTGCCTTCCTGTTGATGCTTTTGAGGCTTTAGAACTGAAGGCATGAACACTAGTTACCATAGCCTTGCATGCCAATCTTTTTTTTTTCACCAGAAGACTAATTATGATACCTTGTTGGTCCTGAATGAAAAAGGTGCCAATCTGACATTTAATATGGCTGCCACAATGAACATATTAAAAATTTTGTCCCTATTTCTCTTGAATGGATGGTCTTATCAACATGGTGTTTTTACAAAAAGTCTTATAATGGTGTCTAGTTTGTCTTAAATGAAAATGCTGCCAACCTTATATCCAATATGGCTGCCACAGTGGCTAATTTGAAAATCTTGTTTCTCAAGAATATCAGAGATAGTTTCAATACTCAGCAGTTAAAAAGAAGAAATGGTCTTGTCTTGAATTTCTGGAAAGTCTTTTCAGCCAGTAGAGCATCAGTCCCTTCAAGGGACTCTTGTGTTAGGAATTACTTTCTTTGTTCCAAAGTTTTGTGAAATCAAAAAAGATCAATAGCTTTCGGTATTCTAAAACATAGGGTAAAGATGGTAATGCTCTGGATTTCACAAAAAAGTGTAGACAATTTAAGGAAATATATAATGATCCTTATTGGCGTGGTGATACCTTGAACAACATAGAGGAGAAAATCTATCATGAACACATTTTTTGTTATAATAAAATATGCTTAATGCATTCATAGCTAATTATTTTATGCATGTAAATCAAACATATAAATTAATTTGAAGAATGTAATGCTGAAAAATATAGCTTTTATCTTTTTAGCTCTACTGGTTATACAGTCTTTCTAGTAGCTCTAGTTTTCCTTACTTGTTTATCAGACTCTATTTTTCCCTACTTTTTCCAGAATGGCCCTACTATTCCTACTTTGTTCAATTTTATGTTAAAAATTGATTATGCACTGCATGAATAGCCATTGCAAATCGAATTCAGATATGGTCTCTGTGCAGTGGAGCTGGGTGTTTAAGAAGATAGAGACAACCTCGACTAAAGAGTCAGATAGTATGTGAGTAAGAGCATTCTTTTGTTAAAGTATGCTTTTGTTAAAGTTTACAAAGGCAAGTCTGGTCAGGGTTTTAGTTTTTCAGAAAATTTATATACATTTCGTACTTTTTTTCTTTATCAAATATCCCTATTTTCCCCTACTTTTTTGAACAAAAGTAGCCCTTTTTATCCCTACAATTTCACAGAGGGAAATTGCTGTGTATTATCGTAAGTTCATTTCTCAAGCTCTGTTTATGCTGGTATCATCAAACTGGATGATTGTATGCATCTGTAGTAGTACCACACCCTGACTGCAAAAGAATGCCACTGTGACCTACATTTCACATTTTACTGGTTTAGGTCAAGTTTTTGTGTTTAGCTGGTGACCAAATAGGACTTATGAACACTGTAAATATATACTGTTATATCAAGATTCACAAAAGTTGGTGAGGAGATGCATCTTTATGAGTGCTACACCTCATCACAAAGGTCACTGTGACCTATATTTCATGCCTCACTGACTTGTGTTTTAAGTTTATTTCTCAAGCTCTGTTTATACTAGTATCATTAAACTGGATGATTGTTTATATCTATTAGTGCAACGCCCTTACCACAAACAAATGCCGCTGTGACATACATTTCACATTTTACTGACTTTGGTTAAGTTTTTGCATTAAGCTCATGACCAGATAGTTTATAACACCCTCAGATATTTTAATCTAACCAAGTTCATGTTAACCACCCTGCATGATCAAGCCTTTACATTGTCTGGAAATGTCATCCAACAGCCTGCATGATCAAGCCTTTACATTGTCTGGAAATGTCATCCAACAGCCTGCATGATCAAGTCTTTATATTGTCTGGAAATGTCATCCAACAGCTTGCATGATCAAGCCTTTACATTGTCTGGAAATGTCATCCAACAGCCTGCATGATCAAGCCTTTACATTGTCTGGAAATGTCTTCCAACAGCCTGCATGATCAAGCCTTTACATTGTCTGGAAATGTCATCCAACAGCCTGCATGATCAAGCCTTTACATTGTCTGGAAATGTCATCCAACAGCCTGCATGATCAAGCATTTACACTGTCTGGAAATGTCATCCAACAGCCTGCATGATCAAGTCTTTATATTGTCTGGAAATGTCATCCAACAGCTTGCATGATCAAGCCTTTACATTGTCTGGAAATGTCATCCAACAGCCTGCATGATCAAGCTTTTACGTTGTCTGGAAAAATCATCCAACAGTCTGCATGATCAAGCCTTTACATTGTCTGGAAAAATCATCCAACAGCCTGCATGATCAAGCCTTTACATTGTCTGGAAAAATCATCCAACAGCCTGCATGATCAAGCCTTTACATTGTCTGGAAAAATCATCCAACAGTCTGCATGATCAAGCATTTACACTGTCTGGAAATGTCATCCAACAGCCTGCATGATCAAGCCTTTACATTGTCTGGAAATGTCATCCAACAGCCTGCATGATCAAGCCTTTATATTGTCTGGAAATGTCATCCAACAGCCTGCATGATCAAGTCTTTATATTGTCTGGAAATGTCATCCAACAGCCTGCATGATCAAGCATTTACACTGTCTGGAAATGTCATCCAACAGCCTGCATGATCAAGTCTTTATATTGTCTGGAAATGTCATCCAACAACCTGCATGATCAAGCCTTTACATTGTCTGGAAATGTCATCCAACAGCCTGCATGATCAAGCCTTTACATTGTCTGGAAATGTCATCCAACAGCCTGCATGATCAAGCCTTTACATTGTCTGGAAATGTCATCCAACAGCCTGCATGATCAAGCATTTACATTGTCTGGAAATGTCATCCAGCAATGAAAACACATTGAAGCTAAAGGGGACAGTTAGCCTCTTAAAAGGTCCAAACAGTCAGCACAGAAGTATAAAAAAGCAATCTAGTATTCAGATATTTGGCCAAGCTTGGGGAAAAGAAGCAGGAAAGACAACCATTCATTTTTTGGACGTGATGTCGTGTCAATCCAAGTATTGCTTATGGTGGGAGAGAGAGATTGCTGCCACCATGTGAATTAAAAGAACATAAAGATCATACTGAGTTGAGAGATGTAACAAGAACCATGGGGTTTGGAACTGCAGTTTCTGGATATAATTAAGGCCAAAGTATACTTTGCAAACTTTTGGTTGAACAAAATGTTGCCTTCACTGCAACTTTTCAAATACATACTTTCCATACAAGTTGACAACAGCAGCACATTTTGAAAACCTTGGTTAAAATTTGTGTCTAACTTAGGAAAAATATTGACTGGGTTATTGAGGATTTTTCTTTAGGGATGGAAGGTCCGATACAAAATATTCAAATTCACGATACAAAGAATAAAATATTTGAGATTTAAAAAATTGAATATTTGATGTCAGATTTATTATTTAGGATATTTATTATTTCATATAAAAAAATACTGAATAAATAGTAAAACAGCACCCCATATATGCATCATGACAAAGCAAGCAAGTTTGATTCAACCAATTATGAAAAATTAACTTGAACAGGACATTCCGATCATTACTCTTAATGCAACTGTTTCCAAAATGTGCATTTATTCTGAATGCTTTTTATATGCATAACATAAGTTTGATAGTTTTGGTGCATCTGAATGGGCAACTTGTGCACTGGATTTCATCAAAAATGTAGAAAAATGAAGGAAAGGTACAAGGAACTTAGTGTAATGATGGCTGTAGCTAGATTAGTTTATCCAAGACATAGAGAGAAGACAAGGAACTAGGGGGGTCCTTTTATCACATATCTTTGTACAATTATATGATTATCATCCTATAGCAATCCATTTAAATTTCATTCTTTATGTCGATGCATTTTTATTCTCAGTCAGGAAATCAAATTAATTGGCTTTACATAATAGCCCCTAGTATTTTTGTATTGCCCCAACTTGAGCCCTAACAAGCAAAGAGAGGTGAGCTCCATAGGTGTTGGGGCTTTTACACCTATTATCAGTGGCTATAACTGGGTTCCAATCCACATTTACCTGTCCTTTTTACCTACTTATAATGCCACATTTACCTGTCCTTTTTACCTACTTATAATGCCACATTTACCTGTCCTTTTTACCTACTTACAATGCCACATTTACCTGTCCTTTTTACCTACTTATAATGCCACATTTACCTGTCCTTTTTACCTACTTATAATGCCACATTTACCTGTGTCTTTAACCTACTTTTGATGCCAGTAAAAAATCTAGTAATGTCAAACCAGAGTAATTCCACATGATTTCTCTCACTGTAATAATGCAGCAGTGTTGATTTAAGATAGTTATGTGCCATTCAGATTTAAAATAGTCATGTGCCATATATGTTTTAGTATAATTAGTAGGAACTGTATTACCATATATACTGGCATATAAGTTGGGTCCAAATGCAAACAACATAGACCCTGATCTGCCATTGCATAATGCACCAGCAGATCAGGATCTATGTTCTTTGTTCTACTGATTAGTCCTTACAAACTGCATCGACCCAGATCTTCCGGCGCATTATGCGACGGCAGATCTGGGTCTATGCAGTTTGCAGATGGTATCAGCTTACGGTAGTATAAAAGTAAAAGTCAAGATATTAAATGGTATAAAGGGTTATTTTTTAGCGCCAAAGAGGGGTTTAATAATTCCAAGCAGTGGGAGTTATTTGTTGTTAGTGAAATTTTAATGGAACATAATACCTTTAGTTTTATTGCTAGTTGCTGGTGTTGTGTATTTCCTTCTTGATAACTGATACAAATGCACCTGAAAACATGCAATAATTCTTGTTAAATTCCTAAATATTTTTGTTCAGAATTCCTACATTTTTACTTTCTGAGAAAATAATTCCTATATTCCTGTACTTTTGGCATCTAAAGTGGCTAGACATCCTGTTCTCAACCGGTGTCATGGGAAAATACTTTTCTAATAAATGTTGCCTGATTCCAGTTAAGGCAGTGTTTTTTTGTACTGAAATTTTGTATATTGATATGGCAAGCCAAATTATTATTTATTCCAAAAACTAGATGTATCATAAAAGATATCTTATAACTTTACAAGATATCTTGTATACTTTATTATTATATAGAATTTTAATTAAGTGATCTGCTAAAGGTTGCAAGATATCTCATAGTTTACAAAATATAAAATAAATATATTATAAACAGAGTTGATTCAGATATTGTGAAAATTGTACAAGATATCTTATAAAGTTTATGCAAGATCTAGTACAGTTTATGAGATTTCTTATATAATGTACAAGTTTATAAAATATCTTAGAAAACTGATGAGATATTTTATGAAGTTCCTAGGATATACAGTTTATGCAATAACTAGTAGTTTCAATAAATAGTTTTGGTTTGGCATATACTGAACATGTTTTGTAAAATGTCCAACATGAAAAGCTTGTAGGTGTGTGTGTAGATAATAATCTACAATGGGATGACCATATTGACAAGCTCTGTAAAGCACTGTTATCCAAAATTGACCTACTCAGCAGAATCAAGAAATATTTACCTACAGAAACACGCATTCTATACTACAATTTCATATATCCTTCCAACAATGGATTAAAGTTAAGTTGCTTGGGGGAACTGCCAAATCTCAGCTTGACAGACAGGATTTATAAACTTCAGAAAAGGGCAGCACACATTATTTTAGATGCATCTATTGATTATTCATCAAAAGCATTGTTTACAGAACTAAAATGGTTTACAATATATGAAAGGATTAATTTTCACAAGGCAGTTCTTGTATATAAATGTCTACATGGAGCTGCACCAGAGTATCTTCAGGATTTATTCAGGCCTTATTCAACACTTTACCAGTTGAAACCAACATCACATGGCTTCATCCACCAAAACACAGAAAAGAGCAATATCAAGAAAAGCTTACAATACTCTGGTACAGTTCTATGGAACAAGCTTCCACTGCATGTAAAATCTATAGAAAATATTACAGTATTTAAGAAAAGATATCATGAGTATGTATGTGTTACTGATAGATTATAATAGAATTTAGCATCTATAATACTAAAGACATGTTAAAATAAATAGTAATTACTATTATCTTTCGTATGATGCAGATTATTATACTTTTCTTAAGAGATCCTCAAGGGAGTCCTTGACTAAATAAGTCACCCTCTAAATAAAGTATTATTATTATTGTTATTATTATTATTATTATTATTATTATTATTATTATTATTATTAAAACATCCATTACAATTGAAGTGGTCTGACTTGATACAGGTGCTGAAAGATGGACTCTTTGAAAGCCAGACTTTGAAGTCATTCCACCAAGTATGTCAACCAAAAGTGTATGGAATCCAGAACCTTGATCATGTGACAAGGGACCTTTGTAAGGAGGAACTTGATTGGTTTGTTGTCTTCTCCTCCATAATTAGTGGCCAGGGAAATGCTGGCCAATCAAATTATGGCTTTGCAAACTCCGTAATGGAAAGAATCTGTGAGCAGAGGAAGAAAGATGGACTCCCAGGTATGTTTTTTGAAAATAGATTGCTAGTTTTCATTTACTGTGTGACCACAGAATGATAGCAAGATTCGATGTCATCTGGGCAATTCATCTATATGCATTTAGGTTTATATAGAGCTTATTGGTCCTTTTTTAGTAAAACGAAATGCATTATCTATATTACTTTCTTTCGTAAACAAGTAAATGAAATCTGGATTCAAAATGTGAAACTTCAGTGGCAGAATCTACACTTAACTCAATCTGTTTACCACATTTACTATTCCATGTGTTTATAACCTTCCCATTTTTGGGATCAAATACTGATTTGTGTAACATGTTTATTAAAATGTGAATCTCAATCAGAAGACTATAACAGATTTGTACTTGCTTCATGACAATGGATTAAATAAGGAATCTTTTTCCAAGCTGTAGAAAAAATTCCATTCTTGCCATTTGATTATGCATATTAAAAGAGAAATAAAAGCCATCCAGCAACTTTTGTCTCGGTGTTAAAGATTCTATGAAGAATGTGTATCTGTTAAGCTCATAGAACGTGGATTGCAATATAGTGAATGTAAATTTGCAAGTTAGATAACAGTATGGCAGCCTTGTTACTGACATGCATTGCAATATAGTGAAAGTAAATTTGTGAGTTAGATAAAAGTATGACAGCCTTGTTACTGACATGCATTGCAATATAGTGAATGTAAATTTGTGAGTTAGATAACAGTATGACAGCCTTGTTACTGACATGCATTGCAATATAGTGAATGTGAATTTGTGAGTAAGATAACAGTATGGCAGCCCTGTTACTGACATGCATTAAAGAACTGTAAGAACTTTCAGACTTTGTTGACATTGAATCCCATAATGTAAAGCTAACTTTATCAGTTCGTCTTTTATGGGAATATTTTTATCAACTATTCTGAAAACTGGATAAAACACTTTCATTAAAATTACTGGGAATGTGAAAAAGAAGAAAGAAAGTACATTTCACACAAAAGCTCTGGTTTAAAAGCTTCTTTTTTGTTGTTGCAGCCATTAGAAAGAACATTTGTCAACTTTACTGAACAATAAATGGAGTCTTTATACAAAAAATTACATTTCAGGTCTTGCCATCCAGTGGGGAGCCATAGGTGATGTTGGAGTTGTCATGGATACAATGGGAGGAAACGACACAGTGGTGGGTGGGACTTGTCCACAGCGAATCAATTCCTGTCTCACCTGTCTTAACCAATTTTTGACCTCTTCATACACAGTTGTGACTAGCTATGTGCCAGCTGCTAAAACTGCAACAACAGGAGTGGATCTAAGATTGACCAAGACTCAGAGTCCACTAGAAGTAGTTTGTAGTGTAATAGGTAAATAATTGACCTATGGCCAGATCAGAGATAATCATACCCTACTCGTTAGCATAACACATCATATAAAATCAAAATATTTTATGCTAGGACTTACCCAATGTCAGTTTGTTAATTTTGTAGTGCATACTGAACATTAATATATAATGGCTGAAAAATGTCAGAGTTGTGACAGTTTTAGTTTTTATACTATAGTGACTGTGAGATAGGTGATAAACATCAAGCCTTCTACCTCAAGCGCCCCAGGAAAGATGAGAGGCATCCTCATCCTCTGCTAGAATCTATAACTTGGGACAGTCCCTTTGTTCCGTGAAAGGAGTCTCAGGACAAGGCTTTCCTTACCCCCAGATCTCTATCACACCTAAGAGACAAGTCTCCCTCACAGAGAGACAGGGGGTCACAAAGTCCTGCCTCCCTGGAGCAGGAGCAAGACAAGACATCCTGTCAATACTGGTGGACTCGGAGAGAGTTCAACTCAGAGCAGGCTGAGGTGGCATCTCCTCCTCTCTTATGGCCGTTTGCCCCCTCCCACCCTTTGTCTCGGGTGAAAGAAGCAATCTGATCATTTGACAAGGCGGTAAATGAGGCTTACCGTCTTCTACCCTAGGATTTGTGTCCCAAGCCCTCCATCTATGAAGACATTCTCTCCAGCTTGGAGAGACTTTCCGGGGCTACCTCCTGACCAGACCTATTGTTGCTACCCCACTTGGCCATGGCCAGGGAGCTTTCCTCAAGTTTACCAAGGGTCAAGAGCTGGTTAAAAAGGATGGTCATTCTCCCCTTCTATTATGAGACCTTTGGTCTCCCTAACTTGTTACAGGGTTCACACCCCTGCCTGGTCACTTAAACTTTCCATCTTGGATTCCAGGGCGTCACAAGTGGGCATTTCTTCAGGGACCTGGGCCCGCCTTCCAGTTAATACACTGTAGGCTTGGAGCTCAAGGCTAGGTCACTGGTAACCACAGCCTCACATGCCTACCTTTTTTCAGCAGCTTCCTTCATCCTGCTGAAGGAGGAATCACCATCCCCAGCATCACTTCAACACTTGCTGGAAGTGTTCACCAAAACATCTCAGCATGCTCTTTCCATGTCCATGGCACTATTGGCGGAGTTGCTCCACCTCTGTAGGGATACGACTCTGGACACTTCCAAGGTCTTGCATGAGCACAGTAAGAACCTCCTTCAGGCTGCTCCTCTGGAGGCGGAAACCCTCTTCAGAGGTTTGAACCCCTCTGTGGCTTCAAAGGACTTGAAGGACCAACAACACACTACTGGCCAGTCGAAAACCAGCCAGTAAGTGTGGTCAGCCTGGCCACCCCCTAGGGGCCATCGGCCAAGTTCTTCAAAGCCATGCAGTCCAAGTCCATAATGCAATCCCATTTTAAACCTCCCTCTCACCCATCAGTCACCTAACAGGCGCTGGAGAGGGCAAGGGAAGAAGTTTGCAGGTTCTACCCCCTTCCCCAAAGGGGGGGGGGGCTCTGGGTACTCTCTCCCTCTCGCGGTGTGTTCCTCTTTCGTCAAGGAGGATACTGGCTTCAGTTCCAGGAATATCCTCCTCAGACAAGGACCCCAATGCAGTTCACCAGTCAAATCAGTTGCGTTGAAAGGAAAAGATGCACTTCTTCTATAGAGGGATGCACTAGAGAGGGTATTAAATGAACAGTTTATGGCCTTATACTCCAGATCTTCCTGGTTTCCAAAAAAATAGGAAAGTTTCGTCTAATCATAGACCTTTCCACCTTTACAAGTTTATACAGGAGGAACCTTTCAAGATGGAGACAACAGCCTCAGTCAGCCTGGCCATCATATCCATCAACTGGGCAGTATCCAATTACCTTCAGGATGCATACCTTCACATCTCTATTTTTTCTCTTCACTGGAAGTACCTCCATTTCTGCTTGGATGGGGAGGTCTTCCAGTTTTGCACTCTGCCATTTGGGCTAGCATCCTTGCCCAGTGCATTTACCAGGGTAATGGGAACAGTTGCTATCCACTTAAGGTCATGCAGTATTTTGATAACTGGTTGGTCCACAATGGCCACTTAGAGTCCCCAAGTCATGATCTGTACTGCTGCTGATCCATTACCCAACCTAGAGAAATCAGAGCTTGGAGCTGAACTTCCTCACAAATAAAGGATTAGTCCATGCCCCACATGATATAGTGGACAGGATCCTGGCCCTGATGGAAGCACTGAGAGCCATGAACCGATTGTCGGCATGCCTATATCTGTCTCTTCTGAGGACTTTGAACTCCGCAGCAGGTCTGGTTCCCCTAGGAAGAATTCACTTGTGCCCTCTCCATTTTCTACTCTTGGTGAACTGAAAACTGCACAGGGACCCCCTAACAGCTCAGATTTCTCTAAGGACTTTCACCATCACTTGAGTTAGTGGGAAAAATCAGGACCAGTTTCGGACTGGAGTTCCCATGCACCCCCCTAAATTCCACTGCTATCTATTCAGAGACACGTCAAACTTGGGGTGGGGCGCTCACTCAGAGCTGGAAGGAATAGTTCATCAGGGTTCGTGGTCCCTGGAAGAATCTGTCCAAAATGAGAGTGGTACATACCTGCCAACCATTATGCTCTTGGCATAATCATTTCACCTAATTACATCTAGACGCTCGCCTGTATATGGATTACACTTTTTGGGCACATTAAAAAAAAAAAATAAAGCAATAAAAAGTTGTCTTTGTCATTTTTATTATCATCTCTTTAATCTCGCACTTCATATAAATCTGAGAATATTCTACAAATGAAGACTGCTGCATAAGAATAGCATAAGGGTACATTTGTCATAGACCTCCATGTACTTTCCTTATTTTCTATTCATAGCAGCTGTATATAACACATTTCCAAGAAAACAGACGGGTTTCTTCAATCTGAAAACTTGTCTCACAGATTCATTATATTAATACACAGAATTTGTTATGGGACCAGTCTATACTCAAAAAAATGGTGGCAGATGTTAAGCAAAACAGGCTTTATCAATGTGACTCTCGGATGTTATATGACTGAAAAATGTTAGAGAAGAGGGATCTTTTTAAACTTTAAAACATGTCGAATCAGAAAAAAAACAAATCAGTAGTGCTTCACAAATTTAGAAAGAAGAACATAAGAGGGTAATACAATACTCCTGTTGAGCACATGGTAATGATCATTGCAGAATTTGTGGAGTTGACTCTTTGATCACTTGGCGAAAATTAGACATGTAGACTAGTTAAAGTGAGTGTTGTGTTTATATAATTTGTCAATATGTTTTGTGTTTGTATTTTGGTACTAATCCACATGGATTTTGGACATTTGTAACAAGAATTGTAACCAGCTGCAGATCCAGGGTAGCAGCAAAACTAAATGTACATTTTTCATACAGTTTATTGTAATTATGGCGTGTAATATATAGATTACACTTTTTATTCTCAGATTACGCTTTTTTGCCACTTAGGTTACGCTTATACCTCTGTAGTTGTTGGTAGGTATGGTTGTATTCCTGGCCCTACAGGGGTTCATGGGTGCAATACAAAGTCACTGTATGATGGTCTCCTCCGACAATATGGCAGTCGCAGCATACCTCCGGCGACAAGCAGGCAACAAGGTAGCACACATTCTTCTTCTCTTTGTGTGGAGGTTTGGAACCTCCTTCACCGGCAACCTCAGAGGGGATTACTATCCGAGTTCATCACATACACGTCAGGAAGAATATTCTGGTGGACAGTCTGTCCAGGAAAGGCAAGGTATTCGTCACAGAGTGGTTGCTTCACCAATCCATAGCAGACTCCCTGTTCAGACTGTGGGGGTGACCCTTGGTGGACTTCTTTGCAACAAAATTGAACAAGTTCCCCATTTATGTCTCCTAAGTTCCAGATCAGCATGGGCAGTGGATGCCTTCAGCCTGAAGTGGGATTGCCTATTCGCTTATGCCTTTCCACCCTTCAAAATTATCCTGTAAGTGCTCCAGAAAGTAAGAACCTCCACTGCTCAGCTTACCTTGATAGCTCCTTTGTGGCCCCAATAATTGTGGTTCAATGATCTTCTCAACATATTAAAAGACCAGCCCAGATCATTACCTCAATGGAGGAACTTCCTGTCTTGGCACAGTGGCTCCCTCCTACACAACAACCCACAGATTCTCCACCTTCATGCTTGTCTCATCTTTAGTAATCCATCCACAATGACAAATATTTAAGCAAAGTTGCCAAATGCATCATTCAGGCCAGGAGACGCTCTGTGGCCAAGGTCTGTGATGCCAAGTGGAGTATTTGTTGAAATTCGTGCAGTAAGAAGCCATTTATTCTAGCTGTCCCTCTTTGAGCACAGTGGCTGATGTTCATCTCTTCCTTTTTGAAGAGAAACAATACTCAGTTTCTACTATCAAGGGCTGTAGGGCAGCCCTTGCAAAGTTTTCTAGAGACCCAGCCATTGGTTCAGATTCTCACATTGCCAACCTTATAAGGTATTCTGAGCTGCAGAGACCGATGTCTCGCTCACGTGTGCCAAAATGGATCCTTTCATGTGTCTTGTGGTCTGTAACTGAAACACCCTATGAGCCTTTGGGTGAAGCTTCCTTCGGGAATCTTAGTCTCAAGACTGTTTTCTTGCGCTCCTTCGCATCTGAAGGAGTGAGCTTTATGCCCTATCTATATCTGAAGGAGTGAGCTTTATGCCCTATCTATATCTGTAGGAGTGAGCTTTATGCCCTATCTATATCTGAAGGAGTGAGCTTTATGCCCTATCTATATCTGAAGGAGTGAGCTTTATGCCCTATCTATTGAACAAAGATATCTAAGGTTCAGTGCCAATTAGGAGTCAGTATCTCTCCTTTGCCAATTAGGAGTCAGTATCTCTCCTTTGCCAACCAGGTTTCTTAGCCAAAAACCAGCTACCTTTGGTAGTGCCACTTCCTATAGAGATCCGCAGTCTCAGTTATATCTGTACAAGGGATGATCAAAATCATCTCCTATGCCCAGTGAGAATTAAAATTCTATGTGGCCGCTTCTAAAAAGAAAAGAAAGGGTAGGAAACATCTTTTCCACCCCATCAATAGGCTCTGCTGACATTTCAGTATCTACTAATTGTAGGTGGATTGTCAAAATGATCAAGAGAGCTTATCAGTCCCCGACTGACAGGGATCTTTCATTCATAAGGATAAAAGCCCATGAAGTCCGACCCATTGCTACCTCATGGGCCTAACTAACTGATTCATCATTGGAGGATGTTATGAAGGCTGTGTTCACACACAACCTGCTCTTCTACCTTTGTTTCTTAACACATCAGAGCAAGGGCATATGTTCTTTAAATTGAAATGGGGGGGGGGGGTAAACTAATTTTAATGATGTAATACTTACCTGTCAAGTATTGACAGATTCCCATCTTCCACCCGCTCTAATGTTCCATGAGTAGACTGGTCCTGAAAAGATGAGGATTATGGCGCATGCACTGGGGACTTGGGGAACAGACTGGGTTTGTGTTATGATCTGGATTCTTTCCAGAACTCTGTGGAGGTTCATCCATTGGAGGATGAATTCTTCTTATAAGGACAAGGGTCATTCTGTCCCGGATTAACAAGCTATGCAAAAAATACAGACAGGTAAGTATTGCATCGTTAAATTTAGTTATTCCCCCCCCCCCCCAAAAAAAAACAAACATTTTCATCTTCATTGGTTTAAAAATCATATCCATACGCAGACAGTCATCACTGATTTAGATTTTCCCTTGCTGTGACTTTGACCTTGGGGCATGGTTATAGTATGTGACACACAGTCATGATGTATAACTTAAAGTTTCATGAAAATATCGTCAGTTCAGAGGTTATACTCAAGAGGAAGGTACATTTTCACTTCCTGTGACCGTGACCTTTAGGCAGGTGGTATCTATATCTATATATGATAAACACATGACCAAAGTCTCATGATAATATCTTGAGCAGTTCAAAATTTATACTCTGGACACGGTTACAAGGAAGTATTTTCAATGTTTTCATCCGTATGTCTGTTCATCCATCCGCCATTTATACCTTTGTTTCTCCTTCAAATACATTCCCTGATCACATTAATGTTATGAAAATAAGTTTGCTACCTCCTGAATCGGTCCTCCCAAAAAGATGAAAATTTTCCATCTACATCATATAGACGAAAGGTAGTAACTCCTGCCCATTACCTCCCCTTGCCACCGCCAGGTGTCACTAGTTTTAAGACTTCTACAGTACAGGCAACATCCTACTGCAGACCTCTCGAAAATTCTGTGCTATCTCTGTGGTTTTCAGCCATCCATCCCAGAATTGGGCTTTTTAGTGTATAGGCGGTATTCATCATCTTTTAATTTTGATTAATATTTGAATTTGTCACATTCGTGGACATTGTTTATTCTGACCATATGCTCCAACACGGTATTGATGCATGTGGTTGTTCGTGTTTTCGCACCCACTGTTTTTTGCTCACTTGGTTATTAACAGGTGTTGTTTTGCAACTTATTAACATGTTGGTGTTGTTAATCTATTAATTTTTAATTGTTCTTGTCATTTCAGTTTAACAATGACCCCAAAATGTCCCAAATGTAAAAAGTTCAAGGCCAATGAGCACACGCATGCCTTGCCTGCATAAAATGCACATCGTCTGGGACATACAGTGTATGCAGAAGAGTGTTAAAAATGGAGAAAAGGGTACAATACAATCTCGTACTGAACAGTTGAACATTTTGAGTATCAACCTCAAGATGGAATTAGTTGCTGGTTTAGTGGGGGACGTTATTGGGGTCTCCTTACCGAAAATGAGATGTACAACACCATCTGCCACCACTACCTTGGCAGAATTGGAGAAGCAAGATGCTGCAGTTTTGCTGTCCTTGCAGTCTTCTATGCCGTTAGACCTACTGATGCATTGACCCTGGTGCCCGATGTGATGATGCAGTTATTAAATTCAGGGCATTTTCTTCCCATACATCCATCTCGTACCTCAAAAGATAATTTCAACCATATGGGGGCGTGTCCCCCAATTTTTAGCAAGTCCAGTGTGGGCAAGTCTCCCCACTTGTTCAAGCATGGACTTTGAGCCTGTAAGTTTAGGTGCATGGGGTTTTTACTAGATCTTAATGATCCATTATATCATACTATAATACCATATGATGCTATTGTGGCTGCCGACCAGCCCGTCTAGCCATCCGGTCAACTGTACCTCATGCCGAGCAACTGCAGATTGGTCACGTTGGCAACCCATACCACATACAGATCTTTACTGCTGTTGACCGTACCACCATCTACATGGTCATCACCCATACAGACCATTATACCGGCAAGCCAGCCATCCGTACTGGTACAACAAATTCATCCTCTGGATCTGGCTAGTCATGTTCACAGTGTACCTATTGGGGCAGTATTGTGACACATACAGGGACAATGGTAATGCCTCTTCCATGCCACCAGGCATGTTCTACACGGACATGGAAGTAGAGCTCGATGAGGATAACCCACACAGTGAGTGCGAGGATATGCCTGAAGATCTGACATACTTAGATCCGATAATGGAGAGGACTGAGATCAGCTTTACGGCTGCAGTGGAAGAGATTTACTGGGTGTTTGCCAGTTTTGGAATGCCCTCCACCCCCTACTGCCACTAAGGCCTGTAAGGTCAAGGCTTCCGTCGACTTAGACGAGGAGGAGGAGAGTCCCTCTTTCCGTTTTCTTCCGCAGTTGTCACAAATTAAAGATATTGCAGACTGTCTGTCCAGCAAGATATGTGATCCGGGCAATTCTTAGACTTCTTTTCAGAAAGTCAATTACCAGCAACTTTTTTATGTCTCAGGTACAAGACTCACTTGGATGCCTTTCAGACTGAGCTCCCGGCCATAGACAAGAATTTAGCAGCTGTAAACATGACTGCCATACATGCCATAACACGACATGTCACACGAGAAAAACACGATTTTGGACTCCCAAACCCCCTGACACAGTCGTGTTTCGAAAAACACAATTTTCAGCGGTCTTAGCAAAAAAATATTTTCCCACAACAAAAAAAAAAAAAAACAGAAAAAAAGGGTACATTTCTTATCACAATGATATATGCCCGTAATCTGTGGTATGTATAAACAGTAAACAGTCTTGCTAGGAGCTCATGTAAAACTATCCTTGGGGTAGTTTATAGAGATGTTTTGAAGACAATTAAAAGGTAAGGTGGTCAGAGATAAACAGACACTTTTCAGAGATTTACTGAATTGGCTCACAATAGCTAGAGTGATGTGTCGTGTCAAATCCTTCGAGCACTGCTAAGGGAGAGCCCATTAGGCTAATTTGCATAGGTGAAATACACTAAGTGGAGCAACCCAATTTGTCTGAAGTTAAGTACATCAAAAAGACACGTGTTGAAAAACAAATGTTATTACACATCACTGACTGCATTGAACGAGAACGTTGAAGCCATCTTGTTTGTGATCAGCGGCAACGTTTCTTTGAAGTCATATTTTTACTCCATACATAAAATTCAAAAAATGATTATTTTGGTAGGTTGAACAACACTACCATTCAATCTCTAATGCAGTGTTGCACCTAGGATCCAAAGGTCTGGGGACACTGCATGCCTCACTCTCCAGATTTGGAGGACACAACATTTTAAAGGGAAAAATGAAAATTGTAGTACATAATGCACTAGAAGTGCAAAAAAAAAAATGAGATAATCTTATTTGCTTTGACAGTTTTGCCACCTTAACTTTCTCATATTTTTATTGGACATTACATGATGACAATAAACGTTTTATCATGTGATCAGATAACTCGTGAAAACATTAACATGTTTGAATATCTGGTTAACCTGAAATGAATCGCACCAGTATTAAATCATTAATCAAATGACAAATTGTGTATTTGCATAAAATAGTACCTTTTTCATTAATTCTGCCTGAGAATAAATTAAATCTTCACTGCCATAGGTGTGACTTTAACCTCAAAAATACGTTACAATAGCGGCAGTCAAAGACATTAGCAACTCGGCTGACTACCTTAAACCTTGAATGTTTTAATTGGCAGATTCATTGTTTTGAAATGGATATTCACTACCATCATACAGCTTTTATCACTTTTAGCTACTTTGGCCATTGCTTGCGCCAACATAGACATGGATGCACATTTGCATAGGAAAAGTGTAGGCATATTTGTGAACACAAATATCGCTTGCATTACCATCAAACCAACTATAGTACTAAACTATTGAAAGCAGCATAGACTGCATGTAATTAAAACTACATTCCACTGTCCAATGGATTTTAAAGACAGTAACTTGGTGTATTTTTGTATTTAATGTGTGTGAGGTTGTGACCATGTTTGTGGTGATGTTATTTGGCAATGCTAAGTCTACCCTTTTTTTTTGTTTTGTGAGTATATTACATGCTTCAGAGAAAACAGATTGTATTTTCTTTTATTCAGATTTGAATTTCCAGTCATTTGCTATAGGCTGATTTGAAAAGATAGCTTATTCTCATTTGGATGACGTCGCTTTTGGGGGGTCATGCACACTGACCCCCCTTGGGACCTCAAAACACACTTTTTGAGTCTCAAATAAAACCCAACACTGTCTGGGAATATGGCAAGTATGGACTGCTTCTATTTTCTATAAAGTTGATAAAAATGTGTTTCATGCTACATTGAAACTGGTACGTAATATCATCACGTCATCAATGTTGAACTTGGGGTCATTGGTGATTTTCATGCCTGGAAGTCGATACCTAGAATTGTGAAAATCATCAACAGAGCAGCACATCATTCCATTTAAAATGTTTTGACCAGTCTTGATCCCAGTCAAATGTCAGGAGGCAACAACCCACTCAGTTTAGGAGGCATCCTTATATAGGGGGCAAGAAACGGGGTTTCTAATTCCCCAAGCCTCCTAACTATTGCCGTTGACTTGCTACCTCAACTGCCTGCCGACAGCTTACCAGTGGGCACCAGACTTCTGCATTTCAACCATCACTGGATTGCTCTATTTCCACAAATGAGGGGATGATCCAAGCTGTTATGGAGGGGCTTCAGATTTCATTTATCCAACCTCTTTTCTTTTGTCCTCACCTCTCGCAACAGACAGATCATCAGACTCTGAGAAGGACAAAATTATGCAGCAGGAGGTCTGGTCATTAATTGACAAGTGGGCAGTGGAGATTGTTTAAAAACTGCAATCTTGGGGTTTTTATTCCAGGCATTTTCTTGTGCAAAAGGCCAACAGCAAGCTTAAGATGATCATCGACCTGAACCACCTGAACCAATACATAGTTCGGCCGAAATTCAAGATGAAGACAGCACAATTGATCAGACTCACCATCAGAAGAGATGAATTTGCCATCAGTCTTGATCTGACTGATAAATACTTTTACATCCCTATGGAAATTCCTTCGATTTGCATATGGAGGGAGTATTTACCAGTTTCGAGCTCTTCCATTTGGTCTAAACATCAGCCCATGGGCGTTTACAAAGATCATTAACTGCATTAATCGCCCTGTTCTATTCAGCTTCATCCAAATTGACTGCGGCATATTTGGACAAACATCCTCCAGAAAAATGATAAGTTCTATTTGGGTCAAGGGAAGGAACGATTGCCTATATCTTTAGAGTCATCTTGGTTTTCTAGTGTACTGGGAAAAGTCCGACCTCCATCCATCCCAGTGTTTTGTCCACCTGGGTATGGAGTTGATCAATGATCTCAACTTTGTATGATTCCCCCATGTTAACATGGTATGGATTGTCGAACTTGTTGTCTGTTTCCAACAGGAAGTTGATTACAGCAAGAGAGTTTTTGCAACTCCTTGGGTTGTTCAATGTGGCAGACTATCAGATTCCACTGGGCTGTCTTTTCATGCGCCCCTTACAGATGACTTTGCTGGCTCAATGGCACCCCTTTTCCAGTCAACTTGATCAAAAAGTCATCATCATGAATGAGGTAGTATCATTCCAGCATCAGTGGCACAACCATGGTTGGCTCATGACAGGAATTACTCTGGAAAAGCCCCAACCAGAAGTTACAGTATGTACAGTACATATGGTTGGGGAGCCCACCTGCTGCCAGGCTTCAATACTGTCAGCAGCAAGTTGGGGCCAGAGGAAATGCCTCTTTACATCATCCTTCTGGAAATAAGGGCTGTAATCAATGCCTTTCCTTTCTGGAAGGACCATCTCTATGGGAATTTGTTGTCCTAATCATATTGGACAATTCGGTGGTGGTGACCTACCTCCTCAAACAGGGGAACCAAATCACCCAACATGTGCATTCTGGTTTGGCAGTTTATGCATTAGTGCTCCCAACTCAATATCAATGTACAAGGCAGACTCAATGTCCTGGCTGACTCTCAGTCAAGAAAGGGTCAGATTATTCATAATGAATGGTCGATCCATCCGTCAGTCTTTCATTGGATTTGTGTGCTTCAGGGCATCCAATAATCAATCTTTCTGCGACAAGGTGGAATAAAAAAAACTGCCCACCTTCGTCTCTCCACTTTCAGACCCAGGAGTTTGGGCCATGGATGCACTTTCAATCAGTTTGGATGGATTGTGGACCTTTGCCGACCTACCCTGTGATGGTCTTGGTATGGAAATAATACAGAAGTTGAGGGGTCAGAACTGCAAACTGATTCTGATAGCCCCTCTCAGATGGGTCAACAATCTACTCAATTTGACAATGCCCAGGATGATTCCAGTCAAGCTGAATCTTCTCAAACAACCTTAGTCACATGGATTCCATCCCTGCCCAGATCTACTTTTCCTTCATGCTTGACTCTTGTCAGGGGAGCCTTGCAAAGAAAGAAATTGAAACATTCAGTTGTGGAGAGAATCTTGTGAGCAAGAAGACCCTCCACTTTGAAGGCTTATGAGGGAAAGTGGAGCATATTCAGGGACTGGTGAAAAGTCAACAACATCATCCCTTTGAGGCCTCAATTTATCAACTGGCTGTCTTTTTTCTCTGACTGTACAAGGAGAAAAAGTTGGCCCTGATTATCATCAAAGACTACCCCTCCATAATATCCAATACTTTAAGGTATCATGGCAGAGAGGATATTGGTCATGATAAAGATCTATCAGACCTACTAGCCAATTTTGACTTGAATAGACCGAAATCTCTCACCCTGTTTCCAAAATGGAATCTTTCATGGGTTTTGACATGGCTCAATTCAGATCAATTTTAACCTTTAGCCAGAACAGCACTGAAGCTACTATCATACAAAACGTGTTTCCTGATAACATTAGTTTCAGGATGCAGGGTGAGCAAGTTACATGCCCTTTCAGTGGACCTGAACTATCTCAAGTTCCATGATCCTAATGATGCAACCAGGCTTTGTAGCCAAGAACAAGAATCGACTGCCATCAGTGGTCAATCAAAGAGACATCATACACTCTCTCTCTCTCTCTCTCTCTCCGCACCCTCAAGCATTACTTCAAGCACACAAAGAAAAGCCATAGAACAAGAAAATGACTCTTTTCTCCCAATGAATGTCAGGAGGAGGATATCACCCCTCAAGCCCTATCATCATGTCTGAAGTGAGTCTTGTGCTCGGCATACTCTTAAGTCTCAAAAGATTAGAGTCTCCTTGTGAAGATTTCCGCTTATGAAATTAGAGTGATCTCTGTGAGCCTTGTTTTTGAATGTAACATTTTAATCCAAGACATAATGGAAGCTGTTGGCTGGCATCTACATTCAACCTTCTTGAGTTTTTATCTTGGGGATTTAGCTTTGCAGCGACAAGATTTGAATCTGGTGGGTCCTGTGGCCACTGCCCAGATGACCACCTGATCCAGCTGACATCAACACAACCTCCTCATGGGCATAGTTTAGCACTTTCACTGGATTGACCCGTAAAAAGTTTTTTGGTAAAATTGTCATGGATCATGTGACCATCAGCTGTATTGCTTGCAAGAAGTTAGGAGAGTGGGTTATCTTTTAGCTAGGGAATCCAGCGTTTCATCCCTCGAAGGATACCCGAGGTATAGGTAGGATGCTTTTCAGTAAATTGTGTTTCTACGAGAATACTTACCCAATCACATCACTTGAAAACTCTCCCAACCTCTCTGCCATATGAGCATTCTTGTTGATATATCGCTCGGCTTAAAACTAGCGACACCTAGCAGCAGCAAGTGGAGGTAATGGACAGTTACTGCTCTTCATCTGTATGATATAGACAGAAAAAACTATTTTCGTCTTTTTGAGAGGGCTGGATTTGGTATGCAGCAAGCTTATTTTCCTAACATTAATGTGATCAGGTAAGTATTCTCAGGGAAACATAATTTACTGAAAAATTTGTTTTCTGGAGCAAAGGCCAAGACCGTTTATGATATCTCTATGAAACATAACACACAAGAATAACATTTTTTCCATGTCACAACCTTGACCTTGAGGCAGGGTGCATTTGTATCAGATGCAATGCCTTCTTTACATGATAGTTTTATCAAATATTATGTAAACCAGCATGTCCTATTGTTCAAAGTAACTCAGAAACTTGGTATACATATTAGACTGGTCATCTAGATGTGTCTTTTGTTATTAGGAGTTTCAGTATATTTTACCATTTTGTTCATCAGTCTGTCCATCCATCCATGTATCATTGACGCCTTTTTTTCTGGGCAAAATTCCAAAATTGATGTGTGTGTGTGTATATATATATATATTCATTGTTACCCATCCATATGTCACCAAAGGCTAATGTACCAATAATGCATTGTGACCCAAATTAAACAAGCACACACACATGATGCCCATCACTTCCCAGTACATGTTACGAATTTGAACTTCCTATATATGAAATCTTTTCTCCTAGCACATTTTGGTGGGCAGGGAGATATAGATGATTCCGTCTTCTTGTCTAAATTTGTTCATTATGCCCTGTGGAAATGATCATATCTCTCTCGATTTCTCTCTATGGTACAGGAGAGAAGGATGGTGCACAATTGAAGTCAGAGAGCCATCTGTTGGACCTAGGTATGGACTCACTAATGACCACAGAAATAAGACAGATTCTTCAAAGGGATCATTGTCTTGTTTACTCCTCTGAAGAGGTAGGCAATATGTTCCATATTATAATGATCATGTTCATCAGTTTAAAAAATATATGGAGAAGATTTCTGTTAAGTTTTTCAAATTTTGAATATTATAGTTGTCTTTACAGCTAAAATATAGAACTTTTTTTGTGCACAAACCTTGTATTGCTGAAGTAGCAGGGGTCAGGTTTTCAAGTTTTACAACTCTCAACATCAAGAATTTGTACAAGATTTTAAGTTGGAATCAGTTCTTTTAACTCAGTTTTGATTCTGTGAGTTAAGTTCTTTAAAAACATTTGAATTTTCAGCTTATATGAAAGGCTGTATATATTTTTTTTACCCCTGTCACAGAGACAAATTTAAAAGGGAAGGGGGTCAGTCAAACTATCCTTTTTCCAGTTGAAAAATTACACTTTAAAAAAAAAAAGGATCAAAGTTTGCCATTTTAAGCAAAGAAACCACTAACTACTTGAATATGAATCCTCCTACAAAAAATCATTGATTCTGAACCTGTTTTCAGATATCTATGCATGCCCAAGTATCAAGGCTCAACACGCGTTTAATTTGCAACCTATGCCTCTTTCCCATCTCTCCTCCTGCCTGTCACATGATGTGGTATTTTACCTTTTGATCTCATGAAATTGTATTTACCTCCCTTAAGCTCTCCAGACAAATGGGGAAAATAAAAAGGACAGTTTTAATTGTGAAAGTCACTTTTGTCACATGTAAAATATAGGCCTGTTTCCTTGCAGAATATAGGTGATATAATTTAACTTTAATAATGGCTTGCATGAAATCATTTCAGCATCACCATTGACTGCACAACTGTTTTTGTCAAGAGCTTGGTTTGAATTATCCGCTATTGAAGTTGGGAGGGGATATATTCATTCAGGTGCTAGTGTGTGTATTTATTTGTTACTTTGTTACTCCTACAGGTGCTAGTGTGTGTATTCATTTGTTACTTTGTTACTCCTACAGTATCTTGAACCCTGTTTAACCTGCAGACTTTAGTGACTTTAGTTTTTGTTTTTTACAACTTCAGTATCTTGGACCCTTTTGCACTTACACTAGATGAAAATTGGTACGTGGATGCATCTCAAAGAGCATAACTCCACCAAACCAAAGCTAAATCTTTGTGATCTAATTTTTACATTTTAGTGTATTTTTATTTTCAGTTAAAATTATGTTTATTACACCCACAGTATCTGGTACACTATGTAATTAATGCTTATAAAAATTGGTATGTGGATGCATCTCCAGGAGCATAACTCGGCCATATCCAAACTAGATGACAGACTAATTTTCATGCTTGAATTACTTTTTATTTTTTTACCTGTTTGTCTATTACAGCCTCTATCTTTAACCTTATTTTACAAAGCTGCAACGTTTACCAAAATTTCTACAATTTCTAAAAATGTGCATGGTTTAAAATAACTGAAATGATGCCATTTAATTGAAACGATTAGAAACTATACTAATCCCCCTATTTACACATTAGACTTGCTGAACAGCTGACAGCTATTAAATTGTACATTCCTTAACTTGCTCAGGTTGCTACTGTGTCATTTGCTGTATGTCTTTTACTCCTTATTATGACATGATTCAGTTTGTATGATGTCATTGTTGAATATATATATATAAATATATATATAATAATAATAATTTCAGTAAAACATCCCTAGGATTGTAGTGATATCGTTTCCTACTGCTATGTATATGTACATGAAGAAAAACTCGATAATGCAACTGATGCACTGCCTGGACATGTACATGGGATGCATTTGTTGGATCTACAATTTGTTGGATCTACAATGACTAAGATACTGTTTCTTTAAAATAAAATTTTGCTAATCAAAAGTTCTGCTAACAAACATGTTGTTCAAAGATAAATAACTTTCCAAATTATCAGAAAAACATATACACGATTATTTTATGAACCATTTGAACACATAATCTTAATCATGATAATCAGTCTGACTTTTGACAAAATCACTTGGGCAAAACTGCACTCGTATCTATGATTGATAAACGGCTACAAGCATTAGAAAAAGGAGAAATGGTTGGCTTTATTATGGTGGATTTTCGTAAAGCTTTTGATCTTGTATACCATGAAATTGTGATTGAAAAACTGAAAATCTATCAATGTAATGAAAACTCCCTAAACTGTTTTAGTTCTTACTTAACTGATAGAGTGCAAAAAGTATCTTTAAATGGTCAACTTTCTGAAAGTACAAATATTAATTGTGGAGTACCACAGGGCTCTATACTTCGACCTCTGTTATTCATTGTATTGATAAATGAGTTACCCCATAAGATAGGAATTTCAATTTCTTTCACTGACCTCTATGTAGGTGACACTGCACTATCGGAGTCGAGTAAAACCAAAACTGTACTTGAAAATAACTTACAAGATGCTCTTAACAGACTTGAAGTATGGTGCAAATAAAAAAGTATGATTATAAATACAGAAAAAACAAAGCCCTACTAGTTACAAAAAACAAAAAAGAGCAAGGCTAGATAGTGACAAACTCAAAGTTCTATTTGACAATGTTAACCGTAATATTTTATTTAGACTAATCTGTCTTTGTTTTTACCCTTCACTGATGAAACTTTGTATGTTGGTACATCTTTGTGACTAATATAATGCAGTAATATTTTCCACCCGCATGGTGGCTTAGTTGTTAGATTAGAAATGGTTTTGAATCCTGCCCAAACCAGCTTTAATTGGCTGTCATGGTATATGTCTATTTCGACTTAATGCACTTTCCTATCTTGTGACCCATGTCCTGAACACATAACAGCATTTGTAGTCATCTGGTGATTGCATCCCTTAGTTCTTCTCTTCTTTTGTAAAGCTTTCCTCATTAAAAAATTTTAAATTTTAGAAAAAGCCGAAGTCGCAAGGAGCTCAATCTGGGCTGTATGGTAGGTGATTTAGGATTTCAATGCCAAGTTTGTGTAAGGTCTGTATTACAAACATTGATTGTGTGTGCAAGGGCATTATCCTGGTACAAACTGAAGCCATCCCTCAGAGTTTTATAAAAAGAGTTTTGCTTTTTCTGGAGCCAAACTATGGAATTCCATTCCACCCTCTACAAGATCAGCTGATGCCTCCCTAGATTTTAAGAAGCTTCTTAGTCAACATTTACAGAAACAATCATTTGTATGATTTTA
Source organism: Margaritifera margaritifera (assembly GCA_029931535.1). Classification (NCBI taxonomy): domain Eukaryota; kingdom Metazoa; phylum Mollusca; class Bivalvia; order Unionida; family Margaritiferidae; genus Margaritifera; species Margaritifera margaritifera. Next base: position 962,443 of record JAQPZY010001121.1, read on the forward strand.
TGTAATTCAGTACTACTCTTCTTTAAAACAATGTTCTTTCATGTACTTGCCTGTAATGTTTTACACAGATTCACTACTAATCTTTGTATGAATCCTGTATGTGCTCATCTTTAATGCCTTGTACATATTTTATAGTAGCAATAGATCAATTATCTAGTTTCTATTGCATTGTTGTCTAAAGACACCACAACTTGTAAAAATTGTACAACATGTACATGTAATTGTAGAAGGCCTCATGGAAGATTGGTCAGTTGACCAAATGAGATTCTTCTTTAAACATGTAATTGTAGAAGGCCTCGTGGAAGATTGTTCAGTTGACCAAATGAGATTCTTCTTTAAATAAAGTCATTATTATTATTATAGTATGTCTCACACCTTTTTGCTAATAACCTCACCTAAATTATGTTTACTAGGGCATAGTATTATGCATTCTCTGTAGTGTTCTCTGGTACCATGTGGTTCAGAGTTATTCCATGTGTGGTGAAGAACATGATGCACATAACCTTTCTGTCAGATTTGGAAAGACATTCTTTTACAGGTGATGGCAAACTTGTGTGATCCCATACACTGCTTTGTCTCTTACTCTTGGGTTCAAAGTACCGTATATACTCGCGTATAATCCAATACCAACAGCAAACTGCATAGACCCAGATCTGCCGGCACATAATGCACCGGCAGAATAATCAGTAGGACAAACAACATAGACTGTGATCTGCCGGCACACTATGCAACGGCAGATCAGGATCTATGTTGTTTGCATTTGGACTCGGTTTATACACAAGTATATATGGTAGTGTATTCAAGTTTCATCACATGTAATGATCTTATTTAAGATATTATCGCCTTTTCCTTTGTACCTGTATAATAATTCCCTGCAGATCCTTACCCTTAAAGTTATTGGTTCTTTATGAAACAATCTGGGCACTCAATCGGCACAAACCCTATGCATTCTGAATTCCTTAGTCAGAATTTCCTCTGCACTTCTGTATGAAATTTGGAAAATTAAACAATACTTACCAAGTTGAAGTTTGATGATAATTTCATTTGAACCTGTAGAACCCTTAGGGATCACACAAGATGATGCATAAGTCACGTGACTGGTCAGTCTTTAGAGAGGTCACAGGATACAAGACGAGATGGGGAGGGTGGGTGGGCATGTGAAACCCCTGCTTGTGCATGCGCTTTTTAGAGGACGTTACAGCCAACATTTGGCTTTGAAGTGATGCCACATTACTAGAGAGCTTTTGTAGGATTGGCTTGTTGTTGCCACAACTGTTCATTTGCAGCACGCTTGTTATTTATCTGGTCCATAAGCAACCATGTTTGTTTCACATAAGTCTTGTGACGTTGCTTGAGGCAAATAGGGTGATACTAGCCCTGCTGATCAAAATGACTATTCCGCAGTCCCATGAGCTCCAACATGTTCAACCTCAACGTCATGAACCATATTGATACTAGATCTAGTTGCACTGGGTTTCCTACAAAAACAAAATCCTTTGTTCATTGCTCGTGACGTTGCTCTAGGTGAAGAGGGCAATACTAGCCCTGCTGATCAAAATGACTGCTCTGGAGCCTCCATGTGATCCAACAACATGCTCAATCTCAGCATGATGAACCATATCGATAGTAGATACTGTTGCAGTGGGTTCCCTACAAGTTCAAAATCCTTTTGTTCATCTGTAACCATGCACAGTTGGCCGTAGTTTGTTGCAAAAATCCATGTGGAATGGGAGGCTTGGTTTTAGTTCAGCCTGCAGCACATCATCTGCCACTATGGTAGCAATGCTGACCAGTGCACTAAAAATTTCTAGAGGAAGGAATCACTGTAAACTTGGTGTAATATAAGGAAACAGTACTAATCCAAGTCTGATTCTCTTTTACAGGACAAACGTGATGAAAACCCTGAAATCATGAAAAAACTACAAAAACTTTGTTACTAGCTAAAAACATGAACTGACCGTGACTTTGGAGTTGCATACAGACCAGTCACATGACCTATGCATCATCTCATGGGGTCCCTTAGGGTACGAAAGGTTCAATGAAAATTTAGATTATCTGATACCTCTCAGACAGTAATACATCTGTCTTCCTTTACATATACTTACACAGAATCAACTATATCTTTTGAAAGAAATGTCCTAGTGCTTTTTTTGTATCATCCTGAACACTCTTCCTACCATTACTAAAATGTTTCATCCATCCCCCTGATTCCAGATTTAGCAAGTGCTTTAGGTTCATAAACAGCATCCAAGTCAGCTTTTATCTGTATCAAGCATATTCCTAATTTTGCATAGAATTTTAAAATCATTTTATGTTCAAGAATGGACCCATCTGCCATTTTGCCACCATGTGTACATATATGACATAGAAAAAGATGACATCACTAAGCCTGTTATGCCATGAACTTAAAAATTACATCATGTCCTAAATTTTGATGTTTTCATTTATAGACAGTTAAATTTATATGACATTGGGTTGCTTTGTTTAGAAGATAATGCATTTCTTCCAAAACTTTTCAATCAACCCTCGTAACTCCCATTATCTTGGCATAAGTCCTCCATACTGGTCAGAATATTGTTGGCTACTCCAATGTGCTTCTGTCACCAAGACGATTTATGTTTATGAGTAAATAAATTGTTTTTCATTTAAAGTTTTGTCATCTTTGTGTTATTTTAGGCGGTGGATGCTCTTTTACTTTTCATGTAGCTGAAACGGCTGACTGTGAAAGAACTGAGGGAACTTTCTGCAGAGTGCAAGAAAGAGAGTCTATCAAATGCAGATATCAAAATAAAGGACAGTCAACCTAACACATGTACAGAGAAGTCCAAATTGGTCCCCAGTATGCCACAGGAGACCATTATTCAGCTTAACACTGTCACAAATGACAAAATACCACTGTTTGTCGTGCTTGGATTAAATGGTGAGTACATGAATTTAAATTTTTCGAAGTTTCATTAATTCAGAATTATGAGAATAACATTCATAATTTGATATTCTAATTCTTTTACATAAATTGTGAATTGTCTGCTTTTAGTGGGAAACCAGTTTTGTGGATTTTGTGGCTGAGCCACCCACAAATTTAAAGACCTGAAAAATAAATATTTAGCAATGAAGACAATAATACTATACCATACAACCCAAACCACAAATTTTAAAGGACAGACAAACATGTAATTTTTTGCAAAACTATGAAAATTGAATTACCTTCAAAAATACATGAATTCACAGTAATACATAATTTTTCTTTATCTCTAAATTGGGATGTTTCTCCTAATGCTATCAACTGGCTGATGATGATAGAAAACCTATTTTAATTTTAAAAGAACTTAAACTAAAATACCGTTTGGGACTTCCTCCTTGGTCAGTGTCATTTTAAGATTTTGTTTGTATCAAGTTTAACTCTCCCACATACAAGCACATCTGGATGCCCCTTCCTCATCTCAATTCAAACAAGTTTAGACACCTCTCCTGCATTCCAGTGTAATCTTGTTTCGATGTCCCTGCTATGTCTTCATACAAGCACTTCTGGACATCCCTTTTGCATGGTCACCTTATCACACCACATGTCATGGGAATATCTCTAGTAAAACGAGCTTTTTGGAAGTTCCTATGTTGTCAAAGCATATGCTGGTTTATTGGATGAATTCTAAAAAGTAAAACAAGCTTTCTGGAAGTTCCTATGTTGTCAAAGCACATGCTGGTTTATTAGATGAATCCTAAAAAGCTGAGTAGAGATAAGAGGACATTGGAAATTCTGCAAAATGCAAATGACTGCCACAATCTTTGCAGGTTGAATCGTGGAATCGGGACTTCTAGATCAATTTTTGAGGGTTAGGTTTGTCTCAAGACCTTGTCCGTAATCATGAAAATCTGTTTTTATAAATAAAACTTAACCAAACAAGCACAAATAAAGAAGAGTTCACATTATTTTTTATTCCCCTAACATCGTGGTGGTGCAATTAATCCCCTCCATGTTGAGCCTCTGCGGTGGAGGGAAAAATGAATAGATAATGACCACTATGACAACATGCTCGCTGGTATGAATCTCCTCAGTGGAGAAGGCTTTGGGAGGTAATCGGGTGTTTATTTGATTGACAGGTGATTAACCAATAAAATCTTGAAAGTTTTTGGAGTTTTACAATGATTAGGCCCAAGATTTACAATGATTGGTGGTTGAAACATGTTTGCGGTTTAGGCAAGTTAGATCTTTTTGTGAAACTCTAAAGAAACGGCTATGTAGTTTTTCCACCTGGATCCTGTTTTTTGCTTTTGGGGTGGGGAATAACTACAATAAAATGTACCTTTGTAGAAAAAAATAATTCCTATGCAAAATGACATAGATATCACTTAAAGTTTTTATAGCTATAATATTAAAATAATATCCTGTTTCTGACTTCAAATATTTGGTTATTGAGAAAAAGGTCTTTAATTCCTTTGACGGAATAGTATTCAGCATGTTTCGATGTCCAGTTTTATTGTTTTTAGCTCTACTGATCAAAAATCGGAGGAGCTTATGTGATGGCCTGTTGTCTTTCATCCATTTCCCATCCATCCATTAGCATTAGATTGTCATTGCTACTCCTAACTACTTGGAGGATTGCCATAAAACTTTATACACACTTTCATGTCAAGGTCTTGAAGGTCCTAAATGAAAATGGTGCTGCTTCAGTATCTAGTATGTCTGCCACAGTTGCCATCTTGAAAAACTTAACACTTGGCTTCTCCTGTATGAATGGTCATATTGACATGGGGTTTTCACAGAAAGACTTCTTATGATGTCTAGTTGGTGCTAAATGAAAATCGTGTATATTAGAAATCCAGTATGGCCACCATGGCAGCTGTCTTGAAAATCTTGTTATTGCTACTCCTCCTGAATGTAAAGTCGTATTGACATGGAGTTTTCACCAGAAGACTTCTTATAGTGTCTAGTTGGTCCACAATAAAAATGGTGCTGATCTGACATCCAGTATGACCACTGTGGTGGCCACCTTGAAAAATCTTGTTATCACTATTCCTGAATACATGATTGTATCAACATAGGGTTTTCACCAAAAGACTTCTTATGATATCTAGGTGGACCTGATTGAAAATGGTGCAGATCTTACATTCAATATGGCCACCACGATGGTCATCTTGAAAATCTTGTTATTGCTACTCCTCAATTAATGGTCATTTTGACATGGTGATTTTAATAAAAGACTTTAGATGTCAAGTTGGTCAAAAATAAAAATGGTACCAATCTTACATCCAATATGGCCACCACAGTTTCCATCTTGAAAATCTTGTCACTTCAGAATATCAGAGATGGTTTCATCACTCGTCAGTTAAAAAGAAGAAACAGTCTTATCTTAGATTCCTGGAAATTCTTTTTAGCCAGTGGCACAAGTTCCTTCAAGGGACTCCTGTTTTTATATTGTCCTGTACTAATTGAATGCAATATATACATATAAAATGCCACAAATTCAATAGATGTGACTGGCCAAGTGGATGAAGTGGCTGGCTATGAATCCTAAGGTCACAAGTTCAAGCCCTAAGCAGGAGAATTGGTAATTTTTCCTCAGTACTGTTATAATGTCTAGTGCTGTGTTACTTTTCTCACTACTTGTGAACCCTTTTCAGGTTTTAATTTGTAAGTATATAACTAATCAGATCTGTCTCTCAAATTTTAATAATCAATTCTGAAGGTTGCCTAAGAACAATTCAACTTATCAAGCATAGAAAAGTCCAATTTGGTTAATGCTAATACAAATTGTTTTAAAGGTAATCCTAATTGCTTATTTTCATAAGAAAGGAATATCATGACTGATGCAGTGAAATATTGTGTGTTTGCAAAATGATCAAAATATTTAAGCAAAAATTACATCATGGCTTGAAGGACACTTTTACTGGGACAGCGCAGTCTAAGAATAACATGCAGGTGCACACGAGCACACAAACACACTCTAGTGAAACATTCTACAAACGTAAGCAGAATCATAAAAAACGTTGATAGCAGGAACATATTTCTGACTTAGTTTAAAATTTTAAGGCCACTAACTGATGAAAGCAAGTCATTTAGAAAAGACTCGATTTGCTACCTATGAATATGCAGAAAATGTTCATCATGTTTCAGCTGATTACAATAACTTTATGCAGTAGTGATTTAGATCCCATTTGTTCATGGTCATTCAATTGATTCAGTGATATTAGTTTTGTTTTTATGATGATGATGATGATGGTGATAATGATAATCGTCATTGTTGTTGTTATCATCATCGTCATCACTTAATAAAAAGTGTGGAGTCAGTTTCCACATGGAGAGAAAAAGAGAGAGGGACCAGACTTTATTAAGAATTCTAGAGCAATTCATGATCTAGAAACACTTGGAAGCAATTCTTCATCATATTCTTTATTACACACAGTATGCAATAGGAAAATGAAAAGAAACAAAAAAGTACAACATAGTTTCATTTGTTGCTCAAGTTTACATAGTTACATCCTCTTTTTAATTTGTGTATCTTAAGGTTCACCCTGTACATCAGACAGACTCACTTTCACAAAGAGTTCACTGGGTTTGGGTTAAAGTTTTATCATTTGCTTATATTACCTAAACCCCTTGATGGGTTTTGTTCATACTTTGGATGATATTCTTACTCAGCATTTTGACCTTGGAGTCAAGGTCACATGTTTTACAGCAGTGCTTTGATTGTGGGTTCAACATTTAGGCCCTGACCTTCTTGTCAGGATCTTGGAAGCGGCTAGATAAATTTAGAAATTTATTATATTTCATGAGTTCAAAAGCTGTACCAAGTGGCAGTTTCCTTCCTGAAATGGTTACAATTTTCAGATTGATTGTTTATTGCAGGAGAGCTATCTGTTATGAAGGATCTGTATAACAAAGTCTCCTGTCCAGTATATGGTATCCAGTGTACTCCCCAGACACCTCTTATTTCTGTACGGACCCTGGCTGGCTATTTTCTACAGGTAAGGAAAATAATACAATGTACAGCATCCAGTGTTTGCCAGAGACTCTCAGGTAAGGAATGTAGTACAGAGCACAGTATCCAGCATATGCCACAGATCTCTGGTTTCTGTCTTTTTTAACATGCCTGTTTTTGTGTTGACATGGGGGCAAAATGGGCATTTAAAACTCTGCATCCTGTGCATTTTTGGCAGTCTTGGTAGTTGGAAATGGTACAGGAAGGCTCAGTGTGGTCTGATAGCTTGGTCTGTTTACCCACTTGGCTAGTTCTTTAAAAAATAATGTCATTTGTGATTGATTGAAACAAAATCTCAAGCTCAAGAGTTGTATGATTTCCAGGCTAAACGAATGTATGCACCTCTATTTGTACAAAGACTGAAGGTCACTGACCTACATTTCGTATTTTGTCAGCAAAGTAAAGTTTTTGTGTTTAGCTTATGACCACAGATGATAGCTTGCTATTCTATCTAGAATCATGAAACTTGGTGAGTGGATGCATACATGCCATATTCCCAGACAGTGTTGGGGGGTTTTGGAGACTCAAAAAGTGTGTTTTGGGGTCCCAAGGGGGGTCAATGCGCGTGACCAAGGGGGGTCAGTACGCACGACGCCCCAAAAACGTCATCCAAATGGGAATAAGCTATCTTTTCAAATCAGCCTATAGCAAATGACTGGAAATTTAAATCTGAATAAAAGAAAATACCATCTGTTTTCTCTGAAACATTTAATATACTTACAAACAAAATAAATGGTAGACTTGGCATTGTCAAATAATATCACATGCATAGGTCTGTAAAATGATCTGCTACTGAAAACAGCAGTTTGTGCTCAGCAACAAAATTGCAGAAAAGTACTTCAGCTCTAGTTACATTGTCTGTCGACGACTGTTTAAGCAAACTATTTAATTTGGGTATCGAGATCTGCGTTTTTGCCGTGTCACGATGCTGGATGGTGTTGCTATGTCGACGAATGGCATACACTCCAGAATGACTAATGTCAATATGGTGGTTGCAAAATGTGCACAGAATAAAATGTTCCCCCTTGATGTTGCGCTTCACAAAGTCAAACTCCGTCAACCAGGAGTTCTGGAAATTTGTTTTGCTGGGCTTTGCTCGCTTCGGAGATAGCTCCATATTTCCTGAATCGCTACTACGTTTTGACAGTTTTCCTTCGAAAATGAATCACACTTGTACACTTGTCCATTTTATATATGGAGTAAAAATCCGACTTCAGAGAAACGTTGGCGTCAGCATTCTCAAAGAAACGGTGCCGCTGATCACAAACTTTAATAAAGATGGCTTCGACATTCTTATTCAATGCAATCAGTTTGTTCTTCAACACGCATCTCTTTGATGTATGTACTTAACTTTAAATTGGGTTGTTCCACTCATTGTACTTTACCTATGCAAATTAGCCTAATGGACTCTTCCGCAGCAGTGTTCAAAAGAATTTGACACGACACATCACCCTAGCTATTGTGAGCCAATTAAGTAAATCTCTCTGAAAGGTGGCTGTTTATCTCTGACCACCTTACCTTTTAATTGCCTCTAAAACAGGTGTATAAACCTGCCCTGAGGATAGTTTTACATGAGCTTTGAGCAGTACTGTTTACTGTTTATATATACCACAGATTACGGGCATATATAATAGTGATCAAGCAATATACTGTTTTTTTTTTCTTTTTTCTCTTTTGGAGTAAAAATTTTTTTATATTTTTTTCTCCCTAAGATTGCTGAAAATCGTGTTTTTCGAAACAAGATCATGTCGGGGGGTTTGGGAGTCCAAAATCGTGTTTTTCGCGTGACACGTCGTGTTATGGCAAGTATGTGGATGTATCTTGTTGAGCACTTACCCTCATTGCAAAAGTAGATTATTATGGTCTATATTTTATGCTTCACTGACTTGGGTGAAATGTTTTGATTTTCATTTTCAGGCACTGTTCATGCTAGAATAATGAAGTTGATGATGATATGCATTTGTGTTAGTACCCCATGCTTACAAGAAAAGAAGTCCACTGTAACCTATATTTAATTTGTTCTGGTTTTTGGTTAGGTTTTTGTATTTAAGTCATGAACACATGCATTTATAGTATGCTATATACATACCGTATATACTCGCTTATAAGTCGACGTTTTTTACTTAGAATTCGACTCGTGCAGAGTAGGGGTCGTCTTATAAGCGCGACATTAAAAAAATCCAAAAATCTTGGGGTAATGTTGGAAACTCTAGATGTTTGCAGTACATAAAAATACTGTCAATTCATATATTTTTACGTTTTCATGCCACTATTCCTATGCAGTAATGCATATATGGTATACACTGTGTTTATCCGTTTCATGACGGTATTCATTACATAATACATGTATCTACAGTTATTTGGATTTTAATAATTTGAAAATATTACCGGTAAATTAAATACTATTTACTGCAAAATGAAGTGTCCGTCAATGTTTACCGTGGGTGTTTACTAGTAAGTATATTGCCTCCATTTTCGTGCAAGTCCGAACAACCTGTATTTGTATTAATATTTGTGTTTTGCTGTATAAAGACTGCTTGATGCAATAAAAGTTTTGATTTAATTTGTATTTTCCTTTTCCACAAGTCAGATTTAATTCCCAAGTGATATTTCCCAAGTTATCTGCCAGTGCACGTGGGCCGATAAGCCTTTGGCTTGTAAAGGGACTCACTTTGTTTTCAAGTTGACAATCCTTTTGATCGAGCCGCCAATCTATACTTGTTCAGTGCCAAGTAGAGTTCTACAACTTCCTGTGCATATACTTTGACCTTAATCCCTTTGCTTGTAAAGGCACCACACTCTTTGTTTTCCCATGTGACAACCCTTTGATCAAGCCTCTAGTTTGATATATGTTCAGTGCCAAGTAACAGAGGGTGGCTATTTGAACTCCCTGTGATCTTGCCGCACAATTGACGTGTTCATTTGCAGCCTTTAATAGATTTCTGACTTTATGATCAAAGTGTTACTCACAGAGCCCAAGCTCAGTCTTTGCATAAGCACCCGCATATGACAGTAAAGCCGAGAATCGGAGTCGGACGAGATTTACGATGACTAGACAACGACAATTTACAATGACTAGACGACGATGTAGGATTTCAGAACTTTATCAGACAATGAGGATTAATTCTTGGACTTTGTACCAGATGACATTAGATAGTGATATTTATAGGATACCGTGAATCACAAAAAAGTGGACTTAACTTTCATTGTTTATTTGTACGACGTGTGGAATTAACATATTACGGGATATTGTGAATCGAATCATTCTGAACTTCTATTTTTATACCGGTATGTGATCTATAATTGAATTCGTGGATTTATCATATAAATGGATTTAAAATGTCGACCATTATGGATTTCAATGGACTTTATTACACAAAGATGGATAAATTGTAAGTTGTCAATTTATTTGTGACATATTTCACTCAATAATATAATTGTATTTTACACTGGTTTTGTCTTTATCTATCCAGTTTGGCTTGTTTATATTTCCAAAGTGCATTTCTGACTCACTAAGAAGTCACCCCTTCAGACGGATCTGACTTCCAAAATACACCCCGACTTATAGGAGGGTCAAAGAGAAAATCACTTTTTGCAGCCCTAAAAAGGGGGGGTCGACTTATAGTCGAGTCGACTTATAATCGAGTATATACGGTACTATTCTACCTAGAATTATAAAACTTAGTGAGGGGTTGGATCTTGATAAGTATGACACCCTTATTGCAAAAAGAGGTGAATGTGACCTATATTTCATGCTTCAGTGACTTTGTTCAAATTTTAAGTTTAAAGTTTGTTTATTGCTCTTAGAATCATGAAACCTCGTAATTGGATGCATCTCTGTTAGTACTACACCCTCGCAATTTGGACACTGGTGATCACTGAAATGCTTTTAATGTCTGATTGTGATTCCTTTACAAAGCTTAAGCACTTGTATCACAGACCCAATTGAATATTGACCACTCGGAAATCACTTCAGTTTGGCACCCTGATTCACTTGAGAAAGTTCAAGAAAGCTGTTGAAATGAAAGGTAAATGAGGTTTCAGCCTCAACAAAAGCACAATGTGGTACAGAAAATCCAAACAGGAAGGCATCAAGATTGAATGAATACCATGCATTTTCAGTCCTATTTCAGTAGACATCAGCATGATGTATGGCAATTAAGATGAATGTAGAAAGCACATTTCAACCATAGAGCACTTTAAATTATTGAGGATTAATTCTTAAAATAAATTGTTGGTTAAAAATGCGAAATATTCCTATTTTATGTTTGGATTCTAATTTCTTAAAACTGACATTCCTGTTTCACATAGGTAGGGGTTGGCATTTTTGCATATTGTGTTAGGTTACTCACAACAGGTTAACTGTTAATGAGTAGGTATTAGAACAGTGGACTGCATGCATTTAATAGAGGCCCTGTGAATGAGTAGGTATTAGACCAGTGGACTGCATTTAATGGAGGCCATGTGAATGAGTAGGTATTAAAACAGTGGACAGCATTTAATGGAGGCCATGTGAATGAGTAGGTATTAGACCAGTGGACTGCATTTAATATAGGCCATGTGAATGAGTAGATATTAGACCAGTGGACAGCATTTAATGGAGGCCCTGTGAATGAGTAGGTATTAGACCAGTGGACTGCATTTAATGGAGGCCCTGTGAATGAGTAGGTATTAAAACAGTGGACTGCATTTAATGGGGGCCATGTGAATGAGTAGGTATTAGACCAGTGGACTGCATTTAATGGAGGCCCTGTGAATGAGTAGGTATTAAAACAGTGGACTGCATTTAATGGAGGCCATGTGAATGAGTAGGTATTAAAACAGTGGACTGCATTTAATGGAGGCCATGTGAATGTGTAGGTATTAGACCAGTGGACTGCATTTAATGGAGGCCATGTGAATGAGTAGGTATTAGACTAGTGGACTGCATTTAATGGAGGCCATGTGAATGAGTAGGTATTAAAACAGTGGACTGCATTTAATGGAGGTCATGTGAATGAGTAGGTATTAGACCAGTGGAGGCATTTAATGGAGGCCCTGTGAATGAGTAGGTATTAGACCAGTGGACTGCATTTAATGGAGGCCATGTGAATGAGTAGGTATTAGACCAGTGGACTGCATTTAATGGAGGCCATGTAAATGAGTAGGTATTAGACCAGTGGACTGCATTTAATGGAGGCCCTGTGAATGAGTAGGTATTAGACCAGTGGACTGCATTTAATGGAGGTCCTGTGAATAAGTAGGTATTAGCCCAGTGGACTGCATTTAATGGAGGCCCTGTGAATGAGTAGGTATTAGACAAGTGGACTGCATTTAATGGAAGCCATGTGAATGAGTAGGTATTAAACCAGTGGACTGTATTTAATATAGGCCATGTGAATGACCAGTGGACTGCATGCATTAAATGGGGGCCATGTGAATGAGTAGGTATTAGACCAGTGGACTGCATTTAATGGAGGCCATGTAAATGAGTAGGTATTAGATCAGTGTACTGCATTTAATGGAGGCCCTGTGAATGAGTAGGTATTAGACCAGTGGACTGCATTTAATGGAGGCCATGTGAATGAGTATGCATTAGACCAGTGGATTGCGTTTAATGGAGGTCTCAGGCATAGTACAGAGCAATTACTGATGCATGAACTATGTTTGTAATGGCGATCATATTGACTGTCCAAGGTAACTCAAAGCCTGTGACTTTCACCCAGTAAAATCTGGCTTCTTGGGGTTGACAATGATAATCAGCTTTTAATGCAGATTTTATAAATGGTAATTTTTAAGATCAACTTTAGTCTGGTTTTTATTAACTCGTTATAGTACTTTTACTCTGATATGGTACAAACAGATTTTTTTTTAATAAATAATTTTATTTTTTATGCCCTGTCACAGGGGCTAACCTATTCTAGGTCAAGATCAAGATCACTTTAGTCTGAATTTTTTGCTTGTTAATTAATGTTTTACAATGGCTGCTGAAGACTGCTAAAAGCTTTGTAGAGGTGAGCTATGAAATACTTGATTGTATTCAGGTTAGTTCACCTGTCTATAAGGTCAAGTGGTATAGTCTTGGATCCATCATGCTTTCTTCATCGTTCATCGTGCCTTGTTCATCATACAACCATCAACTGTCTCCATTTTCACCTTTTTTTAAAAAAAAGCTGTTTCAACCAAACTTGGCAGAAAGCATCCTGGCATCAGGTCCTTGCATTTGTGTACAAATAATGCCAATCCATGACCAAATATGGCCACCATTACTAAAAATAGAAAAACCTTTAAAGACTTTCAAGTTTCTATGAATGATGCCAATCTGCCATCAAACATGGCCATCATTAATAAAAACAGAAATATCTTCCAAAGACTTCTCAAAAATCACAGAAAAAACTGATAAACTTTGACTCACCTGAAGGCTTTTGAGTTTTGTATAAATGATGTCAGTTGGTTATCATACATGTGACAGAACCAGGATTTCAAACCAGTAGATTAAAAAATTTTGATCAGTAGATTGGCCTCTAAACCAGTAGATTTTTTATTGGCATACATTTTACACTTCAAGGGGATGGAAAACAAAACAAGTGCATTCTTGTGCCATAATATGTATTCTCTTCATACTATAATAAAACAGCAAGTCTGAACATGAATCAGATTCAGATTCTGATGGAAAATGTTACAATAATAATTAATTTATAAGAGTCAGTATACAGTCAAATAATGAAAAAGGAAGAGTTGTTTATCTGATGGTTCACTGCAAAGATTTTTCTTTTTATAAAATCCAATAGCATTTTTAGTTTCCTTCACAAGATCACTGTCGAGTGACCATTGATGACATTCATTGTGATTATTAGGCTTCACACTTAACAGGTTCTCAATAGTTTTCTGGTCCAGATTTCCCCTTGAATCACTTTATATTTTGCGAAGAACAGAGAATGTCCTCTCTGTATCATTATTAGAATGTTGTAATGATATGACAACCACACTCAGCCTGCAAAGAAGTTCTACCTTCAGTTTTCCTGTTGCTGGGTTTGTAAGGTTGCTGACTACTCCAATACTCCTCCAAGCTATGTTCACCCCGAGGAGGAAGTTCCTGACTTGGACTTAAGATGTAAGCCTGAGCCTCATCCTCAAGGGCTTCTTTATCTTCATGGCTTAAATCCAAAAATCTGTTGGCAAGTTTCACCACTGTAAATATAAAAAAAGGATTGATTTAGTCTCAAAATAAAAATGAAAATGAAAAAAATACATGATGTATTGATGCTTTTATGAATAATTTATCCAAACTTTAAAATTCGTTATCTTGCAATATATTTTTAACTGATATATTTGACCTAGGGCTTGAACTTCATTTATGTGCATGAAAACTTACTCTGATATCCAAGCATTGTTAAACTTGTAATATTTCTTAGCCGGTGGTTTTTTAGCATTGGGAGAAAGTACGTGTTTCTGCATTTTGACATGAATTAAACAAAAAATGTTGATGTCATCTTAAAACATCTGGAACAATACAGTAACAATTAAACGAGATAAAAATCAAATAATTACTATAGTGTGTCTGCCCAAATCATTTGTTATGGTCGTTCTCTCCATTTTTATCTCTCCTCCGCCAAGGGTCAGCCGATTTTCAACAAAGGCTCAGAAGACATCATGGACCACCTTTTATTACTTAAAACACCTAAAAAAATATTTGGCCTTAAACTTCTCAAATTCCAACAATAAAGTAATCAATTAACAGCCTGCTGTATACACTTGTGAGCTGTTCTTTAACAATTCTAATCCAATTAATCTCACACATCATCACACTGGTCATTTTACTGTTGGAACATTTCTGGTTCCCAATAGACTGGTTCTGGCTGCTTTCTATAATGTGTTGATAGAATATGTAAAAATGCCATGGTTTTTTTTGTTTCATTCTTTTAATTTTCAAAAGCGGTAGATTTGAACTGCTAAACAGTATGTGCGAGAGACGGCCTTTAAAATGGTATTTTTTGTCTACTGCCGGTAGAATCACATGTATGGGTTATTAAACAAGACCACTTACTGAAAATGATAAACCTTCAAACATATTCTCAAAATCTGCTGAGCAGAATTTGACCAAATTTGACAGAAACCATCCTGGCTCAAAGGGACTCGTTGCGTATTTCTTAAAGAATGTGGATTTTGATGCTCTGTGGAAAATATGTTAGCTTTAAATAAAGTTGTGAACTCTTAACAATTGTGAACTGCATCATGGCAAAGACTGGGTATTGAGAAAATTGAAAAACTTACTCAGAATAAAAAAAGTAACATTTGTCTCAACTTACAGTGAATGCAAATGTTGATGCATGCAGATTAGCTCCCAGTGCACTCAGAAAGAAGTGAACAGGACCTGAATATGCTGCACACAGCCTTGAGAGCAATTGGGTTGAGCAGAGCAATTGGGTTGAGCAGTTACCAAACCAAGTATAGTGTACATAATGTACATCATTTTCACTACCAGTTAGGATGTACATCATGGTTATATTTTGTGTTCTATATCATCCATCCAAAGTACATTTTCAGGTATTATAATATGCTTCTGATTACAGTTAAACACTAATGCTATTTGTTTTCATGGCTACACATGTTGGTTTGTTGATTTCTCTCAACTGCACCTGGGCAACATGCATGCACAAACATTACATTCAGCATAAGTTGGGACAAAAGTTGGTACATGTTTCAGATCATCTAGCACTGAAACCTTGCCTCAGTGCAGTGTACATGTGTGTAATTAACACAAAGCCCATAATGATGTATGGAAAGATGGGTCATTTATATCTATCAAATTGCAGACTAGCATTTGGCTTCGAGGTAGATGCTGGACAGGATAGGGATTTCAGTCCCACTTGTGCCTCTTGTTTATAAGGTCTTCTACTTATGTGGCCATGTCTGACTGTCATAAGGGCATTTTTATCTGCAGGGAATACTAAAAGGCCATACAGTGTTACCATCCCTGAACCTAAGATTAAGTTTTACATAAGGTGTGAGGTGGAGGATAGGAATTGCACATTGGCTTTCATGGTCCATGAACACACTTCTGATCATGTAAATTTCCCCATTTATATGAAAATGGCTCCTTGCAAATTATTCTTTCAATTATTCCAGCAAATGAATACAGTTTACCCCAAGGAGCCTTTCTACCTGGCAGGTCATGAATTTGGAGCACCAGTTGCCCTAGAGATGGCCTTGCAGTTACAACAGTACTTTGGACAAGAAAACTCGGTTGTGAAAGGGTTGATCTTCTTTGGTGGCTCTCATTCCTTCATTCCTCTGTCTAATGGTTCCACCTACCACAAGGAGAAGTTTGAGGCTATGTCTGAACCCATGCAGTCTTCTGAGGCTATTACCAGCTTCCTGATGAAATATATTGATATTGGAGAAGAGGTGGGTTAGTTTACCTGTCAGGTGATCTATGGCACGAAGAGACTGGTTAACATCCATGTATTGATGCTAAAGATTAATAATTTTTTTCTGTCTGTCCACCTGTATGTGCTTGTCCAATACACAGATTTGATCAGCAGCCAGGAGATAAATTTTGTGACATCTAACTTTTTAATGCCACTTAAAACATTTTATCAGAATAAAAGATGCCTTTAAAATACTTCATAATTTGAATGTGCTGATGCTTTCCAATTTCTTATTTTGACAAGATTATGATCTTACCAATCCATATAAGAACCCTTAAGAATTTTTAGACAACTCCACATTTTGTACCTAGCACTGTTTACCTTCCTTGTTTCAAAGCAGTAGTAATAATAATAGTAATAGTAAACCACTTTAATTTGTGCATTCTTAAGTTTTTTTGTGTTTAGGTAAGGTTTTTTTTGCACACTGTATAAAAACTGTTATACCTTGATTCATGAAACTTGGTGAGGAGATGCATCTTGATGAGCACTACACTCTCATCCCAAAAGGCCTAAGCTGTAGTGACTAATTAAGGTACAGTTTTCATATGTGTGTGAATTTGCATTCACAATAATAATATGTCAACTGAGTGTTATCAGGCCCATGTGGGCTTCTTGTTTCATGAGCTCATCGGGCTGTACAGCAGAAAGCATCTTGGTTGAAGACCTTTCAAGTTTCCATTACTAAAAGTACAAAAAAATTTCAATGACTTCTCACTAAAAAAAACTGAACATAATTTGATCAAATTTGACAGAAAGCATCCTGGAATAGAGGTTTTCAAGTTTATGCAAATGATGCTGAACAACAGAGCCTTGCAGAATACAAATAATGTAACTCCTTAACTGGAATTTCCGTGTTGCATTGCTAGTCTTCTATTAGATTGTTATTCTCTTTGCAGTTAAGACTGATTTCATCATTTACCTCTTTCTCATTTCAGATGTTTGGATCTCTATTGTCCCATTCAGACTTGACAGAAATGATGGACGTTGCTGTAAAACACCTGAAGAATACTGGAATAGGTTTATTCAAGGACAGTCTGCTGGAGGCTGCAGTCTGGTCCCATGTTCAGACATATCTTATGGTTGGCCAGTACAAACCTGAATCCAGATATGAAAGTGGACCAGTCCTGCTTCTCAGGGGGCGACAGCCATCTGGGACAGCAAATGTGGAAGAAGACTATGATCTCAAAAAGGTTTAAATTGGAGGTGTTCTATTTGTTATCCCCTGTTGTTCTATTTGTTATCCCCTGGTGTTCTATTTGTTATCCCCTTCCAATGAAATCACAGGAGCATGAACTGTTTTGTAGCTCTGCTGGTCATAGACCAGAAGAGCTTGTGCTATGGTCTTTTGTCCATCGTCTGTCAGTCCATCCGTCCATCTATCCATCTATCATTGCAAGTTATTGCTACTCCTCGTAACTTACTTGGATGAATGCTATGAAACTTTGTACACCCATTCATGCCAAGGTCTGGTTGGTCCCAAATGAAAATGCTGCCACTTGGACATCCAATATGGCTGCGAGTGGTCAGCTTGAAATTTTTTTATCTCTGCTTCACCTGAATGGATGGTCATGTCAACATGGGGTTTTTATTCAAAGAATTCATGTGGTGTCATGGTGGCTATCTTGAAAATCTTGTTAACGCTACTGTCCCTTAATAGATGGCCATGGAGTTTTCAATGAAAAACTTATTTTGATGTTTAGTTGATCCTAAATGAAAATGCTGCTATTATGACATTCAATATGGCTGCAGAGGTGGCCTTTATGACAGAGGTGGCCTTTTTGACAATCTTGTTATCACTGCTCTCCCTGAATGGATAGTCATATCGACGTAGGGTTCTCACTGAAAGACTACTTAGGATGTTTAGTCAGAACTAAATAAAAATGGTGCAGATCTGACATCCAATGTAGTCTCAGTTTGCCATCACTCTTTCCCTTCCACTCTATAACTTGAAAGCTATTTGAGAATAAGGCATGAAACTTGGTATACTTGAATATCATCACTAGAAGGTTTGTGGCATACCACATTGGGGATCCTATCTTCAAGGTCAAGGTCATGGTTCAATATTTTGTGTTTTCCATCAGTTTCTTCATAACTTGAGAGCTGTTTGATATTTAAGGGATGCAATTTGGTATACTTGTGTGTCATAATTAGCAGGTGTGTTGTGTACCACATTGGGGGTCTTCAAGATCAGTGTCATGGTGTTATATGTTGAATTTTTCCACGACACTTTCATTTCCACCCATAATTTTATAGCTATTTGACATGAAGGGATAAAGCTTGCTATATGTAATGAGACTTGGTTACTTTCCATGCCTTCCCACTAACACTTCAGCTGTCTTGACCCTTTACCTCATGTAAACACTTTTTAACACCTCTACCCCATTCTCATGGAAGCACTAGTGGACGCTTCTACCCGATTTGCATGGAAGTGTGTTTGGACGCCTCTACACCATCCACGTGGAAGTGTTTTTTGACGTCTACATTAAACATCAACCATTTTGAGCCGGTTTTCGTAGAAAAAATTCTTCTATAAAAAATAATTTTACAACTATAAAGATCAGATTTTACTCTTAAACCTATCTATAGATAATAGATGTTTACAAAAAAGGTAAAATAGTCAAAATTGATGCTGAAATTAAGATATACTACACTGCTATACATGTAACAGGCAGGCCTATGCATATTGAGTCATAGAGCTAACAGGTGTTCTATTTATAGCACACTGCACTGTGTGGATTGAGCACATGTATATCAACTGCCTACACAACAACAGGCTCTTTGAGGTAAAGGGTTAAAGGTCATAGTCAGATTTCATTATTGTGAACTTTTGTGACCACACCATGGTAGGCGGAGGACAAAAATTCTCTGAATTTGCTTCTCATTATTAATTATGGATGTTGAGTATTTGGTTTGCAAATATACCTGTGGCAAAAATTGTGTTAACTTTGCTCTGGAGCACCCATCACTGATGGCAGATGTGACAGCCTTCTTGGTTAATCACTCCAAGGATTAGAATCAGTCAGTTTTAAACTTTTTGCTGCAGCATGTTAACCAAAATCAGTGCTATGTCCCCACAGGCCAGTGTCCGATCCCCAGAGCCTGCCTTCTCTTGCTGATTATTGTAACACTTACATTGCAGTTTTGGAAAAATATTGGAAAACTGCTTTCCGCAAGCTATTCAAGTATGGTCAAGTCTCATTAACAATGACCAATTATGTTTCCAGACATTTTGTTGTAGTAACAAATTTGTCATGATCAAGATCATAGCTTTAATCAAGAGTTATTGTCCTTCTTTTATCGTATCGAACCAGGATGTATAACTGAAAAGAATGAATCATAAATATTAATCTCTATATATATTATTATTGTGACTTTTTAAAATCTCATATTTTATACAGTTGAAACTAATTTTAATACAGATAAAATGTTTTCCTACTATTCTGTGCTATATTCCTCGTAAAAATTAAATCCCCCCATGGAATGACAGTGCCATTCTAAAGAACAGTATATAAAAGAAATATTCAGGTTTGCTTCCAGGAATTTGATGTCAAAGACGGAAGCTGAATATTCCATTATAAAGATAAAATATACAATTGAACACATTCATTCCCATAACTTTCTGTCTGTACTCAGATATTCAATTGTAATGAATGTCTTCATAACAAGAGTCAGATGTACTTAATAACATCATTAAAGTACAGTGTTACTTAAGAAATTTTAATTTTTTAAGAAATTGTACCTTGCATCACAAGCGATAGTTGTGCCCCACTGTCAATCATATTGGTTGCTATATATAGTTTTTGTTTATTATTGTTGTTGTTGGAGAAAGAGATTTTTATTTTATTATTGATAGAAAAGTGCAACAATAGTCCATACTTGCATCAGTATACTTTTAGAGGTGCTCACTGTAAAATTGCTTCTGATGGATTCCAAAGTTGATTCAGAGGTGGGTGGAATAACAACTCTGATTTAATGTATCTTGCATTCCTGGATGAATTGACCTGTATATGAAAATAAAAATAGAATGTGGGAGAAATCTGTTTCCGTTTCTGTTGAGCCCTCCTTGGCAGAAGTTCGAAATAGCAATAACTTTGGCATACATGTGCACATCTGTACGTCCATCCATCTACACCCAAGATTAACCTCCATGTCGAAGTTTTTTTTGGTAAGTTTCTCGAGTGCAATTGGCCATAGAGTTGTGCTACTTGATGTGTACAACACCAATTTAGCCAAAAGGTCAGAGATGGGCTTAACATGGTCAGCTTATACAATGTACAAGAATGTTGGCATTTTTATATTGAAGTCCATAATGCACACTCAGAAGTTTTACATGTGTATGATCATAAATGGAGTTGTTGGGCATCTGACATAATACCAGTTTCATTAGACACTATTGAAAGCCAGTGAACTCACCCACACTTCAAATAAATTCACCTGCATGGGAATATTATTTGTACATGAATTTATCTCTCAGTTTTTAAATTTAGAACTTAAAACTTCTGTACGTATTTCACCCGATATTGCTAAGGCTTTGATCATCTAGTCGGTGCCTGCCATCAGCTAGCACATGCATGATATTTTTATGAGTCTGTGTACAATTTGTCCAGCTCTCACAGCTGTCGATCGCATAAAGTTATCCTTAGTACGTGCATTGGCTTCATGAGCGGTAGATGCAAAATAATTTGTCTGGCTCAATAGCAGCTTGTTTGAAACTGACAGGATTAACACATGCAAGGAAACAAGAGAAAGTACGTCAGTGCATCCTTCATCTATGATGAGCACTTCATCAGAATGTTAACACTATTTCTGCCACAGATTTATTGATCATGAAAAAGGAAACAATTGCATATTTAATTGAATTTAAGTTCAATTGTTTCAGGTTTGTGGAAGGGAGATAACTGTCAAGATCCAGGATGGTGCAGCTGATGACCCTCTGACTGATGGGAAGGAAAGCTTGGCTAAGATTATGAACCAGTTTCTGGGACTTGAATAGTCCCTTAAATCGATCTAGCACAAGGAATACTTTAAGTTTTCAGACCTTGCATTATAATCTTGGACATATGAACATTTTTATTTGGAGATCTTTGCTGGAGTTTAGGTTGTATGCATGGACATTTTTGTTGCAGTTAAATTTTGAACATTTTTTTGCCCTTCGTTACAGGGACAGTTATAATTTGTCCAAATTTTTTAATAGTGCCTTGGATTAACCCATACAAAATAACGTGTACTTACTCCAAACTGTAGTGGCGAGTGTGGTTAAATGATCACTAGTCAGTAGTAAACTAGCCGTTCGGTAAAATGTTTGTACACAAGTAAGATAGCACTCAGTTACCACAACTGGAAAGTAGTGCTCAGCTGGCTGCTCACTACTTCAAAACTTTCAGCTAGATTTGTATGCAGCCCATCTGGCTAGTTCAATTCGTAGTGTTCGATTGATGATCAACTAGATGATATTAGCTTCAGTAGTTCCAAGCATCCCCCTCACCATCCCCAATGCACCATCAAATTGTACTATAAATTCAATGTTACCGTATATACTCGCGTACAAGCCAATACCAACTGCATAGACCCAGATCTGCCATTGCCTAATGTGCCATCAGATCTGGGTCTATGCAGTTTGTAAGGACTAATCAGTAAAACAACACAGACCCTGATCTGCCAGGACATTATGCAACAGCAGATCAGGGTCTATGTTGCTTGCATTTGGACCTAGCTTATACACGAGTATATACAGTAAGCTGAGAACAAATATTTTAATGCTTCATCTCCATATTATCTCTCTGTCTCACTTTTATCTCCATATTATCTCTCTGTCTCACTTTTTATCTCCCTATTATCACTGTCTCACTTTTTATCTCCATATGATCTGTCTCACTTTTTATCTCACCTGCAAAGAATAGGTTAGACATAGGGATGACTTTTCCACTGGCATTATAATCATAGGCATCAGTGTTAAGTGTTTACCATATATACTCGCGTATAAGCAGTATACAAATACAAACAACATACACCCTGATCTGCCGTTGCATAATGCAATGGCAGATCTGGATCTATGCAGTTGGTAATGGCTTGTACACGAGTATATACAGTAGCTCCATTTCTCTGACACCATTGTATGTACAGTCATGAAACTTGATAGATATATTCATCTTGGAGGATACTACTCACCATGGACAAAGTAGGTCATGGTGATCTACATTTCATGCTCCAGCAGTTAAGTTTTCTTATTTCAGTTTTTCTGACAATGTTATGAACTTGATGAATGCACTCATCTAGGAGGGTACTACTTACCTTGGACAAAAGTAGATCAGTGACATACTTTTCATGCTCCTGTGATTACGCACAGTTTTTTGCATTTAGGTCATTACAAACTGTTTTTTGCATTTAGGTCATTACACACTGTTTTTTGCATTAAGTTCATTACACTGTTTTTTGCATTTAGGTCATTACACACTGTTTTTTGCATTTAGGTCAGTTTCTCTGACACTTTTGTTGGAAGCAGTCTCCACTTGTCATCCCTTGATGTTGTTTGCTGATATTCCTTTTTATAAAAATAAACAATTTCATAAGATGCAAACAGTACAGTTTATACCACTGATTGATGCCATGTCATAACACTGTATTACATACCTATTTGGTTTTACATGGTTGATCTTACATTTGATATGGATGTTCAGTGTGTAATTTCGTATTGCACATCCCGACTGGAACTATTTAAGAAGTTTCATGGACACCTGCACAATATTTGCTGATGGACAGAATCAAATTTTTATAAATCCTAACTCATTTTGAGTTTCATTCACACTACAGCTAGAAATATTTGGAATTGGCATAAAAGAAAGTACATGCAATTAACTTTAAAAACTGCATTCATGTTTTGTTCATTCATTTGATATAGTGCATGAATAAGCCTTGGCCTGATGGGCTCAACATATCCCTACTCTGTATCAAATTTGTTGTTTTTGCTGACTTGCAAGTAAACATGTAGTTTTGTGTATATATTTCGCTAAACAGTTGTGTTCCTCAAAGGTGCATGAAAATTAAGGTAAGAAGTACAACATGATAATTTTGTGTAAACGGTGAGATTAGAGAAGAGTTACAGATTTTGCCTCAAAATAATCAAAATGTAGCAGCTACCTTTCACGGATTGAGTACATAAATCACTCTTACCTTTTAGTAATATGCATATTTGTACTTCTTCAGCTACCAGATAAGCCTTTTCCCTTACCATATGCAGTTTTGATCTTCATGGTGTCTTGTTATCCCCATGCTTTTTAGTTCTACTGGTCATAGACCAGAAAAGCTTTTGTGATGGTACATCATCTGTCATCCATTAGGAGAAGTATGTTGTCACTACTCCTCCTAAACTACTAGGAGGATTGCCACCAAACTTTACAAATGTATTCATCCCAATGTCTAATTGGTTTTTAATGAAAATGGTGCCCTTCATACATCCAATATGAATACCACAGCAGCCATCTTGAAAATATTGTTATCACTACTACTCCTGAATGGATGGACATATATAGATGGGGGGTTTCACTTAAACGTGTCCAAAAATATTTTTTTTACCAACTGTGGTATGCTGGAGTTCTCAAGAAAATCCGAGATGTTTTCAATAGTCATCAGTTAAAAAGAATACAAAAATTTAAAAAATGAACGTTCCTTGGATTCCTCGAATTCCTTTGTGACCAGTAAAGCATCAATCCCTTCATACGACTCGTGTCTCTATACAGAATCTTCAGAATATGCAAATTTTTCAGTCATTTCAGTCAAACGGCTTTCAGAGTTTGAAAAATTTCTCTGGAACTTTTTTACATCTTTGCAAATCTAGCTGATTTAGTCAAAATTTTGTTCTGTGTACGTCGCCATTGTGCTGTATCTATCCTAGGCTTTATTGTCAACAGTTTGTGATATGTATACTAGATTTTTGTGGGGTTTTTTTTCTTCTCAATATTTCTAATAAATTCTCGGGATCACATATTTTGAGGAATTAATTTTGATATCATATACCATGGTTTTATAAATGTTTTTGAAATGTTATTTTGATGTTTTTTGTTAATGTGTGTCAGTATTAAACTTTTGAGAGTTTTCTTTTTGTCAACTTTGTTGTTTAACAGTTGCTTAGTGACACAAAGTTCCTTATACTATAATCATCACATTTTTCTTATTGGTGTTGCTCTTTGTTGTTGATGATTTTACTTACAAAACAAGTGTTCCTAAACTATTTTTAGCTCTTGTGGTCATAGACCACAAGAGATTATGGGATGTACTTTTGTCCATTGTCTGTCAAAAGACTTCTTGTGATGTCTAGTTGGTCCTGAATGAAAGGGTCCCCGGATGACGGAGTGGTCTAAGATGCTCACCTTTACAGATCACTTACATCTTACTTCTGACCACATGGGTTCAAGTCTCGGCTCGACCAACATGGGTATGTGAGACAGCTTGCCAGCAGCTTCCCATGGATCAGTGGTTCTTCCCAAGTTCTTCATCCACCAAAATATACTAACCGCCATGTATAGCCTGTCACGCTACAAAATGGCATGAAACTCCACAAAACCAAAATCTCGTATGATGTCTGCTTCCTCCTAAATGAAAATGGTTCTGCTTGGACACCTGATATGACTGCGACAGTGACTATCTTGAAAATCTCACTACTCCTGAATGGATTGTCAGATCAACATGGGGTTTTCATTAAAAGATCTTGTTACAACTCTAGGTCTTAAAGTAATGTAACAGAAATAAATTGAAACTAACACTGTAAGTAAAATCAACAAGCAATTTATTTCTTGACAATTAAAGTGAAAATTCAAAAGACACTTAACAGTAATGTGAATTAAAATCCAAATAATCCTGTCGTAATCACAAGTCCTAAATATAGAATGTTCCAAATGAATTCCAGTAGCCTTGAATGTTCTGATATGCCTGAATGTTGTAATCCAGAATATCTTTGAATAAATTCACATAAATCCCAAAGTTAAGTATTAATTCAATATGAGAATGAGCACTTTTAGTAATTTCAATGAATATTTCAAATAAATAATTCCTCTGTCTGAATTTGCTCTGATTTTTACAACTGTAACATCTGATTACTAAAATAAATTCCTTAATAGAGTGATCTTAGTAATATGAAGTTTGGTATAAGAATGAAATCTTGTTTGCCAAACCTGTATAAATACAAGGATAAGTCACCTGACAGAATATTCTAGAATATGAGTAACTCAAATTAAATTTCCTCTGCGTACCTAACTTTTCTCACATCAAGAAATGGAAAATTCCAATCCAATTGTTAAATTCCATGTAAACAAGACTGATCTTGAACTCGAATGCAGTAAATATATTGTTTACAAAATGACTAAAGTACGACTTACCTCACGGACACCTATTATAAATTCAATATACATAACAATCTGTTTTGATGTCTACTTGGTCCTAAACAAAAATGGTGATGATCTGAAGTCCAGTATGGCCACCATGGCAACCATCTTGAAAATCTTCTCGCCACTCCTGAATGGATGGTCGTATCGAACGGATTTTCACTAAAAGACTTGATGTGATGTCTAGTTGGTCCTAAATGAAAATGTTGCCAACCTAATATCCAATATGGCCACCACAGCAGCCATTATGAAAGTCTGACATCCGGAATGGCAACCATGGCAGCCATCTTGAAAATCGTCTCGCTACTCCTCCTCAATGGAGGGTCATATTGATAACGATTTTCACTGAAGACTTTGTGATGTCTGTCCAATATGGCCACCAAAGCATCCATTATGAAAATCTTGTTATTACTACTCTTCCAAAGTGGAAAGTCATATGGACATGGGGTTTTCACCAGAAGACTTCTTATGATGTCTAGATGAAAATGCTGCCGGTCTGACATCCGGTAATCTTGTTATTGCTACCACCCTGAATGGATAAAGACTTGTTATGATGTCTAGTTGGTCCTAAATGATAATGGTGCCAATCTGATTACCAATATGGCCACCAAGGTGGTCATCTTGAAAATCTTGTTATGGCTACTCCAGAAGAATTGATGGTCATATCGAAATAGGTTTTTCACCAAACGACTTCTTATGATATCTAGTTGGTCACGAATGAAAATGGTGCCCCACGGACATCTAATATTTCTGCCACACTGAACATATTGAAAATCTTGTCATTAATTCTCTTGTATGGATGGTCGTATTAGCATGGGGTTTTCACCAAAAGTCTTGTTTGTCCTAAATGAAATGGCTGCCACAGCAGCTAATTTGAAACTATAATTGCTCAAAAATGTTGGAGATGGTTTCAACATATGGCAGTTACAAAGAAGAAATGGTCTTGAATTCCTGGGCTTTTTTTTTTTTTTTTTTGGATAGTAGAGCATCTGTCCCTTCCAGATGACTCCTGTTATACTCTTGCTAAAAGGTGATGTATATACTCGTGTATAATCCGATACCAACTGCAAACTGCATAGACCCAGATCTGCCTTCGCATAATGCGCCAGCAGATCTGGGTCTTTGCAGTTTGTAAGGACTAGTCAGTAAAACAAAAAACATAGACCCTGATCTGTTGGCGCATTATGCACCAGCAGATCAGGGTCTATGTTGTTTGCATTTGGACCCGGGTAATACGCTAGTATATATGGCAGTGTTGCCTTTTTAATTGCTGCACAATATCTTTAGTTTTACACCATCTACCCTTGTGGATGGCTTGCACTTTGGGTAAAGAAGAACCTTATTGATTTTTAGAGACCAAAGGTTAGGGTCACCGACTGAAAAAATAAAAATAATTTCCACACAGAAAAAGTAGTATGCAAGTTATATGTTAACAGCCACTGTAAAAAAAAATTCAATACTTGAGAAAAAACAACAATTTATAGTAGTTTTAAGCACATTTAAAATCTGACCAAGGTGAGCTTCAAAACACTTATGTTGGGTAAGGGGTTCAGTTCTAAAAACACATTAATAAAAATAATTTAAGCCACCATAGTCATCAATTAAATGTTTAGAATCATCAATTATGGAAAATAGTAGGTCAGACAAAAATAAAACCACAAAATAAGTATTTCTTTTCTAGGCCATCACCATCACAAATTTCATCATAAATAAAATAACTTGTAGAAAATCTCGCATTAAAAAGTTAATTAAAATTAGATATAATTCTTTTTTAAGCATGAATTGTCTGACCTAGGTGGGCTTTGTAATGCAATAAAAAAAAAAAAATTAAAATGTAAAAATGTTTGATATAGTTGATGTATTAACAGTGTTTATTCCAAAAATGGAAGAAGTGGGGCCCAGTGGCCCTTACAAGTTCAAAAAGTGCTGTTTTTATAAAAGAAAAATGGGTTGCAAATACCGTTACTGGTATCTTGTTTATTTGAGAAATTTAAGCACATATCATTATCACATTACTCGTATGATGGATTTATGAATTTCTGCAATAAATATTCACTTTTCCAGCATTAAATGCTTTGACTCTGTTGTTGTAGAGTCGGACTACAGCACGATTTTCTTCAGTTTCCTTGTCCACAAAAAAGTAATCGTGTCCACTGTTCAGGTTACAATTTTTTTAGTTGACAAGGAAACTGTGCTATGGAGTCTGACTCTACAACAACTGATTTAAGGTATACTATGCTGGAAATGTGAATATTTGTTGCAGAAATCAATAAATCCATGACCCAAGAGCCTGTGATCATTATCAGTCTCTCCATTTGTTAGCCTTCCATACTGGGATTCGAGTCTACATATTTTCCTCCCTGTACACTACTTGGGAAATAAATGCAACAGTGTTTTCACTGAAGATTCCATCTTTTCTTTACATTTTCTATCAATAATCATGGATCATGCACTCTCAGTTGGTTTCTGTCAGCCAATGAAATTGATTGACTTGTGCAACTTTGGCAATGAGCACACTCAATTCAGTTATCATGGGATGTGCTCAGTTGAGTCAAAAATCAACTGTAACAATCTTTTATCTTCATTTTCTATGGTCTTTTTTATGTGCCCTGTGAGTGCCATGGAGAAAACTTTTCTGCGTCAACATTGAAAATTACGGTCATTGGCACAATCGCACAGCCTAGAAGGAACCCTGCATAAAAATGTGTGACAATTAAATAATGGACTTTAGATTTAAGAAATTAACCAGCAGTGCTTCTTCTCATTGTCACTCCATTTAACTGAGATATTGCACAAATAATTTTAGGGATGAAAATGTACACCGGAAACAACTACAGTATTTCACATTCAAGCCATTAAATGTTTTTTTATAGCTATATTTTAAGAGTTAACAGTAATGAATATGTTTGCAGATACAGAGTACTGTGTGAAATGAAATTTTAGTAGAGTCAAATTAACTGAGCAGTGTGGATTGCAACATGTGCTTTCAAATACAAAAATTATTGTCTGATGTGTAATACATTTACCTGGTGAACAAGCATTTAATTAAAATAATAATAAGAGAGATCTAATATAATTAAACATAAATTGTAATAACTTCAACATTCCTTCTCATCATGATTGGATATAAATAATGGAGGGGGAAAAAAAACAATTAGTTCCTAATAATAATGGTTATCATTGGAATTATCAAAAAGATGTAACAGATGAAGAAAAAATAATGTAATTGATGAGCAAATTTACAAGTGGAGATTTAGGTATAGTAGCATTAAAGAAAATTGAAATTTTTGTCTTGCCTAAAAAGCATAGGTTTTACATTTCTGATGTCATAGATGTAAACGTTAAGTTTTTGCATTTAGTTAGTTTCATTTACACTGTTGTACGTACTCTGTCTGTTTCAACTGCTCAAGATGCATCAAAAAAGTTATTTGAGAAATCGATTTGGATCAACAAGGTTATGACTCTGATGAAAACAACGCAATAAGAGTTCGGCAGTATATTTGAGATTCTAACATTTGACTAGACTGTGCTGTTGGTGGTGAATGTATATTCCATTCATTTGTGATATAGCAACATATGATAGAACAGTAGAACAGTAACTTTAGAAAAATTATTCTGATACTTTTAAACTATGACTGAACACTGCTTTAAGTACCAACTTTGTACAAAATATTGTAACATGGATGGCACAGTTTTTCTTGATGTATCCATGCATTAATTATCTTAAATTGCTAAGTTAGAGTTTACTGTGAGATAGCTATCCGATTTTAATGATCTTGCACAGTTAGTAAACTCTCATGTAGGAGACCAGTGGCTAGAAGGTGGAATTTTGCCTTGCAGTAACCAACAGAACCATGCAGTTATTGCAGAGCTTAGGTTCCGCTGCCTTCTTCTGTGACATTTTATCTTCTTGTCAGCTGACATGCTCAAATATCAAACAAAAATGAAAGTTTAACATGTATTTTCAACCAACCAGCTACCACAGTTTTGTAAGCTATAGCTTTATTTAATTATGATGAAAGTATACTATAAACTCTTAATCATTAAGGTAGCTCCTAACCATTGAGAGCATTCAGCCTGACAGTTTCCTTGAGGAAATTTGGCAGCCCTGCAGTTCCAAATTAGAACAAGCACATATAACATCATACAATAACACTTTTAGTTATTAGTACACATTAAGCACAAATAAATGAAGTTCTAACTAACAAATCTCGGGAGTTTCAAATGTGACAAGCAAAATCTTTACACAGTTTTCAAATATGCAAGAGAAGGGGGGGGGATAGGGAAGAAGAGTGCCTGTCTATCTTACGGATGTGTTGAAAACAACAAACCTTCGACGTTTATGTGCCCTTCTTGGTCATTACACCATGTGTTTTGGCCATATGACTTTCAATGAGCACAGCAGAAACTATACATTGTAATTAATTTTAACTGATAGGAGTACCTGTATAGATTACAGTATTGTAATTACAAATAGGTAAAAATAATTATTCAGGTGCCACTTAAACAAGCAATTTATTTTTTGTTAGTTTCTCAAACTTCACCAGAAAATTACAAAGTTGAAATATTTTAAAACAATTTTGACACAACCCCTATAAATGTACATGAGAGCACATGCACATGTGTCTTCCCACCATAGTGTTCATATATTCAAACCATAGTGTTCATATATTCAAACCATAGTGGTCTATGATGTTATGGACGAGTAACCTCAACTTTACAAGTACATGTTTAATTAATAACTAAATCTTGATCTTTTGGACTTGGTCTAATTTTGGTAAAGTTTTGACAACAACAAAAAATTGCTTGTTCTAGTGGCAGTTAATTAACTATTTATACCTATTTGTAATTACAACAATGTAATCTAGGTACTCCCTATAAGTTAGAATTAATTACAATGTATAGTTTCTGCTGTGCTCACTGGAAGTCATATGGCCAAAATACATGGTGTAGTGACCAAGAAGGGCACATTAACCTTAAATCAAGTGAAATATTCTATTTAATTAACCCTTGCTGCATTGTTCCACAACTAAACCTGGGAACACCATTTTCATCATTTCCTTCTAGGGGTTTCCTACACTGTAGTGTTTTGGGAAATGAGATATATTTTTCATACAAATCCACAATATAAATGTTTGTCCTACTGTTAGTAATGAATAATGGTGCCTCTGTATATTCTCCTGCCCTTAAGCCCACCCTGGGAATTTATTTTGCACAGGGGGAATAAAATTTCACAGATCACAGTCCATTTTCATGGTCACTACCAGATTCATATTGTTCTGCTTTACAGCCCAGGTCTCTGGTATCCCCATATCAAAACACTTTTCTATTATAGAAAAATATTGCATTGTTCAATTCAGATGCACTATCCATACTAAAACTCGCTTTTCCCACAATTTGTCTTTCATCACCTGAATCCATTTTAGGCAAATGTCACTTAACTCGAGTAAGTCCACCTTTCCACCCAAAAGCCAAAACTGAATGACATTTTTAGCATCATTGGGTCAGCATTTGGGAAAATAATAGTGAATACTGCATGTTTTGCCTCAACTGGTCATAACTGACTACTAGTCATAGAGCCATTCATATTACAAGTGACATACCATGCCCCACTCATTAACTCATTTTCAGCACTGGTATATTAAATGGGTTAACTCTGAGAAATGTGTGTGTGTGTGTATATATATATATATATGTGTGTGTGTGTGTGTGTGTGTGTAAATATATATATATATTTTGAAACCCCTAAAAACTGAAAACCTTTGGGACCCTTTTTTTGTTGTTGTTGTTTTGAGAAGTTTTAGGTTTAATTAGATTTTTGCAGATGTGAAAAAGTCTTTTTCTAAGCTCTTATTTGACTCTGAGAGAGAAAGTAATTATGAGAGCATCAGTGTCTGTGTGTGTGTATAAGTGCACACAATTAAGAAACCTGGGGGGGGGGTAATACATGTATTTAATGAAGAATTAGCTGAATAATATATGTTTCTTACGAAAATCAAGTCCTGTCACATAAATAAATAAAGTTGTTCCACAAAGAAATACAGTTCTCACCACAAGAAACATCTGAGGAATGAGATACTTGTATAACTTTCTTTTAGCCCATTAGAATTATGTATGATACTCCACAATGTTTAAATACTCTGTATAATTCACAATGTTCACAGTTCGAGAGCCTGGTTTGAAGAAGGTGTGGAGTGTTGTCTGTTTTTTCAAACATCTTTCTTTAATTAATGTGGCTTGTGTTAATTACTCAATTTCTTGTGCCGTAGTCAAATAACACTCATCCTTAGCAATCGCGAAGTTTTTTAATCTCTGTATAAGATCTATAACTTCTGGCTATGTCATTGAGTGAATCTGACTTTTAGAATACTGCTTTGTCGGTCTCCGTCGGGAAAGCATCAGAAGCGAGGCCACATGCCTGGTTAATAAAGCCCTGATATTTAATTTAAAAAAACAAGCAAACAATGTTCCATTGATCACGAATACAAATAAATAGTATCAAGCGCAATTAGATAATAAGCAGATAAACGGTCTTTCTTAAATGGCTAACCTACAAGCATTTAGTTGTTAATAATATGACCTTAAAAGCTGGCTCTTTTGTATGGTGCAAAGACTTAAGATCAGCCTGTTGTCAGCTCTAATCTGTGTCAGCGTGCGTGTCAAGTATTGTTTTAACCTTGCGTGACCTTTGGACATTTTCTGGGTCTTTGTCTCGCATATCAACCCACTACAGTACTTGCTAACCATAATTAATCAGTTCTAGCATGTGTGAGGAATTTAGCAGCTAAAATATATTTCCAAGTTTGAATTGAGTTTTTGGTTTTATGTAGGTTTTTAAGCATATACTAAAAATTTGAGATTGAAATTTGTTTCTGTATTTGAAGTTGAGGGGTTTCGGTTTACTGGGATATTAAAGAAAGAAAAACTCTGAACTAAAAATAAAATTTGGTCGTGAGGGGATTCCAGTATACTGAGGTTTCGGTTTTCGAGGCATTTCACTATATATATATATATATATATATATATATATATATATATATATATATATATATATATATATATATATATTTATATATATATACATATCAGGGGTGTAAACATACGGTCCGGATACGACCCGCCAGACTCATTATTTATTTTTATTATTTATATCAAATATGGCCCGCCATAGCAAATGAGTTTGACACCCATGATTATATATATATATATATATATATATATATATATATATATATATATATATATATATATATATATATATATATATATAATACACAGCATGTAATAATTTTTTAGAAGACGGACAATGAAATTAAAGGGAATGCATGCATCAACTATATAAACAAGGAGGAACAAAATGGTAAGTCTTATAGTTGCAACTGCACATGATATAAAAGACCAAGATCACGAAACAATCCTTTCTATTGGTGTTGAGGGTTGAATTTACTTTTCAAAATAGGTTGTTAGATCTGAACTATTTTTGTTGTCAATTTGTTTCCACCTTTGATAAAAACTGCAAACTGCAGGCCAACAAATGCTAGAACAAGCAACATGACATGATCAGACAAGAAAGAAACAATCTGTCCAGATGTTTTAAGAAGTCAGCTTATCACACTACAAGAAATTGCTGCTGCTTGTTTGGTTATTAAATTCAAACAAATAAAATTAGCTTAGTTTTTCAAGCCTTTTATTAATTAAAATAATTTTTATATACTGGTCTTTGAATCTGTATGGTTCATTTGCATATATGCTTTTTTGTGAAATATTTTTGAAAGTGTGTAAAGCAGTCTTGGTATTATAATACACAAAGAAAATACAATTAAATTCTGTATTTTAATTTTCTTTTCTAAAAGGTCAGGATCTTTTTTTTTTTTTTTTGTTTAAAGTTTAAAATAATTATTATTAATTCCAAACTTAAAATATAAGATAATATATGCAAGAGTGAGATTGTAATAAGTCAGAATATGTGATAATAGACTAAGACGACTCAGGAAAGCATTTTTTTTTATTTTAAAAAAAAAAAACGTACTATGCATTCTTCGGCAGAAATTAATATTTACACTTAATTACATAAATAAGGTATCCGATTTCGTTCCACCTTACAATGAATGAAATAATTTGACCACACCGATGAATTAATACAATATGATTAAAATCTAGCTGCAATATAAGGAAATGACAAAATATGCTCCAAATCAAAAGTCAAATTGAATCATATTCATTTCATCGCAAGGTCAATAATCAGTAGAAACTACTATAAAACATAACGAAAGGTGAATCAAAATTGTATTAAACCTCACTGTACAAACAAGTGTATATTTATGATAAAAATGTAGGTTAATACAGCGAATACTGCATGTCTATCACAATTAATACATACATTTAATATAAAGACAGTTCAGTATAAAAATGGGTGGGAAAAAAACAATTATCCTTTCTGCCTTTACAATTTTACTCTAATTGAAGCACACAAAAAAACAATAGGTCTCGACTGAGCAATGTCAAACAATAGAATGACAAGAAGGCGGGAACACACGGACTGACTAATTGGTGAATACATTCTAGAATTTGATTCAATGGTCAGAAACCAACTCCTATCAGTTTTACATATTGGAAGAATGCCATTTCCTGTTAACATAGTTACCAGTTCTCTTGGTAATAATTACATGTTTTGAATACTGATGTGCGAACCTTTGTATAGATTAACAGATTTCCAGATGTTTTGAAAACTATTCAAGCATAGAGTAATAAATACCTTTAATACATCAACAAAGGTAACAATTCACATATTACAAATACCTAATTGCATGAATATCGAAAGGGTGATCAAATTTTTTTATTATATCCCTTTGCCTAATATCTGTACTTTGATCTACCTTACCGTACATGTAATTCTTACGTGTAACAGAATATTCCGGATCATATATGAAATAAATATTTTAATCGCGTTAGGAAGCCTAACTATGTCAGGCGGTACTCGCGCTTAGAACGCTTTTATCAAATTCTGATTGACATGTATGTCAATTTATTTTATGAGTGATATTTCATGGTGAAAATTGCGATTGTTGTGGTTTTATTTTGGTTGGACCTATTATTTTCCATATTTGATGGTTCTAAACATTTCATAGATGCCCATAGTGGCCTAGATTTTCTTTTTCATTTCTCTCTTTTTAGACATTAAAAAGAAGTGGAAAAAATAATGAATTTATCGTGCTACCAAGCTCACCTTTGTCGCATGTTAGTCGTGCTTAAAGGCACCATAAATTGAAAAGATTTTTTTTTTTTTTTTTTTTTGGGGGGGGAGGGGGCGAGAGAGGTTAAGCTCTACTGGTCATATACCAAAAGAGCTTATGGAATCGCCTGTTATCCGCTCGTCTGTCTGTCGTCCGACGTCCGTCCGTCCGTTAGCACTCGTCCTAAACTACTTGTAGGATTACCATGTAACTTTACACACACATTCATCCCAAGATCTGGTTGGTCCGAAATTAAAATGGTAATGCTCAGATATCCAGTATGGCCGCTACAGTAGCAATCTTGAAATTCTTGCTATTGCTACTCCTCCTGAATCGATAGTCATATCAACATGGGGTTTTCACTGAAAGACTTCTTTTGATATCTAGTTGGTCCTGAATGAGAATGGTGACCCGCAGACCCCCAATATGGCTGCCACAATGAATATATTGAAAATCTTGTTACTAATTCTGCTGGATGGATGGTCATATCAGAATGGAGTTTTCACCGAACGTCTTCTAATGACGTCTGGTTTGTCCTAAATGAAAATGGTGCCGATCTTACATACAATATGGCTGCCACAGTAGCTAATTTAAAAATCTTTTCGCTCAAGAATATTAGAGATGGTTTCAACACTCGCCAGTTAAAACGAAGAAATGGTCTTATCTTGAATTCCTGGAAATTCTTTTCAGACAGTAGCGCTTTGTCCCCTTCTAAGGACTTTTGTTTTAAGTTTTACAAGTTGTTTTATTGTGGCTGTCGATATGTAACTTATATGATACCAATAGCATTACTTCTACATCACAGCCATTGACCAAACTTTGTGTATTTCTTGCATTTGAGTTAAGGAAGACGCCTATTTATTTGGGGTCAAAAGGTCAACCGTCATTGTCTCTGTCACTGAAAGAAGGTAAATAGTTTCTGCACAATAACTTAAGTTCTACGTCACAAACCTAGACTGAACTTTGTGGATGGCTTGCACTTGGGGTAAGGAAGAAGCCTCTTGCTTTGGGGGTGAAAAGGTCAAACATCTACCTTATTGTAACTGAGAGAAGAAAAGTGTTTGTTGCATAATAACTTTAGCTCTAGAACACGTACCTTAACCAAAGTTTGTGGAGAGTTTGCACTTAACGTATGGAAGACGCCTATTGATTTGCGGGTCAAAAGGTCGAAGTTATATAAGAAAATAATGATTTTTGTACAGTATGTTTAGTTCAAAACTGCATACCTTGATTAAAGGTTAATGGTCAAGGTCATTGAGACCCGTAGGTTAGTAATCTCAAGAGTCATCCATGCCCTATTAGGGCCTACTTAGAGGACTATTAAACACTGGGCGACGTATAATGTACCTTTCACGGTACCCTTGTTAAAGTTAATTCTTATCATCTTCACCGCAGCTTGTTTTGTTTGCTTTTTTTAGAACTTTGTTGGGTTTATTATTCGTTTTTCAACCTTACTTACAAATACCATTTCAAAAATTGAATTCAGATCATTCCAAATGTGAACTCTTCTGATCATCACTATTACGTTTTATGGGAAGAATGATCGTGCTACTGATTGAGTTTCTGGAGCTCATTTATTGCATCTTTTTCAGCACTACTTCATTTTTCCAATAATATATATTTCATTCTTTACTGACTTTGTGAAGTGTATGTGCCTAACTTCCTTTCCAGGCTCTGCTTATGGGTAAATATTTCGAGACTGTGTTTAGCATCTTCTTAAGTTCTAAACATTATCATCGATAACACCAAAAATTTGTAATTTAAAAGGGAAACAAGTTTTGTTATTTTAAACAAAAGAATTATGATAATTTGGGGTCAATGTAAAATCTGAAAATCTGACTAATTATACAAGTTTGGCAGTATTCTGATTTTTTTTTCAAATTTCGACTAAATGAACATCTATAACTTTTGTCTAGAACACCTCAGCCGAAGTTAGACATAGCGATCACTTTGGCTGCCGTGTGCATGTCCGTCATTTTACACCCTAGATTAAGGTCAGTGTTAAAGTTTCTTTAGATCAAGCTCATTGTTAATTTTGTATACTTATTATATAGATGTGGGCTTGACAAAACGGGTACCTTTCGTTTTAATTTTATTTTAAAAAATGATTGGGAAGCATTAGCCAATTTTCGTTATACATCTAACTTACCATTACACAGTTTTGGATCTAATTTCACAAAATAGATCACCAGTTATTGTTCGTTTTCATTCCGAATTATTCCATTTCATCTTACAAAAAATACGTCCTAAAAGCCACTGTGTGGAGGAAGTTTTGGATGACACTATATTTACACTTTGATGATAATCATTCTGCATTGTGCACTCATATAAAGGTACTTAAATATCAAGTATTATTTTATGCTAGGCAGTGAATTACTGGATTTTCAGAGTGAAGTAATTGTGATATTTCACTGCAGTGAAAAAATATATTTTTTCACTGGCCGTCAATAGACATTGAAAACATTATGAGTAATAAATTTCCAAACTTTTTTTTTTTAAGACGCATGCGTGGTGTAAAGGTAAAGATGACCGCCTCGCATCCAGACGAACTGGACTCAAATCCAACAATAAGCAAATGGGTTTACATCCAGAATACAATTTGTTTTTGTTTTTTTGTTTTTTCCGCATTCTTTGTATCTGCTCTTTTACCTTGAATTGGGAAGGAGCATTATGTAACTACTGATATTTTATGTGCAAATATACAAAAAACAGAGCAGAACATAAACGGTTAACTGCTGACATTATCGCGCGGGATGCAGTAAGAAATAAGCTACTTCAGTGTGTTGTACAAATTGCTAGACAATACGCTTGAGCATAAAATAAAAAGAGTATTTGCTTGCTCCGAGTGAATAATGGATATATTTCATCTCGTGGGTGAAAAACTTTAGTATTTTCACTGAGTTTTTCACCCACTCGATGAAATATATCCGTTATTCACTCGTTTCAAGCAAATATCCTCTATATCATTCTGCATTGTGCACTCATATAAACTTACTTAAATATCAGGTAATCATTCTGCATTGTGCACTCGTATAAAGGTACTTAAATTCAGGTAATCATTCTGCATTGTGCGCTCGTATAAAGGTACTTAAATATCACTTCAGAAAGACCTGTAGTTAATTTTTATTTGCTTTGTGAAAGTGTCTTGGGCACCACAGTAGTAAGGGCATTATAAAGATATGTACATCGGGATACTTCATCATCACATAAAAAAATAGGTCTCTACGACCTACTGTGAAATTTAACAGAGTTTAGATGGGTTTAGTTGTTTCTCAAGTAGTGTTAAAGGTTTAGTTTTTACGAATGGTAATATGATATATACCGTAGTAATAAGACACACTTGGTAGTTCACTTTACCATGTTTCACATTACAACTAGTTTGCTTTAATTTGGTGTTTGTTTGTCCAGTGCTAAAGTCAGCATTACAGTTATGAATGTATGCAGTGCTATAGAATTATTTCTAAATAAGTAGGTCACTGTGACTCAAATAATCTGCGCATTCCAATCGAGTTACAGTCACAACTGTTCGGTCACATTTTGCTGTATGGATGTGAAGTTTTGGGGGGGGGGGAGTCGAAAATACCCAGCTTATCGAAAATGTTCACCTTGAATTCCTAAGATATATAACAAAACTTAGAAAGAGCACACCAATTATATTTCTGTATTCAGAACTAGGCATGAAACCAATTGACGTTTATATTAAATGTCGCATGACTGATTCTGGATCTCGATAATAAATGCAA
The DNA here is from genome assembly GCA_029931535.1 of Margaritifera margaritifera. NCBI lineage: Eukaryota > Metazoa > Mollusca > Bivalvia > Unionida > Margaritiferidae > Margaritifera > Margaritifera margaritifera. The sequence goes on from JAQPZY010001121.1 coordinate 1,001,183, forward strand.
AATACTCCAAAATTTAAAAAAAAACTATACAATATCATGTTGAGTGATATACATTCCGGCTTTATTTATAAATGGTTTAAACATATTAGAAACATTTTGATTTCAGTTGGAAGAACTGATCTGCTCTACCAAGCATCAATACGTAGCCCTGGTGCTCTGAAAGCAAGCGTTGCACAATCTTTTTAAATGAGTTATTTATACAGGAATGGAGTGCAAGATTAGAAACTACACTGAAAGGTGTGACTTACCAATTATTCAAAAGAGACTTAAACTTTGCGAAGTACTTGATATTTTTGAGAAATGTTTATTTGCCTCTGCTAAAACTTAGAACTAGCAACCACGAACTTCCAGTAGAGCCAGAACATTGGGAAAAGATCCCAAGAAAAGACACAAAATGCACCGTGTGCGATAAGGATGACACAGGTGATCAATTTCACTATTTGTTTTTCTGTCCTTTTTTTCTCAAGCGAAAGATGTAAATTCTTAACATCTTATTATTGTATTCATCACAATGCAATAAAGTTTGGTAAACTTTTTTTCTTCCAGAAATTGATCAACATTAAGAAGTCTTGCTATATTTTTTGACATAATTATGAGAAAAATGTATGTAAGTGCTAGCAATATACAGATTGCATCGCCGACTGGATGTGCTTGAATGTACGTATACATATGTATGGTTATGTGTATGCATGGGTATGTATGTGTATGTGAATACACATGGATGTGTGCTGGTGCATATATATATATATATTATATATATATATATATATATATATATATATATATATATATATATATATATATGTGTGTGTGTGTGTGTGTGAGTGTGTGTGTGTGCATGTAAGTGTATGTATGGGTATATATATGCATATAATTGCATGTATACGTATGCATGATGCGCTGTATATGTATATGTGCGTGTGTGTTTGTGTGTATAAGTATATACATAATACGTTTTATAAATTGTTGTTCATAAAGTACTGTTTACGTTGTGTTTTACATCATACGATGGTAATGCACACCCCATTTTGTCATATATATGTTTGTACTCTAAAACGTTTAATAACCACTCTCTACACACACTAACACCTAATACATGTATATATAAGCATTACGTTGTTCTCCTATGCCGCCTGTGTGTGGCCTAAGATTTAAATACCAAATAAAGGTTCTGTTCTATCATATAGTTGTCCCAGGTTCCAACCACGTTACTGGCAGGGGTTTGAACCTATGTATGTTTGTGTTTCTAACATCATACAAAATACGGTTTCATTTTGACAAGCAACCATGAAACTAAGAGAGGTGAAGAAAATGATTGAAAAATGAACATGGTACGACTATAGCTAAACACTGTAACAAAAAAGTTAAATCAGTTCTTTTTGTGTTTACACATTAAATTTCGTTGATTCAGGTATGATATGGTATTGTGGGTTTTACATTTTTCAGCACATGATGACGGCCAGTATATTTGGTGCAGGAAGAACCAGTGAAAACACCAGAAAGAACCACCGATCCAGGCGAAGCGACTGGCAAGTTTTCTCATATACCCACGTTGGTCGAGCGGAGACTCGAGCTTAACGCGGACAAACGTGAGATGTGTGAGTGATCTGTAAAGGCGAGCGCCTTAGACCACTCAGCCACCAGGGGTCCCTTATTCAGGATAGAGAATCATTGGCTGTCGTATCCAAAACCTTCCTTGTTCATGCAAAGGGCACTACATGCATACTTGCAGGTTCCCACGTCCACGTGCGTACATAAAATAGTATGAAGCAATATGTCGATTTAACTCGAAATATTTTACTCTTTTGCAGGTATGATCCATACGAGTCCCATTTTTTTTTCTTTCTTTCTTTCTTCACGTTTTATAAAATTCCACTTGTTCAAACATACCATCAAAAGTGCCATTGGAATTAGTACTGGTATACGTCAGTGACCCAGAAATTTAGAATTTGTCCATCATTTATTTCAAACGTTTTCTTTTCTTCTTTGTGATTTATATGTATAAGCAAAGCGTCATTGTCATTAGTACTGGTATACGTAAGTGACCAAGAAATTTAGAATTTTTCCATCATTTATTTCAGACGTTTTCTTCTTTTCTTCCTTATGATTTATATGTATATTAGGAGGTCGTACCCTCCTTTTACGTAAGTTAGATCTACTTCTCTAAACAGCCAAATCTGACCTTGTTTAAGCAGTCAAAATTTGTTGTGCCATGGTCACGTAGGCTAGATGAATACATACTGCAGATACATTGATGCTTTATTGGTAGGGATTATTTTTTTAAAGTAGATAGGGATTATTGAAGCATAAAATTATGAAATCAGGTTTACGTGAAATTCTGGGACTTCTCAGCCCATAACGAAATCGGACTACCAAAATCGACCCATCGCTAGGTCGGTTCACGATTGATACCAATGAAACTAGCTATCAATCAGTTTATAAAATAAAGACAAAATATTTGAATTCTATTTGATCGAAGGCTGAATTTCAAGTAAGTTTGCCATCATATTCAGTTCCATTTTTTTTAAAATTCATCATTGAACAGAAGATATTGACACTGTCATTATGAACGAAATTCGTGTACCAAAAAATTATTGTAACACACCTGTATTACAAACTGTGTTGCCATAAGTTACAGGAAACACAAGCAAGTGCATGGTGCTTTGAAGTTACAACTCTGGTACACTTGACACAGTGGTCCGTACCCAAGTAGCCATTGATGCGTTGATACGATCATTTAATTTTTTTGGGGGGTTGGGGGTTGGTAGTATATATATATATATATATATATATATCAGTTGATGCAAAAATCAAAGGCCGATTAAATTTTGTTGTTGTTGTTGTTGTTTTTACTCCAAAAGTCCATTTACAAAAGAAGGTCAGTTTTTCTCACTTTTTGATTTTATAACAATCTTTAGTCTAATCCTTCAACAAACAACACGCACATTCTAAATTAGTTTACAGTATTGTTTGTTTACTTATTACGGTTAATCAAACATCATCAATAATTAACTAATTAGTCAGTAAATAACATGTTTATAATAAATATTTATTGTTCAATGACAACAAGTGTTACAAAGCCATACAAGATCATAGGTAATGACAACAAATGAAAACAAACAAAAACCACATTGTTTTTTTATATGTTGTTTGAACGTATGGGCCAACAGTAATGATTTCTTAATTAAATTTGTACGGACCAAATCTGTAATGGCGGACTTTGCTATGGATTGTGCTCAGTGTGTTATGGGCCGAGATGTCTCGTCAACATGCATGATAATCTTGTTTAGTTAAATGCATTTGTTGAAACTGTATTATAAATCAATGTAAGGAAACACAATACAAATTTATTATGAAGACAAAAAAAAAAAAATTCTGAATAACATTTCCTTTTCTGAGTCTATTCGTCTTTGACACAACCCAGGTACTATCTGTACATGTTGTCCATTTCAAGGGTATGGTGACATGTCCGTAATGTAGGTCATCTCCAGTGCAGAACATCAAACAGTGCGATGTGTATACGTTTGCATGAGGTCGAACTTGGCTGTGTTTGCGCGTCGACTCATCCCACATTTACATGGAGCACTTATTGACAATTTAGATAAAGGTGAAAAAAAATTAAAAAATCCAAAATCAAGTAATTATTTAATGTATTAGCTAATTTCAAATGCCTTGTGTAGCCACCTACACCTGTTTGACAAACCACTGTGTTGTTTAAACTTTTTGTAAACTTAATAGATTTTGATACAAAGTGGAGAGAAAAAATGGGTTATAATAGGAATCAAACAGTACCATATATAAAGAAGAAATAAATATTGAATCTTGCAATCAAAATTTAAAGACGGTCCCGAATACAGACGTATTAAAGTATAAAATCTCTAACTGTTGTTCTTATGGACATTTTTGCTGTGTCTGCTGATTCTTTAAAGCTGCATTTTCGCGAAGATTGACTTTTTTTGAAGCAAAGTTTGAAAACAAAGTTCAAGGTGACTCTTTAGCTCTGTCATTAAATATTAAACGTCCACTACAAATGTTAAATTTGACGAACGAATAACATTTTAATGAGACGAAGACACGCATTTCTGTAAATACAACCCGTATCAATCTATGCTATTTATGGTGATGACATATGCATATAGTGAGCCGATCGAGTATTTCGTACAGATAAGTTTTAGTGTGTTTCTCCTTAAAAAAATAACCAGGGTGTATTTTGGATATACGAATACTCTGAAAGGGGCTTAGAAACATCATAGACTTGACTTACAATGTAGTTTAATATTGGTTTTATTGGGGTTTTTTTAAATGCAGCTTCTACTTGTATTAATTTAGAACGGACAGCATCCTGCATTTTGAAGAAGAAGAATAAAAAAAGAAAAAAGAAAAAAGAACCTTATAAATACGCATATGTGCATGTACTTACATCATAAACTACTTTGGATTTCGGAATGCGCATCTAAAACTATTGATGTATTTTAAGGTGTCTTTTCTACATTTCGGCATGAAGTTCTAGCCAAAAAATATTAGTTATTATTTAGACATATGAAGTTTCATTTGTCATGTAGGAAAATAATGTGTTCTATGTAATTCTATACAAATGTTCTCAATGTCAAGGATTAAAGTCTTGAATATTTGCTTACTCATATATTCTTGTCATGTTCTTTGTACTCAGTTTACTGTAATACATTCCGTATATTTAATCGTATGTATTTAATCCAAGGAATCATCAAATGTCCATCCAATAGACCATACTACAAGTGAATTTAGTTACTGTCATTTCTATTAATAAAGCCTTTTCTTGACACATACAAGGGTTTTTTGATAGTTTTCACTCATATTTCGTGAAATTGTCTAAAAGACATTTTAAAAACATTCACATAGGTGAACGAATTCGGGTTCTGTGAACCCTATTGAACCTCGATTACTTAGTTAGGATGCTTTCAAGCTATCACAGGACATCTCATTTGAATGCAACACATGGAGGATCTGGGAAAGATGAGCAATCCATTCGCAGTATTCCTGATGTACAAACTGATCAAGGAATGATTGCATTGTAATAAATACAAGTATTGTAAGATCACTACACAGAAAAAGTCCAACAAATGTTATCCAATTTCAGTGGCTATCAACATTACGGTCATGCCTGTACTTTAGGAAGCTTCAAACCTGTCTCTTTGAGTCGGAAACCATGCGTTGTTTTATCCATTTTTTCGTGGTAGATTTTCATGTAGTAGCCCAAATAAGGCGGGGGCATCTTTTTGCCTTTCCTCAACAGCGGTACAGTATAATTTTTGGTACTAGTGAAGTCTTCCAAGCTTTTGGACTTCTTCCTGAGATGAGTGTAACTGTGCGTATCTTTGGATGAAACCCTGGTAGTTACAGGGGTTCTGTCGCTTCCGCTTCTTGTCTGTTCTTTCTGAGAAGACGACCTGGAGAAAGTAACGGGTTTATAATCTATGTGGTTTTTAATTAGTAATATTTTCAATCTTTTGTTAATGTCCATCAACTTTTTACATTTCTGTTCGGTCTTTACTGTTCTTTCCATCGCTTCCTCCCATTCTTTCTTTTCTTTCTTTAACTGGTTGTTTTGCTTTGTCAGAGCCTCCACCTTCATTTTCAGTTCGAAGGTGTCTGTCTCTAATTTCTCACACCGCTCCTTCCGATATTCTATATCATCGAGAAGCCAATTCTTTGTGGTCTTAGTGTGTTCCAGATCAACTTTCATTCTTGACAGCGTATCGAAGGTAACACCTATGCTGTCAGCCTGCTGTCTCTGTACCCTCTCCTTTTCTGCTATGGCTTCATCCAATTTTTGGGTCAGTTCTTCGATCTTACCCTTATATTTCTGTCGTTCAAGGTCTATTTTTTCACTCACTTTCATTTTTGTATTAACCTCAATCACTGGTTCTTTCTCGTATTTGTCTCCAGGTTTGACGTTGTTAGGATTTTTTGGAGGTGGTAAGGATGCTCTTTTTTTCAATTTGTCTTTCTTGGATGACATATTGTCCACAGTTGATAAAGATTCTAGCACTTGAATGATCCATCAGCAGGAAAACATTGAGCAAAATTTACCATTTTATACTTTGAAACGAGTAAATATTGCAATATTTAAGTCCGTGACAGTCCCGTTAATACGTGTATCGTCAATGGAAATGACATATAATAAATTAATCATGTATAAGTCCTCAGGTCGGTAGCTAACACAAACCGGTGTCCTTTTAAATGTAATGCTATCCTCATTCAGTTCCTTTACATGTGCAACCGTCCAGACACTGAGTAATTTTAAAGAGTTGGTGTCTCAATACACATTTTTCTTTCCCCTTTCTGTAAGAGAAACATGCCATTATGCCCCGTTCTAAGGTTATCTCTATAGAAAACGAGGTAATAATATCCATTTCTTAACAAGTCTTTTGACAACTCTTTCAAATCCGTGTATGTCAGTATTGGACTCTATTGGACCGTATTTACCAGTGAATAATCAGTAATGACGACTCTCATATTTGCGTCTTGTGTATACAAAGATTTCACTCGCTCAGTTATAAACGAATTTCTTTTGAGCTTTTATTTACTTCAAGATTGATAAATTATACAAGTATTTACCCTGCTTGTTTGAAACGAATAAATCAATTTTATCAGTGATCAAAAGCAAGTGAATAATAACTATGCAAATGCGCAGAAATATTCTATACCGCTTTTGTCAAAACATTTGGAATTGGTTAATACAGATTAAATACGGACAAGCTATCTCGAGTATTCGATTTGAATTTACTGTATATATTCATATAAAACCTCCTCCCGGCAATATGATCCATGCGCTTAAGCGAGGAAAAGAAAGGCAATAGTTGCCCCAATTTGTAGATGTACATACGGTAGAAAAATAAAAACACATGTAAAGATAAGGTTTGACAGGCAACTTGGTCACCTGCCCATAGATATCCGTGCTTGAATTTCTTCCTAATGAATGTTTAGAAAGCCAATTTTTTTGTCACCACAAAATCCACCACCTGCCTACATTAAATATTTTGAAGAACTGTACGTATTTCGAACAGACACACACACACACACTGTGTGTGTGTGTTTAAGATTTGTTTTAAAGTATTGTAGCTATGACGGTGTGATCATATATTATCTATCCCTTTTACTACGGTGTTTGCTGCAGTTAGATAACCAGAACTGGACATTAAACTTATTGGAAAGAGTCAAACAAAAGCGGAATGTTTTCTTATATGCTCTCACAAAGTGAGAAAACCACAACCACATTTTTCGTGTTACATGCTAGGTGTATACATTTATGCATCATAAAGGTAACATGATAGCCCACACATTATTATGTAGCTGAAACATAACATTAGGTAGGAAAAGGGTACCCAATCATGTGCTATTGTAATTAGGTAGGAAAAGGGTACCCAATCATGTGCTATTGTAATTAGGTAGGAAAAGGGTACCCAATCATGTGCTATTGTAATTAGGTAGGAAAAGGGTACCGAATATTGTAAGTAGGTATTCCTATACCTCTAGATTACAGTACTAGTCAAACCTTTGCAGACCGTAAAGTGTTAACTATTTTGCAAACAAATCCATATAAAAGTAAGTGTGCAGTTTTCTTATCTTGACCCAGGATCTCAATTAGATCACTGATTAGAAATGGCAAGTTTGTTTTATTTGCACAACAACACAAGTAGGTTAATAGAGCCAAAGCAATTGGAGTAAGGTGCCTTGCACAAGGACACACCACGGTAGTCGTCCCGGGCTGATCCGATGGTAGGATTCGAACCCGTACCCTTGCATTTGCGAGTCCGGCACGCTAACCACTGAGCCACCGCGGCTCCTGCCTCCATTAGTTGCCTCTTACGACATGTGGGCCTATTCTAAATCCCCGAGCCCGCATTTGGGTAGAAGTGTTAAAGCCTATATGATGCATGATTGATCATTTCATCTGAGATAATGGTCCAATCATGTCCTTAGAACAGAAAAAAATAACACCTGTTGTTGTCCTTGACCCGAAAAATGCATTCAAACAGGCGGCACGTCTCCAAATATCCCATCATAAAAGACCCCCCCACCCCCACCCCAACCGTATACATATTAACTTGACAATACATTATTTGTGAAAACCACTTTTATTATTATTTTAGAATAATGCCAATAAACACCATGTGAATTTCCCGCTTATAAACAGGATGATCATGAATGGTAATTATAGACTACAAGTACACATTTATGATCGGAGTTTATAATCGCAGAGGAGTTCATGTCAGCCATGATAGGGGACATTGGCGGTTGACGTGAATAACTAAGATTCAGTGAGTTAAAATATGTTGGTTATCAGGTAACCAAATGGCATTAACCTATTGCTCTCTGTGCTCTAGTCGTGGTCACATCTACGGCCAAAGAACTCGAGGTAAAACTAATTCCACACTGCCGGCGCTTTGTGTGTACATGAAGGAGTTAACATTAATCAGTATTTCTAAATCTCTAAGGTTAAAAAAAATACACCCCGGGTAACGCTTTACGCGGCAACGAAACCCATCTACAATTTCGTTCATATATAATGCATAGGCATTTTCGTACACACAATTTCGTGACAACAACAACATTAAAATAACAGATAAAAATTATTAGCCCATAGGCGCAGCGAACACAAAATACTAATTTGAGTTATGTACAAAATAAATATGGGCACAAAACTAAGTTTTATTGATTTCAACAGTTTTTAGAGAGTTGATAGAAATGTTTTTTGATGCCTTTAAAATGAAAGCAACAATGCGATTATCAAGTGATAATTCCTATTACGTATAAAATCACGTATTTGATATGGGCAAATACACAAATTTATATTCGGCTAATTTACAGCAAGGTTTGAAGATCTCGTAAATTCTACAAAGTTATACTACAACCATTCAATAAAAACAGATATAGACTTGCTGGAGGATAAAGTTAGATTTAAAACAACACACGGTGACTCGGTATGTAAAGTAGCTATATTAGAATCAATCATAGGGATGTGCAAATGTGTCATAACTATGAAATAATTTGAAAGTATTAAAAAAAAACAAAAAACACGCTGAAAATTTCTGAAAAGAACAAATCCGGTTGTAGTGGCTCTTCCTGTATGATTATCGATAACATAACACCTAAAGGCAATTTATCAAACATAAAGTATTTCGTTTTTAATGACCGACAAAGAACAGCATTTAAGATATCCTTACTATGAACCTGAAAGTCCAGATGCTTATATCAATATAAATCAGTTGTAGGAACCAATTAAACGGGACAAGAAGAAAACAATACACTGATCTGAAATAATGGTTAACATTACAATCTACTTACATATAATATAAGCAAGCGAGAAACAAATTTCATGCAAGCATATGAAAAGTACAACGATGGATACAAACATATATATATATATATATATATATATATATATATATATATATATATATATATATATATATATATATATATATATATATATAAAGTTAAGGATTTGTTGGGGAAAAAAACCACTAAATATTTTTCAACCTACTCAGTTAAAAGGGATTTGTAGTGGAAACGTTTAAGATAAGTCTGAAGACCTAGAATACGGAGTGTTTCGCTCAGAATGAAATCAGAAACAGGATGGATGTTTTACCAACAACACTCTTCATAAATCAATATATATTGCTCCGCTATAAGTAATCAAGCAAAAAAAACATCTAAAGTATGGATCATTATATTCGGTTATTTGAAAACTTATTCATTCGGAACGCCTAAATTTAAATTCGGTGAAGTTGTCAGAATTAAATATACAAAATGTTTCAAAATTGATACTTTTCTAACTTTACCACGGAAATATTTAAAATCATGCAAGAAATTCAATGTGATCCAGTCGTTTACGAACGGGAAGATTTGAAGGAATAGGATATACAAAACATGTTTGACTAACATCAATTATCACTGTATGACAAACAAGATGACAGATACAAAGCTGAAAAGATTTTGAAGACTAAAAGAAGAGTAAAATGTATGTACTTGGATAATGGAAAGGATATGATGAATCGTTCAACAGCCGGGAACCAATTGGAAACATCATGCGTTAAATAACCGACACATTCATCGGAAATGACATCTCTATCTAAGCTGACTGAAGAAGGCTGTGCAAACAGCAGCATTAAGGAGGATACAAACTGTGTTTTTTATTTTTAAAAAATGAGAGTAAGAGTTTTTAGAACGTGACACGTGGAGAGTAACAGCGCATCAAAGCATAAATGGGTTATAATATGAACGTCATGAATTTGTGTTAATTACAAAACCAGAGGGAAAAAAGAAAGTACATTCCAAAAGCATTACAGGTAAATAAAAAAATGAAACACGTGAAAAACGTGATGAGGCTATTACGATGTAGACAATGTCCTATAATGGAAGCAATGACATTAAGAGATAACATTGAAAGATATGAAATTTAATCCAACTATATCTCACAAAAGCTGAAAACAAAAACGATATGAAAGACTAAAAGGGTGTCTATGAGATTTTTGAAAATCGCATCAATGTTGATGCATTCACGAAGACATTTGAACTTCCCTCGAATTATATGCAAAGAATGTATAACAATTGTGCCAACGGTTACACAATGAACTGTGGATTTTTTCCTGAAGAAAAGTATTACCATACATTTACAAAGAATTACCACAAAATTGACCAAAATCAGTTGACATGGGAAAAGTTTCATCTCTTATAGATGAAGTAAAGTCTAGTACACATTTCGCAGCGTGTAGATACAGAGATTTTGAAAATATATTTTTTTCTTCTTTAAAATTTTCATTTTATATCCAGTAGTAATTGAAATAAACCTATATAAGTAAATGGAACATCAACACTTCAGATGCACTCTGTTATAAAATTGTACAAATGCAACATAGAAAAACTGACAGAAGAAATGGTAAAAGGAAAAGAAAAAATATGTAAGGATTGCGTAAAATCAACGAGAAGAAAACGGTATTATCGTGGAGGCAGTTACATATTAAAGAGGGAAGTCAACAAAGAGTTACATATGCAGATGGAAAAACGGTAAATATATGCTCAAGGTATTTGCACAAGAAAATCCTGTTTCACATTATATTTTCATAAAACGTAAATAATACACTTACCTAGGTTTATTCATAGATTTGGCGGAACCGCATTAACTGGATTGTGTCGATATCAACATCTGTTAAATTTTGCAATAGAATGTGTTCCAGAGTTATATAATCAGTTTACAGGTTGCATGTTTATTTCCAGATAATTCTAGTCTCCTTCAACCAGAATCTCGCGTGGTTATGCAAGATCTTCGCCATACGTACGTATTTAGCCACTCACGAGTCTTGTTGAACAAGATTGGTATTTATCTTGCAGAATAGGGACCTCATTGGAGGTGCGCGTCGCCGACAGTTAACATTCATTAAAGCTTTAATAATTGACCTAGATGACGCCACAGCGCTACCGCAGTGGACGGCAAAAGATATGGGGACTGAGAAGGGCACTGATGAATTAAGGTCAATAATTTAAAAACTGAAAAAATTCTCACACATCTTTATGATGTTGTCAAATAAAAATGTTTTGTCGTTATCTTCAATCATTAGAAAATCGGACAATTTAATTGGTTTTGAACAATGTAAGCAAGAATAACCGTTGTCCACATTGAACATGTTATTCTGATACGCGTGGTCGGATCCGAATGACGAGTCATGTGACCATTTTACGTTTTGTCTGAATACGTGCAATATTGTGACGTAACACTTCGACGCCATTAAAGGAGTGCGTAGCCAATAGTTATGCAACTAGAAACGTGTTGATACCAGGCCAACAAAAAAGCAGTTAATGTTACAAAGCAGAAATTTTATTATTTTTCGTGTTAGAATCCAAATAATGACTTGAAAAACGATATTTATTCCAAAAGATTAATACTTATTTTAAATTTTCCATTTTTTAATTTTTTAATTTTATTTATTTATTTATTTATTTATTTATTTATTTATTTATTTACATAATCCCCTAGCGCCATGCAGCGCTCTGTGATTGTCTAGAATTGCAGCATTGTAAACAGGTATTTAGCTATTGAAATAGACACCTCTTTTAAGGTCATTTGAAACTGGGGTTTTTAAAATTTTTATTGGCATGGATGCCTTGTAAATTGTGAAACAAAAACAACAAAAAGAGTAAAACTAGTTAAAACAAGATACAATATGTTATATGTCACATAAAACTATTATACATAAAACAACAACAAAATTAAAACTAGTTAAAACAAGATACAACATGTTATATGTCACATAACACTATTATACATAAAACAACAAAAAAATTAAAACTAGCTAAAACATAAAACACCCTTTATCAGAGGACATTTTAATCAGTTTCTTTGACATCTTAGACATTGGACACATTGTTGAAAGTTTTAAAGTTCGTAGGAAATGGCACAATCTACTATTGGAAAGTCAATCATGTTATTTTTTAACTAGGATATCTGTTTATATATTAGGATATATGTGAACAATATTTTGTTATCATTGGAATAAATTAATTTTAACACGTGGCTTTTTTTTATTTTTTTTGTTCATGTCTGATGGCCGGCTACCTAGTCGATACTCGAAAAAGGCATGAAACAAGCACTACATTTTAGTCTGTGCCATAAGATAGCCCACGTGATATGATACACGTGATGAGTCAAAATGGCAGAAGAAGAAGATAAACAAGAGGAAATTGAAACAGAAAGCAGTAAGCTTCAGTCCGAGGCAGATAAAATACAGATTTCTTTTCAAGATGGACAGGTGAGATATACATGATAAAAGCTTACTAGGTATTAGTTAAACAGTGACATATGCGTTTTAGTTGTCAGTTAAGAAACACAATGGAAATAAGTGAATGTTAATTTCATTACCGGTACTTTTTGTGTTATCCATAGTATCTTCTACATGATGGTGCATTGTCATTTTAATTTGTACTTTGTTGTTTTATAATCTATACCGAATAAATCTTATATTATCACTATATTTCTTTTTCATACTGACATTACCAGCTGTCCACAAAGTCAGAAAGTTTTATTTAAAGTTCATGCATTAAAATATCAGAAGGCATCAGCTTTAGGACCAAGGGGCCATCCATATATGGCATTACGCAGTTTTGGCGGATTTTTGACCCCCACCCCTCGTCACATTTCGTCAAAAACTCAGACCCCCTCATATATGACGTCACAAAGCTTTGACCCCCCCCCCCCCCATAAAAATTTTCAAAAATAAAAATGGTTTGAAATCACTTTGTATTAGAAAAACACACAACAATACAGCGTTCTGAATCATTTATTTTTCTGGTAGATGGCGCTGGTGTTGTTTTTGTGATGTCACATGTTTCAAACCCTCAACCCCCTATCATCACACATCGTCACACAAATCGCCCCACCCCCACCCCCTTGGTGCATGACATTATATACGGACGGCCCCAGAGGAACTGTGCTGCCAACTAAATAGCCAATAATTAATTACAAAAACAAAAACTAAATTTTAGGTAGATATACATCGATCACACTTTTAACGAAATCCAGGTGGCTAATCATTAGAGATGTGTGCCTTTTTATTTCTAAACACATCATTCAAAGAGATCTCAGAAGTTTCATTATTGCAAAATTATCATCTAATCACCTTGAAATTGGCGACATGCATCAAAACAATCTTTGACAAGCTCTGTCTCTCCCTCAATTTTTTGGACTTGCCCACAAACAAGTGCCTTGCAAACTTGAGCTTGCCTGAACCAAATAAGAGCTTGTCATGGAAGTCAAGCAAGTGGATTTGTAAAGCCCTGCTAAAATTGAGGCTAAACATAATGTTCTATTTGTACAGGTGACTAAAGAGAAAGTGCCAATAGCAGTTTTAAAATGAAAGAAAGGGATACAGTAACTGCAGAAACTTGATCAGTGCTCCCCAAAAAGGTTTTTCAGACACAGGTCCAGGGCAAATGGCTTTGAATAAATCACTTGCCCTAACTCAATCATCCACTTGCCCAACAGGACCATATATTTTTACTATTATTCTGAAAAAAATTTGAAACTGCTATTTAAAACAAAAAAAAAATGCTTTAAATTGACTAATTTTCTGTGTGTATTTGCCACTCAAAATAGTGTACTTCAGAAAAAATTTATGATACATTGAGCAACAAAGTAAGTAAATGTCTAATTTTCAGTTGGTAATTTCTTCTGTGTTTCTTTTATGTTCTGTGCACAAGTCAGACTTAGTTGTTCAACCAGTGCTTGGCTTATGCAGACCTGGACAGTGTAGGATCCTACTGGTCCAGGACCAGTCAGTTGGAAACAAAATTTTCAGGCCCTGCCCTGGTACCCGGCATTGGTAGAGGTTACATTACACTGTTTACAGAAATCCCCAGGCAATCTTACGCCTATTGTAATGTACATCTTACATATAAGATGAGGTCAGTGCCTATGTATGGGTTTCACATACAACAATTACTTATCAAGTTTAAAAAGAGTTTTTTATGGCATAGGAGACACTCCCAATGTAACATTTATAGCTTAGCAGACACTCCCAATGTCTGATTTCAAAAATATACATCGGACATGTCCAGCATATATGACAAATTTCAATGGCTAATTGGTATGTATGTATATATGTATGTACAGTACATGCATCGTATTTTTATGAAAAAACACTTCCCCATGGTGGCGCTTAATCCTTGTCACGCTGTGTCCGTCGCGGACAGGATATAGTGGTCGTCGTGGATTGTCCACGTCGTGGCTTGTAGTGGATGGATTAAGTTTTATTGCCCATTTGAAAGTCACAGCAATATAATTATGTAATAGTGGACGCCCACTACCACGTGTGGAACTTACCTATCAGCTCAGCTACAGCACACAGTGCAGAATGTTCTTTTTAATTTGTACGCAATACCGTTTAATATTCAAAGACTCCCTCACTAAAATGCATTCACATATGTGTATTGAAAGAGATGAAAGATAAATTGCAGAGCAAAGAGTCACGAATGATGCTTCACAAATTATACAAAGTTTAATTATCTTAATTTTAATGAGAGAGGGGGGAGAGAGATTCTGTTTTAAACAAACAAGGTAACAGAAATCACATGTAAATACATGTATTATCGGGTTTCATTCCGTTATTAAAATAAAAGAATGCGAGAAATGCTGTGATTTTTTTTTTATTACCCCAGTCACTTTTAAATGGTTTGCTTAAAATGTTCCCACTCAATGAAATATACACGTCACTATCCAATATACAACCTCTACTATTCCAGCCTGTTTAATACTTGTGACTCAAATATACATGTCCATGCGACACATTTTCTCAGGAACTAGACACGTGTTTACTTTACCGTAGACCTACTCTTTTTACTCTGACTCTACAAAGCACATGATGCTGCATTCTATGACCAACAGCTTTAAAAAATATACTTAGGATTGCTGGTTTGGTGATCTGACGAGTTTAATATTACCAGATGGGCGGGTGAAAGCGATTAATTTGCTTCAATTGGTGAAACGTTTAAAATTTCTGGTGTTTTAATTAATGTAACATTCAGTAAGATTTATTTTGTTCTTTGCAATTACTTCTTTCTCCCCTTGTTTAACCTGTAATGTATTACACGCAAGCTGAACACATCATATCTATCAATAATGCATTGTACATCACCTGAAATTGCTACGCCAAGTGTTTGCCAAGACTATAAAATCTATCTCTATTATTGCACTGATTGCTGTAAACACGTGGCTTCTTATTTTTCACAGCTTTAAATGGCTTTAAAGTGGTATCTTTGGTAGAACTTCGTTAACTACTCCGACCTGGAGGTGGAAAAGTTTTGGCTTCAGAGGTCATAAATCCCAATTATTTCCTGTTCATTTTGAACCGTTCATATCAATTCTAAGGTGGTCGCGAATATTGTCAGGCTCACCTTGATTATTGCAGTAATGCTCCCTCATTGGACTTTCAGTCTATTAAATTTCTGAAGCATTAAGTTCGTACATGGTTAATTATGACCAGATTTGACAATAGATAATAAGAAAATAAGACAAAGGACACTAATAGCAGGTGAATAACCCAATGAATTATATAAATTCTTGTTAAATGCAAAATGAATTGCCAAGCAGCGATTTACATATTAACTTATTTAAATAAAGAGTGGAATCAAAATTGTATTTCTAAATTTTGTCAGTAGACAAATTCCAAAATAAAGATGAACGAAGCACATTTCAAAAATGCATACTCTCTAATTATCAATGCCTGTTTCGAAGTTAGCGATAAAAGCTATGGCTAACATCAATCGAAAGTTATGGTGCATAAGATCTCTCTCTCTCTCTCGTGTTTGGATGTAATAAACACATTTTATTACAAAAAAGATGTATTTAAAAAAAAAGAAAGCTTGTAGTGTAATACAGCTTTCTTAAACATGTAATAGCTTTGTGTTGCTGCGATAGACTTGTATTATATGCAGTGCATTGCAAGATTAATTGGGAGAATAAAAATTGTATATGGTTTATTTTATATACCGCTAGAAACCAGTTTTATGCAAAAATATCACAACTTGACCACATTGTGTTTCTCACTCCATATTACAAGTCCAAAATTTGTTGTTCCACACGTAACAAAAACATTTTCATTCAGAAGTTAATGCTTCTGTTGAAACATCGGAGCAAAAAAAATAAGATAGAAGCTCAACACCTTCATGAATGGCCATTGTTAACAAGCGTAGCGGCTGAAGTCAGAGTAAAAATGTCACTCTTCGGCTGGTGCTTGATGATAGATTCACGAAGAAAGTGATGAAGAAAGTAACCTTTTTCATAAAAATCACTTCGTTTATGGCATGAACAGCCACTGAAAGAGAGCAGCCTTCAATACCGTGTAGATGAATTTGACGCATTTAAAAATTATCATACTCTCAAATAATCAGTGATTTTTCTAAGTCTACAGATAAAGGTATTTGTATCCTGCTTTCAATAATTTCTTTAAAGAAGGTTTTTGAAACTGTGTAGACATTAGAGGGAAACTATGACAAATTAATAACTAGTAAAAGAAGTTCTTTTATGAAATATCATTTATTGAGAAAACACACTGAAGTTGCTGCATATGCCCAGGGGCATCATTGACATTCTACTTGTTGATCTAACACTGTTTCATTCACGTCTTTCTAGCGCTTGCATTACAGGATGTTATCCCAGCTGAAGTGGCTTCATTAAACAGAAACCCTTGGTGTTTTCATAACAATATTCCCATGACATACTTGAATTCTGATTTAAGTAATTTAACTTCTACAAAATTTCATTTGTGATTTTTAGAAAATAAAATATTAATAATTTTAGATGTGAATCGGGACCATTGCAGCTTGTTACATTTAAATGCTTCGTCCCCTATCGGGAAAATAAAAATACTATATGTAGTTTGCTTTATATACCGCTAGAAACCAGTTTTACGCGATAATATCAACACTTAATGGCTATGTGTTTCTCTGTCTAAATTTGCTCTTCACAAACTTAATATCTTCTTAGTTTTAAAGCGTTTGATTTTGTGACAACAAGAAACATTTGTATTCAACAGTGTTTATTTTGAAACATAGAAGCGCGACACTGACCAGTAGCTGCTAGGAATTGTCCTAATTTAAGTCATTTAAGACTTCAACTCTATTTGCTTATTATGCAACGGAGTTGGGGTGGTGGTGGGGGGGGTGGGTTTGTAGGCTGGGAGAGAAAGAGAGACGGAGGGGATGGGATATAGCTTGAAACAACTACACCTGTTCTGATTTTTAGATAGTTTAGATGTGCATCAAGGCCATTACACCTTTTCCCCCCCTAAATTTAAGTTAAATAGTAGGTCTCTAAATGGGAAAATAAAAAAAATTATATTTAGTTTTTCATATAACGCTAGAGACCAGTTTTACATGATAATATGAGAACTTAACATTAAATGCGTTTCTCAGTTCAAATTTGTTTTTCACAAACTAACATCTTTTTAGTTTTAAGGTGTATGGATTTGTGATATTTTCATTCAGCAGTTATTGTACTGTACATTTTGAAACATCAAAGTGCGACATTGAACATTAGCTGATGACATGTAGAAACTGTCATGACGGACTGTTGTTGACTCGAGGCAGGAAGCTACAGCAACAGGCGTAGCGGCTGGATTCAAAGTAAGAATGATATTCCTCAGCCAGTGCCTGGTGATGCAATGTAGCTTCGTGAAAAAAGTGTGGACAGGAAGTAACTTTTTTTCTCATTGAAATCACTTTGTTTATGACATGAATGCCACTGATAGAGCGCAACAGTCAATACAGTGTACACAATTCCGTGCATTTAATAATTGCCGTACTCTCTCATAAACAATGTTATTTTCAAAGTTTAAGGGTAAAAGTACAGAAGAATCTTTCCGTAGTATAGCTCATGTATCTTTTTATTTTAATATACTTTGGCAAGAATTATGACATACATGTCGTAATGTGCCAGTGTTCATGATTGTACATGTTCAGTATAAATATTATGGCGTTCGTTTGTAATCCCTTTTCGAGTTTTATATGTATTACTGCTTTCAATGATTTCTTCAAGGTTAGTCTTGAAAATAGTATGGAAATTAAAGGGAAACTATGACAAAGTAATAACCAGTGCACAAAACACTTTTATGAAATTTCATTTATTGAGAAAGAACATCGAAGTTACCGCTTGATGCAGAACAATGTCAATTTCCGCATCTGTATATGCTAACAGGTACATATACATGTATTAAATCAGCAGGGATGTACGTTGTAGCTAAGCAATTTTTTCTGATGTACGCTTTGTCATGGACAGGGGTAGAAAGATATCCAAGAAATAAAAAACATCATATTTTGTCTACGTTAGGTGCATTCGTCTGTATGTATCCTCAGCCAGGCTACTGATAAATACACAAGAAATGTTACCACTGTACAGGTAAAGGTATGAAATTGACAGCTGCCATGTTCGTGTTTACTGTGTCGGAGTTTCTCCCATCTGTTTGTTTAGTGTGTTGACTCACGGAGCGAATACAATAGAATCAGCAAGGGATGCCATAAAACCCACTACAACTCACGATGACTGCAATAAAATCCATCATGGACTTCCACTAGACTTAGTGGATTTTCACTAAATTGGGATGAAAATCCATTAGATTGAGTGGACTTACACTACTCACAGTGGGCACTTAATCCCCTGCCTATTTCTCCACACCCACCAGATTGCGTGGTGAATTATAAAAACACGATGCGAGTACTGAATGTATGTATGTATGTATGTATGTATGTATGTATGTATGTATGTATGTATGTATGTATGTATGTATGTATGTATGTATGTATGTATGTGTGAGAGTCATGATATGGCATAGCAGTAAAAATTTATAGTCTTCATAAGTTACCTAGAGATTTACAGTTTAAAAATGCTAAAGATGAAGGATGTTATTTTTAGACAGTAAATTAGCTAAAAAGTAGCTAATATTTGGGACTGGGTTTCAGATCATTGGATAAATGGTTCTAAAAATGGTAATTATATAAAGTCACAATAAGGACACAAGAAAATAAAAGTGTCCTGATTCGTTGAATACACTACACCTTTGATATTTAATTCAAATTAATTAATTTTGTAAGAATGATCATCATTGCCCAGTATATATTTTTTCTCCTTTGTACTTCTCACGTTTTAATTATATCATTTATTTGAGACATTTTATTTGATTAATATTAGGACAGTAAGATAACAGTCATGAAATCTAAGAGAAACATTGATTTAAATTTTAGGTTTTTGTTTATATTGAAATAACTTCAATTAATTATTTGCAAAGAGGTTACAATAGATAAAAGTGTTGAAATGCATTTACTTTAAATAAAGTGTGATACATTTTATTAAAACTGGATTATAATTTTTATAAACAAGATTTTGCATGCTTTGCTGAGAATAGTATATAATTTTAAAACCTCAGTGGCTTTCTAATTAATTTTATTTTTTCTTTCAGTTGTCTTGCATAGGAGAGGACATAGAAGAAATTCCATTGATATTGGTAGATAGCTATTCAAAAGTTACTAGAAGATTAGATCTGAGTTTTAATAAACTAAGGTAAATGTGTACATTATATTTCTTGTTCTTTTCATTATATTGAAACATTTTATATTTTACTGATAAAAATGAAACTGATCCAAGTAGGTGCAATTTTTTTCCTCCTTGATGTCTTCACTGAAATAATGGACATTTTCTTCATCAAATTTATTGTTGAAACACTTGCATTTGGTTTCCATTTGAATGCTGCCAACTGGACCCCTTCATTTTTGTTTCAAAAGCATGGCAACCAGAAGCACTATGCATAATTTATAATTGGGATACACATGTATTAGGAGCAGTTAAAATCAGTCTAGAATAAAATCACAGTTTTCATATTACTTTCATTTCATTATTACACAGCTTCTGTTTTATAGATATTTTTTGAAAGAATGCAGTTTTTATAACTTACTAATGCACAAACTACATGCAATTCTGCCTTAAAGTTTCTGGTTCAAACAAAATGTGGAGTTCAATTTCTGAAACAAGATACATATAATATTTGTTGCTTAAGAAATATGGTTTTGAAAATTATTTACACTTTTCCTATTTATTATGATGCATTAATGAAATTACATGATCTCTTCATTTTGTTTTACTAAAAATGTCTACTTTTGTCAGGAAAAAAATAAGTCCTATCAAATGTTTAAAGATAGAATCTCTTTGTATTCAAGCCATGGAGAACTTGATGCAGTGAGATTATATCTGATCACACTCATCACAAAGACTAAATTTTGTGATGGAGTCATAATTTGTATCAACTGACATGTTGAATTATCTTTTTTTTTCTTTTTCATAAGCAGAATTTCATATGGCAAGTGTCTAATCAATTTATTTTCAATTAGTTTATTTTTATATTCAGCAATGTACCATTAACAGCTGCTTTAGGGTATGATAAATAGAGATAAGTGTACTTACTGCTGACTGACAAAGGACACGAGTCTAGAGATACTCTGATATGTAATCTAGGGCTAGATATGTGTTTAGTTGCTTCATAATCAATTATAAGTAGACAAGGAAGTGCAGCACACAATAAGTTGAATGACATTATCAGTCTTATTTACATAAATTGATACTGATAACTAAAGGCATGAATAATTTTTAGATCTGCTGGTCATAGACCAGAAAAGCTTATCAGATGGTCTGTTGTCCATCATCTATCTCACCGTTAGCATGTTTCTTATAGCTACTCCTCCTAAACTAGTTGGAGGATTGCTATGAAACTTTACACACACATTCATTCCAGAGTCTAGTTGGTTCTAACTTATGGCCCACTCAGATATCCAACATGGCTTTTTCACTAAAAGATTCTTATGATCTTTAGCTAAATAAAAATATGGTCTGACATTCAACAGCAACCACCACAGCCAGCTTGAAAGTGCAGATCTTGAAAATCTTATATCTCAAGAATATCAGAAATGGTTTCAACACTTAGCAGTTAAAACAAAGAACAATCTTATCTCAGATTCCATGAAATTCTTTTTGTCCTGTAGAATGTAAATCTCTTTGAGGGACTCGTGTTATACACGTTGAATCAGGACTAGAATTTTACTTTTCTTGCTACATGTATTTTTTGGTGAGTGGAGAAAATCAACTTGCAAAATCCCATTTCTACTGGCAATATTTTTTAACCAGTTACTGTTATTACCTGTAATCCAAGAGTTTGGGAATAAGAAGGAGGTACAATATATTTATATCAGTTTCTATTGTAATTTTTTTGTTTATTTTAAAAAAGAAGAAAAAAACAAGTACAGTTAAATTGTTTTTCTTGTTTATAACTGACGTCTGATTTATACACATCCAAATTTTTTATTTTTGGAACATGAAAGGTTCATGAACAATCAGCCTCATCAATATTGAACAAGTATTAGGGACAATCAATTCTTTTTAGAGAATAGCCAGGATAATATGTGAAACAAATATCTGCGATCGGACATCCTACAAAAAAAATATTAGCGGAGCATGTCATCAGATGAGACAAAGTAACAGATATTACCTTAATGAAGATGTTATTGGAGAAATATTTCTGTACTTGTGAATTAAATGCTTGGACATGAAAGAGATATCCATCTTCTCCTTGAAAATATAATGCTTGCAACTTCAATTTTTTTGTCGACTCGACCAGAAAATTATCGCTAATCCAAAATGCTGCCTCCATAGCAGCCAGGTGGAAAAAAACTATTTTCAAATTCTTTAGAACAGCTGAACCAACTTGGTAGGGATGATTCTTAAGACGTGCCCTTCCAGAAATTGTCTTCAGAATGGGTCATCCAAGTTTTGATTAAATTTGGTTGAATAGTTCCTTAGGATATATTGTGCCAGAATTTTGAATTGTATTTGGGATGTCTTTCACAGTAGTTTTATGGCTTCCATAGCAACCAGATGAAAAACCTATAAATTATAAAAATGATATTCATCTCCAATCAGGTATGGTTGTTGTTACTAATTATAAAAATGATATTCATCTCCAATCAGGTATGGCTGTTGTTACTAATTATAAGAATGATATTCATCTCCAATCAGGTATGGCTGTTGTTACTAATTATAAAAATGATATTCATCTCCAATCAGGTATGGCTGTTGTTACTAATTATAAAAATGATACTCATCTCCAATCAGGTATGGCTGTTGTTACTAATTATAAAATGATATTCATCTCCAATCAGGTATGGCTGTTGTTACTAATTATAAAAATGATATTCATCTCCAATCAGGTAATGGCTGTTGTTACTAATTATAAAAATGGTATTCATTTCCAATCAGGTATGGCTGTTGTTACTAATTATAAAAATGATATTCATCTCCAATCAGATATAGCTGTTGTTACTAATTATAAAAGTGATATTCATTTCCAATCAGGTATGGCTGTTGTTACTAATTATAAAAATGATATTCATTTCCAATCAGGTATGGCTGTTGTTACTAATTATAAAAATGATATTCATTTCCAATCAGGTAATGGCTGTTGTTACTAATTATAAAAATGATATTCATTTCCAATCAGGTATGGCTGTTGTTCCTAATTATAAAAATGATATTCATTTCTAATCAGGTAATGGCTGTTGTTACTAATTATAAAAATGATATTCATTTCCAATCAGGTATGGCTGTTGTTACTAATTATAAAAATGATATTCATCTCCAATCAGGTATGGCTGTTGTTACTAATTATAAAAATGATATTCATTTCCAATCAGGTATGGCTGTTGTTACTAATTATAAAAATGATATTCATCTCCAATCAGGTATGGTTGTTGTTACTAATGTCTTTATAAATTAAAAAAAAAAAAATAGGCCCAGGCTTCATATTCTTGAAACTTTTGAAACAAGAAACTCAAACACCAACTCAACGTATAAAAACTTTAACATTGTTTCTCAAAATCTTTTTAGTTTTGGTTCCTCTACTAGCATGCTAAGTTTCAATTGCTTCAGGGCCAGCACAAGGGTCTTTGTTGCCCTAGGTGAACCTTCAGCCTTGGATCCCCCTCCCCCACAATTAACTTTCAAAAATGAATATTGCACATTTATTCTTTCCTTCATTTTTTCTCTTTTTATTTTAGATGCTTATTATCTTCTATTTTATGCTATTTCTCTTTCTTTTTTGTTCATTCAGCTTTTTGCTGCCCCCAAATTTTGCTGCCCTGCCTGGCAGTTTAACTGGCCCTGAATTGCTTGGGCTTACTTCAAATATCCTCACTGATTTTGGGGGTTTTCAGCATCAGCTTCTTTTTCTCGCCCAAAATGTTTAGAGAATATAGAACCTGATCTGTGTTGTTTTTTTTGTAAGTAATTATTAAACTGAACAGAAATAGATCATGATCTGCTGGCACATCATGCATCAGTTGATCTGGGTCTATGCTGTTTGCAGTTAGGAATTTATTGTACATGTGCAAAAACAGTTAATAGGCATGTTTTGAGTTGATTAACAAGTTGTGACTATTTTGTAAGACAAAGCTTTAAAAAGTCAATACAGTGCTCACTTACTGTAATGCTGTTTATGGGAGTCGTGCAAAAGTTGACTACCATATACGTGAGGTTGCTTTATTCTGTACATAAAATTACGATTAAATAATGAAATGGAATCAATGACCACATCAGTCTTATAAAAGGGACTGCCTTATAATGAGATGTGTTATAGTGAGGGAGTACTGTACTGGGATTGACTATGAAATAAGGAATGTTTTAATGAGCATGATGTTATATGAGTTCTCTAGAGTTATAAAAAAAATTACCGTATATACTCGCATATAAAATGGGTCCAAATGCAAACAACATAGACCCTGATCTGCCGTCGCATAATGCACTGGCAGATCAGGGTCTGTGTTGTTTGTTCTACTGATTAGTCCTTACAATCAGCATAGACCCAGATCTGCTGGCGCATTATGCGACGGCAGATCTAGGTCTATGCAGTTTGCAGTTGATATCGGCTGATATGCGATTATATATAGTAATGGAACCCCTGTTGGCTGCAGTTAACTTTGCTCTTCAAATTTCTTGCTGTTACTGATGGCAGAGACTTACTATCAGTAATATCAAGGGACTTGTAGACCTAGTGTAACCTCAAGTATGGAGCCTTTGAACTCTGGCACTTTAGTATCATCCTTCCCATTTCAACATTTATTATTTATTCATATTTAGATAAAATAAGCATGGTTCTTTTCTGCATTTAATTAAAATTATAGTTTTGTTGTTTTAATTTTATGATGCACAATGATATGAATTATATTTGGATACTTATTCATTATTCACATTTTGGAAAGAAAGAAAGAAAAAAGATGATTCAGAAATCACACTGCTTCTATTACACAATAATACAAATAAAATATTTGTTCAATGGTAGAGAAGAACCTTCCAATTGTGACAGCAAAATAAAGGTTGTCTGATATCAAGTACCGTATGTACTTGTGTATAAGCGAATACCAACTGCAAACTGCATAGACCCATCGCATAATGCGTCGGCAGATCTGGGTCTATGCAGTTTGTAAGGACTATTCAGTAGAACAAACAACATAGACCCTGATCAGGGTCTGTGTTGTTTGCTTTTGGACCCGGATTTTACACGAGTATATACGGTAATAATTATGATGTGTTACAATAATAAGATCAAATGATTAGAGGTATATGTAACTTATTTTTGGGAATGTTTTATCTCTGTAATAGAAATGTGGTTTTCATTGATATTTTCTTTTAAAATCTAATATTTTTACAATGGTAATCAGGTTCATTCTTGGAAAAATATAGAAGCAGAGACATAAATATTACTACTTTCATGTATAGTGTATGCTTAAGGTAGTCTTCTTTTGTGCTGCACAGTTCAAAATTTTGAGACCATTTTACTGTATATACTCGCATACAAACCTGGTCCAAATGCAAACAACATAGACCCTGATCTGCTGTCTCATAATGCTCCAGCCGATCAGGGTCTGTGTTGTTTGTTCTACTGATTAGTCCTTACAAACTGCATAGACCCAGATCTGCCGGTGCATTATGCGATGGCAGATCAGGGTCTATGCAGTTTGAAGTAGTTATCGGATTATACATGAGTATATATGGTACTAACCAGCCTAGTTGGTCTGGACCTTTTGGTATAGTGGTGTGTGTGCCTGACTGGGTGCGCGATAAACCAGATTTGATTCCCGACTGTGACATTTAAATTTGTTTCCCCTCCCATTGCATTTTGTGGCTTATCTGACTCTCAGTAGTAGGTGATCCAGCAGAATGGGATTTGGACACTCTGAGAGGTGAATCTGGGTGACATTTGAGGGCACAAATGACAAAGTAAGGGGGGAGGAGTGTAGCAGTCTAGGTATATGAGATCACTTACTAACCACCATATCTGGTCAGGATCATTTAGTCTAGTGGTATGTGTGCCTAACTGTGAGACAAACAAACCGGTTTCTATTTATGACTGACAATTTGACATTGTGTTTCCGTCCACTACAGTTTGTCATATGATCATGACATTATGATGTCATCAATATGATGTCACTTTTTACTTCGGTGTATTGTAGCGCTTTATAGTTTGTTAATTAATTTTAGATTTATATTTGTAGCTCTACTGTTCATAGACCATGAGAGCTTATGGGGTGGTCTGTTGTCCATAATCCATCATCTGTCTGTCCATTAACACAAGATTGTTATCACTACTCATCCTAAACTATGTGGAGAATTGCTATGAAACTGTACACACATATTCATCCCATGGTCTAGTTGGTCTTAATGAGAATGGTGCTGCTTGGACAGCAAATATAGCCGAAACAGTGCCCATCTTGAAAATCTTGTTCTCAAAACTTTTCCTCAATGGAAAGTAATATTGACATGGGATTTTCACCATAACACTTCTTATGATGTCTAGTTGGTCCTAAATGAAAATGGTTCCAATCTGACATCCAATATGGCTGTCAGAGCCGCCAGCTTGAAAATCTTGTTATTGCTACTCTTCCTGAATGGATAGTCATATCAACATGGAGTTTTCACCAAAAGACTTTTTAAGATGTCTACTTATTTCCAAATGAAAATGGTTCCAATCTGATGTCCAATATGGCCACCACAGCAGCCATTTTGAAAATCTTGTTATCATTACTCCTTCCAAATGAAAGGTCATATTGACATGGGAGTTTCACCAGAAGACTTCTAATGATGTCTAGTTGGTACCACATGCACATCAAATATGGCCACTACAGAAGTCATCTTGAAAATCTTGTTATTGGTACTCCTCCTGAATGGATGGTTGTGTCAACATGCAGTGTTTACTGAAAGACTTCTTATGATGTCTATTGGGTCCTAAATGAAAATGGTGCTGCTCAGACATCCAATATGGCCACAACAGTGGCCATCTTGAAAATCTTGTTATCATTACTTCTAATGAATGAATGGTCATATTGACATGGGGTTATCGCTGAAAGACTTCTTATGATGTCTGGTTGGTAATAATTGAAAATGGTGCAGATCTGATGTCCAATATGGCCCCATGGCAGTCATCTTGAAAATCTTGTTATAGCTACTTCTCCTAGATGACTGGTCAAATTGACTTTCATCAAAAGACTTCTTATGGTGTCTAGTTGGTCCTAAATGGAAATGGTGTCGATCTGATATCCAATATGGCCACCATGGCCCAATCTGATGTCCAATATGGCCTCCATAGTGGATAGCTTGAAAATCTTGTTATCGCTATTTCTCTTAAATGGAAATTTATTTTGATATGGGGTTTTCATCAGAAGAGTTCTTTTGGTCCTAAATACCCTCAATATGGCTACCATGGTGGCAATCTTGAAAATATTGTTATCTCTACTCCTTCCAAACGGATGGCCAAATCAACATGAGGTTTTTACCAATAGACTTCTTATGATACCTAGTTGGTCCTAATGAAAATGGTGCCAATCATACATCCACTATGGCTGCCATGATGGCCGTCTTGAAAATCTTTTTGTGACAACTCCCCCTGAATGGATGGTCATATTGACATGGGGTTTTCACTAAAAGACTTCTAATGATGTTTTCTTGATCCTAAATGAAAATGGTGCCAATCTGGCATCCAGTATGACCACCACAACAGCTAATTTGAAAATCTTGTTATTGCTGAAGAATATCAGAACTACTTTTAACACTCAGCATTTAAAAGAAGGAAATGGTCTTATCTTGAATTCCTGGAAATTATTTTCACCTAGTAGAGTGTCAGTCTCTTCAAGGAACTCTTTAATTATTGATTATTTTGTGTGTGTGTTGGTTTTAATGGCACATTTAACACACAGTTGGTAATATCATGCTGAAGAAATGGGAGTTAAGTGCCTTTTCCAAGGACACACCAAGGCAGCCAACCTGGGCTGGCATGGGTGGGTATCAAACCTGCAATCCTTGTATTAGAAGTCTGACATTCTACCAACTGAGCTACCACATCTCCCATTTAACTTAAAATATCTTTTCCTTATTGAGATAATTTTTTTTATGTTATAACAATAATGGGATTGAATAACAATAATGGGATTGAATAATAATTATAATGGGATTGAATAACTGCTCCTTGAGAGCTGGTCTGTTTGGAGGCAAAGTCTAAAATAGTCACTCAATTATACATACACTGTAATGAGTAAACACTATTCAAGAATAATTATTTCAAATAAATGACTTACATGCCAAATTAAGATTAGAGAATAAATCAAGAGGGATTTTTTTAAACGTGATGATGAGTTTATGCTAACCTTGCTCTCAGTGATTTGGAATTTCAATTTAAATCAAGTAAACTACCATACTTCTTAGAATTTGCACCATATATCCAGCTTTATATATATGCATAGATGAGAAAGTATAATATTTATTCAATGATTTACATCTAATTTGTTTAAGATAGAATGTAGAGATGCTTTTTTTGCAACCCAAGTTCTGCCCATGTATAATATACCATGTAAGCATAAGCTACTGTTGTTCCTTATTTATTGCTCAATTTTAGATAATATTATGCCAGACAGTATTATTATTTTTATAAAAATTATTCTGAATTCTGATTGAGCATATAGGCCACATGCACTCAACAGTAAACACAATGTATTTGTTTCTTAGTGATTTCAGCTCTGCAAAACAATGTGCTGTACTAATGTGAGCAAATTTTTAGATCCTGTACTAAAGTGAGAAATTTTTTAGATCCTGTACTAATGTGAAAAATTCTTTAGATCAGAGTATGAAAGTAGTAAAACAATTATGGACTTTTGTATTGCTCAATACATTATTTTATTGAGCTGTGAAATATAGGTAATGGCCAAAGACCAGTATCATATTTCACTGTTCAGTAAAACAATGTGTACTGAACTGAACTATAGCCCATAATTATATATTATTAATTTAATAAATTTTTTATGAATTCTAATTGTCTGAACAGGTTACATATACTTAACAGTAATACATGTACTGTATACACTCATGTATAAGACGGGTCCAATGCAAACAACATAGACCTGATCTGCCGTCACATAATGCGCCGGCAGATCAGGGTCTATGTTGTTTGTTCTACTGATTAGTCCTTACAAACTGCATAGACCCAAATCGGCCGGTGCTTTATGCGACGGCAGATCTGGGTCTATGCAGTGTGCAGTTGGTATCAGATTATACGCGAGTATATATGGTACATTGTATTGGTTTCCTCACAATCATTTTAGCTCTATAAAAAAAATGCTTTGTACATGCATTGGGATATTTTTAGATCATGGTATGAAAGTAATAAAACAGTGTTTTGTTTCACTTGATATTGTATTGAACTTAACAAAAGCCATAGTATTAGAGATGCCACCTAGCTTAATGATCTTTTGATTGATAACTTTGAATAAATGAAATAAATACAACAGAGAGAATTTTTAATCAGCCCTGTTGGTTTCTGTTAACACTAGCATAGGCCAAGGTGATGGCCGGGCTATCCTCGTTACTGAAGTTAGAACCCTACCGCATCATCACATAAACATCCCATACATTTTGGATTTCTTGGACCCTTAGCTATGTAAAATGATATGTTTTTAAAAAGTAAAGTACTCCAACATTTCACAAGCGATCATCCTTAACTGCAAACTGGTATGACCGGCTGCTACATAATGTACTGGCAGATCAGGAGCTTGAAATCATTTGTTAAATATGAACAGCATCAACCATGATCTGCAACTGCATTATGACTGATCTGGGTCTATATTTTTCACAGTTTGACATGCACTATGACAAATCTGGGTCTACATTTTTCACAGTTTGACATGCATTATGACAGATCTGGGTCTAAATTTTCACAGTTTGACATGCATTAGAACAGATCTGGGTCTACATTATTCACAGTTTGACATGCATTATGACAGATTTGGGTCTACATTTTTCACAGTTTGACATGCATTATGACAGATCTAGGTCTACATTTTTCACAGTTTGACATGCATTATGCACAAGTTATATATTTAGTTTCATGTTACCATTTTTATTTCAGGAATCTTCAGAGGTTAGAGGAATTTCCAAATTTAGAGGAACTAGTTTTGGATAACAATGAACTGGAAGATGATGTCCAATTTCCTACCCTGAAGATGCTCCATACCCTTACACTCAACAAAAACAAAGTATCCTTTTTAACGTTGCAAGTAGAACAAAGTATCAGTTGTTAGAGACTTGTTACATACACATGTAGTTTTAACACCAGAAACTGTCTTAGACAAAGTAATAAAGTTACAGCAAATGTATTACACAGATGTTACATTTTTGTGATTGTGGAGATGTCATATCAGTTGGGATTTTGTTCTCAATGTTGAAATATAGAACAAAGTACACCACTCCCTCATTTAAGCATGCCCAGATCATAAGTGAACCTGGTCATAACATGGAGGCAAGTGTGGATCCCATTTGTAGCTCTACTTATCTTTCAGCAAAAGACTTCTTATGATTTCTAGTTAGTCCTAAATGAAAATGGATAAGATCTTATATCCGTTATGGCCATCTTGAAACATCTTTTTATCACTACTTCTCCTGAACAGATAGTCATATTGACATGGGGTTTTTGCCGAAAGACTTCTTGTAATGTATAGTTCATCCTAAATGAAACCGATTGAGATATGACATGCAGTATGTCTACCATGGTGGCCATCTTGAAAATCTTGTTATCGATGTTTTTCCATAATGGATGGTCATATCAAGATGGGGTTTTTACTAAAAAAACTTCCTATGATGTCTAGTTGATTATAAATGAAAATGGTGCTCTTTGGACATCCAATATGGCCACTATGGTGGTCATCTTGAAAATGTTGGTAACACTGCTCCTTATGATATCTAGTTGGTCCTAAATGAACACAGTTTTGATCAATGGCAGCCATCTCGAAAAATCTTTTTGACACTATTTCTTGAAGTTATGGTCGTATTGACATGGGGTTTTCACTGAAACTCTTGTCACTGTATGTAGTTGGTCCTAAATGAAAATGATGCCAATATGACCTCTCAAAATTGGAAAAATCTGGTAACAGCCACTGCTCCTAAACTGATGGACATAAACATTTAAAACAAGAAACACTTCTTTCTTGCAATATATTGTTGTTCATTCTTATAGCAAAATTATGCTGATCTAACTAGCAAAATGGATGCCTTGATGTTCATCCTTAAAATCTTCTATGGCTTCTTCAGATGAATGGTTGATCTTATCAACGTGGGGTTTTCACTCAAACACTATTATAGCAATATGTAGGTGGTTCTGAATGACAGTGGTGTTCATCTGACCTGCAACATGGCACCATAGTGGCCATCTTGAAAATCTTGTTATCACTATTCCTCTTGCATGAAAGTACTTATGGGGGATGATATGCTGGAAAATAAAACCCTGGGGGGGGGGGGGGAATGGGAATTTAATATTGTGGGACAGTATGGGGGGGGGGGGGTGAAATGGGAATTTAACATTGTGGGATGTTATGGGGAAAATGGGAATTTAACATTGTGGGCAGTATAGGGGGAAATGGGAATTTAACATTGTGGGATGATATGTGGAGAAAAGGGAAATGTAATGTTAAAAACATCCATAGGTTTAACATTAAGGGTCATTATAGGGTTAAGGGGAATTTAATATAATGTTGGATACTGACCAACATTCACATGTACAGACCAACACACTGTCTTACTGACTATCACCCATAAGTACTGATTAACACATAATCTTACTAACCAACACCCACACATACTGACCAGCACCCACATGTACTAGCCAACACCCATACCTACTAACCAATACACAGTGTTACTGACTAGCATCCACACTTACTAACCAACACCCACACCTACCAACCAGCACACAGTGTTAAGAGGTAGATGCAGGAAGAGTATCGCTTAGAACAGACAAAATACAACCCAACAACTTAAACCAAAGGGAGTGAAAGAAAAAGGTAGAAATGTTCATACATTCACACAAACATACCATCACTAACTCATACTATTACACACTAAAAGAAAGAAGGGCGGAGGGGGTGTTTGAGTTTTGTCAATCTTTGACATAGTTTTGTCAATCTTTGAGTAGTATCTCTTTTCTGAAAGTTCTAGTGGCCCTGAAAAGGGCAGTTAGGTTTAGCCCTGAGAAAGGCTGTTTTTTTGCCACACTCGCCTTAGTGACCACCCCTCCTGGCCCAGACTCCAAAGGCAGCACATCTCTGGCTCCATCTGTTTCCACCCCAAGGATTAATGGACATGGAGAGAGAAAAGTGAGCTGGTTAGCCTCACTTTCTCAGTCCTTATTCCTTGGGATGATGGGTTCTTCCTGCTGTTTTTGATGCTGCTGCTCATGCCATTGAGTGAACAGTTTGTATTCTTCCTTCTGTTTTTTTCTTCTCTTCCCATTCTCATTTTGCACCGTCTATTTCCTCCGCCAGCATAGAGACTATCACCTCTTTGGCTATTTTAAATTGGACCATCCCCCCCCCCCACCTCTTGATAGATCTCCAGTTGGGATGCAGTTCCATACCTTCCACTTGGCCTAGGAGGTGTTGAAAATGCTCTAAGTGCATTTAGGTTTCATTTAATCTTTGACTTGCTACTCTGGCTTATTTTCCTTCTTTACTCTGTTATTTGTTCTAAGCGGAGACATGAATGAAAACATCTCTAAGATTTGGTACATGGACGTGAAAAAAAAATCTCCCTTTCAAAAAATAAAGCAAAGAAAATATCAAAACTGAGAAAATGAAAGAGCATAAAAAAAAATGAAAAATCACAAGCCAACAAAATTTCAAAAATAATTTTTTTTAATAAGCCCTGTTTTACTAACTCAATAAAACTAAGAAATATAGAGTTAGGATTATGGCTGCCACTCCCTTTCATGTACACTATTTTAAAATACAAATACAAATAGACAATTTATTTTCATTTTAAAACTAAAATCAAATACAAATACAAATGCCAAAAAGTTAAACATGAATGTATTTACAAGGTTGTCAACTTTGGTAAATGACATCTGGGTTCCATTGATTTAGGACAGTTTCATTTTGCCATTGATGGACACAATGTTTCTGAGCTAAAGAAACATCCATAATGATCACTAAATCACATTGCTTTTTTTCATCATTTCTGGGGAAGTCATGTAGAAAACCAAGTCAGTAAATAATCCAAGACTTTGTTGATGAAGAAAATACAATATTTTCCACACACCATCAAATTTGATCCATGTAATCTCACATTATTGAATTTAGTGGATACAGCATTTCTTCTGATATAGTCTGTGATATCATCTGCACTAGGGGGTAATCCACATGAATAAAAGTGTTCCATGCTGTGGTTGTTGCAAAAGCAGACCGCCACCCAATGGGTTTCTGGTTGATGATGTCTGTTAGATGACATAAGCTCGATTGTCTTTAGGTTTTCGATGAGGAAGGTCATCTTAGCACAAACCACTGGATTCCAGGGAATCAAATATGAACTGTGGATCATTCGGTAATGAAGTTCCCAGGTATTCATCTTTTCTTGCAGGTAATGAAAAGCAATGACTTCACACTTTACTTTTTCTTTAAAGAGGTTTGTCAAGTAAGTTGAATGAACGGGAAGTGTCATTACTCTGCTGCAAGAGAGCTTTGATGCATTTTGTTTCCAAGGGAGTCAGTGGAGGTTTCAAATGGTCTATCAAGTCTTTATACCATTCATTCAAGATATTCTCTTCTGGGATGAGAGTTGATGCTTCTTCCAGATAATCTTCCAACTTTTCTTCTTGACTCGTCATTAAACATTTGTCATGTTGTACTTGACTAGGATGATTGATTCTCTGGTCGAGAGCTAGATTCCTTCAGCCAAGTGGTGAGCAAAACAGGAGACTAGGTGTTGTTCTTGTTCGGGCCATTGTGGCACTACTGTTTCTTATTCTCCACCCCTCCTGTGACTGTTTTAGTTCATGTTCTTAATCATCATCTATGTCCATATATATATATATAGGTGATATATCTATATATATCGCTAGATCATGCAATGCACTTTACTTTGTTGAAATAAATTTTGAGTAATGTAAATAATAGTAGGATTGCAATGATGTCCTTTTCATGTAAACCGAAGTTTAATTTCTTCATCTTCTCCTAACATTTCATTGAAGATGACAAGATGCATTTGACTAGAGTCAGACAAAATCCCATTGTCTTAATGAGGAACACCTTCTACAAATGAATTGGATTCTCCTTGACTGTCTTTCATTAGTGAGTAAGCCAATTGTCACTTGATGCATTGTGGAGGACAATCATACAAAAATGATTTGTGTTTGATCAAATGTCTGCTGACAAATTCAGCTTTGATTGAACCACTAGGTCCAGCAATCAACATGATAAAGGAATGGTGAAGATACAGTGCCTCCCAACTTTGCCAATCGAACCTTTTATCAATCACTTTGAGAACACAGGATGCAGCCATAATTCTAGAGTTGTTTTGGAAATTCTGTGACAACCACAGAGGATGCAAGACATTTTATACTGAAACCACCTGTTTAATTTTTTTTCTTGATGTCACAGCAAAATTTAAGCATTTCAAAAAGTTCTTTGTGTATATGTTTTTGGTATAGTCAGTGACTTCTTGTTCCAAGTGTCAAATTTAATACTTTTCCAGTCAAGTGCATCCTTCCAGTGTGAGGTCTGTTGGTCTACATCACTAGTGACACACACTTCTTGGTAAGTATCAATTGCGGATAAAATGCAATGAATCTCTTCACACATGGGTTGATTGGGATTCATCACTGATCACATGACTTTCCACATAATGACATCCAATATGTCCATCACAGCAGCCATCTTGAAAGTCTTGTTATCATTACTCCTGAATGGATGGTCATATCAATATGGGGTTTTCATTAAGAGACTTTTTATGAAAAAAATCCCATTGTCTTAATGAGGAACACCTTCTACAAATGAATTGGAGGACAATCAGTTCATCCTAAATGAAAATGGTGCTGATCTGATGTCAAATATGGCTGCCACAGCAGCCATCTTGAAAATCTTGTTATAGCTAATCCTCCTGAATGGAAAGTCATATCAGCATGGGGTTTTTGCCAGAAGACTTCTTATGATGTCTAGTTGGTCCTAAATGAAAACAGTTCCTCTTGGACATCCCATCCATTATGGCCACCACAGTTGCCATCTTGAAAATCTTCTCGCTACTTCTCCACAATGGATGGTTTTATTAACATGGGATTTTCACTAAAAGACTTTTTATGATGTCTAGTTTGTCCTAATTGAAAATCATGCCAATCTGATGTCCAATATGATTGCCATGGCGGCCATCTTAAAAATCATATTATCGCTAGTTCTTCTGAACAGGTAGTCATATCGGCATGGGGTATTCACCTGAAGACTTCTTATGGTGTCTAGTTGGTCCTAAGTTAAAACAGTACCACTTGGACATCCAGTATGGCCACCACAGTGGCCATCTTGAAAATCTTATCACGACTCCTACTAGATGGAAAGTCATATCAGCGTGGGATTTTCACCAGAAGATTTTTTATGATGTCTAGTAGGTACTTAATGAAAATTATGCTGATCTGACTTAAAAAATGTAGCAGCCACAATGAACATTTTGAAAATCTTGTAATTAATTTTCCTGATGGTCATATCAGTATTTCACCAGAAGACTTCTTATGATGTCTGGTTCGTACTTAATGAAAATGGTGCCAATCTGTCATCTAGTATGGCCACCATGGCAGCCATCTTGAAAATCTTGTTATTACTATGTACTCTTTCTACATTGAAAGTCATATCGACATAGGGTTTTCACCAGAAGATTAATTATGATATCTAGTTGATCCTGAATGAAAATGGTGCTGATCTGACCTCAGATATGGCTGCCATAATGAAGATATTGAAAATCTTGTCACTAATTCTCCTGATGGTCATATCAATATGGGGTTTTCACCAAAAGTCTTGTTATGATGTCTAGTATGTACTAAATAAAAATGGTGTCGATCTTACATCCAGTATGGCTGCCACAGTGACTAATTTGAACATCTTATTGTTCAAGAAAATCAGAGATGGTTTCTTTTCTGACAGTAGAGCATCGGTCCCTTTGAGGGAATCTTATTTGTAATCACATTAATTTTGTATCCTACCTCCTCCTTGTCAGAATATGATGATTTTAAAAGCAACAGATAGAGGACTTGTATACATTTTTATAATGACAAAAAGAAGATCATACTTTTGTCCAACAACAACAAGAGGAAAAGAGGAATCAAGAGTTGAAACCACGAGTGGTGAGTGGAGCAAGAGCAGTGAAACAAACCGTGAGTGTATTACAACAGATCCTGACTGAACTGAAACAGTTAAGAGGAATGTATGAAATTTCTTTGATTAAGCATTAGAGGCAGAGACCTACACATCCAAAGAATTCCAAACCCTAAATGACATCCACAACCACTACTACCATGACCAAGATGCCAGCAGTGGCAGCAACAACAACAACAGCAGCAGTGGAACTAAGATGAGGGGAAGGTTTAAGACAGTTGCAACTGATGTTGAAAAGACCTTTTTTTCTCAACCCAGC
The DNA here is from genome assembly GCA_029931535.1 of Margaritifera margaritifera. Classification (NCBI taxonomy): domain Eukaryota; kingdom Metazoa; phylum Mollusca; class Bivalvia; order Unionida; family Margaritiferidae; genus Margaritifera; species Margaritifera margaritifera. The sequence goes on from JAQPZY010001121.1 coordinate 1,037,733, forward strand.
AGCCCATTTCAGGGCCACCCAGATCTCTCAGAAAAGATGTACTACACAATGATTGCGAAAACCATGTGTTTGTATAAATATGTCTCTGTGTGTGTAATTAGCTCTACTGGTCATAGACCAGAAGAATTTATGGATGGTCTGTTGTCTGTGATCCGACATCTGCTGTCCAACTTTCATTCATCCATCCATTAGCACAAGTTTGTTATTGCTACTCCTCATAAACTACTTAGGGGATTGCCATGAAAGTTTACACACTCATTCATCCTGAGGTCTAGTTGGTCCTTAAGTAAAAATGGTGCCAGTCTGATGTCCAGTATGGCTGCCAGCTTAAAATCTTATCGCATCTCTTCCTAAAGAGAAAGTCATATAGACAGAGTTTTCACCAGAAGACTTCTTATGATACCGGTATCTAGTTAATCGTAAATGAAAATTATGCTGCTTGGACATCCAGTATGGCCACCACAGTGGCAATTTAAAAAACCTTATTATCATTTCTCCTTCTAAATGGATGGTCATACCAACATGGGGTTTTGACTAAAAGACTTTTTATGACATATGCCAATCTGACATCCAGTATGGCTGCAATGGCAGCTATCTCGAAAATCTTGTTATTGCTACTCCTTCTGAATGGAAGGACATATCGGCATGGAGTTTTCAGCAGAAGACTTCTTATGATGCTTTGTTTGTACTAAATGAAAATAGAGCCGATCTGGCATCCAGTATGGCCACCATGGCAGCCATTTTGAAAATCTTGTTATTGCTACTCCTCCTAAGTGGAAAGTCATATCAACATGAAGTTTTGATCAGAAGACTAGTTATGATATTTAGTTGGTCCTGAATGAAATTCATGCCGATTTGACATCAAATATGGTTGCCGCAATGAACATATTGAAAATCTTGTCACTAATTCTGCTGAATGGATGGTCATATCAACATGGGGTTTTCACCAAAAGTCTTCTAATAATTTTTTAATTTGTACTAATTGAAAATGGTGCTGATCATACATCCAATATGGCTGTCAGAGTGGCTAATTTGAAAATCTTATTGCTCAGGAATATCAGAGATGGTTTCAACACTAGGCAGTTAAAAAGAAGAAATGGTCTTATCTTGAATTCCTGTAAATTCTTTTTGGACAGTAGAGCATCAGTCCCTTTGAGGGACTCTTGTTGTTTAAGCATGAGTGAGTGATGGTATATTTGTGTTAATGTGCGAGCATTCCTACCCTTTCTCCCTTTCACATCATGTTAAATTCCCCTTTCCTGCCATAGTGGCACATAAAGTTAAACCTATAGATGTTTTTTAACATTACATTTCCCATTTCCCCCATAGTGGCCCATTCCCCCACCCCACCCCCATATCATCCGACAATGTTAAATTAAATTTATCAAGAACTGATTCATAAACTTATTAAAGAAAAAGATAGAGTAAAATTATGAAAGTGGATTTTATTGCAAATTAACAAATGATCTATTTATAATAAATATATGATGAAAGTAAAATTGTAAACCAAAGACAAGTGCCTATAAGACATCAATCAAGATTTCATTATGAATCGAATGGCATTACCTGTATATGATTGAGAGATCAAGTTATTATGACAGATTTATATATACAATAGATAATAATATATCAAGTAATGTCATAAGAAATTCTTTTTTATATGTTTGTATCAACCTAATAGATTTGTTGTAAAAATATTCATAAAAACTGGGTTTGAAGAGAACTTTTTTTTGGCTGAGTTTGCTACAATGATTTCTTAGTAATCTTTAACATTTCATACATCTAATTTTTGTTCACTATCAGTCTATAAAACTACACGTTTTTTTTGTCATCAGATTTTTTATAAAGAGGTCTTGTATTTTTATAAAGATCTGCAAATATCTTTACTTAAAAATCAGCTGACAATTTTAGTATTTCTTTATACCTTGTAAAGGAGTAAAAATAAAATTACTAACATTATCTTTTTGTCCTTAATCTTGTTTTAGCTGACTAATCTAGAACAGTTGTTGCAGAATATACAGAACAATTTACCAAAGTTGATGTACCTGAGTCTGCTTGGTAATGTAGCCTGTCCAAACCAACTGTCCGCACAGGATAAAGATGAGGAGGACTATCAGAGATATAGGTAATATGGTTTCCTTGTCCACATCAAACTTCTTCCTGGATAGCATTGTTAAACAATACTACTGCCTGCGCAGGCAGTTTGATCCTGAAGTCAGTATAATTTTTCAGTCAATTTTTGTTAAGAATAAATAATTAAATTCACAATAACAGGATTATATATCCATAATAAAGCACAAAAATGTCATTTTTATACATTTTGCCCACATTGAAAAAACTCGGTAAAAACAAAAAGAGCATTTATGCACTATTCTTGTAGACAAACTGTTTATGTAGGATGTGGCCAGTTGTGTAGCTTCCTGTAGGCACATCAACTTTTGCAAACTCATTTTCCAGTTAAGAGTAAAATAATGAAATCTTTACATTTTTGGAATATGTCCTGTATACACACTGTAAATACCTTATGTCACAGTTGGTATTATGAAACAGGCAAGAGCAACATTTATGGAGCAGCTTCAGTCATCATTTTAGTCAAGGTAGATTGAGGTACAGTGTAACAATATGGACATTAAAAGCAATGTATTCAATTTCACATAATGGGCTTAAATCAGTGTCAGATGTAGGTTACAAAGACACAGTTAAAAACAAAGTGGTGTATACATGTATAGGACAGAGAGCAGCCTATTTATAAATGCTGCACTGAAATGGCAAGTTTTCAGTTTAAAGCACTTTGAACCAGTAGAACCAGAATGTAATCATCAATTATATACCATATATTCTCGCATATAAGTCAGTACCAACTGCAAACTGCATAGACCCAGATCTGCCGTCACATAATGCGCCGGCATATCTGGGTCTATGCAGTTTGTAAGGACTAATTAGTAGAACAAACAACATAGACTCTGATCTGCCAGCGCATAATGTGACGGCAGATCAGGGTCTATGTTGTTTGCATTTGGACCCAGCTTATACAAGAGTATATACGGTAGCACATCTTTAAAAAAAATGTTAGTAGTCTCCAGTAGCTGTTATAACTATAATGAGTACTGGTAGATAAAAACCAGGGAGTAATTTTTGTAACAAAAATATTCAAATCATTGTTGATAAAATCTGCTTCAGACACTATCATCATTATCCACTTCTAGAAGCTAGATTTTACCTGGTGGAAGTTAAACATTTTGAGCAACCTTGGAGTGACAAACATTTACATGCATAATTCATGCATGGATAGTCACCTTGGTTGACCACTACAGCTGAGGTATCACACAAAAGCAAGTCCTCCACTGTTCTAGGTTGCATGCATACTGCTTACCATATATACTCGCATATAAGCCAATACCAACTGCAAACTGCATAGACCCAGATCTGCCATCACATAATGCGCTGGCAGATCTGGGTCTATGAAGTTTATAAGGACTAATCAGTAGAACAAACAACATAGACCCTGATCTGCTGGTGCATTATGCAATGGCAGATCAGGGTCTATGTTGTTTGCATTTGGACCTGGTTTTACGCGAGTATATGTGGTACTCATTCACTTGTACAGTAAACAGTCAACTTGTTGAAAAGTAACCAATACTGAGAGTTTTACCATTGAATAAAGATATTTCTTTCAACTGCACTGGTCAGAAAGAGCCTACTAGGTCAGCTAGTATGTATATAACATGTAAAAAAGATATGTAGTCCTGAGCTTAGTATAAATATTTAATGTGAGTCAGTAAAGCATAAAAGTAGGTCACAGTGACATTCTTTGGTTGTAAGGGTGTAGTGCTAAAAGAGATGCAACCAATTATCAAGTTTCATGACTCTAACAAACAGCTACCAAGCAATGAACTTAAAACTAACTAAAGTCAGTGAACCATGAAATATTGGTCACAGAGATCTGGTTTTGTGGTAAGAGTGTTGTAATTATGCACCTTGGTAAGTTTAATGACTGAAGGTATGATAAAGTGTTGTATTATGAGCAATCAGATAACCTAATGAGGTCCTGAGCTAAACACAAATACTTGACCAAAGCTATTAAAAACTCAAAATATAGGTCACAGTGACCTTTTCTTTCGTAAAGTGGGGTACTAACATAAAAGCATCCAGTTATCAGGTTTTATGTTTCTACATTGGACATTGTTTAAATACTGAACTTTAAATACAAAAATTAAACTTTTTGTAATATTGGTGTAAGACTTACAAAGATTTATCCTCACCAAGTTTCATGAATATAGGTTGGATAGTATGTCTTACCATGCAAAATAAAATTATGTGGTAATGAGCTAGATGCAAATATTTAACCAAAGCCAGTGCAATGTGAAATACAAGTCACCATGACAGTCATTTGTTGTAAGAATGTGGTACTAATAGAGATGTATACCATCATTTAGTTTCACTATTTCAGCATGAACATTGCCTGAGAAATAAACTTAAAACTCCAAATTTAACCAAGTTCAGTGAAGCTGAAATATGAGTCAATGTGACCTACTTTTGTAATAAGGGTGAATCACTTGTAATGAAGCATCCTGTCATTAATGTTTATGATTCTAGGTACAATAGTATTTAAAAAGAGTGCAAACAAATGTATGGTCGTAAGCTAGTGGCAAACATTTAAACAAGAATGTGTCATGTATGTAGCAGGTTAGTCACTTGATGACAATGATTGTATCTGTTATAATATGTGAATGGGTCCCTGACTCTAGATTCTAGTCAAACATTTATATGCAACTTTTGACCAACACCAATTCTTAACTTTCATACTGTACTGATCTTCAGATAAATATTCATGAAAGATACCTCTGCAATTCATTAGAACCTCATTTTCATTCAAAGATATGTTCAAAATTCCCCATTGTCATTCTGTTAGAATGGTTTCAGATATTATGTTTTACATCGACTCCCCTCACTAAAGTTTCTGGACTCCACCGCTATCAGTAAAGAAGAGCTTGCAGAGGCCAAAAGGGCAGGGCCTTTCATGAGTGTTGTCAGGGCAACAGAAGAAGAGGTGAGCATACATTTCCTTGATACTATGCAAATGTACTTGTATATAAATTCTGTTAATGCAGTGGTAATGGGAGATGCGGTGGGTTTTTGGTTAGCATGTCAGTTCATGACCAGAAGAATGGGGGTTTGAATCCAGGTTTGCCATCGTGGTGTGTTCCAGGGCAGGGTACTTGACTCAGATTGTGTGATATAACCTTTCTTGTATTGATGTGCCATTAATTTACACCTATATACTCCCAGATTCAATCCCCATTTCCAAAAGGTGCAAGGTTAGATTTTTGTCCATTTAAGGTTTATGAGTTCTCCAGTTTCCTTCACCTCCAAGAGCACCATACACCATGATCAGAGTACTAATTCAGGCTGTAAAAACTTGTTTCAAGTGATGTTTAATGACTAAGATTGCACTCTACAGATATTACGTATTTCTGACAGTAACAGGTGTAAGGTGAAGCTGTTTGCATTTGTTAAACATGCACAATGGAGAGAATGTGGCATACCTCTATGCTACTTTCATGTACTGTGACTGAAATTTCTTTACATGTGGTAATTATGGAAACTATGCACTATCTAAAGCAGACAGCTGAAAAATGGCTGCTCCCATGTGCTCGAAATATCAGTCTAAACTAGTTCAAGTACACTAATTTTAGCAGTTATTAAAATAGGGAAAATACCATCTTCTGAAAGAACAATGAATGAATTACAAAATGTATACAAAGTATAAAAAAAAAGTTATTGGCATGTTTTTTTACGATTTACCTTTGAAGTCCAGGAAGTGAAAATGACCAAGTGTAGTTAGCAGTTTTTTGAGAGGTACACATCTGAAATAAGGCCAAGCTGTATAATCTATAACCCAAATTACACCCATCAATCATACATCAAAAAAAAAGGGAATTAAAAGTTATTTTAACAATATCTAAGATATACAAGGTCTTTTTTAAATAGCCAGGATAACCAGTGAGAAAAACCTGGTAAATTCTCTTCCTTTAAAAGTTAAACCCTATGCAAACTATGAAACTGTAGAGCACAACCTAAAGTATGAACTACTGTGAATTCAATGTTTTTCATGGTGTACCAGTTTTCATGGATGCTACAAACCATGAATTTAAAGACCTGCTAATAATAATCTCTAATTTAAGTTCCAGTGATAATTTCATTTTTGACAAGACCACAAAGATTTATATCCATGAAAATAAATGAATTCACTGTAATTTGAGAAATTTTATGAGTTATTAGCTCTACTGTTTATACACCAGAAGAGTTTATGGGATGACCTGTGGTCTGTTGACTGTCGTCTGTTATCCGTCCATCTGTTAGCACAAGTATGTTACCGCTACTCTTCCTAAACTACAGTCAAACCTGTATACAGTGGCTGCCCATGGGAAAAGGCCAAAGTGGCCTTTGTAGATAGGTGACCTCAGAAGGCAGGTTCAACTCTCAAACTTGGTTCATGACAAATACATGTACTATGCACGGAATAGCATTAGCATTATTATTATTAGTAGTAGTATCCTATCAAGATACATATATTTAGTTTAGCTATTTAGCAATAAGAAAAATAACAAAATAATAAAATAAAAAGTTCCACACAGGATTACTGTATCCTCACTAAATTCTACTAGTATCATGTACATTAAATCATCACTGACTCTTAAAAAGATCACTGATTTTTGTTTGTTTTGTGCATATCTCCATCCCCATTTCAGTTGCAATGTCTGAAACTGATTTCAGTATATTTGAATGTCCATGATGAATTGCAAACACTTTCAGTTTCTGTATGCATTCCTGTACAGCTGCGTACATGTGCTCATTTATACAACTATCTCACACACACACACACACACACACACACACACACACACACACACACACACACACACACACACACACACACACACACTTTAATCTCATTATCAGTAGAAATGGAGTCTAAATAAAATTACTAATTGACAGCTTACTTGTGATTTTCAGACACAGGACAGACTTTTTGTTAGGCCAGCTGGTATTAGGCATGAAAACAGGTGTTCACACTTCAAACAATTGATGGATTAAGCAGTTGCTCAAACTCACTGAGATCAAAAGACAGTCGGCTTTTTTGAGAGACCTTTGATGATTAGGAAATGAAAAGAAGCTTCCTGTGGCTATTGTTAGTAGCATATAAACCGTAAAGGATATCACAAGTGCAGTGTACATGTGGGTTGTAGCATCCTGGAACCATTTCCAGCATCGTTCATTAATCTCATCATTTGGTGTGATTTTACGTAATCTCTTACACTCCGGATTAATGTTGTTCTCAAAATCGGACATAATATCTAGCTTACACTTAATAATCCCTTGGATCTGAGTTCACCCGACTCCCATTTCTGCTGCAACTACATGACTACTATTTCCACTATCCAGCAAACAAAATACTTTGATTCTGTCATGTAAGGACAAAAACCACTTTGTTTTCTAAGCCGACATGTTGACACCTTTGAGTTTGACAGCGTGACTGGAGTATGGTAAGTACAATCAATATATGAAATGCTTAAACATTGATTCACATGATATACCTTTATCTAAACAGTGCCTTGCTCATCAAACAAAAGAAGTGTTTGATTTGTATACTTGGAGCAGTCACTGTTGATATGCTCCAGGCAGGGTGAAACCATTGTTGGTTAGGAAACACCTGGCTGCTGATCACTGAAAGCAGGTGACTGTTAAATATAGGGCATTTATATAGGAAATTTGGGGGGGTTGAGAATTAGAATGACCATTGTGACCAGGTGACCATTGGACAGGTTTGATTCTACTTGGAGGATTGCCATGAAACTTTACACACACATTCATCCCAGGGTTTAGTTTGTCCTCAATGAAAATGGTGCTGCTCATACATTCAACATGGCTGCCACAATAGCCATCTTAAAAATCATGTTATTACTACTTCTTCTGAATGGACGGAAATATGAACATGGAGTTTTCAATAAAATACTTCTTATGCTGTCTAGTTGGTTCTAAATGAAAATGGTGCTGCTCATACATTCAACATGGCTGCCACAATAGCCATCTTAAAAATCATGTTATTACTACTTCTTCTGAATGGACGGAAATATGAACATGGAGTTTTCAATAAAATACTTCTTATGCTGTCTAGTTGGTTCTAAATGAAAATGGTGCTGAACTGACAGCCAATATGGCCAACATGACAGCCATCTTGAAAATCTTGTTATCGCAACTTGTTCTGGATCAATGGTCATATTGACATGGGGTTTTCACCAAAAGTCTTATCATGATATCTAGTTGGTCCTAATGGTGCCAATCTTACATCCAACATGGCTGCTATGATGGCTATCTTGAAAATCTTGTCATTGCTGAAGAATATCAGAGATGTTTGTGACACTCAGTAGTTATAAAGAAGAAATGGTTATATCTTGGATTCCTGGAAATTCTTTTTGGCAAGTAGAGCCTTAGTCCCCTGGAGGGACTTTTGGTTAATAAATGTATCAGATATTCATGCCTGACATATATAGGCTTGCAAAAATGTATCCAAGCAATTTCATAGTCCAAAATATAGTGATTTGCACAACAGAATATTCCAGCATATTTTTACAATTATTTTAAGCATTTGCATTTTTGTAATTAAAAATTCATTTTTTATCATATATAAACAAGTGAAAATTGTAATAACTTCTTTAAATTCAGGAGGCCATTATTAAAAGAATTAAGTTACAAAAAGTGGTGTCTGAACCTTATTAAAAGCAGTTTTGAATCTAGTGGACAATGTATTTGTTTTGAATCTAGTGTACACTGTATTTGTTTTGAATCTAGTGTATGCTGTATTTGTTTTGAATCTAGTGTACACTATTTGTTTTGAATCGAGTGTACACTATTTGTTTTGAATCTAGTGTACACTGTATTTGTTTTTAATCTAGTGTACACTGTATTTGTTTTGAATCTAGTGTACACTGTATTTGTCAAAAGGTGAGGTGCTATACAGCTAGTGAAGTACAGAACTTTAAAGAGGTAAAAGGTAAATGATGGTTGAAATAGTTGACTAAAATGCATACTGTACTGCATACATGATTTTAGATAATATTTGGATTTGAGTAAGTAATTAAATGTATTGCTAAAATTTGCATTCATGGTAAAGAACACAAATTCTAAGATTATCCCACATATGAAGGAGTGGTGGTGGTGGTGGTACTCATAATTTTGTGTTACAAAGATTATGAGGCTTGTGAGAGGCTAAAATTTGCTACCCAACAAAACCAAACATGAGCAGAAAACCACCAAAATACATTAATAACAATTTGCATCCCCCCCCCATAAAAAACACTCCAAAAAAATACTTGAAAAGAAGTTTCATTCTAAACTCACCCATATAAATATTTAAATGCACATGTAAGGGAAGTAACCAATAGGAATATTTAAATGCACACGTAAGGGAAGTAACCCATAGGAATATTTAAATGTACATGTAAGGGAAGTGACCCATAGGAATATTTAAATGTACATGTAAGGGAAGTAACCCATATAAATATTTAAATGCACATGTAAGGGAAGTATCAAGTTCTGGAATCCATTCATTTGTTAGGACAAAATTACTACACTGATGTATTAAAAGTTACATCTGGTTCTGTTAATACATGAAGTTGTATCTGGTTCTGTTAATACATGAAGTTGCATTTGAATCTGTTAATACATGAAGTTGTATCTGGTTCTGTTAATACTTGAAGTTGTATCTGGTTCTTTTAATACATGAAGTTGTATCTGGTTCTGTTAATACATGAAGTTGTATCTGGTTCTGTTAATACATGAAGTTGTATCAGGTTCTGTTAATACATAAAGTTGCATTTGGTTCTGTTAATACATGAAGTTGTATCTGGTTCTGTTAATACATGAAGTTGTATCTGGTTCTTTTAATACATGAAGTTGTATCAGGTTCTGTTAATACATGAAGTTGTATCTGGTTCTGTTAATACATGAAGTTGTATCAGGTTCTGTTAATACATGAAGTTGCATCTAGTTCTGTTAATACATGAAGTTGTATCTGGTTCTGTTAATACATGAAGTTGTATCTGGTTCTGTTAATACATGAAGTTGTATCTGGTTCTGTTAATACATGAAGTGTTAACAGGCTATACCACTGCATGGTAGTACACCATATGTGGCTTTATTAGTAGGTTATATCAAATTATTTATTTGCATTATAATGTTATTGCTGTATACTGAAATTGCTATGATCATAGGCATATTTTAAATTGGTAACCCTAAAAACATAACACCAAAGTATGGGAGTATCCCCCTGTGACATGAACATTAAATATTAACCTAATTCTTGTTTTCATTATAGTATGTAACTTTTATTTCTCTGTGTAGTTTGTTTATTCATTCACTGTGATAAATGAAAATATATTGACAAAATCTGTTTTTTTCTTTTATCTTGAAATATTTTCCAAATAATTTCATACATTAAAGCATCTTAGTCATCTTAGTCAACATTTATAGAAACAATCATTAGTATGATTTTGTGTAATTTGTACTGCTTTTCTTTAAACAATATGATTTCATGTACTCACCTCTCATGCCTTATACAAATTTCCCTACTGTTCTTTATATGAATGCTGTAATGCCTTATGTACTTACTCATCATGAATGCCTTGAACATGTTTCCTAGTAGCAGTAGGTCAATTATCTAGTTTAATAGCTTTGTTATCTCAAGACACCCCAACTTGTAAAAATTTTATATCATATACATGTAATCGTAGAAGGCCTCGTGGAAGATTGGTTTGCTGACCAAATGATGTTCTTCTTTAAATAGAATTATTATTATTATTATTATTATTAAGTAGCCAAGTCTATTCAATGAGACATTTGTCCATGGCTATGCAGCCAATACTTGCATGATTTAATGCCATGCTTTAGGAAAAGAAATCAGATAAAACTTCACTGACTTTGAAAATTCTTACTATTCTCACTTGGACTTTCCTTTCATTCTCAGTGTACTTGCTGAAAATTTTTATTATAGTCAGGGCTGAGCAAATCCCATAGCCTGATATTTGGGATTATTCATTTTCAAAGTCAGGCAAGTACAATTTTCCCAGTCGCTAGTTCATGCCATAATTACGTTATCTACCTTTATCTGGCCATTCATGCCCTCCAGGCATCCTGAATGCTTGATTTTACCCCTCTCCATGTATTTATTTACACCCTGTATCACACTTACCGGTGGTCATTAATAACTGTTGCATATACACACGTTCTATATTACCGCTTGACTGCATATCGGGCTAAGCAACCAAAGTATTGGCCAATTAAAATACGGGAAAAAAAATAAAGCTGGTATCATTAATTAGCAGTGTTTTAAATGGCTTTGTTGTATTGTGTTTACTCAAACCAGATCCCCACGAATGATGCACCCTTTAATTTTAATCCAGAGAGTCAATCCAATTAAATTAATGAAAGACACTTTACCGACATTAGTGTCAGTTCCTTTTCTGAACTGATTAAATGGCAGTGATGATTCTTTAATTTTAATTGATTATGCAGAAGATTAACTTCCATGTCCGACATTGCATTTGAAGCAAAGCAATTATAGTGAATTATGCTAATTAAGAAGCTGTCTCTGTTCATATTTAAAGGTCAAAATGTATGGTATGATCACTTTAGAAGTAGTTGTCAAGTAAGGTGATATTTACTATGTGGATAAAATGAGTTTACTAAATTATTTTCACAAGGAAGTTAATAAGGAAGATTTGGAAAAGGAAAATTCATGTGAAATTGGAGGGGTAAAACGTAAGACTGCCACTGAGTGTGAGGTAACTATTTGTCCAAAGAGATATAAGCCAGACTGTGTGGCAGCAAAAAAAATGTAAAATATGACACTACTAAGATACAGAATTTTGTTGGCTGCAGTGGGTTGATAGTTATCCCTAGCTTAAATTCATCGATTTGGAAGGAAAAATGTTTTGTAGTTATTGACAAATTCAGGATTGAACCAATCAAGTCTCATGACAGTTCTGGACCTCACAAGGCCTCTGCAGCACAGTATATGTATGACACTTGCCAGCATGTGCAGAAAATCCCTGAAGTTAGAGTAGGATACCTGGACAATGGAAATCTGAAAACCTCTGATGTAACAAAATGTATAATATACATGTATATGTTTTTGAAAAATTAAATTCTCTCAAGAAATAAATGTGGTACATTATTTCGTTTGTTCTTTCTATGGCTTAAAGTGCATACATCTCATCAAATCTTGACAAGTGATTTAAATTTTGGACAAGTGAAAAGGTAGGTGGGACAAGTGAATTTTTTGAAATCCTTTGTCTTAGACAAGTGGATGAAAAAAAAATGTGCTCAGCCCTGATAGTTACCATTTTTCATCATGTACAAGTCAATATTTTCTTAATTTAGGACTAGAAGAATCAGTGACATAAAACAGCCATGTCTTATTAATCTCTGTCTCGTTTTTATTCAACTTTTCTATTTATCCTAAATATGAAAAATGTACATAGATCAATCAAAATCTTGGTTTATCCATCAGTCAGCTTAATTTAAATATTTTATTGAGAATATTTTGCGTTCAAAATTAAAGTGTATAATACTGCCATTTGAGGGTTATGTCTTTTTGTTATAGATTGAAGGTTCATATGATGGAGAGGGATCATCCCCAAAATCATCATCTTTTTCACCTCTACCAAAAAGTACGAGAAAAACAGAAGAGCATATAGGTAAATTCTCTCTCTCTCTCTCTCTCACACACACACACACACACACACACACATTTCTTTTTGATTATGGTGGGTCTGTTGTTTTAATTACCAGGTTATTCTCATTTATTGGACTTCCATTTATTTAACCATAGCTTCAGATTGATGTCAATAATGGGAATAAAATAGTTTTGACAGTCACTCGAAACATACCTTCTGACCCAACAATCAGGCTTACTATCTGACACCTGATGGTTTGCATTTGATTAATGAGACTATTTGTAGTTATTTCAATATATGCATTTGATTAATGAGACTATTTGTAGTTATTTCAATATATGCATTTGATTAATGAGACTATTTGTTGTTATCTCAATATATGCATTTGATTAATGAGACTATTTGTTGTTATCTCAATATATGCATTTGATTAATGAGACTATTTGTAGTTATCTCAATATATGCATTTGATTAATGAGACTATTTGTTGTTATCTCAATATATGCATTTGATTAATGAGACTATTTGTAGTTATTTCAATATATGCATTTGATTAATGAGACTATTTGTTGTTATTTCAATATATGCATTTGATTAATGAGACTATTTGTAGTTATCTCAATATATGCATTTGATTAATGAGACTATTTGTCATTATCTCAATATTTCCCTGATTAATGAGACTATTTGTCATTATCTCAATATATGCATTTGATTAATGAGACTATTTTTTTTGTCGTTATCTCAATATTTGCCCATGATTAATGAGATTGTTGGTCATTATCTCAATATATGCATTTGATTAATGAGACTATTTGTCATTATCTCAATATTTGCATTTGATTAATGAGACTATTAGTAGTTATCTCAATATTTGCATTTGATTAATGAGATTATTTGTCATTATCTCAATATTTGCATTTGATTAATGAGACTATTTGTCATTATCTCAATATTTGCATTTGATTAATGAGACTATTTGTCATTATCTCAATATTTGCCCTTGATTAATGAGACTATTTGTCATTATCTCAATTATTTGCCCTTGATTAATGAGACTATTTGTCATTATCTCAATTATTTGCCCCTGAATAATGAGACTATTTGTCTTTATCTCAATATTTTCATTTGATTAATGAGACTATTTGTCATTATCTCAATTATTTGCCCTTGATTAATGAGACTATTTGTCTTTATCTCAATATTTGCCCTTGACTAAAAAGACTATTTGTCATTATCTCAATATTTGTATATGATTAATGAGACTTTTTGTCATTATCTCAATATTTGCATTTGATTAATGAGACTATTTGTCTTTATCTCAATATTTGCCCTTGATTAATGAGGCTATTTGTCTTTATCTCAATATTTGCCCTTGACTAATGAGACTATTTGTCTTTATCTCAATATTTGCCCTTAATTAATGAGACTATTTGTCTTTATCTCAATATTTGCATATGATTAATGAGACTGTCATTATCTCAATATTTGCCCTTGATTAATGAGACTATTTGTTTTTATCGCAATATTTGTATATGATTAATGAGAAGGCTGTCATTATCTCAATATTTGCCTTGATTAATGAGACTATTTGTCAATATCTCAATATTTGCATATGATTAATGAGACTATTTGTCATTATCTCAATATTGCCCTTAATTAATGAGACTATTTGTCTTTATCTCAATATTTGCATATGATTAATGAGACTCTTTGTCTTTATCTCAATATTTACATTTGTCTTCCAAGTATTATTATCCACATGCTTTTTAAAGAAAAGGTGGGATTGTGTGATCCTGCCTGTTTAAATTTGTGTGAATGCAATATCATGGAATTCCTCCTACACTATTCAAGATAAGAACTTCAGACTCAAGGAAATGATTGAGAGTGGTCTGTAGATGGATGTAATAGCTTTTAAATAATAATCCTTCACCTGAAGAGGTGGGGGTGGGAACATATGTGCATATATGGTTTAATGTGGATAGATATACCTGACAAAAGTATGGGGATAATTCTGCTGGATACTGTTTGTTACACATACAAAGGAAGAGTTTCTTGCACTTTATGACTCTGCACCAAGGTGTAAAAACTTCATCATAGAAAACAAGACCTTTGTAAAGTAGAATTTTGTTAATACCATGTTAGTGCCATAATTTTAATCAATGTTGAAATATGGGATTAAATCATCAAGATCTTGGTTGAGTTCAAAAATGAGCAAGACCCATACATAATAATGAGGTAATTTTGCATCTGATAGGCTGACCTTGTTACCACTCAGGAGACCATATTTCTGAATTGATTTTAATCAAACTTGGAATATATGCAGATATCATCAAGATCTTGGACAAGTTTGATAATGAATGAGATGCACACATAATAATGAGATCTTGCATCTGATTTGGTTGAGCTTGTTACTACTCTGAAACCATATTTCTGATCATATATTGGTCAAACTTGAAATGTGGGCTCATATCAAAATCATGGATGGGTTCAATAATTAGTGAGATTCACATATTAATGAGGTATTCTGACATCTGATTGGCTAAGGTTCTTAGCACCCTTGAAGCCATAGTTCTGATTTGATTCTGATCAAACTTGGAATATATGCTTACATCATGAAGCCTTTGGATGCGTTCAATATTGAGCAAGATCCACAAATACTTATAAAGTGATCTTGCATCTGATTGGTTCAGCTTGGTACCACTCTGGAAGCCATAATTCTAATCTGAATTTGATAAAACCTGAAATATGGGCTTATATCTTAAAGATCTTTGATGAGTTCTATAATGAGCAAGATCCACACATATTTATGAGGTGATCTTGCATCAGATCTTGGATGACTTTGATTATGAGCAAGAGACTTTGCATATTAATTATGCCTTTATCTTTTGAAATCATTTTTATCAGGATATATTAAAATATGTCAAATCAACTCAATATAAAATTTGGAACATCGGTTACATAAATTGTGTTCTTACAGTACTACATAAGCCCCCTTAATAAAATGGTCAACTGTTATGTAACTTTGCCTTATACAGGGACACATTACATGTTATAGGGGAGGCTGCCTTATACAGGGACACATTACATGTTATAGGGGAGACTGCCTTATACAGGGACACATTACATGTTATAGGAGAGGCTGCTTTATACAGGGAAGCATTACATGAAATAGGGGAGACTGCTTTATACAGGGAAGCATTACATGAAAAATGGGAGCGAACTTCATTCATGTCAAACCTAATTTCAGTAAACTTTGTGATTTTTTAAATATTTTTCAGGAACTTTTGGAAAAAGTAAATATATCTATTATGGTCGTCATTCAGAAGGGAACAGATTTATAAGGAACAGTGACCTCTAGTCTTTGATTTGTCATGGATATCCATACCAGAATGCTTTGGTTATCCTGCCATGCAGTTCAGGGGAACCAGAAGCATGACAACATAACATTCCATGGGTACATGATGTTCTGTTCTCGACCAGAATTTATTGGATTAATGGAACACATAACAGTCAGCAGTGTTACCTTGTGTTTATTCAAAGTAATTGTCATATTTTCTTATGGAGATTGAACTCACAAGGTTATGTTAATATCATTCTTTCAATGCAGTAAGAACTGAAACTACTGTATATACTCACGTATAAGCTAGGTCCAAATGCAAACAACATAGACCCTGATCTGCCATCGCATAATGCGCCAGCAGATTAGGGTCTGTATTGTTTGTTCTACTGATTAGTCCCTACAAACTGCATAGACCCAGATCTGTAGGCGCATTATGCAATGGCAGATCTGGGTCTATGCAGTTTGCAGTTGGTATCGGTTTATATGCGAGTATATACGGTACTTTGATTTGCCAGTCATGCTTCTTATTTTATATTGTGCATTTTTTCATTTTCATGTTTCACATACATGACATTTCATATACCCTTTTCGTATTTGTTTACATTAGATGTCTGTAATATCATGTCATGATATAACAAATGATGTGATTGATGTGGTCTTATGGGATGATGTCATGGTTTAACAAATGATGTGATTGAGGCAAAGGCCTGTGGTCTTATGGGATGATGTCATGGTATAACAAATGATGTGATTGAGGCAAAGGCCTGTGATCTTATGGATGAGAATGTACATCAGAGCAGTTTCACTCCAGTATTTGAGGTTTGTGAACTATAATCAGGTGATAAATAAAATCTTACATTGGTGCTAATCTTTTGTAAAATTTATAAAAATGGCTGATTAAATGTCAATAAGCACTGATGTAAGATTCATTATGTGTAGTTTTATGCATATTTTATCAATCGCTTTTTCTCTGCCATTCATTGCAAGTTTTATTTCATTGAAAAGATTTTATTCTAGCAACCACAGAAACTGTGATAACTTGAGAACATATGTACAACATCCAACCTATCTGTTTGCTTTCTGAATCATGTATTATAAATAAGAGAATACTTATAGGAATAGTGCCTACAATGAGTGCAAGTTGTTTAATTGTTTTGTGCACTTTTGTCTGTCACACCATATTAATTTGTAGTTCTTCAGTATTCAAAGAAAAATATAGAGCAAGTGAGCAGAGTGTTTCAATTTGTTCTTGTATACATTTATATTTTTCAATGACAAAGAAATAACTTATGTTCATGTTACTATTTTTGTAAAAATTGCAGTTTGCCTACCATAGTCTAAAAGTGGGTGATGGGATTTTTTTAGCCAAATTTTTTTTGTCTTGCATATTTTAAGATCAGAATTCTGAAAAAATGACAAATTAATAGCAGGGTTTATTTTGTTTATTTTTTTTTTGGTCTTGTCTTGCATATTTTAGGAGTGGGATTCCTGAAGAATGACAAATTAATTTAGCATAACCTCTTTTGTCTGTGGTCAATTTTTCTCTGATGAAAAACTATGCTTAAAGATTAGCCCAATACACTATGTTCAAAACTCCAAGCAAGCAAGGAGATCTAAAAACATTAGCACAACTCACAACCATTTTGAACCATGCAGCTTTCACGATTGTCTGTCTTGTTAAAGTTAAATCTAGGTCAAGTGAGCTTATAGTATGGCACAGCATCTATTGTGTATCATTCATTGTTCATTTTGTGTCCATCAACAATTCCTATTTTAAACTTCTTCTCAAAAATAACTGGACCAGTTTCAACCAATTTATTTTATCTACTTTGAGAATTACTTGTTATGCTTATATGTTATATTTTTTCTTCAACTTTAATGACAGATTATTCAATTTAATCCCAAAGGAGTATTATTATGCCAATTATATTACTTGTTTTATTGAAATGTATGCATCCTGCAATGCAACAATTTTAAAAAAAATCTGTTTTAATTTTTTGGCAAGGAGAATAACTCTGCATAACCACAAACCTGTGATTCTCAATAGTCTCCATCATAGGTTACTTCTCTTGCTTTAATCAGCAAATTGGCAAGTAGACTATGGTTTCTTTCCTGTTTTCTCAAATTCTATTCAATAACAATGGAGAAAAATTATTTTAAAGGTTTTTCTGTGTTTAGTAGTTGTGTTTATATTTGATGGCAGATCGGCATAATTTGTACAAATTTTAAAAGTTCTTCATGCCTGGATGCTTTCTGTCAAATATGATCAAAATTCTGTTAAGCAGTTTTGAAGAAGTCATTTAAAAGTTTTTCTATTTTTAGTAATGATGGTCCTTTATGATGGTGGATCAGCATTGTTTGTTCAAACTTGAAAGTCCTCTATGCCAGGGTGCTTTCTGTCAAATTTGGTCAAATTCTGCTGAGTGGTTTTCAAGAAGAAGTAATTTAAGTTTTTTTTTATTTTTAATATCAGTGGCCAAATTTGATGGCAGATCTGAATCATTTGTACAAGTTTGAAAAGTCTTATAATATTAATAATAGTACTAATAATAATAATAATAAAAATAATTTTTTAATTTCAAGAGGGAAACACAGTTGGCTTAAAGCTTTGAGGCCCTGTAATAAATTAAAAAAAGGTATATGTACATACACTTAGATTTACATAATATATAACCAACACCATCATGAAATACCAATCCGACGTACATGGCTGAATGGCCACACACATCATTAATCCCAAAATCAATCAATCGAAATACCAGTGTATATAAACTGTAAATGAAATACCAATCTATATAAAGTGTAAATGAAATACCATTCCATATAAATGTACAAGTTAAAGAGCAAACAGACAGAATGAATAAAAAAGACAAAATGAAACGATAATTAGCTATTTATGGCATGTCTATATTTAGATTTAAATTAGTGCCAAATGTGTGCAGCCTTAAAAGATAATGGTAAAGAGTTCCAGGCCATGGCACCAGGGTGCTGAAAACTTCTTTTGAATAATTCTGTGCCTCGTTTTGGAATTTGAGTGTTGTTTTGAGCCTCAGATCACAAGTGATATTGTTTGCTTTTACACACTTGGAAAAGGTTTTGGAGATAGCTGGGTACCATTTCATATACACATTTGTAAACAAGAACACCCTTAAATAGTTCATTCCATCATGAATAGTCATCCACATAAGTGTGAAAGTAAATATTCCAAGGAAATATCCCATGGTGCATCTAGAATGATGTGGAGCCCATTTTAGGAACTTTAAGACTGTTTAGCTGTGATTTAGAACAGTTCCCCAAAATTGTTGCACAATAGTCCATAGTAGGTAAAATGCATGCATTGAAATGTAGCACCCTGGTGTCATGGGGTAAGTACCTTTTTAATGCAGGTTAGCAGTGATATTTTGGCAGCTATAGATTTGCAAAAAATAACGTGTTCCATTCTATGTTATTATCAAAATGTACACTTGATAGTTTTTCTAATTGTACATTTTCATTTGGGGTACAAAAGCTTAGATTCTGTATCTTGTAGTCTAGAACCCATCAGTATTTAGTTTTACTTTCATTAATTATCGTTTCATTTGAGCGACAACAATCAGTTGCACTGTTAAGGTCATTGGTCAGTCCTATCTGGATTTGATCAAGATTTTGATTGGAGGTGTGTAGAGTGGTATCATCTGAAAAAATATATGACTGTACATGGGTTGAATAAAAAAGTAAAGTATTTATAAAATATGACAAATAATAATGGCTGTAAAATAGAGCCTTGTGGTACACCTGAAATAATGGTTAAAGACTCTCAATTAAAATTCCCAATGCAAACTGCTGGTACCTGTTACTTTGGTAACATTCAGACTAATTTGTTTGAAAGGAAAACTTGTATATATTTTGCTTAGGCAGGAATATTTGGTGATTTACCAAGTCAAAGCCCAATTTATAATCCAAGAAGTATACAACTATTACATTTCCATCATCCACGTCCTTCAGCCATTCTTCAGTAATTTTTGTGAAGCATGAAAGCCTGATTGACCCTCTTGTAAAAGATTATGTTTTGATAGATATTTCTAAAGTTGCTTGCCAACATGCTCTTCACTAATTTTAGACAATTTTGGAAGTATGGAAACAGGTTGATATTTTCCTAGGTCATCTTTTGCGCCCTCTTATAGATAGGGCATAGGGCATACTCTTGCTACCTTTAGGAAGTCAGTATGCAGTGATTTAGAATATTTTCAAAATTAGGAGACTATTTTCTGATATTAATAGTAAAAACTGAACATTGTAATAAAAGAGTAAAACCTTTTTGAGTAAACTGGGTGTTTTGTCCGTGTTATGCAGTACAGTGACCTAGAGTATCTAATTGTCATGCTTGGTTCATGTATTACTTTTGGTTTTCAGGGATGACATTATTATTGGAATATATTGTGTTTCATTTCGCATTGTGTATCTATTTACCTATCATCCATCACTTCTATAGGGTTTATATGCATTTGTTGTCTATTTTCACTTTTGTAACATTTTGTAAGTTAGGTAGTGTGAACTATAGAGTGAAAAGAAACTGAGAGTAAGCCAGTGTATGTATTACTGTATATTTTCGCTTAAACGTTGGGTCCAATGGCAAACAACATAGACCCTGATCTGCTGTTGCGTAATGTGCTGGCAGATCAGGGTCTTTGTTGTTTTTTCAACTGTTTACTCCTAACAAATTTCATAGATCCAGATCTGCCAGCACATTATGCTATGACAGATCTGTGTCTATGCAGTTTGCAGTTGGATTCAACTTGTACGCAAGTATATATGGTATCTATGCACATCTGTCCAAATCCAAATACCCGGTGTATATTTCTAAGTTTTCCCTCTGTCCAAATCCAAATACCCGGTGTACATTTCTAAGTTTTCCCTCTGTCCAAATCCAAATACCTGGTGTATATTTCTAAGTTTTCCCTCTGTCTAAATCCAAATACCCAGTGTACATTTCTAAGTTTTCCCTCTGTCCAAATCCAAATACCTGGTGTACATTTCTAAGTTTTCCCTCTGTCCAAATCCAAATACCCAGTGTACATTTCTAAGTTTTCCCTCTGTCCAAATCCAAATACCCGGTGTATATTTCTAAGTTTTCCCTCCGAAGCTTATTTTTGTTTCATTTCATAAAAAATTTTGTATATGTATAATTTCCATAAAAACTTGTGTACATATTGCTGGATAAAAATATGCTTTAACCTTGATTTTTAAAATATATTTCACACACAGAATGGTTTTAAACATTAAATATTATTTGTGGTAAAACAGCCCTTGTTTAGAAGGGATTTTGATGATTATATAATGAAGGAAATGTCAATTACATTTATAATTTGTCTCAAATATTAGAATGATAATCCTGTTTAGTGTAATGTATTTTGACCCCGAAATAACCACCGACTTACTCAAAGTAGACTTATTTAATTATGTACCCTCAGAGAAAGTATAAATTGATTGTTTGAGGAGGGAAGAAAACCTAGCTTGACTGAAAATATAACATATTAATTGTTGTCAGGTAAATCAATCTAGTAAACGTGTCATGGTATTGCCAGGTAATTAAAATATTCCTTGTATTTTATTTTCATGGTATCTATTGCCCAGTAATTAATACATTCCTTGTATTTTATTTCTTGTGACTGAATCATCATACACAAGTCAATTATAATTTAGCTACTTGTAAGGATGAGTAATAGCTTGCTGGTTTTCTGGAGCATCAGTCATGAATGTAAAGACTGTTTAGACCATTTTCTTTTGTATTAACTACACAGGGCCAACTATTTTGCTTAATGGGTTAATGGTATCAATCATATGGACTGTGGTAATAAGGCAGTCGTTATGTGGCTTTTGGTTAGCACAGGGCTAACAAGTCCAGCTGTACAGGCTCCCAGTGAATAGTAAAGAGTGGTAGCTTGCTGCAAGCAATGCATGCAAATTTTGTTTCACATACAGAAAAGCTTGCCAACTGAGACATGTAAACAGAGGCATGGAGAATCTAGATCCACATATAAATTACCTTCAATATCGTAGACCCAGCATATATTTTGCTCTTTTATTCTGCAATATGGATTATATATACACTTTCTAAGTTTATTGGTTAACAAAGCAAACAAGTGTGATATGGCTGGTTCTGGAAGGGTTACTTGCTCTCAAACTCTCAAGTAATTTCCTTCAGTGCAACTATTTTTAGAAAATGTAGCATAACCTGTGCTGATTTTGTTTACGTGTTAATGTCCATCCATGTTAGTACCTAACAGAAGATAGTCTTGGTGCAGCTAAACTTGCAACTTATAAACTGGATTTCACCAAAAATATAGAAGAATGAAGGAAATATATAATGAATTTGATTTTGCAGTGATGCCTTAAGGATGAGAGAGTTTTCATTGTAGTCTCTTCTTTCTGGTTCAGGAATGTATCATATGTACTCACTTATAAGTTAAGTCCAACTGCAAACAACATAGACCATGATCTGTCATCACATAATGCACTAGCAGATCAGGGTCTATGTTGTTTGTTCTACTGATTACTCCTAACAAACTGCATAGACCCAGATCTGCTGGTGCATTATGTGATTGCAGATCTAGGTCTATGCAGTTTGCAGTTGGACCCAACTTATAAGTGAGTATATATGATACATTCCTGAACCAGAAAGAAGAGACTATATTGATGTAATTTTATCAACCAAAGAATTTACACAATTCCTAATTTCAACCAGACTCTAGTGATAGGTGTACTGATGTGACAAAGTGTTTAATTTCTTACATTCTTTTATGATAAGCCCAACATTTACAAAATTTTGGCAAATTTTTATTTTAGATGGTTTTTATTTATGATAAACCCACATCTCATTTTTCTACAAGGGACATTTTCTGCCTCCTCTCAAATTTTCTTCCTATGATGTTATATTACATGTATGAGATGGCATTATTTCATCTAGAAATTTTGTGTTCACTTGCCAGTTGCTATGGAAACAGCATGTTGAAAAGATATAAAAGAAGACCTTAAAATTTTCCAACCTTTCATTTTATTTCTCATTGATATATGTATATCCATAAATTATTCACTAAATTTAAGTCATATGAATCTATTTGTATAATTTTTTTGCTATGAAGCTGTTTAATTTTATTATGATTTAATAAAGGTGGCAAAACCTTGCTTGTGGGAATTAACAATGAATGATCCCTACAATAAAGTAAGTTTAAAAATTGTTTTAGTTTCATTGCAAAATAAAGCTGTCATTAATTTTGCATTAAAAGTTAACAGAAGAAAATTGTTTTTAAAAAAATGTTTCTGATGCGGGAATTGAACTACCATATATACTTGCATATAAACCGTGTCCAAATGCAAACAACATAGACCCTGATCTGATGTCGCTTAATGCGCCTGCAGATCAGGGTCTGTGTTGTTTGTTCTACTGATTAGTCCTTAAAAACTGCAAAGACCCATATCTGCCAGCGCATAATGTGCCGGCAGATATGGGTCTATGCAGTTGGTATTGGATTATATGCGAGTATATATGATATGTTCTTCTCAGTGGTAGGCATCCATCTTACTGAGCTGATGTCCCTATTGAACCTTATTCTGCATTGGAAGCTACATATAGTGTCTTTACAGTGTAGCTGGATGTTGAGGATACTCTGCCTCACCGTATTTTAAATTTATTCCTAAGATTATTATTGTAATGATATGAAGAAAGATTGACTCGAAGAAATTTTCTTAAATATACCTCAGGCTTATCCTTACTCTTTTGGATATTTAGTAGTTTTATTCACTAGTCATGAATATTTCCCATGGGTAATGACACTAGACACTCGTAACATTCCCATGGGTAATGACACTAGAGACTCATAACATTCCCATGGGAAATGACACATGAGACTCATAACAGATTTGAATATTTCCCATGGGTAATGACACTAGAGACTCATAACATTCCCATGGGTAATGACACTAGAGACTCGTAACAGTAATGACACTAGAGACTTGTAACAGATTTGAATATTTCCTATGGTTAATGACAAGAGACTCATAACATTTGAATATTTCCCATGATTAATGACAAGAGACTTGTAACAGATTTGAATATTTCCCATGGGTAATGACACTAGAGACTCATAACATTCCCATGGGTGATGACAAGAGACTCGTAACATTTGAATATTTCCCATGGGTAATGACAAGAGACTCATAACATTTGAATATTTCCCATGGGTAATGACAAGAGAGACTCGTAACAGATTTGAATATTTCCCATCGTAATGACAAGAGACTCGTAACAAATTTGAATACTTCCCATGGGTAATGACAAGAGACTCATAACAGATTTGAGCATAAAACGTTTTAATCTTTAATTATATTCTATTTGGAAACTAATCAAATATAAACTTATATTTCTTACAGTTGTGGCCTCATTTGTGTGATAAGAGAGCAGTTTTGAGGTTTGCTGCACAACAAAATACTACTTTAAAGAACACCTCTCAGTCCTTTTACAATCCCAGCAAGCACTCTTCCCCCCAAAAATCGAGTAAAACAAAGGAAAGAAAACGAAAGAAAAAGGTGATGGGTATTCAATTCTAACATACATGGTACACCAGGGAAGGCATTTTTAAAAAAAATATATGCCAGGGTACTCTAATTAATCAAGAGTTCATATGAAAATGGCATAAAGTTCTAAACTGCATCTGTATGTGACTACTTGCTTTACCAAACACCTTAATCTTATAATATGTCCAGCATGGCAGCCATCTTGAAAATCTTACTGCTTCTCCTCTTGAACAGAAAGTCATGTTAGGCATGGGGTTTTCTCCTGAAGATTTCTTATAATGTCTAGCTGGTCACAAATGAAAATGGTGCCGCCCAGATATCCAATATGGCCACTGCAGTGGCCATCTTGAAAATCTTGTTATCACTGCTCCACCTTAATGAATATTCGTATCAGCATGGTGTTTTCACTGAAAGACTTCTTATGGTGTCTAAATGGTCCTAAATGAAAATGATGCCAATCTGACATCCAATATAACCACCATGGCAGCCATCTTGAAAATCTTGTTATCTTTATACCTGAACAGAAAGTCATATCAGCATGAGGTTTTCATTGGAAAACTTCTTGTGGTGTCTGGTTGGTCTTATATAAAAATTGTGCTGATCTGATATCCAATATGGCCACCACAATGGCCATTTTAAAAATCTTATCACTACTCCTCCTAGATTGAAAGTCATATCTTCATTCGGTTTTCACCAGAAGACTTCTTATGTTTAGTTGGTACTAAATGAAAATGGTGTTGATCTGACATCCAACATAGCAACCATGGCAGCCATCTTGAAAATCTTGATATTGCTACTCTTCCTAAATAGTTTGGTTTGGTTTGGTTTGATGGGTTTAACGCCATTTTTCAGCACATGATAGGCTATATATGGCGGCCAGTGTATTTGGTGGAGGAAGAACCCAGGAAAATCCCAGGAAGAACCACCAACCCACGGGAAGCTACTGGCAAGCTTTCTCACATAACCACATTGGCCGAGCCCGAGACTTGAACCCATGCGGACAGAGGTGAGATGGCAGTGATTGGTAAAGGCGAGTGCCTTGGACCACTCTGCCCCCCGGGGCCCCCCTCCTAAATGGAAAGTCATATCAGCATGGGGTTTTCACCATAAGATTAGTTGGTCCTGAATGAAAATGCTGCCAGTCTGACCTCAAATATGACTACCACAATGAACGTATCAAAAATCTTGTCACTAATCGTCTAAAAGGTCATATCAACATGGGGTTTTCACCAAACGTTTTCTAAAGGTGTCCAGTTTGTTCTAAATGAAAATGGTGCCAATCTTACATCCAATATGGCTGACACGATGGCTAATTTAAAACTCTTATGGCTCAAGAATATCAGAGATGGTTTCAACACTCTGCAGTTTAAAAGAAGAAATGGTCTTATCTTGAATTCTTAGAAATTCTTTTTGGCCATTAGAGCACTAGTCCTTTCGAGGGCCTCTTGCTTTTACAGGTATTTGGTATATAATTTGTGTACTTAGCAACTGATCATATAAAATGAATGATCATGTACTGCTTGCTTTGAGCAAACATTTGCTGCACACTCAGTAAGGACTTTTTAAAACCTGGGGCTCCCGCTCTATCCTCACACTCCAGCAAATGTTTACACAGCAAACTGTATTACTCCTGTATAACATACTCAGATGAATGCATGAGATGGTCTGTGTACTGTAGAAAAGACAAATTATAGATTGGGGTGTGTGACCACTTATTAAATGTGCTAGAACTAAGAATCCAACTTGGGACAGCCAACAGGCAAAATTACCAGGTAACTCCTGTACCAACCAGGCTTCTAAAACAAAAAATGCTATCAAACAAATCTAAAAACTGGAGAAATTCATGAATTATATTTATTGATATATCCTTTCACATACACACACAATGCTGCAAAACATAAGGCATATTGGTGTTCACTGTTGATTTATTTGCTTTGTAGCTCAATAAAGAATTTCAGTACAATATTGTCAGCACTGTAACTTGACAGAAATATTTATGAAAACTTTGACACTAATGATAGCAAGTACAAGTATGATCCATTTACAATGCATACATGCATTTCAATTAAAATGATTTTTGGTGAATAAAAAAGGCTGGATGAATGGAGAAAAAAAAAAAATGAAAAAATTGAAAAAGTATTTGTGGTCAAACCAAAATAAAGTGACATAAATATGAATAGTTACATAGTTATGTTAGATGTACTACAGACATTATGTAGCCACACACAGTGTGTTACACACTCCTCCTCCCCAATTGTGAATCCACCCTTTATGTGATGAAAATGTGACCCAAAGGGAGCATGGCAGCCTGTCATGCGGGAAACAAAATTGTTGATATATTCTACTTTAGTGGAAGAAAATGTAAGTATGTATCAGAGGTGGATTTTCTTTCAAGGACCTTAAGAGAGTGGGAGCACTACTAATGATGGACATTTTTTAAAGGTCATCTATTCAGGAAATCTCCACAGGTATGCTAAAGACTCTCAAAAGTCACATGCAATTCCAGAAGGGTTAATGAGTGAGCTATGTGATGATATTAAGGAAATATATTATTTCATTAATTATGTTATTTATTTTTTTCTTTTGTTTCCTGGTAACAGCTGAAAAATTACCTGGCCATAAACTGGAATATCCACAGAGTTTCACATCTTTGTGTTCAGTTTATAACACAAGTACATTTTTTTCAGTTTTCCATGTATGTCTTTGGACTCAAAGTTATGAGATCACTCTAGGCAAACCATAGTTTTGGCACCAACAAAGATTTTGTGACCCATACAATATTCCTTTCTACATGCAAAAACAGCTTAGACTGAACTAGATAAGTAAATTTTCATAAAATATATTTTTGTTTGAAACTCTACTTTTTAAAATCTTACATAAAAATATATTTTTTCATTCGTTTATTTAATTTTAAAATTTGTATTCATTTTATTTATTTATTCATTTTCTTTATTCATTTATTTTATGGTGAAATCTCTTTCCAATGTGTTTTTTTTAACTTTTGTCCAGAGATGCTTACTGTCCACCATTTTACAATGTTAAAATAACTGGGGGTAAGACCCAGTTACACTTGTGTTGGACCAATAACAACAACAACCACCAAGATTGCAAAAACAACCAAAAAATGACCAGTGAGAAACATTTTCCTGGTCAAAGAAATATAAAAAACACAACCCTGGTTTCTGATTGTCACAATCTGGCAGCTAACATTTTCTACTGAAAACCCCTTGCCAATATTATGATTAAAGAAATACTGAATTGTACTAAAAACCAAATGCCACCAGTGAACTATCATTTTGTAAATAAAGCTCTATTTTCAAAGTAAAGATGGAAATGATACACATATGCAGACAATCAAACAATCAGACTTGGAATTAAACTGCTGGCATAGAAATATGATATGTCAGACATCGGCCATTTTTTCACTATGCCTCCTGATGAATCCTCACGCTTTTTGTTTGGGAGAATGACATGGGGTGATGCAGAAGGTGAGTTGAATTTAAGATTGTTGAATTTGAATATAGAATACAATCAGTATAATAAAAAGATGATTTTCTTGCTCCGAGTTAGATTCACACAAGGAAATGTCCAACAATAACTCGGGGAGGCAGTGAAAAGAAAACATTTTCTATATAACAATGTCTTTTGCACTTGACCAAGGATCAACTTTATTCCAAAGCCGACAGATTTTCTCTCCATTTTGTAACAATGTCGGACTACATGATTTTCTGATTCTTTATTAAGGTGTGATGGTTCAAAATCCACAAATACAAACAATAATATTAACATCCTGCATAATTGGTACTGAGTCCATATAGCAACTGGAGTAAATCTCACTGATGACTGGGAGGGGTAAAATAATCAGATATCAAAATGTCTACCATTCAAAGACTCTGGGACTATGATTATCCATATTAATATTTCCCCACTAAAATTGCATCATCATGAAAAGAGACTGAAACCTTTATCCAAAGTACCTGACAAACATTGCAATTAACATTACTAAATTATTACAGTGCAACCTTTCTTAACCTGCCACAATTGAATGGAAAAATGTTGGCTGTGTAAGGGAGGTAAAATATATATAAGAAGGTGCTGCCTGATAGGATGTGGAGGCAATCCCTCCCATCTGCTGGGGGTGGTCTAGCCACCCCCGGTCCCTAAAAAATATTTAGAAGCACATTTACAAACCTCAAATATACTTCAAAGTTAAGAGGTCATTGTACAACACGTAATGTTATTTATTTACTCACCTGCCACCTTTGTGGCAAACAATATGTAGGTGAGACCAAAAGGGAATTCCAAGTGAGAATTAAAGAACACTCAAGAGACATCCATAATAAGAAGGATACCCCAGTGTCTAAACATTTTTAACCAATCTGACCACAACATTAATTGTATTCAGTATCAGATAATAGAAATCATCCAATCTGATCCAGAGCTCAATAGTAGCAACATTAATCGGAAAGATAGAGAACTTTATTGGATACACCAATTACCTACTCTACAGCTGGTAGGGATCAACATCTCTGTTTAAACGGGAGCTCAGGCATTTCAAACTTAAAATATATATATTGTGTGAAATACTACTGTTGGGAAATCATGAGAGGTGGCTGTTCAAGGAAAGTGACCATATTTGGGAGGTTGAACTGTTATATGGTTTGAACACGAATATAAAAGAAGCATAATGAGGTGATAAAGATTTGGAATACATTGAAATTGTTAACAAAAAGATTAAAGCATAAGTGATTAATTTTTGCAATACACAGAATGAATAGTCTGATACACATGTTCCTAAAGATAACAAAAATCTAACAAGAATAATTACAAATACATGCATACACATGTAAATAAGAGTACTCGAAAGCACCAGAACAGAACAAGTGAAACTTGACTCGGTGTTATTGAAGTGGCAGTGAACAATTTCAAATTTATATTTGACCCAATGAGTCAAATGTGATCTATATATGGACACTAGGAGTCAAAAGTTTACAAGAAATAAAAGATAGAAATACTATACAAAGCTAAACGTCTATGTGAAATTTCAAATAAAGATTAAAGAATAAAAGGTTTAATGAAAAAATGATACATGAACAAATGCATTAATGCACTTAGGGAAACGATCATTCATAAGAACTGAGATATCAAGAACTGGCACTATATTCTCACAAAAATTTCACAGAATGCTATGTCTATCCTGCTCCACCATGGCATAATCCAAGAGCAAAAACAATAGGTCAGTGTGATCTACTTTTGCCTGTGGTAGTAGCTTCAAGATGAATACACCCATAAAGTTTCATGGCTGAACATACAACAGTGTAAGAGAAACTGAGCTAAATGCACAAACTTAACATATTCATTGAAGCATGAAAAGTTAGGTCACTGTGACCTAAGTTTCCCTTTGTTGAATAGTATCCTCCAAGATTATTACACCCGTTAAGTTTTATGATTGTGCCTACAACAGTGTCAAAGAAACGGCTAAATGCAAAAACTTACCGTCATTAATAGAGTGTGAAAAATGGGTCACTCTGGCAAGTAGTACACAATCAAGTTTCATAACTGTACATACATTAGTTTCATATTTACACAAGTCTGAAAAGTGGTTTACTGTCACCTATTTTTTCCCTAGGTAAGCAGTATCCTCTAAGATGAATATACCCATCAAGTTCATGACTGTACATTCAACAGTGTCAGAGAAACTGAGCTAAATGCAAAGGTCTACATCAACAATGAAAAGTGATCCCTATGTCTCACCAATACTTTGGAGGCAAGACAAAATCCTGAGCACGAAACTCCAACTCAAGTTCAAAGTCACCACATTTTTATATAGTTGAGGAAAATTTACTCGGAATAAGGCAAGAGAGAGATAGAATTTAATGAATTTTCTCAACTTTTACTTCTCTCTCCCATCACTAAATATTTCCTAGGGTTTTGAACTGAGTTAGGGTTTTGTGCTCATAAATATTTTGAGAATACTGATAATTAGAACAATTACACCTTTAAAATGCAATAAAGTACATATCCAAAATAATGGAGTTAATCGAAAGAGTTAAGCAAACGGTCTATTCTAAGACGCAAGATCTGCGCTTATTCCTAAAACTTGTGCCGAACAATAAACTGAATGTGCAAAAATAGTGCATCATAATTTCAAGCCCTACATTTATTTATCCGTTAAATCTATATTCAGAAAATTCCTTTTTTTCAAGTGAAGGGGAGAAAATACCCCCCCTCCCAAATTTTCAGTTCGAGAATAGACCCTGTGCAAAGCACTCTGAAACATTATTTTTCTAAGAAAAATGTACATAAATAAACTTCACTGATAAAAGCTCATTATAACAAATTATAATTCAATCATAAAAGAATAAAGATCACGCTCACAACAGATATTTTGGCTAAACTGTTACTTTAAAACATGCAATAATTAAACTGTCCAAATGTAATTTTTCTCTCCCAAATATTCATGCAGATCTAATTTTTGATGCGAATATAATGTTTGATGTCTCACAACTAACATCACTAATTTAGCAACTGGAGTTAACTTGTACTATACATTTGAAAAAATGACAGCATGATAATTTGATAAAATATAAAACAAATTTCAGAAATAGCAGCTAATTTATATCTGAGGCACATGCAAAATTATTTCTATCAAGCATGCACTATAAAAGTGGTTACTGTGCATCAAGCATGCACTATAAAAGTGGTTACTGTGCATCAAGCATGCACTATAAAAGTGGTTACTGTGCATCAAAAGATACACTAGAACATATCTTCTTTTCCCTGATTTAAAGATTGAACATGTTTTTTTTTCTTCTCCATAATTGTTACTTTTAACAAGTGATTTTATAGAATGAATTTACTAAAATGAAATACTGTACAGAGATGACACTTGAATCCTCTGGCATATAAGTCGAGCCCATAATGTGCTGGCAAATCTGGGTCTATGAAGTTTGTTAGGAGTAATCAGTAGAACAAACAACACAGACCCTGATCTGCTGGCGCATTATGCGACAGCAGATCAGGGTCTATATTGTTTGCAGTTGGACTCGACTTATTAGCAAGTATAGACGATATGTCTCATTTTCAATGAATCTAGGAGAGGTCTTGATGAAAAGCACATCCAATAATTCACTGGAACATAATACTAGGAAAAAAAGGAAGCCTTATCATCCAATGGTATTTGTAATCTGAAACCTGAAATTTCATACGATATGTGTGGACAAGACCTAAATACTAATTCTAGCTCAAGTTTCTATGGGTGTCATTGCTTCTTTTATCTAGGTTTTATTGACCGACTTAAAAAATAAGATACAATCTTGTACATTTGGTGATAAAGTATGTTGCAACTCATCTCCAAATGCTCCAGTTTTAAATAAAGGAATGAAAGGGAGGTGGAAAGATGTCCCAAAACACTGGCTACAAATAAAACTTCACTATCATCATGAATACAATATTTATAGATTTTAGGCAAAACATATGTACCATTCCCAGAACAAATGATACCTATATTTTACTTTCTCTAATTCAAAATATGACAGCAAAATCATACATCTTTTGATACTAAGTATGATGATTCATGAAGGACATGAAAAAAGTATGCTTACAACATTGTCTTCATACAATTCATGTTAGAAGACAATGCTGAATTTGATACAATGTATCAATTACTATAATATATCTAAAGAGACAATGTGAACTAAATACAATGTAAGTAGAAACATATTCCATGATACAATGTATGCAAAAGATAATGTATATCCTAATACAATGTATAATGATGATCAAAAAGTGGTTCTGAATTGATTTAGTGTTTCTTCTGCCTCTGAAGAACTGTGATGGGTATTCGACCTGCACCACGGGCACGTTTTGTTGGTCGCACAACATATATTTCCTCATCAATCTCGTCTTCATCGTCTTCTTCATCAGACCCCTCCTCTTCAAGTTCTCCAGCAAGAATGGTAGGTGATGGAAAAAACTGTTCCACCAGCTGAAAGCTTCCAGTTGCTCCTATTCCTGATAATTGCCTGGGAAAAGCATATAATAATTCTAGTTCAAAGTGTATTTAAAAAGCAATTCCAGAAAATGATTATTTGTGGTTAGGTGGGTTTAACGCTATTTTTCAGCATATGATACATGGAGGCCAGTATATTTGGTGGAGGAAGAACCTGGGAAAACCCTGGGAAGAACCACCAACCCATAGGAAGCTACTGGCAAGCTTTCTCACATATCCACATTGGCTGAGCTGAGACTCAAACCCATGCAGACAGAGGTGAGATGTCAGTGATCTGTAAAGGCGAGTGCCTTAGACCACTCAGCCACCCGGGGTCCTTCCAAAAAGATGAAATTTTCAATTACTTTGTTAAGATATTTGTTTCTTCAATTTAAAAAATGATTGTATAACCATGTAAAGATTCTGTGTCCTTTTTAAAAGTGAAATATTTAAAAATTTCTATGTATTGCTCTTATACACCACATAGGAAATGAAACTCGCATTTATTTACTTAGCAATTTATTGGACTGCATGGTAATGCTTCACCCTTATCACTTCTGACTACAGCCTGGATCACTAATCATTATTATAACTACAGTCTGTTACACTAATCATTATTCCAACTACAGTCTAGTACACTGATCATTATTCCAACTGTACCATGTTCAAGTTGAGAAAAAAAAAAAGAGGGTAACTATATCATACTCGGACATCACTGAAAACTAACTTTGTTTCAAAGGACATATGAATATATGGATAATGCAATTTATAAAATGTGTATGTAAGCTATTGCGTGAATGATTGCTTACAAATTAACCTTTGATCCTTCAATAACATATATCATGGTGGTTTTCACACAAAAGACTTCCTGCTCCCCCAGTTTTGTTTTTACTGCTCCCCTAACTTTGTTTTTCTTTAAATGAATGCTGTGAAAATGTTTTGCAAAAAAATAAATAATACAAACAACTTATGTGCATAATTTTTTAAATGAGGAAAAATAAAAAAAATCCATAAACAAAAGACCCTCTTCCTAAAAAACAAGAGATATTGGGCCCAATATCGCTCACCTGGCTTACATAACTTAACAGTTGACCATTTCACATAGCAGGGTTATGTATCCTAAGAGCACAACCTATGTTAACAATCTCCCAAACTTTATATCATGCTGATTTTAATTATTTTACTATATCCTGATAAAACTTATTTCTAAAGATAAAGGCATAATTAATATGCAGTCACTTGATCATAATCAAAGTCATCTAAGATCTTAATGATATAAACCCATTAACCAAGTTTTATAGAAACTGAATGAGAAATATAGTCTTAAGATCTATAGAGATAACAAGCATAGCCAATCAGATGCAAGGTACAGTATCTCATTAATATGGGCTAATCTCACTTATTAAAGAACCATGACAGTGATAATATAAGTTTAAGGTGGAGCAAAATCCGACTTAAATTCTGTCTCCAGAGTGGTATAAAACTGAGCCAAACAGATACAAGATTACCTCATTAATTGTGTAGATCTTTCTTATAATGAAACAACAACCAACATCTTTTATAGTAATATTTATCAAGTTTGTTCAAAATCAGATCAGAAATATAGCTGCTAGTGTTGGCAAGTTAAGCCAATCAGATGCAAGGTCACATTAATGTGCATGAATGTTACTCATAATCATGCTCAACCAAGATCTTGATGACATGGGCATATTTACCAAATTTAATCAAAATCCAGTCAAAAATACAGTCTCTAGAGCAGTAAAAAAAGTCTCTGTTTCAGATGCAAGATCACCTTGTAAATATGCATAGGTCTCACTCAAAGTAAAAATCATTAAAAAACTTAATGATATAAACCTATTTACCAAGTTTGATCCAAATTGGCTCACAAATACAGCCTCCCAAGTGATAAGAAGATCAGACAACCATATGCACAATCACCTCAGCAAATCACATGCAAGATCACTTCATTAGTATTCGTGGATCTTGCTCATTGCTGAATTCGTCCAAGATCTTAATGATACAAGCATACTTTCTAAGTTTGAGCAAAACTGAATGAGAAATACAAGAATGGTAACAGGCTCATCCAATCAGATACAAGATCACCTCATTAATATGCATGGATCTTGTCCATTACTGAACTTGTCCAAGATCTTAATGATATAAGCATATATGCCAAATTTGATCAAAGTAAAATAAAAAATATTGCCTCCAGAGTGATAACAAGGATAGTCAATTAAAAGCAAGGTCACCTCATTAATATGCTTGGACCTCGCTAACCCATATTCCAAGTTTGATTGAAAT
This sequence comes from Margaritifera margaritifera, assembly GCA_029931535.1. Lineage (NCBI taxonomy): Eukaryota > Metazoa > Mollusca > Bivalvia > Unionida > Margaritiferidae > Margaritifera > Margaritifera margaritifera. The sequence continues at coordinate 1,072,657 of JAQPZY010001121.1, forward strand.
CGGATTAAAAATATGGACTCCAAAGTGGTAACAAGCAATTGTTGATGGACAGACGATGCACAACAGACAATGCATTACACACACTGCAGAATGGATGCTTTAGCGCCCTTGGCCTTACAGCCAGGTGAGCTTTTGATGGGAACCTTTTGGTCTTAGTGCATTCAATTGGAGGATGAATACAATATATTTATACATTAAAACTATTCAAGACCTTTTTTGTATTTTGAAGACTTCACCTTTTGACAGATTATTTCCATTTGCCAAGTACTGTATATACTTGTGTATAAGCCAATACCTACTGCAAACTGCATAGACCCAGATCTGCCATCGCAAAATGTGCCGGCAGATCTGGGTTGTTGCAGTTTGTAAGGACTAATCAGTAGAACAAGCAACACAGACCCTGATCTGCTGGTCAGTAGAACAAACAACACAGACCCTGATCTGCAGGTGCATTATGTGACAGCAGATCAGGGTCTATGTTGCTGGCATTTGGACCCAGCTTATATGCGAGTATATACTATACATAAAATCTATGATTTATTTGCCATTTTTAACATAAATATACTTCACATGCTAGAATTTCATCCCTTAAAGTCACGAGATACAGATCCAGGAACAATCTGTTGCACATTCATTTACAGTACCAAATGTTATCTGTTCCAATGCTGAACATTAATATACAATTGACTTACCTCAAATCATGTGGCAGTTGTCTCACCTTGCATATTTATTCACATTTTTTAAGTCTTTGCCTCATTGACAACACTGTTATCTGCAATTTTCTGACTAGCTTCAATAAGAAAGCCCTGATTCTTATCAGTGTTTTATCCTTGTGTTGGTGAATGATATCAATCCACCTGACAAGACTATTTCAACTGTACATATGGCCTCAGTTTCACAAATTTCTCAAAATTTGTATTCTTCAATATCTTGCCTATGATTCATTTGAAAAAATTGATAATTTAGTCAGTGGTTGAGTTAGAAGAAAGGATTAACATATTAACAATAGGCCAAATTGAGACTGTAAAAATTTAAAAGATCTTTCTGCCATGATGACTTCAAATCTGGTAAAATTCTACTGAGTGTTTTTTATTATGAGTTGTTTAAAGATTTTTCTATTTTTAGTAACAGCAGGCATATTTGATTGTTGATTGGCATCATATGTATAAAACTGAAAGCCAGGATACTTTCTGTCAAATTGGTCAAATTCTGTTGAGTGGTTTTTACAAAGTCACTTTAAGGTTTTTCTATTGTTAGTAATGGCAACCATATTTGATGGCAGATCAGCATCATCTAAATTTTTTTAAAAAAGCCTTATGGCAGGATGCTTTCTGTAAAATTTGTCAAATTCTGTTGAACAGTTATTGAAGAATTGTTTAAAGTTTTTCCATTTTCAGCAATGGTGGCCACATTTGATGGCAGATTGGCATCATTTGAACAAATCTGAAAGAGCTTCATGCCAGAATGCTTTCTGTTAAGTGACCTAAATGCAAAACTTAACCAGACACAGATACAGTACCTAATGATTCCTTTATTGCAGGCCTTTTCTAGTGCTGTTTTAAACAGATGGGGTCTAGCCTCCACATTGAACTTGGGATGGTACTCCATGATGTACTTCTTGATTAACCCTGCTGATGCCTGCTTTGGTTCATGACAAGCCACTATTGCCTGACAAATCCAGTCTTCAATGTTATCACCTGAAATGACACGTTTCAACTTTAAAGAAGGGCTGGAAAATCATTTGTCCAGCAGACCAGGACATGTTAAAATTTCTCAGGGTTATTAAAATATTCAGTCAATTGCCAAGAATTTAATATGGAGTATGAAGATAGAATAAAGATGCTTTAGAAATTTTCATGGAAATCTTGATATTGTGCTAGTAGTGAATTTATTTGGGTTTTTTACAGCCATGTAAACTTGAAATGTAATATGCAATCAGATCATGCCAATACTTAATCTGAACATCCAGACTCTTTAATTTTCCTCGCACATTTTCAAAATTGGTAATAAATTTCAATAGGACATACAATTTCCAGACATCAATTAGGTTTTTTAAGCATAAAAAAACATATTTTTTTCCCGTACTAAAAAATAATGACCGCACTATATTCATCATAAAAGTTTAATGGAGAACTAATTCTACCCTGAATTTGTTTTAGTTCTCAAATCTGTCCTATTTAATGATACAATTACTATGTAACACTTGATAATATATTGGGAATCAAAATTGCAGTGAATTCTTCCAACTATACTGTTGATGATGTGAATATAAAATTAAGTTTTCAAATATTGCTCATTAGCATCGAATCAAAACATTATCATTAATGGAAGTAAAGAAAATGCAAAAGTAATAATAACAAAAAAGCCTAAAACTTAATAATAGTATTAAAAAGTCTGTAAAATCCATATGCATCTATGTATAACAAGCTGACAGAGTAAAACAAACAGATAGTGGGTGGATAGTCATATTAGTACATACTAGATTTCATTTGGTATCCAATTTGTTTGACATGATAATGTTTAAAGATGTCAAAAGATGATTGATCCTTAAATTAGTAATTTTAATCCAAGAGTTGAAGGACCAATACAATAGTCTCTATTCCATTTAAGATACTGAGTTGTTCAACATTTCAAGTAGTGATATGCCAAATGTTGGCAGAACATAAAACTGAAGACGAAAACTCATGTACATCTGATAGCATGTACATTGTGAGAATAGTTTTTCCACTATACACATCTGATAGCATGTACATGGTGAGAGTGTTTCCACTATACACATTTGATAGCATGTACATGGTGAGAGTGTTGCCACTATACACATTTGATAGCATGCATATGGTGAGAGTGTGTTTCCACTATACACATTTGATAGCATGGACTTGGTGAGAGTGTTGCCACTATACACATTTGATAGCATGTACATGGTGAGAGTGTTGCCACTATACACATCTGATAGCATGTATATGGTGAGTGTTGCCACTATACACATTTGATAGCATGTACTTGGTGAGAGTGTTGCCACTATACACATCTGATAGCATGTACTTGGTGAGAGTGTTGCCACTATACACATCTGATAGCATGCATATGGTGAGAGTGTGTTTCCACTATACACATTTGATAGCATGGACTTGGTGAGAGTGTTGCCACTATACACATTTGATAGCATGTATATGGTGAGTGTTGCCACTATACACATTTGATAGCATGTACTTGGTGAGAGTGTTGCCACTATACACATCTGATAGCATGTACTTGGTGAGAGTGTTGCCACTATACACATCTGATAGCATGTACATGGTGAGAGTGTTGCCACTATACACATCTGATAGCATGTACATGGTGAGAGTGTTGCCACTATACACATCTGATAGCATGTATATGGTGAGAGTGTTGCCACTATACACATCTGATAGCATGTATATGGTGAGAGTGTTGCCACTATACACATCTGATAGCATGTATATGGTGAGAGTGTGTTTCCACTATACACATTTGATAGCATGTACATGGTGAGAGTGTTGCCACTATACACATTTGATAGCATGTATATGGTGAGAGTGTTTCCACTAATCACATCTGATAGCATGTACTTGGTGAGAGTGTTTCCACTATACACATCTGATAGGATGTACATGGTGAGAGTGTGTTTCCACTATACACATCTGATAGCATGTACTTGGTGAGAGTGTTTCCACTATACACATTTGATAGCATGTATATGGTGAGAGTGTTTCCACTAATCACATCTGATAGCATGTACTTGGTGAGAGTGTTTCCACTATACACATCTGATAGGATGTACATGGTGAGAGCGTGTTTCCACTATACACATCTGATAGCATGTACTTGGTGAGAGTGTTTCCACTATACACATCTGATAGCATGCATATGGTGAGAGTGTGTTTCCACTATACACATCTGATAGCATGTACATGGTGAGAGTGTGTTTCCACTATACATATCTGATAGCATGTACATAGTGAGAGTGTGTTTCCACTATACACATCTGATAGCATGTACATGGTGATTAAAGTGTTTCCACTATACACATCTGATAGCATATACATAGTGAGAGTGTGTTTCCACTATAGTGGTCTCCCTCTTGAACAGTCCCCCTGACCTGCGGCCACCCGCTTTATAAGGTCACAATCTCTTGGCACAGACGAGTTTGTATTCAAAAGTACCCCTCAAGGACGGCCACTCCTCCAACATGACCAGCGGCCAGCATTTTAGTGCAAAAACGGTAAAATTTACCCCTTGCGAGCGGCCACATAATGGTTGTTTACAGATTAAAATCTCGCTAATATTTGTTAATTTCTCAACTCAACACATTGACATTTGTTCCAACATGCTGATAAAGTAACTTTAATCCATACAAAGAGGTAAGTAATCCGATTATCCTTACTGCCATGTGTTCCTTAGATGTTAGCTTTTTTCACTTTGATAATTACTGGCTTTTATTATCACCGATAATTATCAAGATGACAAAAGCTAACCGCTGAGAAGCACAGCATTGTTCAGCACAAGTCAGTGTGACATCCAGTCGCCAGATAGTAAAATTGTATGTTAGCCTTTTTGGCTTCCCTCTCTCAGATTATGAAATGTACTTAACCAGGTACCAGACTGGAGGAAGAAAAAAAAGTCGATCACGTGACAAGCTCACTTCCTTTGTAAACACTGCATCTCGTGTGATAAATGCATATTGCCCATTGAGGAATAAGTTGTCGCAAAATGTCGTCAGATATTCTCAGTTTAGAACGAAAAGTGAAAGCAATTAGACTAAACGACAAGAGGGAGAGTCCTTTGATCACTATTTAGAAATTTTATGTCAGAAAGATTCAAATAAACATCATCAATATACATTCAACTGCAGTGAGTGGGAAGATGGAGTCGATGGACATACAGGGATAGTTGCAACCAAATGTTTGTGCCCAGAATTTACGAACAAGGTGGTTTTGCACCACAATTGATGATTATTCATATTTAAAAAAAAAACAAACATTGATATTAGTTTTATCACATTAAGTCCATAACCAGATAATATTCCTGTGATTTTTTAATTAAAATATTATATAAAACTTAGCTACACCTTTTATACTTTATATGTAGTCATTACTCACAACTGTGTGATCCCCCTCTAGAAAGGCCAAACCTCTTATAAGGCCACTTTCCTGCTGCAGAAGGGGTGGCCTTATAAGAGGGAGACCACTGTATACACATCTGATAGCATGTACATGGTGAGAGTGTGTTTCCACTATAAACATCTGATAGCATACAAAGTACGAATAGTGTTTCCACTATACATATCTAACGACAAACATGGTGAGAACAGTGTTTCCAATATACACAACTTGAAACACATCACAAGTCTTTAAACAAGACTGACCTGTCAATCACAGGGCTGACACTACACTTTATATATATATCCTTTGAATAGAGATTTATGCTAATTGCTGTAAAATGTCAAAAAAGGGGTGGGGGTGCTCATACTCTGAAACATTATGATGTAAGGGTTCTTTGTTTGAAAGCAAGGATATAATGCAACCTCATTTACCTAACCCACTTTCAACTTGTACTGAACTTGTTGGAACCATTGGAACACAATAGAAATATTAATTTTCCTGACAAGATATCTGGGAAAAATGATAATTTGCATTAGTGAACAAATTATTCAGAAATAGAGAGAGTAATTCTATTTTTAATGTTTAAAAAAATCTGATAAATGATGGAAAATTTGTCACAGTGACATCCAAAGAATTTTAAAATACAAACAAAATAATAGTCAAATTTTTTCACTTTCAGCCAAAAATTTTGCAATCTAACAAACTGCTGGGTGATGTTTTCCATAAATAGTTTTAAACAGAATAAAGAAAAGAAGACGCCCAAATGGCCTGAGATCACTCAGCTGACTGATATCTGCCTAACAGCCAAATGCAAGAGAAAATGCGGGAGAAATCTGAGTCAGTAGGATGTTGAAATTTCTCCAGTGCTGTTGATTCCATATTTTATGAAAACAGACGTTTCAAGATTTTTCTAGTTTTTGTATCTCCATCCATATCTGATCACACATCAGCATCATTTGTCCAATATTGAAAGGCCCCTATGCCAGGATGTTTTGTGTCTAAGTTGTTCAAAGTTGTTTAAATATTTTCTACTTTTAGTAACGTCAGCCATATTTCATGGCAGAATGGAATCTTTTGTATAAATCTGAAAGGCATTCAAGCTAAGACACTTTGTCAAATTGGGTTAAATTCTGTTAAGCAGTTATTTAGAAGAAGTTATTTAAGGTTTTTATATTATTAGTAACAACAGACATATTTCATGATAGATTGGCATCATTTTTACAAACGTGAAAAGTCTTCCTGCCAGGATGCTTTCTGTCAAGTTTGGTCAAATTCTATTCAGTGGTTTTAAAGGTTTTTCTATTTTTAGTAAAAGTGGCCATATTTGATAGCAGATTGGAATCATTTGTACATAGCATAAACTTCTATTTAGCTGTTTTTTTTAAGTCCTTTAAAGGCCTTTTCTATTTTTAGTAACAGAGGTCATATTTGATGATGCATCTGCATCATTTGTATAAATGTGAAAGGTCTTAATGCCAGGATGATTTCTGTCAAGTTTGCTCAAATCAATTCAGCTGATTTCAAGAAGTCCTTTACAGGCTTTTACAATACAAGAAGTCATTTAAAGGCTTTGATAATCTTAGTAACAGAGGCTATATTTTATGTCAGATTGACAATATTTGTATAAATTTAAAAGGTGTTCATGCCAGGATGATTTGTCAAAATTTGATCAAATTCTGTTCAGTGGTTTTTGAGAATAAGCTGTTTAAAGGTTTTTCTATTTCAAGTAATGGAAGCCAGATTTGATGGGAAGATCAGCATCATTTGTATAGATTTGAAAGGTCTTCATGCCAGAGTGTTTTCAATCAAGTTTGATCAAATTTTATTCAGCCATATTGGAGAAGTTGTTTAAAAGAGTTTTAAATTTTTACTAATGGTGGCCATATCTGATGGTAGTTTGGCATTTTTTGTACAAAATTTTTAAAATTCTTCATGCCAGGATGCTTTTTGTCAAATGTGGTTAAATTCTGTTCAGCAGTTTGGCAGATGTCATTTAAAGATTTTTCTATTGTTAGTAAAGGCATCCATATCCAATTGAAGATCGACATCATTTGTACAAACTTGGAAGGATTTTATGCTAGGATGATTTGTACAAAGTTTAATTGAAACTGGTCAGCAGGTTTTTGTGAAGAAGTAGAAAATAGCAATTGTTGATGGATAACTGACAGGTTTTTCTATTTTTGGATTGGCATCATTTGTACAAAACTGAAAGGCCTTTTATGCCAAGATGCTTTCTGTCAAATGTGATCAAATTCTGTTCGGCAGTTTTGCAGAAGTTGTTTAAAGACTTTTCTATTTTTAGTAATGATGGCAATATTTAAAGGTGGATTGGCATCATTTGTATAACCCTGAAAAGCCAATATGCTCTATGCCAAGTTTGGTTGCAGTTAGGTGACCTAACAAATGTGTCAAATGCTTAAATCTTTCGATAAATTTAAGGTAGTATTGGGGTATTAGGGGAATATTGATAATCATAGGGAAGAAAGATCCTCAAAAATGTATTGGATTTAAAATAAACATTCAGTCAAAGGAGAAACATTTTCAACTCCTTCCAAATCAAAATTAAGAATTCTGAAATGAGTTATGTAAGCTTTTGATAGATTCTACTACAGGATCTAAAAAGTTGATGAAAATAAGGACTAAAGAAAAATTTTGTCTGTTCTGACAAACAAATATGGTTCTCTAAATCAAACACTGCTGGGATGCTTTTCCTTCCTTATGAAATCTAGTTTTCACCTTGTTTTCAAATATTACCCTCAACTGCTTCATTACTAGAAAATGCCTATAGTTTGAGAGAGTTACTTCCCCAATTTGTACTCACTGTGAGAAGGATTAAATGTATCAACCAGCAGACGGAAAGTTCCCCCTATGTTGTTCCCTGTCATCTGCTCCCATAGCCCTCTCTGAACTCCTTTCTCCAAGGCCTTCTTCAGTCTGAAATTTTTGTTTGCACATTTCTTTAATTCATTGGAATTTAATGACTTTAAATAAGTTAAGCTAAAACAGTACACAGATTTCTGGACTTTAGAATATAAAAAAAGATATGATAATATTATATAGTTATTTTTGAATAACACCAAATAAGGAAGCATCTAATCTTGATAAAAGTGCTTTTACCGTCTGTACTCGCATATAATCCAGGTCCAAATGCAAACAACATAGACCCTGATCTGCAGTCGCATAATGCGCCAGCAGATCAGGGTCTATGTTGTTTGTTCTACTGATTAATCCTTACAAACTGCATAGACCCAGATCTGCCAGCGCATTATGCAATGGCAGATCTGGGTCTATGCAGTTTGCAGTTGGTATTAGCTTATACACGAGTATATACTGTAAGACTGTAAACATGGCTCCTCACATTACTTTTTTTTTTACAGCAACTGCTAAAGCTAATATGCATCTCAGAATGTATACATGTTTAGGTTTGATGATAAGAAGTACTCTTATTAGATATTATCAATGAAAATATTGTTATTTCAGAAAATTAATCAAATTATAATGCTTATTGGTGTATGTGTAGATAAAATAAATTCCAAATCAGTATTTTAAAATGCATTCAGATTCTGTGTATAGACTTGCAGGACCAATGTGGCTGGGTGTTGTAAATTTGAACTATACTAATAATTGATGAATTGTGTACATTTTTGAATGAACCCAAGTCACTATAATAAAGATTTCTCTCTCTTTTTCTATTTTAACATGGATCATCTGAAGATAACATATCCCACAGTACCCCACTCGTGTAAAGACTCCAACTTCCAGTACCCTATTGTCCAGTACTCTCTATTTTATAATGCTAGTATGCTATAGTCCAGTACTCTCTATTTTGTTACTAATTATGCTGGTACCATATGATGTAACACTCTCTATTTTTGTACTAATTATGCTAGTATCATATGATGCAGCATTCTTAATTTAAATCTCAGTTGGATACCATGAAAACTGTTGTACCACTGTGTTTTGCAGTACTGTATTTCTGTACATACTGTGACACATACCATGGTATACTGCAATTATATTATAGTTGAAGAATTGGATATGTGTAAGTTAATTGTTGTACAAGTTGTCATATAATCACTGTAACTAAAGTGTGATGATTCAGCTTACACTATTGCTGACAACCTGTAAAAGATACTGTGCTGCCATTAGAGAGCATATTGATAAAAATGGGAAGAACTGACACTGAAGTCTACACTCCGCTAGTGACACTACTGATATAATTGGTAGGGAAACTGTGAGTGAGATGCCAACATCAAAGCCAACACATGGCAAGATACTTATCAGAGTGGGTAAGTAAACATAAAACAAATACACTGACTGATTAATATTTAGTTGCCCAAAGAAATTATCTAAAATTCAAGCAGGGAACAATTGCTCTCCTGAAAATCTTAGTATGATTCTCAATCTAATAAAGGAATGCAATGTACCTAAGACATTAACATATGCTAGTAAGAACTGAAAAATGGCATTTTTTTCTTTCCTTTAATGCTTCCATACAGTACATGTGACAGCCATGTGATTATAGGTTCATAAACATAATTATTTTTGTAATATTGGAAATTAGTTTGTGACTACTATTTTGTAAAAAAATTAAATAATTTTGGATTTTTTTTGGTGAAAAATGAAAATGCACTTTTAATATCATTAATTTAATAACATGATTATTCTGGAATTTCCATATGTTCCTTACTGATGGAAACTTCTGAATTACCAGTATAGTGGAAGAGTACCATGCTATGTACTGCCAGAACAAAATACAACAGTAAACTGGTATACCAGTAATACAGTACACCTCTAATTTATATACTATATTTTGTTTCCATGGTAACATAAACATATACTGAATGTAGAAAATTCTAAATATGAAAAAGCACGTCTATGTAACCTGCTTGATGTGTAACAAATTCTGCTGAAATACCTTGAATGGTTAGAGAGTTATGATCTAAAAACAAAAAATGTTATGGACAAACAAACAGACCAATATAGTGACATCTATATCCACCTGTATCACATATGTGGGTGAGGGGTGGAAATAATAAATGAACAAGCTAACTTATATACAAGCAGTTTGAAAGTTGTAATCAGCTGAAGATTGTTATTTAATTTTTGTTTATCTTTATTGATGAATAAGATTATTTACAATCAAGAAAATTTTAAGCTGTAATGTTCAATATGGAAAGTTTTTGCATGCAAAATGTAACAAAGATTGTGCAATCCTAAGTAACAATGTTTGAAATAAGTGTTTATTAACTTGAGGAGTTTGATAACTATAGTTTGAATTTTACATAAATCTTTTGGTATCCAAAAGAATTTGAAATGTGCTAGTCCTTGTGGCTTTTTACTAGTCCCCTGAAGAAGCTGGGTAAGAGTGCACTAACAATGCAAATGCTACATGCAGCTGCATCATGGAAACTTTCACAACTTTACAGATCATTAGTTAACATGGGGATGGATACTGAATTTATTACTAGTCAGAAGGACTATCAAAATGATGAAATGAACCAGTCTGAGGATTCTAGCCTTGGGCTTGTGGACTATTGTTAATTTTGAGTGCTGTAGACTGTCTTAAACTTGTTCCTATTCCCCTCAAAGTTTCTCAAATTATTAAACTGAGAAGGCTCTCTTGTGACTTAACATTAGCTGACTGTGTTTTGTTATTTATCTCTTGGGATCCCATTTTTCTCTCAAAGGTCATGGGTGAGATTTAATTCCTTTGGTTTAATTTGTCAAAAGGACAAGTTTTGGCAACTGTATTCAGTATTTCTCTATAAGAGCCAGCTGCAGCACATGCAAGGGTATAAGGTCTGCCCTCCATGGTTACTGGTTTCCTCCACCTAAGCAAACTTCTGAGCCATAAAGTATTCACTGTATAAATAATTAGAACTTGTGCCACTGATGTAAAATAAATGAAGTTTAAACTTGGAGTAATAATAATATTGACAAATTTTCTTCTGCTTTTCAACCAAGACAGAGGCCACAATGAAAAAAACAAAACAACCAAAACAAAAAATAATAATAATAACAAAAATCATCTTGAGATCATATATCATCCCAATGCCCTAGATATCTAAAGACTCCTATGGAAAGTACCCTATGGTCCAGTACTCTCAATTTGTATACTACTTCTGTTAGTTGCCTATGTTCAAGCATCCTTAATTTACATACTGCTTATCTCCAAGCATCCTTCATGTACATGCTACTTGTCTATAAGCATCATTCATGTACATACTACTTATCTCCAAGCATCCTCAAATTACATAATACTTATCTCCAAGCATCCTTAATTTACATACTGCTTATCTCCAAGTATCCTCAATTTACATACTGCTTATCTCCAGGCATCCTCAATTTACATACTACTTATCTCCAAGCATCCTCAATTTACATACTACCTATCTTCTAGCATCCTCAATTTACATACTACTTATCTCCAAACATCCTCAATTTGCATACTACCTATCTTCTAGCATCCTCAATTTAGATACTACCTATCTTCTAACATCCTCAATTTACATACTACTTATCTCTAAGTATCCTCAATTTTAAACTACCTATGCTACACTTTTTTTCTATGGTAACATAAAAACATTGAATGCGGAAAATTCTACATATGGAAAAGAACCTCTATACAACTTGCTTGAACTGTGTACCAAGTTATATGAAATACCTCCAATTGTTTCAGAGTTATGCTTCAGAAACAAATGTATTTTACAGCCAACCAATGATTCTTCTGTAGAACAATAGAACACCTTCCCCCAATCCATGAATTTAAGTTCCGATGAAAATGTAATTTTGACAAAACCTGAATTTACAGTAATGTTCTACCTGTCCATGTTGACTTCCCCATAATTGTCTGTAATGTATTTCTTGATTCTGGTTCCAGAGGCCTCCTTCGGGTCACTTTGATATGTTACTGCCAGGGGGAATATGTCCTCAATTTTCTGGGGATCACTGTGTTTGGCAGCTGCCCCTCTATACTTATCCTTGGACTTGTCTATGAATTAAAATTGGAAAATACATCAACCACTAAGGTCATTCTAAAAATACTCCCGTTTTGCTGCCCATTGACCAACCCATCAAACTGGCTGTGACTGACCTTTTATCAGGTATTCTTGGGAACTTTTTTCATTGCATAGTCACCAATTATGACTATTTAAAAAATTTCAAATTACACAACAGGCAAATTAAACTAACATTGTTACTTAGCCACCAATTATTCTAGATTGGGGGGCAGCATCCCAATAATTGTTTTAAAGGATGGCATATTAATATGCAAAACCAACTGAAAATTCTTGATGGGCAAAAAGTGTCCAACAACTTTAACTTGCTAACTTGCCTGTGTGTGAATCTACATGAGATTTCACTACTGAAAACCATTTTGAGCATTTTATACCAAAAATGAATAAAAGAGTGATGAAATGACTTGCTTGCTAATATTTTATGATTCGCAAGGCTAGACAGTACAAGCTACTAACTTAAAAATCTGAATTCAGCAGACTTGTATCAAAAGATAAGCAAGAACATCGAGGAACGGGGGTGAACTTTGAAAATTGAAGGTATTGTAGGTTTTGTGCATCTATGGATCTAAAATATAGAGAAATACTTTTGTTTCTGTAAATCAAAGCAAAGTTGAATTAAATTGACATGATATATTCTGCTGGTTGTAATTTATGTGTGTGTGTGCATGAGCATGCATGTGTTAGAGTGTAATTTATCTGCATTTACCATATATACTCACATATAAGCCTGTTCCAAATGCAAACAACATAGACCCTGATCTGCTATCACATAATGCGCTAGAAGATCATGGTTAATGTTGTTTGTTCTACTGATTAGTCCTTACAAACTGCATAGACCCAGATCTGCCGGTGCATTACGCAACAGCAGATCTGGGACAATGCAGTTTGCAGTTGGTATTAGCTTATACGCGAGTATATACGGTGCACTGTGTGCAGAATATATAAGGATAAATGTTAACCGAGACTGAGAATAAGACCACTAACCCAAAAATATAATTGGCTCCTAATATTATAAATGTATGTCTGAATGAATAATTAGAGGAATGTTGAGCAATTTGCTCACATAAATAAACCACTGCATCTCCTATACCCCTCTATAGTCTAGACCAGTCTATAGTCAAAATAGTGACTAAGTGACTACAATGACTGATCAACATGTATATCTTCTGCTGATGACCATAACATATACTAAATTTCATAGCAAACCACTAATAATTGCAAGAGTTGTTGTGATTCACAAAATTCTGTCATACATTGCATCCAGCTTTAAGTCAAAAAGGGCAATAACTCTTATAAAAATCAATGGAGTAAAACAATTTGTCAATATGTGCATCATTAAATGATGACCATAATATTAATAAAGTTTCAAAGCAATCCATCAAAAACTGGAAGACAACTTGTGTTCACAAGATGCTGTCTTACACTGTATTCAGCTGCAGGACAAAAAGAGCAATAACTCTAAAAAAAATTGTGGGAGCAATGTGATTTGTTAATATGTGCATCATCATGCTATGACCATAATAGTTACCAAGTTTCATGGCAATCCATCCAAAACGGGGAGAATATCTGCACTAACAAGACTGAGTCATTCACTGTATTTAGCTACAAGACCAAAAGGACATAAGAATCTCTCGAAGGGACTGATGCTATACTGGGAGAAAAGAATTTCCAGCAATTAAAGACAAGACCATTTCTTCCTTTTAGCTGCTAAGTGTTGAAACCATCTCCAATATTCTTCAACGCTAACAAGATTTTCAAATTAGCTGCTGTGGTGGAGATACTGGATGTCAGATCGGCACCATTTTCATTTAGGACCAAGCAGGCGTCATTAGAAGTCTTTTGGTGAAAATCCCATGTCAATGTGACAATCCATTTTCAAATTAGCTGCTGTGGTGGAGATACTGGATGTCAGATTGGCACCATTTTCATTTAGGACCAAGCAGATGTCATTAGAAGTCTTTTGGTGAAAATCCCATGTCAATGTGACAATCCATTTTCAAATTAGCTGCTGTGGTGGAGATACTGGATGTCAGATTGGCACCATTTTCATTTAGGACCAAGCAGACGTCATTAGAAGTCTTTTGGTGAAAATCCAATGTCAATATGACCATCCATTCAGGGGGAGTAGTGACAGCATGATTTTCAAGACAGTCATTGTGTCAACCATATTTGATGTACGACTGGCACCATTTCATTTAGGACCAACTAGGTATCATAAGAAGTCTATTGGTGAAAACCCATATTGATATAACAATCCATTTGGGAGGAGTAGAGATAACAATATTTTCAAGATGGTCACCATGGTGATTATACTGAGGATCAGTTTGCACCATTTTCATTTAGGACCACTGGACACCATAAGAACTCTTCTTATGAAAATCCCCACATCAAAATGACTTTCCATTTATGAGTAGTGATAAAAAGATTTTCAAGATAAACACCATGGTGGCTATTTTGGACATCAGATCGGCACCATTTTAATTTAGGACCAAAAAGACATTATAAGAAGTCATCTAGTGAAAACCCCAAGTTGATATGACTTTCTGTTTTGAAGGAGTAACAATGAAAAGATTTTCAAGATGGCTCCCATGGTGGCCATATTGGATATCAGATGTGTACCATTTCCATTCAGGACCAACTAGACATCGTAACAAGTCTTCTAGTGAAGCACTATGTTGATATCACCTGCCGTCCAGAAGTAGCCATAAGAAGGTTTTCCAAATGGCCATTGTGGAGACCATATTGGAGGTCAGATTGGCACCATTGTCATTTATGACAAAGTAGACATCATAAGAAGCCTTTCAGTGAAAACCCCATGCTGATATGATCAATCATTCGGGAGTAATAACAAGATTTTCAAGAAGGCCATTGTGGTGGCCATACCGGATATCAGAGTGGCACCATTTTCATTTAGGACCAACTAGACATCATCAAAAATCTTGTAGTAAAAATCCCATTCAGGAAGAGTAGTGAAAACAAAATTCTCAAGATGGCAGCAGTAGCAGCCATATTGGATGTGCAAGTGGCACCATTTTTATTTAGGACCAACTATAGATCATAATAAGTCTTCTGGTGAAAAACCCATGTCAATATGACTTTTCGTTCAAGAGGAAAAGCAGTAACAAGATTTTCATGATGGCCTTATTGGACATTAGATTGACATAATTTTCAATTAGAACCAACTAGACATCATAAGAAATCTTTTAGTGGAAACCCCATGTTGATATGACCATCCATTCAGAAGTAGTGATAACAAGATTTTAAAATGGCCATTATGGCAGCCATATTTAACATCAGATCTGCACCATTTTCATTTAGGACCAACTAGACATCTTAAGAAGTCTTCTGGCGAAACCTCCTGTCAATATTACTTTCCGTCCAGGAGGAGTAATGATAAGATTTTCAAGATGGCTGCCATGGTGGACCATTGATTTGGACCAACTAGACATCATAAGAAATCTTTTAGTGAAAACCCCATGTTGATATAAGCATCCATTCATCAGAGGTAGCAATAACAAACTTTTCAAGATGGCTGCTGTGGCGGACATATTGGATCTCTGAGCGGCACCATTTTCATTTAGAACCAACTAGACCATGGGATGAATGTGTAAAGTTTCATGGCAATCCTCCAAGTAGTTTAGGAGGAGTAGCAATAATAAACTTGTACTAATGGATGGATGGACAACGGATGATGAACAACAGACAAAAACTATACCATAAGCTCTTCTGGTCTATGACCTGTAGAGCTAACAATTGCAAAACAAAGTGATTTGTTCATATGCATATCTCCAGGCGATGATCATAATATTTATCAAGTTTCATGGCAATCCATCAACAAGAGCCCCAAGTGGGCCTGAGACTCTTCACCTGTCTGACATCTGCCTAATAGCCAAATGCAAGAGCACTTGGCCACAAAAATCTTGATCAGAAGGATGATTTCTGTAGAAATTTCTTCCCATGCTGTTGATTGCATATATTATGAAAACAAAAGTTTCAAAGTTTATCAAGTTTTTATAACTTGATCCATATCTGACGACACTTCAACATCATTTGTCAAATACTGAAAGACCTTTATGCCAGGATGCTTTCTGTCAGAGTTGATCTAATTCTGTTAAGCAAGTTTTTAGATAAAATTGAGTAAATATTTTTATATTTATAGTAATGACCACCATATTTGAAAGTGGACTGGCATCATTTCTATCAATGTGAAAAGCTTTCAAGCTAGGACACTTATTGTCAAATATGGTCCAATAAGTGGCATTTTTTAACAAGTTATTACCAGTTTTGCTATTATTTGTAGTAGCAGCCATATTTGATGGCAGATTGGCATAATTTCAAGAAACATAGAAGTCCTTTATTCTAAAATGCTTTCTGTCAAATTTTGTCAGATTCTGTTAAATGGTTTTTTGAGAAGTCATTCAAAGGATTTTCTATTTTTAGTATCAGCTGCCATATTTTAAAGGTGATTCTGCATCATTTGAATAAATTTTAAAGACCTTCATGCCAGGAATCTCTGTCAAATTTTGTCAAATGCTATTGAGTGGTTTTTGAGAAGTTGTTTAAAGGTTTTTAAATTTTTTTAACAGTTGCCATATCTGATGGTAGATCAGCATCAAATGAATGAAATTTAAAATCCAGCATACCAGGATGCTTTCCATAAAATTTCATCAAATGCTGTTGCGCGGTTTTAAAGAAGAAGTTTTTTCAAGATTTTTTTATTTTTAGCAACTGTGGCTATATCTGATGGTGAATCAGAATAATTTGAACAAATTTGAAACAGCTTCATGCTTTCTGTAAAACCTGGTCAAACTCTGTTGTGCAATTTACAAGAAGTTCAAAAAAGGAATTGTGAACGGACACATCACACATTATCGATGAAGAACCATACCATAAGCTCACTTGGTCTTACGTCCTGGTGAGCTAAAAACTGTGGGACTAGTTGTGCTAACATGATTGAGTCATACCCTGCATTAAGATTCTAAACAAAAGGGGCAATAACTCTAACAAAAATTGCAGGACCAATGTTTTTTTATTAATATGCATATATTCAGGTGATAACGATAATATTTACAAAGTTTCCTGGCAATCCATCAAAAACTGTGGGACTAGTTGAGCTAATGAGATTGTACTGGATGGAAGGATGGATGGACACAAGGATTACTATAAATCTCTATATATCTCTGCCTCTGTAAAGGCAAGGGTATAAAAACACAGTCTGCATGGTACATTTTTCCAAACTGTTCATTAGCCATTGGTATGGAAAATAGTAGTTTCTTTCAAGTGATGAAAATTCCTGAGATAAGAGCTGCATTTAATAACAACAACATTTTGTACTGCTTGAGCAGAACAACAGCAGTCAGGCCTTAATGACTTGCCAGTTCTGCTTATTTTAAACTATGCTCCAGTGCAGGACAGCAGTTAGGACCTACTGACCAACCAGTTCTGCTTTTTTTAAACTATGCTCTATAGCAGGACAGCAGTCAGGACCTACTGACCAACCAGTTCTGCTTATTTTTAAACTATGCACTTTATGGCTTGAGAAATAAACTTAACTTGCTGAAGAAATACACATTTAGTTAATATCTCTGAGTAAACAGTTAAAACAATTTAGGATGTGTGCAGTTGATGATGTTTTAGGTCAATAAATTGCATTTCCAGGCCCTCCAAAGATTTCTATAAATAACTTCTCTGCATAACTTCTGTGACTTAAATCACAGCTACATACCTTCCACACAGACTGCCACCTCCTGACTCTTAACTTTCATCCTGGTTGCCACAAACTGATGGTCCACCTAACAGACCATAGACCCTGGCAACAAACGTATCAATTTGCCATCTACCACTTTCTTGAATGAAACCAAAAGGGACCTTTTGGGGCTATATACTGTAGTATCACTAATTTTCATGGGATACCAATTTCTGTGAATTTTGTTGTTGCCCTGAACCCCGAATGTAAAGATGCAATGAAATATTAGCCACATATGGTAAAGAAGCCCCCCCCACCCCCTCATTTTATTCAACTGTTCTTCATTCCTAGAGACCAACAAAGCTATTTGATAAATCAATCTCATTTCTGTAATCTGGTAAAAATTAATAGCTTTTACACGTTTGTTTTATTTTAACCCTTAAAAAAAGAATGACAAAGCATTTTATTTTGTTTAAATGCACACAAATATATATGGTATCCGGTAGCTGTAATTTCCATTCGCTGCCTTAAATCGATATGTTGTGAGATAAGGATAGTAAGCAACGAGAAAAAGCATAAGGTATTCAAACACTGTTATTACTGAAAATGAAAGAAAGAATAAGAAATTATAATCTAAATGAAAATTAGATTTAATACTTATTCAAATTGATTCTTCATTCAAGTAAAACTACTGTTGAAAATTTAAATCCTCGTGAATGCATTTCTTGTTTTATCCACAGGGGCTTGTATCCTTGCTTACAATTTACCTATCAATCATACATGTACTATATGGTAAACTGTAAGCAACAAAATGAACTCCTGTGGTATTATCCATGCATGCTATTGCTTGAAGCACAGTAACTAATGAAACTCTGTATACACTAATTACCACAGAGTATTGAAGCTCACACTTCACTGATTTTCAAACAAAACTGCTGATTCAACATTGCATCAACCAAGTCTGCTGGTACACACAAATGTTTGTCGGGTAAATAATCCTGAAATTGTTGAATTAAAGAAGTCCAGCATTCTCAAAACCACGGATAATTAGGTTCATTTTCTTCACACATTTTTGACACAATTATCCATTCAGCATCAATTGGCTTGATTGACAGGGTTTTTAAGTAAAGTCTAGTGGTTGAAGTTGGTTCGTACATGAGGCAGGCTCAAACAAAGAAGTGATTCCATTGTTTTTCAAATTTAGTTAGCATCTCCGTACTTTGATGTGCTCTAAACACATGTACTTCAATAACCAAATAGCTTAGTGTTGTTGGCTGCATTGGCTCCCTTTGATGCTGAATATTCGTGATTTGTCTTGACAGGTGTTTGACTTGTGCTCATATAGGTGGTAGTATTATTTTAACCATTGAAGCAACCATGAATTAAAGTACCCACGAAAATTTTTTTTTTTTTTTTACAAAACATCGAAACTTGAGACCCACGAAAATAAATGATACTACAGTATATATGACAGAGCAGTAACCTTGACTTCCAGTAAATAATGTCTGATTGGTTGAAGTAGATAGATGTGCCAGTAACTTTAAACAATCTATTTTGTTACTAGTTGATTTTTTTCTGAACCAATAAAACAAACATATACCATGATCAGATATGT
This sequence comes from Margaritifera margaritifera, assembly GCA_029931535.1. Taxonomy (NCBI): domain Eukaryota; kingdom Metazoa; phylum Mollusca; class Bivalvia; order Unionida; family Margaritiferidae; genus Margaritifera; species Margaritifera margaritifera. The sequence continues at coordinate 1,092,103 of JAQPZY010001121.1, forward strand.
GTATGAAAGCCGTATGAAAAAAAGCTAAAGTATAATTACATGAATCCTACCCAAATTTAGTAGTAAGTGATTTCCTTACTACAAAGTTTCAAAGTGAGATTATAGTTACCTTTCTTCTTTTTTTTATTTCTCTTCTTTTTCTTTATCTTTGGAGACCCTTCAGTCTTGCCTTCCTCTGCCTCCTTTTCAGTCTTCCCCTCCTCTCCCTCCTTCTTATCCTCCTTTTTCTCTTCCTCCTCAGCCTGTGCCTTCCTCTTTCTACCAGTTTTCTTGGGCTGCTCCTCTACCTTTTCCTCAGAAGAAGATCCATTAACTTTCCCCTCTGTTGTAGCGGGAGTCTCTCCCTCCTCACCCTCCTAAAATACATATATGCAGTGAAACCTTTATATAAAGGAGAGTCAAGGGACGTGACAAAAAGTGTCCTTTATAGACAGGTATCCTTTATATGCAGGGCCAGTACTCTTGGTATGCTTTACAGCTCATACAGTGATGACTCTGAGTTTTGCATAAAATGTGAAAAAGTGAACGTTCTTAGGGATAATAAAATTCATTCTGAAACAAGGTATGGGACCGCAGCAATCCGTGCATTTTTGTTTTCTTTATTTTGCTTGTTTATATATTTGTAAGTATTTTGTCCTTGTATGTAATTTTTCCAGACCATTACAGTGGGACCCCGCTATAACCCGGTAGTTGGGAGCCATAGAATCCGACCGGGCTATGAGCCGAACCGTGTTATAAGCAACCATGTACAATACCAACACATTTTTGGATTTAATTGGGGGGGGGGGGGGGTTTACATAAAGACGGGTGCGAAAATGCATGGCACAATTACCATTTTTGATCAATATATATTAAATGAGAAAACCATTTGCTGATATAATATATTACTTTATTCAGAAAACCATGCATTGGTACATACACGTGTCTAATTTATATATATACATGTATAATCTATTGCATGAAAAGAATATCAACACCGTGTACTCACCAGCGAATCTTGTAACATACATTGAATCCATAATACAAATATTTCCATCGAAAATATCCACACACGGATGTAGAATATTCAATAATTTTGTCACAGATCATTATGTGACTAATACAATGAAGAGAAAGTAACAAAAATTACGTAACGGGTGTATGTAATGAATGATGAAAAAGTACATGTATGTCCGACGATTAATAAACGGTGTCGCATACATTTTACACCACTACATTTCTCATCTGTTAGTAGTTATTATTTTTTAAAAAACTCTGTGATTTTTAGCTGCTTTCTGCTAATATCACGTCTGCTCTTGGCAAAGTCAAGAATAATAGTCATTAAACAATGGGGGTATATTTGTAGTAAATTTACGACATTATTTACTGGCCAACAGATTGCATAAAACAACACCGCCAAGCCTTACGCACATGCTGGCGGCTTTGTTTCTTTGATGCTGTATAAATCGTTGCCCTATGATTTGAACAAGTATAGCTCGGTAGTTCACTTTGATGATAAACAATGTACTTAAATTAATTGATTTATACATTCTGGTGAGAATCTTTTATCAACCGCCACATTGGCTGCTGCTTAGTTGTGTATGAAATTAAGAGAACATATATCGGAGATTATTTGAGCAACGACTGTATTCGGAATGCATTCAAGACAAACAAAGTAGAAACGATGGCTTCATTACTCAGGAATCAGTAATTATAATATTGACACTTATGAGCTGTAATTTTTCAACAATAAACAAAGATCAAAGTTCTCAGTAGGCCCAGCAATTGGTTCGTATTTCCGACGTTTATTTTGGCACAAAAATAGAAGAAATTTGATAATACATTTTCTACACGTTCTTTTTCGCACTGTTTAGACGAATATGAGAATGATAATTAAACTCTTGACGTATTTAGTTTTTTTCATACTTAAAATTTTTTTTTTTTTTTTTTTTTGGTCTTTGAGAAAAATAACTGTAATAAATTACCCGAAATTTCGGGAGCCATGCCACGACCGGGTTATATCCGAATTCGGGTTATAGCGGGGCGGGTTATAGCGGGGTCCCACTGTATCTGCATTTGTAATCAGTGATTTCTGGAACCAAAACCTTGCATTTCTTAAATTTTTTTTTTTTTTTTTTTTTCTGCTTTTAATGGCACTTTTAACATTGTACTGGCTATATTATGCCAAGGAAATGGTAGCTAAGTGCCTTTCCCAAGGACACACTGAGGCAGCCAACCAGGGCTGGCCTGGGTATCGAACCCACGACCGTTGGATTATGGATCTGATGCTCTACCAACTGAGCTACCATGGCTCCTTCATTTCTTATTTAGTGGATCAATTAAACATTTTGCAAACAAAAATATTTGACTGGTGAAACTCTCAAAATATTAGAGTTTGAACCAAGCATGCAAACTTTGGAATGAAGATGAAATGGAACATCAATGGCAGCCTCCAAAACTGTCAGTTTGTGTAATTTATTTCACATTATCAATTATGTGACCTATTCAAAAATGTTAAACTATTCATACAATATAAACATGTCACATTAAAATTCATAAAACTACCTTGTGGTCGAACTTGTTCTAAAATCTTCTAGTCACACTTTTGTTGACATCTTTGAAAAGAAATTCAAACTCTTCCCTCAGCCACTACTTTTATGAGATCAATAACACAAACTGAACTCTGTAATATTCTACAATGGATAATGACATACTGCACTACTCAACAAGTTGTACAAATTTCATGTCAAATTAACAAAATATGCCCTGCATTCCCTTGAACACTATAATGTGTGATTAGTGCAATCAGCTCATAGCTTATTTCATAATACATTTGATGTCATAAATTGTTGTATATCTCATCAACACTCATATAAGGTCTATTCCAAAATTAATCACATCCAGGGGTGGAGAAGGTGGGGGAGGCGGGAAGGGGGGGGGGGAAGAGGGTGGTGTCAACCAAGTTATTTTTTATTCCTTGGAGTATTTTGCACAAGGTTTTTCAATGCATGGTGAGTTGTCCAGACATTTTTTATCTGTGCATTGTGGATGTTTTTGTTGGACCAGAACATATTTTATGAGAGACAAGGGCCTATTAATTTATTTTTGTTCTATATATCAACCATTTTGAATATATCTCTATTCATTATCTCTACCTGTTTAAATCAGGACTTTGTAATATTCATCACTTCCAATGGTATATTTAAAATAGGGCAGTTTAAAGTTAAGTTTTTATTCCAAGTGGAAAAAAAGATGGCAATGGCTTGCATGTCAAGCCTGCCCCTGAGCCATATTCAAATCTAAGGTTAATCTAGGGTGTAGATGAATGGACAGGCATGCACATGGACACCGAAGTGATTGCTATCTTGAGCTTCAGCCAAGGTAAGCTTGACAATAGGCCAAACTGACCTATTTTTGCCAGATTGGTGTTGAACCCATGCAAGTGCATGTTCACACTATAAGTTATATGACACTATGAACAAGAATGGAATTGAAATTAACATGAGTCAAAGAAGTATGAAATACAGGTCATAGTGACCTACTTTTGGTGCAAAGGTGTTGTACCCACCAAGGCATATCAACATATCAATTTCAATGACTCTGTGAAGAACAGAACCCAAGAAACTGAACAAAATGAAAAACTTACAAATTGAAGCATGAAATCTAAATCAAACAGACCTACTTTTGTATGGGGCATTTTATCCAACAAGATGAATCCATGAAGTTAATGCATGACTCCCTAACCAACAGTACATAAAAAAACTGAGGTAAACGAACAACTTAACTAAAATCAGTGAAGCATGAAATGAAGGTCACACTGACCTACTTTGGTAAAAAGGTGTTGTACGCATCAAGATGTATCCACATACCAAATGACTCTGTGGCCAACTGTACTTGAGAAACTGACCATATTACTTAAGTTTAAGCAAAGAAAAAGACTTCAATCTCAAAGTTGATCAAAGACTTCAAGCTCAAAGTTAATCTCAAGCTTACTGTGCTATCACTATGTAAACAAAAGACCAAATTTGGCCTGATATTGCTCACCTGGCTTACATAACTTAGCAGTTGACCATTTCACTAGGTGGGTTTATGTAGTATTGTATATAATTATATAATTCTATATAACTATCTCCTAAACTTTATATCATGTTGATTTTACCTATTTTGCTATATTCTGATTAAAATCCTTTCTATAGTGTGATAAAAATCAGATCCAAAATATGGCTTCCTGCAGGGGAAAAAACTCAGCTAATCAGATGCATGGATCTTGCTCATTATTAAACTCACCCGAGATCTTAATGGTATAAACATATTTTCCAAGTCTGATCAAAATTGGATCAGAAATATGGCTTCTAGAGGGGTAACAAGCTCTGCCAATCACATGCAAGATGGTCACCTCATTGGTAGGCATGGATCTTGCTCATTATTAAACTCACCCGAGATCTTAATGGTATAAACATATTTTCCAAGTCTGATCAAAATTGGATCAGAAATATGGCTTCTAGAGGGGTAACAAGCTCTGCCAATCACATGCAAGATGGTCACCTCATTGGTAGGCATGGATCTTGCTCATTATTAAACTCACCCGAGATCTTAATGGTATAAACATATTTTCCAAGTCTGATCAAAATTGGATCAGAAATATGGCTTCTAGAGGGGTAACAAGCTCTGCCAATCACATGCAAGATGGTCACCTCATTGGTAGGCATGGATCTTGCTCATTATTAAACTCACCCGAGATCTTAATGGTATAAACATATTTTCCAAGTCCGATCAAAATTGGATCAGAAATATGGCTTCTAGAGGGGTAACAAGCTCTGCCAATCACATGCAAGATGGTCACCTCATTGGTAGGCATGGATCTTGCTCATTATTAAACTCACCCGAGATCTTAATGGTATAAACATATTTTCCAAGTCTGATCAAAATTGGATCAGAAATATGGCTTCTAGAGGGGTAACAAGCTTTGCCAATCACATGCAAGATGGTCACCTCATTGGTAGGCATGGATCTTGCTCATTATCTAATTAGGCCGAGTTCTTCATGATGTAAGTATATATTCCAAGTTTGACCAAAATCAGATCAGAAATATGGCCAAGATTTTAATGATATATACCCATACTCAAAGTATGATTGAAATCAGATCAGAAATATGGACACCAGCTGGTAAGAAGCAATTCTTGACAACTGGATGCTTTGTGGTTCATGCTTTGTGGGGCCGGGTGAGCTAAAAAGGGAAAAATCCTCATCCCATGGGATGAGCCATGAACCTGGTTGATACAAGATCATGCATGCTGAAGCTATTTTCAATATCTGAAGAGGTCGGTGTAAAGGGAGAGTATACATTTTACCATTGAGGTTAATCTAGGGTGTGGATGGGTAGACAAATGGATAAACACACATACATCAAAGTGAACACTATGATGAGCTTCTGCCATGGAGGCTTCAACAATAATCTAAAGTGGAAAGAACTGAAGGATTCAGAAACATCAGGGCACGTGTTCATGGAATTCCCTAGACTTTCACACAAGTATGTTGCAAGATAAAACCTACTAATGTTGTCAGTGATACAGTAGTAGTGCCATCCCCGTTGGACATCAACAATGACAAGACAAGGGAGGGGGAGGGGAGTACTGTTTAATGGTTTGATACTCGTTTTATAATTGCGTTGGGAATAATTGTCAAAAAAAAAAAATTTGTAATGAAGTTCTTTGCTTTTCTGTATAACTTACCTTTATTTTCAAGATAACCAACCTTTGAAACATCATTATTACTCCAAGAGGTTTCAACACACTCACATGTGCACCTCTGAAAACAATGTGTATTACATCACTGCTTTTTACATATGAATGTGGATATATTCAAGTGTTATTGTTGATTCACAACAAAACAAGATTTCCTTTCTTCAAAATTAGGGGCATTTCATTCGTGTAACAACAGCTATCAATTTTGAAACTCTATATTTTTTTGTATTGTTCTATTAGTGAAATATTGATGCTGTAATTTCAATGCAAGTAATAGTGAAATTTCTGCTCATCCTGGAGCAAACCTCTAAGTGCCAATTATGGAATTTTAAGTTTACTACAAACTTTGGAACTCGCTTCTCCATAATGAACCATATCTGTGAAACAAAGTTTTTCATGCACCGAGTACTCCTTTTGCTTGCTTCCCTTGTTATCCTTGGTCACATTTGCGAATTATAAGATAAACCACTGTTAAATATTAGATACTTTAATTATATTACCTACATAATAATATTTATAACAGTGTTCAATTGGTCAACTGAAATGAGTTGATCTGACACTACTCTGACTGCTAGGTCTTGCACAGGTGGGAATTGCGTGCCTTTTAATTTTGTTAAATTTTTTTTATTCCACCCCCTTTATTTGATTTGATAAAAAAGATGTAGTTAATGTTATAATACCAAGCAGGTCTACTATTAACTGCCTGTGACAATACAACAAACACTTCTGCAAATCAGAGACCAAAACACAGTTGGCACTTGATTAGGTTCTCATAAATGCTCACGGACATAGCTACGACGGTAGATTGACACTTTCATGTTTGAATACAAGAGGGCATATTGCATTTGTGATGATTACACTGAAACTGAATTAAAAGATAGAACTAAAACACGAATTTCACTTGACAAAACTTATTCAATTGCTATTTATTTCTTAAAGTGCTGCCACCAGTAGGCATTTACTGACATTTTCATAGATGGAAATATCATCTAATACTTTTATTTACTGTTTACTGAGATTTTTTTTTGTAAAGAAAATTTAACAAAATATATCACTTCTTATTAAAAGTTGTGAATTTCATTATGCTGATTCAAATTTCTGGGCACTAACTGCTGTTTTTAACGATACAATGAGCGATATCAAAGTTTCATTTACCAGTTTTGATCATGATTTTGATCATGTTCATTAAATTGGAGCCAATTATTTTGGTATTTTCTAAAAAAAATATGGGATCCATGGCTGACCCCATGTTATAAGCGGATTAAAGAGTTATCTGGGCGCAAGTTATCAAGGGAAGCTGACAAGAAAATTTCACCTGCTCCGAACTAGCTTTTACTCGTTTTGGGCAATAAAATAACCATCAACATTAAGCTCTGGTGGCTGTAAAAGCTTGAACTGAAAATTTATGGGTGGGCAGTTCCTGTTGAATGTTACTGTATTAAGTAGGAAAAGAAAAATTCTGCCTGACATCCCCACATGTTTAATTCTGGAATACCCTTAGATACTCTATTACTATTACATCTAAATGCCTATGATTTATTTCCATAAAATTGGATTAGTTTTGACTCCTTCTACGCCTCAGAGCAAATTTTTCTTGCTACCTTTTCCTCTTTATCCTTTTTGGCCTTTCTGTTCTTCTTTGGTTTCTCCTCTTCCTCCTCATGGTCAGGTGCACCAGGAAGTCGGTAAAATCCACACATCCCCACACCCTTCACCTGTAACAAAACAACACAAATATACAACCAACTTCATGTACATGAACATGATTTATCTGCAGTCGGAAGGCAAAATAATCATAGCTGCCACTAGAGTAAGAGGTTCAACACAGATAGGGTGGTCAGTTGCTGGTCTTACTTACCTTGAATGCTAGACTCCTCTCCTTAAAATGAGATTCTCCTAAGAATATCAGCTAGATTCATTCCTCAAGTGGTCAGAAAACACATCCCCACAATGAAATCAACTACAAATGGCTAGATGAGCAATATATGTTACAGGAGGAAAGGAAGCAAAGTTGCTGCTGAGGATCAAACTGACATTACCAGATAAAAGTTTTAAAGTTTTATTTTAGTACAAAAACAAGCATGACCAGTGACTGCTTGATGATTAGTCTTCTGGCAGAATTTTTGAAAATGTGTACTGTATATACTCGCATATAAGCAGAGTCCAAATGCAAACAACATAGACCCTGATCTTCCGTCGCATAATGCGCTGGCAGATCAGGGTCTATGTTGTTTGTTCTACTGATTAGTCCTAACAAACTGCATAGACCCAGATCTGCCGGCGCATTATGTGACGGCAGATCTGGGTCTACGCAGTTTGCAGTTGGTATCATTTTATACGCGAGTATATATGGTAATTAAGCTCACACATCAATTTCTATAAAATCTTAAAACATTCTAAATGCACACTTCTAGAGCACTGTTGAGTCTATTATGAAAAGTCTGCTAAAAATGTGCAAAAAATGAACAAGTTATATAACAATTTGTAATCAGCAGGGCTGGATATTAGCATTGTTCAATTTCCATGGACAACTGAAAATTTAACTGGTACAAGTAAATTTTACATCCCACATATCCGATTGCACAAGTGGCTTGTAGGAGTCTGAACTAAGCTTTCTATTCTTTTATTAAATTTTGAAGTCCCATTTATGTGTTCCAAATGAACAACTATTAGACAAAACGTCAAATTACTACTAGCAGCAGTTCAATGTTGGTATCACTTCTAATTGCATATAAAAGAAAAAATTAATGAAAGATTCTCCAGAGAAGTAAAAAGTGAAAAATATGTACTTTGGGTCAAGTGAATTTCATCACCAACTTGACTGAATTGTTAAGTGATTTAAAAAGGTAATGTCCAGTCCTGAAGGTTATAACGTGAACACTACCCACATGTCCAAGTCCACTTGGCTATGACTACGACAACAACAAGGTGGTCATGGCTCTCATGGACGCGAGGTTCTGCATCAAGTTAGCATGAAATTTTCATAGGACATGCAGTCTTCCTATCTGTACATCTATGTGATGCACCTCAGCTTCCCAATAATGCAACAATTTTGATCATGTCTATATGCAAATGAAGCGCAGTACTAGGCTAGCATAAAAATACAGGAAATCAGTATGACTCAATCCCTACCTAAATGAACTGGCTGTCTTGCTTTAAAAACTTCAACTGGTCATCTTAAGGGCAGTACACTTTAACTGGAGAATTTACCTAAAACACCTTAACTGCCTTAGTTATACGTCACTATTTTTCCATGTTAAGCGTTTCCATGATTGGAAGTCCCAACATTCCACTTAGCAAAAAGTTGTACAAATTTAATAAAAGGTTAGTAACTTTTTGGGTAATAACATTTTTTAGAATGTAAAGTTTTACAAAAAATGTCTGTTTGTATTTTTGTATGTGCTTTAGCAATATTTAGAAAGCTTTTGGGAAAAAAAATCTTATCCTTTATAGAACACTAACACTTTATCCTTTACAGAACACCAAAAACCAAATATTAATTATACACCATTTACTAACTGCACCATGTTCCTATGATCAAGGCCTATTTAAATAGTACAGTATGTATGTATGTATTAAGGTTTAACAGCAAGTCAACACAATAACTGCTATATGGTTACGATTAAAGGTAAATTTCTAAAAAATAAAAGAGTTAAAATTCTGTCAAATGTATATAAAATAAATAAAAAAATGGTAAAATATATAAAATCCTTAAAATATAGTCAGTGTTGTGCCTAGATCAGAATGTTTTGGGCACATAGTGTCCCTCTAACCAACTGTTTAGGGAATATTTGAAATTTTGAGGGCACATAATTAATTTACCATAATAAAAACATACATCTATTTTGTTTTGTTTTTAATTGTACCCATGTTTTTTTCATCAGACTTACAACTAGCAATGTACAAATTATCCCCCATTTTCCTCAAAAAGCAAGAGATTTTAAGGTCCAATCTGAAAATGACCAGATCTCTGCTTTTATTTCCCATCAGAAGACTCTTCAATTATCAGAGGAAACTTCTTTCTCATAATAGCATGCTGACTCTACTATCTCTGAAGTGCTTTGACGGTCATTGACCGATTTACCGAAGTCCTTGTCTAAGTGCATTTGTTTCACCATGCTTATTGCTGTAATAGAGGAGTTCATCATAAATTGCAATGCATAAATGAAATGACTGTGTCTCTAAAACTTTACCCAACCTGTACCAGTTGAGCGATTCATTACTTAACTGTGTCACTGTACTGAATCCCCATGCAATTACAGGGCTTGTAACTGCATTAGAATAAACTGTAACAGAACTAGTTGTATGATTTTATTAACTAGATGCTTTACCATTTGTACTCAAAGAAACGCATATTAACATACGAGGACAATACAATGGGACAAGCAGACGAACTTCAAAACTGTGATGGTATGCCCTAAGCAAAATACTGCATACGGTCAAAATTTGTTATATAAAACTTCACTCTCTCAAAAGGTCCAAGATATTCTCTCTACATCATCATAAAGTTCATTAACTGAGTTAACATCAAAAAACTTCTGTCTCAAAGGGTGGAAGTTGATACACTTGAAACTGTGTTCCACTGTCAGTGGACACTGGCAGGGTATGCACTCTGGTCGAGGTTCACCCTTCAAGAGGTATGCATGAGTCAGGTATGTGCATCCAATACAAAATCGGCACAATACCACCTCATCTCTGTGATTTGTTCTATATGAGGGATGTCACTCTCCAATGATGAGTTTGATGTTACAGAGATTGTTTGTGGAGTTATCATCTCACAATTTTGTTTATTTTGCAAAGTATTTATAATATGTTAATTTATATAATATTTGAAGTCAGTATGTGGAATCTTCCAATCGAAATGCGTGATTGCAGCATAGCTTTGGCTGCTTTATCTGCTCGTTTTTTTACCATTAATGCCACAATGTGACTTGACAGCAAACAGTAGAGAATAATTATTCCAGATTGTATGAGCAAATCATGTTTCTGTAAGATCTGGGATATTTACGCTAGTCAAAGTTAAGGTTTTGCAAGGCTTGCAGTGTGGAAAGGGAATCCAAAAAGATGATAAAATTGGTTTCTTAAGAGGTTTCAATTTAGTTCAACGATATGAGTATAGTTGTAATTTCTGTGGTAAAAATGGAGGCTTTATCCAGAAACAGCTAAAGATGGTGCCATGGGGTGTTGCAATGGCAGCTCCAACCTCATCTCCATCTTTTGAACTATCTGTATACAGGGATATATGGCCATGATAAGAGGCACTGATTTCAACGAATTTACTCTGAACAATGAAAGGATTTGTTGAAGACTTTTTTGAACTGGCAAAGAACAAATATTATATTTGGAGTTTTGATAACAAAGGTAGTGATTTGGGAACACTGAATTCTGCAGTATTTGCAACGCTGATTGTTGTTGCTTCTAGGTGATGAAAATTTTGTATGCCAATAAGTGGAATTAAATTTTCTTTCTGAGCACATGAGGTTTAGTATATGGTCTAAAGCAGTGGTTCCCAAACTTTTTTGATTGCGACCTTAAAAACCATCTTTTCCAACCCAAAATGAAGTACATGTACCAGTATAGGTTCGCGAGGGTCCTCACGACCCTCATTTGGGAACCACTGGTCTAAAGACTACATCATATGTGGGATTAGATGGATTTAGGAATAGTTTGGCAGTATACTGAAGAGCCGATTTTGTTTGTCTGAGATAAAGTGACATGAATCATGGTTCATTTGCCTCAACAAAGAGGCTCTCTGAAGGGTAAGTTCTAAATTATCTCTGACTAACTCACTGATTGTGTAGCAGATCAAACATCTACAAGATTTACAAGCTGATCAATATATATCCAAGCCATAGTTAAGTTTAGACTAAAGAACTTTGTAACTGGAGCAAAACCTTCTAATCAGCTCCCCAAATCTCCATTTGCCACAACTTGTATTAAATCCAGAGCTTTTGACATTTGTCCCTGAGGTACCTTCTGTAATATGTGGAAGGAAAGTTAGTTTATGGTCCAAAAATAAGCTCTAAACATTTGGTCTCCTTCACAACAAAGATAAGAAAACCATCAAGACAGAGTTTTGGGTCATCGTGAATTTGATGTCATTGGAAGAAGTGCATGCAAAGTTTTAGATTTGAAAATTTGAATCTATTTTCTTCTAACCATTTCTGAACTCTGTTTAAGCTTATCTGTAGTTGATGTTCAATAGTATGCATAATTACTGATCTATAGCAGATCAAAAAGATGTTGACATATAATGAGCAGTTAGTTCCTGGATTAAGGCATTTCACTATGCTGAAAAGGGCGACTGACAATATGCTGCCCTGAAGTACACCCATATCTTGAGGAAAGCTTTCAGAAAGGGTGGTACCTACCTTAACTCTGAACTTTATATCTTTAAAAGAACAGTCCTATGATGAATGCATCACAGGACAGTATACAAAACATGTATGTTAGTTTCAGATTTAGAATAACACTTTTTTTATATACATGTATTGAATATAAGTGGAGATACCATGGTAATGTAATTTTTTTGGTTGATTGAAATTTTTTTACAGTTGATAAATCTGCTAACTGATGACCATAAACAAGACACCTAATAAAGTTCCTAATTAATTAAAGCCACCAATTCTACCATATACACATTGTTTATAATTATGAATATATATGCTGGTGTAAAGACAATTTTCCAAGGTCTGTTTGGTCTGTTTATTGTTTCTCATCTGCAGTTACGGAAGTTTATTACAATTTATCAACACAACCTTGCACAGTTATGGAAGTTTATTACAATTTACCAACACAGCCTTATAGAGTTATTGAAGTTTCTTACAATTTATCAACACAACCTTGTACAGTTATGGAAGTTTATTACAATTTATCAACACAGCCTTGTACAGTTATAGAAGTTTATTACAATTTATCAACACAGCCTATTAGAGTTATTGAAGTTTCTTACAATTTATCAACACAACCTTGTACAGTTATAGAAGTTTATTACAATTTATCAACACAGCCTTATAGAGTTATTGAAGTTTCTTACAATTTATCAACACAACCTTGCACAGTTATGGAAGTTTATTACAATTTATCAACACAGCCTTGTACAATTATGGAAGTTTCTTACAATTTATCAACACAGCCTTGTACAGTAATGGAAGTTTATTACAATTTATCAACACAGCCTTGTACAGTTATAGAAGTTTATTACAATTTATCAACACAGCCTTATAGAGTTATTGAAGTTTCTTACAATTTATCAACACAACCTTGTACAGTTATGGAAGTTTATTACAATTTATCAACACAGCATTGTACAGTTATAGAAGTTTATTACAATTTATCAACACAGCCTTGTACAGTTATTGAAGTTTCTTACAATTTATCAACACAACCTTGTACAGTTATGGAAGTTTATTACAATTTATCAACACAGCCTTGTACAGTTATGGAAGTTTATTAAAATTTATCAACACAGCCTTGTACAGTTAAGATCTACTCCTTTATAAAATGTGTGAGGTTGTCTTAAAAGCAGATATCAATGCCTGCAAAATTTGTTCACTAGCCCAGGGGATTAGTGTAAGTAAATAAAATGACTAGTCCTTTGGAGATTTTAGTAGTCACCCAAAAGCTGGTACAGCTCTCTCCCATTATAACACGCCTTGTTATAATGCGATTCCAGATATAAGGCAGTACTACTATGGACTCCACTACCAAAATCATACCAATGTATAGCAATATGGATTGAAAGAAAACAAGGTGAAACTCAGTCTTATATCTTTATTTCCTTTTCAAAACACCACTATTAAAAAAAAATTTGATAGTGCCAGCTATACCATATTTCAGTATATTACACTATTCTCAATATATCAACATTCCATACATATCGCAGTTCTCAATATAACATGGTTTGGTACATAACGTGGTCGGTGGTTATTGGCCCTGACTACCACACTGTAACAAGGGAGAGCTGTACCTTGATATTTGTGGTAATTTCTGGTCAGATACTTCTTCATTGCGGCACAAAAGTCTGACATTCTATCTTCATATTGGGCCAACGATTACAAATTACCTTGATAAATGCCATGGAGTTTGGGCATTTATATGGGTAAATTTTAATTCTAGGCCCATTTCAAAGATAGAATGTCAGATTTCTGAGATCACTGTCACAACATGCAAAAAATGTGGGGATGAGGTTGGAGCTGCCATTGCAACACCCCATGGCACCATCTTGAGCTGTTTCTGGATAAAGCCTCCATTTTTACCACAGAAATTACAACTATACTCATATCGTTGAACTAGATTGAAACCTCTTAAGAAACCAATGTCATCATCTTTTTGGATTCCCTTTCCACACTGCAAGCCTTGCAAAACCTTAATTCCACTAGCTTCCAAATATTTGTACTAGCCTTGAGCAACTTGATTTAGCATAAATGTTGAATCCCGACAAGTGTGTGTATGGTATTCAGCCAGGCTGAGCAGTGCCATTGTAAGCAGAGCTGAAAGTGACTTGTGTACACTTTTTGAAGTGGCTGCTAAGTAAGGTTGTAAAATCTCTTAAACTGATCAATTTTTTTTCATCCACTTGTCCAGAACAAGTAGTTTCAGATTATTCACTCAATTCATACCTTCTCACTTGTCCCAAAATTTCAATCACCTAACTAGATTTGATACAATGTATGCACTTTAATTCACAGAAAGAAGAAAAGAAATACATGTACAATATATTTATTTCTTCAAAGGTCTCAATTTTTCAAAAACACAGGTTGATATACATTTGCTACTTTAGTCATATATGTTTTAGAAGCTGGATTTGAAAAAATGTCCATGTACATGTCTGCCATCTGGACAAGCACTAGAAGTTGATACCTTTGTCTGGGATATTGTTTACAATAACTGCAAAATATTTTGCCTTCCGAGTCACTGAATTAAAGCTATGGGTAATTATCAAATGAAAAATTCTGTCTTATTAGTTTTGTCATATTTGACAGTTTTTGCTGCCACAATCTGGCTTATGTCTCATTGAGAAATAGTTACCTTAGACACAGTGGCAGCCGTATGTTTTATCGCCCACTTACATGTGAATTTTCCCTCTCTGAATCCTTCTTACTACCTTCTGTGCAAAAATAATTTAGTAAACTCATTTTAACCACATAATAAAGATCACCTGACTTGACATCTACTTCTAAAGAGAACATGACATACATCTTGTCATTTAAATATAACCAGACTGCTCCTTAATTAGCGTAATTGGTTAGCTTCAAATGCAATACCACACACGGACTGTTGATCTTCCGTATAATTGATTGATAAGTAAAGAATCAATACTGTCATTTAATCAGCTCATAAATGAAACTGACTTGAATGTCGGTAAAGTGCCTTTCATTAATTGCATTGCCTCGCTAGATTGAAATAAACAGATGATATGGTCGTGAATATCTGGGTTGAGTAAACACAATATAACAATGTCATTAAAAATATTACTAACGAATCATACTGGCCTTGTTTTGTTCAAAGTGTTTTGATTTGTCGATAATTTGGTCTCTTAGCCTAATATGCAGTCAAGCTGTAAGTAGAACGTGCGCACATGTGAGTGTTGTCAATGACCTCTTTTGGTAGGTGTGATATATCACAGGATATGAATAAATAAACTGAGAGAGGTAGATTAAAGCATTCAGCATGTCTGGAGGGCATGAATGAGCAGATAAAGGTACAAAAAGTGATTAAAACATGAAAATTAGTGCTTGCCTAACTTGTTTTAAAACAGCAAAAAGCACTTGTCCCACACGAGCACCCTGGAAAATTTTACTTGTTCAACTTCAAAAATGAATTGTCCAGGATGTCAGGCTATGGGATTGGATTAGCCCTGTTGGTGTTTGAGCTCTGAGGTAAAAGTACACGTTCTTTTGCAAGATGCTGGCAGTGATTCTGTCAAGTAGATATGTCATTTGGAACTAAATGCAATTTTATGGACAATTTACTGAGATATGCCTAAATAAAGAAATAACATGTGAGTTGGCACTGTTTTCTTTTATTGTGCATTGTAAATCAATAATGGGCACAAATTAACTGGCTCTGGTGGCAGAGATACTTGCATTTCAAACTAGTTGGGGCAACAGGGTTTATTATTTGGCTGTATAGGTAGAAGAAAGGAAGTCCCTAGGCTGTCCAGTGGTAGAATTCTGAACATCCTGGGGAAGAAGTTGGATCTATAATACAAGGGGATGCCTGTTAATTGAATCAGTAGTTTAGGGTGATTTTTTTAAACACAATTAAATGATTGGTTTGACTGGGCTAAGCCCACTTTCAGGTATTTTGACTGGTAGCTAAGGTTAATTTTTGTTCAGAAATGAGAGTAAAGTGTATTGCCTAATCACAGAGTACTATTTATTGGTGTGTATCGGAGATGCACAACAATATTTTTGTTTAGTTGGACTAAACCTGTTTGAAGTTTGAAAGGCACTTCTTAGCTCTAACATCAAGAATACAACAATATTTTCGTTGAGTTGGACTAAACCTGTTTGAAGTTTGAAAGGCACTTCTTAGCTCTAACATCAAGAATACAACAATATTTTTTGATGTGCATCAGAGATGCACAACAATATTTTTATTTTGGCTGGGCTAAGCCTACTTAAAGTGATTTTGTCTTAGAGGTACTTCTGAGCTCTAAGATCAAGAGCTGAAATGACTGCTGTTCTGCCTAGTGGCTTCAGTTAGTTTTTGTTTGGCGATGAGAGTAAAGTGTCTTATTTAAGGACATGACAACCTGGCCTGAGATTAAGAACTAACAAATGGTGTGCAAAAGAGATGCACAACATTTTGGTTTGATTAGTCTGTAAGTCATTTACACCAGATGTTTTAAATTAGTCTTGTTGGGCAATCCAACTAATGCATCTTGCCCAAGGACACAACAGCCAAACCTGAACTTTTTTTTGTTTTCATAACAGCCAAACCAGAACTGGAATTAAAACACACTTCTGAGTTATAACACTGAAAGCATATGTACATACATCAAATTTTATTAATCATATTTTATTGTAGTTAAAGTTTCCTATATTATAATATCATAAAGTATAGATATCGATTTTTTTTAAAGGAAATACATGCAAAAGCAGTGCAGTTAATTTTCTTTCAGTATATTGTTGATCAACAAATCCTCTGTTGAGTTTTTAATCAAAGTTGCACCTTATGTCTGTTTTAGTAAGGAAAATAACTCTTGTGAATTAAACTTTTGTTTTTAAAAAGTAACAATAATAACTTGCAATAATACCTGAACACTAGCAAGAATCTATTAAAAAATGTGGTTTCTAACATTCAGTATAGGGAAACATTTTCACATGAATATAACTATACAAAAACTCAACACTGTCTACAGAACTCGTAACAAGAGTACTGTGAACAGCACATTATACGCCAACCCCATGTTTAATAGTTTACTATGTAGATGAACAAAATTTTGCACTGAAACCAATTTTCTTTTTTCAGTCAAAGGGACCTTGACTGTTGCCATTTTAACCCTTAAATCAATAAGTTTCTTCCTTACCCTAAGTGCAAGCCTTCTACAAAGGATGGGCCAGGTCTGTGATGTAGAACTAATGTTGTTGTGCAGAAACCATTTTTCTTCTTTTAGTCAGTGACCTTTCGACCCCAAAATCTGCAACCGTCTTCCCTACCCTAAGTGCAAGCCATCCACAGAGTTTGGTTGAAGTATGTCATATAGAACTAATGTTATTGTGTGGAAATGTTTTTAAAAAATTTTCAGTCACAGTGACCGTGATCTTTTGACCTTTTCACTCCAAAATCAATAGGGTTCTTCCTCACACCAAGTGCAAGCCATCCACAATGCTTGGTAACTGTAGATATTGGAGAACTGTAGTTATTGTGCAGAAACCACTTTCTTCTTTCAGTCGGGATGACCTTGATCACTGACCTTTTGAGCCCAAAATCGATAGGATTCTTCTTTATCCTAAGTGCAAGCCCTACACAAAGTCTGATAAATGCAGATGTTAGAGAACTCATGTTATTGTGCAGAAACCATTTTTCTTCTTTCAATCACAGTGACCTTGATGTAGATGGTTCAGAACTCAAGTTATTGTGCAGAAAGGAAAGTTTTTAGTAAATTATGTTTCTCTAAGAATACTTGCCCAATCACATTCACGTTAACATTAGGAAAAAAAACTCTGCTACCTCTCAATCGAGCCCTCCCTGAAAGACGAAAAACGTGTTCATGAAGGGAAGTAACTTTTACGTATTACCTCCCCTTGCCCCCTGCTAAGTGGCCACTCATATCCTGGGTGTTTACCAGTTTAAGCTTGAGCTAAACCAAAAACTGGATTGTCGCATTTGTGGGGAAGGGATTGATCAGGTAAGTATTCTCTGCGAAACATAATTTATAAAAAAAAATTCCTTTCTTCGTTGAATAAATTAACCGATCACATTAACATTAGGAGAATAGGTAAAAGGAGGAGAAATGGATGAGCCACCAACCTCTACCTACATCCCCTCAAGGAGCATGATACCTGTTATACAAAAAGGATGAATTTCTTCCAATGTGAAGTAGATTATACTCTTATACTCATGAGAAGGAGTCACCTATGGGGTCACATACCTGGCTACTGAATTACCTGCAAATGTTTCCCAAGCAAATCTAGTTAAAGCTATATGGTCATGCCTGGGACTGAGGTTGTACTGTCATGAATGGGGCGTGGTAACTGTCTGGGCAACTACCTGCGGACCAATGAGGTTCAGCTCTCTCCTTTGCGAGGCCATGTCCCATAAATAGAAGCTGGAGAAAATAGACTGGGCATGCCAGCCAAGAGACTTCACTATGTCTTGAATTGAAACATAATGTTCGAAGGCCAGACTTGTCCAAATCGCTCATATTCCATGAGTCAAGATTTTCATGTGGCATACTTGATCCTACTATTAGATTCACAGTATGCGAATCTAATAACCCCCTTTAGCCACAAGGCCAGCACTTTTCGGGTTATGTCTTGCTTTACTGTCTTAATTATTAGGATGAGCCTCGATTAGACACCACGGACATTCCTTGTGTGCCTCATATAGCATCTGCGAGTGTGAACTGGATCCTGTTGCTCCACCTTTCTCAACAGGTTGATTGAAGAGGATGGGTGAATGGTTATTTTTTATTGCCTGTAGATGGCAACCTGTTCTTAGAGACAAAAGCAGGTTGAATCATTAGTATGACTGATCCGTCAGAATGAAACTGCATCTAGTTCAGATTTACAGAAAGCGCATGCAGCTCACTCACCCTGCATGCAGAACCTAGTGCTATCCGAAAGCAAGTCTTATATGATAACATCTTCAGCAAGGTCGAAGACAGGGGCTCAAACTTGGGTGAGTTGAGCTACGTCATGATCCAGGAAAGGTTCCATTCGGGGAACAAGGTGAGCGCATGGTCAAAATTGGACAACAGGTCAGAAAGATCCTTGTTGCGACCAATATCACCTCTTCCATGATATCGGAAATCATGGAACAGTAGCTCTTGATTGTGATAGGGGCTAACTTTTTGTCCTCAAAGAGGAAAAGAAAGAAGTTAGCCAAATGTGGAATGGAAGCTAAGAGTGGAGAGACATTCATTTGATACCAGTCAGTGAAAATGCGCCACTTCACCTGATATGCCTTCAAAGTCAAGGGTCTTCTAGCTGTTGAGGTCCTCTTTAGGACTGAAGAGCAGAACTCCCTTTTGCACAATGCATCCCTGACAAGAGCCAGGCATGAAGGAGGAGTTTCTCTGGACATGGATGGAATACAGACAATCTTGGTTGCTCAAGCAATGTGGGGGTTGCTACGACCTTCCAAGTCTAACTCTGTGCTGAACAGACCAAGGAGTTGAAGAAACTCCATCGCCGCAATGTATGTTCTGGCACAAATTGTCTCTGACACATGGACAATGTGGTCAATGCATCTAGACAGAAGATGAACCAGGTTGTGATGAGTTAGAAACTCCATATATAGATGAATGAAATGGATACCAGGTCTGACTTTTCCACATTGACTATCAAGATACCAGGTCTGACCTTTCCACATGGACTATCCACCCTAAACCCTAAGAAGATACCAGGTCTGACTTTTCCACATTGACTATCCACCCTAAACCCTAAGAAGATACCAGGTCTGACTTTTCCACATTGACTATCCACCCTAAACCCTAAGAAGATACCAGGTCTGACTTTTCCACATTGACTATCCACCCTAAACCCTAAGAAGATACCAGGTCTGACTTTTCCACACTGACTATCCACCCTAAACCGTATGGAGAGAGGGAAGGTTGTTCAATTTGGTGCAGAATTGGTACCTTGCTCTATGGTAGCTGAAGCAAACGAACTTGTGATATACTGTGTGTATGGGTATACAGAAACATGTTTTGTGTGATTACTTGGGATCACTGTCATGAAGGGGGGTGTTGAAAGGAGTGGGGTGGGATGAATGAAATTAAGAGTCCCTCTGAAATGACTTTGATCCCCCAATCATTTGTCAGCAAGAGGCTGATCAAAGTCACGAGAAAAAGAAGGAGTCTGACACCCACAGGAGGGTCGCTGATGGGCGGGAGGGACGGCAAGTCATTGTAAGTTAGTGGGAGGCTTGGGTTTTATTTGTGGTCACCTCCTAGTCCTTCCCAGCATATATGGCTGGTCAGAGCTTTAAAGAGGTCCCCTCATTAAATATCCAAATACCAAAAAGGCTTTAATATTTAAATTTTGAAAAAAGTCAATGAGAAAAAGATGGAGTCTGACACCCACAGGAGGGTCGCTGATGGGCGGGAGGGATGGCAAGTCATTGTAAGTTAGTGGGAGGCTTGGGTTTTATTTGTGGTCACCTCCTAGTCCTTCCCAGCATATATGGCTGGTCAGAGCTTTAAAGAGGTCCCCTCATTAAATATCCAAATACCAAAAAGGCTTTAATATTTAAATTTTAAAAGAACATTTCAAATGAGGTTCTTCTGATTTTCTGTTTCTATTGTTTTCCTAAACGTCCAAGTTTTCCAGAGCATAGGGTGTCCTGGCCAGTACTCTCTTCCTTCAGGTATTTCCTGTTGGATGAGTTTCTTTACCCTTCTCCCCTATATTAGCTGCAAATCATTTTTATTTAATTTTTGAAATCGTAAAATTTATCCGAGTTGTACTATTTACATTTTTATTTCATTTTTTTGGTGCATGCTTGAATGCATGTATTTTCTCTCTCTCATATACTTGCCTGTTTTCCACATACGTAATTATATATCTTTTATTTTCCTTCATTTTGTTTAAATATTTTTTTAATTTTTAATTTTTTAAATGTTATATATATATATATATTTACATATACATATTTGTACATATATATTTTTTTCTCAGTGTACATGATTTCAGATTTTACAGTTCATTTCTTGAATGTCCTGTTTTGTTTCATAGTGAGTCTCCCTGCGTTCAATTATGGTGACTTTTCTGGATATATCAGCTTTCTCTTCAGTAGGTCTAACTCTTCCTGATCGAGCTATATTATTTTCCCAGAAGGTTGCGGTATTTTCTTTTTCCTAGGTGTGTCATAATTGATTGACTTGCTTACTATTTGCAGAGGGGTGCGCTCCTCCTCCATAGTATCTTGTCCTTGTGGCGATGTTGGCGTTTTTTGCTCGGTTTAGTTCTTTTAGCTGCTTGATTTGGCATCTCTTCTATGTGCTGTCTGAGCTTTGATAGTCTAATCTGCAATATTCTGTTTCTGTGCTGGTTTCAGCTTACTTTTCCTCTTATTTTTGATATTTTTCTTGTCTCTCCTTGTAATTCTTTTCTGTCAGGCGGTGTTGTTCTAGTATTTATCTCCATCGGTGCTGTTTCTGAGTTTGTTGGAGTGATCATGTTCATTGCATTTGTCTCCATCAGTATTGCTGTTGTTGTTGTTGTTTCTTCAGACGCTGTACCAGTAGTACATTTCCTAGGGTTGTGCCTTTCTGTCCACACTTGTTACATTTCCTCTCATGATGCAACCCTTATACCACAATTTCACCTGAAATCCATGTATGTAGAAAAATATATTGATCTTCATAACTTGGTCCTTCTCTACCTGTATTATTCTTGCCCCTGTTTTTACTGTAGGGTAGTCCCTGTATGTAGCCATTCTCGATTGTTGAATCTCTATGTTGTACTTCTGTTGGATTCTTTCTGTTGTTGCTTCAAAGGGAATTTCTATTGGGATCCCCATGATATATATGCACACATACTTGACCGAGATCTTACTTTCAATATCAGGTGCGTCAATTATATGTATTTTTTTGTCATTTATTCTTAAATTGCCTTTTGGCAACAGTGGATTCTCTCCCTTTGGATGTAGAAGAAACATTCTTTGGTTATATCAACTAAAGGCTTCCAGTTGTTCCACATCTATTTCCTTTCCTGAGAGTGCATTTAGAATCTCTCCACAGTGGGTCTTTCATTTGCTGGCAATGCAGTAAGGTCAAGCCCATGTGTGCCAGCTCGCCGGCTGGCCTCACAGAGCTTGCCTTTCTCTGTGTTCCTTGCAGAGGTGTTAACAAATTGCTCAAGTACTGGCATTTTAAAGGTATTTTGGTCTATAGTTCTATTGCTAATAATAGTAAAGTTAATATTCCATTACAAATGTTCAAAATAAAGTTTCACTAAATGTCTCACAAAAATAGTATAACTAGTCACATGTAGACTTGTGGGCTGTCTGCTTTGTACGTGCCATGGTCAGTATGAATTAGGAGGTGGGAGGCTTGGAGGAGGTGAAACTGTTTTCTCTCCCCCCTCTGGCCTGCCTGCGAAGGTTAGGGGCATACAACTGCTTAAATTTGCCAAACAATTTACATTTTTATATGTTGCATACTCATGGTATATCAACAATTTATCTTACTAAAAAAAACCAAAATGAGGATGGATGGTCTCGAAATTATTAGTGAAGAAACTGGATTCTGGGGGCACCATTTACACTCTTGAGCGAAAGCTTCAACTAGTGTATATCTGGGATAGGGGTGGCCACCTAATGGAGCAAGGGGAGGTAATCTGTAATAGTTACTTCCCTTTGTCTATATGACTGAAAGGCATTTTTTTCCATCTTTCAGGGAGGGCTGGATTCAGAGGTAGCGATGTTTATTTTCCTGCTGTTAATGTGAATGTGATCAGGTAATATATTCCATGATGAAACCATTTTCCTTCGGTCATTCACAGCAACCTTGACCTTTGAACTTTTGAGCCTGAAATTAATAGGGTTCTTCTTTATCCCCAAGTGCAAGCCATCCACAGAGTTTGGTAACTGTAGCTGGTAGGCAACTAAAGTTATTGCACAGAAACCAAATTGGTCACAGATGGATGGACAGATGGACATCATAACATAATGTGCTCTTCCTTATGGCAGGTGTTTAACAAAGCAAGCATGTGTGTGTGTACATGTGCATGTATGTGTGACATTCATCCTTCTTCTAGGACATCTATTGCTCTACTGATCTATCTATCAACCAAACTATCTATCTATCATAAATTAATAATTAGCAGAACAAAAAGTTTACAAGAAGGCATAACTATGATTAGCAATGTTGGGGACTTCCAAGACTGAGCTTAAGACTCAAAGAAAATGGCAATAGACTCCCGAGTTCTAGGTGTCAAGAGTCCTGGACTCATAAGCAAGAAATTCTGTTGAAATCCCTGGTAATGATTATGCAATTATCTACTGATATCTAGCAACATGACTGGTCAGTAACTGACTCGTGTCACTATAAGCCCTTAAGCAGTAATGGACTGAAAACAGTGGACAGATCAATCAAACATGATTTCAAAGAATAACTGCAAATAATATGTGGATATGAGCACTGAACAGTCACTCACCAGTTCCACCTGTCCAAAACGTATACCCCTTTCAAGTGCTACTTTCAGTTTCTTTGGCTGCAGGTCCACTCTGAGTGCTGGGTACTTAGTAGCAATACTTAGTTTCAGATTGCCAAAACGAATACCTTTTCTCTGCATCATATGTTAAGAAAAATCTTTTTATAAAGTAAACATTTTAAAGAAAAAGTTAAAATGATTTGTTAAGTCTAGTCTTATATAGCTCTCTATCATGTATCTCACTACCACTTTAATACACCATAAAAGAGATGATTTCTAGATGATTATATAAATTGATGCACGTGACATTCATTTTAATTAAACATTTTTTTCAATGGGTATGGTTTGATATTGTCAAATTAAGGTCGGTTGGTTGTTATGGGTTTAACGCCATTTTTCAGCACATGATAGGCTATACATGGCAGCCAGAATATTTGGTGGAGGAAGAATAAGAGAAAACCCCGGGAAGAACCACCGACCCACGGGAAGCTACTGGCAAGCTTTCTCACATACCCACGTTGGCCGAGCCTGAGACTTGAACCCACGCAGACAGAGGTGAGATGTCAGTGATCTGTAAAGGCGAGCACCTTAGACCACTCAGCCACCCAGGGCCCCGTCAAATTAAGGAAACCAGACCTTATGTCATTGCTGCTTAATGGATCTACACACAAAATAGAGGAGCTGATAATGCACACATGGTTAACTGACATAAGTAAGCTTGTGAAAGCAAATTCATACATGTATTGAAACTATGGAGTGGATAGAAAAGCTTGGAGTATTTACTTGCCATATTGTCTATTAGGCCCACAAAAACAACATGCATGCTTCCATTTTCATGCTAAAAATAAATTGGGTATGTCAGTCAGAATAAGATCTTTGTTGTACTCATTTGTCCCCCACTATGTACCAAATGTGGATCATGGTTGCATGACCAGATTTTATTCCTCTGAGAAACGACATTGTCATTAGTACTCAGCAACATGATGTTACACAATAGCTACATATAAACTCTCTATATAATTACTTATATAATTTGTGTTTGTCTAACATAACGTTATGTAAATTTCAACTGACCACAATTAGAAAACAGCATGCAAAGGTATCCATTATTGAATCATGCTTTCCAGTCTATGTCCAGCAGGTGCTAAAACAATATTGCAAGAAATAGTAAGCATCTTAATGAGCAAGATGACTAATACCGTCACATACGAACAAAATAAAATGTGGTCTGGTCACAACACTCAGAAAAACTGGTATTCATGTGTTTCTTGTGTTTTTTTGAAAATCTTTTTTTATAGTAGGAAAAATTCTAGCAAGTGTCTGGAAAATCAGAGGGTCCAGATGTCTGGATTAATGATGGTAATTAAATTTGGAAACATTTCAGCAGAATAGCATTTGGGGTTATTTTCTTTTTGAATCAAACCTAAAAATACAAAATATAAATTTAAAATAATTTGTGAATAATTGTATTTAATATATGAAATACCATCAAATAATGCACATACATGTAATAGCATAAAAACAACAAATATTTAAGATATTTTTAATATAGCAATACCACTTTAAGGTATTTAGTGGCTAGTTTCTGTTGGTCAATGAGAGGTGTCTTACAAACACAATACAGCAAATTAAATCCCGAGATTGCATCATCTTCCAGGCTGATCTTATTCATAATTCAATCAAGCAACTTAGAGTCTTATTTGTTATATTTCTAATTTATATGTATTGTGTTGCTAATATATGTAACTTTTTTTTATTTAAATTTATGAATCCTGTATTCTGAAACTATTTTCTGCAATCTGTTTTAATTTTTTTCTGCAAGGGTGAGAACTCTACATAACCCCAAACCTGTGATTCCCAATAGTCTGCATTGTAGGTTACCTCTCTTGCTTTTAATAGGCACACTGGCAAGTGCAGTATGCTTTCTATCAAGTTTGGTCAAATTAAATTCAATAGTTTTGGAGAAGAAATCATTTTAAAGTTTGTCCTTTTTTTAATAGTGGCCATATCTGATGGCAAATTAGCATCAGTTGTATAAATTTAAAAGGTCTTCATGCCAGTAAAATTTCTGGAATATATCATCAAATTCTGCTCCTCAGTTTTGGAGAAGCTATTTAAAGGTTTTTCTATTTTTAGTAATGGTGGCCATATTTAATGGCAGATCAGCATCATCTGTACAATCTGAAAGCCCTCTGTTCCACGATGCTTTCTATCAATATTTGGTGAATTCCCTTGAGTAGTTTTGAGAAGTAATTTAATGGTTTATCTGTTTTCAGGAGCAGTGGCCATATTTAATCATGGATCGGCATTATTCATATAACTTATAAAAGCCTTCATGCCAGGATGCTTTTTGTCAAGTTTGGTTGGTTGGTTGGTTGTTAATGGTTTAATGCCATTTTTCAGCACATTATAGGCTAAACATGGCGGCAAGTATATGTGGTGGAGGAAGAACCCGGGAAGATCCCATGAAGAACCACGACCCACGGGAAGCTACTGGCAAGCTTTCTCACGTAACCACATTGGGCGAGCCCAAGACACGAACCCATGTGGACAGAGGTGAGGTGACAGTGATCAGTAAAGGTGAGCGCCTTAGACCACTCGACCACCCAGGGCCCCTGTCAAGTTTGGTCAAATTATATTCAGCAGTTTTGGAGAAGTTGTTTCAATGTTCTATTTTTTGGTAACAGTGGCTTTCTATTTTTAGTAATGGTGGCCATATTTGAAGGCAGATCAGTATCATTTGTATAAAATTTATAGGTTTGCCTGTCAGGATGCTTTCTTAAAAATTTTATCAAATTCTGTTCTGTAGTTTTTGAGAAAAGTTGTTCCGAATATTTTCACTACTTTTAGTAATGATGGCCCCATTTGATGGTGGATCTACCTCATTTGTAAAAATTTGAAAGCCCTTCAAGCCAGGATGATCTATGCCAAATTTGGTCAAAATTGGTCTGGTGGTTTTTAAGAAGTTTAAAATAGCAAATGTTTACAGACAGATGATGCAAAACAGACACAGGTTCATGCCATAAGCTCACTTGGCCTTACATCCAGGTGAGTTAACAGGTTGTTGTTGTTATGGAATTTGATCCAACCAAAGGGCTATGTTTTCAGAAGCTAAGCATAATAAAGAAAGAAGTCTGAGACACCCTTCCCTGCCTAACACTGACAATCCCTAATAATCCTTTGGATAAGGCAGGTCAATCAAATAATAAGTTATAGATAAAAAAAAAAAGGAACAAATTCTTCTATTTCTTTCAAAAATGAATAAAGCTGAAAGCCATCAGAGACATCCCACTGATTATTCACAATTAAAAAAGAATCTGTTACCCTCACTCCCACCCCTTTACCCTGGCCCCCATCCCTCTCCTGGGACTGCATTCTAATCTACTCCTTCCTGTAAAACATACCAAACATGATCACCATTTCTCAACTGGCTTACAAAAAGTTCGGATTACAAGCTCAAACACCCATTTTCTTTTCCCAAATCTTCCTAGGTCTGCATCAAGGATCCAAAACCTTCTTTGTCATCTCCTTGTGCTTTTATGCAAAATCATACCAGCTATGCTCTCTCTCTTAACAGATGTAGGCAGAATTACAAGGAAAACTGACTAATGGTTGGACAGACAGATGTACCCACATACACATAATGTATGAACATGAAAGACCACAATATATCCACCTAAGTGTTGCCTCTCACATTGCTCATCTTAGCCAGATACATATTATGGTAATCAAATTATTTTTATTCAGATTCAAATACCCATTTACTAAGGATGATAACCTTTTTTTTCTGGCTGTTTGATTCTACTGAACATTTTTTTGGTCATATTTAAACCTATTGTTTTGACATTTTCAGCTACATGTATGTCAAACACGTGATTTTTTCCCCATTTGTCCAAAAAGGAATGAAATGTATACTCTCAAGACAGATAAACCTAGGGGTCAAGGATACAGGGTTGCCAGCAGCCTTAATGATCTCTTCAATGATGTCCTTCATCTTCAGGGTTAGGGTCTCTCCCTGGACCTTAGGTTTCTTACTGGGTTTTTTCTCCTTCAACAGTCCCTTATAAGCAGAGGATTCTTTCAAACCAAAGTTCTTCCCAAACTTGGTTCTCACATACTAAAAAAACAAAAGAAGGTCAAAACTGAATGCTGATAACTGTATGCATGTACAAGTGTATGAGTGTTGCCGGGGGTGGTTGGGTTGGGGGGACAAAATGTCAGTCAAACATATAGTAATAATTTCACAACCTGCCAATTTATATAACAGTTGGAATTAAACAGCCTTATACTTGATGAAAATGAATAATTTCTTCGTAAGAAGATTAATTATAATCTGTAAAGTACAAGTTTCTTCAACTTAACTTTTTTTTAAAAATCTGTTTGTCAGCTTGCCGAATGTTTGAGTAGTGTCAGGAAATAAGGGCCATCTATGACAACAAATTCTGAAGCTATGATGTAACCATGTTGTATCTAAATTCATGTTTTAATAAAGTGCATTATAGCAGTATTCCCCTGTATTCATAATTAATTCATGTTATAACAAAGTGCATTATAGCAGTGTTCCCTTGTATTCATAATAAATTCATGTTATAACAAAGTGCATTATAGCAGTGTTCCCTTGTATTCATAATTAATTCATGTTATAACAAAGTGCAATATAGCAGTGTTCCCTTGTATTCATAATTAATTCATGTTATAACAAAGTGCATTATAGCAGTATTCCCCTGTATTCATAATTAATTCATGTTATAACAAAGTGCATTATAGCAGTGTTCCCTTGTATTCATAATTAATTCATGTTATAACAAAGTGCATTATAGCAGTGTTCCCTTGTATTCATAATTAATTCATGCTATAACAAAGTGCATTATAGCAGTGTTCCCCTGTATTCATAATTAATTCATGTTTTAACAAAGTGCATTATAGCAGTGTTCCCTTGTATTCATAATTAAGATTCACAGAAGAAATCACAAAATTTAGAGATAAAGTCCTTCTGTCTAGCTATGATGACAAGAGTAAGGTGAACACTTGCAATCTTTATTCAAAACCAAACACCCTCATGTCCAAATCAACTGGCCAAATGTGACACCATAGTTGAAAGAAATACTGATGGGCCTGCCTGATAAGTCACTTGATCAAAGCCAGCAGCCCAGTGCTTAAATCAACCCCTGAAATGACAGCCCATAACTGAGGACAAAGGATAACAAGTTTTATGATATTCACTGATACTTGCTGTATATAACATCTCTGTGTACAGTATACCAAGTCTGTTAAGTGCACTTTTATGAATCAAAAATCAAAATCCCAAATTTTCCTTGTCCTTCAAATACTGGACACCTGTCACATGTGGATATTTTTTTTCCAGTTGTGGCATATCGCAAAATGATAAATGTGACCTTCTCATACATGATTTGTATTAAGTACTTATGCAGATGTTAGCTTTATATATTGCAGGGCTTTCACAGAATAATTTCATTGTAGTTTTCTTTATATTAATTACACTGATCAAGATTTTTAAGAAAATCTCTAGTTTTTGGTAAAAATACCAGATATTGTTAAGTGCAAGCAAACACAAGAATGCAGAACACATCAAAGAGACTCTTCCATATCAAAGGACACCTGCCTATTCAAGACACATTGTTCAGTCCACTGATCCTTACATACAAGTATAACTGTACTAACCCTATTAAATACGGGGATATCCACAACATTGGAGGCATCAAGCTGACAAGTCTCAGCATAGTAATCATACAGGGCTTGTAGTGGTATGAAAACATCTTCCTTCTTTTCAAGGTTCTCATCCAACCTGAAATTGTATTAGAAGTAAATGTCATATTGTCCCTCACCCACCCAACCCTATTTTTTGATGATATGAAATAGAAAACATTACCAAGTGTCTGAATACTGTAAACACTCCCCTATTGAACATCCCCTTAAACAAGACCACTCCCATATATCAACCATATTTAAAGTCCAAGTTGAAATGGCACAAACCATCAATGCCTGATGCAGTCATCCAATCCAAGTGCATGCAGATAATTTACATCCATTTACAGCTCTCCCCCATTTGATTGTGCCTCATTATAATGCAATTCCTGATATAAGGCAGCACTACTATGGACCCCACTACCAAAATCATACCAATGTATAGCAATATGGATTGAAAGAAAACAAGGTGAAACTTAGTCTTATATCTTCATTTCCTTTTCAAAACACCATTATTTAAAAAATTTTGATAGTGCCCGCTATACCATAGTTCAGTATAATTACGCTATTCTCAATATATCACGGTTCTGTACATATCAGAGCTGTCAATATAATGTGGTCGACGGTTATGGGACCCAACAACTGCGTTATAATGAGGGAGAGCTGTACCAGGTGTTCAAATGATATACTGGCCCAACTGTGTGAACACATAGTGAATGGATGCAAATACCCACTTGGGCTTTAGTATTCTTGACTGTATTAGGCATTGTCTATTTGCACATTTCTGACTTTGGGTGAAGATAAGTTTGATGTGCTTTGTCATCAAACAAATTTATTCTCTGAACTCAGACCATCATCCCATTATAACCATTCACCCCAAGTCCTACTTGTAATCTTAATTGGGAGATTTTGCTGTATTTCAATTCTTCTTCAAAACATAAAAAAGAAGCATGGCAAAGTTTTGTTGCAATTAAATTCACTTGCAATTTCTTTGGCATGTTAGGAACTGGGTATTAACTTTTAATTGAGAATCTCTGCAATTTTACTCATTTGGTAGGTATTATTGTCTTAGCTATTGAGTGTCTTCTTGTTATTATATTTACCCAAGTAAAATACTTGACCAGCTGCATACAGGATAGACCCAGATCTCAGCCATATAATGTGCTGTCAGATCAGGCTATATGCTGTGGGTAGACCCAGATCTGTAGCCACATAATGTGCTGGAAGACCAGGTTATATCCTGCTTGCTGAAAATCACAGTATAGACCCTGATCTACTGGTGCATTGTGCAGTTAGAAACCTGGGTCTATGCTAATCACTAATGGGTATGTGCCAATATGGTAAATTAATCATATATATCTTTTCATTATGGTATAGGGTAAACTACCCCCGAGTCAGACATGTACTTTAAGTCGGACAGTATAAACCCACTTGTTTTACTCAATATGTGTCTCTAAGGAACCCTACATATGTTTCAGATATAGCAAACAATATGTTTATTATCACTTTGTTAAGTGTTTTGGTGACGCATGATTTGAGTACAGACTTCATGACCTCAAAAGATCCCATGTATGACGCTAATAGCGGTACTGATAGGCTGAATAAATTTGAAAAATGCAATGTCTTTAAATGCATTTTTAGCAAGGTACTGCAGTAAAACATCAAAAGAAACAGTGTCAACTGATTAATATAGCATTTTTCTTGTAAAAAGTGACAGTATGAAGTTAGTGTGAAGGATTTATTTTAAACTATGGAGGTTTATTTGCCACATCATCAAGCGTCCTACAGTAAAACAGTCAGTTCCCTTATTAATGCTTCACGACCTCTGTAGTTCTGTCTACAAAATAGCCAAGTGCCTTTAAAACAGACATCTTGTCAATGCCCTTATCATTTCAAAACCATTAGTCACAAATTTTTTTTAACCTGTAATGGGCAGAGAGAAGTACTTGTATTTGAATTTTAGTGGTACAAATTAGGTTTATCCAAAAAAATCAACAGACTCAAAGGCCAACCCTGCCAGAGTCTAGGTGCAAATGTAGGTAAGTGGATTTTTGTTTTCTTATGGCTTATATAATAAAGAGAAGTAACTGAAAAATATTAGATTTACAAGATCTCAAAGAGATTTATTTATAGACTGGTTGCAAGAGGGTAGGCCATGCTAGCTGTGATGCCAGATGCACATGAAAGTGTAACCTGTCAGACTCTAGGACACTTTGCTTTAAATTACTTCTACTGCCGATTCACTTGTCACATCTATTTCACTACAGGACAAGATTCCCTCAAAGGGACTGGTGCTCTACGGTAGGAAAAGAATTTCCAGGAATTCAAGATAAGACCACTTCTTCTTTTCAACTGCTGAGTGTTGAAACCGTCTCTGATATTCTTGAGTAATACAATTTTCAAACTAGCCACTGTGTGTGCCATATCAAATGTAAGATCAGCACCATTTTCATTTAAGACAAGACACCATTAGAAAAGTTTTGGTGAAAACACCATATTGATATGACCGTCCATTCAGGAGAATTAGTGACAAGATTTTCAATATATTCATTGAGGCAGCCATATTTGAGGTTAGATTGGCACCATTTTCATTCTGGACCAACTAGATATCATAACAAGTCTTCTTGTGAACCCTATGTCGATATGACTTCCATTGAGGAGGAGTAGCAAAAACAAGATTTTCAAGATGGCTGCCATGGTGGCCATACTGTATGTCAGATCAGCACCATTTTCATTTAGTACAAATCAGACATCATAAGAAGTCTTCTTGTGAAAACCTATCATTGATATGACTTTCCATCTAGGAGGAGTAGTGATTAGATTTTCAAAATGACTGATGTGGTGGCCATATTGGATATTAGATTGGCACCATTTTCATTTAGGACCAACTAGACATCATAAGTCATTCAGGTTAAATAGCAATAACAAGATTTTAAACATGGCCACTGTGGTGGCTATACTGGATGTCTGGGTGGTACCACCATTTTCAATTACAACCAACCTGACATCCTAAGAAGTCTTCTGGTTAAAAACCCATGCCTATATGACTTTCTGTTCAAGAGGAGTAGCAATAATAAGATTTTTTATATGGCCGCCATATTGGCCATCAGATCAATTCTATTTTCATTTAGGACCAACTAGAGATCATAAGAAGTCTTTTAGTGAAAACCCTATGTCGATATGACCATCCATTTCTTCAGAGTAGTGATAACAAGATTTTCAAGATGGTTGCTGTGGTGACCATACTGGATGTCCGAGCAGCACCATTTTTATTTAGAACCAACTATACATCATAAAAAGACTTTTAGTGAAACCTCCATGTTGATGTGACCATTCATTCAGAAGGAGTAGTCATACCAATATTTTCAAGATGGCACCTGTGGTGGCCATAATGGTTGTCTGAGCATCATGATTTTCATTTAGGATCAACTAGACCTTGGGATGAATGCATGTGTAAATTTCCATTGCAATCCTCCAAGTAGTTTAGGAGGTGTAGCCAACTTGGTCTAAGGGATGGACTGACGATAGATGACAGACCCATCCCTTAAGCTCTTCTGGTCTAATACAAGCAGAGCTAAAAATACTTGTATCCTTGAGGTTGCTACACTCTGATGATCTGTAATTGACAATAACAGCAATTCTAGTTGGTGGATGTGACGAAGATCAGCAGTCCTGTTTATACTCAAATTACTGGCACTAGGATACATTTGTTCAGTGATACTTTTGAATTAAGATACAAGTTCTACTGCAATTTTCTCCTGACAGTCAGATATTTACTTATTTGTGTTTCAACTTATCTTAAGGCACAGAAGTAGAGAGAAAGGCATTAACCAGAAACTACAAAGATTTCAAACTCTTATCCCAAAGTTAGCAATTTTTGATTGCAGCTATTATCAGACTTTGGTATTTATTGGATTAAATATGGTGTGGAGAATTTTTTTTAAATATCATGTTCCTGACTTGTGTGTTCCTCATTTCAAATGCTGTGTTGTCTGTCATTTTTTCTGTACCCTCCAATTTGTCAGTTTTCGCCCCCAAATATAAATTATTTGTTGCCCTCTAATTTTTCCTATACATAATTTTTTTAACATTTGCAAATTGTAGGTATATATGAAACTTATAATCACTATTTTTACCTACACTTATTCGTACATTTCAAAAGACAAAAAATTATATGCATAATTTCAGACAAAACTGTATATGATGTCTGTAAATAAAGAATGCCATGAACAACAATAGTCTATTAAATTGGGCCATGGAAACCACAGCAGTAACATGTTCATATTGCACTTCTGGGGTTCCAGATTCAATCAATGTTCAGGCTTGTGCACAGGTAAGAGATTGCCCATCCAGGTCTATGGTTTCCCGCTGGCCAAGCCTGTAAATCAAAACCTCTACGTCTTGAGTTAGAGCTTAAGATTTTGTTTTAACCAATCACAAATAATGTTACTTTTGAAAGGTAAATTCTGATTGGCCAATAGTTTCTTGCTCCAGCCAGAAATTTCTTATGGATGATGGAAGGGGTTAAGGGTACTTTTCACTGCCATGTTACTTTCTCCAAGAAGGGGCATTTGTTGCGAGTGACAAGATCATAAAGATATTTTTTCAAAATAAAACTTTACATGTTATATGTATCAGACAAGTAGGAGTTTTGATCCTCACCTTTATGGTTTTCCAAACTTAGGCACAAACTGGATATTTAATGAAGAGCTGTTGTTTACCCCCCCCCCCCCCCCCCCGAAAAAAAGTCATGGAATGGTTGTGCTTTGCAACTTTTCTGATTTTCCAACTGGAAAGTCAATGTTATTCATTCGACATGGTTGTGTCATAGTGTTAATCCCTCAAACAAACACTGAGAAATTGTAAGGTTTAAAGTTCCATTTGGGTTTCTATGAAGAATCTGGATTAATCTCATACTATATGCTATGACTTATTACATAATGTGATAGAAAGAACAAGTGAGCTATCTTTGGGGTAAGTGAACTTAATGAGAGAGACACTTCCAAACCAGACCACTTGCAGTAATGCCCTTAATCTTATAGTTAAGATGGGGGAAGAATACATACCTGTCATTTAATGTTCAATCTGATTAGAATGTGGTTTGCAACTGATTAACCCAATGATTCAAGTTTGAAAAACAATTAAAAGAACTATTTTAGCTATTGAGCCTCATGGAAAATGACATAGTGTTTATAGAGATGTTAATTTTGCAGTTCAAGAGGACAGAGGGATACGCTAAAGGAGCAGATGGCCTCACAGTGGGGGAAGAAGGATGGGCATTTTGAGAAAATGGTGGGGTGACCCTCTAATTCGTTCTAGCTGGAGTACCGTAGTTGAAGCTCAATCTCAAACTCAAGCTCAGTTTTATGATCTCCTGGTCTGGTTTTCTAGTTTCCTCCACCTCAAAGACCACTCCAGACCAACAACTGAGCTCTTTAAAGTATTAAGTTGCTGAAACTTTATGAACAAATGATGACAAATGAGATCATGAAATCCCTGTATTTGCAGAACATGTCCTGTAGATCAAAAGTTATGACCAGCACATACTTTGAGAAACCCGACATCGGACATAGGATTTATAAAATATCATTATATTATTTCTTTGTCAGACAATCAAAAAAAATGTTGCAGACTAAGCTTAATTCAAAGGTGAATAGGTCTAGTTGACACATTGTTTCTTTGTCAGGCAATCAACAAAGGTGTCACCTACTAAGCTTGTTTGGTTATTCTGTTTTCCCAATTGTTTAAACATTCTAAAGCCATAAAACACAAGACAAAAAAAGTGTGAGAGCTTATCTCCAAAACTTATCAAAAAACGTATAATTTAACATTTGCCCCAGAGTCTGTACTATAGACATTACATCAGTCCCTCAGATCATGTGGTTTGTGTCACAGTGTGTCAGCACATGATACCTTAAGAACAAAATATATGAAGTCATGGCCTGAATTAAGAAAAAAAGATTGTAGTAACAACAACTAACTTTTATCATCCTCCAATACTTATTTGGGGACCTGATCAAATAAAAGTTTAACATCCGACTTTACCGGAAATGTCCGTTAATTAAGTTTACATATTTCGAGATAGTAAGTCAGCCTTTTGTCCATTAATAATTAGTTTTTACAAACATCAGAAGCAAAATAAAATATTGTTATCGGGTGAAATTATATAGTATAGTTTTCTTAAAGAAAAAATGAGTTTTATAAATAATTAGTTTGAGAGGAAACCAGTTAATCATGGAAGGATAATACTAACAATAAAACAGCATCAAATTCACAACCGAAAAATGACACATTTTCTGATACATTTAATAATTATAGTATGGGCCTGTTCCATTCTGAATCGTACACCACCTTCAGTCTTCAAAAGTATTTACCTGGGCCAGTTACTATCTAGCTGAGGATTATTTAATCCCTTTATACCTTACAAAATTTCAAATCAAGCCTTGTTCCATCTGTGCAAACTTTATTAATTTGAAAAAATACAATTGTTAACAGCGAGAGCAATGTTAAAGAAATGCTATTTATAGTACAAGCACAGCCTAATACACGTTGTAAGGTGCATGGTTGCGACGTGGATCCTCACGCAGGTAAAACTAAAAGTCAGTACATTTATACTGTATAAAACATCCACAAAACCATCCACTATAATCAGTAAAAAAAAATAAAGACTACGAAACTACAGTGAAAAACATTATCTGAATCATAAATATGTAATATAAGTAGAATATAGACTTTATTGTAAGGTACATGGTTGTTATGTGGATATGTACTGTATAACCATGAAAGATGCCTACTACTTTAATGACTATGACTACAATAAATGGATACAAAACAACATTAACAGAATTCTCTAAATCATATGTCATTCTCTAAATCATAAATATGTCAGATAATTAGATTAAAAATTTGTATCATTTTTATATCATATGTTAAACATTCCACAAAAATGCAGCATGAACATAAGTGTCTTCAACATCTAAATATATTTAATTCATATTTACATAGCATTTAGCATGCCAGCAATTTGATTAACATTTAAAAAGAACATGTAATGTAGACATTATAATTATTATTGATGTTGCTGAAAATACAAATAATTCCTAAATATAAGTGCAAATGTCTGATAAACATATAAATCATTATTATTAAAATTATTTATTTTACAATCTGATTCAATTTCTTAATTTCAAAATTGTGATAAAAAATATCAGCATTATTATACATAATTATTTATATTTTTATTTGTATGCATTTTTGATCTGGAAAAAAAGTACTGTCATCTGAATATTTTAATTATTATTTTCATTATTACTTATTCTGCATGCATGTGTACATGTTTTTTTTGTCTTCTATAATAATAATAATGTCTAAATTACTTGCTATTTTAAATATACCTAATTATGATTTTTACAAAAATGTTATAATGCCATTTTTATTCAGACTGCATTATTTTGGAATGTGTGGCATATAATTAACAAAGAAATGATAAAGTCTATATTCCACTTACATTACATTTTTATGATTCAGATGATTTTTTTTCACTGTAGATTTGTAGCCTTTATTTTAATTTTACTAGTTATGGCGGATGGTATTGTGCACATATTATACAGTATAAATGTACTGATTTTTAGTTTTACCTGTGCAAGGATCCGCATCGCAACCATGCACATTACTGTGCTTGTACTATAAATAGCATTTCTTTAACATTGCTCTCGCCGTTAACAATTTTATTTTTCCGAATTAAAAACGTTTGTGCAGATGGAGCAAGGTTTGGTTTGAAATTTTGTAAGGTATATAGGGATTAAATAATCCTCAGCTAGATAGTAACTGGCCCAGGTAAATACTTTTGAAGACTGAAGGTGGTGTACAATTCAGAATGGAACGGGCCCATACTTTACGTATATCAATGTTTTCTGTTTCATCAGAACTTGTTGCATCTCCCTTTTATCTAATGTTTTTATATTACATTCACAAATATATAGCCACCATGTTAATATTTTGGAAGAAAAAGTCTGGCAAGAACCATTAGAATTTCAGGATTGCTGGATGACAAATAATGGTTAAACTTAATCCCCAATCTTAACACAATTAAAACTGTATTACAAACCATTCTATAACTCTTTGCTCCACAGCTGGAATGGTTCTCTTTCTCTTGTCCCATAAAATCTCCACATCTAGAAAGTTGTAGGGCTTGACCTCCTCCTCTTCCTTTTCTGATGAGTCAGCGGTTTTATCTTTACTTTTCAATTCCTCAGCAACATCCTCTAGGCCTTTCTTGCCTTTAGGTTCATCTATGACATCTTCTAAATTTTTTTTGCTTTTCGATTCCTCGGAAAAAATATCTTCCAAACTTTTCTTGCTGTTTTTCTCCCTCCCTTTCTTGTTCTTGTTGGCCTCTCTTTCCTTTTCAGCAAGATATTCAGCTGTTACTTTCTTCAGCTTAATAGCTGGCATGGCTAATCTGAGAAAAGATTTAAGATGTTACCAGCCAATGACAACTCTTTTCGAGTATCTATACTCATGTATAAACCGGGTCCAAATGCAAACAACATAGACCCTGATCTGCCATCGCATGACGCGCAGGCAGATCAGGGTCTATGTTGTTTGTTCTACTGATTAGTCCTTACAAACTGCATAGACCCAGATCTACTGGTGCATTATGCGACGGGCGATCTGGGTCTATGCAGTTTGCAGTTGGTACTGGATTATATGCAAGTACATACGGTACTACTTACTTAAGAATAACATAAAAAAATCTTATATTATTCCTTGAAACAAAGTGCAGTACTGTTGAAATATTATCATAAAATGACTGACTGAATTGGGCAGTTTGTCCTGGGAAAATTTATTTGCTGCGCGAGTTTACAAAGTCAATAAGCTCTATATAATGACTTTACTAATCAGTGACACTAACCTGGATTTAAAGCTATACTATATGGACAGTTTTTAAAACACTTTTTTTCCTGCAAATA
Source organism: Margaritifera margaritifera (assembly GCA_029931535.1). Classification (NCBI taxonomy): domain Eukaryota; kingdom Metazoa; phylum Mollusca; class Bivalvia; order Unionida; family Margaritiferidae; genus Margaritifera; species Margaritifera margaritifera. The sequence goes on from JAQPZY010001121.1 coordinate 1,130,332, forward strand.
TCAGACTATTGCCATTTACAGGATTAAAAAACAAGTATTTTTTTTGCATGACAAAAAGTACACAGCATGCTAATTCTTTTCACACTGTGCAAGATTCCCAAAGCCTCAAGTAGTCAATGCAGTGAGAAAAGGCAGTTGATATTACTTACTCATCCTTTTGGTAAAGGTAACTAGTATTATGAGATGAATCCAACCTAAAGATTTAATACTAATAATAATAATAATAATAATCATAATATATTGCTTTTATTTAAAGAAGAAGCGCATTTGGTCAACAAAACAATATTACATGAGGATTTCTAATTACATCTATATTATATACAATTTTCACAAGTTGGGGTGTCTTTAGACAATAAAACTATTAAACTAGATAATTAATCTACTGCTACTATGAAACATATACAAGGCATTACAGATGAATAAATGAAAGTACACTGTTTTAAAGAAGAGTACTAAATGAATTACTAATGATTGTGTTTGTACATGTTGACTAAGATTCTTCTTAAAACTCTTGGACCAATTAGCTGACCATATACAGGGTGGAAGGGAATTCCATGGATTGCTTCCAGAAAAAGCAAAGATTTTCTGATAAAATTCAGAATTTGGTTTAGGTAAATATATATTGTTGTTTGAGATGGATCTAAGTTCATATCTATGTATATTTTCCACAAATTTAAAATCACTTGTATGATAATCAGGACACAACCCATGTAAGGATTTGTAGACTAGTCATCCCTTTTGAAGTTGAGTTCTCTGTTGAAATGGAAGCCACCCAAGAGTTTTAAAAAGATTTGTTGATGTTGTATCTACATCAGCATCAAGAATAACACTACTGTAGCTGCTCCATGTGTTGGAATTTCAGTAGTATATCCTGATTTTCTGTATCACAATGACCCCAAACACACCTGCAATATTCTAGAAGCGGCATATGATATAGGCATTGTTGAATATCTTCCTTTGTTGTTGAGCAAGATAAGATTTTATTCTGTTCAAGATATAAAGCATTGAGTTTACTTTTTTAAATTACTATATCAACTTGCATTTTCAAACTCAAGATATTGTCAATCATTATGCAAGTAGTTTTTTTTTTTGTTTTCAAACAGTTCTATATCTATTCCTTTAGCATTACTTGGAGTTTTCTTTCTCAGCTTTTACTTTGACTTGATTAACTATGACCATAGCTTTTGACTTAGCTGCATCTATCTTCATACCACTGTGCTCACACAAGCTGTTTACATTAATGAAGTCCTTATTTAATTTAGTGTTAAGAACTTGCACAGTTAATCCAGTGTTATCTCATGTCATCTGCGAACATGTTAGTGGTGGATAGCTCAATGTGATATGGTAAATCACTGATGTACAGCAGAAAGAGTAATGGTCCAAGAACTGATCCTTGTGGAACAACTGACATTATGAATTCATCATCTGAAAGTTTATTTAAAATAGAAATATGTTGTCTACCTTCAAGATAGCACTGAAACCAAGTTAAACTTTCATGGTTAACTTTATATATTCTCAGTTTTTTTAGCAGGATTTTGTGATTAAAAAGGTCAAATGCCTTTGTAAGGTTAAGAAACACTGTACCCACCAGATTACCTTGATCTATTGCTGTTCATGCACGTCAAATCAAATTTACTCAATTAAACTGAATGTCCAGTAGTAAAGTGATATAATTGTGACTGGAACATGAAAAGTAAGTCATTGTGACCTACTTTTAGTTAACCTATCAAATTTCATGACTACATGCAATACTGGATCAGAAATATAGCAGAATGCAAAAATTGTTGCTTCAATTCATTTGACTATCTTCCAATTGAGTAGTTGTCATTTTTTTTATGTGGTTGCCCAGGTACTCAAAGATAGTCATAAGGTATATACAGTAAGATCCAGATACAACAAAACCCAAGGGACCTAAAATATCACATTGTTATATCTGAATTTCATTATACTGAGGTAAAATACTATATTAAACAATGGATGGGACTTTACAATATGCTTCGCAATAATGATTTTTTGCTACAGACAATTGTATTAACTGTATATACATATATATATATATATATATATATATATATATATATAGCTCTATTTTATAAAGTTTCAAAACATGCATCATTAAACATCTGTGACTACATGTAGCCATGAAATTAATTTCAAGCTTAAACTCAGTGGGGGAAAGATTCAGTTTTTAAGGACATCCTCAAATTCATTCAACATCATTGTTGTTGAAGACATTACTTCAGTGCACCTAGTGGACAAAAATAACTTCTGGTTTTGGAAATATTTATTTACTACTCATGTGCCTTGATTTTTCTTATTTTAGTTGTGAACATAACTTTTTACTGCCAGAAAGATATTCAATTATTTGAAAAAATGCTAAGCATAGGACTAAGAATAAAGTGCTGTTTCATATTATCCAGGCATTTTCCATCAGTTAAGTGCTGCTCTGGTCAGTAGGATTGGAACCATACCATATTGAATAGTATAATGTAGTGTTGTTGTATGTTAATTTCTTAAGGGCTCACACGAGTTCTTTTTTTTGGAGCTCTTCAGGTGGCAACCCTACTGGTCACTGCCATTTTGATTGTGTCTATGATGGCCAAGTAACTCTGAAGCCATTGAAATTTCATTTACATTTTGGAAATTAAAGCTAGCTATATATTCTACAACAGGAATACTCACATCATTATTCTGGAATCAGACTTTTGGCAATAAACTGGGATTTCTGAGAAAGCTGACAATAAATTTCACCTTAGAAACTGATGTTACACAATATACTGTAAGCCTTAAAATATTTCTCAAGTTTCTACTGAGAATTTGTTTGAAGACTTTAATAAAAGTTGATATTTTAATTTAAAAACATTTGTTATGGATCTTACCAGGGGAGGTAATAATCATTCACAATTTGTACAATTGGCCATTTTAATTTTAATTGGCCTGGTTATCATGAACACAAAAAGCTCTCCCTTATCTCAAATTTTCTAAAGAAAGTGAAAACCATCTTCAAAAAATGATGACTTGTCAACAATCAATTTTTTCCCAATTGAAAATAACCATATTAATATGATTCTGAGCTGCACAATATCACTAAGGACATGTAGAGAATATAGTTCAGATATAGTATTTTCAGTCAAACAAACAAATCTGAGGTCTTAACAGGGCCTTTGCTACTAAATTTTTCACAGTACGGCCACTTCAATATCATTATGCAGGGCTTGATAGTGACACTAGCAAGCAAACATTTTGCTAGTTACAATTTTGAGATGCCAGTAAATTGCTAGCTGAAACAAATGAACCACAAGTTTTCTGCAAGTGATATTTTGTATTCAAAATATGAAATATGCTAGTAGACACTGAAAATAGCCTGATTTTTGCTAGCTGAAAATATTACATAAATATGCTGCTAGCACTAAAGAGAAGTTAATTTCGAGCCCTGTTATGTACATACAGGAAGTAAGCATTATAAATCGAAAGTAATTTTTATCAACCACATTTAAAGTTTCATCTAGTAAAGAAAGAAAGGCATTAGATTATACGTAAAAAACAACTCATTTTTTTCTCTTGTATGAAACCCGTTATACCCTACAGTTCTGTTTCTAAAACTAATAAACAGTTCATGTACTTTTTTGCTCAAAATTTCGTACAGCATTGGCCATATTGCCCACTACAGCCTTGCTTGAAAAGGAAAAAAAAACTTTTACCAGTTTTATTATTGTTATTACTCTTACAAAGTGTCCTACCTTACCCTTAAGAGGCCCCCTGGAGTGAACCTATGTGGTGAGATAAACAGGAATATAGAAAATGCATTTACACATTAAATTGAGTTCACTTTACAATTAGCTAGAGATTTAAAGTAGATATTATGCAGTTAAATTTAGATCCATTTGCATGAAGTGGCATAGTTTGACATAAAACGGTTAATTAATGTAATATCCCCTTGGGAGCCCCATTGAACGAGTGGAAATCTCGGCCACCGTTGTTTGGGTAATTTGCATATCAATTTATTTATTGATAAATAACAATGCAATTAACACATACAGTAAGCACAAACTATTGTGAGATAATAATCATTATGTGATGAGACTTCCTGGTGAAAAATATGCACAACCCATTCTGACCTGCTTTTCAATTAAAGACGGGGCCGTTTCAAACGTACACATTGCACATTATAAACTCAGCGTGCATCCCGACACCGCAGGATAATTCAAGGTTAATTTGCATGATGAAGTGTCAAAGTTATCACATTAGCATCCTTAGCGTAGAATCATATGACTAAGAAACTTACTATAGTATTATCGTGGAAAATGCAAACGTGAAAATATAACTTCAACCCTCTAATTTTGGTTCAACGAGCTCCTGACATTTGCTTACAAACAAACAAAAGCCATCCCTAATATCGGCTTCTAAGGTTTAAAACAGACTACGATACGGACTGTTTGAGCTCGTAAAGAAAATCAATTCAGCAGCGGGATGGTCCACAAGAATTTAAATCATCACTATTGAAAACACAATTATTTACATCGCCAAACAAAACTTATTTGTTCTCTCGATTTAAATAAACACTTTCGACCTATTTTAACGGGTCTTATAGTCCCTGTATGTAGGATTTACTTCGTATTTAAGCTACTGAAGTCATGTCTAAAGTTGCCCGTTCTAGTCAATCATTAATTAATGAATTCAATCAATCATTAAAAAAAAATAAGAATAAATACATTATTATGATTGATGATCTGAAGTCTGACGGAAGCGGGTTTTTTCCCCCTTTTGTCTTCAACTTGTGTTCCCAAACCTTGTAAACCTGAATTCACCAATCCTTACAATTTTAATGGTATATCTTCTCATCTCTTTTGCAACATTTGTTCTGTTTCACTGATAAGATTTGTTTTTGTTTTTAAGTTTTTACTTTAACACACACTTACACACATACACACACACATTGGTTCTCTGTACGATAGGTACGATAATCCCTTCTTTGATTTTGTTTACACAACTTTGTTGTGCTGATGGCAGCGCAAAATAGACATGCAGTGTTACCCGTTTTAATGCCGTTTTTCATTTTTTCTTCTTTCTTTCTTCTATTTTTTATCTTTTGTTTGTAGATTTTCACTTGTCATTCAAACATGTAGGAGTCAAGAATTTATCTTGGCTTTTGTGTTTAGTGTTTGTTTAGTGGATGTAAGTTGTTTCTTCTCCTGAAGAAGAGCTTGTTTAGATTTAAACGTTGGGAAACTGTTTTGTATTTGCGCCGTTATCGATTTTTGTGTCTATCTGTAGGTATCTTATTCTCTTTCAACCATTGGCTTTAAAGGTCTCGAAGAAAGATGAATAACTTCACATTAAGTTACAAGGTTACGTAAAATTACGCCGTGCACTACATACTTAAGTGCTGGCACGTCGAGTCTGATTCCTTGATTTAGAGAAAACTGACCTCCAAAAGGCCAATATGAGCATACCTACATCCGTGTTTATAGAATTTTAACAATTGTAACAAGTATGAAAGGATAATGCAGAATGCTTTTCGGAAAGAGATAATATAAGAATGATTGTCACTCAAATCTAAATCCTAACTTATACCAAGAAATATTCGTCACAGATCTATAGTGCAGACTCAATGATGGAAAATGACAGTTACAGTCTTAACTGAGCAAAGAAGCTGCGACTCTTTGGTAGTTTTGAGACCAGACAGGATGCTTAGGGCAGAAAAGATGATCATGAATTGGAAATTTATTTTTCGAACATCAAAAAATAAAATGTTACAAATGAGGAATTTTCCTGCCTTTTCCTAAGTTATTCTGTTCCATTTCGGTCCAAACATTCATTCCCTCTCCTTAGCCAAGAAACACACCAAACTACCCGTCTGTGGACGAATTTTAAAGCTATTAATGTTTTAACATACCGGCTGGATACAGCTTTTTGGTGAAAAAAATCAGTTTACTCGTGTCTTATCGTTCGTCCTACCTTTAAAATCTCTGTTTCAATGATGATTCAATTTCTAAATATTGCTTAAGAAAAATCCCGGCAATATAGCCGCCGTGGCTCAGCGGTTAAGGCGTTGGAGTTGTTATCAGAAGGGGGCATGTTCGAATCCCATGATCGGATCGGCTACCGTGGTGTTTCTTTGGGCGAGGCACTTTACTCCATTTGCCCTTTGCGATGCATTTGGGTCTTGGAAGAAAGCACTCTACAACAAATGTATTCATCATCGAAGTCAAAGAACCTTACGGTATAAACCTCTTAAAATGAATAAGCAACTTGAAGTTCAATGCTAAAGTGATGCTAAAGCATTGTTCGAGAGATCACCCATACCTTAGGAGTAGACACAAAACTATTGCACACTCTTAACTAATTAATTTTAAAAAAAAGCAGACGTTGAAAATAGATCAGCTAGACCCATTTTAAATGATTATATATAAATACGGAAAAAGATGCTGGGGTCAAAGGTCATGCTACTAATAGCAGGATTGAATAACCCCCGATATGATTATATTCAGCAAGGCAGCAGGCCCAAGTGTTTATAATTGTTCTGGGTTTGATAAATCCTTTCATTATATATATATATATATATATATATATATATATATATATATATATATATATATATATATATATATATATATATATAACAATGAGACAAGTAGTGTAGGGGGGGGGGTACTGAGCCCCAAAGGGGGCACTTGAGCCCCGTACGGGAGTTTAACATGGAGTGGGGCACTTGAGCCCCGTACGGGAGTTTAACATGGAGTGGGGCACTTGAGCCCCGTACGGGAGTTTAACATGGAGTGGGGTACTTGAGCCCCATACGGGAGTTTATCATGGAGGGGGCACTCTGGCTACGTACGGGAGTTTTTTAACGTGGCGGGAGTGTGGGGTGGGGTGTGGGGAGGGAATAGAATTAATCTTTCTTGATAAAGGTTGGTCCTGATGAGGACCATTGGAGGAATATTTTTATTTCCTCCAACATTTAGTAAAAAAGTTTAGGAAGGTGGTGGATCTTTTTTTCTTGGTTGGTAGTGTTGGTGGTAGCCAGTCAGGATGTTTCATCCGCCTGAATTTATCTTGGATTTTCATCCAATTTAAATTCAGGCGTTCAAACTCCATTTCTTTCCTGGCCTGTTCTTTCTTGGAGCGTTCAAGAGCCCACAAGATTTTAATTTGAGCTACTTCCTTTTCTAAAACTTTCTTTAACAATTCCTTCACCATGTGAAGGTTCACCTCTTCTCGCCTGGCGTTACTGGCGGGTGGATACAACCATTCATCTTGTTGAACAAGGTGAAGGAAGTTCTCCACTTCATGCAATAAATCCAGACTTCTCTTGATGAACCCCACACGGCAAGGGGTTGAGGAAGTTTTTACTCTTTCCTCCACCAAAACATCATTCACCAACCTCCTCGCTGAAATAAGAGCCGCTAGTTGGCTGGTGACAAATGGTTTGGTGGTAGGATATCTCCACCAATACTCCAACCTTTCCATCAACGACTCAACATCCACCATCCTATCCCAAGCTTCCTGCAACAATTCTACTGTATTCATTCTTCAGTGTGAAGTGTGAATGGCGCAACTAGTTAGTTAGTAGTTTGAATTAAAGTCGCTTTCGCCCTTCGGGCATGTGCGACTATATACCCCCACAGCGTGCGAAGCACGCATAGGGGGGTTAAGTGGTCAGGTGTGTTGACAGATTGCAACCACCTGACCTTATTTTCAGTACCCCCCTCCAGCGCTGCACGATTCCCCACAATTAAGGGGGTTAAAATGATTGCGCGCTATTGGAGGATGGGTACCGTCTACATATCCCAGAGGGATGTGTAAATTATTTCTGAGTACACCTCCCCAGCGCAACATGGTTCCCCACACTTAAGGGGGTTAAATGAATGTGCGCTATATGAGAGTGTGTACCTTTATACCTGTACATAGGACTAGAACCACAATGTTTACAGGTATATATGAGCGCGTTGTAGCGCACTTGTTATTGAATTGCTTCGAGTATTCAGTCTGGAGCGGAAAGGCGGCACGGGCTAAGCAAGCGAAAGCGCAAAGCGTGACGGAAGCAGAAACGCCAAGAACGTACATACATGATCAAATTCTGCCCAGTTATACTAAGTCGGGCTGTCCCTATTACCAATTGTGTGTAAGCCACATATTGTAATTACAGTCAAATTTTCACAGTTTGTAAAATTTTCCTAATATTCTATCAATTTAGAAATTTCGTGTACATAATGTACTTTATGTTTCCAAAATAATGTAATAAATAATTTAGGTTGGAGTAACCCTCTCAATTTTGTGATCTTAATCAGATATTATCAAGTTAACGTTGGATTCGGTGGATAATTAATCATATTTGTGTTATGATTTGGTTGAATTCGAAAAGGTTTTCAAGCCAAAATGAAAACCAACAGGCAATTTGGCCCCGTCCATAATAGGACTATTCATTATCCTCCGGCGGTCGCAGGTAATGCCTTAGGTCTTCCGGTGGCTCGAACTTTCTCCTGACTCTGTTTTTACATTTATCAGGCGGGTCAAACAAGTCTGCCACCACAAGCTGTGAAAGAGGTGCCCATAGCTTAACAGGAGGTGCTGAGATTTGGAACATATTCATTGCACAGTTCATCAACAAAATTGCAAGTGGAATGGGGCATTCGGCAATATTCCCCATTTTCTTGATGTTGTCTTTGGATTCTTTAATTTTTTGTTGATGTTTGTCCGAAATTTTTCCCCCTAGTTTAGACTGCTTGGCTGCATCCAATAACGTTGTGAGATCAAAATGGAGATCTCGTGCTATATGACCTGTAGAGTCCTGCACAACGTAGTCAAGGTTGTATGGTTCATATTGGTTAATGAGCCAGTGGTCTGCAATGTGAATAAATTCACTTTCCCTCCTGGCTCTTTTAATAGAATATGCAATATCTTCTAACAGTGATTGCTCTCTCTCACTGATTTGTTGTTGAGGTTTTTTTTGTTGTTGATGTTGCTTCTGTTGTTGTTGTTGTTGTCGAAGTTGTCTTTGACTCTTTTTTTTCCCCTGGAGGGGTGGTTGCACTTTACTAGCTACAGGTTCAACTATTATCCGTTCCGGCTCCTTGAAAAGTTCCTGGGGTACCGGTTTTGGAGTTGAAAAGTTGCTAGGTTCAGGTATTTTCCCCCTTGTTGCCTCTTGGATAATTTCTTTTGGGGCCTCTTTTCTTTTTCCCCTACTACCTCCCTCATTTCCCTGCCCAGTCCCTTTCTGCGGACTGCTTGTCGCAGCTGGCTTAGGGATCTCTTTCCTAGCTTCAATTGACGGACTTGATGTCGAAGTTGCTGTTGTTCTTCTTGAAGTAGGAAAGTCTGAAGTAGAAGTAGTTGTAGTTCTTCTACTGGGAAAGTCTGAAGTAGAAGTAGTTGTTGTTCTTCTACTAGGGAAGTCAGATGTAGAAGTAGTTGTTGTTCTTCTAGTAGGTGGTATTGAAGTTTGCCTTGGTTCCGTGGTAGGTACCGTTGACATTTCCTGTCGCTGATACGTGGCAGGCGTTTGCCTAACACGCCTCCATTGTGGATAATTCCATGCTCCACGTCCAGGCCTTCTACTCGGGCTTATTCTTCTTCCTTCTTCTATATTTTCTTCCCAAATCAGGAGAAGAGTAGTCCTCTTCTCCTGAGCTCTAAGGCTCCATCCTGAGGCAACTGAAAGACCGATGCCATTCAGTGCACTCAGGGCCTTAGCAGGTATTATTTGCTCCATCGCTAGCGTTAGTATTTCAAGTTACTACTTCTATGTTCGCTGCTGACTATGGCGCAACTGTGGAAGACACCGCTTTATATGCGAGAAGCGCGGACGTGATGGAAAACATCCCCCTTTTTTCCAAAAAAAGCCCACACATAACATACATGGGAGACTATGACAAAAAAGAAAAAAATATATACACACAACATATAAAAAACACACACTTATATAGGCAATATTGATAAATAATTAATCTTTTCTTGAAAAATGGGTGGCCCTAAAAAGGACCGTTGTTTTTTTTTGTTATTGTTGTTGTTGTTGTTGTTTTTTAACAACAGGAGCATCTCCTAGAGGGTTTTCTTTTTCTTCTTAAACTTCTTCTAACTTCGGGTCCATACAGCAAAACCCTCTTTAGACAACCTTGTCTCTCCACATAAGTTTGTCTATACCATGTAGCTGTGTCTGTAATTTTGGTTTTAGTCCATGATGCTTTTACATACATAAGGAATGCTGGATTAAACAGCAGTCCTGAAACAATGTTGGAGGATTCCACACTAACCCACATGATTTGTTTTTAGGATTGGTCGTCTTGGAGAAAAACCGGTGAAGCTTTTTATGAAACCAGCGGTTGTATATATACCTTACGATCGGATTGAAATGGATCCAAATTAACTACCAATCCAAACACGCGTTACAAGTCGGTTCGGTTTTCTTCCAATGGGAAGAGAGCGGAGGTGTGACGTCATCTCGGGTATAAAGGTATCGTAGCGTTCGTAGGGGGGTTTATTACTTTTTTCGACAGCCTTCATGGAGACTGGAAAGACAAGTACTACATCAATGTATTGGAGTGATCCTGCAACGATAATGAATGCTGCGGCAATATTGAACTTTCGGCCGGAAGACTTTGATTTAGATTTACTAAATCAAGAGTTTGACAATACTACTACTGCTACTACTACTACTGTTCCAATGGTGAATGATTTTAAAAGAAGACAAATGGAAGAGATGGAAAATTTTGTAAAAAAGCAACGGGAAGAGGAAGAAATGTTTCTTCTTCTTCAACAACAACAGAAAGAAGAAGAAGAGAGAAGAAAACAAAGTGAAGAAGAAGAAATCAGACAGCAGCAGCAGTTACAAGAGGAGGAGAAGAAGGAAACAGGAAAGGAAAGCCTCAGTTTTCAAGAAAGAACTGTAAGTCTGATGGAAGAGATATTGTATGAGTTAAAATGGATGACCAATGTCTATAAGTATTCTTTAACTCATCAACCACCTAAACGGAAAAGACCATCACGGGCTAAGCAACATTCTTCTTCTAAACCTTCCACGCCACCACCAGTGACTACCACCATAATGAAAACACCATCAGTAGCAGCAGCATTAACAGGATATGGATTGGGCCGTGGTAAAGGACTACAGCATTTGAAGTTAATTTGAAAGTTTTGTTTTGAAAACCAAAAACAAAACAACCCAACGGTCCTTTTAAGGGCCCCCAGATTTCTAGAAAAGAAATCAAATTGCCAAAAAAATCAAGTTAAAACTTTAAAAAATCCTACCACCATAGTAAAAGTGTGAGTGAGTGCGTGCGTGCGTGCATTTCTACTCTAAAACAAAATAACACAAAACCACTTACTTTTTTTCTCTCCAGTCTGGTGTATTCATCCAATTTTTTTACAAAATAAATTCAGCAATATAACATATAACACCAAAAAAACACACAAGAAAAAACAAAGTTCACTTTCTGTAATGCTTGTGTGGCTTGAATTTAAACACTGGAGTTTCCTTCTCACTGTCTCTCTTGTGTTTCTTCTTCATAGGAATCCTGTTTTCCTTTTCTTCTTCTTCTTCTTCTTCATCATTCTCACTGTCTTCCATTCTTCTTACACTCTTCTTACTTTTCTTGATGATATGTTCTTCTTCTTCTAGGTTTGTTAATTTTGAATCCACTTCCTCCCTCTCCTCTTCTTCTTGTTCTTGTTCTTCTTTCTTTTGTGGGCATTCCGAAGACCAATGTCCTGGTCCTTTACAATGATAGCAGATATCTTTCCCTTTATTACGTTTGGGACAATCTGGTGCCCAATGTCCTTTCTCTTGACAGATGTAACAAGTATCGTCACTTTTATCTCTAGTGACAGAGGAGGAGGAGTAGTCTTTACTCTTACTGTACGTAGTATACTTTCTAATCACTGTTTGTAAATCTCTCACCAAAAAAGCAATCTGTCTTTTTGACTCTTCCATCATGACAGTTTGAAAGTTCAATCACCAAAGACTGATTCTGAAGGTAAGAAGCTCTCTCTTTATATACTCTTCTGTCTCTATATAAAGGTACCTGGGTGAAAAAAACTCAGTCAGTTTCAAATCAGAGTTGAAGATGAAAAGATCACGTCCAAACCATGATAAATCAGAACCAGAACAAGAACAAACCAAGAAGCCACGGCGACGAAGGTATTCCGTGCCTCCTGAAACACCCTTAGAGGAATTACTGGCTCAAGTCCATGCCAGTGACTTTGAAGACGAAATGAGTGAACAACAACCTGAAACCCAAATTTCCAAACCACCCAAACCCAAAACCAAAACCAAAGTCACTACTACTACCAACACCAGAACCCCTGACCAAGAAAGTCCTACTACTACCGCTACCGCTACCGTGGCTCCTGAAAATTACTATCGGATTCGAGAGACACAAAAAATCACTTCTCGAAAATTTAGGACCACGGCGTATACTCACACAGTACACTTCAAAGACTTTAAGTCTCAAGTACCTCCTGAGAAAGCGGCGCGGTTCATTACCAATTTGTGGGAATCTGTCTTACAGAACTTAAAACGGCAATGTGGAGCCAAAGAAGAGGATCGCTTGAGACTAGCCATTCATCATGACCAATTGAAGAGTCCCGTTTGGATTGAATTTAGCACTCCGGCAGAATTAACGCCAGACAAAATCATGTCCAAAATAGAACATGTACATCAATCCAATGACAAATTTACCATCACCGATGGAAAGGCGACCGTTTACATGACCCACGTTGCTCCACCTCGAGGAAGTGGACGAAGCAGAAAACCGTTATTGGTGGACGATCTTCTTACTACCAAACGCAGTGTCGTCCAAATTAACAATACTGAAGATTCAATGTGTTTAGCTCGAGCTATTGTGGTGGGTCGTACCTATGCTAACAAGAACGAGAGCAAAGAATGGAAAAAAGCCTGGAAAAACATTCGAACATCGCAAAGACCCCAACAACGAAAAGAAGCAGAACTCTTGTTAAAACAAACAGGGATCCCTAAAGAGACTGTGTGTAGCATTTCTCAATTACAGCAACTTCAAGATGTTTTGGCTCCTCATTATACGTTAAAAGTTCACCCTCAAGAAGTGCGTGGAGCTCTACTGTTTCGAGGCCCTGATTTTCCTGAAGGAAAATACATTCATCTTTATAACCATCAAGAACATTTTGATACCATTACCAGTATTACTCGATTTTTGGGATACTCTTACTACTGTGAGAAATGTAACAAAGGGTGTAATAGTCGGGAGAAACACATTGGTTGTGGAGCAAGATGTCGGGGTTGTTTAGCGGACCCACCATGCCTTCCTGAACCACAACAACATCACATTTATTGTGAAACCTGTCGACGCCGTTTTGTCAGTCCTACTTGTTACCAACAACATCGCAAGACCCAAGGACAACAACAAAAATGTGCTTGTGAGTTATTACAATCATGTTCTACGTGTGGACAGCTGATTCGTACCAGCAACTCCAAGAGACACATTTGTGCTGGCAAGAAAAAATGTTCTATTTGTCATCAGATCGTCGATTTTGATCATCGATGTTTTATTCAAAAGCATGACAAGATAGAGAAGAAAGAAATAAAGAAAAACAAGAAACAAGTAGATTTCATCTTTTTTGATTTTGAATGTATGCAAGAAACAGGCACTCACATTCCTAATTTTTGTGTAGCCCATAGGGCTTGTGATCAGTGTATTCAAGAATCGATTCATTTTCACTGTCCTCATTGTAGTAGGATTCCAGGAGGACGTGAAAAAATCTTTCGTGGAGTGAATACTTTGTCGGAGTTTGCTGAATGGGTTTTAGACCCTACCACCCACGACAGTTGGAGTGAAGAAGACATTCATCGTTACGGAGATTGTCATCGGTATGCGACCGTCATAGCTCACAATTTTTCGGGATACGATGGACAGTTTTTACTTAATTATTATTTGAACCATGGAACCGAACGTCCTGAAGTCACCATGAATGGAAAAAAGCTCATCTACATGAAAGTAGGACAAGTTCAATTCAAAGATTCGATGAGTTATTTGGCCATGCCTTTGAGTCGCATGCCAAAAACGTTCGGCATGACAGAAATGGCTAAAGGTTACTTTCCTCACTTCTTTAACACAGAAGCTAATCAACAGGCCGTCCTACCTCATTTACCTGACCTTCATGATTACGACCCCGATGGAATGCGACCCGAACAGCGAGAAGCTTTTCACGCTTGGTACCGTGTTCACCAGACCGATCCCTTTGACTTTCAAGAAGAGATGCTCAAATATTGTCGATCGGATGTAGATATTTTAAGGCGTTGTTGTGGAAAATTTTGAGAGTTATTTCTCGATAGTGCAGAGGTCGATCCTTTGAAAGAGGCATCCACCTTACCTAAAGCCTGTTCCTTGGTCTACAGACAACATTTCATGCCCGAAAACCAACTAGCCATCATTGACTCCAACACGGGGATTTTTGCTAGTCGTCAATATTCGGTCAAAGCTTTACGTTGGCTTCATTACTTATGTCAAAAAGAAGACAAATGGATACAACATGCTAGAAACGGTGGAGGAGAAAAAAAGATTGGAGGTTATTCTGTGGATGGTTGGGATTTAGAAAACCCGCACATTGTGTACGAGTTTCAGGGATGTTTGTTTCACGGATGCCCTATTTGTTATCCTGACCGAGACATGAAAAGTCCTTATTCAGATTCTACCATGGATCAGTTATACGAACAGACTTGTCAACGACGACTTCAGTTAGAAAGTCAAGGTTACGAAGTGGTAGAAATGTGGGAACACGAGTACGATCGACGTTTGAAAATCGATCCTGAATTTAAAACCATCACTCAAAGTTACGACGCAGCCGACATCGAACCTTTAGATCCACGCCACAGTTTATTTGGAGGACGAACCAATGCCACTCGATTATTGTACGATGTGAACGAATCCCAAGGAGAAGAAATCAAATACATCGACGTGTGTTCTTTGTATCCTTGGGTGTGTAAATATGCTCGTTTTCCTACCGGACACCCTGAAATTTTAACAGAGCACATCGACGTTGAACACATTCGTCAATACGAAGGATTGATCAAATGTAAAGTTTTACCTCCCACAAACTTGTTTCATCCCATCTTACCTTGTCATTGTCAAGGAAAATTGATGTTTCCTTTATGTAGGACGTGTGCCGAAACGTGTAACCAAGATCATTCCTGTCACCACACAGAGGAAGAACGGTCAATGATAGGTACGTGGGTCAGTGCCGAATTGTTTCGAGCTCTGGATCGTGGATACCGTTTATTGAACGTGTATGAAATTTGGCACTTTCCAACGACAGCCCAATACCAAAAGGACGACGCCACTCATCATCCAGGCATTTTTTCGGGGTACGTGAACCAATTTCTTAAACTGAAACAAGAAGCTAGTGGTTATCCTTCGTGGTGTCAAACTCCCGAAGACAAAGTTCGATTCAAAGAAGAATACCGTGACATCGAAGGCATCACTTTAGAAGACATAGAAAAAAATGAAGGAAAAAGATCGTTTGCTAAAGTGATGTTGAATTGTTTGTGGGGAAAAATGGCTCAATGTACGATCTTACCCAAAACGGAATACGTGGACGATCCTTATCGTTACTTTAAACTGGTGGACGACAAAAGTATTCTAGTCAAGCACGTCGAAATCGTCCGTGAGGATTTGATCATTGTTAATTTTGAAGATGAACCCAAGTTTGTGAAACCTGACAAGTTTAGTAACGTAGTCATTGCCGCCTACGTGACTGCTCATGCTCGTTTGAAATTGTATGACGAAGCATTAGAAGTCTTGGGAGATCGTGTTCTGTATTTTGATACTGACAGTTGCATTTACATTCATCGCCCCGGTTGCCCCCACCCTACCATTCAAGGAGATCGTTTAGGAGCCTGGACAGATGAGCACCCTCAAGATACCATCCTGAGTTTTGCTAGCGGTGGTCCTAAAAATTATGGGTACCGATACCGAGAGCCTCAAGGTCAACTTCACACCTCCTGTAAAGTCAAAGGATTGACTCTGAACTATCGAACTAACCAAGTCGTGAACTTTGAGGTTTTAAAAAATGCTCTGTTGTCTGGACAAGTGAAAGATTTTCAAGTAGCCACGTTAGAACCTCACAAGATTGTTCGCCTACCAAATCATAAAATCGTGACTCGTCCTGTTCAAAAAGTGTATCGTATCGTGTACCAAAAAAGAGTGAGACTTCCAGATCACACTACTTTACCTTACGGACACGCCGATTTGGAGAAGTATAAAAAAAGGAAGCCCTCCTCTTGAAAAAACAGAAAAGATGTCTTCAACAACAACATGGGTTTTGCCTGACTATGCTGAGTGTGACAGTCGATTGAAGACGTTCAAAAATTGGCCTAAAGGGGATCGATTACCCACAGCCATCTCTTTAGCCAGAGCAGGTTTTGTTTACTTTGGACAGGGAAGTTTAGTGAAATGTTTCAGTTGTGGTGCAAGCATTCGTATGAGTCCTAAAGATTCAGCTATTGTGGAACATACCAGATGGTCACCAAACTGTGCTTACCTTTCTTTGGCGTTTCCACCGATTACCTTACAATACTTTTCGGATGGTACAGTCGACAGGTATAAAAAAGGAACCCCTTCCAAGCCTAACCTTCATTCTGACTTTTCACGTGAACCGAGCAAGAAGAAAAAAAATAGATGAGTATTTTTTCCAGTTTTGAGGAATTTGAGTGTGATGCTGAACCATGCCATGACGAGACCGATGCCGTACGTTGTGACATCGTGGATTCAGTCACTCACCGTCGATCCAACTCAAAAGATGCAGGACGCCCTTTATGTTTTACTAATCGTGCACAAAACGGTACTCCCTGCAGACCTAATGGATTGATGATACCCTTGGCTGTGTCTGGCTATTCCAAGTATGAAAATCGTCTCGAGTCGTTCAAAGACAAGTGGCCAAAATATTTAAATGGCCCTAAACCCGAAGCTTTAGCCAGATCTGGATTTTTTTACGTGGGAGTTGGAGATCAAGTGAAGTGTTTCAGTTGCGGTGTGAGACTTCGCTATTGGGAGCCTTACGACTTAGCTGACATCGAACATGCTCGATGGTCTCCGCATTGTCAGTTCTTACCTTTAGTGGCTCGAGAAGAATACGGATACGATGAACCAGATACCAAGAAGTAATACAATGGAGGAGAAGAATACTTATTCTTTAGATGAACTTATTTGTGGTTTACCTTTAGAGTTACAAGATCGTATTTTTCAGTATATTCCTACTTTAGAAGATCGTATTCGTGGATTACCTTTGGAGCTACGAGAACGGATTTACCAAGAATTTGTTCACATTCAACTGAAACGTAAAAAAGAGTTACATCCTTTTCGACAGACTTGTTGTAACCAATGGATTTTGAAGGTCATAAGACATTTGATTGCTAAGAAGATATTCAAATGGTCAGACATTGATGAAAATCTACATCACCAATTTAAGAAATTGGTGGGGGCTACCTACAATGTAGCAGTGGAATATAGAATTCCATGGGAGGAAGTGAAGGAAAAAAATGTGACTAACATAGACGAATACCAAAAACTGTTAGAAGAACTGTCTCCTGAAGACAAATCACCTTTTTGTGTTTTGAAATTAGATAGGATAATCACTGAAACTGGTGTTGGATCCTATAGATATCCTTTACCTACCGATTCCGTTTGGTTAGTGTGTGAGTATTTTGTCACCAAGAAACCTACTCTACAAGATCGCATTCGTGACTTGCCTTCAAAGTTGCAAAAACGGATTTACAATGAGTTGGTTCAGATACAAGTGAAACGTAAACTTCAAGTGATTCCTCGATTTCAAGGCTATGGCTACTTTCGGCGCATCAGAAAATTGATTCTGAACAACGACTATCACCAGTATCGTGAAGAATACAAAAGAGAAGTATTTCTTTCCAAATCGGAAACTTTACCCAAGTACATTAGTGTCATGCCTTTGAATGTGCGCGAACAGATTTACCGAGAGTTTGTGAAATTACAAGTGAAACGTAAACTCAAAGTCATTTCTCGATTTTTACACTATACCCTCTTTCAAGAGCATAGAAGAATGGTCATGGGAAACGTCTATCACAACTTCTATCCTGAAGGAGACTGTCTCAAAAGGTACCAACCTTGGGAGCCTGGCTATAAAAACATGCCACCCAAGATACCAACCTTAGCCATCGACCCCTATAAAGAGGAGGCGGCACGTCTCAAATCACTTTACTCGTGAAACGGATTTTGTGGAAGGAAGTCAAACATGAGCCTGACTATAAAAGAGTGGGTATGCCTAAACTCTACACACCAGTTGTGAAACTGATTCCGTGGAAGGAAAGCATAGATAAAATTCAGACCTTAGAGGATTATAAACAAGTGATACAAGAACTGTGTCCATTGAATTTTGGACGTTATGTGGTATGTGTCATAGTGACTTCTTATCTTGGAATTCGTTTTCCAGGACATTCCTTGTGGACTATTTTTGAGGACAAGTGTTTGCCTTGGTTTCTTTTGAAGGATCCGTGGTTGTTTTGGACTCAATTGTTGTTGTTGAGTTCCAAAAAACAATATGACCGTGTGTTCTTCTTCGGACTTAGTAGAAGAAGAAGACTATAAAAACTTGATTTTATCAGTTCACGAAAGAAACATTGTACGTAAAGCGTTGAGAGTGGTGATGAAAATTAGTGACGAACTTCCATGTGAAGAAGACATTCGTCACACTTTATCTGTGCATAAAACATTTCAAGAAGTGTGTACTGCTAGTGAGTTACACCAACAACTTTTCCATTGGAAAGATGTACGACCCTGGAGAAACCTTGGTTTCCAATATTGGTTACAAGAAGTGGCCCAGTTCAGCCAAGATTTGGCCACTTATCCATAAGGTTCTAAAAGTGAAAAAATGGGAACCTCGATGGGAAACCCTAAAAGAAGAAAAAGAAGAAGAAGTACCTGACACCACTGTGGTTCCAATACCTCTTGAGGAGGAACACCACCACCACCACCACCACCCTTCTTTACCACTACCGTCAGAAGATTTTAAAAAAAAACAAAAGACGAGCAGAAGAAGAATGTCACCCCAAAACAGAGTGTCTTTCATGACTAGGACACGAAACTATTGTTGTACATTGTTGTGTTTATTTGACAGTTTGATGGTTTTCGTAGGAGCCTTCATTGTGTACCTGATCATTTTACTTGCCTATTTTATCACTCGTACTGTAAAAAATGAATGACTTGTAAAATATGTTATTTGTTGGTTGGTTGGTTACTTTTTTTTTCTAAAAAAATAAACGTGTATGAAAACGTATAAAATGCCTTGGGTTTTTTGTCTTCTTCTCAAAAATCTTCTTACCTCAATCATGGCTACATCTTCTTCTACCTCGTCTGCCTCGTCTACCTCTTCTTCTGTGGTAAAAGTGATTGACGAAAAGTTAGATCGTCAAAGTTGGAATGCTTTGTATCTGCGCCATCCATTTAACATGTTAATTGCTGGACCGAGTGGTTCAGGGAAAACCGAATTTGTTAAACGATTGATCGAACACAAAACTGATTTGATTGATCGTCCACCTCAACGTATCGTGTGGTGTTACAAAGAGTGGCAACAATCTTACACGTTATTGAAAGAAAGTCAAGGAGAAACTATTTCGTTTGTAGATGGTATTCCTCACGAAGACGATGGAATCGTGTCTGACGTGAGTCAAACTCATTTAGTTATTTTTGATGACATGTTAGGAGAAGACGAAGAAGAAATTAAACTTTGGTTTACACGAAAAGGACACCATCGTAATGCTAGTATTGTCTACATTACACAAAATTTATTTCAACAAAGTAAAGCTCATCGAACCATTAGTTTGAATGCTCATTATGTGGTCTTGTTTAAAAGCCCCAGAGACAAATCTCAAGTACAAGTGTTAGCCAAACAGTTAGGAGCTCCTTGGCTCAATTATGCGTACGACGATGCCACTCAAACCCCTCACGAGTATTTACTCATTGACTTAAAACCGACCACTCCTGACTATTTGAGATTTCGTGCCAGTATCTTTCACTCTTGGGGCCAAGAAGGTGGTCCTGTCATTTACACGTCCCCTTCAGCCCATTTTTAAAAAAACTATAAAAACAACCTACAACGTCATTTCTGTCACACACTCTTTTTGAGATGACTTCCTTTCAATCTCATCCTTCGGCTAAATTGATTCGTGCCTTGTATGGCATCAGTCGTGAAAAAAATGCACAAGTCCGTGCTCATTTGTTAGAAGCGAGTCTGAAAGAAGTGTTACGATGGTTTACTTTGACGGCACGTCAATTACTACAAGGCATCATTCACATCCCTCATCAAACTCAACGTTTTTTTCAAAAACATAAAGGAGCATTGTCACAACTGGCTGATCCTAGAATCGATTCACGGACTAAAAAACAAATCATTTTAACTCCTGGTGGAAGTGGTTCTTTAGGAGGGGTTATGATTCGTTCCCTTTTGAAATGGGATCCTAATGATACCAAAGCCAAAAAACCCAAATCATCTAAAAAGAAGAAGAAAAAAAGTCCAAAGAAGAAGAAGAAAACCAGCCCTAAGAAAAAGAAAAGTCGTGCCCAGAAGAAGAAGAAGAAAACCACACCTGCCACTACCACCCGACGTAAAAGAGGTACTGCAGCCAGGACGCAAACGTACACCCGCAAAACACCACCACCCTTACTACCATCATCATCATCACAGTCCCCCATGATGATGGCAAGGTCTACTTTGGCGTCCACCTCTTCCTCTTTGTCTTCTTCACCACCCTCTTTTACCATGATGCCTGTCAAACCAGACTTAAGATCCGTGTTTCCTAATTTGATGCAAAAATGGAAACCTATTTCGAAAGTGACCCCGTCGGGACCGTCAACTTCAGCTGATTTAGCCATGGCAGCAGCTAGCAATAAAGTACCATCCCCTAAAACCAAAGTCCAAGAAAGAACTGGCATCTTACAAAGTTTAGTAGATTTATCCAAACAAGAATTGAGACGATTTAGTCCCTTGAAAACACCTCAACGTCAAGTGAGACCTGTCGTGAAGTTGGTACGTCGTACAGGCAATCAGTGGAGACGTGTTCCAGTATAAAATAGAAGGGTACCCTCCTAAAAGACTTCAGACTTGTTTTCTACCGACTAAAAAAGATGTCTCCCAAACGTGCACACCACCACCAAAAAAAGAAGAAAACCAGTAAAAAAGGACGACTTCTTCCCCCTCGTCTGGCCAAACATTGGGATGTCTTGTCTGTCTTGACCAAATCCAAACCTCCCATGCGAAAACAACTCATTCAAACAGCTCCTAAAGAAATCATCGATACCGTGTGTGAATGTTGTTTGAACGTGTTGAAAGGAACGGTACCTTTGTCCAAGATACAGAAACAAAAATTAGGGAAACATCGGAACGTTCTTCGTCAAATGGTGAAAAAGAAAATACCTCTTCAACAAAAGAAAAAAATGTTGGTGCAACGAGGTGGATTTCTACCTATGCTGTTAGGACCGTTGTTAAAAATAGCGGGTCCTTTGTTAGGAACAATTGCTGGACCACTTTTAGGAGGAGTCGTGCGATAAAAAAAAGAAGGATAAAAAGGACCACCCTTCTCCGAAATGACCACACCTTTTTGGTACCTTTGAATGAAATGGAAGGACGAAAACTGACTTTAGTACCTTACAAACGATGGATGGAATTTCATCGTTGGAACGAACAACGGATACCTCATTTACCACCCAATCCTAATCTCAACGAAATGTCTCAGTTACAACAAGAAATACAATCCCTGATGGAACGTAACGATTTGTCCGAAACAGAAAAAAACCAACGGTACGGTCAACTTTTACAACGTCTACAACTCTTTCGTCAAAAAGCAGTCGACGAAACAGCTCCACCCACTCTGAGAGATTTTAAGGCTCTCATGAAAAGCGAACCTAAAGTGACTATCAAAAAAGAAAAAGAAGAAAAAGAAGAAGAAGAAGAAGAAGAGTTTTTACTAACTCCACCTCTTAAAAAAATAAAAAAGTTAGCCACCCCAGATTGGATAAAAAAGAAAAGGTCTACCCCTTTACCCTCAGAAGAGAAAAAGAAAGAAGTGAAGAAAGAAGTCAAAACAGAACCGATGACCCCTGTTCAAACCACATCTACTTTTACCCCAGTAGCACGTCGGACACGTAAACAACAACAATCCAAAAAGATACCTCACGAAGAAAAGAGTATTGGAACTTGGTTAACTTATTCTTCTTGAGGAAAAAAAATCATGGAGAAACTGTTAGCTAGCATTTATTACAATCCTGGCCATGCTGCTGGTTACGGAGGAGTTCAAAAATTATATCGAGCTGCTAAAAGTTAATTGAAAAGTGTACGTTTACCCGAAGTACGACGATGGTTACAAGAACAATCGACGTACACGTTACACAAACCCATTCAACGCAAATTTTCTAGAAGTACTACTCAAGTGGAAGGGATCGATCATCAATGGCAAGCCGATTTAGCCGATGTCTCTCATTTAGCTACTTACAATCGTGGTTACAAATATTTGTTTTGTGTCATCGATGTGTTTTCCAAATTTGCTTGGGTCGTGCCTTTGACTTCTAAAAGCAGTACCGAATTGGTACGAGCCTTAAAATTGGTCTTGAAACAAAGTGGACGTCAACCTTTACGATGGCAAACGGACAAAGGCACCGAATTTCTAAACCAAGCTTTTCAAAAAGAATTGAAACAAAGACACATTCATTTTTTTACCACCGAAAATCCTGAAACCAAAGCTAGTATCGTGGAACGTTTTCAAAGAACTTTGAAAGAACGCATGTGGAAATATTTTACACATCAACATACTCTCAAGTACATTGACGTGTTACCTCGTTTGGTCAAAGCGTACAATCAATCGTACCATCGTAGTATTGGATGTGCCCCCGAAGAGGTCAGCCCTGAAAACGAAGTGGGCGTGTTTGATAAATTATTTGGTTCACCACCCCAGCAGATCAAAAAAAGAAAAAAGAAAACACCTTTGTTGAAGTTATTAAAGACGGGAGATTGGGTTCGTATCGGAAAAACCAAACGTACTTTTGACAAAGGTTATTTACCTAACTGGACTACCGAATTGTTTCGTGTCACTACCCCCGTCCGTGGACGTGATCCTCCCGTCTATAAATTGGAAGACATGCACGGTGAAGTACTCAAAGGAACATTTTACTTGCCTGAGTTACAACGAGTGACTAAAAAAGAAGATACCTTGTACGACATCGAAAGCATTCTCGAACAAAGAACACGCAAAGTAGGTAAACGACGAGTAGAAGAAGTCAAAGTACGTTGGAAAGGATATCCTCCTAGTTTTGATTCTTGGATTGCAGCTTCTCAAGTCGTCGACTATAAAAAGAAAAAGAAGTAGTAAAAAAAACTCATAACATGCCATTCAACACAGTAGCCACCCAGACGACGACTTCAACGACTCCTTCACAGAGTTCTTCTCTTCAAGAATTACAAAAACAACCCCTTTGGGTGTGGTGTGGAGAACGTGTGCCTAAAAATCAAATCGTCTTTTTCTGCCAAATCTTTGTAGTGTATTGTGTCATCGGAGCAGCCATTGCCAATTTGAGTTTACAACAAGAAGACAAACAATTGTGGACCATTTTACTGAGCAGTTGCATCGGTTATCTTTTACTTAGTCCCTCTTTGAAATTTACGTCAACGACCGACAACAGTCACCACAACAACGCTAGTTCACCTTCTTCTTCTTCGTCCAGTTACCACCACCAAAATACTACCAGTCCTCTTTTGGAACCTTTTGAACATCCTTCTTCTGTTCACCACTTGAGTGACTCCTCAGACACCAGAACCACCACTTTAGAACTATGAATGACCAATTTTATTTAACGTTACCTAGTGACAGTTCCATGGATGTGTTTCCCAACAACCGCTTATGTTGTTTCACGGCCAAATTACCTCAAGCCATTCAATTGGATCACGATACTCATTGGGAAGTGAGTTTGGTAGAAATCATTCATCCTACGCAAATCATAAACATCAACAAAACTCAAAACACTATGGTTGTACAAATCTTGAACAAAAAAATACATGATCACTTGGTAAATAATGATCCTGAAATCTGGAAAGAAAACCCTGAAGATCCAGACATGAAAGGATCATTCAAAAAGTTAGTACCAGATCCTAAATCGACTCAACCTACTGTCTATTCTCAGATTACTCTGAGAATTCCTACAGGATATTATTTTAGTCCTGAACATTTGGTGGACACCATTAGAACCCAGTTTGCACGCCAATTTAGCCAAGCCATATCAGCAGCCAATAAATTTGTAAGAATTGCTTACCATGCTTTGGCACGACGTTTAATTGTCCAATTTTTCAAAGAGAGAGGGCAACTCCTTACTGAGAAAGATAAAGGTTTACCTTTGGAAGAGAGAAAATACTTGACCATTGAATTTTGCTCTGGATTGTTTGGTATTTTGGGTGGAAATAAAGATTTTACCGCTGAAAGTGATTTAGAGTTTGGAACTAACGTAGAATTTGGACATAAATTTAAACATCCTATTGAATTGAATGGTGGACTGAATTTAATGTTTGTGTACTCCGATGTGGTGGAGTACAACGTGGTGGGACACACCTCCGCTCCGTTACTGAGAGTCATGCCTTTCAAATTGGATATTGGTGGTGCTGGTTCTAGTATTATTGTGGAAGAAGAGGGTGGAAGTACTACCACTAGTAATTCTAGTGTTGGTGGCAACACCTTTCACGTTCACCGTGAATTTGTTCATCCTCAATATCTTCCAGTCAGTAAATCGTATTTTGACAGTGTCCAGATTAGTATAAAAGGAGATTTAGGACAAGATGTACCCTTCATTGACCAAGGAAAAGTCACGGTGAAACTACATTTTCGAAAAAAACAACAAATTCTCTAACATTCCTCAAAAAAAAAAAAAAATGTATCCAGTGTACCAAGGAGTGGCTCGACAACGAGGACATGGTTTAGGAGATATGTTAAAATCAGCCTTTAGGACGGTAGCTCCTATTTTGAAACCGATGGTGTCTCGAGGATTTCATGCCTTAAAAGATGCCGCTTTGACACAAGGAAAAGAATTTTTGCAAAATGTCCTCATCGACAAACAAAATCCAAAAGAAGCCTTTATGAGAGCAGGCAAAAATGTGTTGATGACGACTGGTAAAGATCTTTTAGGTCTCCGAGAAAATCCTATAAATACGCTTCACGCTTCAGGTTCTGACATTACTTCACAGCAGCAAGGACAAGGTAGAAAGAGACGACGACGACATCGAAATCCTTTCAAAGTTCATAAAAGAACACACGGTAGTAGTACTTCCAGAAAGAATAGAAAAAGAAGAAGAACTGGTAGAGAATTAGACGTATTTGATTATTAAACCATTGAAAATGATGCACCGAGATTCTTGCGAATGTACCAAGTCCGAACTAGAACTGTTTTCTATGCGTAACACCATGATGACAATGCAAGAATCCCAATGGGTGGAATTTCATCCTGTATCGTCTTTGACGGATTCAGCTCCTATCGAATTTGATATCAAAGGACAAACCGAAGATTACATCGATCTGAATAACAGTTACTTGTACCTGAAACTGCTAGTACAAAAAAGTGACAACACCCTTCCTGTGGAAGCTTCCCTAGTAGCTCCCGTCAATAATTTCTTTCATTCTTTGTTCAGTGGAATAGATTTGTACTTGAATAACAAACTGATCAGTAGCAGTTTGGATACTTACCCTTACCGTGCTTATTTGGAAAATCTCTTGTCGTACGGAAAAGATGCCAAGAACACTCATCTGGATGCTTCTGTGATCTGGAAACCTGACACTGCGGGTGCCTTCAACGACATAGCCCCGTCAACAGGGGTGAGGATTGACCAGACTGATGATGCTGCTCATAAAATAATTCCAGCAGAGCCCCATAATGTGGGATTTAACGAACGCCGAAAGAAAATCAGACGAAGTTTAGAACTGATGGATCGTTTGCATTTGGACATGTGGTTGCAAGACAAGTATTTGTTGAACGGAGTCGATGTACGTCTGAGACTAAATCGCAGTAGTGCCGCTTTTCATTTGATAGCTTTTGCTAACGAGTGGAAAACCATCATTCAACAAGCCAAACTTTATGTGCGACGTGTAGAAGTCTTACCCAAAGTAGCTAACGACATCAGTCAAACCTTGAGCAGAACCACTGCTAAGTATCCTCTTAGACGCGTGGAAGTGAAAACCTTTACTGCAGCCTCTGGACTCCGATCCATAGTCGAAGATCACATCTTCCAAGGACAGCTCCCTAAACGTTTGATCATTGGTATGGTCAGAAATTCAGCCTTCAACGGAAACATCAGCCAGAATCCATTCCAGTTTGAACACTTTAACGTCACCAAGATAGATGTCAGTCGAGATGGTAAGACCTTGTGTACCAGACCTTTTGAACCTGACTTTAGCGACGGCCATAAAAATTACTTACGATCTTACTTGACCCTGTATGAAGCCACAGGCCAGTTAGGGCGTGACACCAGCCACGGCATTTCGTACGAGGATTTTGCAGGAGGGTATGCCTTGTGGGGTTTTGATTTCACTCCGGACCAAGGCAGCGATGAAGGACATTTCCACCCTATAAAATCAGGCCCTCTTCGTGTGGAACTTCAGTTTGGTCAACCTCTAGCCGAGACAGTGAACGTCGTCTTGTTTGCAGAATTTGATAATACTCTAGAGATCAACAGTTTGAGAGAAGTCATTCTAGACTATTAGAAGAAAAGATGCAGCAGCACAAAGAAAAAGAACCTATGGAGATAGATGAGGGATTTTGTGAAGTAATTCACCAGTCACCAACTACTATCACCAAAGAGGATGATAATGATGACGAAGTCATTCGTTCAGAACCTAAAAAAGAAGAGACTAATACTGTTGTTACTGAGTTTGTTGGATTTTATCCTTCTCGATGGCCAGAACACGAAAAACAGTTAGTGGACTGTTATGCTGAGGAATTGAAATTCATCATTAACAGACTGATTAAAGAACAATGTTATGGATGTCAAACCGATCATCCCAGTCAGATACAACACGACAAATGTTTGATGTTGACAGGCGAAGAACAATTGGATGAATTTTTGGAAGATGCCTGGTCAAACATCTCAGAAACAGACGTGTTAACACAGTGGTATAAAATCTTGCAGAAATATTCTTCTCCTCCACTCATTCCTAAGGAGATCAAACGGATCGAAGGACTCATTGAACAGAGTGAAAAACCTATCCGAGATAAATTTTCCTGGAATTACAAGACAGATCAATTCAAGTTCAAAGTCAGGTGTGCATTGGTGACTCAATATTTCTGTTGTTGAAGAAGGAGAAAAAAAAATGGATACCAGGGAACTTCATTACTTATTGAATCGTAGTTCCTATACTTCTTCTTGGAATCCTGTGGTATGTGCTAAAGATGAACTACCTCATCGTAAACCAAAAAACGTTCATGCTTATGTCATCAATACTGACGACAGTCATCTACCAGGAAGCCATTGGATTGCCGTGTACTTTCCCAATTAACACTGTGTGGAATATTTTGATTCATATGGATTACCTCCTTTGGAAAAAGACATTATCGAGTTTATGAGAAGAAATGCCGTCTCGACTCGATTCAATAATGTGAGACTACAAGGATCCGATTCAATGGTGTGTGGACAATATTGTGTTCATTATCTTCATCAACGCTGTCTTGGATATTCTTTAGAACATTTACTCACTTATTTTGATAGTGACTATGTTCGAAATGATGCTAAAGTACAAAGATGGTTTTGTGAACGTTATGGTTATCTCTTGTCTTTAGCTCACCATCGTAATGTACATCAAAATGATGCCGATGTAGAAAGTTTCACATTTACTTTACCTTCCCAACGTTGTCAACCTTGTAAATATGTTCCTGTTTGAAAAAATTTTCATAGTTACTTGTTAATTGTTAACATAGTTCTTGTTGAATAAATATCATTTTTTGTGAATTGCTTGAAAAAAATGGTGTTGTGTGGTTTTTTTTATTGAAATTTGAAAAAAAAAAAAAATAATGAATATGTTCTTTTCTCTCTCTTTCTATCGATCTAAAAAACCTCTCTATCTATCTATGATCTCCCTGTCGATCTGGAAAAAAAAAAAACCTTACCATGTTTTCCATCGCGTCCGCGCGTTAAGCATATAAGTCGGTTCACTGGCCAGTGTAGTCATAGTCAGCAACGAACACAGTAGGATCGAGACAGAAAGAAAAATCGTTAGCGATGGAACTCATAATTCCTGAACATGCATTGAATGCCCTGAAAGGCTTGGGCCTTTCAGTGGCTACTGGATGGAGCCTCCGGGCTCAAGAAAAGAGAACTACTCTTTTACTTATTTGGGAAGAAAATAGAAGTAACCCAACAGAGAGAAGCCCATGGGAACGAAGCGGGCCATATAGAAGACCGGGTCAGGGAGGAAGACCACCATCACAGTGGAGGCGTTATAGGCAGGCGCCTACCGCTCAACAAAACCAGTTGAGATCAACTGCCCCTCCCAGGGAACTGTCTACTACAACAGCAACTCCTGCAGAGAACCCAGCAATATCAACAACAACAACAACAACAACTAGTCCTAAACTAGCTGCTGTTATGAAAGCAACTCAAGAGGTAATTCAGCCACAGAAAACGACAGAAGCGCCGCCAAGCACCGTAGCACAACAAAAATCCTCACCAGCAAGGCCATCAACCACTACCACAACACCGGTAAAAAAGAAGGAAACTCGGAAAGCGGCGGAAGCGTGCAAGCTACCCCCACCCACCCCATCACCTTCCCCACAATCGGATCATGATGCACTATGGCAGCAGGCTGGGCAACAATTGTATAATATATCATACAAATGGGGAATGAATAACCTATGGCTATATAAGAAAGAGGCCATAAAGTTCGTCGACGACCTTAAGGTGGTACTTCAGGCGAGGTATACCGAAGATTATGGTGCGAAGCAAAACAAAGCTAACAGAGTACGGACAAAAAAAGCTATCGGAGCCTTAAAACAAATGGGGAAGGCTTTCGACGACTGCCCATTACCTTTAGTTTCATCAATCGCGGACCACATGATGCTCTACCACGAAGTGAAGGCCGAGAAACTTTCGTACGACGGTTATTATCTATCATTCGACATGAATGACTTCCTTTACCCGAGCATGCCGCACGAGAGGGTTAGACGAACGGCCTTGGAATACATACCGGACCACCTGAAATCGATTATGCAGGAAGAATTCCTACCGAGGGGCCCCCACCCCCTCAGCCCTTCTAAGGGCTAAATGAGTTTGCTAACTGCCTAATGGTTTTCACTTTGGCTTGAAAACCTTTTGACTATAACTAAATTTCAACACTAATATGATCAATTATCCGCCGAATCAAATGATAACCTGATAATATCTGCTTAAGATCACAAAATTTGAACGGGTTACAAAAACCCAATTTTATTTATTATTTTCGGAAAAAGTATGTACATTTTGTACACCAAATTTCAAAATTGCTAGGAAATTAGGAAAATTTCTAAACTTGAAGATTGTCATAATTGAACAAGTGGCTAACACTTTATTGGTATTAGGGAGAGCCCGATTTAGATAACTGGGCAGAATTTGACCTTGTACGATCATGGCGTTTCAGTACTTCCGTTCCGCTCCGTGTCTCCCTTGCTGAGCCCAAGCCGCCTGCCACATTCCTGACTAGCATGCTGTGCATGCATTGCATTTAAACCTGTTAACATTGAGGTTCTAATCCTATGTACAGGTGGAAAGTAAATGGTTACACACCCTCCTAATATCGCGCCTTCAATGAACCCCAGCCTTGGGGAAACCATGCAGCGATGGAGGGGTGTAACAAATTCACAGAGTGTGTTTTGCACACTTTGTACACCATTGTGTTATTATTAACACAGTTTGGTGAGCAATTAAACAGTGCGCCGTGCGCATATTAATGAGACGTACATGACGGAATCGTCGCACACGTCTATAATCCAACTTCAGTCAGTCAGTGTAGTCATTCTCGTTGACTCGTCAAGATCTCAACAGTTCCAAGAAGAAAGATGGCTGCCACCAAGATTACAAAGCTGAATGAAGCTATGGTGAACATAATGAGGGTGAAGAATCATTTGATGGAGACCAACCCAGAGAGAAAGACCATGATGTTCATTCAAATGGCTCATGATCTAGTAGAAGAAGTCCTGAGAGAAGAAATACTTAGAGAAAGAACAGAATGGGAAGCAGGACAACGTCTACATCAGCAGCAGCAGCAGCAGCAACAAAGACAACAGCAGCAGCAACAGCAACAACTTCTTCAGCAGCAGTCCAGCAAACTATTTGACGGTGAAGTCCAATGCAAGATTGAC
Organism: Margaritifera margaritifera; assembly: GCA_029931535.1. NCBI lineage: Eukaryota > Metazoa > Mollusca > Bivalvia > Unionida > Margaritiferidae > Margaritifera > Margaritifera margaritifera. The sequence continues at coordinate 1,160,688 of JAQPZY010001121.1, forward strand.
TGCGAGGAATTTGCTTTCTCTTTCACCCGAAAGAGACCTGCCTGTCTGAAAGCGGTAAGACCACCCACTATCGCTAAACGTGGCCGACCTGCTGGAGCTGCCACGGCTACATCCACCTTAAGAAGTTAAAAAACATAACTTCTTTAAACCCAACGGCCCTTCTTAGGGCCACCCAATCTCTAGAAAAGATTACTACTCTCCAATATTGCCAAAATATCTATAATAAGTGTGTGTTTTATATATATTATTTTTTTTTCTGATAGTCTACCACCCCTCAAACAAAAAAACCCTTATATGATTTGTGTGGTGTGTGATTGATGATATATAAAAAAATTTCCCTCCCAAAAATATTAATGTAGATAGTGTGTTTGTGTGTTTGATTTGTTTTTAAAAAAAATTTTATCTTATCAAAAAAAAATGTAGATAGTGTGTAAGTTTTTTTAAAAAAATTTTAGGGATGGTATGGTGTGTAGGTTTGATTTTTATCAAAAGTAGTTTCTTTTAGGTCCGCGCTTTTTAGAGTCAGGGGTCATGGAGTGTAAACTCCGCGAAGCCATGAATGACGTAGAACGAATGACGTCAGACGCAGGGTAGTAGGGTAATGTTTTTTTTTGTTTTTTTAGGTGTAAGGGATGTTTTCCTTCACGTCCGCGATTCTAGTATATTAAAACCACGTCTTCACCGGTTAAGCTATCTAGTTTTATTCAACCAAGATGAATACCGTCGAAATTGTAAGGCAAATCCGAGTTCATTTAGAGGTGGCCTGGCACCTCCTTCATGAAGTGGAGAAAAGGGAGGAGGAGGAGAAGGAAAGCAGAATACCAATTAGACCCCACCCTATGATGGAGGAGAAGGAGAATTGGGAGCCAGAAGCGACTCATCCTCCGTCGGCCTTCACAGCTCCATGCAAACAAAATGAAGAAACATGGAGGGGGAGCTGCCCTGTATGCAGGGCAAAGCCAGGGAGGTGCCCACACCTCCTCTAAAATAAAACTCTAACAAAAAAACCAACAGTCCTTACCAGGACCACCCTTTATCAAGAAAGATTAATTCTATTCCCTCCCCACACCCCACCCCACACTCCCGCCACGTTAAAAAACTCCCGTACGTAGCCAGAGTGCCCCCTCCATGTTAAACTCCCCTATGGGGCTCAAGTACCCCACTCCATGTTAAACTCCCGTACGGGGCTCAAGTGCCCCACTCCATGTTAAACTCCCGTACGGGGCTCAAGTGCCCCACTCCATGTTAAACTCCCGTACGGGGCTCAAGTGCCCCCTTTGGGGCTCAGTACCCCCCCTACACTACTGAGACACTTAAATGTATCGGTGGGAGAAAATTTATAACGCCACAGAGGCGATATCATTTTTGGAACTACTTTCTTTTTCCATTTAGGAAATATATCTGCATTTAAGTATGTTATTCAAACTTGTGTTTTCATATTTAGGCCTATTTAATTTTCTTTATTTGCTTCTCTCCCTCCCTTCCTCTCTCTCTCTGGATCAAGTTGAACAGATCTTAAAACTTCGAGACTGTCGAATACATTTATGCAATCAACGAGGAGGTGCCATAAAAAAATGCCTAAATACGAACCCTAAACAATAAAAAGTAGACTTCAAGTATTCACTTTTTAAAAATAGTTTTCCACATTAATCGTGCAAATTGTCGGCGATTGAACTTTACATGACTTGTTTCTATTCGATATTCAGTGTCATCCATACAGTATTGTACACCTGTTACACTCCACGACAAACGGTAAAAGTTTTTTAGGGGAAAAAAAACTATTGATTAAATATAGTAATAAAATTGTTTAAGTAGTAAGTAGTCAGTAATTGTCTAATTTTCGTATGAAAACAGTCAATAATTTGACAAAATACACAATTTGTTTCATAATATGTACGAGCTAAATTGCTAAATGTAGCTGTCCGAAAATTATTGTAAAAATTCAGAACATTTTTATTGGTGTAGTAATGCAGCCCCAAATCGGTAGGTAACATACACAGTCGTTAATCGGTATGTAACATACACAGCCGTTAATCGGTAGGTAACATACACAGCCGTTAATCGGTAGGTAACATACACAGATTTGTGATTAATACAACTAACCGGATGAAAGTTGGTCGTTCTTCTCAATGACGTGACAAAACAATCATGGAAAAAGTATATATCTCAGTTTGCGTACATAATTTTTGCAACAAAACCCCAAATCACTCTTAAAATAAAGTTTACTTACAAGTAATTTGTTTTGCTTCACATACTTACCAACATTCTGGAGACAGAACGAGGTAGGCAGACTGAGATGCTACGAAGCCCGTCGTGAAGGGTGTATGAGAAGAGTCCCGTCTCACAGAGGAGACCGGGGGCCTCCCCCGGAAACAATTATGTATCAGCTGTGAAATGTATGCGTTTTGAGCCCTAAAAATACACCAATGTGCCTGCAGCTGATGATGAAATGTTTGCCTTTTTCGTTAATTTTTTTTGAAACGGTATAATAAGTCTAAAAAATCGATATGCGGTAAAAGGACACAAAAATCGGTAACCTACCTCACGAATCGGTAATGTTGGTAGGTATGGCTCCACGCTAAATATTAGTAAATAAATAGGTCACGTGACATTTATTTAGACGAAAGATGATTCATCGAAATACAATATTCTCGACACGATAATTGGTTACCATGGACAATTTGTCAAAAATGTCAATAAAAATGAACAGTTTGTTCGACGACTGTTGTTTAAAAGTCGTTCTAGAAATGTAGGAAGGAGGGGCAGGCAGACGAATTAAAGGACTTTGCCCAAGGACCCTATATGGTAGCCGACCCGAACTGATTCAATGGTGGGTACCAAACCCGCACAATTCTTGTCACAAATCTAACGCCTTAACCACTGATCCACTGCGGTTCATCCTAAATAGTGAATATGAATACATTATTTTCCTCACAAGGACTGAAGTAAAAGCAAACTTATTAATATCCTTTCAGTTATATGGGTTTTTTTTCTTCATACAATCAATGAAAAGCCTATGAATGAATAAAAGTGACGCAATACAATTATTGTGTGGTGTCACCAACATATGAGCCGAAAGGAAAGAGAAATTAAGGACACTTCAGCACATAAAAGACTATCTTCTGTTGCGACCAAAGACACACCATGGCAGCCAACACAGGCTGGTCAGAATAGGATTCGAACCCGCGACCCAATAATTGTGAGTCTCCTGAGCTCCAGCAACTCCTTAATGTAGCTTTAACATCGTCTTCTGCTCTTTACATTGAGATTTTTTTTCTCATTTGTTCGCTCTCTTTACTTTTTTCCATCGCCTATATTTACTCCTTTTATAAATATATAGTTGCTTCTCTAATTTGTTTGTTTGTCTTGCTGACATCTGTTGTATTTGTTAGTTTTCTTTGGCAATTTATTGATAAATGTTTAGTTTACTTTAATTTTGAAAATTCTATACATAAGTGGGTTAAATTGTTTTACAATTGGGGCAGTCTTGTATTTTACAATTCGACATTTATCTGATTGTTTTTAACAGCATAGAGGCTGCAGGCAGATGCATCCAGTTTCACCCTATTTGCTTCTATTATGTACTGAAATCTTAGGAAAAATATAAAAGGAATATCGATTAATGAAAAAGAATTTTACAAATAAGTCTGTATGCTGATAACACGCAAATATTTTTAAATGGGTTAGAAAAATCACTAAAACACTGGAACAGTTTTATGAAATTTCTGGAATAGAAATGAATGTTGAAAAAACTAATGCAATATGGATAGGGTCATTATCAGCATCAAATACAAAAATATGTGAAAATGTAAAATGGACTGGGAGAAAGGCCCATTTTAAATAATGGGATCGTTTTTCTTCACAAATGTTTATGATAAATGGTAATTTCATTTTGAGGAAACTTGTAAGAAAATGTAAAAGATATTTAGTAACTGGAATCAAAGAAAACTAACTTTGCTTGGTAAAATAACAGTAATAAATCCACATGTCTCTCTAGATTTACTAATTAATATCTTTCTTTACCTAATTCTCCATTAGATTTGATTAAGAGAATGAATAAAATTATATAAAAAATTTTATGAAATTTTGGACAAGATAGAATATAAAATAAGATAATCATAATATATATTATATATATATATATATATATATATATATATATATATATATATATATATATATATATATATATAAGAGCAGAGGGATTACAAATGGTTGAGCTCAACGATTTTATAAAATCACTCAAAATTATTTGCTGCGAAAAGTGATTTAAGAAGAGCAGAAATGGGTCCATCTTACAAATTTTGTATGTTTCAAAAATATTTTCTCTAGGTACAAAATACGTTTCACAGGTTAGTCATGCAATATAAAACTCCAATCTAGTAAGATGCTTTAAAAACTTGGTCATCTTTTATAGATATGGTTAAAATTGATTCCATATGTGAGATTTTATTTTGTCCACTATGGCTACAAGTAAAATACATACATATAGAGAATATTATTTTTTTTAAATGGTACTTCAGCGGTGTTCGTCATATTTTAGATTTTGTTAAATAACGATGGTGAGTTATTGTCCTTTGGTAGCCTGAAAGATATATAATATTAAATATAAATATAATGTTGGCATCAATACATATGTGTCAACTTTAATCGTTAATGAAAAGGGAAGTTAACTTTTGTATGAAATATTTATTGATGCATATCAAATGTTAGAAGTTCAAAAGTGAGATATTGATTTACTGAATGTAACTCCTGCAGATTGGAAATGTTCCTATTCATTCTTACATAAAAATTAAAGATATAAAACTAAAAGACTTTCAGTTCAAAATTGTACAGGATATCTTAGTTACAAACAATTTTGTACAAAAAATAGGTAAAATTGAATCAGGTAAGTGTAGCATCTGTAGGCAAGCAAAGGACTCTATAATTCATCATGTTTGAGTGTAATAGGGTGAACACTTTTTGGAGTGAGTTATGTTGTTGGCTCCGGATCAATTTTAACTTATAAAGCTGAATTAAATGAAAGAATATTATCATACGAGCATCAAGTAATACTTTGATTATTAATATCCTTATAATTATTGCAAAATATTTTTTTAATAAATAATACATTTAGTAATCAAATTTAGTAATCAAAATGTAAAACTCGAATCCTTTTTCTCGACCTAAAGAAAAGTATTTGAAACAGAATATTATCTGGCCAAAATAAATGGGACAATGGAAAATTTTCTTAGAAGATGGTCGCCTCTTTACAATTATTTTCCTAATTCAGTTTTTTTGTACCAAGCCTCAAATTAAAGTAATATTTAGATGAACATGTGAATACAAGGCAAATGCTAGTGAATCCCAAAGTTCCGCTCTCTCTCTCTCTCTCTCTCTCTCTCTCTCTCTCTCTCTCTCTCTCTCTTATCTTCGGGTTAAAGATTCGCTCACCCCTCCCCGTTCCGTCTCTGTACACCTCTTCAGGCGATACTATCTATTTATATCTTAAGTCATTGTACCACGTAAAGCTACGATCCCAATGATCCCCAGCCTTGGCATCGCTTATCTTTTCTGAGGTAATAAACTTTAAAAAAAAAAGTTTTCTCTGTAAGGAAGAAGTAATTCTAGGTTGTGAGAGCATGTAACCTATCCCTTCTTAGATAGTTATAACACACACACACACACACGCGCTATATATATATATATATATATATATAAATATAAAACAGGGACGACATTTTGATTATTCCATGGAACAGATTAACATCTTATTGAGCAAGAGGTATTGGCCGATCTTTTTAGATCGGGGCAAAATAGTTCGAAAATGGATTCAAGATCAAAACTACGTGTGAAATACGAATCGGAAATTCTTTCATGCACAAGCCTGACCAATCTATCAAAATTATCCATATAATTTTCTTAGATTCCTTGCTTTGAGTGCATAAGCAAAGATGGGGTAGGTTTACTAACCGCTATACGGAAATAATTTGGTCGTCTAAAACTGTGCAGATATCCTTAGGGATTACTCTTTCGATCCAGTTTCTTATGTAATCTCAATTTACTAATCCTTTGTTATAATTGTTTGGATCATACTAAATGGATTAATACAAATCTATTCTCTTCCAAACAGATGCAACATAATGGAATTGTTTGATTTTCTGAAAACAAAATGAATGCACAGGAAATAAAAGCCCTGAATCAGAAACTTTTTTTCATCTTCTTTTTCTTGAGGTTTACTATGATCCGTTAGAACATAATTTTTAAAAGCTGGGATACCAAGCTTCGTCATCTTGTGTACTTTTGATTTCTCATACATTCATATCTTCAAATGCTTAGAACCTATCAGTTTTCATATTGCCTACGTTGAACCTCTGGGCTAAATTTAAGATAAATATGTTATGTTCTAAAAACTGTTACTTTACTAAACTGTGTTTATTTCTGGGGAAAATATAATTGATGTAGATGCATCCATCGCTTCTGACAAATGACAATTAAGTTGTTTCCATTTTTCTTTCTACTTAATCCCTACTCAATAAGGAAAAAATAAATATTTCTTTATTCCTTATTTACTTTAAATAAGAAATGAGATAAATAAGTCCAATTCTTGTGTATATGCCACGAGAAAAAAAATCTTTACTGGTTCCCATTAATGAAAGAGGAAGTTCTTCTATCTTCCTTTTTCGGGTTGAAGCAGGAAAAATAAATTATTTCCTTATTCCATATTCGATTTAAATATGAAAAGATAGAAATCAGTCTAACTCTTGTAAATTGGCTCTGAAAAAAAAAGTATTACTTTGATCTAAACCAACAAAAAAAAAAAAAAGAAAAAAAAGAAAAGGAAATACTTTCTTAATGAATTTGCTTATTCGGTTTGAACCAGGAAAAATTAATGTTTCCTTATTCCTCATTCCATATAATTAAGAAAAGAGAGAAATCAATCCAAGTCTTGTGTAAATGCTTTGAGAACAAAAATTTCTTTACTGGTGTCCAGTAATGAAAAAGGAAATTTGTAGGTATTATCTGACTTGAGGCAGGAAAAATAAAATATGTCCTTATTCCATATTCAATCAAATACAAAAAAGAGAAAGCAATCTAACTCTTGCAAATATGCTCTGAAAAAAAAAAATAAACAAATAAATGTATAAAAAAAATGCTATTACTTTCTTCTCACTCAACAAGAAAAATTTATTACTTGTGGTTGAAAATACAGAATATTAATTATATTTGGTTTTATTTTATTAACTCTGCCAAAACTGGAGCAGCAAAACACCAAAGGATTGTGTAGCGCGGACGCTTTCGCAGAGCATACTGTTATTTTGTTTATATTTTATTTTTTTCTCGAGTCCCTGCGCTCCGTCTCTCTACGACTCCCCTACTTCGACTCTCGAGAAAACCTTCTTGAGTGTTTTATTTCATGCCTTCCAGAATTAAACAGCAGTATTTTCTGGAACAAAGTATCTTTCTCTATAGTTACACCTTCGTGTGCCTCTGTTATATCTTCTGTGTGTTCTCTCTGCAGATAATATATTGTGTTATTAAAGGAGATCGCAGATAAGCAGAATTGTATTACCCTCACTTTGGTACAACCGTTTGGTAGTTTATATTCCAGTCCTGTAATGTTAAAAGTCTGCAAATGAACCCAATAGGTAAGATGTGTAATCATTTTAGCCTTTATGTTGACCAAACAAGAGTTGGCTTAATTTTTTTTTTTTTTTAAATCTTTCCTCCCTGTCTCTGCAATTTAAATTCAGAAGAGTATCGTCTGATTAAAGAATTTACAGCTCCAAGGTATTCCCCTATTCCCAAGACAATATTATTATCTGAAATACATTGCTCTGTCGTAAATATTTTACATACTATTATGTTGTTGCTGAATGGTTGTGTAATTTGAAATGGTTTACATCTCTCTGAGTCCTTATTATAGTCTACCTGGCTTATATCTGTCAGTCAGTAATTAATTTATGCATTTTCTACAAGAAGCAAACACCAAAACTAGTGGCTGTACTTGTACAATTGCCCATTTTTATGTCGGTAAAAGAAATTGGTATTTTTAACTCCTCCATTTAAAGGGTAGACATTTGTTTTAGAAATATGTTTCCTGGATGAGACATTTTATAGGCTTTTTAGTCAATTTGTAGTATTTTAGATCTGTTTTTGTTTTTCATTTTTCTGTGTTTTAAGATTAAATTTTTAGATTATTGGTTTTAAAATTTGGTAATATTTAGACTAAACTAGGTGGTAAAGTATACAAATATGGTGGTAAAAAAGGTGGTAGTTGAATAGGTGGTAGTGGGAAAAATGTGATAGTAGGGGAGTCTGTCTTTTCTAGACCTCAGATCCATTTTCCACGCATGCATGTGTGTGGTGCGCGGAGTGTGTGGGCTTTTAGGGGAGACCACCAGCATGATTTTGTCCCCACCACCAACCCCTTTCACGCTGAGATATACTCTTTGCGCTTGCGCAGCAAAGTGGAGAGGACGGGGACGGCGCTCACCAGGGACGCTACTGGTTTTTTGCCTAATTAAAGATATTTCTAGCTATACATACACCTAGAGTAAAGGTGAAGGGCCATAACACATGCTAGTGGTTAAGTGTGGATGGTCATTGTTGTTGGGAAAAAAGCTGTCTGGGTAAATTTTGTAGAATCCACCTTCAGGGAATCAGAAAGGGGAGCACCACCCACCCACCCATCCATGCCGTACTTGTGAAAAGGGTTCCCAGACAGAAGCACAGCTGTGCCATCCGTGTGGTGGTAATAGAGTGCATGAAAATCTTGTTTACACGGAAAAGCGGACTTTTGCTGATGTGATGCATCAGTTCGTAGAGGTCCAACCGTACATTTAGAACTTGTCTGTCGTAAGATATATTCATAAACATGGCACACATGGAAGACACTAGATATATACTTGAGGTCCAAACTGTAACGGTTTAATACTGCCGATATCCATCAGGACCTTCCTATTTCTCTGATTGCTCTCGACCAACTTCGTCAATAATTCTTTTTGTGGGTCAAACATATCCCTATACAGTTTCAAGAGTAGAGCAGCGTGCCAAACGGTGTCAAAGGCCTTTTGAGTACCGAGAAAGGCAGCATAGGTAGGACTGTTGTACTCCAAGCTATGCTGCCTTTCTCGATACTCAAAAGGCCTTTGACACCGTTTGGCACACTGCTCTACTCTTGAAACTATATAATATGGGAATTCGGGGAAACATCTGGAGAATAAATAGGAAATATATATATAAAGTGTACAGAGTGCAGTAGTAGTTAGCAAATACCATTCTGGATGGTTCGATATTAAGCGAGGAGTTAGACGGGGAATGGGGTGGAGGGGTTGTCCTGTCCTCAGTTTTGTATCTGGTATTTATCGACGAGTTGCTACAGGACTTAGTAAAAAGCAAACTAGGGTGTAAAATTGGAAGTTTAGAGTGTTGCTGCCATACGCTTGCAGATGACCTCACGTGCATCAAATTCTCGGGATACATTAACTAAGATGTTAGATATTATTTTCGAATATTCTAAAAAATGGAACTACAAACTAAATTCAACAAAGTCATATAGTATAATTTTTGGCAAGAGAAGAAACTCTAATTATAAGCTGTCCCTAACACTTGGCGAAGAAATAATTCATGAAATTGACTCCGTTACTCACCTTAGAATACTACAGGATAGGTCACGTCATTCCATCAACCGCACCCGCAACGCTTGCAGAAGAGCAAGACAAGTCTTTTTTGGTCTCGCAAACGTTGGGATGGGTATCCTAAACCTAAACCCCAAAACATTCGCTAGTTTATATAAGAAAATCGTGATTCCAACCATACTCTACGGCTGCGAACTTTGGAATGAGCTTCAAAAAGGCGATTTACTGGAGCTCAACAAGTTGCAACACTTTATAGCAAAATGAATTCAGGGATTCCCTGAACAAACGCGGTCAGATATGTGTGAATCACAACTGAAATTGATTGGCATAAACTTCTCTTCCTAGGTAAACTCTGCATCCTGTCCAATAACACCATCTCTAAGCAAATATTCCTTATGCGTCTTCACATATAGTTTGATAGCATCCAATCTGTACAATCTGGTTTTATTCCATATGTTTGGAATTTACTTCAGAAGTATGAACTTACAAATCAATCAATTTTCCCTAATAAATCTCAGTGGAATCAATTGGTCAACATCACTATACGTGAAAAGGAAGAGACTGCTTGGCGCGACAGAATCAATAAACATGATTTTTCTAGATTTCGACACTTACAAGCACAAATTCGCCATTCCACTCTGTACTGCATTGCGAAGAATAATTATGAACGCAAATTAACCAGGTTTATAGCATCCCTGTAGGTATTAAAGCCAGGTCATGATGTTACTCACTGTCAAAAATGTGGTCAACAGTATACCGACCTCCTTCAGCATGTGGTCACATCATGTATGTTAACAAGACAAATTGCCAACGACTTTCACTGGTACGTGTTTCACAAATTTGGACTTGAACTACACATAGAAGTAACGACGAGTCACAGTTACTAAAACTCTTAAGAACTGGCATTAAAAGTAGTAAGAACTGATCTTAAAAGTAGACTGGACAAAACACAATTTCACCATTTTCAGATCTGTTCATTCCAGTGTACATCATAACGTGAAGACCAAACATTTGTCAAAAACAAAACTTGCCAAATCAGCTCCTACCAAAACTTTGCACCTATAAGACCTCACTGTAAAAGCAAAGTCACTATCATTAATGGACCCATACTGTAATAATAAACTTTTGTTTTCGATTTATATACAACGATTATGTGCCATATTGTATATTTATATGTATTTCCTAATTATTGATATTCCATTTTTTCCTTCCTCATCTGTATTAATTTGATATGTATCATTGACTTTCTGGAATGTTTTCCAAAATCATCAATGTAAATTGTAAAATTTCTCTCTTTCTGTCCTATTCTCTGTAAACGAACTCTCCTTATGGAGCAAATAAAGATTGATTGGTTGATTGATTGATTGGTTGTTTGAAATTAAAATACTCTAAGTTGGGGTTCAGTTGGTGCAAATTGTTGATAGAATCGGTCGACGATCCACCTAATATTCACAGTGGGTACATATAAGGACACTCCTGTTTCTATGATTCCTCTCGACGAATTTCGTCAAGACTTCTTTTGTGGGTCCAAAATATCCCTAGATATAAAATCTCAAAGATGGGTCCATGTCAAATTCCTTTAAGGAGGGGATGTTCCATATGTGAACGTAAGAGATACTCTCCTTGTGGACTTTCTTATAGCTCCCGTATATTTATACATCTATTTCTCGAAATCGGCTTGACAAATTTTCTCTAAACTTTTCATACTGTTGGAGGAGATCCATAACTAGAAACTGTCAAGGAGGGGTTAAAATGAAAATACTTTAAGGAAGGGTTCATGTAATTGAAAATTTTAAAATAGTAGTAATCGGTCATTTCTCTGTATCCAGCTTTATATAGCTTGTACCAAAAAGAACACTCGTATTTCTCCAATTGGGATGGACTAATAGCTTTGAATACCATGAAGAGTGTTCAAATCTGATATAGTATTCTTTGAATCGGCAATAAGTAAGTGGTAACCTATACCTTATTGAATCGGGAATAACGAATAAGTAGGAACTCGATGTCAACATTTTTGAACGGGGAATAAGTAACTGGTCACTTATTTCTACTGGGTAACTGGTTACTTATTCCTTATTGAATCGGAATAATAAATAAGGAGTAAGTAAGCAACTGAATGTCAATCGATTAGCGACCAGCCTCTTGATGAAGCGTAAAAGGGCTTACTCCAAGCCTTTCCGGATAAGACAAAGTCGGAACCACGGACACCGCGGCCTTTAAAACTATCAGGGCCAATTTCGACTACTCGAACAGCCAACGCCTGCACTACCGTCTTTGAAAATACCAAGGCCGACCCAAGTGCAACGCACTGAATGGAATACTGCTGTTTCATCAGTCGAATGAAAACGAGGTTATCATACTTAGCAGTACGTCATTTTCAGTCGACCAATGTATTGGTCAGTATTCCATTCAGCACGCTGCACTTGCGTATCAAGCCGGTGCGATCACGACACTATCCGGGGGTAACGTAGAAAAACGAGCTGGCATTCCTTAAAGGGGGTAGGAAGTCAAATTGATGTTGGAATGAAAAGTTGAATATCTAAGCTAAACATTAGTGCTAAATTAATTATGCTACGCGAAGTGTAGCTTTAAATATCTGTGGTGATTCTTTAACAGGTTGGAAGAGAAGCGGGAGAGGTGTCCTCCATTGTATTATTTTATATAGTACATATATTATTTATATAGTACATATATTATTATAGTACATATATTATTTATATAGTACATATATTATTTATAGGACGCGACATACATACTATAAGTATATTTGCAATTCTGGTGCACAACTCTCACATTTATGAAGTTAACAAGGACGTGAAATGCTTTTAGCAGCTCTTTGCCAACAAGCCCATCCAGACCAAGCCCTCACCCCCAAGGACTCAGACAAAATCTCGAACAAATAGTCTTGCAACAAGGACCGCTATAGACGCAGATCACGCTGTGGCCAACTCCATCCAACCCCCAAACTGATCATCATCATCATCATAATCATCATCATCATCATCATCATCATCATCATCAGTATTATTATTGTTGTTATTAGTATTAATCTTATTATTATTATTACATTTTATTATTAGAGCGACATATATCCACTGACACACACATATACACACATATCACACACACACACACATGCACACACACACATATACATATATATATATATATATATATCATCAATACAATCATTGCTTCTGTAATGATACTAATACAATATCGTCATAATTATAAAGAGCAACATTAACTTGAATATGATTACCGACAATATCAGGTGTAAGTAGTATACGGGGGGTATCGAGGCCCATGAGGGGGCACTTGAGGCCCGTTCGGGAATTTAACATGGAGGGGGCACTTGAGGCTCGTACGAGAATTTAACATGAGGGGCCTCTCTGGGCCCGTACGGGAATTGAATATGGAGGGGGCACTTGAGACCCATAGTGGAATTTAACATGGGGGGGCCTCTCTGGGCCCATACGGGAATTGAACATGGAGGGGGGCACTTGAGACCCATACGGGAATGTTTATGGGACAGAAGTATTTTGAGAGGAATAGAAGTGACACATACACATAACACACAAACAAACAAACACAAAACATAGAAATATTAGGATTGGCAATGTGAAATGATTTTTATTGTGTGGCCCTGAAAAGGGTCGTTGTTTGTTTTTTTGTTACTTCCTCCACCATCTTTTCAGGAAGCCTAGGATGTTCTTCTTCTTCTTCTTCTTCTTCTTCTTCTCAAGGATCCGGTCAGGATGTCCCAATCGCCTGAACTTCTCCTGGACCATCATCCAGTTTTCATTCAGGCGTTGGAAGTCTTGCTGTTTTTTGACCTGCTCCTTCTCCATTCTTTCTTGAGTCCAGGTAGCCTTGATCTTGGTTACCTCCTTCTCCAGGACTTTTTTCAGGAGACTCTTGACGGTGAGAAGGGCAGTCACTTCCCTCCTGGCGCAGCAGGGGGGTGGATACAACCACAAATCTTCCTGTACTTTGTTTAGGAAGTACTCCACCCCTTCCAGCAAGTCCAAGGCTTTCTTGATTAACCCTACTCGACAGGGTGTAATGGTAGAGGAGGTCTTTTGGGCTTCGTCCACCATCACTTCATTCACAAGACTCCTAGCTTTCTTTAGGGCTGACACTTGGCTGGTCACATACATTAGAGTGGTCAGATATCGCCAATAACACTCAATCCTTTCTACCAGGGACTCCACCCCCACCATTCCATCCCAGGCTACCTGCAATTTTTCCACGGTAGACATGCTTGCTGTAGTTGACAATGAATGGTGCGACTGGGAATGAGTCGCTTTATATGCTGGAAGCACGGAGTGAAGGAAAACATTCCTTCCCAAAAAACATAGATACAAAATCCTATCATACATAAAAAAAACCACACACCCAGTACGTGGACCTAAAAGAAAGTATTTTTTATAAAAAAAATTTAACATGGGAAAGGAAGGGGAGTGTTGATAGATACACTCTATACAAAACATACACCAAAAACATACAAACATTTTTAAAAAAAAGTGAATAGGATTAAAAAAAAAACAAAAAAAAAAACACATACACCAAACATACACTACATATACAAACACACACCACACATACAAACATTTTTTTCTGAAAGGGAATGGGACTTTTTTGAGTAGTAAAGACAAAGACAAAAAACATATATACACTTAACCTACAAACACTTATTTGGCAATTCTAGAGTAATCTTTTCTTGAAAAGTGGCCGTTTTTTTTTTTTTGTTTTTCACATAGAGATGTGGGCACCTCTCTGGTCTGGCCCCACAAGCCGCACACCTCCCACTCCATGTCTCTCCACTCCGGCGGTGTTTGTTGGAGATGGGGAAGGCAGACGGGGGTTGAGCTGCTTCACTCTCCCAATCCTCTGTCATCATCCGATGAGGCCTAATCGGTTCTGTCTTCTCCTTCTCCCTATTCTCCCTCTCCTCCATTTTCTCCAGTTCCCTTAGGAGCTGCCACGCCATCTCTAGGTGTTCCCTGATCTTTTTCAGTGTTTCTCTTTTGTTCATCTTCTTGTGTTGATGAATCAACGGGGTAGCTCGACTGGGGAATGTGTCGCTCTATATGATGGAAGCACGGACGTGAAGGAAAACATCCCTCACACCTACCTAAAAAAAACATCACGCACACTACCGCGTATGACGTCATCCAAATGACGTCATTCTTTGCTTCGCGGATCCTGCACTCCACCACCCCTAAAAAAAACACACCCAGTACATGGACCTAAAAGAAAACGCTTTTTAATTTTTTTTATAAAACACAAACACACACCATACTTTTTAAAAAAATTTATTTTTATTTTTTCATAAACACAAAAACACTACACATACTTTTTAAATTTTTTTTTTTTTTTAATTTAAAAAAATCCTACATACATCAAACATAAAATTTTTTTAAGAAAGTTTTTTTATTTAAAAAAAACACTCTATACAAAAACACACCTCAACCATTTTTTTGGAAGGGAAAGGGATTTTTTTTCTTTGGAGTGGGAAGACAAAAGACAAACACACATACTTTTAAAAAAAAATTGTTTGGTAGGCAATCTGAGAGTCATCTTTTCTAGAGGTCTGGGTGGCCCTGAAAAGGGCTGTTGGGATTTTTGTTTTGGTAAGAAGTTTTTTTGTTTAACTTCTAGCAGCAGGACGGCCACGTTTCGCCACAGGTCTCACTGCCGCAGGACAAGGACGCTTTCTGGTGAAAGAGAAGGCAAACTCCTCACAATCCATTCTGCAACTGACTTCTCCGTCTTGTGGTTTCAACTGCTGTAAGAGTTGTTGTTGTTGTTGTTGTAGCTGCTGCTGTTGTTGTTGTCTTTGCTGCTGCTGCTGCTGAACTCTTTGTCTCTCCTCCCATTCCGCTCTGTCCCTGATGATTTCTTCTCTCAGGGCTTCTTCTACCAGATCTTGAGCCATTTGCAAAAAGATCAGTGTCTTCTTCTCTGGGTTCTTCTGAAGTAGGTTATGTCTCACCCGCTGCATATTGACCATTGCTTCATTCAACTTGCTAATTTTAGCTGCCATCTTCTTGAAGTGTTGTTGATGAGTCAACGAGAGTGACTGGACTGAGAGAGAGAGAATTTAAATTAGAGACCTGTGCGGCCTTTGGCCATGTACGTCTATTTACCCCCACAGCGTGTGAAGTGGGGGGGGGGGGTTAAAGTGTGTGCTGTGCACACTATTTATTTGTGGTCAAGTGTGTTGCTAGTTTGCAACACACCTGACACGTTAAGGCGTTAAAAAACGCTGTTTTCACACCCCACCATTGCTGCCTCTTTTCCCCACAATTAAGGGGGTTCATTGAAGGCGCGATATTGGGGGGGGGGTATAAAAGTTTATACCTGTACATAGGACTAGAACCACAATGTTTACAGGTATGCAGGTGTGCGCGAAGCGCACTTAAGCAGTTAATATGTTCATGTCTGGAGTGGCAGGCAGCACGGACTAGGCAAGCGAGGCGCGAAGCGTGACGGAGAACTGAAACGCCAGAAAAAGTACA
Organism: Margaritifera margaritifera; assembly: GCA_029931535.1. Classification (NCBI taxonomy): domain Eukaryota; kingdom Metazoa; phylum Mollusca; class Bivalvia; order Unionida; family Margaritiferidae; genus Margaritifera; species Margaritifera margaritifera. Next base: position 1,176,832 of record JAQPZY010001121.1, read on the forward strand.
TGATCAAATTCTGCCCAGTTAGCTAAGTCAGGCTGTCCCTATTACCAATTGTGTGTTAGCCACATATTGTAATTACGGTCACATTTATTCAAGTTTTATCATTTGTCCTAATCTCCTATCAATTTTGAAATTTCGTGTACAAAATGTACATATGTTTTCCGAAAATAATGAATAAATTTTGGTTTGAGTAACCCACTCAATTTTGTGATCTTAATCAGATATTATCAAGTTATCATTTTATTCGGTGGATAATTGATCATATTTGTGTTGAGATTTAGTTATATTCGAAAAGGTTTTCAAGCCAAAGTGAAAACCAATAGGCAATTTACAAACTCTTTTAGCCCTTATAAGGACTGAGGGGCTATGCTAGGAGCCGCTGCAGGAAAAACGGCTTCAGGTGGTCCGGCAAGCCTTCATTGAGTGTCCGTCTAACACGCTCTTTCGAACTGCTCGGGTCTATGAAATCTGCCATGTCGAATTCTCTCATGGATGTGTCGTAGGAAACACTCTCGGTCTCGAGTCCGTGGTAAGCTATCAAGTGGTTACAAATAAACGCAGCTAATTGTAATGGGCAGTCTGCAAACTCTTACCCCCATTGTTGTAGTGTTTCGGTTGCTTTTCTGGCCCGTACTCTGCTAACTTTTGATTGTCTACCACCAATCATTGTTTGATTTTTCGCTTGAAGGACCATCCTGAAATCGTCGATGAACTTTTTTGCTGTTTTCTTATCAAGCCCTAAATCATTCATCCCCATTTTGTATGATTGGTCGTACAAATATTGCCCACTCTGCTTCCTCAACATGGCTTCACTCAATTCCGGCGGTGGGATCGGTTGTGGGGTGGGTAGGGGTAACTTGCACGCTTCCGCCACTGCCTGTGTTTCCGTCTGTTTGACTGTTTTTTTTTGTCGTCGACCTTAGTGTTGAGGAGATTGGTGGCACTATGGGGGCAGGTTTTGTCCCTTTTGCTTCCTGTGGTTTATTCCCCTCTGGAGTTTCTTTCCTACCTGCAACAGTTGAAGTGGGAATTGTTGCTGTTGTTGTTGTTTTCGTGGTAGGTGGCGGTGTTTCAGTCGTTGGTTTCTTGGGTTCCATGGGAGGCGCAGTTGGCCTGAACTGGCTCTGCTGTGCGGTAGGCGTCTGCCTATAATGCCCCCACTGTGCTTGTGGTCATCCTCCCTGTCCCGGTCTTCTATTAGGGCCTTTTCTTTCCCATGGGCTTCTCTCAATTTGGTTACTTCTTTCTTCCTCCCAAATAAGGAAAAGAGTTGTCCTCTTCTCTTGAGCCCGAAGGCTCCACCCAGTTGCGACTGCCAGGCCTAAACCTTTCAGTGCATTCCGGGCGTGTTCAGGGATTAGTATTTCCATAGCTAACGCTTTTAATACGTGTTGATACTTCTATGTTCGTTGCTGGAATGTAATGTGATTGGACTGCCAAGCGCACCGCTTTATATGCTAGAAGTGCATACGTGATGGAAAACATGTCTCAGATCGATAGAGAGAAATGTGACAGAGTTGGTTACCTCAGAGGGATAGAAAGAAGTGAAAGAGCATATCCATTTAATTTTTTTCAATCAAGAAACAACACAACACCATTTTTTTCAAAAATCAAAATTTTTTAAATACATAATAAGAAGCTTCTCTAACACAAATTGCAAAAACCAACAAGATTAAACATGAAAGAATTTACATGGTTGACAACGTTGGGAAGTCAAACTGGACTTCCACTGTTCTACATCATTTTGTCCTCGATGCACACTACGTTTCTGAGCTAAAGACAAGAGATAACCATAATGTTCACAAAACCATCTTTCTATTTTAGCATCGTATCTAGCATACTCCCTATCAAAACAAGTCACTAACTGTTCTAAGGAATATCCAAGACTGCGTTGATGAAGAAAATGTACACAATATTGTCCACACACCATAGAATCGGATCCTTGTAATCTGGCATTATTGAATCTAGTGGAGACTGCCTTTCTTCTCATAAAATCAATGATGTCATCTTCCAAAGGAGGTAATCCATAAGAAACAAAATATTCCACACTGTGATCATTGGGAAAGTACACGGCTACCCAATGGGTTCCTGGTCGATGACTGTTGTCGGTATTGATGACATAGGCATGAACGTCTTCAGGTTTGCGATGAGGAAGTTCATCTTTAGCACACACCACAGGATTCCAAAAAGAAGTGTACGAACTGCGAGTCAACAGGTAATGAAGTTCCCAGGTATCCATTCTTTGATTGTTTTGTTCACAGGTAATAATAAGTCATCAATTCACACTTGACTTTATGCTTGAATATATCTGTCAAGTAAGTCCACCACGAATCACGGCGGGTAGTCTCTGTACTCTGTTGCAAGAGAGCTTCTATGCGTTTGGTCTCCAGAGATGTCTATGGAGGTGAGGAAGAATCCTGCAAGCCTTCACACCACTTTCTCAACACCTTTTCTTCCGAGATCAGAGACCAAGCTTCCTCCAGATATTCGTCCAATTTTTCTTCTGCAGTCATCATCATACATTTGTTGTGTTGTATCTGGCTCGGATGATCGATTTGACATCCATGACAATGTTCTCGGGTCAGGGCTGTAATTCTTTCAGCCAAATCCAAATTTTTAGCACACACCACAGGATTCCCAGAAGAAGTGTACGAACTGCGAGTCAACAGGTAATGAAGTTCCCAGGTATCCATTTCTTTTCTTTGTTCACAGGTAACGATAAGTCATCAGTTCACACCTGACTTTATGCTTGAATATGTCTGTCAAGTAAGTCCACGAATCACGGCGGGTAGTCTCTGTACTCTGTTGCAAGAGAGTTTCGATGCGTTTGGTCACCAGAGAAGTGAGTGGAGGTGAGGAACGATCGTGCAAGTCTTTATACCACTTTCTCAACACCTTTTCTTCTGAGATCAGAGACCATGCTTCCTCCAAATATTCATCCAATTTTTCTTCTACAGTCATCATTATACATTTGTTCTGTTGTTTCTGGCTCGGATGATCGATTTGGCATCCATAACAATAGACTCTGGTCAGGGCTGTAATTCTTTCAGCCAAATCCGTAGCAAAACAGGTCACTAAATGTTTTTCTTGTTCTGGCCATCGACAAGCCATAAATCCAGTACACTTGGGAACACTTTTTTCTCTTCTTCTTTTGGTTCTGGATCAAAAACATCGTCATCAATGGTGGATGGTGACTGCTGTGGTTCACAAAAGCCCTCATCTTCTACTATCTCCATAGGTTCTTCGTGTTGCATCTTTTTTTTCTTCTTCTAATAGTCTAGAATCACTTCTCTCAAACTGTTGATTTCTAGAGTATTGTCAAATTCTGCATACAAGACGACGTTCACGGTGTTGGCTAGAGGTGTAGCAAACTGAAGTTAAACACAAAGTTGGCCTGATTTTATAGGGTGGAAATGTCCTTCATCGCTGCTTTGGTCGGGAGTGAAATAAAATCCCCACAAAGCATATCCTCCTGCATAATACTCGTACGAAATGCCATGGCTGCTGTTGGTGCCTAACTGTCCTGTGGCTTCAAACAGGGTCAAGTAAGATCTCAAGTAATTGTTCTGGGCAAAGTTAGGTTCAAAAAGGTCTGGTACACAACGTCTGGCCATCTCGAGTGACTTCTATCTTGGAGATGTTGAAGTGTTGAAACTCGAAAGGATTTTGATCGATGGCTCTGTTGAGGGCTGCATTACTGACGATAAAATCAGCAAACGTTTGGGGAGCTGTCTTTGGAAGACGTGATCTTCGACTTTGGATCGGAATCCAGCGGCAATGGTAAATGTTTTCACTTCCACTCGTCGCACAGGATACTTGGCGGTGGTTCTGCTCAAGGTTTGACTGATGTCGTTGGCTACTTTAGGTAAGACTTCGACACGGCGCACGTAAAGTCTGGCTTCTTCGATGATGGTTTTGTACTCGTTAGCATTGGCCATCAAATGGAAGACGGTACTACTGCAATTCAGTCTCAGGCGTACATCCATTCCGTTCAACAAATACTTGTCTTGCAACCACATGTCCAAATGCAAATGATCCATCAGTTCTAAAGTGCGCCCTTGTTTGATTTTCTTTTCTCGTCAGCTTCTGTCAACTCTGTGTCATTGAAGGCATCCAAGGTGTCAGGTTTCCATACCACGGAAGCATCCAGATGAGTGTTTTTTGCTTCTTTTCCGTACATCAAGAGATTTTCCAAGTAAGCGTGGTAAGGGTAAGTATCCATGCTGATGCTGACTTGTTTGTTATTCAAGTACAAATCTACTTTGCTGAACAAGGAATGCATGAAATTATTGACGGGAGCTATTCTGGCATCGGCCCCAGGATTGGTGTTGTCCGTTTTGATCACTTTGAGTTTTAGGTACAAGTGGCTGCTATTCAGATCGATGTAATCTTCGGTTTGTCCTTTGATTTCAAATTCGATAGGAGCTGAAGTCGTCAAAGATGATACAGGATGAAATTCGACCCATTGGGATTCTTGCATCGTCATCATGGTCGGGGGCATGGTAAACAGATCCAGTTCTGACTTGGTACATTCGCAAGAATCTCGGTGCATCATTTTCAACCGTTAGTAATCAAACACGTCTAATTCTCTGACCGCTCTTCTTTTCTTATTCTTTTTCTGAACACCATGTCATTGATGAGCTCTGAAGGGATGTCGACATCGTCTCTTTCTGCCTTGTCCTTGCTGTGGAGTGGAGGAAGAAGTAATGCCAGGTCCAGAAGTGTGAAGCGAATTTATAGGGGTCTCTCGGCGACCCAAAAGATCTTTTCCAGTTTGCAGCAACACATTTTTTCCTGCTCTCATAAAGGCTCCTTTTGGATTTTGTTTGTCGATGAGAACGTTTTGAAGAAATTCTTTTCCTTGCGTCAAAGCGGCATCTTTTAAAGATGGGTTTCAAGATGGGGGCTACCGTCCGAAATGCAGATTTTAACATATCTCCTAAACCATGTCCTCATTGTCGAGTCACTCCTCAGTACACAGGATACATTTTTGTGTTACAATTCGCTGGAGAACCTTTTTCGAAAATGTAGTTTCACCACGACTTTTCCTTTAGTGAATAGAATACTTTGTCCCAAATCTCCTTTTATACTAATGTTGACACTGTCAAAATACGATTTACTTACTGGAAGATAATGAGGATGTACAAATTCACGGTGAACGTGATACGTGTTTCCACCTTCCTCGTACGTGGTGACAGAATAATCCGCTTTGAAAGGAATGACTCTCAGTAACGGAGCGGCTGTGTTTCCAACCATGTTGTACTCCACCACATCGGAGTACACAAACAATAAATTCAGTCCATCGTTTAATTCGACGGGGTAGCGAAAATACTTGTAAAATCGATCGTTGCTGTGGATGTCTTTCATGGGAACCAGTTTTGTGTATCGACCCAAAATATCAAACAACCCAGGACGAAAAGTGATGGACAATATTTTGTCGTCCGAAAATTGCATCAAGAGATGGCGAGCCACTTGACTGTAATCGATCAGGACAGTTTTCTTGACTTTGTCCAAGGCTTTGCCAAATTGGGCATTGAAGATAGTCGCAATGGTGTCCACCAAATGTCGAGCACTAAAATAATACCCCAAAGGAATTCTCATGGTATAGCTAGTCAAGGGATGATTGGTAGGTGATACCTTTTGGAATCGTAAAGGCTAGGATCATTTTTGTCCAAGTGTTCTTGCACTTGCTCGTTCAGGATATCCACGACGAAAGTGCTATGACCTGCGTTGATGTTGAGGGCTTGCGTAGGATGAATGATTTCTACCAAACCCACTTCCCAATGAGCTTCGTGATCCAATTGTATGGACTGAGGTAATTTAGCCATGAAACAACTTAAGGTGTTGTTGGGAAACACATCCATCAAACTGTCACTGGGTAAAGTTAAATAAAATTGGTTATTCATAGTAGTTCGAGGGTTTTGGTCTCCGAGGAGTCACTCGAGTTCAAAGGAGAATGATGTTCAAACTGTTCCAAAAGAGGGCTGGTATTGTGGTGACTGGATGAAGGAGGACTGGCGTTGGCCGTACCGTTCAGGTGGCTGCTGCTGTTGTGACTGTCCGTCGTAAATTTCAAGGAAGGACTGGGTAGAAGATAACCGATGCAACTGCTGAGTAAAATGGTCCACAATTGTTTGTCCCCTTGTTGCAAACTCAAATTGGCAATGGCTGCTAGGATGACACAATACACCACAAAGATTTGACAGAAAAAGATGATTTGATTTTTAGGCACACGTTCTCCGCACCACACCCACAAAGGTTGTTTTTGTAATTCTTGAAGAGAGGAACTCTGCGAAGGAGAAGAGTTAGCTGCTGTGTTGAGCGGCATGTTGGTTGCTTCTTCTTTTTATAGTCGACGACTTGGGAAGCGGCAATCCAAGAATCAAAATTAGGGGGATATCCTTTCCAACGCACTTTGACTTCTTCTACTCAACGTTTGCCCACTTTGCGTGTTCTTCGTTCGAGAATGCTTTCGATGTCGTACAAGTCGTCTTCTTTTTTGGTCACTCGTTGTAACTCAGGCAAGTAAAAAGTTCCTTTTAACACTTCTCCCTGCATGTCTTCGAATTTATAGACGGGAGGATCACGTCCACGCACTGGTCCAGTGACACGAAACAATTCAGTCATCCAGTTGGGTAAATAACCTTTGTCAAAAGTGCATTTGGTTTTTCCGATGCGAACCCAATCTCCCGTCTTAAGCACCAGGGTTTTCTGGTGTCCCATCTTTGGTGTACCAAATAATTTATCAAACACCATCACTTCGTTTTCAAGGGTAACCTCTTCGGGGGCACATCCAATGCTACGATGGTACGATTGATTGTAAGCTTTGACCAAACGCGGTAACACATCGATGTACTTGAGAGTGTGTTGATGTATAAAATATTTCCACATGCGTTCTTTCAAAGTTCTTTGAAAACGTTCCACGACACTAGCTTTGGTTTCAGGATTTTCGGTGGTAAAAAAATGAATGTGCCGTTGTTTCAATTCTTTTTGAAAAGCTTGGTTTATAAATTCGATGCCTTTGTCGGTTTGCCATTGTAAAGGGTGACGACCACTTTATTTCAACACCAGTGTTAAAGCGCGTACCAACTCGGTACTGCTTTTAGAAGTCAAAGGTATTACCCAAGCGAATTTGGAAAACACATCGATGACACAAAACAAATATTTGTAACCACGATGAGAGACGTCCGCTAAATATGCTTGCCATTGATGATCGATGCCATCCACTTTGGTTTGACTTCTAGAAAATTTTCGTCGAATGGGTTTGTGTAACGAGTACGTAGATTGTTCTTGTAACCATCGTCGTACTTCTGGCAAACGTACACTTTTCAATTTAGTTTTAGCAGCCTGATACAATTTTTGAACTCCTCCATAACCAGCAGCATGGGCAGGATTGTAGTAAATGCTAGATAAAAGTTTCTCCATGGTTTTGTGACTCCTCAATAAGTCAACCAAGTACCAATGCTCTTTTCTTCGTATGGTATTTTTTTGGATTGCAATGCTTTACGTGTCCGACGAGCCACTGTTTTAAAGGAGGATGTCTGAACAGGGGTCATTGGTTCTGTTTTGACTTCTATCTTCACTTCTTTCTTTTTCTCTTCTGATGGTAAAGGGGTGGACATCATCTTTTTGATCCAACCCGGTGTGGTTAACTTTCGTATTTTTTTAGGGGGTGAAGTTTGTAACTCTTCTTCTTCTTCTTCTTTCACTGTCATCACCATGGCGGTGTCTGCTGTCTTGGTGGTGGTGACTTTAGGTTCGCTTTTCATCATCATGGCCTTGAAATCTCTCAGAGCGGGTTGCGCTGTTTCGTCTACAGCTTTCTGGTGAAAGAGTTGAAGACGTTGCAAGAGTTGACCGTACCGTTGCGATTTTTCTGTTTCTGACAAATCACTTCGATCCATGAGCGATTCTTGCTGTAACTGTGACATCTCGTTGAGATTCGGATTGGGAGGTAAATGAGGTATCCGTTGTTTGTTCCAACGATGGAATTCCATCCATCGTTGTAAGGAACTAAAGTCAGTTTTCGTCCTTCCATAAGATCCAAAGGTACAAGTGTGTTGTCTTTCCAGAGAAGGGTGTCCTTTTTATCTTCTTTTTTTTCTTCCCGTCTTTATCGCATGACTCCTCCTAAAAGAGGTCCAGGAATCGTTCTTAACAAAGGAGCCACTATTTTTAGCAACGGTCCTATCAGCATGGGTAGAAATCCTCCTCGTTGCACCAACATTTTTTTCTTTTGACGGAGAGGTATTTTCTTTTTGACCATTTGGCAAAGAACGTTTCGATGTTTGCCTAATTTCTGTTTCTGTATCTTGGACAAAGGTACCGTTCCTTTCAACACGTTCAAACAACATTAGCACACGGTATCGATGATTTCTTTTGGACAGACAACACGTCCCAATGTTCGGCCAGACAAGGTGGAAGTCCTTTTTTGGTTTTGCCTTTCTTGGGACGAGTAGAATGGTGTGCACGTTTGGGGGGTCATCTTAGATGTCATCTTAGATGTCAGGAACAAACAATAGAACTGAGGTCTCTGGGAGGTCACACTTCTATTTTATACTGGAACACGTCTCCACTGATTGTCCACACGGCGTACCATCTTCACGACAGGCATCACTCGACGTTGAGGTGTTTTCAATGGACTAAATCATCTCAGTTATTCTTTGGATAAATCCATTAAACTTTGTAACACGCCAGTTCTCTCTTGGACTTTGGTTTTTGGTGAGGGTACTTTTTTAGCGGCAGCCACAGTGGCTAAAGCAGCCGAAGAAGAGGCCTCCGGAGTGGTGACTTTCGAATTGGGTTTCCATTTTTGCATCAAATTAGGAAACACGGATCTTAAATCCGGTTTGGCAAGCATCATGACGAAGGGCGAGGAAGAAGATGTGGACGGAGGAGAAGGAGACACCGTCACTGCCTCTCGTGGCTTTCGGGAGTACGTGCGCATCCTAGCAGTAGTACCTCTCTTTCGGGCAGCAGCAGATGTGGTGGTGGTGGTCGGTGTTTTATTAGAAGGGCTTTTCTTCTTCTTCTTCTTAGAGGCTTTCTTCTTAGGGTTTTTTGTCTTGGGGCTTTTCTTTTTGGTTTTGGTTTTGGCTTGGGCATTAGGATCCCATTTCAAAAGAGAACGAATCATGACACCTCCTAAAGAACCACTACCACCAGGGGCTAAAATGATTTGTTTTTCAATGCATGGATCGATTCTAGGATCGGCCAGTTGTGACAACGTCACTTTATGTTTATCAAAAACATGTTGGGTTTGATGAGGGATGTGAATGATGCTTTGAAGTAATTGACGTGCCGTCAAAGTAAACCATCGTAGCACTTCTTTGAGACTAGCTTCTAACAAATGGGCACAGACTTGTGGATTTTTTCGCGACTGATGCCATACAGGGCACAAATCAATTTGGCAGGAGGATGAGATTGAAAGGAAGTCATCTCGAAGACTGTGAGAAAGAAATGACGTGGTGGATGTTTTTATAGTTGTTTTTTCTTTCAGAGAGTGACCGAAGGGGACGTGTAAATGACGGGACCTCCTTATTGACACCAATGGTGAAACAAACTGGCACGACATCTCAGATACTCGGGAGTGGTAGGTTTTAAATCGATGAGTAAATACGCATGAGGTGTTTGAGTGGCATCGTCATACGCATAATTTAGCCAAGGCATGCCTAACTGTTTGGCTAACACTTGCACTTGAGATTTGTCTCTGGGGCTTTTCAACAACACCACATAATGAGCATTGAGACTGATGGGTCGATGGGCTTTACTTTGTTGAAATAAATTTTGAGTAATGTAAATAATGCTGGCATTCCGATGATGTCCTTTTCTTGTAAACCAAAGTTAAATTTCTTCTTCGTCTTCTCCTAACATGTCGTTGAAGATGACCAGATGCGTTTGACTCACGTCAGACACGATCCCATCATCTTCGTGAGGTATGCCTTCCACAAACAAAATGGCTTCACCTTGACTTTCACGAAGTAACGTGTAAGACGATCAAACACATGAGATTTGTGTTTGATCAAACGTTTGACAAATTCGGTTTTGCCAAAACCACTGGGTCCCGCAATCAACATGTTAAAGGGATGGCGCAGATACAAAGCTTCCCAATTTGGACGATCTAACTTTTCGTCAATCACTTTGACCACAGAAGAAGAAGAAGAAGAGGCAGACGAGGCAGAGGAAGAAGATGTAGCCATGACTGAGGTAGGAAGAATTTTGAGAAGAACACGAAAGACACAAGACATTTTCATACGTTTCATACACGTTTAATGTTTTTTTTCAAAAAACAACAACAAAAACATATTTACAGGTCATGAAGTACGAAAACGCATACAGCAAAAATGGTGAGGTACAACAATAAGACCACCACTAAAAGAATCAAAGTTCTGTATAAACAAGTCAATGTACAACAACCACACACTGGATGAATAGGTGTCCCACGAATGGAGTGCACACGCACTGGTGGTTTTTCTTGTCTCCGTGGTGGTGGAAGAATGAAATGTCTCTGATGGAACGGTGGTTTGTTCCTCAGGTGTTTATATGGGGACGACGGTGTGGTTTTCTTTTTCTTCTTGAGGTTCGAGTGTCATTGTGAACTTGGGTTTCAAGTTGTTCACTTCTTTTTGTCCTTGAAACTTAGTGACGCGCCAGGTCCTTGGCAAAGTGTGCCACTTCTTGTAGCCAAGCATCGAAACCAACACTTTTCCAGTCACGTACATCTTTCCAATCGTAAAGTTGTTGGTGTAACCAACTAGCGATGCACACTTCTTGGAAAGTATGAAGTGTAGAAAAAGTCTGACCAATGTCTTCTTCACACGGAGGTACACAACTAGTGTTCATCACGATTCTCAACACTTTGAGCACAATTTGTCTTTCATGCGACGATAAAGCGTGAATGGTCATGTTTTTTTTGGTATGTACCGTTCATCAAAATAATCCACAACAAACACTCGTCCTCCAAAATAGTCCACAACGAATGTCCTGGGAAACGAAATCCAAGAAAAGTAGTCACTAACACACACACCGCATAGCGTCCAAAATTCAATGGAAACAGTTCCTGTATCAGGTGTCTATAATCCTCTAAGGTCTGAACACTATCGTTGACTTCCTTCCACGGAATACGTTTCACAAGTGAAGACAACGGTCCTGGCATGGTTCGCTTTTATATCCAGGTTCCCAAGGTTGGTATCTTTTGTGATAGTCTACTCCACAGCACATATGATAGTCTCTCCCAAGAATCAGTCTTGTCATACTGTGGAAGTAAGCATAGTTTAAAAATCGAGGAATGACTTTGAGTTTACGTTTCACTTGTATCTTGACAAACTCTCTGTAAATGTGTTCTCGCAACTCCGGAGGCAAACAATGAATGTGTTCTTTTAAAGTATCCCACATGGGTTACTTCTTGGGACCGACCAATGGCAGGTACTGACAGTGCGGAGACCATCTGGCATGTTCCAAGTAAGCAGAGTCTTTATACGCCCATTCGTGAAGCGTCACACAGCAACTGAAACACTGAACTTTATCCCCTTCTAACAAGTAGATAAATCCAGCTCTGGCAAAAGCTTTGGAAGTAGGTCCTTGCAGATATTTAGGCCACTTATCTTTGAACGTCTGGAGTCGACTTTCAAAGTCAGAATAGCCAGCCAAAGCCACAGGCAGCGTCAATTCTTTGCCCATGTAGGGATGGCATCCGCAATTAGGTACACGCTTAGCATCCCCAATATAGAAGAAAGGGCGTCCTGCATCGCTTTGGCTAGTGGGGCGGTAAGGCACACGCACGGCATCGTTGATGTCAAAGCGTACGGCATCCGTCTCGTCGCAAGGCACCGCATCACACTCAATGTCGTGATCGCACTTGGAGTCCACAGTAGGTTCCTCGCTCGGTGGCTGTGTCGAGTTCGTTAGCATCGGTGCCTGTGTACTAACCTCTGCATTGAACTTGAAGTTCACCGTGAGTTCCTCACTCGGTGGGTGGGTGGTATGAGTATTCATTGTCTTCTTCTTGCTCGGTCAACGTTTGGAGTCACAATGAATGGTTAGGCTTGGAAGTGGTCCCTTTTTTATACTGAAGATCGGCGTGTCCGTAAGGCAAAGTGGTGTGGTCTGGAAGTCTCACTCGTTTCTGGTACACAATTTGGTAAACTTTTTCTACAGGACGACTGACGATTTGGTGATTGGGTAACCGTACGATCTTGTGAGGTTCTAACGTTTTCACTCGAAAGTCTTGGGCTTGTCCAGACTGCAAAGCATTTTTCAAAACCTCAAAGTTCACCACTTGGCTGGTTCGATAGTTGAGTGTCAATCCTTTGACTTTGCATTTGGAGTGAAGTTGGCCTTGTCTGTCTCGGAATTGGTACCCGTAATTTTTAGGACCACCGCTGGCAAAACTCAGGATTGTCTCTTGAGGGTGCTCGTCCATCCAGGCTCCTAAGCGATGTCCTTCGATGGTGAGGTGTGGGCAACCAAGGCGATGGATGTATGTACAACTGTCGGTGTCAAAGTACAGGACTTGATCTCCCAACACTTCTAAAGCCTCGTCGTACAATTTCAAGCGAGCATGGGCTGTCACGTAGGCTGCAATGACCACATTGCTAAACTCGCCGGGGTGTACAAACTTGGATTCTTCTTTGTAATTGACCAAGATCAAATCTTCACGGATGATTTCTACGTGTTTGACTAGTTTTCCTTTGTCGTCCACCAGTTGAAAGTAGCGACTGGGATCTGCCAAGTATTCCGTCTTGGGCAAGATCTTACGTTGTGCCATTTTTCCCCACAAGCAATACACCATGACTTTGGCAAACGATCTTCTTCCTTCATTCTTTTCTACGTCTTCCAAAGTGATCCCTTCTACAGCAAGGTACTGTTCCTTGAATTGGACTTGGTCTTCTGGAGTCCGACACTAAGAGGGATAGCCGCTGGCTTCTTGTTTCAGTTTCAGAAATTGGTTGACGTAGCCTTAGAAAATGCCTGGATTAGAGGCGTCGTCCTTTTGGTATTGTGCTGTGGTTGGAAAGTGCCAAATTTTCTATACTTTCAACAAGCGGTATCCTCGATCCAGAGCCCGAAACAATTCGGCGCTGACCCACGTTCCTGTCAAAACGCGTTCTTCCTCCATGTGGTGACAGGGGTGATCTCGGTTGCATGTTTCGGCACACGTACGGCATAAAGGAAACATCAGTTTTCCTTCGCAACGATGGGGTAAGACAGGATGATACAAGTTTGTCGGGGGTAAGACTTTGCATTTGATCAATCCTTCGTATTGACAAATGTGTTCCACGTCGATGTGTTCTGTCAGGATTCAGGGTGTCCGGTAGGGAATCTCTTGTATTTGCACACCCAAGGATACAACGAACACACGTCGATGTATTTGATTTCTTCTCCTCTTGATTCGTCTATGTCGTACAGCAAGCGTGTGGTATTGGTTCGTCCTCCAAACAAACTGTGGCGTGGATCCAAAGGTTCAAGGTCGACTACGTTGTAACTTTCGGCAATGCGATTAAATTCAGGATTGGTTTTGAAACGTCGATCGTACTCGTGCCACCACATTTCTACCACATGGTATCCTTGACTTTCTAACTTCAAGCGGCATTGGTAGGTGCGTTCGTACAACTCTTCCATGGTGGAATCTGAAAAAGGACTTTTCAGGTGTCGTTGAGGAAAACAGGTAGGGCATCCGTGAAATAGTCATCCCTGAAATTCGTACACCGTCTGAGGGTTTTCTAAATCCCAACCATTCACAGAAAGACTGTCTATTTTCTTTTCTCCCCCTCCTTTTCTGGCATGATGTATCCATTTGTCTTCCTTTTGGCACAAGTAATGCAACCAACGCAATGCTTTGGCAGAGTACTGACGACTGGGAAAGAGAGAAGTGTTAGGGTCTATGATGGATAGTTCGTTCTCGGGCATGAACTTTTTGGTGTATACTAAGGTACAGGCTTTGGGTATGGTGCACGCTTCCTTCAAAGGATCGACTTCTCCGTGATCTAGAAATAATTGTCGAAACTTTCCACAGCAACGGCGTAAAATGTCCACATCGTATCGGCCATACTTTAACATTTCTTCTTGAAAGTCAAACGGTTCTGAAGCGTGAGCGTGATATCAAGTGTGAAAGGCTTCTTGGTGTTCGGTGTGCATTCCGTCGTGGTCGTAATAGTGAAGATCAGGCAAATGCGGCAGCACGACATGTTGATTGGCTTCCGTATTGAAAAAGTGGGGAAAGTATCCTTTAGCCATTTCTGTCATTCCAAATGTTTTAGGCATTCGACTCAAAGGCATGGCCAAATAACTCATGGAATCTTTGAATTGGACTTGTCCCACTTGCATGTAGATTAGTTTGGCTCCGTTCATGGCGACTTTGGGGCATTCGGTACCTTGTTGCGAATAATATTTTAGAAGAAACTGTCCATCGTATCCCGAGAAATTGTGAGCCATGACGGTAGCATAGTGATGACAGGTCCCGTAACGTTGACTGTCCTCTTCGCTCCAAGTGTCGTCGGTAGGGTCTAAGATCCATTGGGCAAACTTTGGTGGAGTGTTGGGGCCACGAAAGATTTTTTCACGTCCTCATGGAATCATACTACAATGAGGACAGTGAACATGAATAGGTTCTTGGATGCACTTCTCACAAGCTCGATGAGCAACGCAGAAATTAGGGATGTGAATGCCCGTCTCTTGCATGCATTCAAAATAAAAAAGATGAAATCCACTTTATTCATGTTCTTGTTGGGATCACCCTTTAATTCTTTCTCCAGTGTATTGTCGTACTTTTGAATATAGCATTGATGTTGATAGTCTACGATTCGGTTGCAAATGCGGCATCTTTTTCTTTCCAGCACAAACGTGTCTCTTGTGGTCGCTGGTTCGAATCAGCTGTCCACTCTTCGTAACAAGAGGGACTGACAAAGGTTCGTCGGCACGTCGAGCAATGCACGTGTTGTCCAGGAAGGCATGGTGTGGAAGCTAAACAGCCCCGACAACTCTCTCCTCAATGAATGTGTTTCCCCTGACTGTTAAATTCTTGCTCGCATTTCTCGGTGTAGTAAGAGTATCCCAGAAATCCTGGGCAATCACCAAGATCACCACTTAAGCGATATGGAAAAGAAGAATCAATATCGAAAGAAGGGGCTGCCTGAAGCGGGTCCTTCTCTATGGACCTGAAGTCCGTCGAAGCTTAAGAAGAAGAAGACCCTCCATGAGATGTCCTCTGTTTTAACTTGGTTCACCAAAAAATCCAACGGCCCTTTTCAGGGCCACCCAATTGCCACGAAAAGAAATCATTTCGCATTGCCAATCCTAGTATTTCTATGTTTTGTGTTTGTTTGTTTGTGTGTTAGGTGTATGTGTCACTTCTATCCCTCTCAAAATACTTCTGTCCCATAAACATTCCCATACGGGCCTCAAGTGCCCCCCTCCATGTTCAATTCCCGTACAGGCCCAGAGAGGCCCCTATGTTAAATTCTCGTAAGGGCCTCAAGTGCCCACCTCCATGTTAAATTCCCGTACGGGCCTCAAGTGCCCCCCTCATGGGCCTTGATACCCCCCGTACACTACTGGCGTATTCCATGTTGTTATCATCACGTATAGAGTAGTTACAATATTTGTTATTGTAAATAATTGCAACCCATTCAAGTAAAGCTCTTATATTAGGTTCTAAACTTGTCACAGATCCGACACAATCACTCTATTCCTTGCTTCAAACATAGTGTTTAATATAAAATGTATCCTGGTGTGTGAATGGTATAGTTTTCTTCGATATCTGTACAACGGTTTTGGGAACATCTACCCCCATCCCCTTTCTGTTGGTGTTGTTAAAATGTGAAATTAATTTAAGATCTGTTTCTCCAATAATTATAAGACATCCTTTATCAAGTCAAATAGTTTTTTCCTCTCCTATTTGTCTCTCCTATTTGAATCCATGTTAGCACAATTAGAGACGTTTTTTCTTTAATGTGGCCATCGGTCAAAATGTCAGTCCACATTAGTTTCCGTAACAGCAGTTCTAAGTAGCAGTGACAGATTTTAATATTCGGAAATAAAATGTTCGGGAGAGTTACACAGTATATATGATGCGCAACTGTTTCATGCAACAAGTTACGTACAGAAGACGGGAAGTGTCTTGAAATCTTCGTAATAAAACCTATACTATAGCACAAAACCAGCCCATCTTAGCTTATTAGCATTTAAAGGTACCTACCACTCAGTGACTGTCGCAATGCTCGCATTTAGTTCTCATATTCTTTCGAAATCTGGATTTCATGTATGTCGTATTTTCGCAGGGATTATTTTTCACTTCTTATCATTGTTTACAGTTGTATATCACTCAATGCATATTAAATTATGTGGAAAAGACGTTTACATATATATGTCTCTAAAAGCATATTCAATTATGCGGAAAACACATTTACAGATGTATAATATCACTCCATGCATATCCTATTTGGGGGAAAACACGTGACTTCAAGTACAAAAAACTTTTGCAAATTAAGATTTGACAAAACTTTGTCATACATCTGGAATAGAACCATCGAAAGATAATCAAGGAATATAATATTATAAATGATTGTTTTATTGAGGTTATTTTGTGTGCGAATATTATTTTTCTTAATTTCTGCTGATCTGTATGAAAAGCATGGCATTAATGTATGTAGTCAAAACGAATGCTTTAAGGACAACATAGGATTTAGCACAATGAAGTGTTGTTATTGAAACAAGTAGTCAAGATTTTAAAGATTTCAATATTGATGTCACTCAAAGTCACACGAGGTAAAGAATATATATATATATATATAAACTTATCTATATAAACTTATCTATATAAACTGCATCAAATATATTCAGATTAGCATGCAAAAGATCATTTCAACAAAATTTCAAGTGGTGCATATTTTCACCAAAAAAAAATACAAAAAAAATAAAATAAAACCCACAACCTTCCACCCCACAAAACTCACACAGACTATTCGTTTCATAAATAAAAATTATGAGTTGGTACGTATTGATAAATCTAGAAAACTTAAAATAATTTTAAAATCTCGTATCCCTACGAAAACATGCCTGGACCACTCATTTTTTAGAAACAACATACACCACCATGTTCCTAGACCGAAGATGACCACTAATATTTTCTATAAAACCAATACACTCCATTTCCTAGACCACATTCTAATTTCTTGATTGTGCCTTGAATATATCGGAAAAAGACTTAAGATATTCGGTGTCCGACAGCAAATCAACAAAATCCCCAAATATTTTGATTCAAACTCCAACACAATGAATCATTTACTGCAATGTACAACATATGACGCAAGGCCCATCGGTGATATTTATTTCATTTATTGTGCGTGATACGATTCTATTAAAAAATAAATTAAACAGCTGATTTGTATTCACTATTGTATAAAAACCTTACTACATTATATATAAATCGCAGTCAGATATTATGTCACATGGTGACAGGAAATCAACTATAGAATGGCAAGACACAAACAATGTTCTATGTAAATAGAGACCCACCTTTGCATCTAAAGTATGCCACATAAAGGCAGATCAAAATATACAGTCCTTTTTGAAAACAAATAGCTCAATAAGGTTTTGAATTATGGTATAAAATACAAAATAAAAGGTTGCTATGTGAACGCATGAAGCGACCATGAAGTCAGAAAAAGTACAGGGAGGAGCTTGTCTTATGTGGGACTTAAGCATAAATAGCTGCGTGACACGATATCAACAAAACATAAAATTCGGAGCACAAAGTTCGATCATGGAGCGGAGAAAATGATCTGCAAATGTGGCCTAACATGGGCATTTTGCAAACATTCATGACAAAGTTCAAAGATATTTTTACATATCTAAAAATTAGTAGTTAAATATGTATTGTTATTTTCTAACTTAAATCAAAATAGTAAACTATGCATTCAAACATTCTATCTTTAAAAAATCAAAATAGTGAAAATATATACTGAATTTACTTGCATATCTAAACTATTAGTAGTGAAATATATATTGAAAAATTGCTATTTAAATAAATCAATAATTGATTTATCGCTTCCAAAAGAAAGTCAGAAAACATTACAGGCTCCATTGAAACGACTACAAACTAAAAAAGAATTCAGACGTATGCATAACAAAAATTAAATTAGAATTATCATTAAAAGACAGGTTTATATCAAGATTTGAATGAATTTTTCAGTGACATTGAAGCATATTAAAAGAAAATTACCATTCAAGAAATTCAACAATTTGGTTTTGTTTAAGTACAGCTAGACTTAATGATCAGACTTATGAAGAGATCCACTCAAGAAAGAGAGAAAGTTGAGTTCTCAAAATTTTACCACATAACAAGACCTATTAACATAATGAACAGAGGTGATATGGATGATGCCATCACATGTTTATTTGACATTTTACATACCAAATTCCGACGGAAAAATAAACGAAAATACAAAACGGTTGTTTTATAGGATTTAATATTTGACATTGCACATAGATAATTACCAGCCGCTCAGATCAGAGGAAACTTATACATAGATTTGCCTGAATGGGTTAAGAACAAAAAAGTTTGTGTCAATGTAAAAAAAAAAGAAGACAATACGAGTTTCTTTTATGCTCTGGAATCAGTTAAATACGCCAAATGATCATGTAGATAGACCATGCAAATACAGTTTGGATAGATACAGCCATTGGTTCGATAATATTCGATTAAACTCAACAATATTTCAAAAATTAAACTTAAATTTGATGCCTGTATAAATGTGAAATATCGAAATCAAGAGACCTTACCGCTAAGCGGCGAGGCTTGTCGCTTCAGGACAACGACAGCTCATCTGATAGGAATTGCATTAAACCTGTAAAAATAACTAACACAGAGACAGCCAGACGTGTTGACATGTTTATCATTTTCGCTTCAAGTGATAACCCTAACGGATGCAATGATGTTCTACCTTCAATAGACCTCACCTATGGTGACGTAAGATGCCATTACGTTGGAATAAAAGATCTCTCCAGATTGGTGTCATCACAAATAAGCAAACATGATGCAAAGAAATAAATTTGCAAAAATGCTTGACTTTTTTCTATAGGAAAAAAGTTATCAGAAAACAAACTACCATGTTACAGTGTAGAACACAAAATACCATGTTACAGTGTAGAACACAAACTACCATTTTACAGTGTAGAACACAAACTACCAAGTTACAGTGTAGACAACTGGATAGATATAATGTCTGAAAAAGGCTCATTTGTAAAATTTAAAAATTATCAATTAAAAGTACCTTGTGTTATTTATTATGCTTTTAAAAGTATCATCATGCCACAAAATTGTAATAGTGTTATAAAGCAATCAGATATATGTCGGAGGCGAGTTGCCAAAGGCAATATGTTCTGAAGGAGCAACAGCAAAGCTGGACAACGCAAACATTTCATATTCATAAATGTGTCATGTATATTGAATTTATAATACGTGTCCATGATTGTAAGTTGCACTTTAGTCAGATTATGGTCATTTTGTAAACAACATATTTACATAGCATTTGAGTTCAAGGCCGGGTTTTTTTTAGAAGCTGGACTGTTGTTTCCATGTCTTGTTATGACAAAAGACAGGTACACAAAGTAATTTTCCATTAAAAATACTCATATTGTGATGTGACATAGGTCATGTAGCATGTGTACTTATATACTGTTTTTGGTAAACAAATTCATTTCTATTCTAAATTTGCGGTTCTAAAAGATCAGTCTGTGAGAAATCTATTTTAGTTGTGTTGTTGATCTCAGATATAATTCACAGAGAGAGGAATTATGTATTTACAATATTTATTGGAATACTAAAATGCTCATAGATTTTAGGACATTTTGGGATTTATGTGAATTCATTCAAAACATTCTAGATACATCATTGTGATACATCGGGACATTCAAGACTTGTGGTACATAGGGACATTCAAGGCTATTGGAATTAATTCGGAACATTCTATATTTTTGGCCTATTAATTAGGACACTTAGGATTATTTGGACATTAATTCACGTTATTGTAAGTGCCTTTTGAATTTTCACTTAAGTTGTCTAGAAATAAATTGCTTGTTGATTTTACTTACATTGTTCATTTCACTTTCTTTCTGTTACATATTTTTAAGACCTAGAGTCATAACAAATGTTACAGACCAATTGTTTACAGAGGTACTGATTGCATTCAGGTTTCTTTTACAACAGGTTGAGTAGGATTGCAAAAATAATGTGCGACGAATTAAGATACAAAAATTCAAGACCTATGGTGTTCACAGTGAATGATAAAAAAACATTTTAACCCAACAAATACATGCCATATCTGTGAGAAAAAATGTTTCAAAGACAAAAATACAGACCATGATTACTTAACAGGTAAATACAGAAATCTCGCACATAACTAATTCAATTTTAAATTCGGATGCTAAAAAGACATCTCACTAGTCGTTGATAACTTGTCCAGTTATACTAGTCATCTATTTATCAAGACGCTTCTAAAAATTATCGGGATCATATACCATATAACGATGATAAATATATTTCATTCAGCAAGGATTTCATTGTTGATAGGATTATGAAAAATAGTAAGGAAATAACTGTAAAAACAGATTTGTAGATGTATTTCGATTCATGAACCAATCTCTAGAGCAGTTGGCCAAGAATGAAAACAATGACAAGTTCGTCCAAACAATAAAACATTTTGGTGCAATGAAACCTAAACTTTTGAGCAAGGACATCTAACCATATAACTCCTTCAATAGTTTCGATAGATTCAATGAAACAACACTACCTCCTATAGAAAAGTCATCACTTATAGAGTCAAACATATCTGATGACGATTACCAGTGTGTACATGGTGTGATGTCACTCTGTTACCTTCACTACTATTACGTGAAAATAATATTTCCATGCTATATGGCATCTTCGAAGAATTTAGGAATGTATGTATGAAAAACTACAAGCTAGAGTGTGTGTACTATTACAGTGAACACGGATTAGCTCATGATGATAGTTTAAAGATATTGGGTGTAGAACTTGAGCTTTTGACAGAATATGACATATTTCTGATGGTTGAAAGCGGAAATCGCAGTATATATATATATATATATATATATATATATATATATATATATATATATATATATATATATATATATATATATATATATATGCAAAAGCAAATAATGAATACTACTCGGACATAGATGTCACGATCGATACAAAATAATGCAACCTAGACACCTTTAATTTTTTATGGTTGGGCCATTAGTCAATGGACGCTGGTAAAAAAATTTCTATATAAACAAATTAAACGGATGGAAAAAAGTCAGCCAGAAATGCCTGGCTCGGCCCTTTGGACAACGACAAGAGTAACACTGGTTGTACATAAAAGTAAACCTAGAGATTCCAAAACATCTCCTTGATTATTTCAAGGAATACATCTTTGCTTCAAAGAAATTTATTCTTGACGATGATGAAGTGGATGCAAAACAAACTGTACCACAACTATTTATGTATTATAATTGTAAGATTGTTTTTAATATTTATTTTCCAATATTTTTATGTCCATATGCATAAGAGTTTACTCCATCTTCTTTAATAAAGGATGTTAATAAATAAAAAATTATTTAAAAAATGATAAAATATGTTAATAGTTCATATAGTTACTTATAATCATATGGATTATAAAAAAAATTAATGTAAATAAAAATGATATTGTGTGAAATATGTTGATAATTGGTTATTTTTAATAATATATATATATATATATATATATATATATATATATATATATATATATATATATATATAAACAGTTTGTTACATTCTCTTTACTAATCATATCATTATTATTTTATAAATCATCCAGTTCCTGTACTATTTTCATGTATTTTTCATGAATACGTTTATTTCCATATTCTACACACCTATGTCTGTCCTCATTAATAAGATCTATCAATTTAGCAGAGTAATCATACATATGTGATGAAATGTTTTTATTATCAAATAAATCCTGTACATTTTCCACTAAATATAAATAAAGATTACGAGGTAAACAAATACGTATTGATAAATCTTTATTTAAAAAATGCTTTTATTTTATCATCACTCATGATAGACTTTTCATTATCAGTCATGACTTTTTTTGACATGGATATTTTTTTAGGCTAATACACTAGACGACTATATAATATTTGTTATCAAAAATATATATTATCTCTTTCATTTTGTATAATATTCTTCGACGTATTTGAAAAACTTTTTGTTTTATAGCAATCACAATATATACATAAAAATTTTGTCAATTTAATAAACCATCTTGGAATTGTGGTAATATAATTACAACCAATATCAGTTTAAATAAAAAATTTCAATTTTATAAATTTATATATTATTATTATTTTGGAAGAGATTTCAAATTTCTCAAGATTTGTTTAGATTACCAATTTGAATGGGTATTTTTTATTTTATTACAAGAAAGTGGTAAAATTAGTAATGATAAACAACAAAAAACATCCTTCATATTTGTTATATGATTCAAATCAAGATATAACTCTCTTAAATTCATTTTTGATTAGATATTTGATTTACTCCAATAAAATTTGTTTTTAAATTCTTAATAATTTTATTGTGTTTCGTACTTTATTATGTTTAAACATACCTAATATATCAGTATTGCACAATTGGTTTATATTTCCATTAAATTGCAATTTAATTTTATGTATTTTAATATTACCTGATTTTGTTAGTTCATTTATATTATATATTATATTGTTATCATTTAAACGCACTTCATAAAAAGTATATTTATTTTAGATATAAACTGAAAAAAATCAATATAGTTTTTATGAAGTGCATTTAAAATGGTGTAAAAATATTCATAATTTATATAATGAACACACAAAACCAATTAATACTAACAAAATTAAAAAAAGATAGGGTCCAAATAAAATATATATAAACTTTATAATTTATCTAAAGTAACATGGACAAGAAAATTTAAACTTATCCCGAATGAAATTAAAATATTACAAAATGTAGGAAAATTATCTTTATCATGCAATTTAATAATAGATATCAAAGCAATAATATATATACAAAAACTAATTGAATTAAGTATGACACACAATAAGATAACAAAAATTGATGAAATTTGCAACTTGAAACGATTAATAGAATAATATCTTTGTCATAACAATATACAAAAAATACTACCTTCAATTGGAAACCTATCTAATCGTAAAGAGTTACATTTATCGCACAATACCAGCAGAAAAAGTATCTAATGAAATTATTAATTTAATTAATTTATATATTTTGAGCATATTGTTTATATCAGTTAATAAAAACCATTACATTCAAATAATCTAAAAGGAAGATATCGTGTACATATAAGTGATCATTTAAATTTAAAAGTTTTAAATAATATTATAAATTGTTTATGGGATAATTATATAGAATAAAAGTTTAAGCGCGTTTAAAATAATTCTAAATATATTATATATAGTATGTATATATAGTAACGAATTCATAATAATATCGAAAAAATTATTACAAATAATCCATGTATAAATGATGACAATTTATTAATAAAAACAGATAGAGATGTGGATTTTAAAGAAGATAATATAAAGAATATGACTGTTGTGACAAAAAATATCATATTAGACACTGTTGATGGGTATATTTGTTTGAATTGTGCTAGTCGTCATAGATATAAATTATCATATGAAACTATTCTTAAAAAATTGTCTTATTATGTCCACACAAATAAGCAGATAACAGACAATCATATCATATAAAAATAAGTTGCTTGGTTATAAAATTAAAAATAAGGTTAATTTAAACCCAGAGCAATTAATTAATAAATCAGTTAAATATGCTGCAGATTTAAAAAAATAAAAAAATAAAAATACAACCTAACAAATGAACAATAAAATGTGTTTATATTTTCGAATTTTTTTTAACCATTATAATATCAATATTAATATTCCTCTGAAAAAAGAAATAAACAGTCTAATATAACACATGATTTCTTTTTCAGTGAATTTGAGACACCACTTTACAACTTTTATAATTGTTTTATTTTGGTTTTCAGATGTTCTATTAAAGTTTTAACATCAATACAACATGCAGCATGTCTGTGCAGTTTATAATTATTATAGGTAATTTAAATTTTGTCTGTTATTTCTAACTGCTGCAACTCTTGTTTGCTTAACAAAAAAATTATCCAACCCTTCTGTTTTTAATAATTAATTGATATGTATAGGCCTTTCTCTGGAATTTCATACAATTTTTAAAAATTGTTTTTATTACTTTTTTATATTCAAAAACATTTGCTTTGTATAAGTAAAATATTTTTTCAGACATCTGTATTACATAATTATATAATATAAATGAGCTACTCTATTTTTGGAACATTAACATATTCTGGATCAACAGATATACATTTAGATGACATAGTAACAGGAAAAACCTTTTCACTAAAATTAGGTAACGAGGACAACATATTAACATATACATATGATGACGATAAGAAAAGTGGGCCCCTATGTCATTAATTGCATCTGACGGTTTAATGATTGAGACAAATAGTAAATCAATTGTTAGATTTGGATCTACTGATGGATTGGCAACAAGATTTTATGCTGGTGTAAATATGGGTGATAAAAAGATATAAAATTTACACGACCTTGACGCAGATCATGAAGCATCAAATAGAAAATATTAAGATAAGATAATGGGGCAAAATCATCAACTTAATCAAGACTCTTATGTTCTTATGTTAAAAAAAACAAAATAAAAAAAAAACAAAAAACAAAACAAAAAAACAAAAAACAACAACAACTGGTGATTTGATGACTGGTGGCCTGAATAAGGGTAATATTGTTATAATACAGGTTATGGATCCACTTGATAATCAAGACTGAGTTAATAAAAATATGTGGATGAAAAACTATCAGTTTTCCACAAGTTGGTAATACGACCGAAATATCAGAAATTGTACACAAAATAGAATCATTCGCAAGAATTAACGATCATGAATATGAATCTTTATTAACGACGGAGAGAGACATAACTAGAACTTCTACTATAATCTCATTAGATGCAAAATATGAGGGAAGAGCTTTTATAAATATCTGGAGATGAAAAATGGCTTACATTTATCAAGGGTGGATTATCTGTAATTAAACCTCAGTTTATTTTTTGTAACTCGAAAACACCCATAATTCTAAAGTGTTATTCACATGGTTTATAAAAGGGGCAAACACCTGAAAAATGGTATGCTTTATGAGCCGTCTTACGAGATAAATATAGGAGATTATGATGTTGGTTTTTATGAAAAAAAAATACAAAAATTAAAAATAAATATTCCCGATGGAGGTCAATCAGTTTTGCTATATGCTGTATGGTGTAGTCAGAACAATATTGCTTCCTTTAGACAAACAGAAGATAAACATATGGTTAATGTTAAATAAATATTTGATAAATTGGATGATGTTAAAACAGATGTTATATATATATATATATATATATATATATATATATATATATATATATATATATATATATATATATATATATATATATATATATATACCTTAACCCGCATATTTTTTATGATAGGTTTTAGGAGCTTATTAAAGGGAAAATAAAAGGGGAAATAACAAGACGATATTTAACGATAATCGGATATAAGAAGAATCACAAATTTTGAAGATGTAAATTGGAATAAATTTACTTCAAGCGTTACTGCAGATGATGGTTTTATAAATGATGGTCTACATAATGTGTTACCAGAGGTTTGTGGAGTTATTAATTTGGAGCGGTATGTTTAATGTTGCAAAATATTTACATTTGTTATTGATATCAGACCAAGCAACAAATGAAAATAATTGAAGAGTATCAATATATGGTATTACTTTTGATATAACATAATAATGTAAATGATTGACATTGTAGATACCACAGAAGAATTACGTGCTTATTTAACAAGACTGTGTTCAGCTTACATAAAAAGTTATAAGTTATATGGTAATACAAGCATGGTGGTTATAATTTATCATCAGTTGTCTGAGGTTGTGCTAGTTTGAGTGTAATACCGGTTGTACCCATCAGTTGTCTGAGGTTGTGCTAGTTTGAGTGTAATACCGGCTGTGCCCATCAGTTGTCTGAGGTTGTGCTAGTTTGAGTGTAATACCGGCTGTACCCATCAGTTGTCTCAGGTTGTGCTAGTTTGAGTGTAATACCGGCTGTACCCATTTTTTAAGTATCATAGCTAGCCGTCACACCCGTTATAGCATCTGGAATTAATAGCAGTTTAAAGTTGCATGAGAAAAAATCAAAACTTAAATATAATCACAGGTATATGAAACAATTACTTACATATGTAAAGTCAAATTATAATTCTGACAGCATAGATGTAATTAAACATGTTTTGATAAGATTAAAGAATTTCAAACCTTAGAAAATTACGTAGAAGCATTAGAATAGGTACATCAAACATTATAAATTAAATGGTTATCAAAAAAAGACTGTACAGTATATATATATATATATATATATATATATATATATATATATATATATATATATATATAATGGAAATAATAAATTTCGTTGTTAAAAACCATTACGAAATCAAGCATTACTTTCTATTGCTGGACTGTCATTATCTTATTGTTGGGTGCACAGGTCAGGGAAAAGCAAACCTATTACTAAATATATTGCTTAAACCTTATTTTAATTATGATAAAGTTACAATATATACCGTTAATAATACCCAGCCTAAATGTGAGATGTTGGAAAGACTATTTGATCAGATAAAAGAAACAACAGGTGAAAAAGAAATCGTGTCTGTACTTGATCCAGAAGATGTTATTCCAACTGAGAAAATGGATAAAGATACATTCAAATAATTGT
Source organism: Margaritifera margaritifera (assembly GCA_029931535.1). Classification (NCBI taxonomy): domain Eukaryota; kingdom Metazoa; phylum Mollusca; class Bivalvia; order Unionida; family Margaritiferidae; genus Margaritifera; species Margaritifera margaritifera. Next base: position 1,203,752 of record JAQPZY010001121.1, read on the forward strand.
GTTAGATGATATTAAAATAAATTGATAATGAAAAGATAGATGAATGAAATAAAAGAGTATTTTTCATTAAGTAGAAAGAAAATTGTAATTGCCATTATTTAAGTCAGTATTATTATGACATACAAAAATACATTCGAAATAGAATATGATAGTGATCAAGAAATTAAAATACCAACTCATATAAATTAAAACCCCAGTCATGTTTTGGTAAATTATATATTGACTTTCAAAAATTATTACAATTACACCTCGATGCTTAGAAAACAATTATAGTAACAAATCAATTAGTATTTTCAACAATTAATGGAGTTAGCTTGATATTCAGGTAATGAAAGGTAACATGTTTAAATAATGAGTTAAATATTGGTGACAGAACTGTAAATATAACGGATATTAATTCACTATTGATACATTGTAGTTTGGTTACCGGAAGTTATATTAATGGTAGCTCAGATATTTTATTTAGTTTCACACCCAACAGCTCTTCTAGTACTTTATCAAATGTGCGGCCAAATGAATTAATTTATGTTCCAATAAATAAAATGTACCAAATAGCATCTGTCACAACATCACTGGACAATATAGAGGTAGATCTAAATAATGTGAGAGTTTCATATTACTTATCAATAAAGGAAATATAATATAATATGATATGATATGATATGATATGATATGATATGATATGATATGATATGATATGATATGATATGATATGATATGATATGGTATGGTATGGTATGGTATGGTATGGTATGATATGATATGATATGATATGATATGATATAATATAATATAATATAATATAATATAATATAATATAATATAATATAATATAATTTCATATAATATAATATAATATAATATATAATTGTTGAACGTTGTAACAGAACTAGTAAAGATATAATGTGGAAATATTTTACGGCAAAAATACTCAAAATTTAAAATAGATGATATGAACTGAAGAAATATATAAAATAATCAATATTATCTATACCAACCCAATCGTTTGTGTATTAGAAGATTTACAAGGTGAAAAGATTGATGGTACATTTTAAGAGCAGGAATTATTTTAAAAAAAAAAAAAACAACAACAACAACAAAAAACCCACTCAAAAAATCTTCAGAATTGAAAAAGTATTAAAATTTGAATATAAGAAAAAATAAGCCCATGTTAAATGGAAGGGCTGTGGGCAAAAGATGTAACTAATGGGTACCATTATCTGATCTACAAGTTATTTAAATTATTTTTCAACAATTTTCAAATATATAGCTTTTAAAACAAATTATATATAGTTTAGAGAATTATATATAGTTTTTCAAGTGCGTTTAAAATAGATTTTTTTTATTAAAAAATATAAATATGGGAATGACCAAGTTAAACTTTACTGAGACTATGCAAAAAATTACTGAAACGCTACCACGCAAACAATTCACTCTCGGCTGGGTTTTTTATTTTAAAAAATGCTATAAATAAATTAGTAGATATGGAATATAGTGGTGAACTTGATGATTCTATTAAAAATATCAAGTATTGTGATGCAAATTTATGGTATTATTATATCACAAAGATATCAGACCATAATAAAAATATCTTACCAAAAACTAGAAAATCAACTATTATAAATATAAATGATAATATAACAAAAAATACTACACTACCACAAGGTATTTAAAAAAATAATAAAAATAAAACAAAAACCAATCATAACAAAAGCACAAAATCGTTTAATTCACTTGCTGATATTATACAACAAGAACCTATTTATATTCCCCATCCTACACCTGCGGAAATTCCTAGCAAAAACGCAGACTTTCTTGTTAAACAGCATATACCAAAAGGTCATTTTGTAGATTAACATTTTAAAGTACCTGAAGTTTTCCCCCTCCAAGGATTTGCCAAAATTAATACAACATGTAACACCACAAATTACTCAGTTTCAAAAGGAAAATGTAAAAGAACATCAAGGTATAAAATGTAATATTCATTTTCATAGTCATTTGACATGATCTAATGCTGAAAAAAAACCGATAATACATCTGCTGCACATATGTTCTCTTTGGGCATTTACTTCATTCCATTCCGTTTATTCACCCAAGAATCTAATGTCAGCGCTATATGGCGTATTCAAACTAAACCCATTGAGTGAAGTCCACACAGTTGCCGCTGTCATCCCAACCTTCGTTGGACAGCCCAGTTGCCGCTGGGCTCCTTCAGTTTCCGCTGAAGAAACTTTACTCAAGGGTTATCCATAACATTCCGTCAGGGAGTTTCACAGCCCAGCTGTGACCTCTGTACAACCACGTTGTGCCATTCAGTAACCACTGAATCACTCACTGACAGAATGAACCAAAACAGTTTCATCAGTAGCAGCAGACAGTCCCCCTAGGCAAACATTATAATTATAAATAAACACTTAACTGAATCCGTGTTTTGTTGTGTATAAATGGTTGCTTATGCGATTGCTTAGGCATAGTTTATACACAGCAATAGGCGACCCATTCACTACCATTCCTGCAAATAGTCCGCATTAATATGCATGAGCTGTATTAATACATCACTCACCAGCCAATCAAAGCATTCCAAGCTGTCACGTGCAGCGTCTTTGTTCAATTGTTCTTGTTTGGAGTGGAGAGCGACAGCACGCATATTTCGGTCGAACCGCCGCCATCCCCGCCTCAACGCCTGCAGTGTTCAATGGACATGGGAAAGTCTGTGCTGCTGCATGTTACTTACCCTAAATAAAGGGCATTTACTTCATTCCATTCCGTTTATTCACCCAAGAATCTAATGTCAGAGCTATATGGCGTATTCAAACTAAACCCATTGAGTGAAGTCCACACAGTTGCCGCTGTCATCCCAACCTTCGTTGGACAGCCCAGTTGCCGCTGGGCTCCTTCAGTTTCCGCTGAAGAAACTTTACACAAGGGTTATCCATAACATTCCGTCAGGGAGTTTCACAGCCCAGCTGTGACCTCTGTACAACCACGTTGTGCCATTCAGTAACCACTGAATCACTCACTGACATAATGAACCAAAACAGTTTCATCAGTATCAGCAGACAGTCCCCCTAGGCAAACATTATAATTATAAATAAACACTTAACTGAATCCGTGTTTTGTTGTGTATAAACACCAGACCGTGACGCAGAACGAGTAACAAAATACCAACAATATCTTAATAATTTAAAATTTGGCGATATTGAATTTCAAGTTAAATTACCTGATATCAGTAAATTTGAAAAAAATAAATGAGAACATTTTGGTAAATGTATTTGGTTGGCATAATGGTTTATATCCATTAAGAATATCAGGCAAAAATAGAACACATGAAGTTGATATATAATTTATATCTGGTAGCGAAAATTCTCATTATGTTAAATTATACCCTTATCCAGATTAGTGCATACACAAAGCAAGCATAAATATAAGCATTTTGTATATAAAAGATGTGTGCATATATTGTGTAAACAAAAACATTTGGATAAATATGTGGAAGATTCATGGGATGAAACAAACAATATATTATGTTTTAAAAATGACCAAAAGCACTAAAAATGCCATCCGTTATATACGTTGATTTTGAAGCATTAAATGAAACATGTTGTATTAAAACGGGGAAAAATAAAATACAAATTACAAGACAACCCTCTCATGGGCATGCGTATGATATAATACGTTGTGATCGGAAAGTTATAAGTCATAAATTATACCGTGGAAAAGATAAAAAAGATAATGGTGTTACATACTTTTTAGATTCTGATTACATGAATCAGAAATAATTTTAAAAAATACCAAAATCCCTGGTTGGTTATACAATGGATATGGTCCAGGATCCAGATAAATGGAATGTTGATGTGTGTTGTATTTGTGGAAATTAATTAAATTGGGATAAAGTTGTAAAATATTGTCATATAACAGGAAAATTAAGAATCGCCGCTCATGAATTTTGTGATGCAAACCTTAATCAAAAATTTATAGTAATTCCAGTAGTTTTTCACAATATGCGCGGATATGATATAGTCATATTATAATGTCTTTTGTTTGTAAAACAAAATTAAAAGGTGATATAACTGTTATACTTAATACAATGGAAAAATACATAAGATTTAGTGTTGGTTCGTTACGGTTTATAGATAGGCTACAATTCATGAATAGAAGCTTGGATGCACTTTCATCAAATTTACCAAAAGATGATTTTAAAATAACAAAGCATTTTCTAGAAAATGATGAACAATTAACTTTTTTGATTAAAAAAAAGGTTTTTATCCATCTGATTATATGGATCGTTCAAACCCTTTTGATGAAACAGATATACCAGCAAAGGATGATTTTTTCTGATTATTAAAAAACAAGCATATATCTGATGAAGATTATGAACAAGGTAATTGGTTTGGAATAAGTTTAACATAAAACATTTACGCGAATATCATGATTTATATTTAAAAATAGACCTTTATTTATTAGATGATGTTTGTGAAAATTTTCGTAATATGAGTATAAAAATTATGGTTTAGATACAGCTCATTATTTAACGAGTCCTGGTATGAGTTGGGACGCGGTATTTAAAATGACAAAAACTAAATTGCAATTATTAACAGATGTTGATATGCATTTATTTATTGAAAAAGACATACGAAGTGGAATCAATACTGTCGGGGCTATTATATATGTTAAGGCAAGTAACCCAAAATGTAGTGATTATGATCTAGATGATCAGATAAAATGACTCTTACACTTGGGTTCATTTAATTTATATTGTTCGGCAATGTTACAAAAACTACCGATCGGAAAAGTTAAATGAATAACACAAGATAAATTACCATATGACACTGAAAATATACCACATGATTCAGATAAAGGTTACATTATTGAATGTGATTTAGAATATCCACCATACTTAGATGGTAGCCATAATTCTTAGCCATTAGCTCCAGAAAATATATATGTTGGTAAAGGTGATATGTCAAGATATAGACAAGACTTGTTTGAGCAGTTACAGTGCAGATATGTCGTGTGTAAAAAACTTATACCAACACAATGTCGACATTTCAGCCATGTTATACTTGCAGTTTCCGCACTGGTACATGGTAGAAACGCTCATGGGTTTATATATATTGAAAGTGACGTCAAACGTCAGCGGCATTCTGATCGGAAGATAGAAAACACGTCCTGACTGAATTATGTTACACGCATTCTGATGGAGTGCTTGTACTTGATAAGAAAATATTTTTCTGGCTGTCTATAAAAATGAGAAGAGTAGTAGTGCTTACACACACTATATCCACATACATACTTATATACTCTCAAACAAGAGGGGCAAGTGGTTTAAGTTTTAGCTTTTGTGTAAGACATAGACATAAGCAGCCATTTTCAGAATCCGCCTTGATCTCTTGGAAAAGAGATACAACTCAATTGATTGCCAAATAAAACAAAAAATAAATCCCTCCATTATAAAACGTATCCATACCTTAATGAAACCAAATAAATAAACATGAACTTTGTTTTTGAAATGTGAATTTGTTGTACAATGAAAGAAACAACATGGTACAACTTTTTTTAAATATGAATTTGTTGCGTTTTCTTTCTCTTATGGTACACAAAAATACATTAAAAAAATTAATCCTTGTGTGTGAAAGGATTTATTTTTTACAGACATACAGAACAATTCTTTTTTTAACGACTACGAAACACTCCATGTAATATGTATACATTCGATGTAGTTTAATTCTTCCCGTTTGAAAATAGACAATGGAACTCTCTACTTTGATATATAAGTACACCAATCCTTACGTCGAGCTTGTTTGTTTTTCCTGTTTGACAGAATAATCCACCTACTCATTTTAATATAGGCTTTCTTTTAGACCCCAGAGTGGCCTATTTGAAACCAAATATTATAGCCTAAATGTTAAATTTCCATTAGAGGTCAAACAGACCCATAATGTTACAATGTTAGGTTTCCCACCAGACAGACCCATAATGTTACAATGTTACATTTCCTGTGAAACAGACCCACAATGCTAAACCTATGGACAAATGTTTAACATTGGATTTCTCATCTTGACGCTATAATCCACAGACTCTTTTTAATTAAGGATTCCCGTTTGGGTCTAGAGTGATATACTATACAATTAACCTTAGACATATTATCAGGCTGATAATGATATTGTTATGTACATTGAATTTATAATATGTGTCCATGAGGTAAGTTGTACTTTAGTCATTTTTTGAACAACATGTTTACAGCATTTTAGTTCAAGGTCAGACTTATTTTCATAGCATTTAGTACTTAGATTGGAATTTTCCATGGCTTGTATGAGAAAAGTCACATACGCAGAGGAAATTTTCCATTAGAGTTACTCATATTCTAGAACATTCTGTTACGTGACTCATGTTTATGTAAAGAGATTTTAGTGGACAATATTTCATTCTTGTTCAAATGGTCATTCTATAAGAATCATTTTAATAATTAGATGTTTATAGTTGTGTTGTGAAAATTCAGAGTAAATTCAGAGAGGGGAATTATTTATTTGAAATATTCATTGGAATTACCAAAAGTGCTCATTCTCATATTGGATTAACACTTGACTTTGTGATTTATGTGAATTTATTCAAAGATATTCTGGATTACATCATTCAGGCATATCAGAACATTCAAGACTACTAACACATCAGGACATTCAAGGCTACTGGAATTCATTCGGAACATTCTATATTTAATACTTGTGATTAGGAAACTTAGGATTACTGGATTATTTGGATTTTAATTAACGTTAATGTAAGTGTCTTTTGAATTTTCACTTTAATTGTCTAGAAATAAATTGCTTGTTGATTTTACTTACGATGTTGGTTTCACTTTCTTTCTGTTACATTATTTTAAGACCTAGAGTCACAACAGATATGCACTGAGCGAGATAGAGAGAGACAGAGACAAGAGACAGAGAGAGAAACAGGGGGATGGACCAGGGTGGTGGTGGAAGGACGGCGGGATGCACTAAATAGTCAAAGGCAATGAAGAGAAAATGCAAAGAATTTTATATCTTGAAGATAAATACCTTAATAACAATATTTCTTTTTACTTTTAGTGTCACATTTGAACAATTACAACCTGCGAATTCTAAAGAGTGAAGAAAACGAATTCTACTACGCGGTCTTCACGATCCAATTTTTTTTAATAAGAAATTAATATTTGACATCGTGTTCAAAATTTAGATCTAGATTGGATCATTGGATTACAACTATTTCTATAATATTCAGCTCAAATATATTCAACTGAATGAAATCTTCTGTACCTACGTGCGCCAGAAAAAAGTAAATAAAAATCTTTGCAGAAATAAAATTCTATAATATAATTCCAACTGTCACCGACGCATAGAAACTAAATCCTTGGTAACATTAATCCTTGGTAAGATTTATCCATATAACGTATAATATCTTTGGTGGCGAAAAAAAATCTCCATTCAAATTTTCTATCCGTCGTTCAGAATAAGTCAATTATCGACCTCCAAAGTGAAAATCAAGTAAATGTGAGTAGAATACGCCCTCACGAAATGTGGGTCAATGCCACAGTGCGAGAGAATAACACAGTTTGAGAGTAAAGTCAGCAGACCAGATTTTGTGCCAAACAGTCAGCTGATAGGTAGTGCATTGCATGATGACATTGTTGACATCAACATATCAGGATTGGCGGGGCTTAAAATTTAAATCTGTTAAGATCCACTTAAACATCCTCGTACCTGTAACAAAACAACCATAGAACACTTGTACATTTCTAATTCACAACCAACATAAGCTAGTTCTGAATCACATTCTAATCTCTCGACTGTGCATTGCGTAGAGCTGAAATACATTCATTTTTTTGGCACCACATAAGTAATGTTTAAGGGAGATAATCTTAGTGTGCTGGTCATGCTTTTATGAGTTAATTCCCTTGTTACTAGTAGGATGTATATGGAATTTATGGCACAACTGACTCTTAGTTATTTTGTTTATAGACTTTTTGAAATAAATTAGAAAACGAATGAGAAAATATAGAAAGTAAAGGCTAGCAAATAACGTATTTCACTGTGTATCCTTTGTTTAAAAGAATCTCAGAAAGGGCTTGTGCGCTTTAAACTATATTTGACCACAAATTATTTATTTCAATGAACCACATACTATTTTGAAAATTAACGGTGACAAGAACATTATAAAAGGAAATTAGGATCCCTAATAAATGAGACCCACCTCATTATCTAAAGCTGCCTACTAAGAAGGCAGATCAAAAAATATCTCTGATAGGCTGTAATAAGATATGCCAGTAAATAAAAAAAAAGAAAAATTAATCGTACGTCTCGGGTATTAGAAACGTGACAGGGGATCTAGTGCACACAAACAAATCATGTAAAATAAAAGTATGGCTAACATACTGGAAGCGTGACACAGGATCTAGTGTGCTCAAAAAATGAGCACAAAGTTTGATTCCAGAGAGTAGAAAATGATCTGTGTTAGGAAATGTGGCCTAGTAAGTGGTGCAGTTCTGATACAAACTTCGATACTTGATATACCAATTGCAAAGATGTCAGCAAAAAAAAAAAAGAAAAAAAAAATTGCAGCCCCTATAATACGTATGCAAGATGTAAACAGAATTATCATTAAAAGACTTAGAGAATCATATAAGATTTTTAAAAAATGTGTACAGATTGCAGCAATTTATGTGAGAAAAATATTTTAAGACAGCGTTAGAAACCATGACCACTCAACAGGTAAGTACAGGTGGCTGCTATTAACGAATGCAAATTGAATTTCGGATACCAAAATGTATAATTCTATTCCTTCATAACATGTCTGGTTATGACAGTCGTCTATTTATCAAAACAATTGCAAAACATGATCCAGATGAAGAGGTAAAAATAATACCGATGAGATGGTAAGGAAATACGATTAAATTTGTAGATAACTTTCCATTTATGGGCCAGTCTCTTGAGCAGCTGGCTAAGAAATTAAATGATAACAAGTTCGTTGAGACAATGAAATATTTTGGTGCAATTAAATCTACATTTTTGCGAAAAGACATGAATCCATACGAATACTTGGATAGTTTTGATAGATTCTATGCTACCTCCTATAGAAGACTTTTATTCATAAATTAAGGATTCAAACATATCTGATGATAATTACCAGTTTGCACATGGTGTGATTTACCACTTCAAACCCGAATACACTCAATGACTTTTATGACTATTATTTGAAACAAGGATACTTTTAATGCTTTGTGACATCTTCAAAGAATTTAGTAATGTGTGTATAGCAAACTATAAGTTAGACCCCGCTCACTGTTCTAGTGCACCAGGTTTAGCTTATGATGCTTGTTTATAGATATCTTTTCGACAGAACTTTTCTACGCTCTGGAATCAAGCTTTGTGTTCCTTTTTTTGAGCACACTAGATCCTGTGTCACGCTTCTAGTATGTTAGCCATAATTTGTATTTTTAATTTTTTTTTCTTCACATGATTTGTTTGCGTGCACTAGATCCCGTGTCACGTTTCTAATACCCGAGCCGTACGATTACAGGCAGTAAATATTTACGTATCTCCGGTCTCTTTTCTTCCAAATAGATTAGGACATGACATTTTTTTGCTCACTTTACCCCTTGAAATCGCAATACAGACTGCAGACGAAACCCTCACCAAAGATCGCGTACCGGCGGTCACGCAAGCCAGGTACAATGGATAATGGTTAAGTGAGTGAGCCATTATCCTGGATTATCTTAATAAAATACCCCAGAAGAGGTAAGAACAGGTGTCATTTGAGTGGGGCTTTGAATTTGGTGACAGGATGTTTGTTTAACAGATTGATTTTATAAGGGTAGTGGGAAACAACAAAGCGTAGTGGCACAAGAGCACAGCGTAGCGGCAGTTTCTAAAGCGTCGAGGTTATCGGAGTTTGAAACGATAGCGTAGTGGGCCCGCTACGGTAAAAGGCCCTCGGGAGAACACTGAAACCCAGTCATAGATTTATTCATAGATCCAGTCAAAGATGTATTTTCGTCATTTCTGGTTTAAATTGTGATCCCTTCCCTTTATAACTCACTTATCCTCTGCCATTCCCAAGTCAAGGGTCGTATATACTGACCCAGTATAATATCTTTAAAACTAGAGCCAATCAACAATTTTAAGCATCATTTTCGTTCCAAGTGACCCAGAATCAGTAAAGTTTGACAACATTTATTGCGGAAGCATTTTGGCTGTAGACCGGTGAATTATTGCACTGAATTAAAATTTCTGGAGAATGTGCCACAATACTGTTATAAGAATCCTATTGATTTCTAGTACGTAATCGTGTTTGCCCTACATTTCAGTTGTTTTCTTTTATTTTCATTAGTTTTAATTCGTTAAAAAAAAAAAAAAACAACAAAGCAACAGGCAGTAAAGTAGAACATACAAAACGAGTGATATTTCGCATGTGTGGCCAATAAAACGTTTGAAACAAAAATCGTGGTGTGTCCTTGGGAAAGGCACTTTACTCTACTTGACTAGGCACAATATAACCTTTAAAGTGTTGATGTGCCGTAAAAAAAAATCAAAATATCAGGTCTTATCTTCATACCTTGATATGTAGGCTCGCTTTTGGCATGCGCTTCATGGTGCAAGCGATATGTAATGCGGATTTCTGGATCCGTAAGTTAATTTCATGCAAATTCCGCTTTTATTTATTCTTTGGAAGATCTTATTCTTTATCACCGTCGAATTGCATTCCCTTGTGTACAAACATTTTGATATGAATTTCGAACGCAGACATATTATATTACAATCTCAAACGTGGACATATTATATTACAATTTAGACACATGTCACGTGTCATAAGCCTATGTATCAAGCAGCTGAGACCCAGTTTAAGTTAGTGTTATGTATATGGAATCTATAATGTGCCTAAACTTTTGGTCTATGACTGTAACTTTAAAATTGTGTCAAATAACAAGTCGCACTTTAAGCTTGGTTGAAATGTCAACAAGGTATTTATCTACATTTGAGTTCAAGGTCAAAGTTGTTGATCATGTGATGGAGATTTTCCACTCGAAAAACGCATTTAGTAATGCATTCTGGGTCGTAAAAATACACGTTTCCTGTTGTGAAATAGGCCTTTTGCAAAAGAGTATGTAAGAATGTGCGGAACGCATTATATTCATTCCAATTTTAAATCTTGTGTTAAAAACATTCTCGTTTTTTATGATCAGTCTTTAGGGATCATCAGATTGTTTGGAATCATAGTTGTGGTGTAATCCCGTAATGCCGTAATGCTGTATTGCTGTATACATAATTCGAAAGAAATTATTTATTGGAACATTCATTAGAGTTACCTAAAGTGCTTACATCAACCTTTGGATTTATTTATATGACTTCTGGATACCTGTGGACATTCTCAAAGATGATGTGCATTACATTATTGGGGTACGTCATTATATTCCAGACTACCCATTCATTTGGAACATTCGTTCATTAGGAAGATTCGTTCATTCGGAACATTCATTCACTCGGAACATTCATTCATTCAGAACATTCTATATTTTGGACTTGTGATTAGGACACTTAAGATTATTGGATAATTTGGATTTTAATTCACGCTACTGTAAGTGTCTTTTAAATTTTCACTTTAATTGTCCGGAAATAAATTGTTTGTTGATTTTACAAACATTGTTGGTTTCACTTTTTGACCATAGAGTCGTAACATTAGAGAACAAGTTGTCTCCCCTCTATTTTTGAGAACACAAATTCAGCTATATTCACCGACCTTCACTTTAGGAAAACACACTGGAAGTGAAACCAATGTCTTGCTGACTATTGGTCATAACAACGGAACAACCATTCTTTCTTCCATGTAATCCCTTCAAAAATGTGGAATTTTTATACGAGGTTAAAGTATGGCAGATGTATCATGAATAAATGTCATTTCAAGTCCCTTGTTTCCTAAGTAAGTTACGAGTTAACAGAACTTCACGCAGAGCATTTTTAAAAGCAAGATGTTGATGCGGGTGATACTGGAAGAATTTGCACATTCTGAAGAAAAGAAAAGAAGAATTTTTTCACATTCCACATGAATTGTAAAATCTATTACCATAATCATCGTATTCATCGTGGAGATCACGGTCATTCTCATCGTCTTTCCCGTGGCCGCAGTCGTCGTTATCGTCTTCATGATGAACACATAGGCCACCACCACAGTTATTATTATTATTATTATTATTATTATTATTATTTCAGGTAAGACATGACCAATGAAACAGCCTGCATCTATGGGTTTGAAGTGGTAGAGGAAATGAAAGGAACAAACTTTACAGCCTCAGACGAACTAGCCTGGCCATGCGGACTCCGAATTTTCTGGGTTCACATTCTTCCATACGTCACGCTAGTTAGAGTCCTCCTTTCTTATGGAACATCAATCATTGTAGCAGTTGGAATTCTTCTGAATGCTGTATCATTCGTGGTGTTGACAAGGAAGAATATGCGTAAAATTCCACCAAATTTGTATCTCTCTGTTCTAGCAATCTACGACACGCTTACCCTCACCATGAACTTTATGGTGGGTGTGCTTCGAGGTCAGAATGAAAGTGTCAACAAATATTTTGAAAGCGAAGAGGGACTTTGCAGGTTCCACGGAGTAATAGTTGAGTTCGTTAACCTTCTCTCCGTCTGGGTGATTGTCGCTTTTACATGTGATAGATTATTTATAATAAAATTTCCTCTAAAAGCTAGAACTGGCTCTCCGAGGAAAGCTCTTGCTGTCGTCATAATTGTCTCTGGGATAGTTTTCTTGATTTCCCTTAATAAAGTAGCGGTGTCCGGTTTCGAGGACGACTCCGTTTTTGGTTACAAAGCCTGTAAAACCGGGCGAGAGATTGTCAAAGAGATCATATATTTCTACGTTGCACTGAACACATGGATATCTACAATTCTGATCGTCGCTATCAATACTGTAATAATATTTGAAATAAAGAAAAATAAAAGAAGGCGCCAGACTATGACGAATTACACCATGTCGACATCTGACGAGAAAGTCACAAAGATTCTTTTGCTTGTCTCCACGTTGTTCGTTATGCTAATCATGCCTTTGGGCATTGTACAGACGACTGAACTCATTTGGAATTCTACCATGAAAATTATCCCAGGCGAGAAAGGTTATGAAGATTTTATGATAACGACAATCAAGCTCAAGTGGACCAGAACTTTCTTCTTTTTCTTTTACCAGTTACACTATGCCATCAACTTTTTCCTGTACGTATCCTCTTCTTCAGTCAATCAGTTTCGAGCATCCCTTAAGAAATTACTAGGCATGGAGGCGAGTCCGGGAGAAATGTTCTTTCGGGTGGGCTTCTCATAAGCAGTCAGAGAAACGCAGGGCAATGAAAATAACAAAAACCAAGTCTGAGCATGAGGAAAATCCAATGGACTATTGATACTTTTTGTCAATATTAAAGTTAAAATTCACCGATTCAGGTGAAGTTAGAATATATGACAATCTCTATCGGCTATGATCAATAATAAATGCATGATGAGTTTGAATAAGGTAGATTTTTAAAATTCTGCATTCACATTATATTACATTTAGTAAACAATAAAAAAATGTACGAGGGTATGAGGATTTCACTCAGGGTATATATATATATATATATATAAGGCTTCCGTAAAAACCTGTAATTGCCAGACATGACCGCCAGTTCGAAGGTTTTGACCGGCACCTACTCGGAGCAATAGCACATTGGTCTTAAGATATCCGAAATATCATTATATGAAATTGTCTTTGATTTGTTTATCCGTTAAACTGTCAAATAAACATCTGAAGTAAAATTCAAAGGTTACTTTGCCTAGTTTAGAGATTATTTCTTTGTCGGAAAATTAAAAAAGATATCGCCAACTAACCTTCTTTCAAACTTGACTAGGTCTTGTTTACACAGTTTCTTTGTCGAACAATCAAAAGAGGTGACGTCGATTAAGCTTGTTACAGCTCAACTGCCTGAAGGCTATACCGCTCACGGTTAGGCTTGGTCAAATGGGCTTAGAGAAAGACAACTTAATCCTTTAGTGAATAACATTTTTAAGATCGTCTTCCTAGTAAGATATTTGTTTCTTATTCTGAATTATTATTATTATTATTATTTTAAACGGTAGGCTTATATATTCTTATATGAGACAATAATAAGAATCAATCGTTCTTTTTCTGTTTGCTAGATCAATACTCACCATGTCAAAGTATAAGTATAATACTTATGAAAACTGCAACCCGACTAAGTAAGCTAGAGCTTTTAACAGAAAGTGGACAAAGCTATTCCCTTGGCTGAGGTATGATGGCAGATTCAGTCCTATGTTTTGTAAACTCTGCCAAAAGCATAATAGAAAAAATACAACAACCCCTAAACAGCTTCTTATCACATGGATCTGCAAACTTTAGGAAATCGGCATTAGTGGAGCATGCGGCGCGCATTGACCATGTAAGATCGGTGAAAGCCGAAAATACAGCTAAGGATAACAAGCTGGTGACATTGTTAGATAACGTATCTGAGAAAGCTAATGAAGCAATGTGCACCTTATTCAGAACTGCATACTACATTGCCAACAAGAACCTGTCTATTGAAAAATTCAAATGAATCAACGAACTCTCGCAGTTAAATGACAGTGTCATCACCACAAAGCTGTATCTGGAGGATAACGCCTGTTCCGAATTCATTAGCATCCTTCCTGCAATGGTGGAGGAATCTATTCTTGTCGAGGTGAGAGCAAGGCTTCCTGTGGGAATAACTGACGAATCAACTGATCTTGCAACAGAGAAGCGCTTGATTTTACACCTTTTGTATGTGACAGAAGGGAAACTGCATACTCGGTATAAATTTTTTTTTATAAATTTGCTCGCCGCTGATGTTTTTACCATTACAACAAAACTCCTTGCATATTTGAAATCTAATTCATCAGATCTAACAAGATCTACGTCATGGGATTTGGTTGTGCGCCCGTGATGCTTGGACAAAAAGGGAGGTGTGTCACAATTACTTAAAGAAACTTGTCCCAATTTAGTTGAAATACATTGTGTGGCCCATAAACTCTCAGTCAAGTGTGTATATGCCGCCATGACAGTGATAGAGATAGGCTACATGGAGAGCATCCTTAACTCTCTTCATACCTACTACAAGAAGTTCCCAACTCATCTTTCCGGCTTGCAATTCTGGCAAACAATCACTGACAGACCATTGTTTACTCCCTAAGAGGTTCACGGAGTAAGCTGGCTGTCTATGGAGGATGCCTTAAACCAGGCATATGCAACCTACGGCCCGCGGGCCGGATTCGGCACGCGACTTGGTGATGTCTGCTTATTCACATCATAGGGTATGGCTTTAAAAATCGCTTATCAGGCCCGCGCCCTGGAGGAAGTTGTACATGCCTGCCTTAGACAATGTTCGACGATCAGTGGCGTCGATAGTCGGCATGTTGAGTGATCAGACCAACAGATTCATTACGGCAAATTCATTGGAATATGACATGACATCTTACAAATTCAGGTTTTTGCTACACTTTCTTTGTGGCGTCTTTGGAAAAAGTAACACCCTTAGCCGGTGTTTGCAGACAAGAGATTTACCGTACATTACCATGAAGCAACATGTTGATGGATTTTTTTACATCGCTGGAAGCTGAGTACCTTGGAGATACAACCGATTTTGGGTCCCTCTGCAACGAGTTTCTTACAGCCATGCGCGACAGCAGTCACTTCAAAGAGATAGAACTGAAGTGTTCATCACGTGACAATGACTTGTCAACATAGGCAGTACAGTTTGTACAGATTATTCGCGGAAACGTATATGACAGATTCCCTGACCATGATATTTTTTAATGCATTCACTGTGTTTGAATCTAACACTTTTCCTGAAAATGTTAGTGTAATGCCACAGATTGGTAATGATCACATTACACATTGATTGCTGATTACGGCTGAACAAGAGAGAACAATGAGGCAGTAATCAGGGTCAACGAAGTATAGAAAGAGTGGGACATTTTCAAGTACATTGTGTACAACAATGACAGACGACCGTCAGCAGCTGAATTACCGAGAAAACTAGTTTCAATGAAAGGACAGTACCCGAGTGTGGTTCATTTGATGGAGACTTTACACGTACTTCCATTGTCAAGCGTGGAGTGTGAGCGAGGATTTTCGCGCCAGAATTTGATCAAACCAAAAGATGTGGTACAGGCTGAGTTCTGACATTCTTGACGAACTTATGAGAATAAATCTTGTTGGTATTGATATTAAAGACTTTGATCCATTGCCGGAATTCAGGAAGTGGAAGAGAAATCGAAACAGACATATGTACCAAGAAAGCAAAGAGAATGCTTTCAACAAACTGATGAACATTGAGTGAATGGATTTTACCATAGTGCAAATGTGGCAACATCATGATGGTGCGATAGGATCACTGTGTAAATACATTTTGCTAAAAAAAAAAAAAAAAAAAAAAAAAAAATGGTCGGGAAATCTGTAGCGATTCTTAGGGATAAACTTATTGTGTGTGGCTTCCAGCTGATGAGAGGTTGAAACAGTTTTATTTTTTAAATGAATATATATTATAAACAGTAGAGTCACGTGTTTCTATCAAGTACTTCAAAATGTCTTCTTGCACTCGGGAAAATTTCAGGAAGCCTGATATATATATATATATATATATATATATATATATATATATATATATATATATATATATATATATATATATATATATATATATATATGAAAATGCTAGCCGAATATTTGTCATATATTTGTTAAAGACATCTACAGACAATGGATATTTCCCAAATTTCTAAAATTGTTGTGCATTGCGTGGAAAACGTTTCAGTATAAATCAACCAAGTCTGGGACGGAGATAATTGTGCAAATGTTCAATTGTTATTTAAAATGTTGAAATTTTCATCGATGCATGTATATATATATATATATATATATATATATATATATATATATATATATATATATAGCTAGAGAGAGAGAGAGAGAGAGAGAGAGAGAGAGAGAGAGAGAGAGAGAGGAAGAGAGTGGGGGGGGGTCGAAGAATTCTTTCATCGCCTATTATATATTATCAACTTGCAAAAATTGGCCGGGGGTAATTAATATTTGCCTTTCAGTATCACTGTAGCAATTAATCTTTCCATGTTATGAAAATATCCTCACCAATTTCTTTTTAGATTAACACCCTATGATATTGCACCAAATGAAATGCAACATTTAAAAAAAAAAACAACTGTCAACGCACCAACATTATAAAACATCCCAACGATAATAAAAAATATAAAATATTTGACTGTCCATCTAACCCACCAATATTATAAAGCATTTTTGTCTCTCTACTAATCCATATTATAAAATATTCGTCTTCCATGTACCCACCAATATAATGAAATATGTGTTTGTCTATCTACCCACCAATATTATACAATATTTCTCTGTCTATCTTCCCACTAATAATAAAAGCTATAAACTATTTGTAAGTCTGTCTATCTTCCCACTAATAATAAAAGCTATAAACTATTTGTAAGTCTGTCTGTCTTCCCACTAATAATAAAAGCTATAAACTATTTGTAAGTCTGTCTGTCTTCCTACCAATAATAACAATTATAAAATGTTTGTCTGTCTATCTTCCCACCAGTTTTAAATAATAAACAATTAATAATCAATTATATTCAAAAATAAATAAATAAGGTATACAATATAAATTATTCACTATGCCCAACTTGTCGCCAGTGAAATTTACATTTTAAGTTAAAAATATAATTTAAACATTTGTATTACTAATCAACAGAGCAATGAAGTACAGGTCACCTACCGTATATACTCGCGTATAAACTAATACCAACTACCAACTGCATAGACCCAGATCTCCCGTCGCATAATGCGCCGGCAGATCTGGGTCTATGCAGTTTGTAAGGACTAATCAGTAGAACAAACAACATAGACCCTGATCTGCCAGCGCATTATGCGACGGCAGACCAGGGTCTATGTTGTTTGCATTTGTATTAAGTTTATACGCGAGTATATACGGTAGTTTTAATCCAGTCTTGTTAGCCCCTGATCTGCCACTTAAACACCCATAGTTGATGAGCTATAATTATTACAACAGAATTTAGATGATATAATTTATGATTTAGTTGAGGCGTGAAGATCCAGATTTTATTTACACCCACAGTTATATGGCGTAGCAGTTTATTATAAGTGTATTAGGCAAAGACAATTATTTTACTTCCTTGTTTCGATTTCCGAGTACATTGTATACAGGCTTTAAAATCTGTAATTTCTGTGTGAATTGTTCACATTTTGTCAATATATGTTTGCTGGTGTCTTTATTATTGTTCTGTATCATATTTATGGATGAATAATGTGAATATTCATGAGGAATTTAAATACGGCATTCCAGGAAGCTATAATTATCGATAGCATGTGTATGTATGCGTATTAATTTTTGAAATTTTCAAATCATGGCTTTATGCTAGTTTGTATATCGTACACAGCGCCGAGTAAGTACATTTTATTAATTTATGACAGGTGATCATTATTTTATGACAAAATAGTTTTTACAAGTATCTGAAACTCTGACAGTTATGAATTTCACATGCAATACGCTAACATGAATCGACAAAGTGCCTATGAAAAGGTTTTAGTATCAGATGCTTAAATTTTAGAACTAAAATAACCAAAATTATTTTATTGTATAACATTAGTATGCATCTAACCTGAAAAATAAATTGCATTAAATAGCTAAGCAATGGTTAAGGGAGATAATCTTAGTGTGCTGGTCATGCTTTTATGAGTTACTTCCCTTGTTACTAGTAGGATGTATATGGAATATTTGGCGCAGCTGACTCTTAGTTATTTTGTTTATAGACTTTTTAAAATAAATAAGAAAACGAATGAGAAAATATAGAAAGTAAAGACTAGCAAATAACGTATTTCACTGTGTATCCTTTGTTTAAAAGAATCTCGGAAAGGGCTTGTACGCTAAAAAATATATTTGACCACAAATTATTTATTTCAATGAACCACATACTATTTTGAAAATTAACGGTGACAAGAACATTATAAAAGGAAATTAGCATCCCTAATAAATGAGACCCACCTCATTATCTAAAGCTGCCTACTAAGAAGGCAGATCAAAAAGTATCTCCGATAGGCTGTAATAAGATATGCTGGTAAATAAAAATAAAAAAATTAATCGTACGTCTCGGGTATTAGAAACGTGACAGGGGATCTAGTGCACGCAAACAAATCATGTAAAATAAATAAAAAATAAAAAAAATAAAAAAAAGTATGGCTAACATACTAGAAGTGTGACACAGGATCTAGTGTGCTCAAAAATAAAAAAAATAAAAAAGGAGCGCAAAGCTTGATTCCAGAGCGTAGAAAATGATTTGTGTTAGGAAATGTGGACTAGTAAGTGGTGCAGTTCTGATACAAACTACCCCCAGGGGCAGCAACTTTAGATTCTGAGGTCGGCATCTTGCAAACATTTATAACAAAGGTTAAATACATAGTATTGTTTATGCACATCTAAACAATTTATAGTGAAATATATATTTAAATTTTCTAACTTAAATAAAACAAAAGAGTGAAATATATATTTAAATTTTCAAAGTGAAATAAATTGAAATAGTGAAATATACATCAAATTTTTTCTAACTTAAACAAATGAAAATAATATATATATATATATATATATATATATATATATATATATATATATATATATATGTATGTATATATATATATATATATATATATATATATATATATATATATATATATATATATATATATATATATAGATTGCTTTTTATGTAAATTAATGATGAAAACTTCGATACTTGATATACCGATTGCAAAGATGTCAGCCCCCCCCCAAAAAAAAAGATAAAAGAAAAAAAATTGCAGGCCCCTATAATACGTATGCAAGATGTAAACAGAATTATCATTAAAAGACTTAGAGAATCATATAAGATTTTTAATAAATGTGTACAGATTGCAGCAATTTATGTGAGAAAAATATTTAAGGACAACGTTAGAAACCATGACCACTTAACAGGCAAGTACAGGGGGCTGCTATTAACGAATGCAAATTGAATTTCGGATACCAAAATGTATAATTCTATTCCTTCATAACATGTCTGGTTATGACAGTCGTCTATTTATCAAAACAATTGCAAAACATGATCCAGATGAAGAGGTAAAAATAATACCGATGAGATGGTAAGGAAATAACTGTAAAAAGAACGGTTAAATTTGTAGATAACTTTCCATTTATGGGCCAGTCTCTTGAGCAGCTGGCTAAGAAATTAAATGATAACAAGTTCGTTGAGACAATGAAATATTTTGGTGCAATTAAATCTACATTTTTGCGAAAAGACATGAATCCATACGAATACTTGGATAGTTTTGATAGATTCTATGCTACCTCCTATAGAAGACTTTTATTCATAAATTAAGGATTCAAACATATCTGATGATAATTACCAGTTTGCACATGGTGTGATTTACCACTTCAAACCCGAATACACTCAATGACTTTTATGACTATTATTTGAAACAAGGATACTTTTAATGCTTTGTGACATCTTCAAAGAATTTAGTAATGTGTGTATAGCAAACTATAAGTTAGACCCCGCTCACTGTTCTAGTGCACCAGGTTTAGCTTATGATGCTTGTTTATAGATATCTTTTCGACAGAACTTTTCTACGCTCTGGAATCAAGCTTTGTGTTCCTTTTTTTGAGCACACTAGATCCTGTGTCACGCTTCTAGTATGTTAGCCATAATTTTTATTTTACATTTTTTTTTTTTCATAATGACATTTTTTATTGGAAACAGTTTCCGCGGTGGTTCAATTATTTTGATTAGTTTGTTATTTCTATATATTTCAGGCATATTATTAATAAAAAAACCCATAAAAATATATATATAAAGCCGCCCACACGTATTCCTTTTTCCCCCATAGATTTCGTATTCTGTTTAAAATGTAAGCGCTTTTTCTATATTTCAGGTATGGTATACCCAGTCCTCCTTCCATTTTAGATTTGTATAGATTTTCTCTTTGGAGAAGGTGTATCCCCCCTCCCCATATAAAGTGAACTATCTTTTTATCTAAAACTTCCAGCCATGTATCTTTAAAATCAATTATTTGCATAATATACCATAAAGTACTATATATATATATATGTATGCGCTATTTGTACCCTTTCCATTATATTTAAAGGTGTACATAACCATAAATCAATTTGTACTTGTACTTTATCTTTTAAAAAATTAAAATTTGTTTTGTCAGCATTTCTCCCAAAATACACCCCTAGAGCTTTCACCTTTTGTTTTATTAGTTCTGGTGGTAAACCTGGATGATTCCCACGCCAATTTCCCATTAGAAGTATTTCTGTTTTCATATGATTAATTTTCGATCCCGATGCTTTTCCAAAATCAAAAAATTCTTTTTCCAAATGCTTAAAAGAAAAACCATCATTTATAAAATTCGTGCAATCATCTGCATGTTGGAGCATTTTAAATTCCTTTTTTAGGTTGGGTATTTTTATTCCTTGTATATTTCTATTATTATTTATTTTTATACATAAAACTTCGATTGCTAACACGTATAATAGCATGGACAGGGGACATCCCTGTCTTACCGATCTTTCAGTTTTAAATCTTTTTGTTTTGGCCCCATTAATTTGTACTTCCCATGTTATATTTGTGTACATCACTTTGATCCATGAGCAAAAGATGGGTCCAAAACCATAATTTTTAAAAATATTTTCTATATAGCTATGTTCTATACGATCAAAAGCTTTTTCCTGATCGTATAGAATCATCGCTCCTTTCTCTCCTTTATTTTCTATAAACTCTATCACAGTTTGAATAGTTAATTGATTGTTTTTAATACTCCTCCCCCCTTCCCCACAACTTTGATTTATATTTATTATTTTAACCCATACACATTTTAAGTCTATTAGACATAATTTTACTTAAAATTTTATAATCCGTATTCAGTAAAGAGATCGGTCTCCAGTTTTTTAATTCTTGTACATCCCCTTTCCCTTTATATATTATCGTGATTATTCTCTCCTTCATTTTACCTGGCATTTCTTTATTTATCAGGATATTGTTGTATACATATTCTAAAATTGGAGTTAGTTGTATTTGGAATTTTTTAAAAAAGTCTGCAGTGAGGCCGTCCGAACCTGGCGATTTACCATTATTTAATTGTACTATAGCTTTCTTAATCTCTTCTGCTGTTATAAAATTTTCACATATATTTCTATGGTCTTCATTTATTTTTATAAATTGTGCATTTTTACAATAGCTATTTATTTCTTCATACCCTATATTTTGCGATGTGTACAAATCTTTATAAAAATCATGTATTGCTTGTAATATTTCTCCCTTTTCTTTAAGTATTATATTATTTTTCTTTAGGGTTTCCATGTTTTTCCCCTTTCCCCTCCTTATTTCCTCCCTCCTGTATATTCCTTTTGCTTTTATGTACATACTATCGAATTTCCCTGCTCTAATTTTATTACCTGCCTTTTTGTATTTTTGTACAATCTCATATTCTTCCCTATATTTATCCTTTTCCTCCTCACTTGCTTCTTTATTTATACATATATTTTTACACCTTTGTTCCACCCCCTTTATTTTATCTTGTTTTATAGTACTGTATATCCTCGTAAGTTTTTTAATCAATACTTTTAAATCTTCCCATGCTTGAAGGATATCCCTTGTACCTTCCGTATTAAACTTATTTAAAATTTCTGCTATTCTGTCCGTATATTCATTTTCTACTAAAATAGAGTTGTTAAGTTTCCAGTATCCTTGTCCCCATTTATTTCTGTATTTAGTATTTATATTTAATATAACTGGATTATGATCAGATATTTTATCCCTTTGAATTTCGCACATTAAAACTTTATTTGTTTCTGTTTTGGATATGTAAAATTTATCCAATCTACTTCCTTGTCTGATTCCATATTCATATGTATACTCTATTTTGTCAGGATTTAGTTTTCTCCATACATCTTCTATATCATTTTTATCTATAAAATTTTTAATTATTCCCCCCCCCCCCTTCTTGCATCTAATTCTTGCCCTTTCATACCCCCCGTCCTATCTAAATTATTTGTTACCCAATTAAAATCTCCTCCGATTATAAAATTTTCCATGGAAAATTCTTGTATGTATTCTGTTAATTCATTTATAAATTGTAACTTTTTTGTTATACTTGTCTTTATATTATTTGATACTGGCACATATACATTTAAAATATGCCATCCATTTATTTTTATATGCTTTAATCTCCCCTTAAATTTCTTTTCCGTTATAATTTCCTCCCATGTTACTTTTAAAGCTATATTCTTTAAAATTATTGCCACCCCCGCCCAACTTTCATTATTACTATTATTTTCTAGCACTATCCCGTTTAGTTTTTCCTCTATCTCCCTTTTTAATTTTGTATCTATATTATGTGTTTCCTGTAACAGTATTATATCAAATGATTTTGTTGTTTCTCTTAGTTTATCTACTTTATCCTTTACTCCATTTATGTTTATGGTTATCACACAGAGGTTTTGTCCCTCCATGGTGCCATAAAACATTTGTTGTTAACTTTCCAATTTTATTTTATTTTTGAATTTCTAGGTTTATTGTGTCACGTTGAGATCACTCTCTAATTCTATTTCCGTGTCACTTTCTACTTCTGTTTCCCTTTTTTGTTTTTGTTTAGTTTGGGACTTTTCCCTATACTGCTCTAATGTTATTCTTTTTTTACTCCCACCCTCTCTCGGCAGGGAGGCAGATCTCCCTGATTTGGGGGTTTTCGGAGTTTTTTTCTCATCAGAGTCCTCTCTCGAGGTCCATTCTGCTGATACAGTGATTCGTCGCTTCCTTTTATGCGACTGTTTTGGTGTGGAGGTTGATGGGAATGTCCCATCCACACTCTGACTGTATTCCTCTTGCAACGTTATCTGGGCCGTTGGCTCCTCCATTTCCTTTTCAGTTCATCTCACTGGGCCGGATTTGGGAGCAACGGCCTCTTCTTCTATCAGGTTTCTTTCAATTTCATCTTCCGATTCATTGAAAATCGGCTCTATTAACTGGTAGTACGGTGCCGTACTATTTTCCTTCATTTTCATTTCTTTTATTTGTTTCTTCAGATGTTTTTTTTTTTTTTGTTCCTTAGTTTTCTTTTCTCATTTTGGGTTTCGAAAGGCAAACTGTCCTTGCTGTCAAAATCTACCCATTCAAGACCTGTGTCCCCTAATTTGGTTTCTTCCAAGGGCTTTTCCACTACATTTATTTCCCCCTGGGGTTTGCCTATGTCCCCTTCCGGTTCGGGGTCTTCGCCCTCTAGGGATTCCTTGTCGCCCGAGGGTGTACTGTCTGGTATGTTTGCTGCTTTTTCAGCATATGTAGTTCCTTGTATGAAAGGTGGATTGTTACAATCCCTGGGCACATGCCCCGTTTGCCTACATCTGGTGCAGGGTCGGTGATGGATACACCCCCTGTACCAGGATTTCAACAAGAAACCCATAACGTAGAAGAAGGTAGGTATTGTTTTGGCTTGTTCTGTCTCTACTTCTACTACCCTTACTCCCGTTTTTATATTGGGATAACCCCAATACGTAGCACTTTTTTCTTTTTGGACTTGGATGTTAAATTTTGATTCCAATTTTTCTGTGAGTTCCTTAGTTGGAATCTCCAACGGGAGTCCAGTAAAATGGACCTCCACCGTCTTCGTTTCTATGTTCCTTTCTATAGGGGGTGCCCTGATTACTTTCATTGTTTTCCCCTTAATTCTGAATTCCCCTTCTGGTAAAATAGGAATGTTTCCTACGGCATACAGGTAGAAACGCCCCCTCCCCCCATTTTGTAGGGCACCTATTACCTCCACAGGTACTCCTTTTTTTACCAGTTCCTGCAGAACTTCTGCTGGTCTTGGCCTTTCCATTTCCTGCCAATCTTGGAAGTTCAGCATTTGGCACCCAGCATTCCTGTGTGCCAAGAGGACTCTATTGCCATGGTTGGTATCTATTTGGGTTTGGAAGTATTCTTCCAATTTTTTCCCCATTATGCTTGGATTTTTAACTCAAACTATAGTTTATATTACACTTTCAATAATCTACTCTTTACACTAATATAAATTTGTTTTGGTTTACATTCACAATAAAACGAACATCTAAACCCTCAAATGTTCATTTAACAATGCGAAACATTTAAATAGACAAATTGTTCATTAAAAAATTTCAATATTCAACAATTGCTGGCTTTTAAATGACCACAAGGTTCATTCAAAATTCCTTCAAATAAGGTACATGTAAACTAACATTCAAACAAACAACAAATTTGTTTAAATATTCAGAAGGTGAGATATATAAAGGAAAGAAAGAAAGAAAGATAAATACAGTAGAATACAATTCAGAAAGTACCTCTAATAGCTAACCGGCATATCAGGGTTCCTGTAATCTACATGTACTGCAATGGTTTTAAATTTTTTCACAGATCGCTGGTGAGCGATCCGTGAGTAGAATTCGCACCGACTTTCCAGAATTTTTTTTCGTCAACAACTTTCCTTCGCAAGTATCAGTGTCAGAATCATTTTTCACAATAATTTTTAATTTAATCGGTGTAACTGCTTTGGCTGTTAATGAAAACGACTGACATATATATAACACACTACCAGTAGACTCCATTGTTGCTGGCCAATCACGTGACTAGGTGCAGACGAAACCCTCACCAAAGGTCGCGTACCGGCGGTCATGCAAGCCAGGTACAATGGATAATGGTTAAGTGAGTGAGCAATTATCCTGGATTATCTTAATAAAATACCCCAGAAGAGGTAAGAACAGGTGTCATTTGAGTGGGGCTTTGAATTAGGTGACAGGATGTTTGTTTAACAGATTAATTTTATAAGGGTAGTGGGAAACAACAAAGCGTAGTGGCACAAGAGCACAGCGTAGCGGTAGTTTCTAAAGCGTCGAGGTTATCGGAGTTTGAAACGATAGCGTAGTGGGCCCGCTACGGTAAAAGGCCCTCGGGAGAACACTGAAACCCAGTCATAGATTTATTCATAGATCCAGTCAAAGATGTATTTTCGTCATTTCTGGTTTAAATTGTGATCCCTTCCCTTTATAACTCACTTATCCTCCGCCATTCCCAAGTCAAGGGTCGTATATACTGACCCAGTATAATATCTTTAAAACTAGAGCCAATCAACAATTTTAAGCATCATTTTCGTTCTCAGTGACCCAGAATTAGTAAAGTTTGACAACATTTATTGCGGAAGCATTTTGGCTGTAGACCGGTGAATTATTGCACTGAATTAAAATTTCTGGAGAATGTGCCACAATACTGTTATAAGACTAGTATTGATTTCTAGTACGTAATCGTGTTTGCCCTACATTTCAGTTGTTTTGTTTTATTTTCATTAGTTTCTAATTCGTTACAAAAACAAAAAAAAAACAAAAAAAAAACAAACAAAACAAACAAACACAAAAAAAAAAACAAACAAAGCAACAGGCAGTAAAGTAGAACATACAAAACGAGTAATATTTCGCATGCGTTGGCAAATAAAACGTTTGAAACAAAAATCGTGGTGTATCCTTGGGAAAGGCACTTTACTCTACTTGACTAGGCACAATATAACCTTTAAAGTGTTGATGTGTCGTAAAAAAATCAAAATATCAGGTCTTATCTTCATACCTTGATATGTAGGCTCGCTTTTGGCATGCGCTTCATGGTGCAAGCGATATGTAATGCGGATTTCTGGATCCGTAAGTTAATTTCATGCAAATTCCGCTTTTATTTATTCTTTGGAAGATCTTGTTCTTTATCACCGTCGAATTGCATTCCCTTGTGTACAAACATTTTGATATGAATTTCGAACGCAGACATATTATATTACAATCTCAAACGTGGACATATTATATTACAATTTAGACACATGTCACGTGTCATAAGCCTATGTATCAAGCAGCTGAGACCCAGTTTAAGTTAGTGTTATGTATATGGAATCTATAATGTGCCTAAACTTTTGGTCTATGACTGTAACTTTAAAATTGTGTCAAATAACAAGTCGCACTTTAAGCTTGGTTGAAATGTCAACAAGGTATTTATCTACATTTGAGTTCAAGGTCAAAGTTGTTGATCATGTGATGGAGATTTTCCACTCGAAAAACGCATTTAGTAATGCATTCTGGGTCGTAAAAATACACGTTTCCTGTTGTGAAATAGGCCTTTTGCAAAAGAGTATGTAAGAATATGCGGAACGCATTATATTCATTCCAATTTTAAATCTTGTGTTAAAAACATTCTCGTTTTTTATGATCAGTCTTTAGGGATCATCAGATTGTTTGGAATCATAGTTGTGGTGTAATCCCGTAATGCCGTAATGCTGTATTGCTGTATACATAATTCGAAAGAAATTATTTATTGGAACATTCATTAGAGTTACCTAAAGTGCTTACATCAACCTTTGGATTTATTTATATGACTTCTGGATACCTGTGGACATTCTCAAAGATGATGTGCATTACATTATTGGGGTACGTCATTATATTCCAGACTACCCATTCATTTGGAACATTCGTTCATTAGGAAGATTCGTTCATTCGGAACATTCATTCACTCGGAACATTCATTCATTCAGAACATTCTATATTTTGGACTTGTGATTAGGACACTTAAGATTATTGGATAATTTGGATTTTAATTCACGCTACTGTAAGTGTCTTTTGAATTTTCACTTTAATTGTCCGGAAATAAATTGTTTGTTGATTTTACAAACATTGTTGGTTTCACTTTTTGACCATAGAGTCGTAACATTAGAGAACAAGTTGTCTCCCCTCTATTTTTGAGAACACAAATTCAGCTATATTCACCGACCTTCACTTTAGGAAAACACACTGGAAGTGAAACCAATGTCTTGCTGACTATTGGTCATAACAACGGAACAACCATTCTTTCTTCCATGTAATCCCTTAAAAAATGTGGAATTTTTATACGAGGTTAAAGTATGGTAGATGTATCATGAATAAATGTCATTTCAAGTCCCTTGTTTCCTAGGTAAGTTACGAGTTAACAGAACTTCACGCAGAGCATTTTTAAAAGCAAGATGTTGATGCGGGTGATACTGGAAGAATTTGCACATTCTGAAGAAAAGAAAAGAAGAATTTTTTCACATTCCACATGAATTGTAAAATCTATTACCATAATCATCGTATTCATCGTGGAGATCACTGTCATTCTCATCGTCTTTCCCGTGGCCGCAGTCGTCGTTATCGTCTTCATGATGAACACATAGGCCACCACCACAGTTATTATTATTATTATTATTATTATTATTTCAGGTAAGACATGACCAATGAAACAGCCTGCATCTATGGGTTTGAAGTTGTAGAGGAAATGAAAGGAACAAACTTTACAGCCTCAGACGAACTAGCCTGGCCATGCGGACTCCGAATTTTCTGGGTTCACATTCTTCCATACGTCACGCTAGTTAGAGTCCTCCTTTCTTATGGAACATCAATCATTGTAGCAGTTGGAATTCTTCTGAATGCTGTATCATTCGTGGTGTTGACAAGGAAGAACATGCGTAAAATTCCACCAAATTTGTATCTCTCTGTTCTAGCAATCTACGACACGCTTACCCTCACCATGAACTTTATGGTGGGTGTGCTTCGAGGTCAGAATGAAAGTGTCAACAAATATTTTGAAAGCGAAG
The DNA here is from genome assembly GCA_029931535.1 of Margaritifera margaritifera. Taxonomy (NCBI): domain Eukaryota; kingdom Metazoa; phylum Mollusca; class Bivalvia; order Unionida; family Margaritiferidae; genus Margaritifera; species Margaritifera margaritifera. The sequence goes on from JAQPZY010001121.1 coordinate 1,232,510, forward strand.
AGGGACTTTGCAGGTTCCACGGAGTAATAGTTGAGTTTGTTAACCTTCTCTCCGTCTGGGTGATTGTCGCTTTTACATGTGATAGATTATTTATAATAAAATTTCCTCTAAAAGCTAGAACTGGCTCTCCGAGGAAAGCTCTTGCTGTCGTCATAATTGTCTCTGGGATAGTTTTCTTGATTTCCCTTAATAAAGTAGCGGTGTCCGGTTTCGAGGACGACTCCGTTTTTGGTTACAAAGCCTGTAAAACCGGGCGAGAGATTGTCAAAGAGATCATATATTTCTACGTTGCACTGAACACATGGATACCTACAATTCTGATCGTCGCTATCAATACTGTAATAATATTTGAAATAAAGAAAAATAAAAGAAGGCGCCAGACTATGACGAATTACACCATGTCGACATCTGACGAGAAAGTCACAAAGATTCTTTTGCTTGTCTCCACGTTGTTCGTTATGCTAATCATGCCTTTGGGCATTGTACAGACGACTGAACTCATTTGGAATTCTACCATGAAAATTATCCCAGGCGAGAAAGGTTATGAAGATTTTATGATAACGACAATCAAGCTCAAGTGGACCAGAACTTTCTTCTTTTTCTTTTACCAGTTACACTATGCCATCAACTTTTTCCTGTACGTATCCTCTTCTTCAGTCAATCAGTTTCGAGCATCCCTTAAGAAATTACTAGGCATGGAGGCGAGTCCGGGAGAAATGTTCTTTCGGGTGGGCTTCTCATAAGCAGTCAGAGAAACGCAGGGCAATGAAAATAACAAAAACCAAGTCTGAGCATGAGGAAAATCCAATGGACTATTGATACTTTTTGTCAATATTAAAGTTAAAATTCACCGATTCAGGTGAAGTTAGAATATATGACAATCTCTATCGGCTATGATCAATAATAAATGCATGATGAGTTTGAATAAGGTAGATTTTTAAAATTCTGCATTCACATTATATTACATTTAGTAAACAATAAAAAAATGTACGAGGGTATGAGGATTTCACTCAGGGTATATATATATATATATATATATATATATATATATATATATATATATATATATATATATATATATATATATATATATATATAAGGCTTCCGTAAAAACCTGTAATTGCCAGACATGACCGCCAGTTCGAAGGTTTTGACCGGCACCTACTCGGAGCAATAGCACATTGGTCTTAAGATATCCGAAATATCATTATATGAAATTGTCTTTGATTTGTTTATCCGTTAAACTGTCAAATAAACATCTGAAGTAAAATTCAAAGGTTACTTTGCCTAGTTTAGAGATTATTTCTTTGTCGGAAAATTAAAAAAGATATCGCCAACTAACCTTCTTTCAAACCTGACTAGGTCTTGTTTACACAGTTTCTTTGTCGAACAATCAAAAGAGGTGACGTCGATTAAGCTTGTTACAGCTCAACTGCCTGAAGGCTATACCGCTCACGGTTAGGCTTGGTCAAATGGGCTTAGAGAAAGACAACTTAATCCTTTAGTGAATAACATTTTAAAGATCGTCTTCCTAGTAAGATATTTGTTTCTTATTCTGAATTATTATTATTATTGTTATTATTTTAAACGGTAGGCTTATATATTCTTATATGAGACAATAATAAGAATCAATCGTTCTTTTTCTGTTTGCTAGATCAATACTCACCATGTCAAAGTATAAGTATAATACTTATGAAAACTGCAACCCGACTAAGTAAGCTAGAGCTTTTAACAGAAAGTGGACAGAGCTATTCCCTTGGCTGAGGTATGATGGCAGATTCAGTCCTATGTTTTGTAAACTCTGCCAAAAGCATAATAGAAAAAATACAACAACCCCTAAACAGCTTCTTATCACATGGATCTGCAAACTTTAGGAAATCGGCATTAGTGGAGCATGCGGCGCGCATTGACCATGTAAGATCGGTGAAAGCCGAAAATACAGCTAAGGATAACAAGCTGGTGACATTGCTAGATAACGTATCTGAGAAAGCTAATGAAGCAATGTGCACCTTATTCAGAACTGCATACTACATTGCCAACAAGAACCTGTCTATTGAAAAATTCAAATGAATCAACGAACTCTCGCAGTTAAATGACAGTGTCATCACCACAAAGCTGTATCTGGAGGATAACGCCTGTTCCGAATTCATTAGCATCCTTCCTGCAATGGTGGAGGAATCTATTCTTGTCGAGGTGAGAGCAAGGCTTCCTGTGGGAATAACTGACGAATCAACTGATCTTGCAACAGAGAAGCGCTTGATTTTACACCTTTTGTATGTGACAGAAGGGAAACTGCATACTCGGTATAAATTTTTTTTTTATAAATTTGCTCGCCGCTGATGTTTTTACCATTACAACAAAACTCCTTGCATATTTGAAATCTAATTCATCAGATCTAACAAGATCTACGTCATGGGATTTGGTTGTGCGCCCGTGATGCTTGGACAAAAAGGGAGGTGTGTCACAATTACTTAAAGAAACTTGTCCCAATTTAGTTGAAATACATTGTGTGGCCCATAAACTCTCAGTCAAGTGTGTATATGCCGCCATGACAGTGATAGAGATAGGCTACATGGAGAGCATCCTTAACTCTCTTCATACCTACTACAAGAAGTTCCCAACTCATCTTTCCGGCTTGCAATTCTGGCAAACAATCACTGACAGCCCCTTGTTTACTCCCTAAGAGGTTCACGGAGTAAGCTGGCTGTCTATGGAGGATGCCTTAAACCAGGCATATGCAACCTACGGCCCGCGGGCCGGATTCGGCACGCGACTTGGTGATGTCTGCTTATTCACATCATAGGGTATGGCTTTAAAAATCGCTTATCAGGCCCGCGCCCTGGAGGAAGTTGTACATGCCTGCCTTAGACAATGTTCGACGATCAGTGGCGTCGATAGTCGGCATGTTGAGTGATCAGACCAACAGATTCATTACGGCAAATTCATTGGAATATGACATGACATCTTACAAATTCAGGTTTTTGCTACACTTTCTTTGTGGCGTCTTTGGAAAAAGTAACACCCTTAGCCGGTGTTTGCAGACAAGAGATTTACCGTACATTACCATGAAGCAACATGTTGATGGATTTTTTTACATCGCTGGAAGCTGAGTACCTTGGAGATACAACCGATTTTGGGTCCCTCTGCAACGAGTTTCTTACAGCCACGCGCGACAGCAGTCACTTCAAAGAGATAGAACTGAAGTGTTCATCACGTGACAATGACTTGTCAACATAGGCAGTACAGTTTGTACAGATTATTCGCGGAAACGTATATGACAGATTCCCTGACCACGATATTTTTTAATGCATTCACTGTGTTTGAATCTAACACTTTTCCTGAAAATGTTAGTGTAATGCCACAGATTGGTAATGATCACATTACACATTGATTGCTGATTACGGCTGAACAAGAGAGAACAATGAGGCAGTAATCAGGGTCAACGAAGTATAGAAAGAGTGGGACATTTTCAAGTACATTGTGTACAACAATGACAGACGACCGTCAGCAGCTGAATTACCGAGAAAACTAGTTTCAATGAAAGGACAGTACCCGAGTGTGGTTCATTTGATGGAGACTTTACACGTACTTCCATTGTCAAGCGTGGAGTGTGAGCGAGGATTTTCGCGCCAGAATTTGATCAAACCAAAAGATGTGGTACAGGCTGAGTTCTGACATTCTTGACGAACTTATGAGAATAAATCTTGTTGGTATTGATATTAAAGACTTTGATCCATTGCCGGAATTCAGGAAGTGGAAGAGAAATCGAAACAGACATATGTACCAAGAAAGCAAAGAGAATGCTTTCAACAAACTGATGAACATTGAGTGAATGGATTTTACCATAGTGCAAATGTGGCAACATCATGATGGTGCGATAGGATCACTGTGAAAATACATTTTGCTAAAAAAAAAAAAAAAAAAAAAAAAAAAAATGGTCGGGAAATCTGTAGCGATTCTTAGGGATAAACTTATTGTGTGTGGCTTCCAGCTGATGAGAGGTTGAAACAGTTTTATTTTTTAAATGAATATATATTATAAACAGTAGAGTCACGTGTTTCTATCAAGTACTTCAAAATGTCTTCTTGCACTCGGGAAAATTTCAGGAAGCCTGATATATATATATATATATATATATATATATATATATATATATATATATATATATATATATATATATATATGAAAATGCTAGCCGAATATTTGTCATATATTTGTTAAAGACATCTACAGACAATGGATATTTCCCAAATTTCTAAAATTGTTGTGCATTGCGTGGAAAACGTTTCAGTATAAATCAGCCAAGTCTGGGACGGAGATAATTGTGCAAATGTTCAATTGTTATTTAAAATGTTGAAATTTTCATCGATGCATGTATATATATATATATATATATATATATATATATATATATATATATATATATATATATATATATATATATATATATATATATATATAGCTAGAGAGAGAGAGAGAGATAGAGAGAGAGAGAGAGAGAGAGAGAGAGAGAGAGAGGAAGAGAGTGGGGGGGGGTCGAAGAATTCTTTCATCGCCTATTATATATTATCAACTTGCAAAAATTGGCCGGGGGTAATTAATATTTGCCTTTCAGTATCACTGTAGCAATTAATCTTTCCATGTTATGAAAATATCCTCACCAATTTCTTTTTAGATTAACACCCTATGATATTGCACCAAATGAAATGCAACATTTAAAATAAAAAACAACTGTCAACGTACCAACATTATAAAACATCCCAACGATAATAAAAAATATAAAATATTTGACTGTCCATCTAACCCACCAATATTATAAAGCATTTTTGTCTCTCTACTAATCCATATTATAAAATATTCGTCTTCCATGTACCCACCAATATTATGAAATATGTGTTTGTCTATCTACCCACCAATATTATACAATATTTCTCTGTCTATCTTCCCACTAATAATAAAAGCTATAAACTATTTGTAAGTCTGTCTATCTTCCCACTAATAATAAAAGCTATAAACTATTTGTAAGTCTGTCTGTCTTCCCACTAATAATAAAAGCTATAAACTATTTGTAAGTCTGTCTGTCTTCCTACCAATAATAACAATTATAAAATGTTTGTCTGTCTATCTTCCCACCAGTTTTAAATAATAAACAATTAATAATCAATTATATTCAAAAATAAATAAATAAGGTATACAATATAAATTATTCACTATGCCCAACTTGTCGCCAGTGAAATTTACATTTTAAGTTAAAAATATAATTTAAACATTTGTATTACTAATCAACAGAGCAATGAAGTACAGGTCAACTACCGTATATACTCGCGTATAAACTAATACCAACTACCAACTGCATAGACCCAGATCTCCCGTCGCATAATGCGCCGGCAGATCTGGGTCTATGCAGTTTGTAAGGACTAATCAGTAGAACAAACAACATAGACCCTGATCTGCCAGCGCATTATGCGACGGCAGACCAGGGTCTATGTTGTTTGCATTTGTATTAAGTTTATACGCGAGTATATACGGTAGTTTTAATCCAGTCTTGTTAGCCCCTGATCTGCCACTTAAACACCCATAGTTGATGAGCTATAATTATTACAACAGAATTTAGATGATATAATTTATGATTTAGTTGAGGCGTGAAGATCCAGATTTTATTTACACCCACAGTTATATGGCGTAGCAGTTTATTATAAGTGTATTAGGCAAAGACAATTATTTTACTTCCTTGTTCGATTTCCGAGTACATTGTATACAGGCTTTAAAATCTGTAATTTCTGTGTGAATTGTTCACATTTTGTCAATATATGTTTGCTGGTGTCTTTATTATTGTTCTGTATCATATTTATGGATGAATAATGTGAATATTCATGAGGAATTTAAATACGGCATTCCAGGAAGCTATAATTATCGATAGCATGTGTATGTATGCGTATTAATTTTTGAAATTTTCAAATCATGGCTTTATGCTAGTTTGTATATCGTACACAGCGCCGAGTAAGTACATTTTATTAATTTATGACAGGTGATCATTATTTTATGACAAAATAGTTTTTACAAGTATCTGAAACTCTGACAGTTATGAATTTCACATGCAATACGCTAACATGAATCGACAAAGTGCCTATGAAAAGGTTTTAGTATCAGATGCTTAAATTTTAGAACTAAAATAACCAAAATTATTTTATTGTATAACATTAGTATGCATCTAACCTGAAAAATAAATTGCATTAAATAGCTAAGCAATGGTTAAGGGAGATAATCTTAGTGTGCTGGTCATGCTTTTATGAGTTACTTCCCTTGTTACTAGTAGGATGTATATGGAATATTTGGCGCAGCTGACTCTTAGTTATTTTGTTTATAGACTTTTTAAAATAAATAAGAAAACGAATGAGAAAATATAGAAAGTAAAGACTAGCAAATAACGTATTTCACTGTGTATCCTTTGTTTAAAAGAATCTCGGAAAGGGCTTGTACGCTAAAAAATATATTTGACCACAAATTATTTATTTCAATGAACCACATACTATTTTGAAAATTAACGGTGACAAGAACATTATAAAAGGAAATTAGCATCCCTAATAAATGAGACCCACCTCATTATCTAAAGCTGCCTACTAAGAAGGCAGATCAAAAAGTATCTCCGATAGGCTGTAATAAGATATGCTGGTAAATAAAAATAAAAAAATTAATCGTACGTCTCGGGTATTAGAAACGTGACAGGGGATCTAGTGCACGCAAACAAATCATGTAAAATAAATAAAAAATAAAAAAAATAAAAAAAAGTATGGCTAACATACTAGAAGTGTGACACAGGATCTAGTGTGCTCAAAAATAAAAAAAATAAAAAAGGAGCGCAAAGCTTGATTCCAGAGCGTAGAAAATGATTTGTGTTAGGAAATGTGGACTAGTAAGTGGTGCAGTTCTGATACAAACTACCCCCAGGGGCAGCAACTTTAGATTCTGAGGTCGGCATCTTGCAAACATTTATAACAAAGGTTAAATACATAGTATTGTTTATGCACATCTAAACAATTTATAGTGAAATATATATTTAAATTTTCTAACTTAAATAAAACAAAAGAGTGAAATATATATTTAAATTTTCAAAGTGAAATAAATTGAAATAGTGAAATATACATCAAATTTTTTCTAACTTAAACAAATGAAAATAATATATATATATATATATATATATATATATATATATATATATATATATATATATATATATATATATATATATATATATATATATATAGATTGCTTTTTATGTAAATTAATGATGAAAACTTCGATACTTGATATACCGATTGCAAAGATGTCAGCCCCCCCCAAAAAAAAAAGATAAAAGAAAAAAAATTGCAGGCCCCTATAATACGTATGCAAGATGTAAACAGAATTATCATTAAAAGACTTAGAGAATCATATAAGATTTTTAATAAATGTGTACAGATTGCAGCAATTTATGTGAGAAAAATATTTAAGGACAACGTTAGAAACCATGACCACTTAACAGGCAAGTACAGGGGGCTGCTATTAACGAATGCAAATTGAATTTCGGATACCAAAATGTATAATTCTATTCCTTCATAACATGTCTGGTTATGACAGTCGTCTATTTATCAAAACAATTGCAAAACATGATCCAGATGAAGAGGTAAAAATAATACCGATGAGATGGTAAGGAAATAACTGTAAAAAGAACGGTTAAATTTGTAGATAACTTTCCATTTATGGGCCAGTCTCTTGAGCAGCTGGCTAAGAAATTAAATGATAACAAGTTCGTTGAGACAATGAAATATTTTGGTGCAATTAAATCTACATTTTTGCGAAAAGACATGAATCCATACGAATACTTGGATAGTTTTGATAGATTCTATGCTACCTCCTATAGAAGACTTTTATTCATAAATTAAGGATTCAAACATATCTGATGATAATTACCAGTTTGCACATGGTGTGATTTACCACTTCAAACCCGAATACACTCAATGACTTTTATGACTATTATTTGAAACAAGGATACTTTTAATGCTTTGTGACATCTTCAAAGAATTTAGTAATGTGTGTATAGCAAACTATAAGTTAGACCCCGCTCACTGTTCTAGTGCACCAGGTTTAGCTTATGATGCTTGTTTATAGATATCTTTTCGACAGAACTTTTCTACGCTCTGGAATCAAGCTTTGTGTTCCTTTTTTTGAGCACACTAGATCCTGTGTCACGCTTCTAGTATGTTAGCCATAATTTTTATTTAAATTTTTTTTTTTTCATAATGACATTTTTTATTGGAAACAGTTTCCGCGGTGGTTCAATTATTTTGATTAGTTTGTTATTTCTATATATTTCAGGCATATTATTAATAAAAAAAACCCATAAAAATATATATATAAAGCCGCCCACACGTATTCCTTTTTCCCCCATAGATTTCGTATTCTGTTTAAAATGTAAGCGCTTTTTCTATATTTCAGGTATGGTATACCCAGTCCTCCTTCCATTTTAGATTTGTATAGATTTTCTCTTTGGAGAAGGTGTATCCCCCCTCCCCATATAAAGTGAACTATCTTTTTATCTAAAACTTCCAGCCATGTATCTTTAAAATCAATTATTTGCATAATATACCATAAAGTACTGTATATATATATATGTATGCGCTATTTGTACCCTTTCCATTATATTTAAAGGTGTACATAACCATAAATCAATTTGTACTTGTACTTTATCTTTTAAAAAATTAAAATTTGTTTTGTCAGCATTTCTCCCAAAATACACCCCTAGAGCTTTCACCTTTTGTTTTATTAGTTCTGGTGGTAAACCTGGATGATTCCCACGCCAATTTCCTATTAGAAGTATTTCTGTTTTCATATGATTAATTTTCGATCCCGATGCTTTTCCAAATTCAAAAAATTCTTTTTCCAAATGCTTAAAAGAAAAACCATCATTTATAAAATTCGTGCAATCATCTGCATGTTGGAGCATTTTAAATTCCTTTTTTAGGTTGGGTATTTTTATTCCTTGTATATTTCTATTATTATTTATTTTTATACATAAAACTTCGATTGCTAACACGTATAATAGCATGGACAGGGGACATCCCTGTCTTACCGATCTTTCAGTTTTAAATCTTTTTGTTTTGGCCCCATTAATTTGTACTTCCCATGTTATATTTGTGTACATCACTTTGATCCATGAGCAAAAGATGGGTCCAAAACCATAATTTTTAAAAATATTTTCTATATAGCTATGTTCTATACGATCAAAAGCTTTTTCCTGATCGTATAGAATCATCGCTCCTTTCTCTCCTTTATTTTCTATAAACTCTATCACAGTTTGAATAGTTAATTGATTGTTTTTAATACTCCTCCCCCCTTCCCCACAACTTTGATTTATATTTATTATTTTACCCATACACATTTTAAGTCTATTAGACATAATTTTACTTAAAATTTTATAATCCATATTCAGTAAAGAGATCGGTCTCCAGTTTTTTAATTCTTGTACATCCCCTTTCCCTTTATATATTATCGTGATTATTCTCTCCTTCATTTTACCTGGCATTTCTTTATTTATCAGGATATTGTTGTATACATATTCTAAAATTGGAGTTAGTTGTATTTGGAATTTTTTAAAAAAGTCTGCAGTGAGGCCGTCCGAACCTGGCGATTTACCATTATTTAATTGTACTATAGCTTTCTTAATCTCTTCTGCTGTTATAAAATTTTCACATATATTTCTATGGTCTTCATTTATTTTTATAAATTGTGCATTTTTACAATAGCTATTTATTTCTTCATACTCTATATTTTGCGATGTGTACAAATCTTTATAAAAATCATGTATTGCTTGTAATATTTCTCCCTTTTCTTTAAGTATTATATTATTTTTCTTTAGGGTTTCCATGTTTTTCCCCTTTCCCCTCCTTATTTCCTCCCTCCTGTATATTCCTTTTGCTTTTATGTACATACTATCGAATTTCCCTGCTCTAATTTTATTACCTGCCTTTTTGTATTTTTGTACATTCTCATATTCTTCCCTATATTTATCCTTTTCCTCCTCACTTGCTTCTTTATTTATACATATATTTTTATACCTTTGTTCCACCCCCTTTATTTTATCTTGTTTTATAGTACTGTATATCCTCGTAAGTTTTTTAATCAATACTTTTAAATCTTCCCATGCTTGAAGGATATCCCTTGTACCTTCCGTATTAAACTTATTTAAAATTTCTGCTATTCTGTCCGTATATTCATTTTCTACTAAAATAGAGTTGTTAAGTTTCCAGTATCCTTGTCCCCATTTATTTCTGTATTTAGTATTTATATTTAATATAACTGGATTATGATCAGATATTTTATCCCTTTGAATTTCGCACATCAAAACTTTATTTATTTCTGTTTTGGATATGTAAAATTTATCCAATCTACTTCCTTGTCTGATTCCATATTCATATGTATACTCTATTTTGTCAGGATTTAGTTTTCTCCATACATCTTCTATATCATTTTTATCTATAAAATTTTTAATTATCCCCCCCCCCCCCTTCTTGCATCTAATTCTTGCCCTTTCATACCCCCCGTCCTATCTAAATTATTTGTTACCCAATTAAAATCTCCTCCGATTATAAAATTTTCCATGGAAAATTCTTGTATGTATTCTGTTAATTCATTTATAAATTGTAACTTTTTTGTTATACTTGTCTTTATATTATTTGATACTGGCACATATACATTTAAAATATGCCATCCATTTATTTTTATATGCTTTAATCTCCCCTTAAATTTCTTTTCCGTTATAATTTCCTCCCATGTTACTTTTAAAGCTATATTCTTTAAAATTATTGCCACCCCCGCCCAACTTTCATTATTACTATTATTTTCTAGCACTATCCCGTTTAGTTTTTCCTCTATCTCCCTTTTTAATTTTGTATCTATATTATGTGTTTCCTGTAACAGTATTATATCAAATGATTTTGTTGTTTCTCTTAGTTTATCTACTTTATCCTTTACTCCATTTATGTTTATGGTTATCACACAGAGGTTTTGTCCCTCCATGGTGCCATAAAACATTTGTTGTTAACTTTCCAATTTTATTTTATTTTTGAATTTCTAGGTTTATTGTGTCACGTTGAGATCACTCTCTAATTCTATTTCCGTGTCACTTTCTACTTCTGTTTCCCTTTTTTGTTTTTGTTTAGTTTGGGACTTTTCCCTATACTGCTCTAATGTTATTCTTTTTTTACTCCCACCCTCTCTCGGCAGGGAGGCAGATCTCCCTGATTTGGGGGTTTTCGGAGTTTTTTTCTCATCAGAGTCCTCTCTCGAGGTCCATTCTGCTGATACAGTGATTCGTCGCTTCCTTTTATGCGACTGTTTTGGTGTGGAGGTTGATGGGAATGTCCCATCCACACTCTGACTGTATTCCTCTTGCAACGTTATCTGGGCCGTTGGCTCCTCCATTTCCTTTTCAGTTCATCTCACTGGGCCGGATTTGGGAGCAACGGCCTCTTCTTCTATCAGGTTTCTTTCAATTTCATCTTCCGATTCATTGAAAATCGGCTCTATTAACTGGTAGTACGGTGCCGTACTATTTTCCTTCATTTTCATTTCTTTTATTTGTTTCTTCAGATGTTTTTTTTTTTTTTTGTTCCTTAGTTTTCTTTTCTCATTTTGGGTTTCGAAAGGCAAACTGTCCTTGCTGTCAAAATCTACCCATTCAAGACCTGTGTCCCCTAATTTGGTTTCTTCCAAGGGCTTTTCCACTACATTTATTTCCCCCTGGGGTTTGCCTATGTCCCCTTCCGGTTCGGGGTCTTCGCCCTCTAGGGATTCCTTGTCGCCCGAGGGTGTACTGTCTGGTATGTTTGCTGCTTTTTCAGCATATGTAGTTCCTTGTATGAAAGGTGGATTGTTACAATCCCTGGGCACATGCCCCGTTTGCCTACATCTGGTGCAGGGTCGGTGATGGATACACCCCCTGTACCAGGATTTCAACAAGAAACCCATAACGTAGAAGAAGGTAGGTATTGTTTTGGCTTGTTCTGTCTCTACTTCTACTACCCTTACTCCCGTTTTTATATTGGGATAACCCCAATACGTAGCACTTTTTTCTTTTTGGACTTGGATGTTAAATTTTGATTCCAATTTTTCTGTGAGTTCCTTAGTTGGAATCTCCAACGGGAGTCCAGTAAAATGGACCTCCACCGTCTTCGTTTCTATGTTCCTTTCTATAGGGGGTGCCCTGATTACTTTCATTGTTTTCCCCTTAATTCTGAATTCCCCTTCTGGTAAAATAGGAATGTTTCCTACGGCATACAGGTAGAAACGCCCCCTCCCCCCATTTTGTAGGGCACCTATTACCTCCACAGGTACTCCTTTTTTTACCAGTTCCTGCAGAACTTCTGCTGGTCTTGGCCTTTCCATTTCCTGCCAATCTTGGAAGTTCAGCATTTGGCACCCAGCATTCCTGTGTGCCAAGAGGACTCTATTGCCATGGTTGGTATCTATTTGGGTTTGGAAGTATTCTTCCAATTTTTTCCCCATTATGCTTGGATTTTTAACTCAAACTATAGTTTATATTACACTTTCAATAATCTACTCTTTACACTAATATAAATTTGTTTTGGTTTACATTCACAATAAAACGAACATCTAAACCCTCAAATGTTCATTTAACAATGCGAAACATTTAAATAGACAAATTGTTCATTAAAAAATTTCAATATTCAACAATTGCTGGCTTTTAAATGACCACAAGGTTCATTCAAAATTCCTTCAAATAAGGTACATGTAAACTAACATTCAAACAAACAACAAATTTGTTTAAATATTCAGAAGGTGAGATATATAAAGGAAAGAAAGAAAGAAAGATAAATACAGTAGAATACAATTCAGAAAGTACCTCTAATAGCTAACCGGCATATCAGGGTTCCTGTAATCTACATGTACTGCAATGGTTTTAAATTTTTTCACAGATCGCTGGTGAGCGATCCGTGAGTAGAATTCGCACCGACTTTCCAGAATTTTTTTTCGTCAACAACTTTCCTTCGCAAGTATCAGTGTCAGAATCATTTTTCACAATAATTTTTAATTTAATCGGTGTAACTGCTTTGGCTGTTAATGAAAACGACTGACATATATATAACACACTACCAGTAGACTCCATTGTTGCTGGCCAATCACGTGACTAGGTGCAGACGAAACCCTCACCAAAGGTCGCGTACCGGCGGTCATGCAAGCCAGGTACAATGGATAATGGTTAAGTGAGTGAGCAATTATCCTGGATTATCTTAATAAAATACCCCAGAAGAGGTAAGAACAGGTGTCATTTGAGTGGGGCTTTGAATTAGGTGACAGGATGTTTGTTTAACAGATTAATTTTATAAGGGTAGTGGGAAACAACAAAGCGTAGTGGCACAAGAGCACAGCGTAGCGGTAGTTTCTAAAGCGTCGAGGTTATCGGAGTTTGAAACGATAGCGTAGTGGGCCCGCTACGGTAAAAGGCCCTCGGGAGAACACTGAAACCCAGTCATAGATTTATTCATAGATCCAGTCAAAGATGTATTTTCGTCATTTCTGGTTTAAATTGTGATCCCTTCCCTTTATAACTCACTTATCCTCCGCCATTCCCAAGTCAAGGGTCGTATATACTGACCCAGTATAATATCTTTAAAACTAGAGCCAATCAACAATTTTAAGCATCATTTTCGTTCTCAGTGACCCAGAATTAGTAAAGTTTGACAACATTTATTGCGGAAGCATTTTGGCTGTAGACCGGTGAATTATTGCACTGAATTAAAATTTCTGGAGAATGTGCCACAATACTGTTATAAGACTAGTATTGATTTCTAGTACGTAATCGTGTTTGCCCTACATTTCAGTTGTTTTGTTTTATTTTCATTAGTTTCTAATTCGTTACAAAAACAAAAAAAAACAAAAAAAAAACAAACAAAACAAACAAACACAAAAAAAAAAACAAACAAAGCAACAGGCAGTAAAGTAGAACATACAAAACGAGTAATATTTCGCATGCGTTGGCAAATAAAACGTTTGAAACAAAAATCGTGGTGTATCCTTGGGAAAGGCACTTTACTCTACTTGACTAGGCACAATATAACCTTTAAAGTGTTGATGTGTCGTAAAAAAATCAAAATATCAGGTCTTATCTTCATACCTTGATATGTAGGCTCGCTTTTGGCATGCGCTTCATGGTGCAAGCGATATGTAATGCGGATTTCTGGATCCGTAAGTTAATTTCATGCAAATTCCGCTTTTATTTATTCTTTGGAAGATCTTGTTCTTTATCACCGTCGAATTGCATTCCCTTGTGTACAAACATTTTGATATGAATTTCGAACGCAGACATATTATATTACAATCTCAAACGTGGACATATTATATTACAATTTAGACACATGTCACGTGTCATAAGCCTATGTATCAAGCAGCTGAGACCCAGTTTAAGTTAGTGTTATGTATATGGAATCTATAATGTGCCTAAACTTTTGGTCTATGACTGTAACTTTAAAATTGTGTCAAATAACAAGTCGCACTTTAAGCTTGGTTGAAATGTCAACAAGGTATTTATCTACATTTGAGTTCAAGGTCAAAGTTGTTGATCATGTGATGGAGATTTTCCACTCGAAAAACGCATTTAGTAATGCATTCTGGGTCGTAAAAATACACGTTTCCTGTTGTGAAATAGGCCTTTTGCAAAAGAGTATGTAAGAATATGCGGAACGCATTATATTCATTCCAATTTTAAATCTTGTGTTAAAAACATTCTCGTTTTTTATGATCAGTCTTTAGGGATCATCAGATTGTTTGGAATCATAGTTGTGGTGTAATCCCGTAATGCCGTAATGCTGTATTGCTGTATACATAATTCGAAAGAAATTATTTATTGGAACATTCATTAGAGTTACCTAAAGTGCTTACATCAACCTTTGGATTTATTTATATGACTTCTGGATACCTGTGGACATTCTCAAAGATGATGTGCATTACATTATTGGGGTACGTCATTATATTCCAGACTACCCATTCATTTGGAACATTCGTTCATTAGGAAGATTCGTTCATTCGGAACATTCATTCACTCGGAACATTCATTCATTCAGAACATTCTATATTTTGGACTTGTGATTAGGACACTTAAGATTATTGGATAATTTGGATTTTAATTCACGCTACTGTAAGTGTCTTTTGAATTTTCACTTTAATTGTCCGGAAATAAATTGTTTGTTGATTTTACAAACATTGTTGGTTTCACTTTTTGACCATAGAGTCGTAACATTAGAGAACAAGTTGTCTCCCCTCTATTTTTGAGAACACAAATTCAGCTATATTCACCGACCTTCACTTTAGGAAAACACACTGGAAGTGAAACCAATGTCTTGCTGACTATTGGTCATAACAACGGAACAACCATTCTTTCTTCCATGTAATCCCTTAAAAAATGTGGAATTTTTATACGAGGTTAAAGTATGGTAGATGTATCATGAATAAATGTCATTTCAAGTCCCTTGTTTCCTAGGTAAGTTACGAGTTAACAGAACTTCACGCAGAGCATTTTTAAAAGCAAGATGTTGATGCGGGTGATACTGGAAGAATTTGCACATTCTGAAGAAAAGAAAAGAAGAATTTTTTCACATTCCACATGAATTGTAAAATCTATTACCATAATCATCGTATTCATCGTGGAGATCACTGTCATTCTCATCGTCTTTCCCGTGGCCGCAGTCGTCGTTATCGTCTTCATGATGAACACATAGGCCACCACCACAGTTATTATTATTATTATTATTATTATTATTATTTCAGGTAAGACATGACCAATGAAACAGCCTGCATCTATGGGTTTGAAGTTGTAGAGGAAATGAAAGGAACAAACTTTACAGCCTCAGACGAACTAGCCTGGCCATGCGGACTCCGAATTTTCTGGGTTCACATTCTTCCATACGTCACGCTAGTTAGAGTCCTCCTTTCTTATGGAACATCAATCATTGTAGCAGTTGGAATTCTTCTGAATGCTGTATCATTCGTGGTGTTGACAAGGAAGAACATGCGTAAAATTCCACCAAATTTGTATCTCTCTGTTCTAGCAATCTACGACACGCTTACCCTCGCCATGAACTTTATGGTGGGTGTGCTTCGAGGTCAGAATGAAAGTGTCAACAAATATTTTGAAAGCGAAGAGGGACTTTGCAGGTTCCACGGAGTAATAGTTGAGTTCGTTAACCTTCTCTCCGTCTGGGTGATTGTCGCTTTTACATGTGATAGATTATTTATAATAAAATTTCCTCTAAAAGCTAGAACTGGCTCTCCGAGGAAAGCTCTTGCTGTCGTCATAATTGTCTCTGGGATAGTTTTCTTGATTTCCCTTAATAAAGTAGCGGTGTCCGGTTTCGAGGACGACTCCGTTTTTGGTTACAAAGCCTGTAAAACCGGGCGAGAGATTGTCAAAGAGATCATATATTTCTACGTTGCACTGAACACATGGATACCTACAATTCTGATCGTCGCTATCAATACTGTAATAATATTTGAAATAAAGAAAAATAAAAGAAGGCGCCAGACTATGTCGAATTACACCATGTCGACATCTGACGAGAAAGTCACAAAGATTCTTTTGCTTGTCTCCACGACGTTCGTTATGCTAATCATGCCTTTGGGCATTGTACAGACGACTGAACTCATTTGGAATTCTACCATGAAAATTATCCCAGGCGAGAAAGGTTATGAAGATTTTATGATAACGAAAATCAAGCTCAAGTGGACCAGAACTTTCTTCTTTTTCTTTTACCAGTTACACTATGCCATCAACTTTTTCCTGTACGTATCCTCTTCTTCAGTCAATCAGTTTCGAGCAACCCTTAAGAAATTACTAGGCATGGAGGTGAGTTCTGGAGAAAATATCTTTCCGTCTGGCACACCTCTCACAATCAGTCAGAGAAACGCAGGGCAATGAAAATAACAAAAACCAAGTCTGAGCATGAGGAAAATCCAATGGACTATTGATACTTTTTGTCAATATTAAAGTTAAAATTCACCGATTCAGGTGAAGTTAGAATATATGACAATCTCTATCGGCTATGATCAATAATAAATGCATGATGAGTTTGAATAAGGTAGATTTTTAAAATTCTGCATTCACATTATATTACATTTAGTAAACAATAAAAAAATGTACGAGGGAATGAGGATTTCACTCAGGGTATATATATATATATATATATATATATATATATATATATATATATATATATATATATATATATATATATATAAGGCTTCCGTAAAAACCTGTAATTGCCAGACATGACCGCCAGTTCGAAGGTTTTGACCGGCACCTACTCGGAGCAATAGCACATTGGTCTTAAGATATCCGAAATATCATTATATGAAATTGTCTTTGATTTGTTTATCCGTTAAATTGTCAAATAAACATCTGAAGTAAAATTCAAAGGTTACTTTGCCTAGTTTAGAGATTATTTCTTTGTCGGAAAATTAAAAAAGATATCGCCAACTAAGCTTCTTTCACAGCTGACTAGGTCTTGTTTACACAGTTTCTTTGTCGAACAATCAAAAGAGGTGACGTCGATTAAGCTTGTTACAGCTCAACTGCCTGAAGGCTATACCGCTCACAGTTAGGCTTGGTCAAATGGGGTTAGAGAAAGACAACTTAATCCTTTAGTGAATAACATTTTAAAGATCGTCTTCCTAGTAAGATATTTGTTTCTTATTCTGAATTATTATTATTATTATTATTTTAAACGGTAGGCTTATATATTCTTATATGAGACAATAATAAGAATCAATCGTTCTTTTTCTGTTTGCTAGATCAATACTCACCATGTCAAAGTATAAGTATAATACTTATGAAAACTGCAACCCGACTAAGTAAGCTAGAGCTTTTAACAGAAAGTGGACAGAGCTATTCCCTTGGCTGAGGTATGATGGCAGATTCAGTCCTATGTTTTGTAAACTCTGCCAAAAGCATAATAGAAAAAATACAACAACCCCTAAACAGCTTCTTATCACATGGATCTGCAAACTTTAGGAAATCGGCATTAGTGGAGCATGCGGCGCGCATTGACCATGTAAGATCGGTGAAAGCCGAAAATACAGCTAAGGATAACAAGCTGGTGACATTGTTAGATAACGTATCTGAGAAAGCTAATGAAGCAATGTGCACCTTATTCAGAACTGCATACTACATTGCCAACAAGAACCTGTCTATTGAAAAATTCAAATGAATCAACGAACTCTCGCAGTTAAATGACAGTGCCATCACCACAAAGCTGTATCTGGAGGATAACGCCTGTTCCAAATTCATTAGCAACCTTCATGCAATGGTGGAGGAATCTATTCTTGTCGATGTGAGAGCAAGGCTTCCTGTGGGAATAACTGACGAATCAACTGATCTTGCAACAGAGAAGCGCTTGATTTTACACCTTTTGTATGTGACAGAAGGGAAACTGCATACTCGGTATAAATTTTTTTTTATAAATTTGCTCGCCGCTGATGTTTTTACCATTACAACAAAACTCCTTGCATATTTGAAATCTAATTCATCAGATCTAACAAGATCTACGTCATGGGATTTGGTTGTGCGCCCGTGATGCTTGGACAAAAAGGGAGGTGTGTCACAATTACTTAAAGAAACTTGTCCCAATTTAGTTGAAATACATTGTGTGGCCCATAAACTCTCAGTCAAGTGTGTATATGCCGCCATGACAGTGATAGAGATAGGCTACATGGAGAGCATCCTTAACTCTCTTCATACCTACTACAAGAAGTTCCCAACTCATCTTTCCGGCTTGCAATTCTGGCAAACAATCACTGACAGACCCTTGTTTACTCCCTAAGAGGTTCGCGGAGTAAGCTGGCTGTCTATGGAGGATGCCTTAAACCAGGCATATGCAACCTACGGCCCGCGGGCCGGATTCGGCACGCGACTTGGTGATGTCTGCTTATTCACATCATAGGGTATGGCTTTAAAAATCGCTTATCAGGCCCGCGCCCTGGAGGAAGTTGTACATGCCTGCCTTAGACAATGTTCGACGATCAGTGGCGTCGATAGTCGGCATGTTGAGTGATCAGACCAACAGATTCATTACGGCAAATTCATTGGAATATGACATGACATCATACAAATTCAGGTTTTTGCTACACTTTCTTTGTGGCGTCTTTGGAAAAAGTAACACCCTTAGCCGGTGTTTGCAGACAAGAGATTTACCGTACATTACCATGAAGCAACATGTTGATGGATTTTTTTACATCGCTGGAAGCTGAGTACCTTGGAGATACAACTGATTTTGGGTCCCTCTGCAACGAGTTTCTTACAGCCACGCGCGACAGCAGTCACTTCAAAGAGATAGAACTGAAGTGTTCATCACGTGACAATGACTTGTCAACATAGGCAGTACAGTTTGTACAGATTATTCGCGGAAACTTATATGACAGATTCCCTGACCACGATATTTTTTAATGCATTCACTGTGTTTGAATCTAACACTTTTCCTGAAAATGTTAGTGTAATGCCACAGATTGGTAATGATCACATTACACATTGATTGCTGATTACGGCTGAACAAGAGAGAACAATGAGGCAGTAATCAGGGTCAACGAAGTATAGAAAGAGTGGGACATTTTCAAGTACATTGTGTACAACAATGACAGACGACCGTCAGCAGCTGAATTACCGAGAAAACTAGTTTCAATGAAAGGACAGTACCCGAGTGTAGTTCATTTGATGGAGACTTTACACGTACTTCCATTGTCAAGTGTGGAGTGTGAGCGAGGATTTTCGCGCCAGAATTTGATCAAACCAAAAGATGTGGTACAGGCTGAGTTCTGACATTCTTGACGAACTTATGAGAATAAATCTTGTTGGTATTGATATTAAAGACTTTGATCCATTGCCGGAATTCAGGAAGTGGAAGAGAAATCGAAACAGACATATGTACCAAGAAAGCAAAGAGAATGCTTTCAACAAACTGATGAACATTGAGTGAATGGATTTTACCATAGTGCAAATGTGGCAACATCATGATGGTGCGATAGGATCACTGTGTAAATACATTTTGCTAAAAAAAAAAAAAAAAAAAAAAAAAAAAAATGGTCGGGAAATCTGTAGCGATTCTTAGGGATAAACTTATTGTGTGTGGCTTCCAGCTGATGAGATCTATGGAGGGGTTGAAACAGTTTTATTTTTTAAATGAATATATATTATAAACAGTAGAGTCACGTGTTTCTATCAAGTACTTCAAAATGTCTTCTTGTCCTCGGGAAAATTTCAGGAAGCCTGATATATATATGTATATATATGAAAATGCTAGCCGAATATTTGTCATATATTTGTTAAAGACATCTACAGACAATGGATATTTCCCAAATTTCTAAAATTGTTGTGCATTGCGTGGAAAACGTTTCAGTATAAATCAACCAAGTCTGGGACGGAGATAATTGTGCAAATGTTCAATTGTTATTTAAAATGTTGAAATTTTCATCGATGCATGTATATATATATATATATAATATATATATATATATATATATATATATATATATATATATATATCTATATATATAGCTAGAGAGAGAGAGAGAGAGAGAGAGAGAGAGAGAGAGAGAGAGAGATAGGAAGAGAGTGGGGGGGGGGTTCGAAGAATTCTTTCATCGCCTATTATATATTATCAACTTGCAAAAATTGGCCGGGGGTAATTAATATTTGCCTTTCAGTATCACTGTAGCAATTAATCTTTCCATGTTATGAAAATATCCTCACCAATTTCTTTTTAGATTAACACCCTATGATATTGCACCAAATGAAATGCAACATTTAAAAAAAAAAACAACTGTCAACGTACCAACATTATAAAACATCCCAACGATAATAAAAAATATAAAATATTTGACTGTCCATCTAACCCACCAATATTATAAAGCATTTTTGTCTCTCTACTAATCCATATTATAAAATATTCGTCTTCCATGTACCCACCAATATTATGAAATATGTGTTTGTCTATCTACCCACCAATATTATACAATATTTCTCTGTCTATCTTCCCACTAATAATAAAAGCTATAAACTATTTGTAAGTCTGTCTATCTTCCCACTAATAATAAAAGCTATAAACTATTTGTAAGTCTGTCTGTCTTCCCACTAATAATAAAAGCTATAAACTATTTGTAAGTCTGTCTGTCTTCTTACCAATAATAACAATTATAAAATGTTTGTCTGTCTATCTTCCCACCAGTTTTAAATAATAAACAATTAATAATCAATTATATTCAAAAATAAATAAATAAGGTATACAATATAAATTATTCACTATGCCCAACTTGTCGCCAGTGAAATTTACATTTTAAGTTAAAAATATAATTTAAACATTTGTATTACTAATCAACAGAGCAATGAAGTACAGGTCACCTACCGTATATACTCGCGTATAAACTAATACCAACTACCAACTGCATAGACCCAGATCTCCCGTCGCATAATGCGCCGGCAGATCTGGGTCTATGCAGTTTGTAAGGACTAATCAGTAGAACAAACAACATAGACCCTGATCTGCCAGCGCATTATGCGACGGCAGACCAGGGTCTATGTTGTTTGCATTTGTATTAAGTTTATACGCGAGTATATACGGTAGTTTTAATCCAGTCTTGTTAGCCCCTGATCTGCCACTTAAACACCCATAGTTGATGAGCTATAATTATTACAACAGAATTTAGATGATATAATTTATGATTTAGTTGAGGCGTGAAGATCCAGATTTTATTTACACCCACAGTTATATGGCGTAGCAGTTTATTATAAGTGTATTAGGCAAAGACAATTATTTTACTTCCTTGTTCGATTTCCGAGTACATTGTATACAGGCTTTAAAATCTGTAATTTCTGTGTGAATTGTTCACATTTTGTCAATATATGTTTGCTGGTGTCTTTATTATTGTTCTGTATCGTATTTATGGATGAATAATGTGAATATTCATGAGGAATTTAAATACGGCATTCCAGGAAGCTATAATTATCGATAGCATGTGTATGTATGCGTATTAATTTTTGGAATTTTCAAATCATGGCTTTATCCTAGTTTGTATATCGTACACAGCGCCGAGTAAGTACATTTTATTAATTTATGACAGGTGATCATTATTTTATGACAAAATAGTTTTTACAAGTATCTGAAACTCTGACAGTTATGAATTTCACATGCAATACGCTAACATGAATCGACAAAGTGCCTATGAAAAGGTTTTAGTATCAGATGCTTAAATTTTAGAACTAAAATAACCAAAATTATTTTATTGTATAACATTAGTATGCATCTAACCTGAAAAATAAATTGCATTAAATAGCTAAGCAATGGTTAAGGGAGATAATCTTAGTGTGCTGGTCATGCTTTTATGAGTTACTTCCCTTGTTACTAGTAGGATGTATATGGAATATTTGGCGCAGCTGACTCTTAGTTATTTTGTTTATAGACTTTTTAAAATAAATAAGAAAACGAATGAGAAAATATAGAAAGTAAAGACTAGCAAATAACGTATTTCACTGTGTATCCTTTGTTTAAAAGAATCTCGGAAAGGGCTTGTACGCTAAAAAATATATTTGACCACAAATTATTTATTTCAATGAACCACATACCATTTTGAAAATTAACGGTGACAAGAACATTATAAAAGGAAATTAGCATCCCTAATAAATGAGACCCACCTCATTATCTAAAGCTGCCTACTAAGAAGGCAGATCAAAAAGTATCTCCGATAGGCTGTAATAAGATATGCCGGTAAATAAAAATAAAAAAATTAATCGTACGTCTCGGGTATTAGAAACGTGACAGGGGATCTAGTGCACGCAAACAAATCATGTAAAATAAAAAATAAAAATAAAAAAAATAAAAAAAGTATGGCTAACATACTAGAAGTGTGACACAGGATCTAGTGTGCTCAAAAATAAAAAAAATAAAAAAGGAGCGCAAAGCTTGATTCCAGAGCGTAGAAAATGATTTGTGTTAGGAAATGTGGACTAGTAAGTGGTGCAGTTCTGATACAAACTACCCCCAGGGGCAGCAACTTTAGATTCTGAGGTCGGCATCTTGCAAACATTTATAACAAAGGTTAAATACATAGTATTGTTTATGCACATCTAAACAATTTATAGTGAAATATATATTTAAATTTTCTAACTTAAATAAAACAAAAGAGTGAAATATATATTTAAATTTTCAAAGTGAAATAAATTGAAATAGTGAAATATACATCAAATTTTTTCTAACTTAAACAAATGAAAATAATATATATATATATATATATATATATATATATATATATATATATATATATATATATATATATATATATATATATATATATATATATATATATTGCTTTTTATGTAAATTAATGATGAAAACTTCGATACTTGATATACCGATTGCAAAGATGTCAGCCCCCCCAAAAAAAAAGATAAAAGAAAAAAAAATTGCAGGCCCCTATAATACGTATGCAAGATGTAAACAGAATTATCATTAAAAGACTTAGAGAATCATATAAGATTTTTAATAAATGTGTACAGATTGCAGCAATTTATGTGAGAAAATTATTTAAGGACAACGTTAGAAACCATGACCACTTAACAGGCAAGTACAGGGGGCTGCTATTAACGAATGCAAATTGAATTTCGGATACCAAAATGTATAATTCTATTCCTTCATAACATGTCTGGTTATGACAGTCGTCTATTTATCAAAACAATTGCAAAACATGATCCAGATGAAGAGGTAAAAATAATACCGATGAGATGGTAAGGAAATAACTGTAAAAAGAACGGTTAAATTTGTAGATAACTTTCCATTTATGGGCCAGTCTCTTGAGCAGCTGGCTAAGAAATTAAATGATAACAAGTTCGTTGAGACAATGAAATATTTTGGTACAATTAAATCTACATTTTTGCGAAAAGACATGAATCCATACGAATACTTGGATAGTTTTGATAGATTCTATGCTACCTCCTATAGAAGACTTTTATTCATAAATTAAGGATTCAAACATATCTGATGATAATTACCAGTTTGCACATGGTGTGATTTACCACTTCAAACCCGAATACACTCAATGACTTTTATGACTATTATTTGAAACAAGGATACTTTTAATGCTTTGTGACATCTTCAAAGAATTTAGTAATGTGTGTATAGCAAACTATAAGTTAGACCCCGCTCACTGTTCTAGTGCACCAGGTTTAGCTTATGATGCTTGTTTATAGATATCTTTTCGACAGAACTTTTCTACGCTCTGGAATCAAGCTTTGTGTTCCTTTTTTTGAGCACACTAGATCCTGTGTCACGCTTCTAGTATGTTAGCCATAATTTTTATTTAAATTTTTTTTTTTTCATAATGACATTTTTTATTGGAAACAGTTTCCGCGGTGGTTCAATTATTTTGATTAGTTTGTTATTTCTATATATTTCAGGCATATTATTAATAAAAAAAACCCATAAAAATATATATATAAAGCCGCCCACACGTATTCCTTTTTCCCCCATAGATTTCGTATTCTGTTTAAAATGTAAGCGCTTTTTCTATATTTCAGGTATGGTATACCCAGTCCTCCTTCCATTTTAGATTTGTATAGATTTTCTCTTTGGAGAAGGTGTATCCCCCCTCCCCATATAAAGTGAACTATCTTTTTATCTAAAACTTCCAGCCATGTATCTTTAAAATCAATTATTTGCATAATATACCATAAAGTACTATATATATATATATATATATATATATATATGTATGCGCTATTTGTACCCTTTCCATTATATTTAAAGGTGTACATAACCATAAATCAATTTGTACTTGTACTTTATCTTTTAATTGTAAATAAAAGAAAATCATCACAACTCACTACAATATTTAGATTTGTTTATACCTCAAACATTAACTATTTTAATGCTAAAGCAAACGGGGGTGGGGGGGGAATGACGTATACTCAAAACAAACACACACAAATTAATTAGATAAATAAATAAATTCTGAGAGATTCTGTGTTGTGAACCTACACTTTTAAACAGAAGGAAAAGTATTTTGTCTATCCATGTTTTAGAGAGAATATGTGGAGGTGTACAATACTGCTAACGCCTGTAGTCTGCTACTTCTGGATCACTGACGTTTCCATTGATGCGAAATTTACTTCAGTGTAAAGATAAACATGAAAGTTTCTCAAAATCTTAATAACAATATTAACTGGTTAAAACAAATATTCTTCAAACAAATCTTTTGTGTTATTACCTCTTCTAAATGTACCCCACCCAAAACTATCCCAAAAATAAATTTTACGTAAAGCTAATAACCACTCTGACTGCAGGGCTGCGAATCCTGTCCAGTTGGGTCTTGAACTACTCTTTTTCCATTTAAGTGCGAATGCAAGATCTGCATTTGGTAATTGGGCTGTTCTAATTTCATCGTTATTCATCCCTCGTAACCAGGAATCAACTGAGGTATGTGCTTTACCTTCTAACTGCCGTGTGACAACTCGTGCCTTTGCTATTATTTCTTCAGTACCATACTTTTCCTCTGCTTTCTCACAATGTTTACAACTGGAACGGAGTCGCCTGGATAGACCGTCGGCATTTGTATGAGATTTTCCACTTCTATGTACAATTTTGAAATCATATGTACCTAAAACTTCTAACCAGCGAGCCATTTGCCCTTCCACATTCTTAAATCTAAGTAACCAATGTAAAGCACCATGATCAGTGCGGACAATAAAATGTACCCCATAGAGATAATGATGAAAATGTTTTATAGATTCTATGATAGCCAACAACTCGCGCCTGGTGATACAGTAGTTTCTTTCTGGTTTGCTTAGTGCCTTGCTAAAATATGCAACCACATGCTCCTGTCCATCTCGGAGTTGAGACAGTACAGCTCCTATTCCATAATTACTGGCATCGGTATCTAAAATGAAATCTTCCTGTTCACATGGATAACAGAGTACTGGAGCAGTAGTCAAAGCTTTCTTCAAAGTCTCAAATGACTCTTGACATTGTATGGTCCAATTGAAAGAATCTTGTTTCTCTGTCAATTTATGCAAAGGCCTAGCTATATTGGCAAACCCTTTTATAAACCGACGGTAATATGAGCATAGACCCACAAAACTTCTCACGTCTCTTTCTGTTTTTGGTTGTGGCCAACTCTCTACTGCTGTTATTTTTTCCGGATCTGTTGAAACTCCATCTGATGACACTATGTGACCCAAAAAAGAAACTTTTCTCTTAAATAACTGACATTTGTTTGGGGAAATTTTTAGGCCTGTTTCCTGAATCCTCTTTATCACCGCAGAAAGTCTAGCCAAATGTTCTTCAAAGTTACGCCCAAATACTATTATGTCATCTAGATAAATCAAACAGATATCCCAGTTCAACCCATGTAATATAAACTGCATCAGACGTGAAAAACTTCCTGCTGCATTGCAAAGACCAAATGGTAAAACTTTAAATTGATAAAGCCCACATAATGTAGTAAAAGCTGTTTTTTTCTCTATGTTCTGGTGCTACTTCCACCTGCCAATAGCCACTGGCCAAGTCAAGGGTGAAAAACCATGTTGATCCCCGAAGCATGTCAAAAGTTGACTGAATCAAAGGTAAAGGGTATGAATCCTTCTTAGTCACGTTGTTCAGTTTTCTATAATCAACGCAAAATCTTACGGACCCATCTTTCTTTTGAACTAAAACAATTGGAGATGAGCAGGGACTCTTAGAAGGTTCTATAATATCTTGCTCTAGCATACTTTGCACCTCTTCTTTGACTACTTCTTGTTTTGCCAGTGGTAACCTCCTGGGATTCTGTTTTATGGGTGTTGCATCTCCTGTATCAATTGTATGCTTAACAATATCTGTACGACCCAGGTCTACTTTGGATTTTGCAAAAGCGTCTTTGTGATCTAACAATACTTTCAAAGCCATACTCTGTTGCTCGAGAGTTAAATCTGATTTGCTTTTCTCCCATAAATTAATTAAATGGTCATCTATTTGACCAGGACTACCTGTATCTGCATCCTTTTGAACTGGAGATACTTCCAACTCCTCTACTCTATGTACCTGTGTGCAAGAAGCAATATTTGTACACCTGAAAATTTTCTGGGGTTGGTTACTGACATTAACAATTCTCAAGGGGACTGTGCCTTTGCTTGGATCTACTACTGCCTTAGCTACCAAAATTCCGCGTTGATTCAGACTTTCACTACTATACTCGATAATCCCTTTAGTGAAATGTGGAAGGTCTTTGATCTTTCCCTCCAGTATCAACTCCGTCTCTGCTGGTATAACTATACTTTCAGGAATTGTAACCTTAAACACTGAAGGTAGGCAACCTTGTAAAACACATGGTACATTCACCTCTCCTACTACCAACTGAGATCGTGCCACATCAACTTGACATCTATTCTGGTACAAAAAGTCATAACCTAAAACTGCAGGTGTATCAATATCAGCGATTATTACTGACTGTTGAAACTTGCGTCCAGCGATCTCTAATGGTAAGTTACAACGTCCACACATCTTCACCAAACCACCATCAGCTACCTTTAAATGTCCTACAGCAGTGTCCAACTTTGGCCTCAACTCTCTACTGATAGATAAAAACTGAGAAGAGTGCAAGATTGTTGAAGTAGAACCAGTATCTACTAAACAATTCAAAGTAACACCACAAATACTAACTTCAACATATAAACCATCGAAAGAAAGATTTTCCTTTGTTTTTGTAATGTTTTCAGGCCGTAATATCTTTGCTGACGCTTGGCCATCAGCCCCAGCTATTTCTAATTTCCCTGTAGCTTTTCTCCTGTCTGTACTTTTTCTGCAATTCCCACTACTGTTTTTTTCATGTCTTGCTTACGTTTTCGACAGTCTCTTCTATAGTGTCCAAGTATTCCACAATAATAACATCTCGCACCATCTTTCGTCGGAAAAGTCCTGGACCCGTATGCAGGGAATCTCCTATCCCTAGTACCAGTACCGTTTATATTAGCCTGTATTTTCTCTACCCTCCTGAGAAGCTCTTGGGTAATATGTTCTAGTGCACTGTCGGTCCTCACCCTTGGAGACGTATCTGCATCCAACGCCCCCAAAGGCGGATCGGCCATGTTCTCCCGGGCAGAACATAACCGCACATTTGGGGCCATTCCCTTAGCTCCCAAACGCCGTTTGCGACCTTCGTTAAAAGCCTCAAACTCCAAAGCCAAGTGTAGGGCCTCATCCACTTGCTTTGGTCTACCTTGGCGCACGGCCCACTCCATTTTGGAGTCATACAGGGCGTCAATAAAACAATCACGGGCCAGCCGCTCCCTAACCTCTCCCCCATCCGTTGGATAAGCCAACTTCGTAAGTCTTTTCACATCATAAGCCAATTCACTCAGGGATTCTCCCCTTTTTCGACAACGGTTCTTTAATTCCGCTCTGAACAGTTCTGTCTGGGTTACCGGTTCGAACCTAGACGTCAACGCTGACACTAGAGATTTATAATTTCTCCTTTGATCCGGACGCAAATCACTCAGTATCTCCTGTGCTGCATCCCTCAAACTGACTGCCAATTCTAGAGCCATAATATTCTCTTCCCAACCATTAAGCTCTGCCACCATTTGAAATTGCACTAGATAATCTCTGAGACTACCTTTTCCGTCATATGTGGGTGGTTGTTTATGAAACATAGGTACTACATGGGGTCTCCCGTCCTTCACTCCAACTGCGTCATGGTACTGGGGACTTGCTGAAGGTCTGTCAGCTCCATGAGTCTGAAAACTATTGTATTTATTTCCCACTTCATTATCATCAGTTGCCACTAATTTCCTCATCTCTTCAAGTTCTAAAGCTAAATGTGAAATTTCTTCTTTCAGGTGTTTTACCAGCTGTTGCACTTCCCCTCTCTCATCGCCAGCACCCCTACTGGCTCCGAAATCGAAGTGAACCTCGTTGCTGGGACTCGCGAAGCCTGCCTCTAAGGGAAGTGGGAGTCGCATCCGTGGAGATGGTACAGTATTAATCTCCTCCATCATTTCTCCTGCAAGTTCAATGGGTGAAGCCATATTCAGGAAAAGAAGAAAATCCTACTTTAAAAAAAAAAAAAAAATGCTCAGCTACAGAAACCCGTGGATCTGGTATATGAACAGGACCTGCGACGTGAACTTAAACCACCTCAGATGTGGCTCTCAAATCTGAATTCGAAAAAGATCCCACACGAAATATGGGATCCCACCGCTATCACCACTTTGTAACGTGCCGGGACTATACTTTACAAATGAGAACCTTGTCAGAGGTATATACCGCCGCGATTTATACCATAAATGTGGTCATCAACGTACTTAGTAATATGCTGCCACCACCCCTAAAGAAAGGGGAGAAATATGTGAAGAAAGAGATAAGAAGAAGAAAAGAAGAAGTAAAAGACTGAGTAGAGTAGATGAGACTGTTTAGTATTTCTTTCAGGAACCCAGCTACTGCTACAATTCTGGAACTGTCATCCAACACAGTGGGAGAGAGAGAGAAAGAGGGAGAGTTATAAGTGTGCAAAATTGTGAACCTTAGAGTGATAGAAAGAATGAATCAGGAATAAATACAGTTATGACGTAGAGAGAGCTCTAGAGTTACACAGCTACTGGAACTACTGCTTTCTATCTGCTCATTCTGGAAAAAGAGTTCTCCCCACAATCATTAGATGATAGTGAGGATCGAGAAATATGGTGGAGAGACTAAAAGCGAATGACAGAGAGACTAGAGAAGAAGATTATGAACAGTAAGGATGAACTCTGCTCTGTTTCCGCTATTCTGCAACTCTGCCTGGTGTTCAATCCTTATCTGTGGAGAAAGAGATGATAGAAAGGTCGAGGGAAAGAAGTAATGATAAATAGGATAGAGAGAAGAAAGGAAAAACAAAGAGACTAAGTCGCTGATAACGCCTACCACACAAAGGTTTGTTCCCTAATTGGATTTTCTTAACCTAAATGGATTCTTTAAATAACACACAGACAAAGATAAGTTTGCTAGAATGTGTATTGAGAACTGCAGTCTTTTATGATGAACAAGACAAACATGATAATAAATTCATCAATATCACAATAAAAGAATTTATACTTTGTATTAATACAGTGTAATTTATCTATGTTCCTTAATACAGTATAATATTTGTTACAATCCACAGAATGAATAGCAGTCAAATTGGTAATAAAATATATGACTGGAAATTTATAAGTGTACAAGAATTTACATTATAGTTGTAAATAAAAGAAAATCATCACAACTCACTACAATATTTAGATTTGTTTATACCTCAAACATTAACTATTTTAATGCTAAAGCAAACGGGGATGGGGGGGGGGGGGGGGAAATGACGTCTGCTCAAAACAAACACACACAAATTAATTAGATAAATAAATAAATTCTGAGAGATTCTGTGTTATGAACCTACACTTTTAAACAGAAGGAAAAGTATTTTGTCTATCCATGTTTTAGAGAGAATATGTGGAGGTGTACAATACTGCTAACGCCTGTAGTCTGCTACTTCTGGATCACTGACGTTTCCATTGATGCGAAATTTACTTCAGTGTAAAGATAAACATGAAAGTTTCTCAAAATCTTAATAACAATATTAACTGGTTAAAACAAATATTCTTCAAACAAATCTTTTGTGTTATTACCTCTTCTAAATGTACCCCACCCAAAACTATCCCAAAAATAAATTTTACGTAAAGCTAATAACCACTCTGACTGCAGGGCTGCAACTCGAACGCTATCTGTCGGTCGAGGTTTATATACTCTCGGCCCAAACCTTAACCTCTGTGACCCATGACATCACGAATGAAACGCGGACTCCGGATACCGAAAGGTATTATGGGAGATTCCACTGTAAGCAAAGACGAGATGTCTCGTGACTTTATCGCTACGAAGATTGAATTTCTACTGATATTGTTAGCGCTAATACCTGGTAACTGCCAATATTTATCAACCTTAACTCAAGTGAGATTAAAATTATCAACAGATATTGCATATCCATTGCGAATTTGAGCTCGCGAATGTGACAATCGACGAACACATGTTTTGAGTAGACTGTACATGGTGAGGCGCCGAAAGGGAATACAAATAAAGTTGGACACCTACAATCGAGGGCTGTTACAATATGTATGCGCTATTTGTACTCTTTCCATTATATTTAAAGGTGTACATAACCATAAATCAATTTGTACTTGTACTTTATCTTTTAAAAAATTAAAATTTGTTTTGTCAGCATTTCTCCCAAAATACACCCCTAGAGCTTTCACCTTTTGTTTTATTAGTTCTGGTGGTAAACCTGGATGATTCCCATGCCAATTTCCTATTAGAAGTATTTCTGTTTTCATATGATTAATTTTCGATCCCGATGCTTTTCCAAAATCAAAAAATTCTTTTTCCAAATGCTTAAAAGAAAAACCATCATTTATAAAATTCGTGCAATCATCTGCATGTTGGAGCATTTTAAATTCCTTTTTTAGGTTGGGTATTTTTATTCCTTGTATATTTCTATTATTATTTATTTTTATACATAAAACTTCGATTGCTAACACGTATAATAGCATGGACAAGGGACATCCCTGTCTTACCGATCTTTCAGTTTTAAATCTTTTTGTTTTGGCCCCATTAATTTGTACTTCCCATGTTATATTTGTGTACATCACTTTGATCCATGAGCAAAAGATGGGTCCAAAACCATAATTTTTAAAAATATTTTCTATATAGCTATGTTCTATACGATCAAAAGCTTTTTCCTGATCGTATAGAATCATCGCTCCTTTCTCTCCTTTATTTTCTATATACTCTATCACAGTTTGAATAGTTAATTGATTGTTTTTAATACTCCTCCCCCCTTCCCCACAACTTTGATTTATATTTATTATTTTACCCATACACATTTTAAGTCTATTAGACATAATTTTACTTAAAATTTTATAATCCGTATTCAGTAAAGAGATCGGTCTCCAGTTTTTTAATTCTTGTACATCCCCTTTCCCTTTATATATTATCGTGATTATTCTCTCCTTCATTTTACCTGGCATTTCTTTATTTATCAGGATATTGTTGTATACATATTCTAAAATTGGAGTTAGTTGTATTTGGAATTTTTTAAAAAAGTCTGCAGTGAGGCCGTCCGAACCTGGCGATTTACCATTATTTAATTGTACTATAGCTTTCTTAATCTCTTCTGCTGTTATAAAATTTTCACATATATTTCTATGGTCTTCATTTATTTTTATAAATTGTGCATTTTTACAATAGCTATTTATTTCTTCATACCCTATATTTTGCGATGTGTACAAATCTTTATAAAAATCATGTATTGCTTGTAATATTTCTCCCTTTTCTTTAAGTATTATATTATTTTTCTTTAGGGTTTCCATGTTTTTCCCCTTTCCCCTCCTTATTTCCTCCCTCCTGTATATTCCTTTTGCTTTTATGTTCATACTATCAAATTTCCCTGCTCTAATTTTATTACCTGCCTTTTTGTATTTTTGTACATTCTCATATTCTTCCCTATATTTATCCTTTTCCTCCTCACTTGCTTCTTTATTTATACATATATTTTTATACCTTTGTTCCACCCCCTTTATTTTATCTTGTTTTATAGTACTGTATATCCTCGTAAGTTTTTTAATCAATACTTTTAAATCTTCCCATGCTTGAAGGATATCCCTTGTACCTTCTGTATTAAACTTATTTAAAATTTCTGCTACTCTGTCCGTATATTCATTTTCTACTAAAATAGAGTTGTTAAGTTTCCAGTATCCTTGTCCCCATTTATTTCTGTATTTAGTATTTATATTTAATATAACTGGATTATGATCAGATATTTTATCCCTTTGAATTTCGCACATTAAAACTTTATTTATTTCTGTTTTGGATATGTAAAATTTATCCAATCTACTTCCTTGTCTGATTCCATATTCATATGTATACTCTATTTTGTCAGGATTTAGTTTTCTCCATACATCTTCTATCTCATTTTTATCTACAAAATTTTTAATTATTCCCCCCCCCTTCTTGCATCTAATTCTTGCCCTTTCATACCCCCCGTCCTATCTAAATTATTTGTTACCCAATTAAAATCTCCTCCGATTATAAAATTTTCCATGGAAAATTCTTGTATGTATTCTGTTAATTCATTTATAAATTGTAACTTTTTTGTTATACTTGTCTTTATATTATTTGATACTGGCACATATACATTTAAAATATGCCATCCATTTATTTTTATATGCTTTAATCTCCCCTTAAATTTCTTTTCCGTTATAATTTCCTCCCATGTTACTTTTAAAGCTATATTCTTTAAAATTATTGCCACCCCCGCCCAACTTTCATTATTACTATTATTTTCTAGCACTATCCCGTTTAGTTTTTCCTCTATCTCCCTTTTTAATTTTGTATCTATATTATGTGTTTCCTGTAACAGTATTATATCAAATGATTTTGTTGTTTCTCTTAGTTTATCTACTTTATCCTTTACTCCATTTATGTTTATGGTTATCACACAGAGGTTTTGTCCCTCCATGGTGCCATAAAACATTTGTTGTTAACTTTCCAATTTTATTTTATTTTTGAATTTCTAGGTTTATTGTGTCACGTTGAGATCACTCTCTAATTCTATTTCCGTGTCACTTTCTACTTCTGTTTCCCTTTTTTGTTTTTGTTTAGTTTGGGACTTTTCCCTATACTGCTCTAATGTTATTCTTTTTTTACTCCCACCCTCTCTCGGCAGGGAGGCAGATCTCCCTGATTTGGGGGTTTTCGGAGTTTTTTTCTCATCAGAGTCCTCTCTCGAGGTCCATTCTGCTGATACAGTGATTCGTCGCTTCCTTTTATGCGACTGTTTTGGTGTGGAGGTTGATGGGAATGTCCCATCCACACTCTGACTGTATTCCTCTTGCAACGTTATCTGGGCCGTTGGCTCCTCCATTTCCTTTTCAGTTCCTCTCACTGGGCCGGATTTGGGAGCAACGGCCTCTTCTTCTATCAGGTTTTTTTCAATTTCATCTTCCGATTCATTGAAAATCGGCTCTATTAACTGGTAGTACGGTGCCGTACTATTTTCCTTCATTTTCATTTCTTTTTTTTGTTTCTTCAGATGTTTCTTTTTTTTCTTCCTTAGTTTTCTTTTCTCATTTTGGGTTTCGAAAGGCAAACTGTCCTTGCTGTCAAAATCTACCCATTCAAGACCTGTGTCCCCTAATTTGGTTTCTTCCAAGGGCTTTTCCACTACATTTATTTCCCCCTGGGGTTTGCCTATGTCCCCTTCCGGTTCGGGGTCTTCGCCCTCTAGGGATTCCTTGTCGCCCGAGGGTGTACTGTCTGGTATGTTTGCTGCTTTTTCAGCATATGTAGTTCCTTGTATGAAAGGTGGATTGTTACAATCCCTGGGCACATGCCCCGTTTGCCTACATCTGGTGCAGGGTCGGTGATGGATACACCCCCTGTACCAGGATTTCAACAAGAAACCCATAACGTAGAAGAAGGTAGGTATTGTTTTGGCTTGTTCTGTCTCTACTTCTACTACCCTTACTCCCGTTTTTATATTGGGATAACCCCAATACGTAGCACTTTTTTCTTTTTGGACTTGGATGTTAAATTTTGATTCCAATTTTTCTGTGAGTTCCTTAGTTGGAATCTCCAACGGGAGTCCAGTAAAATGGACCTCCACCGTCTTCGTTTCTATGTTCCTTTCTATAGGGGGTGCCCTGATTACTTTCATTGTTTTTCCCTTAATTCTGAATTCCCCTTCTGGTAAAATAGGAATGTTTCCTACGGCATACAGGTAGAAACGCCCCCTCCCCCCATTTTGTAGGGCACCTATTGCCTCCACAGGTACTCCTTTTTTTACCAGTTCCTGCAGAACTTCTGCTGGTCTTGGCCTTTCCATTTCCTGCCAATCTTGGCAGTTCAGCATTTGGCACCCAGCATTCCTGTGTGCCAAGAGGACTCTATTGCCATGGTTGGTATCTATTTGGGTTTGGAAGTATTCTTCCAATTTTTTCCCCATTATGCTTGGATTTTTAACTCAAACTATAGTTTATATTACACTTTCAATAATCTACTCTTTACACTAATATAAATTTGTTTTGGTTTACATTCACAATAAAACGAACATCTAAACCCTCAAATGTTCATTTAACAATGCGAAACATTTAAATAGACAAATTGTTCATTCAAAAATTTCAATATTCAACAAATGCTGGCTTTTAAATGACCACAAGGTTCATTCAAAATTCCTTCAAATAAGGTACATGTAAACTAACATTCAAACAAACAACAAATTTGTTTAAATATTCAGAAGGTGAGCTATATAAAGGAAAGAAAGAAAGAAAGATAAATACAGTAGAATACAATTCAGAAAGTACCTCTAATAGCTAACCGGCATATCAGGGTTCCTGTAATCTACATGTACTGCAATGGTTTTAAATTTTTTCACAGATCGCTGGTGAGCGATCCGTGAGTAGAATTCGCACCGACTTTCCAGAATTTTTTTTCGTCAACAACTTTCCTTCGCAAGTATCAGTGTCAGAATCATTTTTCACAATAATTTTTAATTTAATCGGTGTAACTGCTTTGGCTGTTAATGAAAACGACTGACATATATATAACACACTACCAGTAGACTCCATTGTTGCTGGCCAATCACGTGACTAGGTGCAGACGAAACCCTCACCAAAGGTCGCGTACCGGCGGTCATGCAAGCCAGGTACAATGGATAATGGTTAAGTGAGTGAGCAATTATCCTGGATTATCTTAATAAAATACCCCAGAAGAGGTAAGAACAGGTGTCATTTGAGTGGGGCTTTGAATTAGGTGACAGGATGTTTGTTTAACAGATTAATTTTATAAGGGTAGTGGGAAACAACAAAGCGTAGTGGCACAAGAGCACAGCGGCAGTTTCTAAAGCGTCGAGGTTATCGGAGTTTGAAACGATAGCGTAGTGGGCCCGGTACGGTAAAAGGCCCTCAGGAGAACACTGAAACCCACTCATAGATTTATTCATAGATCCAGTCAAAGATGTATTTTCGTCATTTCTGGTTTAAATTGAGATCCCTTCCCTTTATAACTCACTTATCCTCCGCCATTCCCAAGTCAAGGGTCGTATATACTGACCCAGTATAATATCTTTAAAACTAGAGCCAATCAACAATTTTAAGCATCATTTTCGTTCTCAGTGACCCAGAATTAGTAAAGTTTGACAACATTTATTGCGGAAGCATTTTGGCTGTAGACCGGTGAATTATTGCACTGAATTAAAATTTCTGGAGAATGTGCCACAATACTGTTATAAGACTCCTATTGATTTCTAGTACGTAATCGTGTTTGCCCTACATTTCAGTTGTTTTGTTTTATTTTCATTAGTTTCTAATTCGTTACAAAAAAAAAACAAAAAAAAAAAAAACAAAAAAACAAACAAACACAAAAAAAAAACAAACAAAGCAACAGGCAGTAAAGTAGAACATACAAAACGAGTAATATTTCGCATGCGTTGGCAAATAAAACGTTTGAAACAAAAATCGTGGTGTATCCTTGGGAAAGGCACTTTACTCTACTTGACTAGGCACAATATAACCTTTAAAGTGTTGATGTGCCGTAAAAAAAATCAAAATATCAGGTCTTATCTTCATACCTTGATATGTAGGCTCGCTTTTGGCATGCGCTTCATGGTGCAAGCGATATGTAATGCGGATTTCTGGATTCGTAAGTTAATTTCATGCAAATTCCGCTTTTATTTATTCTTTGGAAGATCTTATTCTTTATCACCGTCGAATTGCATTCCCTTGTGTACAAACATTTTGATATGAATTTCGAACGCAGACATATTATATTACAATCTCAAACGTGGACATATTATATTACAATTTAGACACATGTCACGTGTCATAAGCCTATGTATCAAGCAGCTGAGACCCAGTTTAAGTTAGTGTTATGTATATGGAATCTATAATGTGCCTAAACTTTTGGTCTATGACTGTAACTTTAAAATTGTGTCAAATAACAAGTCGCACTTTAAGCTTGGTTGAAATGTCAACAAGGTATTTATCTACATTTGAGTTCAAGGTCAAAGTTGTTGATCATGTGATGGAGATTTTCCACTCGAAAAACGCATTTAGTAATGCATTCTGGGTCGTAAAAATACACGTTTCCTGTTGTGAAATAGGCCTTTTGCAAAAGAGTATGTAAGAATATGCGGAACGCATTATATTCATTCCAATTTTAAATCTTGTGTTAAAAACATTCTCGTTTTTTATGATCAGTCTTTAGGGATCATCAGATTGTTTGGAATCATAGTTGTGGTGTAATCCCGTAATGCCGTAATGCTGTATTGCTGTATACATAATTCGAAAGAAATTATTTATTGGAACATTCATTAGAGTTACCTAAAGTGCTTACATCAACCTTTGGATTTATTTATATGACTTCTGGATACCTGTGGACATTCTCAAAGATGATGTGCATTACATTATTGGGGTACGTCATTATATTCCAGACTACCCATTCATTTGGAACATTCGTTCATTAGGAAGATTCGTTCATTCGGAACATTCATTCACTCGGAACATTCATTCATTCAGAACATTCTATATTTTGGACTTGTGATTAGGACACTTAAGATTATTGGATAATTTGGATTTTAATTCACGCTACTGTAAGTGTCTTTTGAATTTTCACTTTAATTGTCCGGAAATAAATTGTTTGTTGATTTTACAAACATTGTTGGTTTCACTTTCTTTCTGTTGCATTTTTCTTAGACCATAGAGTCGTAACATTAGAGAACAAGTTGTCTCCCCTCTATTTTTGAGAACACAAATTCAGCTATGTTCACTTTAAGAAAACACACTGGAAGTGAAACCAATGTCTTGCTGACTATTGGTCATAACAATGGAACAACCATTCTTTCTTCCATGTAATCCCTTCAAAAATGTGGAATTTTTATACGAGGTTAAAGTATGGCAGATGTATCATGAATAAATATCATTCCAAGTCCCTTGTTTCCTAGGTAAGTTACGAGTTAACAGAACTTCACGCAGAGTATTTTTAAAAGCAAGATGTTGATGCGGGTGATACTGGAAGAATTTGCACATTCTAAAGAAAAGAAAAGAAGAATTTTTTCACATTCCACATGAATTGTAAAATCTATTACCATAATCATCGTATTCATCGTGGAGATCACTGTCATTCTCATCGTCTTTCCCGTGGCCGCAGTCGTCGTTATCGTCTTCATGATGAACACATAGGCCACCACCACAGTTATTATTATTATTATTATTATTATTATTATTTCAGGTAAGACATGACCAATGAAACAGCCTGCATCTATGGGTTTGAAGTGGTAGAGGAAATGAAAGGAACAAACTTTACAGCCTCAGACGAACTAGCCTGGCCATGCGGACTCCGAATTTTCTGGGTTCACATTCTTCCATACGTCACGCTAGTTAGAGTCCTCCTTTCTTATGGAACATCAATCATTGTAGCAGTTGGAATTCTTCTGAATGCTGTATCATTCGTGGTGTTGACAAGGAAGAACATGCGTAAAATTCCACCAAATTTGTATCTCTCTGTTCTAGCAATCTACGACACGCTTACCCTCACCATGAACTTTATGGTGGGTGTGCTTCGAGGTCAGAATGAAAGTGTCAACAAATATTTTGAAAGCGAAGAGGGACTTTGCAGGTTCCACGGAGTAATAGTTGAGTTCGTTAACCTTCTCTCCGTCTGGGTGATTGTCGCTTTTACATGTGATAGATTATTTATGATAAAATTTCCTCTAAAAGCTAGAACTGCCTCTCTGAGGAAAGCTCTTGCTGTCATCATAATTGTCTCTGGGACAGTTTTCTTGATTTCCTTTAATAAAGTAGCGGTGTCCGGTTTCGAGGACGACTCCGTTTTTGGTTACAAAACCTGTAAAAGCGGGCGAGAGATCGTCAAAGAGATCATATATTTCTACGTTGTACTGAACACATGGATACCAACAATTCTGATCGTCGCTATCAATACTGTAATAATATTTGAAATAAAGAAAAATAAAATAAAACGCCAGACTATGACGAATTACACCATGTCGACATCTGAAGAGAAAGCCACAAAGATTCTTTTGCTTGTCTCCACAACGTTCGTTATGCTAATCATGCCTTTGGGCATTGTACAGACGACTGAACTCATTTGGAATTCTACCATGAAAATTATCCCAGGCGAGAAAGGTTATGAAGATTTTATGATAACGAAAATCAAGCTCAAGTGGACCAGAACTTTCTTCTTTTTCTTTTACCAGTTACACTATGCCATCAACTTTTTCCTGTACGTAGCCTCTACTTCAGTCAATCGGTTTCGAGCATCCCGTAACAAATTACTAGGCATGGAGGCGAGTCCGGGAGAAATGTTCTTTCCGGTGGGCTTCTCATAAGCAGTCAGAGAAACGCAGGGCAATGAAAATAACAAAAACCAAGTCTGAGCATGAGGAAAATCCAATGGACTATTGATACTTTTTGTCAATATTAAAGTTAAAATTCACCGATTCAGGTGAAGTTAGAATATATGACAATCTCTATCGGCTATGATCAATAATAAATGCATGATGAGTTTGAATAAGGAATATTTTTAAAATTCTGCATTCACATTATATTACATTAAGTTAACATGAATACAAAATGTACGAGGGAATGAGGATTTAACGCAGGATGTATATATATATATATATATATATATATATATATATATATATATATATATATATATATTTATATATATATATATATATATATATATATATATAAGGCTTCCGTAAAAACCTGTAATTGCCAGACATGACCGCCAGTTCGAAGGTTTTGACCGGCACCTACTTGGAGCAATAGCACATTGGTCTTAAGATATCCGAAATATCATTATATGAAATTGTCTTTGATTTGTTTATCCGTTAAACTGTCAAATAAACATCTGAAGTAAAATTCAAAGGTTACTTTGCCTAGTTTAGAGATTATTTCTTTGTCGGAAAATTAAAAAAGGTGTCGCTAACCAAGCTTCTTTCAAAGCTGACTAGGTCTTGTTTACACAGTTTCTTTGTCGAACAATCAAAAGAGGTGACGTCGATTAAGCTTGTTACAGCTCAACTGCCTGAAGGCTATACCGCTCACGGTTAGGCTTGGTCAAATGGGGTTAGAGGAAGACAACTTAATCCTTTAGCGAATAACATTTCAAAGATCGTCTTCCTAGTAAGATATTTGTTTCTTATTCTGAATTTTTTGTAAATTTTTTTTTTGTTAAACGGTAGGCTTATAAATTCTTAGATGAGACAATAATAAGAATCAATCGTTCTTTTTCTGTTTGCTAGATCAATACTCACCATGTCAAAGTATAAGTATGAAACTTATGAAAACTGCAACCCGACTAAGTAAGCTAGAGCTTTTAACAGAAAGTGGACAGAGCTATTCCCTTGGCTGAGGTATGATGGCAGATTCAGTCCTATGTTTTGTAAACTCTGCCAAAATCATAATAAAAAAAAAAATACAACAACCCCTAAACAGCTTCTTATCACATGGATCTGCAAACTTTAGGAAATCGGCATTAGTGGAGCATGCGGCGTGCATTGACCATGTAAGATCGGTGAAAGCCGAAAATACAGCTAAGGATAACAAGCTGGTGACATTGTTAGATAACGTATCTGAGAAAGCTAATGAAGCAATGTGCACCTTATTCAGAACTGCATACTGCATTGCCGACAAGAACCTGTCTATTGAAAAATTCAAATGAATCAACGAACTCTCGCAGTTAAATGACAGTGTCATCACCACAAAGCTGTATCTGGAGGATAACGCCTGTTCCGAATTCATTAGCATCCTTCCTGCAATGGTGGAGGAATCTATTCTTGTCGAGGTGAGAGCAAGGCTTCCTGTGGGAATAACTGACGAATCAACTGATCTTGCAACAGAGAAGCGCTTGATTTTACACCTTTTGTATGTGACAGAAGGGAAACTGCATACTCGGTATAAAAATTTATCAATTTGCTGGCCGCTGATGCTCTTACCATTACAAAAAAACTCCTTGCATATTTGAAATCTAATTCATCACATCTAACAAGATCTACGGTATGGGTTTTGGTTGTGCGCCCGTGATGCTTGGACAAAAGGGAGGTGTGTCACAATTACTTAAAGAAACTTGTCCCAATTTAGTTGAAATACATTGTGTTGCCCATAAACTCTCAGTCAAGTGTGTATATGCCGCCATGACAGTGATAGAGATAGGCTACATGGAGAGCATCCTTAACTCTCTTCATACCTACTACAAGAAGTTCCCAACTCATCTTTCCGGTTTGCAATTCTGACAAACAATCACTGACAGCCCCGTGTTTACTCCCTAAGAGGTTCACGGAGTAAGCTGGCTGTCTATGGAGGATGTCTTAAACCAGGCATATGCAACCTACGGCCCGCGGGCCGGATTCGGCACGCGACTTGGTGATGTCTGCTTATTCACATCATAGGGTATGGCTTTAAAAATCGCTTATCAGGCCCGCGCCCTGGAGGAAGTTGTACATGCCTGCCTTAGACAATGTTCGACGATCAGTGGCGTCGATAGTCGGCATGTTGAGTGACCAGACCAACAGATTCATTATGGCAAATTCATTGGAATATGACATGACATCATACAAATTCAGGTTTTTGCTACACTTTCTTTGTGGCGTCTTTGGAAAAAGTAACACCCTTAGCCGGTGTTTGCAGACAAGAGATTTACCGTACATTACCATGAAGCAAGATGTTGATGGATTTTTTTACATCGCTATAAGCTGAGTACCTTGGAGATACAACCGATTTTGGGTCCCTCTGCAATGAGTTTCTTACAGCCACGCGCGACAGCAGTCACTTCAAAGAGATAAAACTGAAGTGTTCATCACGTGACAATGACTTGCCAACCAAAGCAGTACAGTTTGTACAGATTATTCACGGAAACGTATGTGACAGATTCCCTGACCATGATATTTTTTAATGCATTCACTGTGTTTGAATCTAACACTTTTCCTGAAAATGTTAGTGTAATGCCACAGATTGGTAATGATCACATTACACATTGATTGCTCATTACGGTTAAACAAGAGAGAACAATGAGGCAGTAATCAGGGTCAACGAAGTATAGAAAGAGTGGTAGATTCTCAAGTACATTGTGTACAACAATGACAGACGACCGTCAGCAGCTGAATTACCGAGAAATCTAGTTTCAATGAAAGGACAGTACCCGAGTGTGGTTCATTTGATGGAGACTTTACACGTACTTCCATTGTCAAGCGTGGAGTGTGAGCAAGGATTTTCGCGCCAGAATTTGATCAAACCAAAAGATGTGGTACAGGCTGAGTTCTGACATTCTTGACGAACTTATGAGAATAAATCTTGTTGGTATTGATATTAAAGACTTTGATCAATTGCCGGAATTCAGGAAGTGGAAGAGAAATCGAAACAGACATATGTACCAAGAAAGCAAAGAGAACGCTTTCAACAAACTGATGAACTTTGAGTGAATGGATTTTACCATAGTGCAAATGTGGCAATATCATGATGG
Source organism: Margaritifera margaritifera (assembly GCA_029931535.1). Lineage (NCBI taxonomy): Eukaryota > Metazoa > Mollusca > Bivalvia > Unionida > Margaritiferidae > Margaritifera > Margaritifera margaritifera. The sequence goes on from JAQPZY010001121.1 coordinate 1,275,112, forward strand.
TGCGATAGGAACACTGTGTAAATACATTTTGCTAAAAAAAAAAAAAAAAAAAACAAACTTGTGTTTTAATCTGTAGCGATTCTTAGGGATAAACTTATTGTTTGTGGCTTTCAGCTGTTGAGATCTATGGAGGGGTTGAAACAGTTTTATCTTTTAAATGAATATATATTATAAACATAAGAGTCATGTGTTGCTATGAAGTACTTCAAAATGTCTTCTTGTACTCGGGAAAATTTCAGGAAGCCTGATATATATATGTATATGTATATATATATATATATATATATATATATATATATATATATATATATATATATATATATATATATATATATATATATATGAAAATGCTAGCAGAATATTTGTCATAAATTTGTTAATGTCGTGCATTGCGTGGAAAACGTTTCAGTATAAATCAACCAAGTCTGGGACAGAGATAATTGTCCAAATGTTCAATTGTTATTTAAAATGTTGAAATTTTCATCGATGCATGTATATATATATGTATATATATATATATACACCGAGAGAGAGAGAGAGAAAGAGAGAGAGGGGGGGGAGACGAAGAATTCTTTCATCGCCTATTATATTTTATCAACTTGCAAAAATGGGCCAGGGCTAATTTTTATTTGCCTTTCAGTATCACTGTAGCAATTAATCTTTCCATGTTATGACTCAAGAAGATGGACTATTCTTACTGTAGATCTCCTGTTCAAATTATTGGCGAATCTTAAATGCATCTCCGCAACTTATATGCTGCAAGTATCTCCCCCACCATGCTATTTTTCGGGCCAGAAAACCACACTCCCTACAAAACGTTCGTACGAAATTCCCGGGCCACTAAAACCAAACAGCCTCAATAATAAATTGTTAGGAACAACACCCTACTTACCACACTTCAAATATGCAAAAAAAAAAAAAAAAAAAAAAAAAAATTATCCTTACCAATTTCTTTTTAGATTAACACCCTATGATATTGCACCAAATGCAACATTTTAAAAAACAACTGTCAACCCACCAACATTATAAAACATCCCACCGATAATAAAAAATATAAAATATTTGACTGTCCATCTACCCCACCAATATTATAAAGCTTTTTTGTCTCTCTACCCATCCATATTATAAAATATTCGTCTTCCATGTACCCACCAATATTATGAAATATGTGTTTGTCTATCTACCCACCAATATTATACAATATTTCTCTGTTTATCTTCCCACTAATAATAAAAGCTATAAACTATTTGTAAGTCTGTCTGTCTTCCCACTAATAATAAAAGCTATAACTATTTGTAAGTCTGTCTGTCTTCCTACCAATAAGAAATCTGCAGTTAGTGGATGAAATAGTTGAAAAGTTAAAATAAAGAAAAGAAATAGACTTTTAATGTGGCTGGAATATCCGTTTGATTACAAGGCGGAAGAAAGAAACTCTTTATTGTATAGATTAAGGTTAGGCGTATAGTTAATATAATATCCATATAGCAAAGTAATAAGTTTATCCACTAAATAACGGTGTAACATCATATAATGAAAAAGCAACTTTATTTATCGTGACATTGTATATGTCGTGAATGTAGGATCTAATTAAATCTCTTAGTGATTTATTGTTTGGTTAAATAAGCAATCTTTATACATATCTAATTTTAGATTATTTTAGCAACATATTTCTTAATATTCTTCCATATATTTGTCTCCTATGTTAGTTCTAAAAGCACTTAGCTTACTTCTAAGGCCACATAATTCTTGTATTGGTACACCATTCATCTTATCTTTAAACAATCCAAGAACTTGTTATCTAATGGTATTCTATGTATGTTATAAAACTGAATATTTTGCTTCGCATGATTGTAGAGGTCGCCTGTTTCAACATTAATACACAGAGAATCTGCATCGCTCATTTACAATTTCATTTTGTCATCATAATGGTTCTTTAGTTTGTTGTAGTAAAAGCCATACATAAGCTGTTTACTTACTTCTAGCACTCTAAAACCACCATAAATTGGTTTAACTAACTTTATTTCTTGTTTTTTAAACTAATACCATATCTTCATATATTATTGTTTTATTCGCAAATGAATTATCCTTTTGAAATTTAAAATATTTTGTTTCGGTTGTACATTTGTTTACATTAGTTCTCTTTCTTAAATTTTCCACCCGTTTTCTGAAGACGGAGTTATTCATTAACTTTAAAAATTCTTTTTCAAAGTCATTTTTTGTTTTTTTTTCTCCAAAATGTATTCAGTTTTTTGCATGATTTAGCTACGGCTCTTGATGGAATAGAACTGTTCTATGTCTCTTTTTTTAGTTTTATTCCTAACTGAAGATGCAACTTCAAATTACAATTGTGAATCGCATATCTTTCTTTGTTATTTTAAAAACTTACATAATAATTTAAGTACTGAAGGTTTTGTACGCTTTGTATCTTCTTTCAATTTTTTCTGCAATTGAGATAAATCATCCGCACTAGAAATAAATTTTACTGGTAATTAGTTTTTTTAGTGCCAAAAGATACTCTTTAAAAAAAAGTTGTACAAATGCATTGGTACTTCTAAACCTACCTCTAAAATTCATCCAGTTCATCACTCCAAGATATTAAATTTGTTCTATTCGTTTTATTAGTTCTTTGTCTGTCCATTTAAAGCTTCTAACAGGTATTGGTTGGCACATGACCCAGCCTTTTAAAAGGTTTAGAATAGGTACATAATATATCACTTTGACCTTAATGTATCGCATTCTTCTTTATTTCTTGGTTTTTTTTATCTTTAGGTTCGTAATAACAGCCATGATTTGCTCTAGCATATCTAATAGGTATCATACTTATTCCTGATCTGATTTCAGATTCAATCATTAAAAACATATCATAATATGTTAGAAATTCTAATTTTACCTTACTTATTTTCAAATTAGCATCGTGAGCTAGTCCCGGTGCAGTAAAATAAAGTGATGGATCTAGTTTATAATTATTCATACACACATATCGGCATTCTTCAAAAATATCACATAATATTAAAGTACTAGAATCTTTCTTTACGCAGTAGTAGTGAAGTTCGCCAATACAATTATATTTGAAAAGGTTCATAACATTTTTTTTACATAGTGGAACCTCTTCACTAATTCCTGATTGGGTGAGGTTTAAATAAAATTTCTCGATTGGTGGTAATTAAAATTAATTAAATCTTATAAACGAATCCATGTATTCGTATGAATATATATCTTTGCTCAAAAGTTTGTATTCCATTTCCTCAAATTTTTTAAATTGTTTTTGTAAATTTATCATTGTTTAGATTTTGATCAATTTGCTCTAGTTAATGACCCATAAACCTAAAATTATCTTAAAATCTTATTTTTCTTTTTTGAAAAAACTTCTTTACCTTTTGTTTCAAACCTGTCAACTATAAAATTCTTTCTAAATGATATATATTTTTCATCATTATTTGGTGTTATTAATATTTCTTAATCTGGATCTTTTTTTTTACTAAGGCTTGGATAATAATATAAGAATCGTATCCAGATAAATTGTAATAAATAGGGGAATATAATTTGTATATTTATAATTTAAATTACACTTTAGATGTGCAGGACCTCGGTATTTTACAGTTAAGTGATCATGATATCTTGCTTTATAGTTGGTAGTGGTCTCTTTGTCTATTTCGCCAATAACTGTGCAATTAGTAATCTCCTTTTCACAGATATGATATTAATTGGTTGAATTATAATGCTTTTTATCTTTATTAGTGAATATCAATTTAGCAACGTTTCCTAGTCTTAGTTCTTCATAAACAGTTTTTGAAATTGATTTCAAATATTCATAAAATTTAATTATGCAGTCTTCTCCTCTCTAAGCTAAGGACCCATAGTCTTTGTGAATTGGTTTCAGGTAAAAGTAAAATCCTGATAGTATATGTTTTGTTGTTTACATTGTCTTTGACTCCTGTTGATTTGAGTCCTCAGTTATAGTACTGACATCTTTTGGAATTACTTATTGTCATCAATAATTATTTCAAAATGACAATATAGAAGAAAACCTTTCATTAACTTTGGTTGCTTCAAATTTAATGACATAATCCTCTTCTAGCATTACGTCTATTGCGTTAGCTGTTTGGTTACTTAATCTTTTGTGTTCTTGTAATTTTAATTCAGAATTTTAAAAAAATTCAAGTAGTTCTTTTGTTTCAGTTGATACTTATTGTTGATAAATCCTATATTTCACAATAATCATAATTATTTGGGTTTTCATAAAATATTATTGTCATATCTACGTGAGTGTCTCTTTATCTTTCTGTTATTCTTACTGGTTTATAAGTTTGTCTACAGGTTCATAGACATTGAGAGATATATTAAATTCATTTTCAAATTGTTTTATATCTTGTATATTTATTGGGCATTTATTAATCCAATGTTTATATTTATCAAGCTAACATAAAACTATTTTATTTCAATCAAAATTTCAGTGCATAATTTTAGTGTAATGTTTCTAACCGTATCCTACGGTTTTCCATTTATAACATTAATATGAAATCTTCTTTGTTAACATAAAACATTGATTCTCTTTCAATAGCTTTTCCACATTCAGAAGTAATTATTGCTTGGTTGTATTCGCTGATTTTGTTATTTCCTCCTCTATCGTACCATTGAGATCTCATTATATTTGCACAATTGTTATATCGTGTGTAGTTTGCATTTTGATGTTCCATTTCATCAATAGACTTAATTTCATAACACATATAACATATAACTGGTTCCATTTGTTTGATATAAATTTTTACATATGACTACTACAATGCTTTATAGTACAAACGTCAGGACTATAAACGAGCTTAGGACTATTACACAGTGCCTACTTTAGTGACACAAAGTTCTGCTTGCTTCCAACTATGAAAACATTCATCATATCCTTTCCATTTTATGAACGCATATTTTTTGCCTTTCATTATTTTGCATTAAAAATTTACTCAATTTTGAAGACGTCATCTTTTTGTCATATATAGATAACTCCTCCTCGTAAATATTCACTCAATATGTTCTCCCATTAAGTCTTTTAATTCATGTACAACAGAATATCCTAAAATTACTTCTCTGATTTTAAAAATCTCTACCATGAAATTAGGAAGGTTGCCTTTAGGAATCAAAGACTTATGCTTTGAGATTCTGACGTTCTCACGAGTTTTATATTTGGGTGTTCCATATACATCGGTTATAAGATGTCCAAATATGTTAATCCATATTTTTGACCTGTTGCTAGGTTTACTGGATTCTATTGGCGACAGTTCTGCAGATCTGTGATATGACCTATTATATCTATCAAATTAGGTTTGCTAATATATCTACCCATTTTCTGGTTTCATTTTCAGCTAAATACTTCCACATTCTAGTCTTAAGATAAGTTCGATTAAGCTCTTCTACTACAGACACTTTTTTGTCTGTGTAAGTTGCAAAGAATTTTATATTTTCTTTCTCCAATAATTCCAGGACTTTTAGATTATACAATTACTTTCTTTCATCGAACTGTATTTTTTTCTGTTTTTTTATATCTCATTAAATAGTACCCTAAAATCGTCGTGTATGCTCCCCTCCCCCCCCCCCCTGCTCTTGTTGTTTTTACTTTCTTAGCTCATTCATATTTTTAAATACATCTTTCACTGTCAAAATATATTTATAACCATTACTAAACGTTTGATATGCTTACTTATCAACTATGTCTGGCTGGAACTGACATAAACCTTTCTACATTTAACCTTTATTTGCCCTGCATGTATAATGCGTAAGTAGACTACTTTATCAACAAATCTTTAAGTTCAGAATATTTTATCATCGTATTATCCAGTTTAATTTGCGCCTACAATTGATAAATATTTGTGAAAGCAACTGGAATTTTAATATCATAGTATAGATGCCTTAAATACTGGTCTTGTTTAGTGTATGTCACATAATTAAAGAATAAATGTCATGTTGTTATTATAAATTATATAAGTTTTATGTCATGACTATTCTTTGCAGTCGTAGGTTAAAACGTCAGTCTAATTATGGTGATATTAGATAGATCCATTTTATGAAAAAAGGAAATTTGCAAAATGACCATCTTTGTTCTTAATTCCCCTCCCCCCCCCCCCCTGTGGGTAAATACATAGGAAATAAACCCCTTACTACCCACAGTGTGAGTTCGCATCCCCTCTCGGCTATCAAAATTTGTGCTCCGTTGTTTTTGCAAAAGATTCTGATGACCAGTGGAGGATATTCAAGTGGTCTAGGATTTTCAGTAAAAGATAAATCTTGGGTTTCTAGTAAAGAAATTCTGATATGACGAGTGGAGGATTTTGAGTAAACAATTCTGATGACAAGTGGAGGATTTTGAGTAAGAAATTCAGATGACAAATTGAGGATTTTGAATACAACAGTGTGATGACCAGTGGATGATTTTGAGTAAATATTCTGATTAGAAGTGACTCAGGATTTTCAGTAAAATTCTGATGACGTGTGGCTCAGGATTTCTAGTAAAGTTTTCATAAAAAAAACCTCTGGACCACTGACACTTAAAATTTGGTAAAATACTTAAACTCTAAACACTACAAGTTAGAATTAGGGTGAAAATGCTTTAAAATGTACTTTTTAGTCAAATTTGCAAACAAAATCAGTTAATAACTTTTGAAAATAGGGTTGAAAGGTAAACGTTTAGGGCAAACAGTAAAATTTTAGTACAAACGTTGTTTAAAACAGTGTTTGTTAAACAAATATTTCAAAATTTGTCCAAATAAACGCAAAACAAATAGGTACAAATAATGAGGTAACTGGATCAAGACCCAGGCTTCGCATACTATCTAGTGCTTTTGTTGTTACTGTAGTTCAACTTATACTGATTTTTAATCTCTGTATTGAAATTATGCAGGCTTTGGCTTCTCTAACTTGTAAATTACATACAACGCAAGAATGAATGCTATATAATCTGTCCATTTGTGTATGTGCTCTTGTCCTTATGTTTGATGAGATTGTTACAATAATGACTGTATCTAGTAATATAGTATCCTTGACAGAATCCTTTAGGACAAGATTACATTAGATAATACTCGTATTTATGTAAGTAGAGTTCAGTTAGTACAATATGTATTTATGCATGGATGGATGCATGTCTGTGTCTTTCTGTATGAATGGATGGATGGATGTGTTGATGCAACATAAAGGCGTGTACTCGCATATATATATATATATATATATATATATATATATATATATATATATATATATCATATGTGTGTCACACGCGCCATGAGAAAAAGGTACTTTCTGGCATATGTCGTCATATCAAGCTAACGTCACGATACAGCTGGGTCATGGGTTATATTTCATCTTTCCATTACAACATTGCAAACCTTGACTTACTCGAAGCATCTTTCTTTAACGATTTACTTGAAAACACTTTTAATTTGGATCAATTGATATAAATTTAATTGTCTATGTTTTTATTTCTAAAATTATCGGTGGATCAATTGCTAATGCTTTAGCATTCACAGGAAGTAGATTTATGTGTCAATTATTTGATCCAAATGGTGCAGATGATAAAAGAGTACTCCGCGATAATTCAATTGAGGAAATGCTGCCCCACCCTCCGGTAACTAACGAGTTCAACGAAAACAGAGCAAAGTCCGTAGATTACTAAAATGAAAGACTATGAGAGCAAGTTTAATGATCTTTACAAACCTTACTTATTTATTGCAGTTGTAATATTGTATTTTAGGTTATACATTTTTTTTGTCTTTGGTCTTTGCTTTGCAGTTATCGCTGTTATCGTTTGCTAAATAAATTACGATAGAACAATGGTAACACACGGAATATATATAGCTCCTCACAAACAGAAAGAAAAAAAATCAACAGGGTGTTAATAGTCTTAATCCAGTACATAATTGTATTACATACACTTCGACTAGTATAAAACCTGAACAACATTTATAAGTAGTAATGTGTAGGGTAGGACCAAATCTTTTTCATTGATCCTAGTATTTTATGCGTATCGTTTGGTCTAAAGTTAAGATCAGGAGCTTGTAATGCGCAAAACACGAGCACTTAAGCTATTCAGTTTATTGCATACGGAAAGAAATTCAGAATTCCAATTGATTTTAAGATACTGACAGATCATTTCCTATTGCACCCCTTTGTTCTTCCCCGGGATATGAGATTTTTGATTACACTGGAAAAGGCATCTGAAGTGATAATAGAAGGTACAAAATAAGAAAACGAACTGGAGAATATTTATCTCCAGTATCATACGATTACGTCATCTGAACTAATGGCTAATTCTGCAAACAATTAGTATAGAAATGGAATTTTTTTTCTATCATCATCCCTAAAGACAGAATTATTGATGTAGCAGTTAATCCAACATTAATAAATGTCACATTTGATTCGCCAAGAATGAGTTTAAAATGAATCTTGAGTGTAAAAATGACAAACAAACTGATCCGGAAAAGTATTTTGATTCTGCAATAGAAAACTATGACTACAGTGGAAGGATTGCTAAACGTATTATTCCCAAAGGTTTACATTAAATCAGCAGTTTACAGACGCAACAACACATTTGTTTGCTGAAAAAGAACAAAACTCTAAACTTAGTAATATTAGTGTTAATATTTACACCATTGTTATGGTTGGACTTAAAAAGCACACATGGTAATATATTGCATGGGCAGGATATAAAATTAGCAGATGATAATCGAAGAATACATCTGCGAATAAATAGAAAAGTAAACATAGATGCACACAAAATGTATATTTATTTTGTTCCTGATGCACATGCAAATAATCAGAACAACGAGATAAAATCTATTCTTTTTTTAGTAACTAAATGTACCTAAAATAACCTTATAATATGACTGTATATGGTATTGTGAATTGTGAAAGAACAAAGTTTGTACTAGATTTGATTGAAACAGAATATAATAATATTTGATTTTATTTTCATCATCTGTCCAACTATTATATACCGAAAGACACACAATTTTTTAAAATTTTTAACTTTTTTTAAATAGAAATTATAATGTTAATATATTAAATCCTGGTGATAAATTAAATAAATGGCTAGAAGTACGTATTATTAAATACCAGGAAACTAAGACTCTGTTTCTTATAGACGATTGTCTGAACTTAATGTCGCAAAAAAGAAAGCAAACAATCTAAGTAAGCAATCATTGGTAGGCATTATGGAATATTTATACGGGTGATAGTGCAAAAATATAATGCAATTGTTTGTGACTTTCGTGAGAACATTAGATTTATTGTTATGTTTGGAAATAATAATAATAATAATAATAATAATAATAATATTATTATTATTATTATTATTATTATTATTATTATTATTATTATTATTATTATTATTATATCATTTATTTATTCAGGGTACCATAATTCATTAATAGCTAGTTTACATTATTGCCCTGCAATTAAGACAGATATACAATAAATATACATTTAATTAATAAAAGTCTACAAGGTTAACATTTACTGCATAAAAGAAAACAAATATAATATAATACAAATTATACAATTAACATACTGTTATCAAAAAGATCTTTCAAAGCTACCATTTACAAATGTTATGCGTTCATAAAATCAAGAATTCTCATTAAAATATTTAGAGAGGTATAGTTTCTCAAAAGCTGAAACATTTGGTGCTTGTTTAATATCATGCTACAAACTATTCCATAAAACTGTACCGGTGTAAGCAAAACATTTCTTGAAACACTCTGTCCGAACTTTGGTATATATAGCTCATTATTTGCACTGGACCATGTACTCCTTGTGCTAATGTTCCGTACAAACATAAAAACACTGGACCATGTACTCCTTGCGCTAATGTTCCTTACAAACATAAAAACACTAAGATACTCTGGCGCGAAATTATTGAAGAGCTTGAAAGTAAGAACAGATTTTCTAAAACAAAATTATAATCCCTAATTGGCATCCATCTATGAGTGCTGAAAAGAGATGATGTAGGTATTAAAATATCCTGGACATTTAAAATCATCATGGCTGCTTTTTTTCTGTAAGCTTTATAGTTTATGCATGTAACCGGAATTTCTGGGTCCGCACACAGTACAGCAGTAGATAAACGAAGAAAAACAACTGTATTGTACACTTTTCGGATCTACTGATCCAACATAAAGCATATAACCCTTTTTTAAATTCCTATTTTCTTAGACACTTTTAAAAAGAGCGTTTCAAAGTGGTTGGACCATAATAAAGTATTATCAATAAGGATACCTACAAGTTTGGCACAGCTAACAGTTTCAACTTTTGCACCATTTAATTCTAAATACAATTTTCTACATTTGGCTGTTCATTGTGCTGAGCAGATAAGTATTAACTGGGTTTTCTTTAAATCTTTCATTGTCATCCATCCATTTCATAGAACATTGTAAATCTTCATTTAGTTTGTTCTCAACAATGCTAATATCTTTATCGCTAAAATATTGTGATGTATATCATCTGCATGCATATATACTGAAGAATGTTTCAAGCACTTTGGAAAATCATTTAATCATTTATATATAACATGAAAAAGAGAGGGCCTAGAATTGATCTCTGTGGTACTCCAATGGAAATGTCTTTAAAATCAGAGACAGGACCTCTCCAACTTACAGCTTGTAATCTACTATTGAGATAGTATGAAAACATTGCAATGAGGGTTTTGCAACATTATATGTTGATAATTTATATAGAAAAACCGTATCATTAACAGGATCAAAAGCTTTACGTAAGTCTAAGAATAAAACGGCAATTAATTTCCCGTTATCAATATTCTCTCAGCAGTGATCAATAAAGCCAGTGAGTGTCGTCTCGCATAAATGATTGGGACGGAAGCCTGATTGCTACAAAGTAAACAAAATTTTTTTTTTTTTAAATTTAAAAAATGTCATAAAATGAAACTAAAACATGTCTTTCAATAATTTTTCCAACAATAGGTAGAACAGATACATGTCAATTATTATTGACACTCGATTCGTCTTCTGACTTAACAAGGGGAGTAACTCTAGCTTTTTTCCAATCATCTACAAAAGTATTTGTGCCTATGGGCATATTAAATATGCAAGTCAGTGGTTGAACAATATATTATTTTGACAGTTTGAGGAGCTTCACAGACAAGCCATCGAAGCCAGTATCTTTTGTATTAGACATATATTTAATTTCCTTTCTAACAATATCCTCCGTAATATTTGGTATCTGAAAGAAAGTTTCATTTCACATACGTTTAATATCCGGTAGTGATGAATCAAAGTCCTTACCAATACCTAACCGAGTACTACAGAAGAAATCATTGAAACTATTTGCAATTTTAGTAAATTAGTAAATTTAGTCGAGGCAAACAAGCTGTAGAGTGTTCTTTTGATGAAAATTACTTAATACAAGACGAAATAAAAGTAGTAATTCTAGAAAAAATTATAAGTGTAAAAATACGAAGTTGTTCATGCGTCTAGTGTATCCATTTTACTAGATTATTAGTCCTAGCGAAGACAACAACTAACTCGGTGGACATTATTATTTTTCATTATGTAATTATAAGTCCATATCTATGCAGTTTTCAGAGACATATACATAGGTAGAAACGGTAAATAGAGACACATATACATAGGTAGATACGGTAACATACATACAATTTACTATGGCTCGAGTTATACGTGATAGGTACGCCAGGTATTTAAGACAGGTTATGACTTCGACAGTAAGATAGCTGAGGCACCTTGCTGTGTACACAGGCGACGGTATCACAATTATTTAATGTCGTATATATCTTAATTTCACAGAATTATTTATATTTCTAACAAATATGTAGAACGTAGCTTCAGGAAGTAGATCATCTATATATTCAGCGTAAATTAATTTTCCAGTAAAATATAAATTGTTACAATTAATAACCAACTTGTTGCTTTGGCTACGCTAAACAGTTAGATACGATATTTCGAACATGATCTTTAGTAGAGGTTTAAACGAATATCCGAACATTTGAATGAGAATACTTTTTGCGAATATTCGAATATAAACTTGGTTTTCGAATATTCGTTTCTTCACCCGCTAGTGTGGCATAATTTTGTACCAGAAATAAACAAGGCGAAATGTAAACTATGCAACGTTGAATTAATTAGTTTACAAAGGAACAATTTAAAACCTGCTAAATCACCAGAAATTCAAACTCCGACTCACAAGGTAATCATAATGTTAAAATTCTAAATAGTCACGTTGCTCACAACATCGCCATTTCTATTTCACTATATTCTTGAAAAGATAACGTGTAATACGGAAAGTTGACGAATAACATTGTATAGAATAGAGGTCATACCTAGGTCAACAAAGCTTTACGTATCAATCTCCGAAGATTATTTCACTTTTTATTTCCTCTGCCATTTTGAAAATGACTTAAATGTTTTTTTGGAATCCCTCTTTACACATGAAAGCGAATGGTCTAGTCCCAAACTTGGTTAAGGGCGGGAACCAGTTCTCAGGTACCTGGCCCTAATTGAGGTTATATTTTGATGTTAACAAAAGTCACAAGGCCATTTCACACCTGTTGAAATATACATCTTACGTATAAGATGATGTCCATACCAGTGTATGTGTTTCAGTTTAGACAATTTTTTACCCAGTTGAATGTGAGTTTCTTATGGTTTAGCAGAAAATTCAAATGTCCGATTTGGGCATTTAGAGTCGGTCAAAATTTCAGTTCAGTCGGACATTTCCGGCATATATTAGTATGATTAATTCCGGAAACATGCAATCAACGTATTCAAATTTAGTTAAATTATATTGGTCATATGTCCGTATAATTTTGATTCTGAACAAATCACATCCTAGAGACATTTTTTCAAGATAGTCTCAGCATTTAACTGAATAGGTAAAAGTTTCTGCCTTTTACCGTCTGTCTTCAGCAATAAAGTAACGTGCATGTTGTTACGACTAGGGGTTATGTACAAAAAGAAAAGACTCAAACAAGCTTTCAAGATTTATAAATACAAATCTTTAATTTCCTAAAGTATTAAAATATTTCAACAAACAATTAAAGTGGAAGAATTAAAAATAACTTACAGTATAGAATATCCTTAAAAGTCCTAAATTGTTTTAAAGTTCACTGTTCCGGAAGTTAATCCAAATATTCCGAATATAGTATTCCGAATGAAATAGCCTTCACTGTGCTAATATATTGATAAGATTAAGTTATATCCAAATAATCCTTGTGAATCTGGAATCTCACAAGTTTTAGAAATGTTTCCGATAATTCCTCGGAGCTGTATAATAATTCAGATTAAAGACAGTACTGAATCCTAAATGTACTGTATTATTAATAAATAAATCTCCAAATAAGAATATCACACACACAAACAGAACCAATTTCGTTATATCCTCTCTATTCAAATGTAACTATGAAGAATGTGGAATACCTGCTATAATTCCTATATATATAGCCTTAATGCGCAGAATCGAAATAAAAACCCATACTACGTCTTCAATAAACAACTGGGTATTTCGAAATAATTTCCTTCTAGTAAACACGATTCATTCTTCAGATGTGACCTTAAACTATAATTCCTGGTCAATATAATGTTTACTCCTAAAAGTACGAAAACTAGGTCGAAAGTTCATTATTCTCTCGCGCGCGGAAAATACGTCACATGACTAAAGCTACAAGTAAATAGGTTTAATATTGATCGAGCCTACCGTATGTATACTCATAAGACTACATCTGTTTAGACTAAGAACAGAGATCATAAACTAATAAACTATACCATTATTAAAAGGAAAAATATATATAATTCCGTAACAATGTTTATATTGAGTTTGACAATGAACAGGGAAAAAAATACCTACAATCCTTTGATTTTTAGTTTGAATCCTCACAAATTTACTCAAGACTTCTATAGTTTCATTTAAAATAGATTTAATGACTTAGTTCACAGTATGTTAATGCAGCTTGGCAAGGTGTGTGTGTGTGTGTGTGTGGGGGGGGGGGGGTCAATAAACGCAAAAATAAACAAAGATTCGATTCCAGTTGGAATAAATTCAACGAATATTGGAATCGGAAAATTTGGTATTCGTTTCAGCTCTAATCTTGTATCTGAAAGCTTGTCTAGGCTTAAAAATAAACTGACTACCATTGCAAAGAATTTATAATCTATATTCTATCTAACCTAGATAATTACATTTTTTAAATATATTTATGATGAAAGCATATGCAGTTGATAAAGAAAATTGTTTTTGAAAAAATAAATTAATATAAAACTATTGATCTGTATGGCCTACGCATGGTTTTTATCGATCGGTGTGTCTGGGTGATAAATTACATAGAGTGTTCGTTATATCTGATCAAAGTATATACTATATAGCTATTTTAAAAAAATTATAACTCAACGTTTTGTAATGAATTAGGTAAGTAAAGTGCAGCTTGATTTAGCTTGAATAAATATAAAAACCTCAGCAATATTATATTAAATAATGATTATATATGTTTTCTTTATGAACAGAATCAATCATAAATCCACCTAGAAATAGTTAGTATGGGCTACAAAAGTATAAAGTCGATAAATATAAACATTACTTTGGCCGATACCCAATTAATATAGTCGATATGAAAGCATTTGAAAATAGTTTAAACATATCTAATACTGTCTATGAACGGTAGACAAATATATAAGAGCAGTTAGAATAGCAGGAGCCCAGAGGGCTTAAAGGAGGCCTGTCCATTACATCTGAATGAACACAACGCGTATCTTAGGCCTATCTGATGGTACGTCAGAAACTTTCTACCCCCATATTGCAAAAGTACTGTCATTTCGTACGCCTGAAATAACAAAAGACAAATTATAAAATGTGTGTGCCCCAATATCACCAGAGTCAAACACAGTTTTATTGTTGCTAGTAGCTACTAGAAGCGTACTCCTTCTATCAGCAGATGTCGTTAGTCTTCGAACAAACAACAAAACAAAGCAAGAGGTCCGCCTGACGTCAGGAAGCCGGAATCTTATGATTCCATCATCATCTGTTGTGCTGATGAACATGGCAAGAGTTGACTCAGTGGTGAGCGTGTGATTTCTTTTCTAAAGTTTGACTTGTAAACTCAATTTCGCCAGAACTTCTTGCACTTCGTCTGATTGAAAATCTTTCTCTCCGGAAACGGCTTGCAACGATTACGCTGCAGCCGGTGGTCGCTCACCATACGGCAAAGTTTACTTGATTTTGCCCAAACCTCATTTCATAGTCTGCATTTCCTGAGCTTCAGTGGTTATAAACCTCTTCACCCTCAACGTGGGGCGGCGCGTACTTTTAAAACATGTTATGAAATTTATCATGCCTGAATGAGACGTCATTCTGCACGTAAACGTCGAGGTTGAGCACTGGTTGGCGGATATGCACACTCTCTCTGTATCGCTATAGTTAAAGACGCCGTGGGCCGCTATATTTCGCGTTGCTATTAAAGCAAAGTACTTATGGCAATACCATCGCAGCGCTGCTTTTGATCAGTGTTATGTTGTATTGACCAATCCTCTAGTTGGGCCTGTGGCTCTTGAAGAGGAGATTTGCATATCAGGGTACACACATATAGCACCTAGTCGCCCGGCATTGAGCAACGTCCAGCGGCGCTTCTGGCGTGTCTGGACCATCGTTCCCGTTTGTCTCAGAGGCTGAAATTCCCGGTTGCGAGGCTGTCGTTGTAAACACAGCCAGCGCAGGCACGAATGCCGCCTTAAAGACCGTGTTCTTAGCGGCCAACAGAATCACGTCAGTTGGTGGGGTTACGGCAATAAATATGTCCGATTTGTATCACTGGGAGTGAACCCAAGACTTTAAAAAATTAGTGGTTTTATTCTCAGCAACGACAGCGACCCTATCACCTTCCTGGGCGCTGGTTTTTATTCTTCAACCTCCACGGGAGTCGCGGTGACGGAACGTGGGCATCGCTTTCAATCCGTGTAAACGGGGTCTTGATTTCACATAATGGCAGTGCTGCAGTTCCGACTACCGTCTCACGCAAAAGCCTTACAATAACCTTTCCTTCTATGTTTGCCGCTGGAGACATAGTTAAGTACGAGGATCTCAACGTCAAGGAATAGCCGACGGGATTCTCAGCCACTTCAACCGGCTTTTGCCTGCTCTTGAGCAACTCTTAGAATTCACGCTATACTTAGCAAAGACATTGAGAAGCAGCCAGACAAAGAACACGAATCATTAGTACTGCCTGACAATTCTGACGATAGAGTATTGGCGCAACTCGCAAAACAAGTGCATGGCATTGATAAAGAATACAAACCACTTGCGCAAGAGTATATGCGCCAACTTGGGGTTGACATTTTAATGAAACAAGAATGCAAAGCAGAAAGAAATTGAGAACTGGGGGCACCCAAGCCAAGCCGCTGTGAGCTTGGTGTAATTGCGCTTTCGATGTCGGCACTACAGCCAAAAGTAGTTTCCTCGGGGGGGGGGGGGGGGGTCGAGGGCGCGACAGCTACTATAATGCCTACGTGGTATTTGGCGAAACTCTTGCGACAATGACCTTTCCTTCGGAGTATGTAGAGCCCTCTATCACTCGTTTCACCAACAGAAAAAAGGTGTGATCTTTGAAAAAGACGTGACACTCTGCCGCATCACAGTAATCGGCCAGAGAGAAAAAGAAACACTTGTTAAAACTTCGGACTGAAGGTACAGTAGTTGTGACTCTTGGCGAACATGTTGGTGGGGGTGTCGACGACCGTGTGATTACCAGTAGCAAAGATATCAAGGAAACTGACATATTCTTTGACATCACCGCCGGCTTGCTAGTACACAACGGCAATAGATAGGTGTGTTCCCGCAAGGGAGCTAACTCAACCCCCTCCGGATCAATGTAACGTTTATAGCACTCTCCTCATAGAGGAACTGTGATGTCTCTGTACAAAAAGCTCCAAGACCCGCAATATTTTTTTCTAAAAAGATCTTCGAGTGTGAAACTTCCTTCCTTGCAGATTCTGAACAGCGCGCTCTCTGTACAAAAATACAAGTGTGCAGTAAACGCGATGGATCGCGTTGACACCACACTGGCGGCTGTGTTTTTGATCACCGTTGTGGCAGTGATTGTAATATTGTAAACAATCTCCGTCTCCACAGCTTTGGGCTGCAGGCTGATTTCTATGACTGGACATTTTATCAGCCGGCGACTAACCATAAAAGCCAAAAAGCACGATGAAATCCGCGTCTTGGCTGAAACAAAGCGTAGCACAATCTCAGACCACATCTCGAACGCGCTACGCGATAACGCGATCTCGGAGGGAGAATTCAAACTCATCCTGGACGAAGTCGATAAATACACAACCATGAAAAATGAAATAACAGCTGCATCACACAAGGCATATACTTCTGTGGTGACCGATGAGGTAGCAAAAAACGAGTTGATAGCCCGTGGAAAGCAAAAGCTCACAAGGAGCTAAGAACGATGCTTCTTGGGGCTGAGGATTCAGCCTAATGTACGTGGCGCCAGTCGGAACGACAGAAACGTCAGAAGCCCCGGAACGTCAGCTTTCTGTCACACGGCTTGTTCCCAGCGCACCGCCAGCATGCTAGGATACGGTTTGGACGGACAAAAATGGGGTGCCCAAGAAGTCGATTTTTTGCGTTTCCTTCAGTGGTTGCACGAGTGCCTCTCGGAGAACGTTGGCCACCTCACGGGCTGTCGCTCTTATTCGGTATAGCCTGCTGATCTGCTGGAGGAGGCAGTGAACTATCAGTGCCACGGTTAGCATTGTTTTTCTCGACCGGCCAACTTTGATTCAGTAGTTCCGCACGCGAGAATTCCTACCCCAACAAGAATGAGACCAACTATTGTTAATGTCGCCAGCGGTACAAAGGCGTTGATAATAAAACATTCAATGCACACTCTACCTGCGCAAGTGCTTGGGGTGTGTAAAAAAAAGGTCCTATCACTCTAATGGCTGGTGTGGGATTCTGTCCACCACAGCTAAAGAAGGGCTTTCGCGTGTGCTAGGGCCCGTGGTGTCCCACTATTGGTAGCTGAAAGTGTGATATTCCTGGCCAGTAATGCTGTTTCAGTTGAAACAACGGCAAGCAAGCATAGACTAACTAATTCTGCAATTCTTGCTAAGCAGCTAGTTTAGCACGTTCTTGTACTGCACCCTTGCTTTCTTTCATGCACTGGCCAGCTTTCTTCTGAGCCTTTTCGCAGCCGCATTACCGGCACAAACCCAACGGCGGTGGAAGGTGACCCTCTCTGTTTCTTTTCCTGTGCATCTAGCGGTAGTCGAGAACGCATGGTATCACGCACAGCGTATGTCCACCTACAAGTAGCCACCCGCATGTGTTGCCTGCCCTCATCCTTGGCAAGTTTGTTGTATCGACTGCGGCGGTATGCGTAATCCACAGCCATTATGTAAAAAATGCAACAAATCTCAAACAAGAATGAGCCACCTTCCTAGCTGTCGTTTAGCGGAAGTTAAGAACCCTGCCGTTAAAACCGGCACAAAAATATGGCCACGTGCTGTGGCCTGCCAAGGCTTTTCAAGCCGCTTAAAGCAGAATTACATCACCGTCCTTGCTTGCCAAGGCGTCCAAAATCATGGTCTCGTGGAGCATGAATTCGTAATGGTCTTTGTGTGAAGATCTTGAAAACTTTGATTTCCAGGCTTTCGCACCTGATGAAGCGCAACCCACTCCAGTTAACATATGTTTCCAACCCACACACAAATGATTGAATAGCTTTGGTTATCCCTGGCTCGACATCACAATCAAACTCAACAAGCTTTATTTGCGGGAGTGTGGACCCATATCCATCATTAGCCCCGCCTGCAGCAGAGTCTCCAACCCAGACCACCATGACCACCGTAAACGCCAATTTGCCAAATATTCTGAGATCTTTTGTGAGAACGTTACGTATTGCCGGCGTCATGCCATTTAAATTTTTTTAAACATTTCTCTCGTGCTTGCAGCCTTTGGGAACGACAACGTGGTATTCAACTGCGTCGCCCTAACGTGGCCCATCGAACACTGTTGACTCTATGGCGCTGGGACGACTTGAATAGCTTGGACGACTGGATATTGTAGCTGTTGTCTTGTCAAGGCTTGACGACACTTGAAATATAACGCCAAGGTACTGGTATGTTCTTAACACCGTCGTTTTCTATTTATGGGTCGCGATCGGCCGCAAAACGATGCGTGGTCTCTTTCGATGGCTCTAGGGATATGGTATGAGAAACATCAGCCACCCCCCGCACCCCTACTCGTGGGTGGCTCGCCAAATAAGAGCATCTGGCCCTACGGGCCTTAGGCTGCTAGTGCAACGTCGCGAGGGGGAATATTACAAAGAACGCTCTTAAGATTCCACACCTCGCGGGTAGTATCTGTCGGGCTCCGCAAGCTGGGTATTTGCCAAAGAGTGGTCCCATCTTCTGTCACCTCGTTGTTGAGCATGTGGAGCATGGCTTGTGCCAAATCCCGTTGAGCATGTGGAGCATGGCTTGTGCAAAATCCCGTTGAACACATTGAGCATGGCTTGTGCCAAATCCCGATGCAACATGTCTACTAAATTTCATATGTCTTCCAGAAGTGGTTTTGCTCATTCCAGCAACAAAAATAGTTGGTCAAACAGTCTAAGTAAAAAAAACGTAATATATCTAAATTAAGATTTAAACATTGCTGTAATGGCCTGAAAATCTTACGAGGCCATATATTTATGACCATGACAACATGTATAAGCTTGATAGATTTTGTGCTATCGTGTGTGTATTCGGGATGTACATACATGTACATACGTGAGGAAGGAAACATCTAAAAATTATTCCCCTTTTTAAGGTATACAAAATTAATTTCTCCTGAAATATGTACATGAAGTGTTAAATTTCAATGCAAAATAAAATCTTCAGCTAATAAATTTTACAGGAGTCTTTCATCAAATGTTCAGTAATATTCTCTATTGCCTAATATAAACAGTAGAAACATTTTCTTTCAAGCTATTATTATAAAGAAACTTAAAGACGGCATTTTATATACAGTAGTAGAAATGTTAATAAACAGTTTATTTGAAGTTAATAACATGAAGAAGGTTTAATGACGTTTTTTGTACTGAAATGAATACTCTTTGTGTTGCGTTCATGAGAGTATATAAAGTGTAAATAGAATTTAGTAAACTGCATGAATGTTTTCTCAAATTTCAAAACTTAACTCACGAGTCATATATCAAAATCAGACACTGATATTTACTTGACGGACTTGCACCTCACGAATTTGATAGCATTTGTTTTAAGGTAAAAGTATATATTTCCAAAATACATATTATCTTAGGCTTGTTTTATTTAAAATACCGACATGTACCAGGTACAATGGGTGTGGTCTTTAATCTCTGCAGTGAAAGTGGTAATTAGCTTTATTTACTTGTAGTAAAACTTTGTTCTGTCTACTGTATTAAATATATTTTTGGTTCCCATACTGTTTTTTACTTATGTATTATGTCTTAATAGATTCATAGTCAAACCTGTCTTAAGGAGCCATATCTGGGAAGTAAGACAAGTAGCCTCTGAAAACAGTTGGTTGCTTAATAAGGCTTATAAAGGTTGGCTTCTTCTATATGTTAGACTTAAAGTCCTTAAAAATACTACTATAGAAGAAAGGCGTTTGCTTAATGGAGGTGACCTTTAAGGCAGGTTTGGCTGTAGTTGGGTCTCGTTTACAACATGTGTAAAATTTCTCACGACGTATGTATTTTCAAAATAATTAGTTCAGTTACCTTTTGATACGAAATAAATGTCCACAAAGAAAGGATTTTTTTTCCGAGATAATATTTCAACACTCGAGTTGAAATTTTTATTTTCATATATACTGTTAATTGACTTGTAGGCCCATTCCACTATAATATAACCTTTACTTACTTATTAATTTCAATACTTACATTTATATCCTTGTAACTGTACCGACATAAGCAACTAATCTGCTTGTTGCGTTCATTCGTTGAGACGATTCATGCCATGAATAGTTGCTGTTTGGTCAAAAACTGACTTGCAAAATGTGAAAATATATATGAAAAGAAAACCAAAATAATAATAATAATAATAATCATATAAATAATAATAATATTTTATTATTATTATTATTATTATTATTATTATTATTATTATTGTTGTTGTTGTTGTTATTATTAGAATGAAACAAATATATATGGTGGCGCTCTACAGTTTGGTATTTTGCATAGGGTTAGATTTTTAAAGAAAAAGAATTTCCCAGGTTTTTCTCACTGGTTATCCTGGCTATTTAAAAAAACACCTTGTATATCTGAGGTATTATTAAAAGAACATTTAATTCTCTTTATGTTGGTATATGATTAATGGGTGCAATTTGGGTTATAGAGCATACAGCTTGATCTTACTTCAGATGTGCACCTATAAAAAAACTGTTAGCTCCGCTTGGTCATTTTCACTTCCTGGACTTCAAAGATAAATTGTAAAAATAGAGGCGATAACTTTTGTACTTTTTATATATTTTGTAATTCATTCATTGTACTTTCACACGATGGTATTGCGTACTCTAGCAAAATTAGTTTTCCCTATTTTTATAATTGCTAAAAATAGTGTAATTTGGACTAATTCAGGCTGATTTTTCGAGCACATGGGAGCGGACATTTTTATCAACTGTGTACTAATTGCCACAATTACAATATGTAAAGAAATTTCAGACACAGTACATGAAAATAGCATAGAGATATGCCAACATTATCTTCATTGTGCATGTTCCAAATTCAAACAACTTCACCTTACACCTGTCACTCTCTCAGAAGTACATAATATATGTATAGCATCCCATATATATATATATATATATATATATATATATATATATATATATATATATATATATATATATATATATATATGTAATTGAAATAAACTAAAAACATAAATGCCAATAAATTTGTGCGACTAGTTTAGCAATTACACTATGCTTCTTCAAGCACAAAATATTTTCAAAGAAATGGATGACGTCTATATATTTATAAAAAATTGCGTCCTTGACATACATCATAAATGGTATGTATTATCATATGTATAACGTAATCAGAAAGATACATGAGTCTCTAAAGAAAACTGAATCAGAGAAATCACAATATAGAGACAAACAGTCATACATACAATAATATATTTATAAATGAGATATATGTATACCACATATAATTTCTTTTATTAAAATTTTATACAGTTTTATATAATGCCTTAGCAATAGGATAATTGGGATACAAAGTATCTAACCGATGAATCCAGTAACTTTCTTTAATCATTCTGTTCATCTCTCCATACACAATATCGATTGGCAATACAATCAAATAAAAAATAAAATAAATAAAAAAATAAAAATAAACAAAAAGAAACAAACAAACAAAAAAAAAACACAAAGAGCGATTATTTGTTTTAAAATGTATTGAAACATTAGAGGAGAAATGAGGATCGATACAATTTTTGTATATGAAAGCGGTGATTATCCTTTCTCATAGAAACTCGTTGAAGTGTTTGTCTAACATATTGCATGTTACATTTTTTTTTTACAGGTTATGAAATAAATGACATCAGTTAATATGCAGTCAGTGTTATAACGTAGAGAAAACAATTTTTTTTTGTATTAGAGCTACTATATTTTTTCATTGAGAGCACCGACGTCTGTTGCATTTAGATGATGAAAAACATCTTTATATATTTTCTGTCGGTTTAGTTCTGATAAAAAATCTTGCAAATCCTAGGTCTTCTATAAGCAAGAATTGGCTTGCTTTTGCAAAGTGTTTTTACGCTGTTTGTATTCGATAAGTTGAGGGGACTCCAATATTTATTATTTGTAAGGCCTGTATTTGGTAATAAAGGATTATATTATATTATGAAAGGAATTATATTTTTCTCTTTCGTACATTCTGCTGTGTTTAAAGCATCATTTTGAGTAAGAATACGGACTTTATTCAAAGCAGAATCAATAAAATGTATTGGATAATTCCTGCTTTGGAAATATGTTTTTAATACATTCAAAGAATTTTGTAATTGAGAATTGTTTGAAATGATACGTCGGTATCTGTTCGCCTGGCACCACAAAGAATATATATATATATATTCTTTGTGATACCAGTAAATAAAAAGTTTACAAAACAATAGCATACATCATTTCTACCCAATCAGTGTTAGTTTGATTATTTTAGAAGATATGCCTTAGTATTCTTTATAACGTGATGTAGGTATAATAATAACAATAAAAACGAGATACTATGGTACGTTTTATTGCCGTTAAGCTGTGTATCAGATCTCACACTTTGTATCGCGAATTGGTCAGCGTATTGCAGAACAGTTTTTCAAAAAGGGGTGTTGAAATTCAGTTAGTTTATCAATCGTTTTACAACCCCTCTTAACAAACAACGAGAAAATTGTCCAAATTGTCGTTTCTTATGATGAAAATGTGCAAATTAATGAAAATAATTATACATTTGCAACGATTTGCAGGTTATCGTTTTAGCATTTGGTCAGCAGGTTTTATTGGTCAGCACACTGGTCGGCGTTTTAGCACGAAGCCTAATTATATTTAAATTATGCCAATCGATTTTTGTTCAGGTCCATAAGGATTCTGAAACATTTAGCAAGATTTGTAAAAACATTTTAAACACAATTTGCAATATTAAAAAATAAAACCACGACCTCAAACACGTAACTTCACGCTTTATC
This sequence comes from Margaritifera margaritifera, assembly GCA_029931535.1. Lineage (NCBI taxonomy): Eukaryota > Metazoa > Mollusca > Bivalvia > Unionida > Margaritiferidae > Margaritifera > Margaritifera margaritifera. Next base: position 1,298,817 of record JAQPZY010001121.1, read on the forward strand.
AAAGGTATTGGACACACAAATACTACATACAAGCAAGTGGTATGTATGTATGTATCTATGGTTTAACAGCACGTCAGCACAATACTGGATATATGTGTAAAATATAACTGCTGACATAATAGCGTCAAAAGGTTGTGAATGATCTGAGCATCTATCAACGTTGAGAGATCATATTAGATGACTTGTTTAAACATCAACGTTGAGAGATCATATTAGATGACTTGTTTAAACATCAACATTGAGAGATCTCAATAGTTTACTTGTTTACACATCAACATTGTGAGGTCTTATAGTGTGACTTGTTTGCACACCAACGCTGAGAGGACTGCATAAAATAAATGTGTATTATCTACTTTGTAAATCAATTAGCTTAAATCTTAGAAAAATAATAGCTACATGATTTGTTTTCTATTAGGGATATCTTTAACTTGTCTTTTCAGCAAAAACTTGTGCGCATTTATTTCAGGTTCTCATAAGGCATGTATTACAACATAAGCCACAAAATGTCCACACTTTGTTTTAATTGTTATCATATTGTTTGGGGCCTGCCTATATGACCACACTTTGTTTTACCTGTTATCATATTGTTTGGGGCCTGCCTATATGACCACACTTTGTTTTACCTGTTATCATATTGTTTGGGGCCTGCCTATATGACCACACTTTGTTTTACCTGTTATCATATTGTTTGGGGCCTGCCTATATGACCACACTTTGTTTTACCTGTTATCATATTGTTTGGGGCCTGCCTATATGACCACACTTTGTTTTACCTGTTATCATATTTTTTGGGGCCTGGCTATATGACCACACTTTGTTTTACCTGTTATCATATTGTTTGGGGCCTGCCTATATGACCACACTTTGTTTTACCTGTTATCATATTGTTTGTGGCTTGCCTATATGACCACACTTTGTTTTACCTGTTATTATATTGTTTGGGGCCTGCCTATATGACCACACTTTGTTTTACCTGTTATCATATCGTTTTGGGGCCTGCCTATATGACCACACATTAATACGATCAAAGATCAAGAATCTCGAAAATTCTAATATTTAAATATTTTCACCTGTTACTCCACTTGTATTAGGAGGACACCTCCTAATATCATATGTCCTCCTAATATTGGTGTGTAAACATGGGGTTTTCCTCCTAATGTAGGTAATGTGTACACACACATATATTCACACGTACATATACACACATACACATGCGCATACACACATATATACACAGATAAACATATATACACATACAATAATACTTATATACACACATAAACACATATATGAGTATGTGTTTATGCGTATATTATGACGTCCGATCCTAGTGTAGTAACACACATGGGGTCTCACTACCGAGCGAATCAAACAACGTCTGCATGAGTCTGGCCTGAGGTCGATATTTTCCCTATTTACAAGTACATCAAGTCAACAATCGTTGTCATCTGAAGGGTTCTTAAACGCGCAAATACCACAAATAATTTTCCTCCAATCAACTATTGACCACACATTCAAGCGACCGTAATTTCACAGTTGCATGTTTTTTCTTGCTTCACATTTGTATGACTTATCAGAACGCTTTTCTAAGCCGTAGGTTGGTACTTCACACCATGCTACCCTAAACACGACCCAAACACATAATACAAAGAGTTATTCATCTACCTCAAATTATAAAACATATATATATGAAAATATCCAGAGAATTCCATATGTTAAGGAATTACGGAGGGTCCATTTTACAAAACTAATCTGTGCTACCATAAAGTCTCGTGAATACTGTACATTATGGCGTCTGCTCCTAGCAATTGTCTAATTACTCGGTTTGAGAAATATCTTCCAAACACTTACTCCCAATAATCAAAGAAATAATCACCAATCTCTTGGCAAGCTTTAACCAGAGACTTAAAATACAAAAGCACATACCCTAGGTTCGTTACAATATTCGCGTGCACATATATTCAGTGTTTCCATTATATTCAACAATCACTTGCTATTACAAAACAGTTTTGTACAGTAAATATTTTCTTCAATCATTTGATAATATTTGCATTCTATTATCGTTGTATATGATTATTTCTTATGCTACCAATCTCCTACAAATTAGGAAACAAAAATGGTTCCACAATCTAGAATATTAACATCTTTGAAACTGCTCTACTTTATATAAGTGTATATCCAATTATTATAAAGAAAACATGTTTCAGCCCCCCCCCCTTTCTAATATACTCAATAAAAGATTTTGAAATGTTGAGGACATATATACATCAATGCACACATGCTTAAATTTATGTGTAGACATATTTGAGTTCTTTCTAAATTGTAATTACGATTTGTAAACATAATACGAATTATTCGAACAGCTGTTTGTATAGTTGCCATTTGTCATCAAACATGTCCCGTGTACAACTGATATATGCGTACCAACATGTCCCATGTACAACTGATATATGCGTACTAACATGTCCCATGTACAACTGATATATGCGTACTAACATGTCCCATGTACAACTGATATATGCGTACTAACATGTCCCATGTACAACTGATATATGCGTACGAACATGTCCCATGTACAAATGATATATGCGTACTATTTTTCTGCATGTAGTAAAACTTGATTTTTTTTAAAAGGAAGTCATGTTCGGTGTTTCATTAATAAATGTATATGTATAGATAGAGAGGATATTTGCTTGAAACGAATGAATATCGGATATATTTCATCGAGTGGGTGAAAAACTCAGTATTTTCACGAGTGGCGAAGCAAATCCGTTATTCACTCGGAGCAAGCAAATATTCTTTTTTATTTTATGCTCAAGCGTATTGTCTAGCAATTTGTGTAACACACTGAAGTAGCTGATTTATTACTGCATCCCGCGCGATAATGTCAGCAGCTTACCGTTTATGTGTTGCTCTGTTTTGTGTATATTTGCACATAAAATATCAGTTGTTACATAATGCTCCTTCCCAATTCAAGGTAAAACAGCATATAAAAAGAAAATGAAAAACAAAAAATTTGGCTTGTTGCTTGATTTGAATCTGGTTCGCCTGGATGCGAAATAACCATCTTAACCTATACACTACGCAAGCGTCTTTTAAAAATTTGTTAATTTCTTAGTTATAATGTTATCAATGTATATTGACGGCCAGTGAAAAAATATCATATTTTTTCACTGCAGTGAAATATCACAATTATTTCACTCGGAAAATCCAGTAATTCATTGCCTAGCATAAAATAAATATGGTTTCTGTTGCAATAACAGGAGATTGATCATTGTATCTACTTTTTGTTTGTTTGTTTGTTTTTTGTCTATTATACCAAAATTAATTCTCTTTGGGAAACTTTAAAATTATGCAGATGATTATTCTTGCTCCTTATCAACCCTATAAATCTGGTAAGTATTGACTCAATTCTGGGACAGTTCCAAGATAGATGAGATAATGATTCTAAGGAGTCGTTACATAAAGGGCACATGCTTTTCGGTACTTTTCCAACTTTGTTCAGAAATGTATTTGTTGGTAAAATTGTATGTTTTATTTTAGTTTCAAACCATCTCAGTCTAGGACACTGATTTAATTTAAAAGGCGAGAAAAGTATTAATTCCAATCATTCTCAGCTATAAACTCATATTCTTGATTCCATGTCAATACTAATGTTGGCCTAGGAGTATTAGCACTTAGGTTTTGATGTATGCTTTTACAGCCCCTATTTTCCTTAATGAGCAGCATTACATTTTAATGTAGAAAAAAAAAAAAAAAAAAAAAAAAAAAAAAAAGGGACATAAATATTAGAATTGATGTCTATATTAAGTTTGAAAAAAAAAACCAAAACCCCCCCCCAAAAAAATCAATTTGATGGCTATGAGTATGAGTATGTGTTGAGACTCTAAGAGGTTTACATGCATTCCAAACATATTACAGAAACTACCTACATTAATCCATGAACCGCTTCATTGAAAAAGTCGTTTACATACAAAATTCCCTTTTTCAACCAGTGCATGTACATAACACTAGAATCTACAACTTTAATATTAGGGTTCATCCATAATATTGTTTTAGGAAAATCTTCTGAGTCCACAACAGTAAATTTATCTTGTAATTCAACATATGATGCAAAGGCTTATGTCCAAAATGAATTAAGTTATTGCCCACTTTTGTCACAAAATCTGTATCACAAAATTACAACTTTTCTATATTTGGTGTGGAAGTTGTTAAAATCTCTTTCAATTTAAGTTCAGAGGTAATAAGTCTTCTCACCCAAGTTAATTTAAAAGAATGCACAAACATGTTTATGTCTATTATTTTCAAGCACCTTCAAAATACTCTTTACGCAGAAATGTTATTTTGATTTTGTGTTTTCCACCACCACCCCTTACAAACTTATGGAAAAGTGCCTCTAAGTCTTGAAGCTTTTCTTTAGGTTGATTTGGTACACTTAGAAATTGGTGAGTAATCTTAGTAAGGGCAAAACTTTCACAACTACAAATTTTTCAAGGTGGGTTAGTGATCTCTTCGACCTCTGTAAAGTAAAGATTTAACTTCCTTGTTTTGCTTTCATAATTTAGTATGACCATATCATCTAACTTTATGGAAACTCTAATATCAAAATATACAAAATATGATGCATTCCAATCGAACTGGTATTCTTGTCAGTATCTTCTACTACTTACAGTTGTACATCCTAGCCATACTGATCTAGTTTTTTCTGTATTTATACTGAAACCTGAAAAATGAGAATATTGTTGGACAAGATCTAGAGCTGACTTAAGGGACTTCTCAGAGCCAACAAGGGTGAGAGCGGTGTCATCTGCATACTGTGGAATTCCTTTCATATTTGGATTTTTCAGAATACTTGCGTATGTGATCTTTTAAAATCGAGAGGACTTCTCTCATCCAAATTTGGAGTTTTTCTTTTTCGTTGTTCATTTTTGGAAATATTCTTCAATCGAAAAACCACACGATTCTTTAGATTTGTGCTGTTTTACCTTTTCAATAACGTCATGTGTTGCTTTCGTTGTATACTTCTTTATCACAATCTTTGAGCCAGTTAAAATATTTCCTTTGGATAACTTTAAGTATCTTCCTTCGGGAAATAAACTGACAAGTCGCAGGTCTGTCCGTCGGATTCTGAGAAATGCCCCAAGCGATGTGTGACAGCTGCATAATTTTAGTATTACGTTTTGTCCCAGGCATTTTAATAAAATATTCCGGATGCTTTCATTCTGCGCTATATTCTTGTCAGTTTTTTAATTTTATTATTACTTCAGTCTTGACCAGTTAAGTAAAATGATCTGGATTTCTTTGGTCTCCAATTAATTCTGTGTCTGTTTCTTAATTGTAGTCTTGGCCATGTTAAAATTCTGTGACAGTTTTTGTTTAGTCTCTGATAAGTTCCGTGTAGTTTCGGAATTTTAGTAATACGTTTTGTCTCAGCCAGTTTAATACAATATTACGGATTTTCTTTTAGTCCCCGCTAAATTCCATGTCAGTTTCTCAATTTATTATTACTATTAGTCTCGGCCATTTATTGTTATTATGAGTTGGCTAACTTGATTACAGCAATTTATAATATCAGTACAATATATGCAAATTTGCATACACCGCCAACATAATCTGATGTACAGGCAATTGTTTATATATAATTATTGGATGTATATATGTAGCCACTGGGCAGCATTAAATGTATTAATGGTAACGACCACTCGCTAATATAATTGATGCGAAATCTCCGAATTTACTGATGGTTAGAGCGTAAGGCCGAACCTCCATTGTCGTCGTGTCTTAAACTGTAATTGGTTCGAAAGTGTCATCCAATGTTAATCCAATGAACGTTTTTAATATTAAATTTCCAAAGGGACCATAGTGTTATCTTTTCAAGATGGCCAGAGTGTGGAGTTTTCCATGGGGTCCATAGTGTCATTTTAGGCCCCATGCAGTCACCATGGAAACAGGACCTGAATGGCCAACGCATATCCATAACTTAGAGAAGAGGGATGAACTGACAGGATAAATACCTATCTGGACCACCAAGTTCCTCGTATCGTGCAGTCATGAAACTTTTAATCTAACAAAAAATTAGGTTAATTTGAATATTACCGTTTTTCTGAAAAATTATTTTTCCCAGTGTATTTTATTGGTATTATATGTAGTCCTCGTGACTAAATCATAAAGCTCGGGACCAGCTGCCTTCAGTCTTCTTTCTGCAATAAATTGACAAAGTTTATTTCTCCACCAGATGTGCTAAATACAGTTACAGCAACGATTAGATCTTAAGATCATAAATTCCCCTGTATTATTGATTATGCATAAAACTTCATTCGGATATGATTTACTGAAACGTTTTATCTTCATATTTCTAACCTGAAATAGCTTTTCTAACTGATTAAGCTCTTTTGTTCAGCTGCCTAAATTGTGGATGAGCATTCCAAACACAGATATTTCGAAGACATTTTAATACAATCAAGCTAAATGCTCTCATTATATCATATTTCTCCTGTCCAAAACATAGCCACATATTCAAAATATGCTTTCTCTGTGAACTCTTATTTTGGAAATTAAGTTAACGAAGACTGGGTCAGTAGCATATATGGGTCTTTCTGTCTACTGGCTGTTTCAAGGAATCACGAAGTCCTAATTTCTATTCTTAAAGCTGATGAATATTGATTGTTGTTTGAATATATTGCTGTTGTTGATGTTTACCTTGCTTTTGTAAATTTATGATAAAACAATATCTACAAATTAAAATTGTGTAACAGTAATTTCTGTCATGTTGAAGGTACCATGTTTATTTGATATCCAACTGTGGATTTAAAAAAAATTTTATTGCTCCGTCATCACTTTAATGTTGATTATCCGTAGACATTAAAGCATACATACGTTTAGAAACGCATGATGCTACTGCATTTTCTTTATATAATCTTCTAATCTATATGCCATGGTATATGCACTGAAGACACATCTAAATTTATTTAATTACCAAAGTGTCTAATATTTTCTTTTAATATTGCTTGAATTTATATTTATATATTTGATTTGATCTGATTCAACATTCTTCTCTCCAATCTAACCCAGCTAGGGTAATAAAATACAGTACATATGACATAGGTACAAGAGAAAAATTACATGACATGATTATGTGAGACAGATTTGAAAATTGTGCAAGGGCAAGTGGCAAAAATATAAAATTATAATCCATATAAGATTTCCTACACATGATATTATTTAATACACATGTGAAATAAACTGCATATCATTGGAAAACATCATGTAAGAAAACATGATTCATTCAGTGAAAGTGAATTGTACTAGATGTAGTCACTATGACAAAGACATAAATCTTGGAGAAGTCATATTCAAAAGTGTCAATAAGCACTTGTATCCTATGAAAATAGTCACAAATGTTGAACACAAGTCAAAAGAATTCCACGGGACCATGAGTGTACAAAAATTAACCCACCATTCAAGGCTATTGTCTTAAAAAAGGAATCTATATACTAATGAGATGAGAAAGAGACTGGGAATAAGCTTATACTCTAATGAGAAAAAGAATCTCTCCCACATGAAGGCATATGCACAAGTTGGAAATGTGCCAAGAACGAACAAAATGCCATACGAAGACATATCAATAGTATAAAGGTCCACAAAATGCCATACGAAGACATATCAATAGTATAAAGGTCCACAAAATGCCATACGAAGACATATCAATAGTATAAAGGTCCACAAAATGCCATACGAAGACATATCAATAGCATAAAGGTCCACAAAATGCCATACGAAGACATATCAATAGTATAAAGGTCCACAAAATGCCATACGAAGACATATCAATAGTATAAAGGTCCAAAGCCGTTATAGTAATGAACACTATACATCGAGATATATTTATCGTCTATACATCTCATGTAAATGAAAAAACTCGTGAAGGCAAGCTCCTTTAAAGGAGAGATGCAAGTCCTATGCGAGGGTTAGATGTAAGCACCGTATATGTTATGTGAGTTATAGTTTTCATTTCCTTTACATGTTTATCATTTACATGTATATGCCTTGATTATATTTGCCTTGGTGTAGAGTTTCTTTACTAAGATAACATATACCAAGGAACTGCATACTCTATGTATGCTTACATCTAACCTCTGTGTCAGTTTTCGCAAAAAAAGAACTCCGACCAGAGTTTTGTATCAAGTAAATGACATGATAAAGAGTTTGAAGTTGAAGTGTTGTTTTTGTGGAACATGTTATCATTAACAGAAGAGCCATGGAGTAAAGATAGATTGAGGATAAGGCTGTATTCTCGGGATTTTTTCTTTAGTACGACATCCTAAAACATCGAAGTGAATAATTTCAAAAAGGGATCCATGATTCTACCCTTTTTACATTCTTTAGCTAGTTTGTCCTCAATAATTGACAGGGTATAGTCTTTTGTCAGTGTCAAAGCCATTGAAGTAAGTGTTCAAAACTTGGTTTGGTCTGGTATAGGAAGCTGGAATGCAGCTTTTAATTATGAATTGCCGGAGTCTTGGGAGGTTATCAGTTTAGATTGGGATGGTTGGATGGTGGATTTAGTTGTTGCCAAAGGCCGCAATGGTTTGCGCAAGAGACATTGGAAACCAGAGTGTCTAGATCAGCAGTAGCGGCTAATGCACAGGCGACAGCATTGAGGCTTGATGCAGTAGCCCTTTTCTGTCAGAATCCCGGTTTGAAGAGGGGTTGTCACATGTCTGTGTGGGGACGAAAGGGAGCACTGCCTGAATTACGCCAGTTGCGGTTGAGGGAGGACTGCCTTCCTGGAGGACTTAAATCACACGGAAGATAGATCTGTGTGTGGACCAAGTTACCTAGGCTGCTGCAGGCGACGGAATTGTTTTAGTAGTTGTACCAATTGGCACGTCTGGCAGCAAGGTTTTGGACAATGGACTTATATTTGATTATGTGGGGAACCTCCTTTGGGTATCTAATGGTGTAAATACTCGCATATAGTTGGAAGGCTTTAGTTCAAGCATATAAATCAGTTATGTTCTTAGACCGGGCCTTGGTAAAGTTAGTAGTGGAGTAACCTTTATCCTTTTCAATTATCGACATGCGAACATTGCTTCCATCCTTCCTATAATAAAAACCATCTAAATATTCATACGCCCTGTTCCAAATGTGTGCACTGAGCTAACCATGTATGTGGGAAAAGGTGAGACCTCATCATCAGACTCATCCAACGATGAAGGGAATGAGATATTGCCAAGGGCCTGTCTGTTTCACATGTTTCGGATTGCCGCTCAGGGGAGGATAAATCACTATATTCAACGAAAAGAGATTTTAGTTCAGGATCATTGTGAACAAGTGTGGCAAGGATTTAGAGAGCGACAGGCGAGAGTTTAGGTGGCTTTGGCTGGCGGCGTTTGCCTGAGGTAGATGGAGTAGCTGATGGTCTCTGGTTGAAGACTTTATCTTTTTTTATTCTGGGGTCGTTGGTTAACTGGGACAAGGCATCGGTGGGGGTCCATCTAATTTGGATCTTGGACGTTTGTGTGAAACCGGAGGAATGGTTCACCATAACGTTTGGACGAGGCTCGGGTACAACGGGCACCGAGGGTGCGGAGGACATTGCGGTCAGAGTTATAGTATTCCTGCGAATGATGAATGTATTCTCTTTGGTATCAAGGTATAGCTGAAAGGAAATTAAGACACGTTGTATTTGTTCGAAGAAAGGATAGCAGAGAAAACAATCAACTTCAAGGATGTTGTGAGGTTGGAAGCTGATAGTGGAAAGACATGAATGGGGATTAATGACCCTTGTTCTTCAGGACGCTGATTAAGAATCATTTAAAGTTTTAACCTTGCAAAATAATGACAATACGCAAAATACTGGTTGAAATCAGAGAACTAAAGGAAGTGCAAAAGTACTGAAAATAAGTTGAGTGTGTTGGTCAGTGGACTGTGGGTTGTAACGTATTCTGATGCAGTCCATAATTGTGAATGCAATGAATGCAAGGCAATAACTGAACTCAATGCTAGCATGTTGTTTAGGCATGTATAATGCAATAAATTGACAAAGACAATTTAAAAAAAAACAGGACTGTATGGCAAAACCATTGCTAATAGCAGTTTTAATCATACAGAAAATGTAAAATGCGAAGACCTAATAAACCTATAATAATAATAATAATAATAATAATAATAATAATAATAATAAAAAAGAAGTTTCCCCAAAGGAAAGCAGATCTATATAATTGTGCGGCTTAGAGAACAACACACTCATGCTGTGAACCGGTTGGACAGAAGCACTGAAAAACAACAATTGATCACTGTATGAAAATTGGTAGAAACTGCAGTCATTGTTGGGCACCAATAATCTTCATAAAGTACCAGAAATAATGGTGATCACACGTGAAACTGTATTTACATTTTTATGTTTTCCTTACATAAGACAGGTAGTTGCAATGAGGATATTAAAGATGGCTCGAATCGAACATATTCCTTCACCGAACTGTCTTATAACTGATTTGCTATGTACCCTGAAACTTTGTCCAAAATCTAATTAATTACTACATATGTTCATACTCGTAGTGGTAAAGTCTGTATGCAGGTGTCTTTAATAGTATTTTCTAAAGACAATAACCCAGTTTTTTTTTTCTTCTTCTTCTTCTTCTTCTTCTTGTTTTTTTTTTTTTTTGCTTTGAATTTTAATCATGTGCCAATTACATTGATCACGCATAAAATCGTCTCATCATTTCTAAAACTCTGCGATTTTACTTTGCTATTTGAGACACCTCTGTTGTTTCGGTTGACTGATAAATTTGATGAATGTCCGAAGTATAGATTTGAACTAAAGATTTTTTAAACTTTTTCAATTCGAGGAGTTAAAGGATTTTTAATATCTCAAATTTCTTCTGTTCGGACATTTTTACAATTTCTCTGAGAAATGATATGTTGAGAAACATTCAAGGATTAGGTCCGTAGAACCGTTTTGCCCTCCAACTCGCCGCCTTTTCCGCCATTTTGCCGGTTCTAGGCGATACTGATGAGCTGCTCACTGTAGAAAATACTCCAAATGAATCTGCAAATTCTTTTCATCTGATTCCTAGCCTCCTGAAATACTTGTTTTCTTTCTTTCACTCTGTAGGGATATTTTCATTTGCCATTCAAAATATCTATATCTGTGTTGTTTGTATCCTAAAGAGAGCTACTTGGTTATTTTCTTCTTAAAATTTTGTCTATGTTATTTTTAATTTTTTAAATTTATTTTGGTACATCACCATTGATGTAACACCATGGCATTGTAAAAAGTTTGCTAAATATGTTTTTCTCTGAGAACTGGTATGACAAACGTGGAGGATTAAGTCCGTACAATCATTTCACCCTCCAATAATATGTTTTTATCTGCCGACCAGATTATAGTTATGCTGTATAACCACTGTCAGTAGTGAAATACTCTGGATTGACAACTGCTCTTCATCCAAGAGTATATAAGAATTATTTAATGTAGACTCTTTGGGCCATACATACATACAAATACACAATTTTAAAAAAAATTAAAAGTATTATATAAATATGCATGCTTTATTTCAACACCTTAAAAATGTAAAATCCTTTAAAAGTAAGTCCAATAAGCTTCTTTGATTATTTTGTATTCTATGTGGAGGGATACTTTATTTGTCAGTTAAAATATCAACAGCTTTGTAAAAAGGTTTAAAGCTACCGAATAACTTTACTGTGTTTTTAATTAAAAAAATTATAGTGGTTAATTTAAAAGATCAATTTATAATTAAAGTTACCCAAAGGTAAGTGCATTCATTTGATGTTTCAAGTTTTTATTGTTATCATTGAACTTAAACCTTTCCGAGGACTTAAATGTACCATCGAAAATCAAAACCTTTGTCTTGCCTGGGTTAACTCTGAGTTTAAAATCTTCGCAAAAGTTTTGAAGTTCATTAGGGCTATGTTGGAGTTTTGCTTTTCTATTGGCAAAGTTATAAAGTTCGTTAAAGCTATGTTGGAGACCTGATTTTCTTCTGACAAAGTTATGAAGCTCATTAGTCTATGTTGGAGTTCTGCTTTTTTTTAATTTGCAAACAGCACCAAAATCATCAGAAGAAATATGATCTTTAATTGAAGTGTCATCAACTGTGGCAGGATCAAAGACAAAAGCAGCTAAATAGTGCTGGAAATTAAAATAAATATATACTAAAAGGTGTAATACTGCAGACACAACCTTGACGTACACTTATATAAGATTAATTAGTCTCACACAAGCCATTATTCTTTTTAACAAAGAGGAAGATGTTCTCACAAATAGATGTAAATATTCGAAGATACTTACAATAAAATGCTGAGTTTCATAAGTTTCTATGCCAGACCAGGTTTCCAGACTCTATAAAATGTTTAATTGAAGTTGACAAAACTGGTAATTAGCATTAATTTGTTGATCTATTCTTAGCAATGATGTTTTCCAAATAAACATGTTGTCACTGGTGCAATGGTCCTTTGAAACCCACATTTGTTGATCTATTCTTAGCAATGATATTTTCCGTCCATCTGACTCTCTCTCTCCCGAAACACTTTCGTTTCCGCTATGGATGATCGTACAGAGGTACAACTCTGTGATCAAAGATTTTAGATAAAAGACATGAAAGCACTGAAAACGGTGTTTGAAGAGAATCATCTAATTCCAGATGCATTGAAGTCAGAGATTGTAGATATTTTGAAACAGAATAAAACAAAAAAATTTTGGATGAGGCTACAGTTTCCTTTTCAATTCAAGTTTCTAACGTAACCATAAGGTAATGTGTTTACTTTGTCACGTGACCATAAGGTGATGTGTTTACTCTGTCAACTGAAAAACGCTTATCATCACACACTGAAAACGTTACTTTGTTCATTGTGATGCTTCACATTAGGTGATTGTATGACCTGGGTATGCTTCCTTTTGCTTGAATAAACAATCTTTACACATTTCAAAATACATATTCTTTTCAATACACATTTTTTTTTATTCCTTGGCAACTTTGTTTTCATTGTTATCAGTCCTGTATGAATTATGTTTTGCTCTTAACCAGCACAACTCTCTGACTAGTATAGATATTTGCTCAAATTTGAAATATCCCGGAACTTTTATGTTTGCTTGAGGGATGTTAAACACAGTGTCCTTGTGGTAGTCATTAATGTCGTAAAAATTGATGTCATCCTTCATGTAACTTTTGGATCATTTTCATTCTGCACTAAATTCTGTGTATCACAGGGGGTAATCCTTTAAATGGTCATGTAGATGTGTTGGTATCTCCACATTAACTTCCAACATTCACCCTGTGTCACTGACATCAGGAATGCAAAGTTTTTCTCAATTCATCTCATGTCTTCCCAATATGAAATTGTTAAACTGGCATCTATGGGCTGATTGCCAAACCATAGATGTTATTTGTGTAAAGATGCATAATATATGTACTTGGCCTTGACCTTTCGAAGTTTCTATCACATTTTTTCTTCACATCATCATCATCATTCGTTATTTTAATAGACGTATAAGTGTGGAATCACGCTAATACCACTCTCGTATTTTGTCAATAGTTCAAGTTCTGTACCTGATATCTTTAAACTTGCAACATGATCTAAACCGGGTACACTTTAATAGTGCTCAAGGTCAAGCTTGTAGTGTGTCATACAGCCATTATAAAACTCTCGAAAATGCCACACAGCATCAAATTATCTTTCCTGACTTAGTAGTCATGAAGGTCACATGGTGTGTTCAATTTGAAGCGTGACGTCACATCATAAACATACTGGCAATCGTTATCTGATATGTTTGAATCACTAAGACTTGAATCAAACGTTTCTTTGGGTGGTACAGATGTTTAATTAAATCGATCTAAACTATGCACGTATTCACACGAGTAGATGTTTTTCTTACAAAATAAAAAATTCGATTCCATAGCACCAACATCTTTCAGTGTTTCTGTAAAGTTGTCATCGTTTAAAATTTTTGCCAGTTGTTGTAATGACAACACAATAACACTAAAGATATCAGCACATGCAGTTGTTCTTTCAACTGGGTATCTAAAATTTAAATTCTAGTCTCTATGGGCAGAACCTTAGTAATTGCCTGCTAAGTGATCGTCGTCCCTAACCGTGTCTTTAAATATTTTACTACTCACAGATATTACATGTACTTGCTGAGTTAAAATGCTTTTCATCTTCATCTGTGGTTACCATAGGTTATGCATTTTTCAGTTCGGCGTAGATTAGTCTCGCTATCTTGTCCAGGTAGTTATAAAACAATTCTATCTAATCAATACCTATGTAAACTATTGGTCTGCAACATTTCTGAATTGAATTGAATACAGAACCCTAATGTATCTGCTTAGCTGTTTTTAACGCCCAGGATGTACTGGTTTGATTTGTAGCATCATTACAATTTTTGCGGTGAGTGGCTTGTACATGAAGTGTACGGCGTGATAATACTTTTTGAAATCGCAATAAACGACGTAAGGGACTCTATTTGAGGATGATAGTTATTAAATTTGACAAGTGATCTCTTTTCAAGCATAATATCTATTGAATTGTCTACACTGCAACATGGTCTTTTGTGATCCGAGAATATTTCTGGTGAATTTAAAAAAAAAAAGAAAAAAAAAAAGCTCTTTTTACATATGGGTTTCATCCCATTATGTTCGCTTACTGGTGATGATACCTATTTTGATAAATCTTGTATGCCAGCATAATGGTATTTTCCCATTGCATCAAATAAAATGTCAACATGCCTATATTTTGTTTTCATTTCTGTCACTCTAACTGTATTAATGTAATTGTCTTCAACTATTTCATGCACATTCACGGATATTACGTATTATTATTTTTTTACTGCAGTGTTCTGTCAAATCAAAGATTGTATCAAACTAAACTATATTCTGGTGGTCTTGATCACGTGGCGTATTTAGAACATATTCAGTGGCTTAAAAGCAGCATCTATGATCCATATTTTGCATGGTGATACAAGCCTGTCTATTATTTACCCATTCATGTAAATGTATATATGATGTTCCTGTAACGATTTATACCTGTCTACTTGCAAACATCCATCTCGTGCTTTCGCTTATTTCTTGGCCAAATGTGGTATACAAAATATCAAACAAACGCTGCATTACATCATCCATTTCACCTATGATCATCATGCTCATAGTCCTGTTCTGTCGTAAAAGACTCCGTATTCAACTTCTCTCCATTGCGCGTTGGTTTCTTCATGATTCTGATAGTTAATCTAGCTGCGCTTTTACAGAACCAGAATGACGGATTTTCAAAAATTATTACTTTCTGCAAGTCGGGTTCTGTGCCATTAAAAATTCATACAAGTTTTGATTGTTACCGCCGTAAAATTTGTACTCGTTTACATTTCTCTTGAAAGAATTTCTAAACATTTGCGTGATGATTCTGCTTATATTTTGCTTATTCATACGTCTCAATTCTATGTTGCTTATTCATACGTCTCAATTCTATGTTGCTTATTCATACGTCTCAATTCTATGTTGCTTATTCATACGTCTCAATTCTATGTTGCTTATTCATACGTCTCAATTCTATGTTGCTTATTCATACGTCTCAATTCTATGTTGCTTATTCATACGTCTCAATTCTATGTTGCTTATTCATACGTCTCAATTCTATGTTGCTTATTCATACGTATCAATTCTATGTTGCTTATTCATACGTCTCAATTCTATGTTGCTTATTCATACGTCTCAATTCTATGTTGCTTATTCATACGTCTCAATTCTATTTTGCTTATTCATGCGTCTCAGTTCTATGTTGCTTATTCATACGTCTCAATTCTATGTTTTGCTTATTCATACGTCTCAATTCTATGTTGCTTATTCATACGTCTCAATTCTTCTCTTGCTGGGTTACATATTGAAGGATCTTTCAATTTTTTTTAACACGTTTTGGAACAACTTGATCAAGGCCAGAAGTCTTTATCTATTAATAACAAATATATTTTACTACTAATAAATCTTTAAATGTGTGTGAAAAAAATATTTGCCATACATTTTAACACACGACACATCAGTACCTAAAGCCTCTTCCCTCTGTGGATAGTACACTGGAAAGAAACCACTTACCACCCAGATGGGGGAGGCCATATATCTTATTGGAGTTATCTTTCCAACAGTCTGCTATCGAAATTTGTGCTCAATTGTTTTCATACACGATATTCTGTATAATGTTTTATGATATATCCACCGTGTGATTTTGTTACATGTAATTTTTTATGCCATTCTTTTGCATGCACGAGATTCGGTGTCGTGCTTTATCATACGTCAGCGGTTTGATTTTTGTTTTTGGCATGTTTTGAAAGTATTCGAGATTTTTAAACTCTGAGGTATTTTGTGTATCTGATTTTTGCGGCCAGGTTTAGGTACTAAGGTGAACTAAATATAAATTCAGTGGGTTTGTGCATAAAGCTGAGGATTAAAGGCCGTTTGCCTAGCGAGTGAGTTCCCGTGCACCTCATATTCTTACCTCCGATCTTGTTCCATTTTTGTTGGAGTGGGGGTGGGGGTGGGATGGGGGGGGGGGGGTGAAAGCATGGGCGTATTGGTTTGAGCGCTGATGCATGAGAGATAGGCGATAGTTACGGTTACTCGCGGCATAGGTTCGATTCCTGCTCGGAACGAATTATAACTCTCTAAATTGTTAGATTCTATAGGTGTCATTATATATAAATTGCTTTCATATAATCATGTATCTTAACATATAATGTGGGATCCAGGGATATGTGCTTTCTCTCTGTTTGATTTATAGGTGTCAATGTATAATTATAATTTAATGTTATATACTTTGCATTTTTATCAATATGAATCCAGTGGGTTTGTGCATATAGCTGAGTGTCAAATTCTGCTTGTCTAGCGAGTAAGTTCTC
Organism: Margaritifera margaritifera; assembly: GCA_029931535.1. Lineage (NCBI taxonomy): Eukaryota > Metazoa > Mollusca > Bivalvia > Unionida > Margaritiferidae > Margaritifera > Margaritifera margaritifera. The sequence goes on from JAQPZY010001121.1 coordinate 1,315,717, forward strand.
GTGCACCTCGAGTCCTGACCTTAGACCTTGTTCCATTCTTTTTAGGGGATGAGCTCATGGCCGTGTTGGTTTGGGCGCTGGTGCATGAGAGCTAGGCGATAGTTGCCGTTACTCGCGGCATGGGATCGATTCCTGACTGGAACGAATTATAACTCTCTAATCTGTTAGATTATTTTGTGGTCATTATATATATATATATATATATATATATATATATATATATATATATATATATATATATATATATATATATATATATGTATATATATGTATATATATATATATATATATATATATATATATATATATATATAATATAATATAATATAATATTTTGAGGAACTAAGACTCGATATACCAACCTTTAGTTACAAAATCCAGTGTTAATATTAATAGTAATTTCTAGCCTATGTGATGATTGTTTTTCTCTGCCTAAGTTTCTATGCACTATGTTGAATTAATATTATCAGCTATCAATGCTTGGTGTGTGTGTGTCTGTTTGTGTTTCAGCATTTCACTGCATCTGAATTAATTTTATCAGCTATCAATGTTTGTGATGTTACGAATTCCGACACTGCCCGTTTAATCTGTATGTGGATAACCCTGTTATGTATACATTCCAGAGTATTCTCGATTTTCCTGAGACGCTTTAGAAAAATCTGTGATTCTCTGCTCTCATTGCAGCTACAGTGCGATCATTGTTGTTAAGCTATAACATCATGCACACAGAGCGAAATTGAAGTGTGTACAGAGTATGTGAGTAAATGGGGATAGCTGGAATCTGAATTACTCAGTCAGTATTTCGCTTAAATCAATCAGATCGTATATTATTATACATTTACTCTCAATACTCAGATCACTCTGTTTTGATTGATTGAAAAAAGCATTATATTTCTGTTTTTTTTTTGCTAAAAAAATTCTATCCTGTTTTTGAAACTATACTTCATTTACCTGTTCAAACTTTGTGTCCATATTTGTTTTAGTATGCTGGCGGAAATATATGTATTTTATGGCCCTTCCTCATATAAATATAAATATGTAATTATCAGACTCTGCAAGGATGTACGAAAATATGCTGCTTCTTAAATGATCAATCTCTGCATCGATGGTATCGAGTATTCCTCCGTTCCATTTCGTTTCGTGATTTTGAAGCACCACAATTATAGCATTTATCAACTCTTTTTACGATATCAAGTCATGTTTCAGATATCACATTAGGATGGTAGTATTTCAGTAGTAACGCCTATGAAAGCTTTAGCACACATATCTGAAAATCCAGTTGTAATGAAAATGGTCCAGTACGTCTGAGAAGATCTTGGTGTTTTGTTTTAAGCAATAATTGAGAAGGTGGTCCAGTAGTATCGGATCTAGGAATATAGGTGGTTTTATGCAGTGATAAGAAAAGTGGTCCTGTAATTATGGGGTTTTTAGTGTTGTTGTATGGAGTAGTAAAGAAAGTGGTCTAGCATTGCGTATGTAATATATGAGAAAGCTGGCATTTTAATTAATCAGTCAATCGTGTTTGCTTTATTTGTTATGTGTGGGCAAAGTCTTACTATTTTAACTTTAACTTGTGTTCCAGAATTCTCATATATTACCTACTCCCAGTTGTTCACTTGGCTAATTACGTTGCAGAATAGTCAGAGTATGCACATATCAAACGGAAGTGGATACAATTCTGGGAAGAACTTTGAATATATTGTGTCACATCGTGATCTTTACTCTGTTAAAACTTGTAATTACATTCTTTCCTTCAATCCTCAGAGTGATGATTGACTAATTGTTTGTAATTCATATCTGCAAATCTATCCTTCTGATGTATTCACTATTAAATGTCGGCATTGTTTCATGGTTATAATTCATTTCTGGATCCGGTTAATACAATATCATCCTATATTTTGATAAATATTTTAGCACCTGAGCAGTTTCGATTACTCATATTATTATATTTTAGTCCCTAAGGCTAATAAGCAGCTAATTAAAATATTTACAATTCAATCCCATATCTGAGAAATCAGATTGTAATCAACGACAGAGGAATTAATTTAATAATCTTATGAGCTGTCAATCACATGCATATGTCGACTGCGTTATAGGATATTCTTTCTCGCCCCCTCTCTCTCTCTCTCTCTCTCTCTCTCTCTCTCTCTCTCTGTATATATATATATATATATATATATATATATATATATATATTATATATATACAGAGAGAGAGAGAGAGAGAGAGAGGGGGGGGTGAGGAGAAAGAATTAATGAATATATTATAACGCAGTCGACATATGAAACTGCGTGTGATTGACAGCACATAAGCTTATTTAATTATTGCCTCTTTCGTTGATTAAAATATGATTTCCCATATATATATATATATATATATATATATATATATATATATATATATATATAGAGATAGAGAGAGAGAGAGAGAGAGAGAGAGAGAGAGAGAGAGAGGAGGAGATAATATTTTGCGTGTGATTTATAGCTTTTTGAGCCGTAAGAAACGTATCAATATTCAGTCATCCTAAACAGTCACAGCCTTAACAGCCGGTGGTTCGTCTCGGATGACTGCATTGCCCTGCGCCTCAAGAATAATAACGGATGGATAATAATCAGTGACCATGGATTCAACTCCCAATAATTCGTTGACCCGAAGTACGTCTGTCCCCATTGTATCCACAAGATCCTACGA